>CM040119.1:30788162-32187438 GCA_022559845.1 Amorphophallus konjac
CTACGACGTGGCTACAGAAACAGGGAAGAAGAAAGAGATAGAGAGCCTTCAAAGAGAGGGACCGCACAGGAGGAAGATGACCGTAATAGCCAGCACCGTAAACTCTAATCTGTTCTAGCCTCTGTGCGTCTGTGTGTTCTCTGCTCTCTGCCTACTAACCTCGCGCGAGGTAGATCAAGGCAACCTTGTATAGGGTTCCAGATCAAAGATAACCTCAAATTTGGGAAGATAAGAACGGGCAATGATCAATGAAGGCAGGACTCTAGTTCCCAAATCGAGCAAGGTGACCAAAGAAGGCAGGGAACTATTCAGGAAAGGCACACTCAAGCAGGACACCGAAACATAAAACGCGACCTTCAGAAGGGCGTCAAATTTGAATTGACGACCTACCTAAAGATGTTACTCCATAACATGACCTGGTCAAGGGCGTTACTTCTTGGATTTAAATTTGAAAATAAAACTTTCTTTATTTGAAAATTATGAGAAAATGCCTGAGATAAAGGCGTTACTAAAAAACACGTCCTGAGGAAGGACGCCAATCAGTAATTGAAATTTATTTTGAAACCGGATAATACCAGGAATTGACGCCCTGACATTTGGTCGTCCTTTCTTTTGAACACGCCCTAGGTAAGGTCGCTTTTAAAATAACGCCCCTCTTCAAGTCGCGAATCACAAAAATGCAAGAACAAACCAAAAAACACGAAAAAATAGAAAAACTTCATATTATGAATGTATTGAAGTTTACTTTGGGGCGTCAACATAGTGACATGAGATTTGATCAACATAACGTCAATTTTGGCGTGTCTACACGGTGTCTGTATAGTCACTCAGCAACTGCCTCTTATCTGTTATCATAGTAGGTTTTTCAATCAACTCATGTATCAGTGGTGGCCATTCCGGATATGTTGGCATGAAGAGGCGGCTCAAAGCAATAGTAATGTCATGCATATCGAACCACATGTACCAGTCACATTCCGGGTCATCCATTTTCCTTCTTTTATCAGGCCTTAACGACTCCAGGGTTTTATAAGTAACCAGTGGAGCAATATGGCCGGCAAACTGCCTTGCATGAACATCCTGACAGTCTAGCATAGAGGTGATTATTGTAGTTTGCTCACTATTTTGGACGCCACCTTTAATAAAATGTGTCTGTAATGTCCATGTAAGCGGTTGGCGATCCGTCTTCAGAGTGGATGTCATGACTGCCCATGGTTCATCTTCATTTTTGCCCTGTTGTGTAGTGGACAGCGGATCTAGAGGGGAGGGGTGAATAGATCAGTGTCATTAGTTAAGGCATTGAGTCCAAACGGGGAGAGTGCATTGAGTCCAAGGGAGAGAAACCTTTATGTGCGTTTGTGCATGTGATGGGGTTTGCATAATTTCATCACATTTTTATGTCATATGTGTATTCACATGCTTTACTTCATGGATCTTGAGCTGCACATGTCACATAGCATAGCATTCATATCTGCATTCATATCTGCATTCACATGCTACTATCATGAATCTTGAGCTGCATATATTGCATTTGTTATAACTTGTGCCTTTTTAGACATTCATATCACATAATGACTCACAGTGTTGCCATCATCAAAAAGGGGGAGAATGTTGTGTCCCTGAGGTCATTTGAGTCATTCTGTGGTCACATGGGTCATTCGACATCATTCTATAGTCATATGAGTTTTGTGTATTCTTGGTTTTGATAATGGCTTAACACTATTAGTCATTGTTATTTTCCACGCTCTTATGACTGACATATGTGATATTTTGTTCATGACAGAAATGCACATGAAAGCTCAATGTTGCGCCCTCGCACGCGGATCGACCTGCGCGGTCAGGTCGCAGGGATCGACCTGCCCGGTCAGGTCGCGGGGGTCAAGGGGGCAGCGCCCCCGGAACAAAAATTTACTTGAAGACTCAGTAATAAAACTTCAAGACAATCAAGGTCGATGCCACAGACATGAATGGGCGGCTAACGGACTCAAGCGACGGAGCTGGTGCGGCCAACGGACCGAACCGGGGTGACCCGGGCTCTGCCCAGCTGGCGGTCGACCGGCAGCACAAGGGCGGTCGACCGCCCCAGCCAGGGACCGCCCAGCTGCAGGTCTGGCAGCTGGCGGTCGACCGCCAGCCAGTGGCTGTCGACCGGTTTTCCCAGGGATCGCCCGGTTGTATGTGTTTCAGTGGCGGTCGACCGCCAGGAGCCTTAGGTCGACCGCCAGCCCCGATGCAGCCTTGTTTGACCTCGAAATCCACCTCGTGGCTAGCCTCTTTCCATGGATTTGTTTAATCAAATCTTACCTAATCTTCCATGATTTGTGGATCTGGTCTAGGGGGCATCTATGGACCATTCAAGGGTTATAAAACCAATACAAGAGGGTGGGAAACCCTAATGCTTCAAGGGGTTACAAGGGTGGCTGCAAGGGAGGTTGCAAGAGAGCTTGGAGACGAGCTACTGTTCACGTGAATAGTAGTTCGTGAAGGTGTTCTTCATCCAATCAAAGGGGAATCAAGCTCAAATCAAAGCCAGCAATCTTCAAGGAAGATTACATCAAAGCAAGGCTATCAAGGTGATCCAAGGAAGCCGGTTTGATTCAAGTTCTTCAAGGGAAATCATCTGCATCCATTCAAGTTCTTTCAAGCTCATTCAAGGTGATATTTCAAGCATTCAAACTCCTAGAAGCTAAAGAAGCAATCAAGATTCAAGGTAGCTTCATCATTTCCGTCATTCATTCAAAGAAGTTCAAAGAGAAGATCAAGAGAGAAGAATTGAAGGAAGAGGTACTGTTCACGTGAACAGTACTCCGTGAAGAACATTCATCCAATCAAGGGTGAATCAAGAAGATTGAGTTGAAGCCAAGAGGAGCCTTGTTGCTGATCAACATTCCATACAAGGGCCAATTCATTTTCTCTCATAACTCAATCTCTTGTTTTAGTTCATTCACATTTTGTTTCATTTTCATTATTGTTTGAACATTGAAAGTGTGATTCGTCCCTACCGGTGGTTAGTAGGAAGGCAATTGGAGGGTGTTCCAATTTGCGGTTGACGTCCCTACCAGGTGGTGAGTAGGAAGGCAATCGGTGGTTTCCGATTTGCGGTTCTGTGCGCTGCACAAGTGAAGCCTCACCGGATTTTGGTGAGGGGTGGACGTAGGGCTGAGGATTCAGTCCGAACCACCTTAAAAATCATGTCTGGTGTGGTTTGCTTGTGTGATTGATTCGTTCTAGATGCATGCTTAGGATCGAATTATTATATATCTTGCTTATCTTGCTAAGTGAATCATAGCATTCTTGGAAGCTAGTTTCTATTCCGCTGTAATTCATTTTAACTAGCTGATTAGAGGGCCGCATTGACATAAGAATGTGATGAAATTATGCAAACCCCATCACATGCACAAACGCACATAAAGGTTTCTCTCCCTTGGACTCAATGCACTCTCCCCCTTTGGACAACACTTATGACATAGCTCTTAGCTCTAATGAAGGACTCACACAAAGAATTCTCCCCCTTTGCCAACAGCAAAAAGGAGTGATAAAGGATAAAGTTTGTGAAACCATAGCTGAAAGGAGTGAAGAGCAAGCCATTATATGTAAAACCGAAGCATGCCATAAGCAACATAGATGGTTCAAAGCTAATGAAATCTGAGATCATCAAAAGAGTTTGAAAAGCAGCTACATCCAAGATTTAATAGAAATGAACCAAAGGTGCATATCATGGCAGTGTTTAACCGTCCTTTGTCTTATATATCCATATTCAATAATTACTAAGGGAAGAACACAAGAACTAGTATTGAGGCTAAACAATCATGACTAAAGCATGGAATTGTATGATTGAAGCAAGAGGCTTCATATTTTGATTGCCAATATCTTTTGAATTTGAAGGCACCTGACTCATATTGTACGAGCAATCAAGTCTAGTACACGCCTCCTAGCCGTAAGAATACACGTTGTTTAGATGCCAGTATTCCTAGGTATTTGGCAAGACTAACTGTCATGCTGCAAGATGAACAGAGATAGCAAAGTCACGTCATGACATATCCAAACTCATTTCATTGATGAGAAGATATGTTTCTCAGCAATTATGTCATTGCTCTGCCTAGAGTCCAAAAGTTTTAAGACAGAGATAACAGGGGCACATCATGACATATACATTTGTCTCTTGATTTGATGACATGACATGTTTCTCCGTGCAACAATATCATTGCTCTGTCAAATTGATTTTCAAGAATTCCAGCTCATCAAGATGTTTAAAAATAATACTAAGCTCTAGAGTATCACCAAGTTTGCCATAAAGTCTGGATTTTCAGATTTCAGGATAGTCATGCAAAGCACAATATGCAATCGTTAGTTAAGATCTATTAAATCCACATAACATAGATGATTTCAAAAAAAATATCAGAACTTCAAGGAAATCATTAAATCTGAACCATTGGCATTGAATGAACAATCATCAAGGCACATAATAGAAAGCTCTTACACCATATGTTCGTCAGGCTCAAGAACTCAAATTCAGACTGTAAGCCACTGAAGTGCAGATTGCAAGAGGTTAAGAGAATCAACAAAACTCCTCCTAAGGATATGCAATGGATGCGCGAAGGAGTTATATTTACCAACAAGTGTAATGATAGCTGTCTAGAGGAGAAAGACCTAAAACACGCAAGGGTTAATATGAAATGCATGACCCAACACCTGGTTGTACACTTATTAAATGCAACAGAATGAAAATGAAACATATGCATGAATGTTACACAAGGACAACTCCCCCTTACTATATGGCCTATATGTGACATTGACACATGGTACTTGGCGGAGGTGAAACCTCACGCATATTGAGTGCTTCGTGACAAGCATAACTTGCCCTTCCATACATCAACATTTGATATACCATTGCCATGCGAGAATGATGCTATGTGACACCATATGCAACACAAACCGTATAATGCATTATGAACATGAACTCAATTCATTATTATGTATCTACATGCAATGCGACACCATATGCAAGATGACATATAAATAATGCATGGACAAATGCAACAACACACAACTAAATGAAACAAGATTATCATATCAAGGTTTGTTAGCCTGAGGTCGGCAAAGACCAAGCTCCCTTCTGAGTGTTGAAAACCTGTCATTACACAAGGGCTTGGTAAAGATATCAGCAATCTGATTCAATGTATCAACAAAATGCAGTTCAAAGTTTTTCTTACCGACCTCATCTCTAATGAAGTGATGCCTAATCTCAATATGCTTAGTCCTAGAGTGCTGGACTGGATTTTTGGCAAGGTTGATAGCACTAGTGTTATCACACAAAATCGGGACACAACCAAGATCCACCAAGTAGTCTTGGAGTTGGTGTTTAATCCACAACACTTGGGTGCCACAGCTCCCCGCAGTAACATAGTCTGCCTCCGCGGTTGAGAGGGCAACCGAGTGCTGTTTCTTGGAGGCCCAAGAAACTAAACACCCGCCTAGAAACTGGCAATAGCCACTAGTACTCTTACGATCCAGCTTGCACCCAGCATAGTCCGCATCAGAATAAGATATAAGAGATAAATCACATGATGACGGATACCACAATCCCAAATCTTGAGTGCTGGCAAGATATCGAAGGATACGTTTGACGGCAGTCAAATGGGATTCTCTAGGACTAGCTTGAAATCTAGCACAAAGGCAAACACTAAACTGGATATCTGGTCGGGATGCAGTCAAGTAAAGCAAAGAAGACCTTTGCATCCACCAATTTATCATTTTCATCCGAATCCAGTGAAGTTGAGGTGCTCATAGGAGTTGCAATGATTTTGCTGTTTGCCATGTCAAATCTTTTCAACAGCTCCTTAATGTATTTGGCTTGATTTATGAAGCATCCGTCTTCTCCTTGGTTGACCTGCAAACCGAGAAAGAATTGAAGTTCTCCCATTAGGCTCATCTCGAATTCACTAGTCATGAGGTTAGCAAATTCCTCACACATTTCAGATTTTATAGAACCAAACACAATGTCATCAACATAAATTTGAACAATCAAGATGTTCTTACCTTGCTTCTTGGTGAATAGTGTTTGATCTACCTTACCTCGTGTGTACCCTTTTTCAATGAAGAATGAGCTTAGCCGTTCATACCAAGCTCTTGGTGCTTGCTTAAGTCCATAAAGTGCCCTGTCTAGCTTGTATACAAAATCTGCATTGTTAGAGTTCTCAAAGCCAGGGGGCTGCTCAACATAGACTTCTTCTTTGATCAAGCCATTCAAGAAAGCACTTTTAACATCCATTTGATAAAGCTTTATTCTAAGGGAGCATGCAACGGCAAGTAAAATTCTGATGGCTTCGAGTCTAGCAACTGGGGCATAAGATTCATCAAAGTCGACCCCAAACTCTTGGTTATACCCTTGAGCCACCAATCTAGCTTTGTTTCGTATTATCTTGCCATCCTCACTTAGTTTGTTCCTAAAGACCCATTTAGTGCCTATGACAGATTGTGATGATGGTCTAGGAACAAGATGCCAAACTTTGTTTCTTTCAAACTGGTTTAACTCTTCTTGCATGGAATTTATCCAATTTTCATCTTTTAAAGCATCATCAATATTTTTGGGTTCAAGCTGCGAGACAAGAGCAAGTTGATCTAATTCTTCCATAATTTTAAAATGTGACCTTGTTCTAGGTGGGTCATTCAAGCTGCCAAGGACATTCTCCAAGGGATGATCCTTAAGGATTTTAATGTTTGTAGAATCGTTACCTTCTCCTGAAGCTTGATTCCTTGCACTGCTTGATTCAGCTCGGTCACCATCTTCTTTTATTTCTTCTTGTGGAGGATCACTCTTGTCTTCTATGCTTAGGAATTCCCCATCTTCATCGTTTTTCCTGCAAGAGTTATCATTATTAGAATCATGATATTCATCAAAGGAAACGTGGGGTGATTCTTCCACAGTTTGACTTTTAATGTTATAAATTCTATATGCCCTAGATCTATCAGAATATCCGAGAAATATACCTTCATCGCTCTTGGGCTCGAATTTATCTAAATCTCTTTTGTCATTATTGTGAATGAAGCATTTTGAACCAAAAACTTTGATATGATGCAGAGAGGGCATTTTACCTTTGAGCAACTCATAGGGAGTCTTTTTGGTGTGAGACCTTACCATTGACCGGTTGATAATGTAACACGCCGTATTTACCGCTTCGGCCCAAAACTTCCTTGGAAGTTACCGTTCGGCGAGCATTGTCCTTGCCATCTCTATGAGTGTTCGATTCCTTCTTTCAACAATCTCATTTTGCTCGGGGGTTCTTGGTGAAGAGAATCGGTGTGAAATGCCTTCTGACCTGCAAAGATTATAGAAATCAGTATTCTCAAATTCACCACCATGATCAGATTGAATGTTGGAAATTTTAAACTCACCGTCCTGCTTTATCTTCAAATAGAGTGCCTGAAACTCATTAAAAGCATCATTTTTGTGTGTGAGGAAGAAAACCCATGTGAACCTAGAGAAATCATCCACCAAGACATATCCATATTTTCTACCACTTAAACTAGCAGTTCTGGTTGGACCAAACAAGTCCATATGAATTAGCTCAGTGGTTTGGAAGACAAATATGAGGATCTAGCCTTGAAGGATTTTCTAGTTTGTTTACCAAGGGCACATGCATCACACAACTTGTTTTCTTGTTTAAAAGATAATTCAGGCAAACCTTTTACCATTGAATGCTTTAACAATTTATGTAGAACATTGTAGCTAGCATGTCCTAGTCTACGATGCCATAACCATACAAGTTCAGATTTTGGTGCAGCAAGACAAAGATTTGCATGAGCAGGATCATCTAAGTCAATCATGTAAACATTGTTGACTCTCTTACCAGAAAATTTTACCTTGTCAGATTTTGGTTCAAGGATCTTACATTCAAGAGAATCAAACAATACTTTGTGACCTTTATCACATAATTGACTTATGCTTAGTAGGTTATATTTCAAACCTTCAACTAACAACACGTTACAAATGGAGTTGCAGAGGTTCTTACCTACATTACCTGTTCCAATGATTTTTCCTTTGTTGTTCCCTCCAAATGTGACGTGTCCTCCTTCCTTTTCCTCCAGGAGACAAAATTTTGATTTATCTCCAGTCATGTGTCTTGAACAGCCGCTATCAAGGTACCACCTGTTATGCATGGCTGCAAGACATTCCTGCACAAAGAATTAAGCAATGGGGTTTGGAACCCAGCAAAACTTGGGTCCCACCAACTTCTTCAAGTTTTCAAAACATGATACCATCTCTTTCGGAATCCAAACCTTTCTAGCATTCATGTTTTCTTTGCTTAATGCAGGAATTTTCTTTTCAACTTTGACATTCATTTTTTGTTTGGAGGTTCTTTGTTGAACTTTGTGAAAGTTTGAAAAGGTTTGCTGCTTAAACCATTGAGGCCGTTGGCTGGTTTTAGATTGAAAATAATTGTTTTGCCACCTAGGGGATTGGTGCACACAGAAATCACAATTACCCCACAAGTGAGGTGGTGTTGGCCTAAGTGATGGAGCACCCCAGTTATAGTGATACCTAGAAGGCTGAGCAGGTAAAGGCCAATAATGTGTTGACCTATGCTGCTGGGAAGCTTGGCCTTTCTTAGGCTTTTGGGTAGTTTTCTTGGGGGTTTTGGTGATTGCCTCTTCAATCTTTTCTTTCCCTTTCTCCTTTTGTTTTTGTTGATTTTATGTGGGAGTTGTGTTCGAAGTGGAGGCTTCGGAAGATGAAACAAATGTGACAGTTTTGAGCCCAATTGGCCTTTTGTTTGTTGGTTCAAAACCCAACCCTTCCTTGTTGAAATTCATTCTAGTACCTAGCAATGCATCTAGGTTTTCTCTTCCATCCACAAATTTTTCTAAGGACTGTTGTTTATCCTTCAACTCTTTTTCTAAGTTTTCAATGTTTTGCAAAATTTGAATGTTAACTTGTTTGACAGCTTCATATTTCTCATTGCTCAGTTTGCTATCCTTTTCATAGTTTGCATTTTGAGTTTCATGCTATCAATTTCATTTCTCAAGTCTTCATTTTGAATTTCCAAGTCAGCCATTTCTTTTCTTCCTTCCTCCAAATTTTCAATCATTTTCTTAAGATCTTCAATTTCAGTCTCAAGTATAGCATTCTTATGATTGGTCTCATGATCATGCACAAAAGAATTGATTTTCTTTTTCAATGATTTATTTTTCTTTTTGTACATGTTATATTTTTTCATCAGTTGTATATATGCTTCCTCCCAATCATCAACAGTATAATCTTCAAATGGAGAAGTTACCTCGGTTTCTTCGTCACCTTTGGCCATAAGGCAAAGATCTCCTCTTTTCTTGTCCGAGGAGCTGGTTTCATCATCACTTTCTTCCTCGTCACTCCAAGTGGACACCATGGCCTTGTTCTTCTTCTTGCCCTTCCATTTGTCAGCCTTTTTGAGTCTGTCAGGATAATCAGTCTTGTAATGCCCTGGTTTATTGCAAGAGTAACAAATGATTTTGTCAGGTTTCTTAAAATTTTCAGAATTAGTCTTGAAACCATTTCTCACCTTAGATCTTCCTCTCAAGAACCTCTTACCTTCCTTTCTCAGAAATTTTCCAAACTTACGTGTAAGCATGGCCACGTCATCCTCATCTCGCTCACTAGCTGAATCCTCACGTTCATCGGAGGAGCTTTGACGGCTAGTCCTGCTTTAAGAGCTAAAGACTTTTTCTTTGGTGCCTCAACCTCTTTGCTCTTAAGGTTGATCTCATAGGTCATTAGTGACCCAATGAGTTCATCTACCTTTGTAGTGGAGAGATCTCTGGAATCTTCCACCACGGTAGCCTTCGTGTGCCATGCTGGAGTTAATGATCTGAGAATTTTTCTTACAATTTCTTGCTCTGTATATTTCTTTCCCAAATCAGTTAAACTATTAGTAAGCAGAGTCAATCGAGCATACATATCTCGAATTGACTCATCAGGCTTCATGCGGAACATTTCATATTCAGAAACTAAAATGTTGGCTTTTGTTTCTCGTACCTGAGAGATTCCTTCGTAGATTACCTCTAACTTATCCCACATTTATTTTGCAGATGCGCAGGTAGCCACTCTTGAGAATTCTACTGGATGGAGTGAGCATTGCATAATGTGTTTAGCATTCCAGTTGACGGTTGATTGCCTTATCTGTTCTTTGGTCCACAAGTCTTCCTTTTCCGTAAGCTCATACGGACCTTTGCTGATTACTCGCCAAAGTTCGTAGTCTTGGGCACGAATGAACACCTGCATGCGATGTTTCCAATAAGGATAGTTAGTTCCACTAAAGTAAGGAGGCCTATTCACAGCATGTCCTTCGGGTAGAAAACCCTTAGACGCTGATCCACCATTTCCCTCAAGGTCGTTGGACCCCATAATGAGATATTAGGCTCTGATACCACTTGTTGTGTAGTGGACAGCGGATCTAGAGGGGAGGGGTGAATAGATCAGCCCCACTTTTCGCAATGCGGCCCTCTAATCAGCTAGTTAAAATGAATTACAGCGGAATAGAAACTAGCTTCCAAGAATGCTATGATTCACTTAGCAAGATAAGCAAGATATATAATAATTCGATCCTAAGCATGCATCTAGAACGAATCAATCACACAAGCAAACCACACCAGACAGGATTTTTAAGGTGGTTCGGACTGAATCCTCAGCCCTACGTCCACCCCTCACCAAAATCCGGTGAGGCTTCACTTGTGCAGCGCACAGAACCGCAAATCGGAAACCACCGATTGCCTTCCTACTCACCACCTGGTAGGGACGTCAACCGCAAATTGGAACACCCTCCAATTGCCTTCCTACTAACCACCGATAGGGACGAATCACACTTTCAATGTTCAAACAATAATGAAAATGAAACAAAATGTGAATGAACTAAAACAAGAGATTGAGTTATGAGTGAAAATGAATTGGCTCTTGTATGGAATGTTGATCAGCAACAAGGCTCCTCTTGGCTTCAACTCAATCTTCTTGATTCACCCTTGATTGGATGAATGTTCTTCACGGAGTACTGTTCACGTGAACAGTACCTCTTCCTTCAATTCTTCTCTCTTGATCTTCTCTTTGAACTTCTTTGAATGAATGAAGGAAATGATGAAGCTACCTTGAATCTTGATTGCTTCTTTAGCTTCTAGGAGTTTGAATGCTTGAAATATCACCTTGAATGAGCTTGAAAGAACTTGAATGGATGTAGATGATTTCCCTTGAAGAACTTGAATCAAACCGGCTTCCTTGGATCACCTTGATAGCCTTGCTTTGATGTAATCTTCCTTGAAGATTGCTGGCTTTGATTTGAGCTTGATTCCCCTTTGATTGGATGAAGAACACCTTCACGAACTACTGTTCACGTGAACAGTAGCTCGTCTCCAAGCTCTCTTGCAACCTCCCTTGCAGCCACCCTTGTAACCCCTTGAAGCATTAGGGTTTCCCACCCTCTTGTATTGGTTTTATAACCCTTGAATGGTCCATAGATGCCCCCTAGACCAGATCCACAAATCATGGAAGATTAGGTAAGATTTGATTAAACAAATCCATGGAAAGAGGCTAGCCACGAGGTGGATTTCGAGGTCAAACAAGGCTGCATCGGGGCTGGTGATCGACCTAAGGCTCCTGGCGGTCGATCGCCACTGAAACACATACAACCGGGTGATACCTGGGAAAACCGGTCGACCGCCACTGGCTGGCGGTCGACCGCCAGCTGCCAGACCTGTAGCTGGGCGGTCCCTGGCTGGGGCGGTCGACCGCCCCTGTGCTGGCGGTCGACCGCCAGCTGGGCAGAGCCCGGGTCACCCCGGTTCGGTCCGTTGGCCGCACTAGCTCCGTCGCTTGAGTCCGTTAGCCGCCCATTCATGTATGTGGCATCGACCTTGATTGTCTTGAAGTTTTATTACTGAGTCTTCAAGCAAATTTTTGTTCCGGGGGCTCCGCCCCCGGAAACTCCCGCAAGGGGCGCTGCCCCCTTGACCCCCGCGACCTGACCGGGCAGGTCGATCCCCGCGACCTGACTGCGCAGGTCGATCTGCATGCGAGGGCGCAACATTGAGCTTTCATGTGCATTTCTGTCATAAACAAAATATCACATATGTCAGTCATAAGAGCGTGGAAAATAACAATGACTAATAGTGTTAAGCCATTATCAAAACCAAGAATACACAAAACTCATATGACTATAAAATGATGTCGAATGACCCATGTGACCACAGAATGACTCAAATGACCTCAGGGACACAACATGCCCGGCCCTTTGTAGCCTAGGCCGCCTCGCGCAATCAATTTCTGAGGCTTAACAGGCCTAGTTCTGCCTTGATAATTGGCACCCAGGCCTTTGCCGACCTGGTACCCCATTTTCATTAAAATATTCCAACCGAGGGTGTTCATCATACTTTTCTTCTTCTTCCCCTTTGCAATTAGGGGTGTCATAGCAACTGTCGTGACTGTCTCAGGTGGCATCGGCCTTGGGTGAGGGATGTCCAGCACTGACAGCAACGGCTTGTTGGCAGGCCAGATGGAAGGAACTGATGAAGCTAAGTGTATATCTTCCTCTGGCAGAATTGGCATACTGGTAACTTTGATGATGCGGCCCTTGTGTGGAAACTTGAGGCACTGATGATTTGTGGAGGGCACTGCGTCAAGCTTTTGAATATAGGGGCGGCCCAGAATGCCATTAAATGTTGGATCCATATCCAAAATGTGGAAATCGACCGTGATTGTGGCTGGACCCAAACTGACTTTTAATGTGATCATGCCTAGAGGAGGCTTCTTGGTATTGTCGTATGCTGTGACTGTTGTGGTAGATGGCCGAATCTGATTTTCTGGAATGTCGCACATCTTCAAAGTGCTTGGTGGCAAAACATTGATAGATGCCCCAGTGTCCACCAGACATTGTTTCACCGCCACCTTATTAATATCCACCGTAATACATAGAGCATATTTCCTTGCTGAGAGTGGTGCTAGTTCATGCTCATGAAAAGTAATCGCCGGCTGACTGCTAGCGGGCGTTAATACTGTGGTTATCTGCTCGACAGGGATGTCTTCATTGACCATGACCTTCTGCAAATATTCCTTCAGAGCTAATTGGTGAGTGACTGACCTCTTAATCAATTCCAGAATGGAAATTCTTACTGGAGTTCGGTCAAGATGCTTTAACAAATCATACTGAGTACCCGGCACGGACTCTTGCTCCTGTTCTTGTTCATTAGGCCCCTGCACGGGCTCTTGCTCTCTCTGGGGAAAGATGCGCTGGAACATCCGTCCACTGCGGAGCGGTGCCACGTTTTGCCGTGCCTCTGTCGGGGCAAGTAAGGGAGGATTGGAAGAAGAGGAGGGTGTATTGGCGTTAAAAAGCGGTGGAGAGGTGTTTAAAGAAGGCGACCCCGTAGGGGGTGTTGGTGAGGAGTTCAATGAAGAAGCCCCCGCAGGAGGCGTAGGAGTAAGAAGGGGTGCCCGAGTGTGGGGAGAGTTAGTAGGTGGAATGAGGAGAGATCTGGGTACGAAGGATGGGGGAACTGATGGTGGAGGGATCCTTGTCGGTGGGGGAGTAGTGGTGGTGGATGTGACAGTTGTTGGTGATGGGCGGATAAGGAGTGGTCTAGACGGCAAATGTGAAGGGTTAGTAGTGGATGGCGAAGTTTGCTGCATGGTAGGCTGCGGAGGCGGTAGGTGGGTAAGGAGAGGTCGGGTTGGCAAGGATAGAGAATTGGTGGGAGCAAGTGGATTAGCGGGGCGCAAAAGGGAACGGCTTAATTGGGGAGTAGAAGAAGACGGAAGGGTGCGCAAGAGGCGCGAAGGTTGATTTGGATTATGATTAAATGCCCCGACAGAGGCGTTTTCTTCATGCCATCCCTGCCCTCTCTCTACCTCGTGGAGGGACGTGACAGGGTTTACATGCTGATTTGCAGGATGCCCCGGCAGTGGGTTGTGGACGATTCCCATATCTTGCTGAGCTGCCGGAGCTTGCTGTTGTATTTGTGGAGCTGGTTGCTGCAGCTGTTGAGCCTGCTGCTGCCGAGGAGGCCTTCTTTCTTTCATAGTGGCGATAAACTGTCTCATCTCATCCCAATTAATGCCACCCTGGTCATTTAAATCATAAATGTAGTCCTTGAAGTGAAAGCAACGATCAATATTATGACCAGGGGAGCGGTGGAAGACACAGTAGCGGGACGTGTCAACATTAGCGGGCCACGCTGCCCTTTCCTTTGGTAGCATGAGCAAGTTGGCGGCCATTAAGGCATTGAAAATATCCGGGAGACTTTCTGGCAGTGGAGGATAGTGGGCCCTTTTGGGGCCTAGTGGTCTCCTTTGTTGCTGTTGTTGGCCATAGTTGGCGGGTGGCGGTACTTGGTGGTATTGTTGCGGAGTTGGAGGGTCAGCGCGGGGCGTTTGGTTTTGTGGTGGAGCAAAGGAAGGTTGAGGTGCGAATTGGTGTTGTGGTGGCGAGTTGAAGAGAGTGCTTTGTTGTGGAGGTGGTGGGGGTCGTGGGTTAGATAGGTGATGGGGTGTGGGGTTGCAGACCGCGCCAACCTGCTCATTTGCTATTGTGCCCTCAGTTGTGGGCCTGCTACTATTGACATTCATATTCTTTTTAACCAACCTTTGTTTTGGCTCAAACATGCCCATGATGGGCGAATCTTTCATTTGGGTCTGAATATAACGAGCACTTTCATAGAGCTCCTCCATGGTGGTCAATCTGTTCATGGCCAGTATATGCCGGAACTGAGGGGTTGCATTGGATATAATCATCTTAACCTGTTCCGGTTCTGATAAGGTATCTTTCAACTTCTCGGCCATTGACCGCCATCTATCAGCAAATATGATGAAGTCCTCCTCGAGCTTCAATTTCTCTGCAACCAAGTCTGTAACAGATAGAGAGGGTCCGACCCGGTCCCTATACTTCTGCAAGAATTTCCTTTGAACCACATCAAAATTGCTAGCATCTGCCAGATCCAGGGAATAGAACCACTCGAGGGCTGGCCCCTCTAAAGATCTTCTAAACAAATAAGCCAATGAGGCTTTGTTGCCCTGCCAAAAGGACGTTTCATACATAAAATCCTTCAGATGAATAAATGGATTGCCAGTTTCATTATATCGCCGAAAATTCGGCATCTCAGAAGGTGGTAAGTGAAAAA
The DNA here is from genome assembly GCA_022559845.1 of Amorphophallus konjac. Classification (NCBI taxonomy): domain Eukaryota; kingdom Viridiplantae; phylum Streptophyta; class Magnoliopsida; order Alismatales; family Araceae; genus Amorphophallus; species Amorphophallus konjac. Next base: position 30,803,295 of record CM040119.1, read on the forward strand.
CTGGCAATGTAGGCAGAGAGATCTCTGGAGCATTCTTGGCAGCAGTAACCTTGTTGAGTTGTTCTTCCATGCTAGCCAATTTCTGAAGGAGCAAAGCATTAGTGTCTGACTCGACCGGGGCCGAATTTGGAATGAAGGTATTTGGCATAGGTGTCCTTAGAATTTGATGAGGTTGAAAGAATTGGGGCCTAGCCGCGGAATAACTTGCCTGTTGGGCCGGCATGGCCGCACCGGGCGTTGGTGGACAAGAGGGGGGTTTGTGCAAGACCGCCTGGTCATTAACAACGTGATGGCCACTCGCGGCCGGAGGGGGATTGGAAGATGAAGAGGGAATAGATTTCCCTTTCAAAGCGGCATGAACTGCCTGCCGCTGGGAATCGTCCAATTGAGATAATGCATGAATTAAATCATTGACGTTGAAAGAAGGGGAGGTGTTCCCCGATGTGTTCTGATTGGATGGTAAAGCTTGAGAAGAGGGTTCAACCTCATGAGTTGTGGTGTCAACCACATGAACTTGAGGATAATGAGAATGAGGAGGAGGGTAATTCCCCTCATGATAGATGGAATCTTGGAGGGGTGCCTCATAAGATTGATCAAAAACATTTTCTTCCACGTCATCATAAGAGTATCCATAACTTGCCATGTTGATGATCTTACCTGAACGGAGTTGCATGCTTAAGAAGAGAGAAAGCTTTATGAAGGAATTATCACACAATCAATCACTCAATCAAAAGAAGCTTAAGCAAATCAACCCAACCAAGTTTATGCAATCAAGTTGAGATGAACGCAAGATTTTAGTGTTATGTTTGAGATTAAAGTGGATTAAATTATAGAATAATTCACTCTTCTTTGCAAAGTGAAACCTAGTTTGGATCCAGGTGTAGCCTCCGTGTCAACTAGGTTCTTTCTTTTTTCTCACCAACGATAGGTTCTCTAAACTCCGGATACTTCAAGGGTACAACCAGCCCAGCGTCCGTGAGGGAATCCACGGGTGCGGGGACTTACGGAGGTCTTGGAAAAGGGATTTCCGGTCCAAAGAGACGGAATGCTCAATGGAGGGTTGTCCCGATTCCAAGAGAGGTGTGTGGAATCCTAGTGTAGAGAGAGGAGGTCTCTCAACCAAATGCCACAAAATGCAGTATAAGATAAGCAGATCACACCAATATAATCAAGTGATGAATATAAGAACCAATCCAGCATGAATAAACACAGGAAGCAAGGCTCTGCAAACGCACGGGAAAGAGGCGACCTGCCAACAGTCGCTAATAATAGAAGAAACGACAGCGTGGCTGTCGTGAATCACTGTGAGGCGCTCACAGACAGTGCAAAACCGCGCCTTAGTGTAAGGCGCTATATGTAAAAAGGACACCTCTGACAGAAGGCATCAAATGTGAGTGGTGCACACGATCAAAATAAAAACACGCCTTGATGTAAGGCGCTAATCAATAAAAGGACGCCCGGAATAAAGGGCGCGAATTCACAGACAGAGTAAAAACCAAGAGATGCGATGAAAGACGCCTTGGAAGAAGGCGTTAAACAGAAAAACGACGCCCTGGATCAAGGCGTTAAATCAAAAAGCGCCTTTATAGAAGGCGTTAATTTAGGAAAATCACAGGACTGGCTGATCCCGGATTGTGCAGTGTGCACAGTGGAGGGTGCCCGTAGGGCACAAGGGAGGGGTACCGTGGGTACCAAAGGGAAAGGGCACACGTGGGTGCCAAAGGGGAAAGGGCACACGTGGGTGCCAATGGGAAAGGGCACGCGTGGGTGCCAATAGGAAAGGGGTAATCAACAGAAAAATAGTGGAAGTCCCACCGTGATCGCCAATTTGTGAACCGTGAAATTCACTTAAGAAATAAAAAAAAGAAGAGCATATATTAAGCAAATGCAGCACGAGGTGCTAACAAGGAGAGTGATCGCCAGATGGGTTACCTCAAAAATAAAGGAAATTGATCGCGAATACCTGGTGAAAATAAGGATGCGGGATGGATTTAGATTCCTTCCTCCTCTTTCTATCGGCCGGCCGACGAAGGGGGTTTTCCTCTTGATTACCCTTAATCAAAGAACAAACAATCAAAAGAAGAGGGGATCAGCCAAACGTGTGTGTAGTATCAATACAAGGAAATAATATGATGATGAAAGAGGAGCATAAAGTATGCACCTTTTGTTGATTTTTTTTAAAAACCCCTAGAGAATTAGGGAAAGGGAAAGAGATATGATGCAGAGAAAAACTAATGCAAAGGAAGAATATAGTGACTGATGATGAGATGATAGGAACAGACAAACACGAGAAAGTAGGCCCCTGTTGTTCCTGTAAACAGTAAAGGGGGAAAACACTTGATGCTTCGGTTGCGGCAGCAGGAGGCAGCAGAGAGCCTTCAAAGAGATCGCACAGGAGGAGGAACCTCAATCACCAGCCCGTTACCCCAATCGCCAGCACCGTCTAACCTCAATCACCAGCACGTTACCCCAATCGCCAGCACCGTCTAACCTCAATCGAGATTAACCAGGGCATCCTTTTATAGGGTTCAAAACCGTATTCTAATGGGATAAGAATAAGCAATGATCATTAACGGCAAGGACTCTAGTTCCCAGATCGAGCAAGTGATTAATCAAGGCAGGGAACTCTCCAGGAAAGGTGTGTTCAAACCGGACACGGAAGGGTGAGAGACGACCCTCAGAAGGGCGTCAATTAAAATTGACGACCTGTCCTAAGGCGTTAATTCAAAACACGACTGGGACAAAGGCGTCAACTCCTGGATTCAATTTTAGTAATAAAAACTTTCTTTTTCTGAAAATTATGAGACGACGCCTGAAGCAAAGGCGTTAATTGAAAACACGCCCTAAGGAAGGACGTTAATTCTTGATTTTTCAATCGTGGTGGGACTCGTAAAATACCAGAAATTGACGCCCTTAACACCAGCCGTCCTTTCTTGAGAACACGCCCTAGATTAGGTCGCTATTTAAATCACGCCCCTCTTCAAGTCCTTAATCACAAAAATGTAAGAAACATCATAAAAACCCACACAAAAATAGAAAAACTTTATATTATAGAAATATTGAAGTTCACTTTGGGGAGTTAACATAGTGACATGAGTTTTGATCAACATAGTATCAATTTTGGCGTGTCTACAAATAGGAGATATGAGAGAGAAAAAATCAATGCCCAATACCAAGGAAAGAACGTGATCGCCACTAAGGTAAAAAAACAAGTCGAAGACCTGAGAACTACCTTAGAATAGGAAGATGATGCACTCACTCGCGGGAGAGAGAAACCAATAGGAAACTGCAGCTCTGTTGGATATAACGGTCCAATGCCTATGCGTCACAGCGAGTGTGACGGTCGCCCGATAGACCGCTAGATGAATCTGACGCGCTTGTGGAAGACCGTCAGAGTGTCTGCAGAACCAGCTTGCAAATCCTTCAAACTCCAAACTTTCCAGTTGGCTAGAAAGCTTGGGCCTCGTCTAATGAGCCCTGTAATCCTGCCAAAGAACGTGGAACACAAGAAAATAACCCCAAATTAGCCCTTCAATCAAGCATAGTATCAATAAGCCCAATGAACTTAATATCATGCAAAAGGAGAGGGGAATACCGAGGAAGTTTGGTTTTTTTAACCCCTCTGGGCATTTTAAAAGATAGGAAGGATGCTTAGATGAATGAAACAAGTGGAGGAACGTGAAAGAAGGAGTGGGACAATGCTATGATGCAAAGGAAGAAGAGAAGAACACAAGCATGCCAATGATGGAACTAACCACTTGGAAAACCGATACTCCCTCGACTGAGAAGCAGATGTACGTGAAAATCAATGCTCCTTGGTTAGATATGACTCCAGAACGTGGCAGCACTTCGACGCAAACTCCAGATTTCTCCTCCCTAGGCCATGAAGTCAAGGGTTCTATTTATAGACCCTCAAACTCTCCGGTCGAGCAGAGGATAATCTAGCTAAAAAGGAAGAGAATTTTTAGCAAACTCTTGAAGATAATACTCCCAATAGTCCATAGAAACAAACAGAAGGTTCTGAGAATTAGATTTGGAAGAGAAATCACAAGATCAAACTCTTAACTCGGCCACGGAGTAGCAGAGAAGGAGCAGACTTGGCCAGGACTCTGTTGGATTTAACGGTTGCACGACAGACCGTCACAGGAATGTAACGCTCCCGGAGAAGACCGCCACAAAACCTTATCCTTTAAGAATATGAGATCAATGGGAGAAGTTCAAAAGTGTTGGACTCTTGAAGGATCTAACGGCCAAGGGAAGACGTGTTAGAGGAATATAACGGTTGCACGAAAGACCGTTAGAGGCAATGGATAACCAAAAGGATAAAAACTAAAAAAAAAACCTTGAGCTCAAGGACTCTACAAGATGTAACGGCCAAGGGATAATGCGTCAGAGGAATGTAACGCACCTGGTATGGACCATTAGAGACAATAAGGATCCAAATAAAAATAAAGCTCGCTAAGCTTCTTCCAATGCAAGAAATCAAGGAATCAGACCCAACCAAGGAACTAAGACCCATGAAATAAACCTCCAACTGATCAAGAAGGCTCAATGAAAGAGTGAATAACTCGGAGCATCATATAAAATGAACAAGGAGATGACCCAACTTATTGGTCATAAAACGGGTGTCAACAACAGGCTGCCAAACCGAATTCCACTCTCGGGGAAAAGCGGGAACCCTCCAACTCTAGGCTGGACAACTAGACTCGCGGTCCAAGGCCTCACACATGGCCCACGCTGAAAGCATAGAAGCACGATTCCCAGGGTAATGCACAAGCTGCCACGCCGATAACTGGACTCGCAGTCCAAGGCCAAACACATGGCCCACTCAGGAATCATCTTCCAAGAAAACTCATGGCATGCGGGGGAGACCCCACCGCACACACACCGATACACGGTGACTCAATCAAGCGTAACACAAAAGCCCGGAACACGAGGAGTCACTCGGACTCTCAAACCCACGGGCATGACAAACAAGGTAGCACGGTCCGCTCGACACCCTAAAAAGCCAGACATAGAATCCCACGGGTGTCTGGGGCATTCACAAGACCGCAAGTCGACCGCTGGGTCGCAACCGGGTCGACTAGGGACCTACACAACATGAAACAATCGCGACAAGCACGAAGAACCACTTCGGCGCAACACAGTGCCTGGCGGTCTACCTTTGGGCCGTCACAGCTGTAACGGTCCAAGGCTAGACCGTCACAGCACTCTAATGGTCCAACACAGGAGCGTTATGCGAGAGGGGGCAACACCGACTGTGACACACCCACCCTAGGGCGTCACAGTCTCTAACGGACCAAGCCTGGTGCGTCAGAAGACAGAACGAAACAGGTTGTGACGCACATCCCTCGGGGCGTCACAGACTGTGACGGTCCTACCTAGGCGCGTCAGAAGAATGAGCTGCGTCAGCTCTGACGCTCCCATACAGGTGCGTCACAGTGCTCTGACGGTCCACCCCTGGTGTCATAGACTCGTGACCCCCAACGGTCAGAAAACACGAGAACGGACGTAGCGGTTGAACCCAGGCGCGTCACACCCTCTGGCGGTGTATCGTGGGACCGTCAGAGCGATCGACGCCATGGCGACAAAACAGGACCCTGTGACGCACCCTCCTTGACGCGTCACAGCACGTAACGCACCCACCCTGGGGCGTTACAGACTGTGACGGTCACTAGAAGGACCGTCACACCGTCCCGAGAACGCTACGGTGGGAAACGACCCTAAAATCATCCCAAGCCCCCATACCTCCACGGGAGAGGTGGAAAACAAGGGGGAAGCCCCTAAATAGCCCCTAGCATGCATCTATGGCCTCGGATCGGCCAAAAATGCAATGAAAGGACGGATCGACGCTCAACCCAAAAAATATAGATTTTCCCCAAAATCCCCAAATACGCCCGCTCGGCTCTCCGCGGCCTACAAAACTTCCGAGAAAGGGAATGCACGAGCTGGGGGTCCATCTCCCTACCTCCACCGAAGAAACGACGGGCCGTGGATGCCGATCCACGAAGAAAACGTCGTGAAACCCTCGCCGTTTCACGAACCCGCGGCCGAGCTTCCACGCGCCACCGTCCCTCGATCCTTGACCCGTTCCTCGCCACTCGTCATCGCCGCCTCGCCCTCTTCCGCCACCGTCGGTCGCCCGGGGAGAGGGGGAGAGAAAGAGATGAGAGAGAGTAAGAAAGAGAGAATGAGAGGGGGAGAGAGAAAAATGGTTAGTATATATAGAAAAACCCCAAAAATTATGGAAATTCAAAAAATTACGAAAAAAATACCTCCACGATCCTCGGGAGGAGCACAACGTAGTGGTACTGTCCCGAAGTCAGAGAATGCCACGGTTCACCCTGCACAGAGTTTCGAATGCACATCAGGAAAAAATACGTGTAAAGTACAAAATACACTCCGAGACCCACTAAAATGACCCGAAAATATCCGAAAAATCCAGGGCATTACAGTCCTCCCCCCTTGAAGAAATTTCATCCTCAAAATTCAGGACTAGCACCAAGTCACAGGGGAAGAACGCCTCAGCCAACTGACAACGCTGTCAGGGTCCCAGCACAGAAAACCTCAATTCTCACGAAAACACCGATCCTAAGGGACACAGTTAGACTACAATCATGAGCAACACCCAGCTCAGCATGCCGCACACACCGGCCACTAGAGCAAGCGCACCAAAGGACACCGTCCGACATCACCTCAGACACGCGAGAACCAATCATGGCACCGCTGCCACCATCTCGCTCACCGACGAGACACAGTCCTCGACACGAGAAATAACTACCGATCCATCCAATGGTCAGCAGACAAATCACACATCAACTTCACAACCAGCTGACCGGTCGCACACCCTCTCAAGAGAACAACTAATATAAAGCCTCCACCAGCTCACACAGCCATCTCAACAGACCGCAACCAAAACATCGGCTCAGCACCAAGAAACACCTCACACATGGCAAGCTGAAAGCTAGACATATCACTGTGCCAACTCTATCAGAAGACAAACTTCGACAAGGCCCAAATCCCATCCGGAAAGGTACACCTCAAAATCAGCCACCCAAGGCCTCGCTGGCACACAGGTCTCGCCACGCTCGAGCCCCGAAAGCCAGCATCTTCTGTCTGTGAAAAGACCATCCACTGGTCACCAGCTACACGTCAATGGGAAACCTCCGCTTGCTCAGGTTCTTCCTTCTTTTCTGGTACTCCACCAGATCCGAAGGGAACATTCCAAACCTCGGCAAGCCATACGTTGACTCACACACAGACCGATACCACATCTCGAGCCGCACTCCTCTCGGACTTCGCATCTGATCTGGATCATCGCGCCAACTCGACCCTTCTCGGGGAGCACGATGAAACCAAATGATAAGATCCTGGTGTCTTTAGTCATCACCTTACTTGACTCAAACTTACAGGGAACCATCGCGTGCTTGTCACCAAACCAGTGATAACCATTGTGACACCAACGACCCATCAAGGACTTTGATGCACAGACATCAATCTTTCATCTTGTCCCATCAATTCCTTGACTCAATTAATCCAAGTGGACACCTGCCAATCCCGATTCCGCCCCTACCACATAGCCACGGGACACCACCTGAACAATGCATGGCACGCTTCTCAAGGGGAGGAAAGTGCCAACCAAAATTATGGCAACCAGGTCGCCAGCACCACGACCAATGTACACGGGTCCCCAAGCAAAACACATCTTACCATGGTCGACTACGAGACAAGCCTTACCAGTCACTCGCAGCTACCAACAGGAACCCATAATCTGATAGAGATCACTTCTTCAAGGATGATCTCAACCGAGGACACAACTTCCAACACAAGTCGGGCACCAAGCCACCAACTCTGTCTATCACGTCCTCAACCACCGTCAGGCGACGTCCTTAACAACCCCATCCGAGTCTAACACCGACGCCTGACACGGCTTCCACCACAGGAACAGGGTACTCATGTGGTGCACTAGCCAGCACATTCCCCAACACTCCATCTTGCCAGTGCCAAGAACCCCGATACCTCAAGCAACGGCATGGCAACAACACGTTTCATATAGAGGAACCAATCCCCCAATGCCCAACGCAAACTCAAGAATTCGCCCGTAGCAACTGACGCTACGATCCTGAACCAGTGAGTCACAAGCCCACCAGGCTTCCGCTGTGCACTCTGATCCACGCACGCACAGCCAAAAATTCTCGAAAACACCTCCCAACTGGCACTCATCCTTTCGGAAAAGCGCCAACACACCCTCACACGATAAGGGAATGGGCACAACTTCTCACAGGCAACCACTTGGCCAAGACAAGGAGCACGTCTCGCATGGACTTCATGGCACACAAGGTCAACCAATCCGGACACACGATGCAAGACGGCAATCCTAGCCAAACAAAATTCTCTCCAACCAAAGGAGAAACCAAAAGCACTTCCGACCAACAGAAAACTCCGCGCTCAACCCGACCTCAAACCTTGCCCACGCTGGGAATAGCACCTTCCAGCACCAAGAAAACCATCACTTCCATCAGGTCAGCGCCTCCGACACACTCGACGAGTGTCACGTCAGATCACAACCACAGCATCTCTCGATGCACGACCACTGTAATTCCTCGAACTACAACGCACCGCGCCAAGAGCCACAACACGAGCCATAATCGACAATCGCCAACGCTCATCCTCGAGTCCCGAAACTCACCGCGGAACCTTCATATCTCAAACCAACTCTAGGCGAATACAACCCATTCGCACATAAGAGCGCAGGAGCAAAACTTACTGGGACACCTTAGCCCATTCCTGCCTCAAAATCCGCAAGAACAATCGGGACCGACACGTCATTTCTGACGCCATAGAGCACGACAAGAACACCAGGCTCGACGAGACAGCAGCCCACCGAGAAGATCCTCCGCTCACCCGAGCACACTTCTCGATCAGAACACCCGCTCTGCCACCTCAAACCACGACCTTAACACCTCAGGGGCTGGACAAACCTCAAGCTGGAGTGGCCAAAATCGACAGTAGCTCCCTCAGAGCACACTCACGGCCACTTAACCACAAGCATTCTGCACCAGCCATCTGACCACGCTGCAGATACCCCGAACGCAGCACCGCGAGCTCACGCCTGCCAGCAACCTCTGCCCAACGCAGCACAACCAGGGCCACCACTGGTGAGGGAGAAGGCTCTCGACCTCGATCCTTAGACCCCACGTTGGCATGAAAGCCGCGGACAACAACCACCTTCATAGCACCATGCGGCGCACTCAAGCTCTCAAGCGAGAAACAAAGCGGGAAAACAAGAACAAATTCCTATGCCAGCTGCCGACTGTATTGGACCTTATGGACTCTGATCACTGCAATATCTCGAATTCCTATGTACGTCCACAACCACTGCTCTGATACCATCTGTAAGGACCCGAGAATCCGATTACTGGGACAAACCCGATAACCCGAGACTCGGACCGCCGCCCACGAGCCGGGAGGGCTCGGAAGGGCTAAAAGGAGTGTGGAGGCACAAAGAAATAGGAAATAAAGCAGGATAATTCAACAATTGACAGAAATAAATAAACAACTACTGCTACAATAGAGTCCAGTCCAACAGAAAGTACAGTCTAAAGTAGTACAACGTACCACATGCCGAGTGAACGCTAGGCCCGGCGAGCTAGCAACTGAGAACCTCCGTACCGCACCCTCGAACCTCGAGGAAGAACCGCCACACCTGAAAAGCAGGGAATGAGTCTCCAAAACAGATATTCAGCAGGGATCCCGCGGAACCCTAACCGGAAACAATGGAAGTAGCGGAAAGGAAAGTTACAACAATAGCAAGAACAGTGAACCGGTGGCCGGTCAAAACTCGGCACTACAGCTACTCCTACTGTACCAGAAACACCCCCCGATCTCACGGTCGGGGCTACCGAACCACACTAGTACCACTTACCAAAGTAAAACCTACGGCAACCCCGCCGTAGAGGCCTGTCTCCCGGGACATGGCCAATCTGGACACGCTATCCAAGGTGCAACCCCGACCATCCGGTCGCGGACACCGCAGTGACAAGATGCAACCTCGGTAAAGCTACTAGCACCAGTCTCACGGCATGAAAATTGACACGTGTCACGACGAAACAATCAGAACTCAACGGTCAACATGACCAAAAACTCGAAGGTCGAAGTCACTGAAACTGACAGTCTGTCACTCCCGACTCGACAGGAGTACCTCCCACTAGAAGCACAGTCGGTAGCATCCCCTGACGTCTTACACCGCACCGCAGGTGAACTGCCTGACGTGGTAGCGCCTACCAGAGGCATGGACACCGAACAAGTAACCACAAAGCAAGTGACTAGCTGGGGTCACGCCCGTCGGCGTGGGTCCAACCGCCCCCAACCACGTGTGCACACACAGACCATGCGTTCTAGGTCTGGCCTCTGACTGGTTTTTCGCTTAGCTGGACTCTGGCTACAGACGTAGGGCCCAACAGAAACCAGTCTAAAAATAGTCCTCAGGGTAAGCCCGTACACCTACTCCCAGGTGAGACCAGTACACGCGTACTGGTAGGCTAAGACTAGTGGAGGGTCACTAAAGGAGTAGACTCTCAAGTCAACGAAAAATAACGTCCCAACCCGACGAAGTACGGGGACCGTCTCACGTACCAGCACCGTCGTACGGTGACCACAGTCGGAGAAGAAATGGGACTCAAGGTCCACAAAGAAACGCAAAAGTACGGTTCCCAAGGCAGCTCACAGGCCGCCAAACCGAATTCCACTCTCGGGGAAAAGCGGGAACCCTCCAGCTTTAGGCTGGACAACTGAACTCGCAGTCCAAGGCCTCACACATGCCCCACGCGGAAAGCACAGAAGCATGATTCCTAGGGCAACGCACAAGCTGCCACGCCGATAACTGGACTCGCAGTCCAAGGCCAAAGATATGGCCCACTCGGGAATCATCTTTCAGGAAAACTCATGGCATGCAGGGGAGACCCCACCGCACACACACCGATACACGGTGACTCGATCAAGCGTAACATAAAAGCCCGGAACACGAGGAGTCACCTGGACTCTCAAATCCACGGGCACGCCAAACGAGGTAGCACGGTCCGCCCGACACCCTAAAAACCCGAACACAGAATCCCACGGGTGTCTGGGGCATTCACAAGACCGCAAGTCGACCGCTGGGTCACAACCGGGTCGACTAGGGACCTACACAACGTGAAACAATCGCGGCAAGCACGAAGAACCACTTCGGCGCAACACAGTTCCTAGCGGTCTACCTTTGGGCCATCATAGCTGTAACGGTCCAAGGCTAGACCGTCACAGCACTCTAACGGTCCAACACAGGAGCGTTACGCGAGAGGGGGCAACACCGGCTGTGACGCACCCACCCTGGGGCGTCACAGTCTCTAACGGACCAAGCCTGGTGCGTTAGAAGACAAAACGAAACAGGTTGTGACGCACACCCCTCGGGGCGTCACAGACTGTGACGGCCCTACCTAGGCGCATCAAAAGAATGAGCTGCGTCAACTCTGACGCTCCCATACTGGTGCGTCACAGTGCTCTGACGGTCCACCCTTGGTGCGTCAGAGACTCGTGACCCCCAACGGTCAGAAAACACGAGAACGGACGTAGCGGTCGAACCCAGGCGCGTCACACCCTATGGCAGTTTATCGTGGGACTGTCAGAGCTACTGACGCCCTGCCGACAAAATAGGACCATGTGACGCACCCTCCTTGGCGCGTCACAGCACGTAACGCACCCACCCTGGGGCATTACAGACTGTGACGGTCACTGGAAGGACCGTCACACCGTCCCGAGAACGCTACGGCGGGAAACGACCCAAAAATCATCCCACGCCCCCATAACTCCACGGGAGAGGGGGAAAACAAGGGGGAAGCCCCCAAATAGCCCCTAGCATGCATCTATGGCCTCGGATCGGCCAAAAATGCAATGAAACGGTGGATCGATGCTCAACCCCAAAAACATAGATTTTTCCCAAAATCCCCAAATACGCCCGCTCGGCTCACCACGGCCTACAAAACTTACGGGAAAGGGAAAGCACGATCTGGGGGTCCATCTCCCTACCTCCACCGAAGAAACAACGTGCCGTGGACACCGATCCATGAAGAAAACACCGTGAAACCCTCGCCGCTTCACGAACCCGCGGCCAAGCTTCCACGCGCCACCGTCCCTCGATCCTCGACCCGTTCTCCGTTCCTCACCTCCCGTCATTGCCGCCTCGCCCTCCTCCGCCATCGTCGGCCGCTCGAGGAGAGGGGGAGAGAAAGAGATGAGAGAGAGTGAGAAAGAGAGACTGAGAGGGGAAGAGAGAAAAAGGGTTAGTATATATAGAAAAACCCCAAAATTATGGAAATTCATAAAATTACGAAAAAAATACCTCTACGATCCTCGGGAGGAGCACAACGCAGTGGTACTATCCCAGAGTCGGAGAACGCCACGGTTTGCCCTGCACATAGTTCAGAAGGCACATCAGAGAAAAACACGTGTAAAGTATAAAATACACTCCGAGACCCACTAAAATGACCCGAAAAATATCCAAAAAATCCGGGGCATTACACTGGTCCTTATAGCAGTTCATTTTATTTTATATTATGCTATGCATTTTATTTAGATTATTGTGCTATCTCTGCAGTTATTTCAGCTTCTCTTGTACTCTCACACCATTCCTTTTTACCCTTCCGAGTCTTCGGGCTCGTGGGTTGGCGGGCCGAGATTCGAGACACGCCGGTTTCTTTCCGGTACTCGGATCCCGGGTCGTCATAGTTGGTATCAGAGCGAGGTTGTGGAAGTACATAAGAATCTGAGATGATTGTAGTGGCCCAGAAGGTCTATGAGTGTCCTGTACAGTCGGCAATTGGCGTAGGGCTCCGCGTGTTTTTATTAATCCTGTTGTTTGTTTCTATTAGCAGGGCAGGTGTTATGGTGCCTAGGAGAGCGACTCGTTCCCAGCAGGGAGAGTCAGGTGGGGGCCAGGAAGGGCAGAGTAGAGTAGAGCTTCCAGCAGATGCAGATGAAGGGGTGAGAGTTCCCGGACCAGAGGAATTCTTCCGGGGCATGTATCAGTATGTTCTTCAACAGCATCAGCAGCCGCCCCAGTTGCAGCAGGGCGGTGATGCTGGTGAGGGCTCATCCTCTCAGAGTGGTCACGCGTTGAGGGATTTCTTGCACTACCAATCGTCTACTTTCAGCTGGTAGCCGGATCCAGAGGTGGCCAGAGAGTGGTTAGATGACCTGGAGTGAGTGTTCAATTCGATGGAGTGTCCAGAGGAGGAGAGGGTGGTGTTGGCTACACATCGGTTGCAGGGCCCAGCCCAGACTTGGTGGACGTCGAAGTGGGGAGCAGTATTCCAGTCCCGTCCCCTTCGGCAAATTTTGTTGCAGGAGTTTGTCCCGGCTTTCGAGTGTGCTTTTTGTCCATCCTTCCTCAGATCGCAGAAGCTGCGCTAGTTTCTGGAGCTGGTCCAGGGTGACATGACAGTGATGCAGTACAGGTCCACGTTCATTGAGTTGGGTGGTTATGCATCGCATATTGTGGCAGATGAGATGGTGCGGACCGAGCAGTTTGTCGGGGGTTTGAGGTTAGAGTTGAGGCATCCTTTGCTTGCGTCAGTTTTGACCAACCTGGATGCGGGTTGCAGATCAGCAGCGGCGTTGGAAAGATATATGCAGAAGGTTCAAGGTCAGGGCAGTGCAGGTCAGGTGCAGATGGATTTTGGTCAGTCAACATCCGTGCAGCAGTAGAGTTCTATTCAGATTTCAACATGTGGTTCAGGGATGTCCCCGTCCAAGACGTCAGCGGCAGATTCGGCATCTCTGGGATCGAAGCTCAAGAAGTTGCTCAAGGAAGCTGGTTTTGGCAGGAGGCACCGAGATCGTAAGGATCAGGGGCAGCAGTTGATGGGTAGTGTTCAGCAGCCTACGCAGTTCCAGTGCTAGGGTTCAGTGAGTGGTTCTCGGGGTGGGTGTCCTCGGTGCGGTGATTCTCATCCAGGCAGGCAATGTACGGCGCCCGTGGTTTACTTCAGGTGTGACCAGCCAGGGCACATGGTACGTGATTGTCCGCAGAGACCACGTCAGCCGCACGAGTTTCAACAGTAGCAGCAGTTCCAGCCCCAGCAGATGTCGTCGCAGCCGCAGCAGTACCAGCAGCAGGGTCAGTATCCTTAGTTGACTCGGTCAGCTACTGCAAGGAGGCAGAGATCCCGAGGTAGAGTTACCCACATTACTCGAGCAGAGGCTGAGGCGTCACAGTTGGTGGAAGGTACTATTTCGATTTTCGATTTCGCGGCTCGAGTTTTGTTCGATTCTGGTGCGTCCCATTCGTTCATTTCGGAGGATTTTACTCAGAGTGCCGAGGAGTCGGCGACTGAGGTGTCCTATGATCTGGCAGTGGAGTTGCCTACCGACGATTTCATGCTCACCCCGTACTTCTTCGAGAAGGTGCCTGTGTGGGTGGATGGGCAGAACTCACCGGCCAGGCTTTATGCATTGCCGCTTCAGGACTTTGATGTGATCTTGGACATGGATTGGCTCAAGGCCCATCATGCCATGGTGGATTGCGGCTCGAAGAGGGTCTACTTCTGGCAGCTTTGTGGACCCACCTTTTATTTTCAAGGTATCCCGTCTTCCTCCTCCCGTTTTCTTATTTCGACTATTAGGGCTCGTAGACTGCTTGACACGGGTTGTCAAGGTTTTCTCGCTTCTGTGATTTTGGTCGATCGGCAGTGTCCGGACGTGGAGGACATTATGATTGTGTGCGAGTTTTTTGATGTTTTTCCCGAGGAGTTGCCAGGGTTGCCACCGCAGCGAGAGATTGATTTCATGATTGAGGTGGTACCTGGTACGGTGCCTATGTCGAAGGCCCCTTATTGTATGGCGCCTGCATAGTTGAGAGGGTTGAAGGCGCAGTTGCAAGAGTTGCTGGCCAAGGGGTACATCGTCTTAGATTTTCCCCTTGGGGTGCGCCGGTGTTGTTTGTGAAGAAGAAGGATGGTAGTATGAGGTTGTGCATCGACTACCGACAGTTGAACCAGGTGACTGTTAAGAACAAGTATCTGTTGCCTCAGATTGATGACTTGTTTGATCAGCTTCAGTTGGCCCGGGTGTTTTCGCGGATTGATTTGAGATCGGGTTATTATCAGCTACGGATTTGAGAGTCTGATGTGGATAAGACTACCTTCCGCTCGAGGTATGGGCATTATGAGTTCTTGGTGATGCCGTTTGAGCTCACCAATGCCCCCACAACATTTATGGATTTGATGCATAGGGTGTTCCGTCCGTATCTAGACCAGTTCGTGGTCGTGTTTGTGGACAACATCCTTGTGTATTCGTGGTCTGTTGAGGAGCATGTGCATCATTTGGGAGTGGTGTTGCAGACCTTGCGGAATCACCAGTTGTATGCCAAGCTCAGCAAGTGTGAGTTTTGGCTTCACGAGGTGAATTTTTTGGGGCACGTGATTTCTGGTGATGGTGTTTCCGTGGACCCGGCCATGGTCGAGGCTGTGGTGCAGTGGCCGAGGCCGAGTTCTGTCACGGAGATTCGGAGCTTTCTGGGACTCGTAGGCTATTATAGAAGATTCATCCAGCATTTTTCTCGAATTGTGGCCCCGATGACCAGGCTTACGTGGAAGGATGTGCTGTTTGTCTGGACGGAGGAGTGTGAGCAGAGCTTTATGGAGCGGAAGAGATTGCTCACTACCGCTCTGGTGTTAGTGTTGTCTTCTGGATCGGGAGGTTTTGTGGTATGTACGGATGCTTCCAGGGTAGGTTTGGGTGTTGTGCTGATGCAGCACGGTGGAGTTGTGGCATATGCGTCTCGACAGTTGAAGCCACATGAGAAGTTCTACCCTACACATGATCTTGAGTTGGTGGCGGTGATTTTCACTCTGAAGATCTGGAGGCACTATCTGTACGGTGAGAAGTTCGAGATGTTCATTGGCCATCAGAGTTTGAGGTATGTGTTTACCCAGAAGGATCTTAACCTCAGGCATAGGAGGTGGATGGAGTACATGAAGGATTATGATTTTACTCTATCGTATTAGCCTAGCAGGATGAATGTCGTGACTGATGCCTTGAGCAGGAAGGTGGTGGTCAGTCAGATGTTGTTGAGGAAGTGGAGGTTATGGGAGCAGGTGCCAGCCATGACTTTTAGGCTCAAGATCCCTCAGGATCAGGGTTTGGCTGTTCTTGCGAGCTTGACTATCACGCCAGCTATTCATCGTCAGGTGACTGAGGCTCAACATGCGGACCCTGAGCTACCCCGGATTTTGTCGATGGCCGAGGTGGAGTTTGGCGAGGATAGAGCTATGAGGTTTCAAGGTAGGTTGTACGTCCCAGCAGAGGAGCAGACGAGGCGCATGGTGTTGCGAGAGGCTCATGCGAGTCAGTATGCCGTGCACCCCGGATCGGCGAAGATGTACCAGAATTTGAAGAGGCAGTTTTGGTGGCCTGGTATGAAGAGAGATGTTGCGGAGTTTGTGGCCAGGTGCTTGATTTGCCAGCAAGTGAAAGCTTAGCACCAGCGACCAGGTGGTACACTTCAGCCCTTGGAGGTCCCCGCGTGGAAGTGGGACCACGTGACAACTGATTTCGTGGTCGGATTGTCGAGGACATCTAGTGGGCAGGATAGTATCTGGTTACTAGTGGATAGACTGATGAAGACGGCTCGGTTGTTACCGATCAAAGTCAGTTGGAGCGTGCATAAGTTAGCCCGTTTGTATGTGGAGCGGATCGTTCCTTTGCATGGAGTCCTCATCTCCATTGTGTCCGATCGTGATCCTCGCTTCACTTCTGGATTCTGGAGGAGCTTCCAGAAGGCTCTAGACACCGAGTTGACTTTTAGCTCGGCGTACCATCCTCAGTCGGATGGTCAATCTGAGAGGACTATCCAGACTTGAGAGGATATGTTGAGGTCGTGTTGCCTGGAGTGGCAAGGAAGTTGGATCCACCATTTACCATTAGTGGAGTTTACCTATAACAATGGCTATCATTCGAGCATTGGTATGGCTCCGTATGAGGCATTGTACGGGTGACCTTGTCGCACTCCGCTTGATTGGTTTGAGGTGGGAGAGCGTGTCCTGACAGGACCTGATTTGGTACAGCAATGTACTGAGATGGTGCATCTGATTCGGCAGAAGATGTTGGCTGCGGAGAGCCGACAGAAGAGCTATGCCAATCAGAGAAGGCAGCCCCTCAGTTTTGCTGTGGGTGATCAGGTGTTTTTGCGAGTTTCCCCCATGAAGGGTGTGATGCACTTCGGCAGGCGTGAGAAGTTGAGTCCCCGCTACATTGGTCCTTTTCTTATTATCGAGCATATTGGTGAGGTTGCCTATCGGTTACAGCTACCCCCAGAGCTATCTTCTGTGCATGATGTGTTTCATTTGTCTATGCTTCAGAGGTATATGCCTGATGATTCCCATGTTCTGGAGGATGCCATTTGGCCCGAGGTGACCCCGGACTTGTCCCTACCTGAGCACCCCATCCGCATTGAGGATCGGTGTGAGCAGTGCCTATGGAACAAGGTTATTCCTCTGGTTAAGGTAGTCTGGCAGCGTCACTCTGGTGACGAGGCGTCGTGGGAGCGTGAGGATGAGATGAGGCAGTTGTATCCTTATTTGTTCGGGTGAGTCTTCTCCCCTACCCCTATGCCTTGTCCTTAATTTCGAGGACAAAATTTGTTTAAGGGGGGAGGGCTATAATGTCTCGAATTTTTCGATCATTTTTCGGATTCGGATCTGCGGGTTTCGGATCACTTTCGGGAGTCTCAGAGCTTGTTTTGTGGTTTACACGTGTTTTTCCCTGACGGACTTGCGAAATGCGTTTGCGAGCGAACCGTTGTGTTCTCCTACTCCGGGACGGTACCAGCGCATTGTGGGTGTTTCGAGGATCGTGGAAATATATTTTTCTATTTTTTGATATTTTTGGCATTTTTCAAATTTTCTATAAAACCCCCCTATTTTCCTTTTCTTTTTCTCCTTTTTCTTCTTCTTCTTTCTTCTTCCCGTGACCGCACCCCCGCTCCCCGACTGTTGCAACCCCCCTCTCTCCGTTCGAGCTCGCGGCGCCTCCTCCTCCTCCTGTGACGGACGGCGGACCGCGGCGGCAGCGCGGTGACGATGGTGGAGGCGAGAGGATCGCGGCGGTGCCCTTTTCGTGGCACGTGGGTGGAGTTCGTGTTCGAGCTAGATTTGAAGATCGGTGGCTCCCCGGTGGATTTCGAGCTTCATTAAGGTAGGGGGACGGATCCTTGCCCTCTTTACAGCATTCCCCGTGATTTCTAGGCCGAGGATAGGCCGAGAGGGGTTAAATTCATGCCGGGAGGGTTATTTCCATGTCAAGAGTTTGAGCGCCGGATCTTCCGTTTTATGGGGTTTTTGACCGATCTAAGGGCTTAGATGCATGCTAGGGAGGTCGGGGGAGGTTCCCCCTTTTGTTTTCCCTTCACCTGGGGGTGAATGGGGCATGGGATCGAGTTTCTCGAGCGAACTACGTGAACCGTGCTCGGCCCGTTGTCGTGCTATGTATCAGGGGCGCATTCTTGCAGAATGTGCTGTGTCGTCTGAGCACGTTCATCGAGGAAGATGAACAGTTTGGCAATTTTTGTCGCTCTAGGGTTGGCTAGCACGTTCTTGGAGATTGCACTCACCTCGGCGAGCGCATTCTCCATTGTCGCGCTCACCCTGGCTAGCGCGTTCTTGAAGAACGCGCTCGCTTCTACGAGCGCGATCTTCAATTGTCGCACTAGGGGACCAGAGCGCGACAGTGTCGCGCCTGGGGGCCCTAGCGCGTTCATTTCCTTCCCCTCGAACTGCATTTCTCTCCGACAGTTAGCCTCCGGTCGAGTGAGCTTTGGGCCCTGTTGCGACGTGTGGCCCGAGGTCACCCAGTGTGAGCCACAGGGGCACCCAGGGGTCTCCGGAGGATCAGTTACCTCGGTAGGGGTGCCGCGTGACTTGAGGGATGATCGGACCTCGTACGTGTCCCCGGCATCCGTACTCACCGTTTCGGTCACCCAGAGTCTGTGTCAGTGTGGAGGGTGGCCTCCGCGTTTTGTAAGTGTGTGGTCAGTGATTTCCGTGAGTCGAGTCTCACCTCTGGTGACACGTCCACTAGTCGTAGCCTTCTTACGGCACGCGGTGCTGACTCGGCCGGGAGTGGTGGAGCAGCTAACCCGAGAGAGACGGTTGTTAGGCTGGTTACCGTAGGGCCCCCACGCGCAGCCGAGTCTGGGTTCGGGGGAATAACCAACTAGAGGACAGGCCAAGGGCGTACGGTCTGAGTGTGCACACGGGGCTGAGGGCTTCGGGCCCGCGCTGACGAGCGCGACCTCAGCTATTCCTTGTTTGTGGTACTGGTTACTGAGTGTGTCTTTGTCTCCGCCTGGGGCGTCACAGCTAGACACTTGTGACGCAGTGTAAGACGTCAGGGGAGGCATCCGCTCGTTCTTCTAGTGGGTCGTGCTCCTGTCTACTGGCAGGTACGGACTCGAGTTTTGACCGATCGAGGTTCGGTTGTACGGTACGGTTACTTAGTTAGTTTTCCTATTTATTTATCACTGCCTACTACTTATACTGTACTCCTGCTAGGTAGTGTTACCTTCCGTGCTTGTTCGCATCTTCTCGCCTAGTTTTCCTCGTTGTGCGGTGGGGGTCCAGGGGATCCCTACTGGGCCAATGAAATAAGGCTCACCCCCATTGTTTAAAAAGGCGGCACCTCAAGGCACTAAGGCTTAAGCCTCAAGGTGAGGCACTAAAAAAATGCCTCGAGGCATGCGCCTCATATCTTTTACTTAAGGCTTACGCCTTTTTTGATTGAGGTGGTACGTCTCACCGCCTTCACTACCTTCACCGCCTCAATGTATTTAATTGAGACGTGTGCATCACTTGAGAAGATGTTGTAATGAGGTGTTAAAGGGTAATCCCAAGATTTATATTTCTTTTGTTGTCCTTAAAATATTATTCAATACTTTTTTTCTTGGTAGGTACTTTTTTTTTAACAGGGAGGGGATAATCGATCTCGAACTCGGGCCCTCCCCCATATGGGAAAGGGTGACGAACCAACTGCACTAGACAGCTTGCTCATAATTTAGTACTTTTGAAATAACATAAATTTATCATTGAGTTGATATAACATTAACACATGAAAATCACTATTATTTTTAGCATTTTTTATGGTGTTAAGATTATTTTCTTCTTTATTAAGGCTTAGCCTCGTTGTGCCTTAAGGCTAACGCCTTATGAGGCTTAGAGAAAGTGCCTCAGAACCGCCTCAAGACCTTTTAAACTATGCTCACCCCTGCTTTTCAGGTGAGGCGAGGTCGTCGAGAGGTGCGGTAGAGTTTTAGCGTGGTTCTTCCAGCCAGGGTTAGTCGCCAGTCTGCCAGGGCCGGGGTATGCCCTGTGTAGTTGTACGCCGGGGGATGTCCCGTGTAGTTATACTTTTCCTTCTGTGACTCTACTTTATTTGGACATGAGATACACTGGACCTTGTAGCAGTTCATTTTATTTTATATTATGCTGTGCGTTTTATTTAGATTATTGTGCTATCTCAGTAGTTATTTCAGCCTCTCTTGTACTCCCACACCATTCCTTTTTACCCTTCTGAGTCTTCAGGCTCGTGGGTTGGCGGGCCGAGATTGGAGACGTGCCGGTTCCTTTCTAGTACTCGGATCTCGGGTCGTCGCACATGTGCCCATCATTGGGTGACTTGGGATCACGTGCCTCAGCTTTAGTTCAAGCTCACGTGCTCGCTTGAGACTTAATGAGTTCTGCCCTTCATATGTTTGATGAAATTCCTGCCAATAGGAGATAAAGTATTTAGTCAAACCCCTTATGCACATAAGTTCATGCTTGGAAAATACTAAGACCATTCATATGCTTAGACTTGTCTCATGAGTGTTCTGAAAGAACCTTAAAACATGGATTAAGATGCTAGACTTAGTGACTTGAAAACCAGATGAGCATCGACCCGGATTCATCGTATGCACAGACCTTCTTATTCATGTGCTTAGACTTCAGAGAATGCATGTGCACAAACTTAGTGTTGCAAGGGTTAACGCTTAGCATAGGCCTAGTGAAACCTGCACTGACCTAGTGAACACTTGCGTCAACCTCAGGTCCAGTTGCTTGGTCACTAGCCTCGACCTAACCTTTAACCGCTAGGTTGCTTACATTGACCTTGTAAAAGATGCATGGACCTTATAGCTCAAGGTACCAGACGAGCATCAACCTGAGAACTAGGTCAAATGTGCATAGACTTGCCTTCAGTGTGATGTACATAATGTGGATCAACCTTAGTGTGCACGAAGCACAAAGTGCACCGACCTGTGTGTGCACGATGCAATATGTGCATCGACCTTAGATGCTGGCTGACAAAGATGTGCACCGACCTATATGATGCATTATGACAATGTGCACCAACCTATGTGTGCACGATACACTATGTGCAACGACCTTAGATGCTGGCTGACAAAAACATGCACCGACCTATCTGTGCATGATGCAATATGTTAACTTTAGTATAAGTGTGCGTTGACCTAAGTGTTACATGCAAAACATGCAAAGACCTAAGTGTTACGTGCAAGACATGAGTTCCAAATGTGCATCGACCCTTGAAGTTACATATGCTCAGACTTTGTGCGTTGAATCAAAACCTGCACCGACCTTCTATATGCCCAAGGAGAATGTGCATCGACCTTGTTTGCCAAAGGCACAATGTGCACAGACTTTAATGTGCATGAAACAAAATGTGGTTCGACCACACTATGCATGATGCAAAAGATGCTCTAACCTGATGCTAGTTAAAATAGGATGTGCATCGACCTTCTATGCAAGATGAGAAAAATGCATCGACTTGAAACAGTAACATAGACAGACCTTCATACTTATGAGAGAGCATGTGCATCGACCTCTTAATGCAAGACCTCACATATACATTGACCTTAACATACAAACTTTAATGATAAAAGGTGTATGCACTGACCTGTATGCTTCAGACTGAAATGTCCATTGACCTTACCTGTTCTGAAAGATAATTTTTCATACTGATATATAAAGATGATGAGATTAGTAATAAATCCATCAAAGTTATATAATGAGTCATAAAGTTATATAATGAGTCATAATATTTGTCATCATCAAAATTTCAGAACCACAGGGACACAATAATCTCCCCCTTTTTGATGATGGCAATATTATGAGTCATTGCTATAATTCAGCATGATGATCAAGTTAGTATAAACAGTGAACAATGAATAATTCTGTCAGAATGCAGCAACAAACTGATAACCAACCAATCAACAAACAGAACAACCAACAGTCAACAAACAAAACAACGAACAGCCAACAGCATTCTGATAACCAACAGACAGAATGACCAACATAACCAACTAATGACTCAACAAAAATTCTCCCCCTTTGACAACATTAAAAAGGAAGAAACATTTAGGATGCTGATAAGAACTCCCCCTTTATGTACTATATGCAATATGATTCATTGACAACTGAACTCCCCCTGAACAGATGCTTTATCAATAGATGCTCTCTACAGAGCAGATGGAGTGGAATGAAATAAATGATCAGTGAACCACAAGGACATTCAAATTGAAGTCAGCCAATCAGATTGGATATTCAAATTTAAGCAGACAGTCAGGCATTCAGATTGAAATAAGTCATATGTGCATTCAAGAATAAGTTCAGGTCATGACAGAATGTATGAAGAACAGCGTGCATAATCTGAGTTTTGAATTTCAATTAGTAAATGCAAACTGAGCACATGTTTGAGCAAATGAGCTTCAAGCACATGAGAAATTCAACAAGATTTTTAAAGGATGTACCAATTTCATAAATCCAAATGTAGGAATTTTTCATAATCTCCCATTATAAGGATTTATGAATGAATTTTATTGAACTGTATGGTTTAAAGATGATGTATACATGGTTTGACAATAAAGTTCTGTACTCATATCTGAAAATAAGATTTAATAAAAATGAACCAAATTCTCATATTAACATCTTGATTAACCTCCCTTCATCTTACTCAATCAATTTCAATGTCTTCTTTAGGAATTACAATCATAAGTATTGAGGTTAAACAACCATGAAACCATTTGATTTTGTCTAGGGTTAGCAATTTATCCTTTGCATTCATTTTCAGATTTTTCATTTAATCAAGCACATAGTTTTTTTTTTGCTATCAAATCTTACGAGCAATTTAGTTCAGTATGCACCTTGTAACTAAAGGATGTGCGTTGTTTATACGCCAATATCCCTAAGTACTTAGTGTGACTAACAGGCATGCTTTAAAATAAACAGAGTTAATTTTTCACCTCATGACATACCTCATCTCATTTCTTTGATGAGTGAGATATGTTTCTCAGTGTGCCAGCCATTGCTCTGCCTACTTTTCAATCATTTTTTAAGCAGAGTTAACTAAGGCACCTCATGACACAGCCCTTTGGACATGTGTTTCTCAGTGACCAAAGTCATTGCTCTTACAAGATTTGACCCTTAGACTTTTTTAGAACAGACAGATGTTTAAAAATAATACAAATTTCATGTATCTCAACCAAATAAAGTCATGAGTTCAATATTTTCATATTTCAGCAGATTTGACAAGATTTAACATGAAGCAGTTGGTTAAAGTTTATTAAAGTTGATTCAGATATTTTCAAGGCATTTATAACCAACCTTAATGAATACATTAAAATTAAACCAATCTGATCTTTCAGACATTCATAAAATCTGTATAATAGAAGATTCCTCATTGAATTAGTTTTTCAGATTTATGAGCAAGGTACATAGATTGAAGTCTTCTTGAAATTCAGAGATATGAAAGAATGTTTAAAGAAACAATCAATTTATCAATAGAAGCAATAGCAGGAATATGTACCATGTGCAAGAGACTTGAAGTTCAAACATAACATAGGATCTTGCAAACATTCAAGGTTTAGCAGATGAGCAGTGTTTTCAGATAAGTTTCGGAATATGAGAAGAGTTACAAGCAAATGACCATCATTGATTAGAAGCTTACAACCTTAGAGGTATGACAATGATAGTCAAGAGAGCAAGAGCAGATAGTTCCAGAGAGATAGTCACAAAATTGAAGATATGAGATAGTGAAGACTTCAGTTCACTAATCAAGACAGAAACATGATCAGACGTACATCAATGAAGGTGTCGACTCTTTGTGTCGACATCTACTCACAAACTCCATAAAACAGACCACTTCCAAAATAATGTCGACTCATGGTGTCGACACTTCTAATCAGGATTATTAAGAAGTGCAGCAATTTAGGTCAATGATTTAGAGGGTATGAGAATTATTTGAAATCAATGACCTGAAAGCATAACAAAAGTTTAGAAGATTCAGACATACCAGCTTGATATATAAGTGACAGAAAATGTCAGTCACAAAAATGTGAATTGCAAGGTGAGCTGATAAACAAAATCACGGCTAGAAACAGTACTTGGCAGAGGTTAGATCCAAGGATCTACTCACGCAAGGGTTAACCTTCCAGATAGGCCTGACCTATCTTTCTAGCTAGACCTTTTTATATACTGTCTAGTTATTAAAAGAAAGCACATGAATCTTTCAAGGTGGCTCCCCCTCAGCAAATGCAGCTAAGTAGATTTATGAATGATGAGAAAGATTAGCTCAAGGGAATATAGAGTAGATAATCAATTTGATCAGACTTGCAGTGTTTGGAGAGAGTCATCATTCAAATTTCAACAGTTGAGAATTAAACCAAGAAGCAAAACATCAATTATTCAGATGAGAATTATGAACATCGGTTGACTAGAATGGGAAATGTTGGTCGACCGAACTGGACTGAAAAGTAACAATATGTTCTCTTGGTATCAATCTATCTTTTTGGTGTTTTCTGTGTGAATGATATGCAATGAACTAAATGTATACATATGCATTTACTCCCCCTAACTTAATGCATTGAACCATCATATATGACAGGAAGATCATGCAGGGGACTGATTGATACCAATGATCACATATGCATATGCATGAGACATAAACTAAACACATATGTATGTGACACCAGAATTATCCTAATTGACTCCCCCTGACTATATCCACTCTATCAACCTTTTTGTTATTTTCAATATGAATCGCATGCAATCAACACATATATGCAGATACACTGACTCCCCTTAACAGTATGCCATATGTGACACTCTGAATGCAGCATATGCAAAGACAATTCTACAGGGAGTTAAATGAATTATTCACATAGATATCTAGATTGTTTCTAATATGCATCTTTGAGCCATGGTACTGGGCGGAGGACTTCGTCTAAAGACCGCATCACATATGGTTAGAGCTTCCAGACAGATCTCATCTGCCCTTTAGCACTATTCCATTTAATATACCCTGAGTCATACACGAGCAGTCCTATGTGCATCTTGAATTGATAATATGATGAGCATATGCAAATGTGAATATGTGTGCATGTCATGTATGCAGATGAACATTTTATGTATGAGGCAACATGCAGGCATCAAATTCCAACTGTTCAGATTTTCATAAATGCAATTTATTTTCAGTAACTATGCATTATGACAGATATCAAACAAATGCAATCCTATCAGATCTTCAACTAAATTATGCAACAGGTGTGCAATATCATTCAGACAAACTTCAAGCATCATTATTATGCAATTCAGATTTTCAGAAAACTTCATTCAGATGTTGCACATATGACTTTCCATATGCAAGAAGGAATTCAAATAGAACAAAGCAAATATTACATGAGAATGCAAACAGGTATGCTGAGAATTCTGACTAACAGATTTAACATGATATGTAATTCAATCTCAAACTGATATATACATAATTTATTCAACATGCTCATTGAGAGACAAAAGTGCAAATGACAGATGCATTTGTAACCATGTATGTATGTGATTCAGATTAACAAAAATTAAATGATCAAACCTGTAAGGTGCAGAATTGGAGTTTTACCAAACTCAGGTGCCTTGGCTTATTAACCCTTTTTATTCTTCAGTCCCAAGGCACTCCTGCAAAAATAGTTCTCATTTTGCATATTTAGGTATCCAAGTTTCCTTGGGTCCTAGAGTGTTAGCAACAACTCTGGAGGATGCTCTCCACAATCTTTGAGTATGTAGATCATCAGATTTTATTAAATTGCAATCACTCATAGAGTGCCCAAAGCCTCCACAGTAATGACATGAAATAACAAATCTTGAGTTCTTTTTAGGGTTTTTTGCATGAAAACCATTATTAAAAGTGAATTTATAAAAAAACCATTCCTAAAAATGTATTAGCAGGTATATCACTGAGTTAATTCAAATAGTGCATAAATGCCATTTAAGCGTGGTTTTCTTGAAAGTTGTTGGTAAAAAGAAGTGATATGCATGCAAATAAATATGACATTTTTGCACAATTCAGATTACACAGTGATATACCTGCTAATGCATTTTTAGGAATGATTTTTTTACAAATTCACTTTTAACAATGGTTTCCATGCAAAAAACCCTTCTTTTTATGCACATTATCGTAAGCATGGAATCTATGTGCATTAACATGAAAATTTCTGTCAATAGCATGCAAGTTCAATCTTTTATAACCATCCAGCCAACAGTTGGCAACCCTGTGGCCTGGCTTTTCACAATTGAAATATGCAGGATATTTTCCATTTACAACAAACTTATTCCTACCAACAACATTATGGTTTGCAAGGAATTTAGCATATTTAAAATGAACATCTCTCCCCTGGTTGTGCCAACAATGGGCGGCAATGTGGCCTAATTTGCCACAACAAAAATAATGAGTTTTCTTCTTCTGAAGTCCATGATTTTTAACTTGAGATCTCTTAGCATTCAGGTCATCTTGTTTCATTAGTTTACATTCATGCATTAGATGACCAATTTTATGAAAATAAAAACACTGAGACCTTTTACTTTGAGTAGAAGAATGTTTCTTATCATGAGATTTCTTATGTGCATGTGTGTGCATGGATGATTTTTGAACACTATGCAGTGACGTGGCAGGAACCTTTTTGTTCTTTTACTTTTCAATTGATTTTAAAGATTTATGAGCTGTAAACTGAAAAATAGGTGGGTTCTGAGAACTGTGAGAAGCAGAACTAGAAACAAATGATGCTTTAATTTTATTTTCAATACTCTTTTTATTTACAGGGTTATATCCCAACCCCTCCTTCTGAAAGTTGACCTTTGTTCCCAACAATTTATTCAGATTATCTTGCCCACTAACAAATTTAGACAAAGAACTTTTCAAATCTTGAATCTTATTTTCTAGAGATGCAATGTGTATTTCATAACTCACAATCTCTTGTTCACTGTAATTAATAGTTTCATTCAAAACTTTGTTAGTTGTTTTGTATTCTTCGATCTCCTTTTTAAGCTCATCACCTTTTTCAGATTCGTCTGTACTGACAGTTTTCCTTTTTTCCAATGTGAGAAGCCTTTCAGATATAGCAGACTTCAGCTATTTTAACTTCTTATTTTCTTCCTTAAGTTTATCATTTTGAATTAACTCATTTATTAGAACCTGATTCTCTGAGTTAATTTCATGCTTTCTTCTAGTTTCAAATTCCTTCATATCTCTTTACTATTTTTCAACATTTTTCTGCAACTCCATGTTTACGGACTTGATAGCATCAAATTTTTCAGCAAGCAGATTCTTCTCTTGTTTAAGTTTCTCAAATTTTTCTTCATTTTCTTTAACATATTTTCTGAGAGATTCGTTTTCAGATTTTAGCTTGTTCAGATCTGAGTTAACATGTTCAAGATCCTTCAGCAATTTTTCATTCTGAACCTGATTGCTAATGAGAATCTGATCATCATTAGTTGAGCTAAGTTTTTCTTCAAGTTCAGAAATCTTATTTGCAAGTTTTTGATTTTCATTCTTTAACAATCCAATTTGTTTCTTAAGCACTTGGATATCAGATAAACAAGCATCATGCGTTTGTTTCAATTTTAAACAGTTTTCACATGAAGAATTAGAACTATTCAAGCCAATAGTCTTTTTCAATTTTTTGTGTTATTTTCTTAACATCTCGTGTGACTCTAATAGATTACCATATGCATCCTGTCAATCATCTAGAGAGAAGTTCTCAAACGGATTTACCTGACTGTCATCCTCCTCTTCATTTTGGTTGCTACTTTGAACGCTGCCATTAGCCATCATGCACTGGTCTTCACCTCTCCTGTGGGCCAGCTTCAGCTCGTCCAGAATATCTTTAGCTGTCCTGCAATCATTGAGACAAGGGTAACAGGCCTTGTCAATAGCTGCTTTCATCAATTCAAGTGCTCTTCGATTTTTACCACGCATCGATCTATCAATGTCAGCCCATTTGGACTTGTTCTTTGGTAGCCTGTGTGGACCGTGTGAAATGATCTTCCACAGATCAGAATCAACAGACTTGACAAACATGCGCAAGTTGTTAAACCATAGATTGAAATTAGTACCATCAAAAATTGGTGGACAAGCCATGGATGTAATCGACAAACAAATCAATGCACTGAAATAGGTATGCTCGGAAATGCACCAAGGAAGCTGTAGGATCTACTGTGGATCGTTAGCTCCGATGAGACAACAACCCGCTCTGATACCACTTGTTGTAGTGCAAGGCACGGATTCAGAGGGGGGTGAATGAGTCCCCGTTCAAAACTATTGCAGAAGTAAAATAGAACGGCTCAATCTAAACAAAGATCTATTGAAGCACACACTCGAACACCAAGCAAGCACTTGCGGTCTTAGACTATGCTGGGCACGTGGACAACACAAAGCAGCTGTGATTAATACGAGCTAACAATACTAATCATCAGGTTGAAAATAATTATTCGTGCAATTCCTATTCAGATTTATTTTAGAACACTCGGTGAACTTAGAAGGATGTAGGCGATCTAGTTGCAAATGAAATGAGCCTAGCATACATCTATCGTGAATCAATAGCTCACGCACACCATATAAGGAACAAGCACACAAAGCAAGCCACGGCACACCAGATTTTTTAGGTGGTTCGGCCAGACACCAGTCTGCCTACATCCACCCCTCACTCTAAACCAGAGTGAGGATTCCACTAGCAGAAGCTAGAAACCAAAGCAGACTCAGTCTGCAACAAACGTTGCCTAACAGCTTGCCCTGAGGGAAACAAATCCCTCGACCTGGTCTTGCTTCCCACAAGACCAGCACCCTAGCTCTACTGTCCACAGAGTTAGAACCGAAGGCAAACCTCCCTTCCTCCAAACCGGAGGGGAAATCGTGAGTGACCCCCAAACACTCACAATTAGAGACCCAAGTCTCCCTTCCTCTGAAACCCAAAGGGAAACCACGAGTGACACCCCGTCACTCGCAAACCGGAGACACGTTCTCCCTTCTCCTGAATCTTCAGGAGGAACCCGACCTCAAACCAGAGAATCGGAAGAACAAGATGGGAATCAGAAAATGAACAAAGGAAAGTACAAACAAAGGAAAGAAAATGTAGCTCCAACTGGAGCAGGACTGTTCAGGATTTGATCCTGAAACAGATAACTACATATCTTCACATTAAGAACCGGCTGCTTCAATATCGACCTCTCTCTCTCTCTTCTTCTCTTAATCTCGACCTCTCCCTCTTCTTCTCTCCCTCAGACCTCTTTTCTTTTCATTTCTGCTCAGACCCTGGCTCTCTCTTCGCAACAGCTTCTTCTCTGACAGCTCTTCTTTCTACTCTCTGGCTCTTCTCTACTTTTTGCGCTGTTGGCTTTTCTGCTCTTCCGCTCTTCCAGATTCTGGCTATTTTCTCTGGACTACTTCTTCTCTTGTCTCCTTTGCTCCGATCGTAGAAGGGCTTTATATAGCTTCAAGCCTGGGGACCCACAAGCTCACGCCTCGGGCGTGTGAAAGGCTCGTTCCCGCCTAATCGGAGATGACATGTGTCAGGTGCAGATAAGTGAGCTGATCCACATGGAAGAATCCTTTGGACGCATCTACCTTGGATCATGTGCCAACAATCTGCTGTTCTGGAGATATGTGCCCATCATTGGGTGACTTGGGATCACGTGCCTCAGCTTTAGTTCAAGCTCACGTGCTCGCCTGAGACTTAATGAGTTCTACCCTTCATATGTTTGATGAAATTCCTTTCAATAGGAGATAAATTATTTAGTCAAACCCATTATGCACATAAGTTCATGCTTGGAAAATACTAAGACCATTCATATGCTCAGACTTGTCTCATGAGTGTTCTGAAAGAACCTTAAAACATGGATTAAGATGCTCAGACTTAGTGACTTGAAAACCAGATGAGCATCGACCCTGATTCATCATATGCGCATACCTTCTTATTCATGTGCTTAGACTTCAGAGAATGCATATGCACAAACTTAGTGTTGCAAGGGTTAACGCTTAGCATAGGCCTAGTGAAACCTGCACTGACCTAGTGAACACATGCGTCAACCTCAGGTCCAGTTGCTTGGTCACTAGCCTCGACCTAACCTTCAACCGCTAGGTTGCTTACGTTGACCTTGTAAAAGATGCACCGACCTTATAGCTCAAGATACCAGACGTGCATCGACCTGAGAACTAGGTCCAATGTGCATAGACTTGACTTCAGTGTGTTGTACATAATATGCATCAACCTTAATGTGCATGAAGCACAAAGTGCACCGACCTGTGTGTGCACGATGCAATATGTGCATCGACCTTAGATGCTGGCTGACAAAGATGTACACCGACCTATATGATGCATTATGACAAAGTGACCGACCTGTGTGTGCACGATACACTATGTGCATCGACCTTAGATGCTGGCTGACAAACACATGCACCGACCTATGTGTGCACGATGCAATATGTTAATTTCACTATAAGTGTGCGTTGACCTAAGTGTTACATGCAAAACATGCACATACCTAAGTGTTACATGCAAGACATGAGTTCCAAATGTGCATCGACCCTTGAAGTTACATATGCTCAGACTTTGTGCGTTGAATCAAAACCTGCACCGACCTTCTATATGCCCAAGGAGAATGTGCATCAACCTTGTTTGCCAAAGGCACAATGTGCATAGACTTTAATGTGCATGAAACAAAATGTGGTTCGACCACACTATGCATGATGCAAAAGATGCTCTGACCTGATGCTAGTTAAAATAGGATGTGCATCGACCTTCTATGCAAGATGAGAAAAATGCATCGACTTGAAACAGTAACATAGACAGACCTTCATACTTATGAGAGAGCATGTGCATCGACCTCTTAATGCAAGACCTCACATATGCATTGACCTTAACATGCAAACTTTAATGATAAAAGGTGTATGCATTGACATGTATGCTTCAGATTGAAATGTCCATTGACCTTACCTATTCTGACAGATGATTTTTCATAATGATATATAAAGATGATGAGATTAGTATTAAATCCATCAAAGTTATATAATGAGTCATAAAGTTATATAATGAGTCATAATATTTGTCATCATCAAAATTTCAGAACCACAGGGACACAACAGAGAGAAGAGAGGACGTGCCTTCTTGTTCGTTTGTCGTCTTCCTCACGCCGTGGACTGTAGAGAGGGGATTTGTTCTTGCCTGAGCTGCCTGATACACGTACGGGGGACTTCTTCAGCAGTGTGTACACCCTCTCTTGCACCCCCCTTTTTTGCTACGGGGTTTTCTTCTGTTCATGTCGAGCATCCGAGGGATAAAAACCCTCCCCTTTTTTAAGGCTCTACCTGGAACCACGAGATCCTAACAATCGCGACGGTTCAACCCTGATTCCAACCACCTCGCTTCCTGCGAGAAGCCTTTTATTATAGAAATATGTGGGCTACGAAGCCCCGAAATGTGGAAATGTTCCACGGGGTGGCGATACGCCGAATATTGAACCCTGCGTGGGAATATTCCACGAGGCGGCGATACACCGAATATGGACCTCGGTCAATGCGAGGATAACATCCCAAATTTTTGAGATGAATAATGGGTGCAACAAATGCCCCCCACGGGACATCCGTCAACACCGAAGGCAGGGGGCGGGTGGCCCGTGTCTTCCTTGATTTTTGCTAATCCCCGAGTTCATTGACATAACGGGGGCCTTGTAGGATTGCTCAATAATCTTATTATTGTCCATATGCTGATTTAGCCCTTGATTGAGCTTCGTTACTCATTTTTGTCTTTTCGGTCTTGGCCTTACAGTTCTTGCAGACATGGCTCGCCCAAGTTGAAGCAGAGAGACGTCCTAGAGGCCTAGAGTTGGAGGCTCTGATGACCACTATGTGCGGAGGACGGATAGACCCATGCCACCATTCCCTCCTCGCAGCATTACCTCTGAGGGCTTTGACGCGGTGGACTGCGGATTTACTTGGGTCGCAGAGGGCCCGACTGAGGAGACTGTCGCCGCTGAGGGTGCTGTTGATGTCTCTCGCATCATGAGGAGACAGGGGGTCTATGTGTATGATCGCTCAGGAGGATATCCACCCCATTTTCCACTAGACCGGCATCTCTTGCCTTTTATTCAGAGCTTTGTGCCTCTTGGTGTGGAGGCTGATGATTCCCGCCTACCAGGAGAGAGGCGTCGTCTCGAGCGGGCTATATTGCTCGGGAGGCACAGCATGCGAGGCACGTGTACCTTTTCCTATCCGAGCTTCCCTGAGGGCTTCGTGCGATAGAGGCAGTACCCTGTAGATCTATAAACGGATCGGATACGGAGCGGATAGTATGATATCCGAATTCGTATCCAATTAGTAATCGAATTATCCGTCGGATACTTTATTCGGATAATTATCGGATAAATATAAATTTGAATTCGGTTCGAATTTTAAACGGATAATTACTAGACCTGCTTAGAGGTGAGTCGTGTGAGCCGTGTGAGAGCGTCGTATGTTGTTTTCTTAAAAAAAAGACAGAGTGGAAGTTATTTTTATTTTGAGAGATGTTATCAAAAGATTGATTAGACTTCATCCTAAAAAATAGGTGATAGTTTACCAAATGGGTGTAAGTGGATTTCTCATTTTTAAATTATATTTTGACACAAAAAAGGATAAAAAAATAGTAATCAAACGATATATTAAGATTTAAGTTAATTATATATAGAATATGTGTATCCTTAGATTTTTATCTAAGAGTTCATATTCGGTCAGATAATATCTAACACAGATATCTCAATATCCAAATTCGTATCCGATTAATAATCGGATATCCGATATCCGATTAAATTATCTGCCGAATATTGTATTCGAATAATTATCTGATTAAATGAAAATGAATTCGAATTCGGTTCGAATTTTAAACGGATAATTGCCAGGCCTAGTACTACCCTGATCAGAAGAGTCTGGGCTTCTTCAGGGATTTTGATAGCTTCACAGTCTAAGTGGGGCCATCCTCACCAGCTATTTGTCATTTATCCGGGCATCACAAGGCCGCAGATGTTACAGTTGATGGGATGTTTTTGACTCCCTCTAGTGCAGCTTTTACACATGATGATTATGATCACGACTGCTTCTTGGAGAGGATTTTAGCACAGAAGGCTCCCAGCTGGTATGTGAGATGGGCCGTTATTCCTTCTCACTACTATCGTTGAGGTGCGATGGAATGATTGTGGGGCATCCTGACAGTTTACAGAGTAGCACTTGACAGGGCAGGGATTCACTGTTGTGACCCCTCTATGTTGATGATGTTGACACTTGCTTTATTTTATTGGCAACACCATTGTTTTGATTGATTGGCAACTACTTTTGATTTGATGAAATTGCTCTATCAGATTGACTATGTGTTCTTTGCATTTAATACAATGTTGTTTGTATTTCTCACTGTCATGGGTTGACACATCAGAGGATGGGTCGACTCCTCCAGCAGACTTATTTAGACTAAGTCTATACTCTAGAAACTCTCATATCGATTGAGTCTATACATCGTCCATTTCAGATAAAGTCCGCACACTACATTTCATTTGAACTGGTTAAGTGTGTACAGCGTCAACGCATCTCACTGGCTCATGTTACAGCATCAACGCACTTCATTGGATGTGTGTACAGCGTCAACTCGTTAAGTGTGTACAGCGTCAACGCATCTCACTGGCTCATGTTACAGCGTCAACGCACTTCATTGGATGTGTGTACAGCGTCAACTCGCTAAGTGTGTACAGCGTCAACGCATGAAGTCTGTACATCAGTCTTAATATTCTAAGTCTGTACAGCCGTTGGCTTTGAACCTCAGAGTCTGTACATCCGAATTGCCTTTGAATTGGTCAAGTGTGTACACTCATTCACTGTAGCTTTCACATATTCTAGTCTACACATCGTGAAAGTCTATACATTCATCACTTACCTTTCGCTCAAGGCAAAGTCTATACACTGGGGTCTTTCCCTACGTTTCTTAGGCGAAGTCTGAACATTCGGTTCTGAAGCCTGAAGTCTATACACTCCAGCCTATTCCTACGTTCAAGGCTTCAGCTACACATTAAGTCTATACATTGGCTTCGCTTCATCAAGTCTGTACATTGAATCGCCAACTTCTTTGAAGCCCATACATCGCTCAAAGTCTGTACAGAGTCCAGCGTCTCAGTTAGCGTCTCATGCATTTGAGCAAAGTCTGTACATCGGTCTGTCAGCAAGTCTGAACATCGTCCGTCTTTGTTAGCGTCTCAGGCATTGGGCTAAGTCTGTACAACATTCAGTGTCTAGAGTTTCATGAAGTCTGTACATCAGACTGTTACAGCAAGTCTGTACATTGTCCGTCTTCCTTAGCGTCTTGATTTTTGAAGTCTATACATCCATCAGGAGCTTCAAGTCTACACATCGCTTCGCTCCATCAAGTCTGTACATCCACAGTGTTACTTGAAGTCTGGACATTGGTCTTCAAACTCAAAGTCTACACATTGGCCTCCTTGCATAAAGTATATACACTGGACTGTTTGGCAAGTCTATACATCGGCCCTTGTCTTCGAAGTCTGTACAGTCCTTTAGCTTGCTCAAGTCCATACATTGGCTTCAAGACTTTCAAGTCTATACACTGACGGCTGAACTGAGAACTCTATACATCGTCTGTCTGCACTAGAGTCTCATGGAGTCTATACATTGCACTCGTCTTCTAAAGTCTATACACTGAAGTCTTCACATTCGTTTGCATTACATGAAGTCCATACAGTGGGGAAAGTATGTACACTGTCCATGCTTCATATAGCGTCAACTCCTCAAGTATATACATTGGCATCGGTCTTCACCTTGAGTATGTACAGTGGCTGCTTAATATAGGAAGTATGTACAGCCGTTGTCTCTTCATATGAAGTCTATACTTCGGGCAAGTCTGTACACTGGTTTCCCTTTTATGAAGCCTAAACTTTCATTAAGTCTATACACTGCTTTCCTTCTTTGAAGCCTTTACGTTGATTAACTCTATACACTGCATTCGTGTTTGAAAAGCCTGTACAGCGTTTACACTTAAACTGAACACACTCTTGTCTGTTTGACAGTGAATGCAGAAGTAAATGAAGGGCACGTGATCCGAGGTACCTGGCTCGTGACTCGAGAAGGACAAGGTATCCAGATGAGGACACGTATACTGACACTCGATTGGATGCTGCCACGTGGTCCAAATTGCTGGGCGGGAAACGTGAGGAGCACACGCCTGCTGTTGTTGCTGCTATATATATATGGCCCTTCTTCCACAGAAGAAAGCAGATCGAAGGGGAAGAAGAGAAAGTATATACACTCAGCAGCAGTGAGCCTTCGATCCACAGAGAGAAAAGAAGAGAAGAAGAAGATACAGAGAAGAAGAAGAAAAGAAATAGAGAAGAAGAAAACGAGAGAAGAAGAGATCGAGAGAGATGAGCTGAGAGAGAGCTGATTGAGAGTGAGATTGAGAGTGAGCTTGTATCTCAGTCTCGTGGTTCAAAACCAGAGCTGAGCTTTGCTCTTAGAGCTATATTGCTTTTGAGTTTTTTCTGTTTTCGTTTTGATTCTGTCTTTCATTTCCGAATACTGTTTCTTCAAGCTGTGTGTCAGCGGTCTTGCAGTGGTAGTTTCCACTGGACGGGTTAAGCTGTATTTCCCCAGCGGTTGCAGAGGATCAGATCCTCTGGTCGGCAAGCTGTAGTGCCCAGCGAAGCTGTGTATCAGCGGGTTGTTTGGCCAAGCTGTAAAGCCCAGCGGACGCAAGCTGTGCTGCGCAGCAGGAAGCCATACTCGGTTGAGTGTGGGGTGGACGTAGGTCGTTGACCGAACCACCTAAAAATCATGTGTGCATTGTGTTTGTGTGATTGCTTGTGAACTGTGTGTGCTGGTATCCTTTGCTTAGCTTCATTGATTGCATCACTTATGCTCATGTCTAGCTTTCGACCTTTTGCTTAGCATTCTTCCTTTAGCTTAACTGATGTTTGCCTAAATTCCGCTTTAGAACTTACAGTAGTTTTAAATTAGGCAAGTTGATCTAATCACCCCCCTCTAGATCCACACTCAGTGGAGATAGACTGCGTCCATCTAACCCAACATTCACCACGCGGTGACCACATGTAACCACCCGAGAATCCGATTATCGGGAAGGCCCGATAACCCGAGACTCGCACCGCCACCCACGAGTCCGAAGACTCGGAAGGGTTAAAAGGATGGTGTGGAAACTACACAAGTATCACAAATAATTGTAAAAATTAAACAGTTATAATATTAAGTAGGAAATAAATTAACATTTTTCATGGTCCACAATAGAAAATAACAACAACAGTAGTCCACCACTAGTACATAGACAAGAAAAGAAAGTACAGCTACACAGGGCATACCCCGGCTCTGACCTCTAGAACTACCTCTGGGCACCCGCACCACGCTGCACCCCAGACGCGCTCCCCCGGGGCGGCGTCTCACCTGAAACACGGTGAAAACACGCAGGGAATGAGTCTCGGAACAAGACTCAGTAGGGATCACTCGAATCCTACCTCGTAAAACGGGAAACCACTACGCTAGCGGTAGGAGAGTACCTCGGAAAGGAAAGCCCTGTACTCTACACAACAAAGAACCTACGGCACGCAAACCAGCACGCGTGCCACGGTAAGAAGACCGAAGCTCAACGGTCGACCTGACAAAACCCGAAGGTCGAAAACACATGACTGACAGTCTGTCACTCCGTACCCGACAGGAGTAGCTCCCACTAGAAGCACAGCCGGTAGCGTCCCCTGACATCTTACACTGCGCCGCAAGTGATCCGCTTGACGTGGTAGCTCCTACCAAAGGTGCGAACACCGTACAAGTAACAACAAACAAGTGACTAGCTGGGGTCACGCCCGTCGACGTGCGTCCACTGTCCCCAACCACGTGTGCACACACAAACCACGCGTCCTAGGTCTGGCCCTCTGACTGGCTTTCCCCCGGCACTGGACTCTGATTTGATGAGGGGCCCGACGGTAACCAGTCTAAAACCGTCCTCAGGGTAAGCCTCTCCACCTACTCCCAGGTGGGACCACTCGCGTGTAAGCAGGCTACGACTAGTGGAGGGTCACTAAAGGAGTAGACTCTCGAGTCAATGGAAAACAACGCCCGTGTCTGACAACGTACGGTAGCCGCGCCCCCGCGCCGGTCCCGACGGGCGGTGACCCAGGTCGGACAAGAAAACGGGGTTGCAACCCTCTCGGGTCAACCCAGAATATGACGGTCCACCCTAGGGCCGTCACAAGGATGTGACGGTCTAGACGAGGCCGTCACACTCAACTGGCGGTCCAACGCAGGCCGTCACACGGCCAGAGGAGCGTGGGGAGTAACGCGCCTAGTCCAGTTCGTTACACGAATGTAACGCGCCTGGCCCAGTGCGTTACACAAATGTAACGCGCCTGGTCTGGCGCGTTACACTCGCCTCACGTTCCCAACGTGAAGGTTGGATGTAATGTGCTTGCCCCAGCGCGTTACACACCCCTCACACCTGGCATAACCCAGGAAGTAACGCACTCGCCCCAGCGCGTTACACGGATGTAACGCGCTCACCAAGGCTCGTTACTCACGCAGACCCCCAACGGTCAGAAACCAACGGTCGGAAAGCCCCTGACGGCCCAGCCCAAGTGCGTCACATGCAAATGGCGGTCAATCGTGGGACCGTCACAGTCCCTGACCCCCGAAGGCTAACCAAAGGGCATGTAACGGCCCCTCCCAGGCGCGTTACAACATGTGACGGTCCCTGGAAGGACCGTCACACTCACCCGACGGCGAAAATGGTAGAACCGCCCAAAAACTTCGACCACGCCCCCGTGCCTCCACCGGAGAGGGGGAAATCAAAGGGGAAGACCCCTGGGGACCCCTAGCATGATTCTAGGCCACCAAAACGCGAAATCATGCATCAAATCCATAGATCGGGCGACTCTCCCCAAATCATGGAAAAACCCCAAACATGCTCAATCAAGCCCCTCTCGGCCTCCCCTCGGCCTATAAACCACGAAAATGAACGGCAAGAGGCCAAGGAACGTCACCCTACCTCAATGGAGCGAATGCTCCGCCGGATCGTCCGCGAACGCAAGAAATCGCTTTAGAAAAACCCTCGTTCTTCAAGCTTCCCTCGAACACCGCACGTCCCCACGATCGCCTCGCCGTCGCCCACGTCGCCGCGCCGTCGCCCCGCCGCTGTCAACAGTCGGAGAGGAGCTAGCCACGCCTGAATGGGAGGAAGAGAGGGAGAGGGAGAGGTCACGGTGGGGAGGAAGGAAGGAAGAAGAAGAAGAAGAAAGAGAAAGGGAAAAAGAAAAAGAAAATAGGGGGGTATTTATAGAAAATCTGAAAAAATCTGGAAAATACTGAAAATTAGAAAAATATGTTTCCGGAATCCTCGGAACGCACTGATCGCAACGGTACCACCCGTGCCCAGGTGAACGGCCCGGTTCACTCGCAGCGAGGTTCCGAAGGAATCGCCGAAACACACACCGGAAATCAGAAAACACGCGCGGAAAAGCCGCGGAACGTCTCCGGGCCTCCGAAACAACCCCAGATCGCGTCGATCCAAACACGAAAGATGTCCGAAACGAAATTTCAGACACAACGGAGCCAGACACTCCGAAAAACCAGATCCGGGACCCACGAAGAAGGATCCAAAAGGTCCGAGATATTACAGCCCTCCCCCCTTAAGGAATTTCATCTTCGAAATTGAGAACAACCCAAGGGGAAAGAAGAGGAAGACTCACTCAAATAGGCAAGGGAACTGCTGACGCATCTCGTCCTCACGTTCCCAAGAAGCCTCACCACCAGAGTGCCACTGCCACACCACCTTACCAAGGGGATGACCTTGCTCCGCAGGCGCTGCTCTCGCATATCCTCCACGCGGATG
This sequence comes from Amorphophallus konjac, assembly GCA_022559845.1. Classification (NCBI taxonomy): domain Eukaryota; kingdom Viridiplantae; phylum Streptophyta; class Magnoliopsida; order Alismatales; family Araceae; genus Amorphophallus; species Amorphophallus konjac. The sequence goes on from CM040119.1 coordinate 30,842,554, forward strand.
GAAAACTCTGGGAGAGAAAAGAGCTGGAGTCACCTCGGGCCAAACAGAAAACTCGAGCACATGAGAGTCATCGGGCACATACTTCCGCAACATCGAGACGTGGAACACGTCATGCACCGATGCCAACTCAAGGGGTAACTGCAACCGGTAAGCAACCTCACCGATGCGCTCCAAGATCACAAAAGGACCAATATAGCGGGGACTCAACTTCCCACGCCGTCCAAAACGCATCACCCCCTTCATCGGAGAAACTCTCAAGAACACACAATCGCCCACGGCGAACTCGAGAGGCTGCCTCCTATGGTCAGCATAGCTCTTCTGCCGACTCTGGGCCGCCAACATGTTCTGACGAACCAGGTGCACAACATCCACACATTGCTGCACCAACTCTGGTCCCGTCAAAACACGCTCACCCACCTCAAACCAATCGAGTGGAGTCCTATAAGGACGCCCGTACAGAGCCTCATAGGGAGCCATACCAATGCTCGAATGATAGCTGTTGTTATAGGCAAACTCCACCAACGGTAGGTGATGAATCCAACTCCCCTGCCACTCCAGGCAGCAGGATCTCAGCATGTCCTCCAAAGTCTGGATGGTCCTCTCAGACTGAACATCAGACTGAGGATGATACGCCGAGCTAAATGCCAACTCCGTGCCAAGAGCTCGTTGGAAACTCCTCCAGAATCCGGAAGTGAAGCGCAGATCCCGATCCGATACGATCGAAATGGGAATCCCATGCAACAGAACGATCCGCTCCACATACAAACGAGCCAACTTGGACACGCTCCAGCTGACTTTGACCGGTAACAACCGAGTCACCTTCGTCAGCCTATCCACCAGCAACCAAATACTGTCCTGCCCACTCGGGGTCCTCGGAAACCCCACCATAAAATCCGTGGTCACATGGTCCCACTTCCACGCAGGAACATCCAAGGGCTGGAGAGTACCTCCTGGTCGCTGATGCTCCGCCTTCACTTGCTGACAGATCAGGCACCTGGCCACAAATTCTGTGACATCTCTCTTCATGCCAGGCCACCAGAACTACCTTCGCAAGTTCCGATACATCTTCGTCGCACCCGGGTGTACGGTGTACCTGCTCCCATGAGCCTCGCGCAACACCGCACGACGAATCTGCTCCTCCGCTGGGACGTACAGCCTGCCACAAAACACCGCAGCACCGTCCTCGCCGAGTTCCACTTCAGCCATCGCCAGAATCCGGGGCAACTCAGGGTCCGCATGCTGAGCCTCTGTCACGTGACGACGGATAGCAGGAGTGACAGTCAGACTCGCAAGCACTGCCAACCTTGGCTCCTGGGGAATCTTGAGCCTGAAAGATACTTCGGGCACCTGTTCCCAGAGCCTCCACTTCCTCAATATCAAGGCACTGACCGCGACCTTCCTACTCAGGGCATCGGCGACGACATTCATCCTGCCCGGCTGATAAGACAGGGTGAAGTCATAATCCTTCATGAATTCCATCCAACGCCTTTGTCTGAGGTTCAGATCTCTCTGCGAGAACACATACCTCAAACTCTGATGGTCAGTGAACACCTCGAACTTCTCGCCGTACAGATAATGCCTCCAGATCTTCAGCGCGAAGATCACCGCCGCCAACTCAAGGTCATGGGTAGGGTAGTTCTCCTCGTGGGGCTTTAGCTGCCGAGATGCATAAGCCACCACTCTACCATGCTGCATCAACACAGCTCCCAATCCAACGCCGGAAGCATCTGTACACACCACAAAACCTCCCGATCCAGAAGGTAAAACCAACACCGGAGCCGAGGTGAGCAATCTCTTCAGTTCCCTGAAGCTCTGCTCGCACTCCTCGGACCAGACGAAAGGCACCTCCTTCCGCGTGAGTCTAGTCATCGGGGTCGCAATGCGAGAAAAATCCTGGATAAACCGGCGATAATAACCCGCAAGCCCCAAGAAACTCCGGATCTCCGTCACAGACCTCGGCCACTGCATTACTGCCTCGACCTTGGCGGGGTCTACGGAAATGCCATCACCAGAAATCACGTGCCCCAGAAAGTGCACCTCGCCGAGCCAAAACTCACACTTGCTGAGCTTCGCATACAACTGGTGATCTCGTAACGTCTGCAGCACCACACCCAAATGGTACGCGTGCTCCTCGGCAGACTGCGAATAAACAAGGATGTCATCCACGAATATGACCACAAACTGGTCCAAATACGGATGAAACACCATCTGCATCAAGTCCATGAAGGCTGCAGGGGCATTGGTGAGTCCGAACGGCATCACCAAAAACTCATAATGCCCGTACCTCGTACTGAATGCAGTCTTCTCCACATCGGACTTGCGAATTCTCAGCTGATAGTAACCGGACCGCAAATCAATCCGCGAGAACACTCGCGCAGATTGAAGCTGGTCGAACAAATCATCAATCCGTGACAACGGATACTTGTTCTTAATGGTCACTTCATTCAGCTGCCGATAGTCAATGCACAGCCGCAGACTACCGTCCTTCTTCTTCACAAACAACACGGGTGCACCCCAAGGGGAAAAGGTAGGACGAATGTACCCCTTGGCCAGCAGTTCCTGCAACTGCACCCTCAACTCCCTCAACTTAGCGGGGGCCATATGGTAGGGAGCCTTCGCCAAAGGTCCCGTACCAGGCGCAACCTCGATCACAAAATCGATCTCCCGCTGGGGAGACAATCCAGGCAACTCCTCGGAAAAAACGTCGGGAAACTCGTACACCACCGGAATGTCCTCGACATTCGGCTCCATCCGGTCAGACACAACCACGGACGCGAGAAAACCCTGACAACCAGAATCAAGCAATCGACGGGCTCGAATAGCAGAGATAAGGAATCGAGAAGAGGTGGAACGGATACCTTGGAAATAGAAGGTCAACTTGCTCGGATGCTGGAAGTAGACCCTCTTCATTCCACAATCCACCACCGCTCCATGAGTCTCGAGCCAATCCATGCCTAGAATCACGTCGTAATCCCGAAGCTGCAACGCGTACAACCTGGCTGGCATACTCCGCCCATCGATCCAAACCGGAACCTGATCGAAGCAATACGGAGTGATCATGAAATCACCCGAAGGCAACTCTACTGCCAAATCACAAGATAACTAGGTCACCGACTCCTTGATGCTCAGCGCGAAATCCTCCGAAATAAACGAATGAGACGCGCCAGAATCAAACAAAACCCGAGCCGCACAACCTAAAATCTGGACGGTACCTTCCACGAGCTGCGACGCCACTGCCTTTGTCCTAGTCATGTGCGTGATCTGGCCACGAGCTCTCTGCCTGCCTCCCACACTAGCTGACCTGGGTAGCGGCGGATACTGTCCCTGCTGCTGCTACTGCCTCTGCTGCTGGGGAACCTGCTGCTGCTGCGGCCTCTGAGGACAGTCACGCGCCATATGCCCTGGCTGGTCACACCGAAAACAGACGATCGGCGCCGTGTACTGCCTACCCGGGTGGGTCCCACCGCACCATGGACACGACACCCGTGATCCACCCACTGATCTCTGATGCTGCAAAGGAATCGGCTGCTGTACACTGCCCGATGAAGCCTGCCCCTGGTCCTTGGACTTCTTCTTTCGGAAATTTTTCGAGAAGAACTTCTTGACCTTCGTGCCAAAAGATGCGGATCCTGTCACCGAAGCTGCCGATGCCGGTACTCCTGAACCACCCGATGCATGCTGGAAGGAACCCTGCTGCTGGGTAGCCGACTGCTGGCTGCGACCTGACAAGGACTGCCCCTGGCTGATCGGTCCTTGAGTCCTCTGCATATCCATCTCCAAAGAAGCTGCAACACGAGACGCTGTCTCAAGATCAGTGGCCCCGTTCGCGATCAGATGGTGCCTCAGCTCTAGCCTCAAACCCTGAACAAACTGCGCGGTCTTCACCTTCTCATGCTCCATGATGTGAGGTGCATACCGACCTAGCTCGACAAATCGGGCCCTGTACTGCAACACGGACATGTCGCCCTGCACCAGCTCCAGAAACTCCCGCATCCGATGCGTAGCAACATAATCTGGACAGTACGTACGCTCGAAAGCACTGACGAAATCGTCCCACTCGACCTGCTCAAGTGGACGAAGCTGAAAAGATGTCTTCCACTCGGAAGACCACCACTTCCGAGCCGTACCCTGCAACTGGTTGTAGGCCAACACCACTCTGTCCTCGGCAGCACTCTTCGCAGAGCTGAACACCCGCTCCATCTCATCAAGCCAATCACGAGCCGCATCAGGGTCTGCTTGGCCGCTAAAGTAAGGTGGATGGAACTGCATGAAGTCCCTCACTGCTCGGCCTGGCCCACCCCTAGCTGACGAGCCCTCACCAGCCTCTCCGCCGAACTGCTGCGACATAAGCTGGTACATGCCACGGAAGAAATCCTCGGCCCCTGGAACCCTCGCGGTATCCGCGGCCTCGGTAGCCCCCGGTGGCGCTCTACTATGCTCCTCCTGGTCCCTCTGGACCCCCTGCTGGATCTCCTGACCTCCAGCCGACTGCCCCTGCTGAGAGCGAGAGCTCCTCCTCGGCGCCATGCTCGCTCCTGACGCAAAAGATAGAAAACACGAAAGCGGCAAGGTCAAAACAAACATGCGGTGCCCAATGCCAGTGTCACCTGCACATCATCGTTGTGGACTAGTGGACCATTACAATTACCTATGATTCTCATGTAATTCCACAACCGCGCTCTGATACCAGCTGTAACGACCCGAGAATCCGATTACCGGGAAGGCCCGATAACCCGAGACTCGCACCGCCACCCACGAGTCCGAAGACTCGGAAGGGTTAAAAGGATGGTGTGGAAACTACACAAGTATCACAAATAATTGTAGAAATTAAACAGTTATAATATTAAGCAGGAAATAAATTAACATTTTTCATGGTCCATAATAGAAAATAACAACAACAGTAGTCCACCACTAGTACAGAGACAAGAAAAGAAAGTACAGCTACACGGGGCATACCCCGGCTCTGACCTCTGGCACTACTTCTGGGCACCCGCACCACGCTGCACCCCAGACGCGCTCCCCCGGGGCGGCGTCTCACCTGAAACACGGTGAAAACACGCAGGGAATGAGTCTCGGAACAAGACTCAGTAGGGATCACTCGAATCCTACCTCGTAAAACGGGAAACCACTACGCTAGCGGTAGGAGAGTACCTCGGAAAGGAAAGCCATGTACTCTACACAACAAAGAACCTACGGCACGCAAACCACGCGTGCCACGGTAAGAAGACCGAAGCTCAACGGTCGACCTGACAAAACCCGAAGGTCGGAAACACATGACTGACAGTCTGTCACTCCGTACCCGACAGGAGTAGCTCCCACTAGAAGCACAGCCGGTAGCGTCCCCTGATGTCTTACACCGCGTCGCAGGTGATCCGCCTGACATGGTAGCTCCTACCAAAGGCGCGAACACCGTACAAGTAACAACAAACAAGTGACTAGCTGGGGTCACGCCCGTCGACGTGCGTCCACTGTCCCCAACCACGTGTGCACACACAGACCACGCGTCCTAGGTCTGGCCCTCTGACTGGTTTTCCCCCGGCACTGGACTCTGATTTGACGAGGGGCTCGACGGTAACCAGTCTAAAACCGTCCTCAGGGTAAGCCTCTCCACCTACTCCCAGGTGGGACCACTCGCGTGTAAGCAGGCTACGACTAGTGGAGGGTCACTAAAGGAGTAGACTCTCGAGTCAACGGAAAACAACGCCCGTGTCCGACAACGTACGGGAGCCGCGCCCCCGCGCCGGTCCCGACGCGCGGTGACCCAGGTCGGACAAGAAAATGGGGTTGCAACCCTCTCGGGTCAACCCAGAATATGACGGTCCACCCTAGGGCCGTCACAAGGATGTGACGGTCTAGACGAGGCCGTCACACTCAACTGGTGGTCCAACGCAGGCCGTCACACGGCCAGAGGAGCGTGGGGAGTAACGCGCCTGGTCCAGCGCGTTACACGAATGTAACGTGCCTGGCCCAATGCGTTACACAAATGTAACGCGCCTGGTCTGGCGCGTTACACTCGCCTCACGTTCCCAGCGTGAAGGCTGGATGTAACGCGCTTGCCCCAGCGCGTTACACACCCCTCACACCTGGCATAACCCAGGAAGTAACGCGCTCGCCCCAGCGCGTTACACTGATGTAACGCGCTCGCCAAGGCGCGTTACTCACGCAGACCCCCAACGGTCAGAAACCAACGGTCGGAAAGCCCCTGACGGCCCAGCCCAGGCGCGTCACATGCAAATGGCGGTCAATCGTGGGACCGTCACAGTCCCTGACCCCCGAAGGCTAACCAAAGGGCATGTAACGGCCCCTCCCAGGCGCGTTACAACATGTGACGGTCCCTGGAAGGACCGTCACACTCACCCGACGGCGAAAACGGCAGAACCGCCCAAAAACTTCGACCACACCCCCGTGCCTCCACCGGAGAGGGGGAAATCAAAGGGGAAGACCCCTGGGGACCCTAGCATGATTCTAGGCCACCAAAACGCGAAATCATGCATCAAATCCATAGATCGGGCGACTCTCCCCAAATCATGGAAAAACCCCAAACATGCTCAATCAAGCCCCTCTCGGCCTCCCCTCGGCCTATAAACCACGGAAATGAACGGCAAGAGGCCAAGGAACATCACCCTACCTCAATGGAGTGAATGCTCCGCCGGATCGTCCGCGAACGTAAGAAATCGCTTTAGAAAAACCCTCGTTCTTCAAGCTTCCCTCGAACACCGCACGTCCCCACGATTGCCTCGCCGCCGCCCACGTCGCCGCGCCGTCGCCCCGCCGCTGTCAGCAGCCGGAGAGGAGCTAGCCGCGCCCGAATGGGAGGAAGAGAGGGAGAGGGAGAGGTCACGGTGGGGAGGAAGGAAGGAAGAAGAAGAAGAAGAAAGAGAAAGGGAAAAAGAAAAAGAAAATAGGGGGGTATTTATAGAAAATCCGAAAAATCCGAAAAATATCAAAAATTAGAAAAATACGTTTCCGGAATCCTCGGAACGCACTGATCGCAACGGTACCACCCGTGCCCAGGTGAACGGCCCGGTTCACCCGCAGCGAGGTTCCGAAGGAATTGCCGAAACACACACCGGAAATCGGAAAACACGCGCGGAAAAACCGCGGAACGCCTCCGGCCCTCTGAAACAACCCCGGATCGCGCCAATCCGAACACGAAAGATGTCCGAAATAAAATTTCAGACACAACGGAGCCGGACGCTCCGAAAAACCAGATCCAGGACCCACGAAGAAGGATCCGAAAGGTCCGGGATATTACAGCACAGCTTTATATTCCTATCATTGCCACACAGGGTTGATCCAAGCCTTAGTTGAAAAGTTCAATCGGCGCTGGAATACATTTGTCACCACTAAGGGAGAGACTTCACTGGACTTGTGGGCCTTCCACAGGATTTTTGGTCTCCCAGTTTGTGGACAGCCTTATGAGGAGCTGTCCCTTGATGATTTGCATATCAGTGCTTCGGACGGAGCCGGCCGGTATCTCCTTCCTTACTGCTTTCGATACTTGATGAAGATTTGGAGGGACCTAGCCCTCGTAGGCAAAGAGAAGGTTGCCCGGACGCCGAGGGTGACCCTGAATACCTGGGTGACACACTTCTACAGCGGCCCCTATTGCTTCTATAAAGAGTTTGCTTCTTCTGACATGACATGGGAGCAGCGCAGAGAGGTAGAGCATCGGTTTGCTTCACATCCGCGTCACTTGCCCGCCCCAGCACATGGGTGGAATTCGAGGGAGCTGCCGCCGTTGACGTACTTGGCAGCTTATTTGGCCTACTAACTGGCCAGCTTTGTGATCTCTCACGGAGAGGAGAGAGTTCTATGGGCAGAGGTGATATACTCGGCTTGCTTGATAGCATGTGGACGCGGGGTTGCTATTGTTCCGACTGCACTGGCGGACATCTATCATTCTTTCGGAGCCTTGACTTCACACTTGTCGCCCAGATACGAGTATTTTGATATCCACTCATTATTTGAGTGCGTGGGTTAATTTGTTATTACCGGAGCTCTCACAGATGACACCAGTTGATAATTCAGTCGTCCCACTCATCTTCACCTTTGCTGGTCACCCGGACCAGTTGATAATCCGAAAGGGCATAGGTTAGAATCCCATTCTTGACAATAAATAATATGTTTTCTGATTTTTTTTTAACTTCGACAGCTAAAATCTACTTTTTTTTTTTAGTTCGACGGCAGTCCGCGCTCGTTGGAGAATCGATGAAGGCTGCGGCCTCAGTGGACAGGGATGGGGGGGGCTACGAGCGGCGGTTGTTGTGCTTGACTAATACGGGTTTGGTCAAAATGGAGGTTTATTTTTGTTTTATATTATAGGAGTGGGGAAATAAAAGAATTTTACAAAATAATAGTAGGATGGGGGTGAAGTCGGAGGGGTATAACATAAGAATCAAAATCACTTATAAACAAAAGTGCGCCATCCAAGTTATGGAGGCCTCAAGATGTTCTTTTTTATTGTGGGAGGATTCTTACGTTCGAATTTAATTCAACTCTCTCACGCAAGCCACCTCCACCTGCGGCGTCTTCTTCCACCGGATCTTCGCCGCCCAGGGCGGCCCTCCCTTGGTCCCGCCTCCACTCTCTTCCCTTGCTTTGACCACGCAGATTATTTCTTTCCTTGCTCCCCAAGCTTCCCCTATTTCTAACTAAAATAAAACGAGCTCGTTGCATCACCGATGATCTCTTCCCCTATTTCTAACTAAAATAAAAAGAGCGCTCGTTGCATCACCGATGATCTCACACCGCTTGTCCAGCGCCACAATAGTCTCTCTCTGCTAGTATCCTATATTATTACCTGCAGAGTTTGGTTACAAAGACCCATCACTACGTTTCTCAGTGTGTGTGTGTGTGTGAGAGAGAGAGAGAGAGAGAGAGAGAGCAGGTGCATATGGAGACGCAGGCTGAGGACTTGAAGCTGCACGCAAGTAGCTCCAGCGGCTTCTGCCTGATGGTGGAGCTGGCCCTGAAGCTCAAAGGCGTGGCGTACGAGTACGTGCAGGAGGACCTGCTCAACAAGAGCCCCGCCCTCCTCCGCTACAACCCCGTGCACGAGAAGGTGCCCGTCCTCGTCCACCGCGGCAAACCCCTCGCCGAGTCCTCCGTCATCCTCCAGTACGTCGACGAGACCTGGCCGGAGCCGCCGCTGCTCCCCTCCGATCCCTACGAGAGAGCCCGGATCCGCTTCTGGGTCGACTTCATCCAACAGAAGGTAACCTATCTCGCCCCAATCATGCACATGATGACATGAACATATCATAATATCTTGGGCTCGAAACACCATGTGGTTATTGCGGCACTCTGAAAGGCTATGAACCCATCAGCCATCTCCACATCTTCCACCTCATTGCCTCAGACCTCTCTCTCTCTCTCTCTCTCTCTCACACACACACACACACACACACACACACACACACACACACACACACATACACACACACACACACGCGCGCACACACACCCATTAGGCCTTCCTTTTATGTTTTTTAGGTCAGGCTAATTTCTTTGCACATTATTTGCAGCACACTCTGACATGACACTCGCCTCATTTTTTGCCTCCGTATATCATCTGTTCTGAATAGATCAACGAGAGTACATTGCACGAAACAATCGTGCTCTATGGCGTGTAGTAAGTATTAGCTCGACTTTTATTTACATTACAAATAAGCTGTCCCACACCTATGATCCCCGGTCCCACTCCTTATACTGTTATGTGACGTTGGGGTGAATTAAGTTGGTTTTCAAGATGAAGATAACTTATTTCACCTGATATGTGGACATATTTATGTTGGGATGTGTACCTGAAGCGGAAGCCATCCCACCGAGGAGGAAGACGACGAGGAAGACGATCCACGCTCGCGAACACCGGGAAGGGAGCGACCGGAACCCACGTTTCTCCCTCTGGTTTCCTCTCTCTATTTCACGTACTGTATGTGTGTGTGAAACCTAATGGGGAGTTGCACACTCATGTAGAGAGGAGGGACCAGTCCCAATTGGGCTTAAGCAGGATCCCACCCATAACAGGATCCTAATGGGCACTGAATGGGTTCAGCCCATTAACATATTCCTTTAACTGGACTTAATGGTGTGTTAAGAGTGTGTAGCCCAATGACAAGTGGACCATTATATTGGGATAAAACCCAACATTCTCCCACTTGGTTCATCTTGTCACAAACATATCAAATCTTCCTTTCGAAAACATACATATAACATAGACATACATATAGTTTAAAAGACACTTGAAGATTTGATAGTGGGCCTACACCTGAAGGGGAAAAACACGATACATGCGCGCATGATTAAAACAAAAACACACACCATTCCAGCTAATAGAATCTGAAGAAGTTCAAGTATAGTAAATCAAATGACATGAGTCATGGCGGTAAATGCATTCTAATCACACACCACCTTCCATGTACCACAATGCCACCAACTTACTACAACTGAACACTGAAACTGAATTAATAGATAAACTCAAACTTAATGTTTATCTACTGGTCACCACTTAAGCATACATTCTGCCAACCATAATCCATAACCAACATGTATATACAACAAATGGAATAGGCAGAAAACAAAAGAAGAATCATGATATAAATGTGATCACAAATAACTGTAAGTGTCATAACATATCAAGAGAACTAACAAGACCCATCTTAATCACATGACTACAAAAGGTGCTAGCAGGTAGTCCCTTAGTGAGTGGGTCAGCAATCATAAGATCTGTCCCAATATGTTCTATAGACACTTCATGATTCTTCACTCTATCTCTAAGTGCAAAATACTTAATATCCAAGGCTCTACCACCCTTGGATGCCTTATTATTCTTAGAGAAGAAAACCGCAGCGGAATTGTCACAATAAATCTTGATAGGTCTTGAGATGAAATCAATAAATAGTAGAAATGTGAGCAAGTTCTGCAACTGAATGGCCTGTCCACTAGCCTCAAAACAAACAATGAACTCAGCTGCCATAGTGGAAGTCACTGCAATACTCTGTTTCTCACTGCACCAAGTAATGGCTCCCCCTGCCAAGAGGAAGATATAGCCTGTAGTAGACTTCCTCGTGTCAAGGCAGCCACCAAAATCAGCATCAGAATATACAATGACCTCCAACTGATCTGACCTCCTGTAAGTGAGCATATAATCCATAGTCCCTTTCAAATAACGCATGACTTTCTTGGCAGCCTTCCAATGATCCAAACCTGGGTTGCTTTGGTACCTGCTAAGCATACCCACAGCAAAAGCAATATCTGGACGTGTACAAGTCTGAAGGTACATCAGGCTCCCAACAGCTGAAGCATAGGGAATGAGCTCCATCTGCTTCCTTTCTAAGTCATTCTTAGGACACTGCAAATCACTGAATTTATCTCCTTTCACAATAGGTACTTTATCGGGTGCACAGAATTGCATGTTGAACCTTTCCAAGATCTTTGAGATGTAAGCTTTCTGAGAAAGACCAAGTGTACCTGAAGGTCTATCTCTGGTGATCTCAATGCCTAAGACATAACAGGCATCACCCATATCCTTCATCTCAAAGTTCTTAGAAAGAAAAGCCTTAGTTTCATGCAACAAACCAAGATCACTACTAGCAAGCAAGATGTCATCCACATACAAAAGCAAGATAATGAATTTACTCCCACTGACCTTTAGGTATAACATTCATCAATGATGTTTTCCTTAAACCCAAAGGATAAAATGATTTCACTAAACTTTATGAACCATTGACGGGAGGCTTGCTTAAGTCCATAAATGGATTTCTTTAATTTGCATACCAAGTGTTCTTTTCCCTTAGCATGAAACCCCTGAGGTTGCTCCATATACACTTCTTTATCTAGGTCCCCATTGAGAAATGACGTTTTCACATCCATTTGGTGTAACTCTAAATCAAAATGAGCTACTAAGGCCATGACTAACCTGAATGAGAGCTTCTTAGAAACTGGAGAGAAGGTCTCATCATAGTCAATGCCCTCCCTCTGAGTGAAACCTTTAGCCACCAATCTGGCCTTATGTCTCTCAACTTTACCTTTAGAGTCCACTTTAGTTTTGAATACCCATTTGCATCCAATAAGTTTGGACCCTTTAGGCAAGTCAACGAGATCCCAGACTTGATTTTTAGCCATTGAGTCAAGCTCTTCCTTCATGGCTTCAAACCAATAGGTGGACTTTTCACTTTTCATGGCTTGTGAAAATGTCACTGGATCATCAATGTCACCCCTGTCTACATTATCCTCCTGTAGGTATACCAAAAACTCATCAGATATGGCAGGTCTCCTAACTCTCTCAGATCTGCGTAGTGCTGGCCCCTGATCCACCTGAGGAGGTGGTTGGTCAACAATTGCAGCATCTTCTGGCTCTGGAGCCACTTGAGGTGGACCAACTACAACTTCTTGTTCCCTCTGAATATCATTCTGAGGAATGAATATAGGAACAAAGCTGTCAGTTGTTACATGTATTTCAACCTGATCCTGTAACTCCTCAAAAGAAATCTCTCGAGAAGGTCCACTCCCACTACTCCGCCATCCTCAAGAAACCTTGCCTTATCTGTTTCTATAATGATGGGAACATGTGATGGACAATAGAATCTATACCCTTTTGATCTTTCCGGATAACCAATGAAGAATCCACTAGTTGTCCTAGGATCAAAAGCCTTTTCTTGTGGGTTATATGGTCTGGCCTCAGCTGGACATCCCCAAGTGCGCATATAGCTACAGAAGGTTTCCTATCACTCCACAACTCATAGGGAGTTTTAGAGCAGCTTTAGTAGGAACCTTATTCAAAATGTGTACAGCTGTCTTTAAGGCCTCCCCCCACAAAGACAAAGGAAGGGTAGAGTGACTTAACATTGTCCTAACCATTTCTTTAAGCGTTCGGTTCCTTCTTTCTGCAACCCCATTCTGATAAGGGCTGCCAGGAGTAGTGTACTGAGGTACAATACCCTCTTCTTTAAGGAACCTAGCTAATGGTCCAGGCCTTTGTCCCATCTCTGTATACCTACCATAATACTCACCACCCCTATCAGATCTGACTACCTTAATAGATTTTCCTGATTGTTTCTCTACCTCATTCTTAAAATCTTTAAAGGCATTGAAAACATCTGCCTTTTCAAGAAGTAGATAGAGATACATATATCTAGAGTAGTCATCAATGAATGTGGCAAAGTATCGCTCACCAGTAAGACAGGGTGAAAAGGGACCACAGATATCAGTGTGAATTATTTCTAGAAGTTCAGAACTTCTAGTGGCATCTTTATTAGGCGTGTGTGTTTGCTTTCCCTTTATGCAATCAACACAAGTCTCAAAGTCAGTGAAATCTAGAGTGTGCAACACTCCTTCTCCCACTAACCTCTTAAGCCTCTTAATGGAGATATGGCCTAATCTCCTATGCCACAACATAGATGAATTTTCATTAACTCTACCACGCTTGTTGCCAATAGAAACTGAAGTATGCAGGGTATTCAAGGATTGTTCATTCACATTACTAAGACACAATTTATATAAACCATCAGATATAGAACCAGTACCAATAACAACAGAATCCTTCATTAATTCAACTAAAGAGTTTCCAAAACTAACATGAAAACCTTCTGAAGCAAGTTTTGATACTGAAACCAAATTTCTACTAAAAGAAGGTACATAAAAAGTGTCTTTCAAATCTAGAACAAATCCTGAACTCAAAATGATCCTATAAGTTCCAATAGCCTTCACATGTGAGCGTGTCCTATTTCCTGAAAAGATGCATTGCTCACCCTTATTGATAGGCTTTTGGAATAGGAATCCCTGCATAGAAATGGCAACATGCACAGTAGAACCTGAGTCAATCCACCATGTATCATTAGGAACATTTACTAAATGAGACTCATAGCAAACATAAGATGAGAGATTACCTTTCTTTCAAACCATCCCTTGAATTTCAAGCACTCTTTCTTAATGTGTCCAGGTTCATGACAGAAGAAGCATTTCTTTTCATTTTCATTTTCTTTTTCTTTGCCTTTGCCCTTTTCTTTCTTGTAGTGCTTCTTCTTGCCCTTCTTCTGAACACTCTTGTGCTTTCCTGAACTTCCACTTCCTTTATGAGAAGAGAAGTTAGCAACTTGATTTCTCTCCCCTCTCAACCTCTCCTCCTCCTGAACACACATGGTCATCAATTCATTTGGTGACCATTTAGCCTGATGTGTGTTGTATGAGATCTTAAAGGCCTCATACTCATTTGAAGAGAGTTGAGAATAAAGTGGACAAGGAATGTATCTGAAATGGTAACCTCCATTGCATTAAGCTGAAATGCAATATCTCTCATCATCATAATGTGTTCTCTAATGCCACCACTGCCAGTGTATTTTATTGAGGAAAGCTTAGCCATTAAGGTGCTAGCCTTTGCTTTATCAGAACTGATGAACTGTTCCTCAATAGCCTTTAAAAATCCACTAGCTGTGGCCTGCTCAGGGATAGATCCCTTGATGTTTTGACCTACATGTCCTTGTAAGAACAGTAGGCACAAACGGTTAGATCTTTCCCATTTCTCAAAGTGAGTCTTCTGTTCCTGTGTGATTTCTGCTGTACGTGGAGCTGGCTTTTCCTCACGCAAAGATAAATCTAAATCCATGCACCCTAAAGCAAATAGTACCTTTGTTTCCATTCAGTGAAATTAGTGCCATTCAGATAAGGGACAGTTCCAGTGAAGGGTGCAAACAAAGGAGAAGCACCTGAAGATAACCAAATGCTCACATATATCAAAATATGAAATGGCAGCAATAAAGAGGCATATAAATGAATGCTAAGTAATTCTAACAACTGAAATAAATTACTTTAGCATGCTAATGGACAAACTCCCCACAAAATAACTTAAGTGATAGAACTAAGACTTATATACACTTTGATGTCAAGAGAGAGTACCTTTGGGTACAAAACCTTCAAGAGTCAGCATACATATAAATTATATTCTATCATGTTCATGACATGAAAATAGAACACTCCTTTGGGAGTTAAATTCTACCTTCAAATCAGGAACACAAAGTTTGATATCATTTTAATTCCTTAATGAGAACATTTTATTATTCTCCATGCATAAGGCCACTTTGGTGGTCAACTTACACACTTTGAATGCTAAAATATCCTCCCCTCAATTAAAAATGATAACAAACAAAATATAATGCTCATAAATGACACTATTTAAAACTTAAGAGTGTAAAATTTTATCATTCCTCGTAGTTAGTGCCACTTTGGTGGTCTACCTAACCACTTAAAAATCAAAAACTTACACAAAACTATATGATAGCATCAAATAACACTTAATATGAGCAAAAAAGGATATAAACACAATAATTATTACAATCTGAAATGGAGATATTAATGCATGAATAATTACTGTAGAGAGGTCAAAATATCACAAAAATATCTCCTAACATTAAAGCAATAATTATTTGTTCATTAACAAGCCTTAATCATGCCAAAACTAAATGAAAAGGGGTTAAAAACACAAGTTCTAGCATGCTGTTACATAAATATCCCTTTTTGTTTGCAGAAATAACTACTGAATTGCAAACATACCCTCTGAAATTGCTTCTGTATCCAAACTGTTTACAAATGGACCCTATATCCTTTAAAGAATGTTAATGGGCTTAAATCAAACCCAGAAAAGATGGGTATAAAAATCCAAAACTGAATGGATTCTATAGAAGGCCCATTAACAGAATTTAAAGAATAAGGATATAATTAAATGAATCTTAATAAACAGTTTTATGATTAAAGGACACACTTAAGCAATAATGGATATGGATATTTAGAAGGAATGGATTTTAATCGGATTCGGATACGTAAACGGATCCGGATTCGGGTTCCAAATAAGATCCGTTTGGATCTCAGACCCAAAATCCGAAACCAGAACCGTTTATCCACTTAAACCCGGATCCGAAAAGATCCATTATCCAAACCCAAAACTTAAATCCAAAAGGATGAATAGGGGGCCTAAAAATCGGATCCATAAGCTGTAATGGATCCTAACTTAACTGAATTCGAAATTAATATTATTTTAATGGTAAAAGGGTCAAAAACCCTTCACCTTCCCCAATCCCCTGCGAAACCCATCTCCCAAAAACCCTAACAGCAGAGGGAAAGCCGCCGCCGCCATGGGAAGAGGGAAGGGCGGGGTGGCCGGCCGGCCGCCGTCGGACCCCGGTCGGCCGGAGACGACGCCGGCGGGGTCCTGCAGGTGCCCGGGCGCTGGCGCAGCCCCCCCCCCCCACACGCGGTCGCAGCGCCCCTGCGGGAGCTGGCCGCCGCGGCGGTGTCCGGCCGCAGGAGGCAGGAGCCGGGGCGGAGGCCCGCCGGCGACCGCCGGCGCTCCCGGTGGCTGAAGACGCCGGAGGCGTCGTCCGGGGAGATGGTCGCCGCCGGGCCCCTTTTCAAACTGAAACCCCCCCCTTTTTTTTTAATAAACACCGGCACAGCGGCAGGGAAGGAAGGGGAGAAAGACCGCCGGCGACCGCCAGCTATCCCACGGACTAAAGACGACGCCTTCGACGTCGTTCGGTGAGAAGATGGCCGCCGAGATCCCCCGACTGAAAACCCTGTCGGTCCGGGAGGGTGAAGACCCTGAAGGTCACCCCGTACACACATTCGTGTGAAATCGTTCCGAGAACGATGAGAGGAGTCCGAGAGATCAGAACTCGGGCTCTGATACCACATGTTGGGATGTGTACCTGAAGCGGAAGCCATCCCACCGAGGAGGAAGACGACGAGGAAGACGATCTACGCTCACGAACACCGGGAAGGGAGCGACCGGAACCCACGTTTCTCCCTCTGGTTTCCTCTCTCTATTTCACGTACTGTATGTGTGTGTGAAACCTAATGGGGAGTTGCACACTCATGTAGAGAGGAGGGACCAGTCCCAATTGGGCTTAAGCAGGATCCCACCCATAACAGGATCCTAATGGGCACTGAATGGGTTCAGCCCATTAACATATTCCTTTAACTGGACTTAATGG
Organism: Amorphophallus konjac; assembly: GCA_022559845.1. NCBI lineage: Eukaryota > Viridiplantae > Streptophyta > Magnoliopsida > Alismatales > Araceae > Amorphophallus > Amorphophallus konjac. The sequence continues at coordinate 30,859,539 of CM040119.1, forward strand.
TGTGTTAAGAGTGTGTAGCCCAATGACAAGTGGACCATTATATTGGGATAAAACCCAACAATTTAATCCCAAAAGTTTGAGTAACTAAAGCTTAATCACTCTAGCTACTCTGTTTTGACAAAAAATGGAGCAGTTATACCAAAGTTTAAGCCTGAAATAGGAATGAACTTAAGTGAGGATCTCTTCACTTTTCAAATTTACTATATCAACTTCTACTTATTGTCTTCATACCTAAACGTACGTGATCTATGAATCTATTTAATGAATGCCATCAATTTATAAGTCTTATTTATTGATAATTTGTTTTCAAATTGATGCAGTTGGAACCAACGATCAGGACAGTGCTGATATCCCAGGTGGGAGAGGAGCTCAACAAAGCACGCGACCAGCTGAGAGATGTGGTGATGACAATGGAGGACGGTCTCAAAGCCGACTTCCCCGGCGATGGGCCATTCTTCAACGGGTCGGCACCAGGCCTCCTAGACGTAGTTATGGGCTCGTGCTCCGGCACCGTTCAGGCCGTCGAGGAGATCATCGGTGTCGAACTGATCGGCCGGGCACGCACCCCGTTCATGTCTCAACGGCTTGCAGCGTTCATAGAGCTCGAGGTGGCAAGGGAGACATTGCCTGACTATGGCACGCTCCTCAACTATATCAGGAGCATCAGAGAAAAGCATCAGAGAAAAGTTCCTGGCCTCCACTAGAGCATGAGCATCTTTCCTGAGACACATGTGGTGAATGAACTTCACAATTTCTGCACTTAATGAAGCCCGTAGGAGTTCCCCCAGAGCATCCCCACATCTCACTCGAATTAAAACAATGAGGGTTATTATGCTATGTAATGATGGACTATGTTGAATGTTCTCATACCGTGGTTGGCCAAGTCATTGGTTGCTAATTGGGAATAGGAGATGTTACCTGTGGTAACTTACTAAGTGATTTGCTATCTTTTGTGTACCCCAGAAATAAAATGGTATGAAAATCCCAAGAAGAAGGCTACACACTTATTGACAATGATGTCAATAATCCTTCCTTGCAGAAGCTCTCATGTCAGAATGAAAGCCATCATGTATAAATCATCACTATTATGCTCTCTTCCTGCATTCATCAATCCGGGTCATGTTAATGCTCACTGGTTAAAGTTGGAAAGTGTGGATAGACTAAAAATGTGGTTTACATTGCTCTCCTATATATATTAAGAAATCTTTGGTGAGCTCGGACTGGAAGCATGGGGAAAAAGGGGCACTCAAAATGTTCAAATGATTTGTGCATGCTTGTGTCTTATGTTTGATGCATGTGAGTTGATACCGAGAAATTGTCGAGCATAGTTCATGGTAACTCTTCGACAGGCTCTCGGTGGGGAATTTCATTGGACAGTCTTCTATGATATTTAATCATTCTGAGGGATGGTTGGAGAAGATTATGGTAAGAAAAGAAGAGGTGCTCGTCCACGTAACCTGAAGAGTGATAAAAATTTATAGTCCTAGTGCAGGAACAGGTGCTGCAGGAATCTAACCAAATCTTGAAGCAGAAGGTGAAGTTTCTAAGTATTTGTGTTGTAATTGATGTCTCCGACATGAATAATATTTGCTAATACATGGAAACTCCATGAGAGTTGAATTTCTTGAAGAATTAACATGAGCTAGCATTATGATATTTGCTTTCATATTCATATTGTGTCCAAGTCCAAACCAGAATCATGTGTTGCATGTGCAAACTATTAAGACCCATGGCCTTCTATCATTTTTTTCTGGTTGTAACTTAACAAGAAAAATTGCTCAGTTAGTCCTCTGTTGCTTGCTCTATTGAGGCGATATTTTATTGTGTTGACGGCTGTCCGATGTTCTGGGTTTAAAGTGGATTGCAATGACTGTGTGACTGATGGTTTGGTGGTGTATGTGGTGGTGGAAGGGGTGGAGATGTGGATGTTGATCTTAAGAAGATCCCCACCTTCGCAACGCAGGTGGTCATGTTTATATGAACTTATGAACTCTTCTGCATAATGGCTACACCATTTCAAGATCTGCACTTTCACCAAGCATGTTTTTCTCTTTCAATTGTTTGTAGGTTAGTTACATTTCCATTTCTGTCCTGTTTCCTTTTTTTTTTTATCTAATCTGAGTATCTCTTGTGCAAACATACCCAGAATTTGATCCGGAAGAATGTCCTCCTAATTGCCTATGGTCATGTGAGAAAGTTTGCCCCACAAATGCACTATTTCTGGAGAGGGTGCCGATAGAAGGGAGACTGACTAACGGCTTCCATCTTCTGCCTTTTTTCTTGCCCTGGTTGACATGCAAATATTTGTGCTGGGTGGAGTGATAACTGAGCATTGCTCTGGGTGTCGCCATTGTTTTTATGTCTGTTTGTATGTTAAAAGAGATAATTACATCAGATACACCTAGGAGGACTTATATCAGAGACACGACTGCTACTTCTGAACCTCTAAAGTGGGATGATGTTGATGCAATAGAAATGCATACAAGTGGAAGGTCAGTAAGATCTAAGTTGATCATCATGGAATTCTCATGCAAAAGATCTAAGTTGTCACCATAACTTACTTTTCCCTCCCTTTATGAACCATGGTGCCATCTGTTCTTGTATCCTGAGTTCCACCTGCTATGAAAATAATTTCACTGCCTGGATGGTTGATCGACAATTTTTTGTGAACGAGGTTTGTTAAACCTTAATTTTCTTCTCAACATCTCTGCCTATCTGCAGAATGAACTTTGCCAGATGCAATTGGATGTTGCAATGCTTGACAAGCTGTCCATGAATATTGCATCTATAGGGGACTAGTGGATGGTCACATGCCATCATCAGGTGGCATCTCACTTATGGAATGCTTGTTCAATTTAATGTTATGATTCTAATTGGATTATATATGTGTATACTCTGTCACCTCTTCTGATGCTCATGTTACTTCATTCACCAGATGTTCGGATCCCTAGCACTTGTTCAAAATCTCATCAGGTTGATCCTGGACAGAGTGCTTCAGAAGATAGTTTCTCTCCAAATGTGGACTCTGGAACTGGAAGGCTTTCTGACTGTGAAACCTCTAATGCAAGTATGCAGGGTAATGAAATTGAAGTGAGATTTGTACATGAAGTAACAAACAGTAATGAAGACTGCAGCACAAGCAATGTGAACCAGACAATTAGCAGTTTTAGGAGGTGTCGGAGGATCAGAAGTCATGTAGTTGGATAACATAACAGACACGAGATGGAAAGGACAAATTGATTTGAAGCAGACCCTGTTCACCCTTAAACCTAATGATGCGATGGCTAAAAGCATACCCCTACCTGCATTTGCAACTTCTCTGCAGGCAAGATAGTCATATATGTTGACATATCGTATGTTTTTTTATGCAAGTTTGATTTTCATAACTTTTTCACTAGGACGTGGATGCATGAGAGTTTCTCTTTTATTAAATCACAATACTTGCACATCCTGCATATCCTGTAGAGTTCAGCCTTTGGTAACTGCATATCCTGCAACACCCTTACTATTTCTAGAATTTTCTAGTCCATGAAGTGTGATGCGTTATGGCTTCTATAAATTTAAGTATCATCCGAGATACAAATTAATGTTCGTTAGTGGTACAAAGCCACCTTTCCAGGAAGCCCCACGTTTTCAGGTGGTGGCTGTTAGGGAAGCACCACGTTCTCAGGTGGTGGCTGTTATCTAGATTAATTAGTTTCTTTGTAGTGAATGAGTGGGTTAAAGAGGTGTGTTTAGTGGGTCTATCTCCAGAACGCGTAAGGTCTGTATAAAGGCCTGCTCATTTCAGATTTTTTTAGTACATCAAGAAAAATCAGATTTCTCTTCTCATACTTTCTGCTCACAGTAAGCTCTGTATTTGTCCCTGTCAAGCTCTGTTTTTGTCCCTGTTTGTGTCCAGGTTGCAGTGGAACAGCAGAGAGGATCTACTCAGAAGAGGATCCTCACACTGCATCTTCTCCTACATTTTGGTATCAGAGCCAGGGGGTGGCAGTGTACACATTAGTTTTGAGCTTGTTTGGTTGTGAGCTTGAGTTGGTCATTGGGAGCACCAGTTTTTCTGTAAGTTTGGTGTTTGTTTGACATTGTTTTTTTTTGGTAGAACAAGGTTCGCCCATAACCTGTTCGACATAAGGTCTGTGAGAAGTTTACTCTGAATTTTATGGCTAATCTTAATATGTCTGCTGCTAATCAGTCTCTCATTCCTACATTTAATGGTGATGGTTATCATTTTTGGTGTATTAAGATGAAAACCTTGTTTGTTTCACAAGATCTTTGGGATTTGGTACATTTTGGTAATGCAGAGAACCTACAGATGCTGAGCTTGCACGGATGACAACACCACAAAAGAGTGAGATGAAAGAAAATAGAAAGAAGGATGCCAAAGTTTTGTTGATCATCCAGCAAGCTGTAATAGATGCAATCTTTCCAAGGATTTCAACAGCAGCTACATCAAATGAGGCATGGACAATCTTGAAATCAGAGTGCCAAGGTTCTGAGAAGGTAATCTCTGTAAAGCTTCAAACACTCGGGAGAGAGTTTGAAACTTTAAGCATGAAAATTTCAGAATTAGTGCAAGATTTTTTTGGTAGAGTTACTGTTGTAGTCAATCAAATCAGATCACTTGGTGAAGCTCTTTCTAATCAGAAGGTTGTGGAAAAGATTCTTCGAAGTTTGACACCTAAATTTGATCATGTTGCGGCTGCTATTGAAGAGTCTAAAAATTTATCAAATTACTCTCTTACTGAACTGATGGGTTCTTTGCAAGCTCATGAACAAAGGTTGAATAGGTCTGTTGATCATGGCTTAGAGCATGCATTCTCTTCAAAGCTAGAAGTACCCAAGCAAAGTGGGAATGAGAACTCTTCTCGAGGATGTGGAGGATTCTGTGGCTGAGGTCGAGGAAGAGGTAGAGGAAGAGGCAGAGGAAGATCAGATTCCAATATACACAATCAGACACTTGATGGAAAAGGTAACCGCTACTCTGACATCCAATGTCGATATTGCAAGAAATATGGTCATATTGAGCGCAATTGCTGGGATAAGGCTAAAGAGGAAGCAAATGTAGTTGAAGGAAAAGAAAATGAGGAACGTGCTAATCTTTTTATTGCATGCCTTAATGCTAAAGAAAACAAGAATGATATGTGGTTGTTAGACAGTGGTTGCAGCAATCGTATGACAGGTTTGAAGGAGATCTTCAAAAGTATTGATGACTCGGTGAAAATTCAAGTTCAGCTTGGAGATGGCAAGCGTGTTCTTGCTGAAGGTAAAGGAGTTATCACAGTAATGCTTAAATCAGGAAATGAAAAATAGATCAATGATGTTTTATACATTCTTGGTTTAGCTCATAAGCTCTTAAGCATTGGGCAATTAATTCAGAAAGGGTATTCAGTTAACTTTCTTAAGGATGCTTGTGAAGTTAGGGACTCAAATTCTATTTTAGTTATGAATGTGAGGATGACAGAAAATAAGATGTTTCCATTCTCCTTCTCAAGTATTGATGATTGTGCATTAACTGCGTCTGTTAAGAGTGATTATTGGTTCTGGCACATGCGTTATGGGCACTTGCATTTCAATGGATTGAGATGACTAAATCAGAAAATTATGGTGATTGGTTTACCATTCATAGAGAATGTAAATGAGATTTGTGAAGGATGTGTATATGGAAAGCATCACAGAGCATCATTCCCAGCAAAAAGTTCATGGAGAGCACACCAACCTCTTCAACTTGTTCATGCAGGTATTTGTGGTCCAATGAGAACCTTGTCATTAGGTGGAAGTAAGTACTTTCTCCTATTTATTGATTACTATAGTAGAAAGAGTTGGGTTTATTTCTTGAAAAATAAATCTGAAACTTTCTCTAAGTTTTTGATTTTCAAGGCATATGTTGAGAAGCAAAGTGGCTATTACATAAAAACTTTGCGAACTGATGGAGGAGGAGAATTTTTGTCTAATAATTTTAACTCTTCCTGTGAATCAAATGGTATTCACAGGGAATTAACAGCAAGTTATACACCTCAATAAAATGGAGTTGCAGAACACAAAAATCGGACCATTGTGAAAATGGCAAGAAATATGTTAAAGGCAAAGCACCTTCCTAATGAATTCTGGGCTGAGGCAGTGTGGACATCAATCTTTCTCCTAAATAGATCACCGACAAAAGCTGTACAAAAGCAAACTCCATATGAAGCTTGGTACGGAAGAAAGTCAAATGTAAGTTATTTGAAAGTTTTTGACTCAATTGGTTACTCTCATGTTTGTTCTGAAATTAGACAAAAACTTGATGAGAAAAGTGTCAAATGCATATTTCTTGGTTATAGTGGTGAAACCAAAGGATATCGATTGTATAATCCAACTCATGGAGGTACCCTCGCTGGCCATGGGGCAATGTGGAGGGAGGGAAGGAAGGAAAGAAGAGGAAGAAGAAAAACCAGGGAGAGAAGGTGGCCCTCTGATACCGTAAAGAAGTTGTTCACACCCATAAAAGGAAGCGCCTTTGCTCATACGACGGATGCAGGTGGCCTAATTATATTCATGTGTAAAAAAACAATTGCTGTGGGAATTACAATCAAGGAATTACGTACAATTGCTGACCCAATACAACAATGAATGAATAAATTGAAGTCCCAATATATACGACGCACAGATCAGTCCTCCTGCACAGGTTTGTTTTTCCAGGGCGGCGACTGTAGTGCTCGATCTGGTCGTGCAGATTCCCTCCAGCCTGGCCTGGACCGGAACCCCAAGAAAGCTCCCATCACAATGGTTATTAATTTCTTCTTGGTAAGCTCTCATTCTGTTTGCTAGCTGTTTTGGTCGCCACACAAAGACGTAGGCGATAGAGGAATATTCCAGGCATAGGCATGCATGTGGATCAACCCACTACGTGTTTTCCACCGCCCAACCACCCTCCTTAAATTATAAGACCGTCACCTGCGTCATTTAACCTCTAGCACTCCTACCCAGAAGCTTCTGATCATCACTCTCCCCACCTTAATTTCCACGGCATATCTATTCTGCCCTATTCATCTGTGTTTGTTTTTGTCCATGACAAGAACATGCTATGAGATATAGATAGATAGATGCAATGAGGTAGAGAAACCCCTATCTAGATCACTTCATGAATGATCGATCGATCGAGTTAGACCTTGATCAGCTTCGAAACACGGGCACGTACAGAAAGCAGCGCAGAAGCTAGCCAGGTGGGTTTCCATGGAAACAAAGGATCAGGTGAAGCTCCATGGTACGTGGGCCAGCATGTTCGCCGCAATGGTGGAGCTGGCCCTGAAGCTCAAAGGCGTGGCGTACGAGTACGTGCAGGAAGACCTGCTCAACAAGAGCCCCGCCCTCCTCCGCTGCAACCCCGTGCACAAGAAGGTGCCCGTCCTCGTCCACCGCGGCAAACCCCTCGCCGAGTCCTCCGTCATCCTCCAGTACGTCGACGAGACCTGGCCGGAGCCGCCGCTGCTCCCCTCCGATCCCTACGAGAGAGCCCGGATCCGCTTCTGGGTCGACTTCTTCCACCAGAAGGTAGGACGACGAACGACTCATCCTGCCCGCACATTTTAAGTGTACACATGCGCACTGCATGCAGCAGTCCCTGAGATCCATGTTGTTTTTGACCAAGGGGGAACAGTGGATGGGGGGGGGGGAGGGATCGTCCCTCACCCGCCCTACCGGGGGTGAGGATTGAACCCATGCTGCCAAGGGAGATGGGTGTCCCCTACGGGGGCACGGCTGCACGGACCTCTGAGATACATATCGCAAGGCAAACCTGTGATAAATGTGAAGTCTTGGAGATAATGTAAGACAGGATTGTAATCAAACACTACCGTATATTCTGGCGTAAGCCTTTGATGGCTAGTACCTCATGACACATGCCTTTTTTTCCTTTCTTATTTGCTTTACCGTGAAAGATATATAAATTATCAGGTGCTCGATCTTAATTTGGAGAGCAAATTAATTTCGACTTTCATTTGTCCACGGAAAGCCAAAGCCCAGGTGGAGCTGCTGATGATGGCACAACCTCTATGAACCAACGACAAGCCCTGATGTCCCAGTTAATCATCAGATCCAGTTAGCTACAGTTTAATTTTCGATCCTTGCAAGAGTGATACGGCATAGCGCAAGTCAATGATGAATATATATACTTAACTGATTTTCAACCCCATGATATATAGTAGACTCGGATCATTTAAATTTTTTTGTCATGCTTATGCAGATATTTTGAATTGCATGCATATGTCATGTAAAGCAGATGCAGATATTTGGAGTTTACATGCCACATGTTATGGCCTCAGATGTGTTCTCACTATTTTGCTTCTCAAATATCTCCTTTCTTATCTCAACTGTGGACGGGTATGGAATGTTTTTTGTTTCATCACTGCAGATGATAACCCCTGGCAGGACTGCCTTCCTTTCAGAGGGAGAAAGGCGAGAGGAAGCCGTCAAGGAACTGAGGGAGCTCATGAGGACGTTGGACGAGGAGCTTGCCAAGGAGTTCACCGATAAGCTGCCTTTCTTCCATGGTGAGAGGCCCGGCCTCCTTGACATCATCATGGCGCCGGCCTGCCGTGGGCTCAAGGCCGCGGCAGAGATTGCCGGCGAGGAGCTGGTGGACGAGACGGTGGCACCATTCCTCTGCTCGCGCCTCGCCGCACTCGAGGAACTCGAGGTAGCCAAGGGGGTTCTGCCCGAACATGCCAAGCTGGTGGAGTTCATGCGAGGAATGAAAGAGAAGTGGATGGCAATGGCAGTTTCCGAAGGCTTGGAAGGATCTTCAAATGGTTGAGAATTGAAGATGTGTTGATATGAGTGGTACGGTATTAATATATGATGCTGGAATGGTATGTTGTTTTATGATGTTCCACAATAAATAAGAAGAATAATGAAGCTCTACCTGCTACTTTCCATCTAACACCACCTTGTGCAAGTAGACGATGGACGCAATTCATGCTAGGCTGCTTGCCAAATGACAACCAAGTGTTGGAATTTTTCTCTTCCTTTTTTTTTTTTTGCCGAGAGGATGAACAATATTGTCATGGTGCCACATTTTTTATCACATCTTTATCTCTTTTCATCTCGACTATGTGATCATAAAATCAAACAATGAGGTACAATATTCGAACAATGAAATAATCAAAATTGGATTAGCACCTCAGGCAGATATGAGCTGCGACAATACGACATTAATCTAGCAATTTTAGTCTATTGATGAAGAATTAAAAACTAAATATCTTCAAAATTCAACACTTGATAACAGTTTTATATGAAATATTAACGCCAAACTATAGGCGAAACCAAAAGACAAGACAAGGGGAATGAAAATTTCAGCTGGCCCCTTTAGATGCAAACGCAAATCTTCCTACTAATTAATTATCCGTAGAGATATCATAAACAGATGACTCAAAAATGAAATGGACAAGACGATCCAAAAAATGAAGAGATGGAGAGAATCATGCACATGCTTCCAACACTGATGAATGTAGTGAAATATAGGATCACAAATTGAGGACAGGGTTCTTATCGGTAGACTTGAAACAGAGAGTCAGACGACCAAGATTCACATATAAATGATGAATCAAAATGGACTGGATTTTAGTCGACCTGAGAGTTATGGTCGGTCAACGGGATAGACTGGTCGGTCGACCTAAATTGACAGAGAGCTCTGGTGTTAAACAATGGTTCCAATATGTGATGATCTCTCCAAGATTTTGATGATAACGAATTTTTAAGTTGGTTGATCTAATAGATTTATTTTTAAGTGCTTGCAAGGTAAATATATAGGTTTGATACAAATGAGAATAGGGCATTAGTATTTGATTGTTTTACAATATGCTAAGATTCATTTTTTGTCAAGTTTTTTTCTCGCATTTGTAGTCATTTAAAGACCTTTCAAGCAAGTCATAATTAGCCTCAACCGGTCATCTATGCTAACAGATGACTTCATATAAAGTTGTCAAGATACATGTGTTGAGTAGTGGACAGCGGATCTAGAGGGGAAGGGTGAATAGATCTGTCCCTCTTTTCCCAATGCAACCCTCTATATAGTTAGATAAAATAAATTATAGCGGAGTGTAACTAGCTAATCGAAGAACACTGTGATTCACTTGGCACGATGAGCAATCCAATATATCAATTCGAACCTAAGCATGCATCTAGAACGAGGCAATCACATAAACAAACCACAACACGAAAGATTTTAAGGTGGTTCGGACTGAATCCCCAGTCCTACGTCCACCCCTCACCAAATCCGGAGAGGCTCTACTAGTGCCACGCACTGAACCGCAAATCGGAAAGACCTCCGATTGCCTTCCTACTAATCACAGGTAGAGACGTCAACACCGCAGATCGGAGAACTTCCGATTGCCTTCCTACTAACCACCGGTAGGGACGATCTTCAGTTTCGATTGTTTGAAAGAAATGGAAAGAGAACAAATATCAAGCTATTCAAACAAGATATGGAATATGCTAAAGAAGAAAAATCTTGTCTGAGATTGCTGGAGCTTGAATCAGATGCTTCAATGGTGTCTTCTTCCTTGAGAGATGGTCGTCCTTGAGTTGATGAAGAAGACTATGAATGTAGCTTTGATCTTCCTTTTGATCCCTTGAGTTGATGAAGAGTTTGATGCAGTTTAGATCACCCTTGAGAGCCTTGATTGCTTCTTGCTTCCTTGGAGGTTGAGATAGCTTCAGATCTAGGCTTGAATCCCTTGGAATGGATGAAGATCTCTTCACGAAGTATTGTTCACGGCTACAGTACCATCTCCCTTGAACAGCCTCCACAAGTCTCCCTTGATCTCCTTTGATCCAAATGAAGCATTAGGGTTTCTAACCCTCTTGTATGTGTTTTATAGCATTTGAATAGTCTATAGAAACCCCCCAGACCAGATCCACATTTTGTGGGTGATTGGGTGACTTTGGGATTAAACAAATACAAGGAAAGGGGCTGGCCTCGAGGTGAAAATCGAAGTCAAACATGGTTGGCTCGGGGCTGGCGGTCGACCTGCAGAAGCTGGCAGTCGACCGCTACTGAGAAACGCTGTAGACGGATGGTCCCTGAAATTTTCGGTCGACCGCTACTGGGCTGGCGGTCGACCGCCACTGAGAGAGCTGCAGCCTGGAGGTTGCTGGCAGGGGCGGTCGACCGCCCCTGTGCTGGCGGTCGACCGCCAGTTGGGCAGAACCCGGGTTACCCCGATTCAGTCCATTAACCATTTAGCTCCATTGCTTAAGTCCTTTAGCAACCCGTTCTCATCTGTGGCAACAACCTTGACAGTCTTGAAGATTTCTATTGATTATATTGCTCCTATAATCAAAATTTTATTCCGGGGGCGGAGGGGGCGCTGCCCCCTTGACCCCCGCGACCTGACCGGGCAGGTTGATCCCCGCGACCTGACCGCGCAGGTCGATCCGCTTGCGAGGGCGCAATCATTGAGCTTTCACTTTTCCCATCTCTACTCAATTCCTTGTCCATTCATTGGCATATCTGTCATGAACAAAACATCACGTATGTCAGTCATATGAGAGTGGAAAATAATAATGACTTATAGTGTTTAGCTATTATCAAAACCAAGAATATCCAATAACTCAAATGACCACAAGATGATGTCGAATGACTCAAATCACAAGAAGACTCAAATGATCACATGGGCACAACATTCTCCCTCTTTTTGATGATGGCAACACTGTGAGTCATTATGTGGCAGTAATGTCCAAGATGACAAATTTTATAACATATGCAGCTCAAGATATGCAACTCAAGATCTATGATAATTAAGGCATGTGAATGCGGATATGTATGCATGGATGATCAAAGCATGTGAATGCTATGCAGTCCCCCATCACAGATGAAGGGTCTCTCCCCCTTTGACTCTCCCCCTTTCATAATTCGCTTCTCCCCCTTTGACAAGTTACAAAGGTCGCACAAATGACGGACAAAGGTAAGGACTCACAACAAGACATGTTCTCCCCCTTTGACAGCAGCAAAAAGTAGGGATAAGGTAGAGAAGGTGACTGATGTCTGTGAGATCAGAGTTGAAAGGAGTTGAGAGCAAGCCATTATATGCAAACCTAAACCAGACCGTGAGCAACATATATGGTTCAAAGCTAATGAAATCCGAGATCATCAACAGAGTTCGAAAAATATCTACATCTATATTTTAATAGAAATGAAGCAGAAGTGCATATCATGGCAGTGTTTAACCTTCCCTTGTCTTATACATCCATATTCAATAATGACAAAGGGAATAGCACAAAAACTAGTATTGAGGCTAAACAAGTATGAGTAAAGCATGGAATTGTATGATTGCAGCATGTTTGATTTTTCAGTAACTTTTGTATTTGAAGGCACATGACTCATATTTACGAGCAATCAAGTCTAGTACATGCCTCCTAGCCGTAAGAATAGACGTTGTTTAGACGCCAGTATCCCTAGGTATTTGGCAAGACTGACAGTCATGCTTCAGAATGAACAGAGATAGCAAAGTCACGTCATGACATATCGAATCTCATTTCTTTGATGAGAAGATATATTTCTCAGCAATTATGTCAGTGCTCTGCCTAGAGTCCAAATATAATTAAGACAGAGATAACAGGGGCACATCATGACATATCATTCGTCACTTGATTTGATGACGTGACATATTTCTCCGTGCAACAATATCATTGCTCTGTCAAATTGATTTTCAGGAATTCCAACTCATCAAGATGTTTAGAAACAATACTAAACTCTAGAGTATCACCAAGATTGTCATGACGTTTGGATTTTTAGATTTCAGGAGAGTCATTCAAGGCACAACATGCAATCTCTAGTTAAGGTCTATTAAAATCACAGAACATAGATGATTTCAAAAGATATATCAGAACTTCAAGGAAATCATTAAATCTGAACCATTTTCATTGAATGGACAATCATCAGTTCATATAATAGAAAACTCTTACGCCGTAGTGCTATTGGTCTCATGATCTCATATTCAGACTATAAGCCATGAAGTTCAGTTTGCAAGAGATTAAGAATAGCAGCATGACTCCCCCTAAGGATATGCAGTGAATGCACTCAAGGAGTTATGTTGGCAATCAAGTGGAATGACGAATGTCAAGGAGAGGTTGACAAGAACCATGCAGGGGTTGACCTGATCGAACATGAAGTTGATAGAAATGAAATGCATGACCCAACACATGGTTGTATACTTATTCATGGCAACAGAATGAAGATGAAAAATATGCATGAATGCTTCAAAAAGATAACTCCCCCTTACTATATGGCCTATATGCGACAATGACGCATGGTACTTGGCGGAGGTGAAACCTCACGCATATTGAGTGCTTCTAGACAAGCATAACCTGCCTTTCCATACATCAACATTTAATATACCATGGCCATGCAAGTATGATGCTACACAAATCATGCAATGTATCATGAACATGAATTCAACTTTATTATGCATTATGACTACATGCAATGCTACACCATATGCAAACTGACATAATTACATATTAACAATGCATGGAAACTAATCTGTAAAAACATACAACTAAATTGAGCAAGATCATCATTTCAATTTTTATTGGCCTGAGGTCGGCAAAGACCAATCTCCCTTCTGAGTGTTGAAAGCCTATCATTACACAAGGGCTTGGTGAAAATATCAGCAATTTGATTTAGAGTATCAACAAAATGTAGTTCAAAATTTTTCTTAACGACCTCATCTCTAATGAAGTGATGCCGAATTTCAATGTGCTTGGTCCTAGAGTGCTGGATTGGATTTTTTGCAAGGTTGATAGCACTAGTGTTATCACACAGAATCGGGACACAACCAAGATCCACTAAGTAGTCTTGGAGTTGGTGTTTAATCCACAACACTTGTGTGCCACAGCTCCCCGCAGCAATATATTATGTCTCTGCGGTTGAGAGGGCAACCGAGTGTTGTTTCTTGGAGGCCCAAGAAACTAAACACCCGCCCAGAAACTGGCAGTAGCCACTAGTACTCTTGCGATCCAGCTTGCATCCAGCGTAGTCCGCATCAGAATAAGATATAAGAGATAAGTCACATGATGACGGATACCACAATCCCAAATCTTGAGTGCCGGCAAGATATCTAAGGATACGTTTGACGACAGTCAAATGAGATTCTCTAGGACTAGCTTGAAATCTAGCACAGAGGCAAACACTAAACTGGATATCTGGTCGGGATGCAGTCAAATAAAGTAAAGAGCCGATCATACCTCTATAGATCTTTGCATCCACTAATTTACCATTTTCATCTGAATCCAGTGATGTTGTGGTGCTCATCGGAGTTACAATTATTTTACTGTTTGTCATGTCAAATCTTTTTAGCAGCTCCTTGATGTATTTGGCTTGACTTATGAAGCACCCATCTCTTCCTTGGTTGACCTGCAAACCGAGAAAGAATTGGAGTTCTCCCATTAGGCTCATCTCGAATTCACTAGTCATGAGGTTAGCAAATTCCTCACACATTTCAGATTTAGTAGAACCAAACACAATATCATCAACATAAATTTGAACAATCAAAATGTTCTTACCTTACTTCTTGGTGAAAAGTGTTTGATCTACCTTACCTCGTGTGTACCCTTTCTCAATGAGGAACGAGCTTAGCCTTTCATACCAAGCTCTTGATACTTACTTCAATCCATAAAGCGCCATATCTAACTTGTATACAAAATCTACATGGTTAGTATTTTCAAAGCCAGGGGGCTGCTCAACATAGACTTCTTCCTTGATCAAGCCATTCAAGAAAGCACTTTTTGCATCTATTTGGTACAACTTTATTCTAAGGGAGCATGCAAAGGCAAGTAAAATTCTGATGGCTTCGATTCTAGCAACTGGGCATAAGATTCATCAAAGTCTACCCCAAACTCTTGATTATACCCTTGAGCCACCAATCTAGCCTTGTTTCTTATTATCTTGCCATCCTCACTTAGTTTGTTCCTAAAAACCTATTTAGTGCCTATGACAGATTGTGATGATGGTCTAAGAACAAGATGCCAAACTTTATTTCTTTCAAACTGGTTTAACTCGTCTTACATTGAATTTATCTAGTTTTCATCTTTTAATGCCTCATCAACATTCTTGGGTTCAATATGGGAGACAAGAGCAAGTTGATCTAATTCTTCCACAATTTTAAAATGTGACCTTGTTCTAGGTGGGTCGTTCAAGTTACCAATGACATTTTTCAAAGGATGATCCTTAAGAATTCTAATGTTTGTAGAATCGTTACCTTCTCTTGGAGCTTGATCCCTTGCATTGCTTGATTCAGCTAGGTCACCATCTTCTCTTTTTTCTTCTTGTGGAGGATCATTCTTTTCCTTCATGCTTAGGAATTCCCCATCTTCATCATTTTTCCTGCAAGAGTTATCATTGTTAGAATCATCATGATATTCATCAAAGAAAATATGGGGTGATTCTTCCACAGTTTGACTCTTGACATTATGAATTCTATAAGCCCTAGATCTATCAGAATATCCTAGGAATATACCTTCATCGCTCTTGGGCTTGAATTTATCTAAGTCTCTTTTATCATTATTGTGGATGAAGCATTTAGATCCAAATACTTTCATGTGTGTGAGAGAAGATTTTTTACCTTTCAGCAACTCACAAGGAGTCTTTTTGGTGTGTGGCCTTACCATAGAGCGGTTGATAATGTAACATGCCGAGTTTATCGCTTCAGCCCAAAATTTTCTTGGGAGTTGCCGTTCGGCAAGCATTGTTCTTGCCATCTCTATGAGTGTTCGATTCCTTCTTTCTACTACACCATTTTGCTCTGGGGTTCTTGGTGAAGAAAACCGGTGTGAAATGCCTTCAGCCCTGCAAAGATTATAGAAGTCAGCATTTTCAAATTCACCACCATGATCAGATTGAATGTTGGAAATCTTAAACTCACCGTCTTGCTTTATCTTCATATAGAGTGCCTGAAACTCATCAAAAGCATCATTTTTATGTGTGAGAAAGAAAACCCATGTGAACCTAGAGTAATCATCCACCAAGACATCCATATTTTCTACCACTTAAACTAGCAGTTCTGGTTGGACCAAACAAATCCATATGAATCAGCTCAAGTGGTTTAGATGACATGTTTGTAGATCTAGCCTTGAAGGATTTTCTTGTTTGTTTACCTAGGGCACATGCATCACACAATTTATTTTCTTGTTTAAAAGAAAGTTCAGGCAACCCATTCACCATTGAATGCTTTAACAGTTTATGTAAGACATTGTAGCTAGCATGTCCTAGTCTACGATGCCATAACTATGCAAGCTCAGATTTTGGTGCAGCAAGACAAAGATTTAAATGAGCAGGATCATCTAAGTCAATCATGTAAACATTGTTGACTCTCTTACCAGAAAATTTTACCTTGTCAGATTTTGGTTTAAGGATCCTACATTCATGAGAGTCAAACAGCACTTTGTGACCTTTATCGCACAATTGACTTATACTAAGCAGGTTGTATTTCAAACCTTCAACTAGCAGCACGTTACAGATGGAGTTGGAGAGGTTCTTACCTACATTACATGTTTCAATAATTTTTCCTTTGTTGTTCCCTCCAAATGTGAAGTATCCTCCTTCCTTTTTCTCCAAGAGACAAAATTTTATTTTGTCTCCAGTCATATGTCTTGAACCGCCGCTATCAAGGTACCACCTGTTATGCATGTCTGCAAGACACTCCTACACAAGTAATTAAGCAATTGTGTTTGGAACCCAACCAAATTTGGGTCCCATCAAACTTTTCAAATTTTCAAAACATGAAACCATTTCTTTAGGAATTCAAACCTTCCTAACATTCATGTTTTGTTTGCTTAGAGCAGGAATTTGGTTTTTCTTTTCAACCTTGACATTCACTTTTTGTTTAGAAGCTCTTTGTTGGATTTTGTGGAAGTTTGAGAGAGTTTGCTTCTTAAACCATTGAGGCCGTTGGTTGGTTTTGGGTTGAAAGTGATTGTTTTACCACCTAGGGGATTGAGAATTATAAAATTGGTGAACACATGAATCACAATTTTCCCAAAAGTAGGGTGGTGTTGGCCTATATGAATGTGCAATCTAGTTATGGTGATATCTGGAAGATTGAGCATGCAATGGCCAAGGAAGTGTTGACCTGTGCTGTAGGAAGATCGACCTTTCTTAGGCTTTTGGACAAACTTTTTGGGAATTTCAGTTATTGCCTCTTCAATCTTTTCTTTTCCTTTCTCCTTTTATTTTTGCTGGTTTTGTGTGGGAGTTGTGTTTGAGGTGGAAGCTTCGGAAGATGAAACAAATGTGACAGTTTTTAACCCAATTGGCCTTTTGTTTATAGGTTCAAAACATAACCCTTCCTTGTTGAAGTTCATTCTAGTACCTAGCAATGCATCTAGGTTTTCTTTTCCATTCACAAATTTTTCTAAAGATTGTTGTTTGTCCTTTAACTCTTTTTGTAGGTTTTCAATATTTTGCAAGAGTTGAGTGTTGACATGTTTGACAGCTTCATACTTCTCATTACTTAATTTGATATCATTTTCATAAGTTTACATTTTGAGCTTCATGATGTCAATCTCATTTCTCAAATCTTCATTTTCAATTTTCAAGTCAGCCATTTCTTTTCTTCCTTCCTCCAAATTCTCAATCATTTTCTTAAGATCTTCAATTTCAGTTTCAAGTAGAGCATTCTTATCATTCATCTCATGATCATGCACAAAGAAGTTAATTTTCTTTTTCAATGATTTATTCTCCTTTTTGTACATGTCATATTTTTCCATGAGTTGTATATGCTTCCTCCAAATCATCAAGTGTGTAATTTTCAAATGGAGAGTTTACCTCAGTTTCTTCGTCACATTTGGCCATGAGACAAAGATCTTCTTTTTCCTTGTCCGAGGAGCTAGTTCCACCATCACTTTCTTCCTCGTCACTCCAGGTAGACACCATGGCCTTGTTCTTCTTCTTGCCCTTCCATTTGTCAGCCTTTTTGAATCTGTCAGGACAATCAGTCTTGAAATGCCCTGGTTTGTTGCAAGAATAACAAATGATTTTGTCGGATTTCTTAAAGTTTTCAGAATTAGATTTGAAACCATTTCTTACCTTTGACCTTCCTCTCATGAAGCTCTTACCTTCCTTTCTCAAAATTTTCTGAACTTACGTGTGAGCATGGCTACGTCATCCTCATCTCGCTCACTTGCCGAATCCTCACCTTCATCAGAAGTGCCTTGACCGTTGGGTCCTACTTTAAGAGCTAGGGGCTTTTTCTTAGGCACCTCAGCCTCTTTGTTCTTAAGGTTGATCTCATAGGTCATCAATGACCCAATGAGTTCATCTACCTTGGTAGTTGCGAGATCTCTGGATTCTTCAACCACGGTCGCCTTCGTGTGCCACGCTGGAGTTAACGATCTGAGAATTTTTCTTACAATTCTTGCTCTGAATATTTCTTTCCCAAATCAGTCAAACTATTAGCAAGCATAATTAATCGAGCATACATATCTTGAATTGACTCATCAGGCTTCATGCGAAACATTTCATATTCGGAAACTAAAATATTGGCTTTTGTTTCTCGTACCTGAGAGGTTCCTTTGTATATTACCTCTAACTTGTCCCACATTTGTTTTACAGTTGCGCAGGTAGTCACTCTTGAGAATTCTACTAGATGGAGTGAGCATTGCATGATGTGTTTAGCACTCCAGTTGACAGTTGATTGTCTTATTTGTTCTTTGGTCCATAAGTCCTCATTATCCGTAAGCTCATACGGACCTTTGCTGATCACTCGCCAAAGTTCATAGTCTTGGGCGCGAATGAACACCTGCATGCAATGTTTCCAATAAGGATAGTTAGTTCCAGTAAAGTAAGGAGGTCTATTAATAGAATGTCCTTCAAGTAAGAAACCTTTGGACGCTAATCCACCATTTTCCTCAAGGTCGTTGGACCCCATAATGAGAGATTAGGCTCTGATGCCACTTGTTGAGTAGTGGACAACGGATCTAGAGGGGAGGGGTGACTAGATATGCCCCTCTTTTCGCAATGCAACCCTCTATATAGCTAGATAAAATAAATTGTAGCGGAGTGTAACTAGCTAATCGAAGAACACTGTGATTCACTTGGCACGATGAGCAATCCAATATATCAATTCGAACCTAAGCATGCATCTAGAACAAGGCAATCACATAAACAAACCACAACACGAAAGATTTTAAGGTGGTTCGGACTGAATCCCCAGTCCTACGTCCACCCCTCACCAAATCCGATGAGGCTCCACTAGTGCCACGCACTGAACCATAAATCGGAAAGACTTCCGATTGCCTTCCTACTAATCACAGGTAGGGACGTCAACACCGCGGATCAGAGAACTTCCAATTACCTTCCTACTAATCACCGGTAGGGACGATCTTCAGTTTTGATTGTTTGAAAGAAATGGAAAGAGAACAAATATCAAGATATTCAAACAAGATATGGAATATGATAAAGAAGAAAAATCTTGTCTGAGATTACTGGAGCTTGAATCTGATGCTTCAATGGTGTCTTCTTCTTTGAAAGATGATCTTCCTTGAGAGATGATCTTCCTTGAGTTGATGAAGAAGACTATGGATGTAGCTTTGATCTTCCTTTTGATCCCTTGAGTTGATGAAGAGTTTGATGCAATTTAGATCACCCTTGAGAGCCTTGATTGCTTCTTGCTTCCTTGGAGGTTGAGATAGCTTCAGATCTAGGCTTAAATCCCTTGGAATGGATGAAGATCTCTTCACGAAGTACTGTTCACGGCTACAATACCATCTCCCTTGAATAGCCTCCACAAGCCTCCCTTGATCTCCTTTGATCCAAATGAAACATTAGGGTTTCTAACCCTCTTGTATGTGTTTTATAGCATTTGAATGGTCTATAGAAACCCCCCAGACCAGATCCACATTTTGTGGGTGATTGGGTGACTTTGGGATTAAACAAATACAAGGAAAGGGGCTGGCCTCAAGGTGAAAATCGAAGTCAAACATGGTTGGCTTGGGGCTGGCGGTCGACCTGCAGAAGTTGGCGATCGACCGCTACTGAGAAATGCTGTAAACGGATGGTCCCTGGAATTTCCGGTCGATCGCTACTGGGCTGGCAGTCGACCGCCACTGAGAGAGCTGCAGCCTGGAGGTTACTGGCAGGGGCGGTCGACCACTCCTGTGCTGGCGGTCGACCACCAGCTGGGCAGAACCCGGGTTACCCCGGTTCAGTCCATTAACAGTTTAGCTCCGTTGCTTAAGTCCTTTAGCAGCCCGTTCTCATCTGTGGCAACAACCTTGACAGTCTTGAAGATTTCTATTGATTATATTGCTCCTATAATCAAAATTTTGTTCCGGGGGCTCCGCCCCCGGAAACCCCCGCAAGGGGCGCTGCCCTCTTGACCCCCGCGACCTGACCGCGTAGGTCGATCCGCGTGCGAGGACGCAATCATTGAGCTTTCACTTTTGCCATCTCTACTCAATTCATTGTCCATTCATTGGCATATATGTCATGAACAAAACATCACGTATGTCAGTCATATGAGAGTGGAAAATAATAATGACTTATA
Source organism: Amorphophallus konjac (assembly GCA_022559845.1). Taxonomy (NCBI): domain Eukaryota; kingdom Viridiplantae; phylum Streptophyta; class Magnoliopsida; order Alismatales; family Araceae; genus Amorphophallus; species Amorphophallus konjac. Next base: position 30,880,058 of record CM040119.1, read on the forward strand.
GTGTTTAGCTATTATCAAAATCAAGAATATCCAATAACTCAAATGACCACAAGATGATGTCGAATGACCCAAATCACAGGAAGACTCAAATGATCACAGGGGCACAACAACATGGTGTAAACTCATATTTCAAACAGTAACAGCATGTCTAGGGATGGTGCCAACACTCACTCACTCAGCATATCACCTTACAGCCAGTAACACAAGGTGTTTGGTGTACGGTGTAGACACCGCCATGCAACAGTTCCAGTTTCCTTTCCTGAGGGATTCTTTTCCTTGCAAGCATTCCCCTTCCCAGAAAGATTGGCCTCTATATAAAGCTTGTTTTGAAGGGCTTTTAGGGTTCTTAGAGACTAGAAATCACATGCTTCTTGACTGCAGCCTAGAAACCCTCTTCTCTAATGTGTGGAGATACAATTTATGCTGAAAACCTGTTGTTGCTTCGTGGGGATGCCTCTGCCACACCTTGCAACCAAACTCGTTCATTCATTCTCATTCTTTTGTTCGTTATTTGATCTGAATAATTGTAGTCCCTATGTGATTGTGTGTTGTGTGCCTCCCTTCAAAGGAGTGTGTGCCCTTGGGCACGTGTATGAAAGGTGGTGTGTATTGTACTAGATTACATCTAGTAATAAATACCTAACAGTTCCTTGGGGAGTGGATATAAGTCATCATAGTTGTGTGATCGGATTTATCTCTTCTACTCCCATTCTTTGTGCATTGTAGATGATGTGATTGTTTAACTGTGGTAATTTTTTAGGACTCAATGCACCCCCGTCTTGAGTGTATACTATACCTAAAGGTCAACACAGCCAACCAAATTCTTCGAATCGGATAATCGACGAACCTTCCCAAGAACTCATGAACACCCTCATCCTCCACACAGTGGAATTGATCTCAACATCACCCAATGCACTTACGAATAAAGATAAAAGAAATCACACAACAAGGAATACGATGTCTACGGAAAGAGCATTGTTAGACCCTTGCTCATTAAATATCTCATGTTTTGTGTGATGTCAATATATATTTATATATATTTATATATATTTATATTTATATATATATGGGGGGCGATCAGGTGACTCTCACCCCCCCTATATATAGATGGGGGGGGAGGATGAGTGGAGGGGCATAAGGTGATGCTGGCACCACATGAGCCGCCCTATATATATATATATAATGATTGTCATCTTAAATTGTTTATAAGATTATTTCATCAACTGGTGTTATTATCAGCCAATACGATCAACTAATCATCCTTCCAAGTGATGTGCCTATCGCTTACTATCATTCTTCAACAGACGCATCTTCAACTGATTGCTCAATCGATAAGATTTAACAGTTTTATCCTCAGTCAATATCCTTCTACCTATGTATTGACAGATGAAATGAGCCTTTAGTCAAAACATTGCACCTGAATTCTACAGTTGAAATCTTTCTCCGAACTCTTCCTATCGATAGGCCTTCCGCTTATCACTATCAGTTGGAAAGGCTTCTGCCAAACCTTGCCAATCGATAGACTCACCAGTTAATATTTATCGACTACGTCTTTGAGCTAATACATGTGGACTATTAGCCTCCTGGCTAATAACCTTTCAACTGATTCTCTTCGATTGTCACTAGCCAATACCCTTCCCCTATCTACTTCAATTATTATATCTTTTAGGTGATACCCTTAAGAGAAAAAGTTTGTGCAACACCCCGGGTAATTACACCCCGGGGTGTGTTGCATGTGCAAGACTTGATTTTTTTTATTTTGAAATTTTTCTGAGTGACCCCCATCTCAAGTTACTTGGGCGTGGGTGTCACATCACTAGATGACGTGACATAGGCGTCACGAAAACTTTTTTTTACCCCTCTGTGAATAGTGAAAAATAAGATTTCTCAATTCACAGGATCCAATTTTTATTTTTACATGACCCCCATGCCATGTCATCTGCTGACGTGAAATCCACGCCCAAGTAACTTGGGGAGAGGGGCACTCAAAAAAAATTCAAAAAAAAATTCAAGTGTTACACATGCAACACCACGGGGTGTAATTACCTGGAATGTTGCACAAAACTTTTCTCTACCCTTAATCCATGAAGTGCTTCTAGTTTATATTACTTTCTATCAAGCGATACATTCCATGAGGCGATAGCTTTCAACCACTTTACACCAACTGCTAGTCCTTCAGCCTACTTTAACTCTTTAACTGACTAACTCTTCAACAGTTTTTGGCCTATTCATCATTGATTAACATTCAGTAGGCAATAGTTTTGTCCTAGTTGTTTGTACTATTATATCTCTCTGACTTATAGTTGTTGGCTAATTTTTTATTCAATATCCTTTTGGCGCCAAATTTTTGATAGATTGTCATTTGAATTTTATTTTTGCATGAGCAATGTATTTGAATTTCCAATGCCTTAATTGTTAAGCTCATTCCCAAGGCAATTTGCAAAAAATCTGGTTTATAAGTTTGATATTCATCACATCTAACCATTGGTCAAAGATCAATGTTTTTCTTTTCTTTGTTCTGTAGCAAATGTTGGTCATATTCAATACATGGTTCTATTTTTGCATGAGATCTATTGACAGACATAAAGTAGCATGGACATGCACTCACAACAACTCCCATAGGACTACGAAAGGTAACCTTTTCCACACACTACTATTTAAAAAGATGTGTCACTGGTTGTGAAAAAAATGTACGTGTCAAGTCCTTTATCGTCCATGAAAAGGTCAAAGAAAGCTTAAGGGAGAACAAGCACGACGAGAGAGGAAGCTGCATGTGATACAATGGATAGTTTTTTCTCTCATATATGTTAGAGAGAAGCATGTGCAATCAAGAGAATGTGTCTAATGAATAGCTCTTATGTGTGTTATATAAATACATAATGAAACCAGAGTGCACTGTGAGAACAATCCAAGTGCTGCGGGCATCCCAAACTTTCATCTACTACAAGCTTTGCATTAGAGAACTCCATTCTTCAGTGAGTCAGAGTCTTCGAAAAGAGCATTCAAGAGCTTGAGCCCATTACGAATTAATAGCTTCCATGCGTGCACCAAAACTCTAATTCATCTGCATTCAATTTCTCGTTCCTTCTGTGCTTTATATTTTCTCCACAATTTGCCTATTGCATAGGCCTCTTTAGCCTAGAACATTCTCTTGTATCTTTGTGCCTCTTTATTCTAGAACATTCTCTTATATCTTTGTGTATTGTTTCTACCTGAGAGCAGTTACGGATCTACAGATCTTTGGTATAAAGACTACTATGAAGGCAATGATTTAGTGTGTCTGTCACCTAAGGAAAAAGGAAAAAAAATAAGAAACGCTACTTGCAGATAGTGCCTTGGTGCACCTGTTACCTAAGAGGCTGAGAGAAAACCAGGAGTGTTCTGCTTACGGGTAGTGTGTTGGTGTGCATGGCACCTAAGTGAAACTAGCATGTTGGTGAACTAAACACCTAAGCAAAACTCAACTGGTGTACTTCCAGAGACGACGCAATGAAAACCTTTAAGTTCACATCAGGTTATGGATGTAGATCACTAGAGGTGTGACTAAACCCGTATCAAAATATTGGTGTTCATGTGGTTTGGACCTTTTCTCCTATCCTCCTTCACCATGCTATTATTTATAACACACATTTATTTATGAGTAATCATTTTTACTCTCTCTCTCTCTCTCTCTCTGGTATGACAATATTAGGATTCAGGAATTTGGTTTCATTGTTTTCAGAAGCATGAGGGAAGAAGAGCAGCTCGTCCACGTAACCTGATGATAAAAATTTATTGTCTTAGCAGAGGAACATGTGCTACAGGAATCCAACCAAATCTTGAAGTAGAAGGTGAAGTTTCTAAGTATTTGTGCTATAATATATGTCTCTCACATGAATGATATTTGCTAATACATGGAAACTCCATGAGAGTTGAATTTCTTGAAGAATTAATATGAGCTATCATTATTGTACTTGCTTTTCTCTTCATCGTGTGTCCTAAGTGCAAAGCAGAATTGTGTGTTGCATGTGCAAACTATCAAGATCCATGGCCTGCTATCATTCTCTCTTGTTGCAACTTAACAAGAAAAATTGCTAAGTTAGTCCTCTGTTGCTTGCTCTATTGAAGAGATATTTTATTGTGTTGACAGATGTCCGATGTTCTGGGTTTACAGTGGATTGCAATGACTGTGCGACAGATGGTTTGGTGGTGTACGTGGTGGTGGAAGGGGTGGAGATGTGGATGTTGATCTTCAGAAGACCCCCACTTTCGCAAAGCCGGTGGTCATGTTTATATGAACTTAAGAGCCCTTCTACATAATGGCTACACCATTTCAAGATCTGCATTTTCACCAAGCATGTTTTTCTCTTTCAAATGTTTGTAGGTTAGTTATATTTCCATTTCTGTCCTGTTCTTTTTTTTATCTAAATTGAGTATCTCTTGTGCAAACTCATCCAGCAAGTTGTGCCCCTTGGTGATTTTGATGATAACAAGGCTTTATTTATGCATGTGTGGTTTTCTGAGCTGGATTCTCATGTATACCTGTGTTTGGACTTTGATTGGATGAGATTCTATTGATGTAGTCATTTGCATGTGAAAAGGTCACTAAGCTCTTTCATTTCCACTGAGGTCATTGATTATTATGACTCGTATATTTGTTGATCATAATGGTTTTTGTGCTAAGAATTTGACAGGTGAAAATGGACTTCCAAGTCTTCAAAGAATCCACTAAGGTATGTGACTATTGGCCACGGAATTTTTTATAGAAAAATAAATATGTTCTTTTTGAAAAGAAATATTCCCCTATATGTGGGGGTTCATTCTGTGGGTGCGCATAGTATCAGACGATTTGGGTTCGGGTGCTGGACCTCTCCCCACTGACCACAGTCAGTGTTGATTTATATCGGCCTAACGTCCGAACACCTTTGTTTAACTGTGAAAGAAATCCCATAGTCTTCTCCATAGTTTTAGATGTTAAGGGCACTCTCACTTGGGTGACTCGCCGCAACCACTGCACTCATTTATCGCCAACACATTTACTAGGCCAGGATTTCGCCAAGACTTTAAAGTTCGAGCAAAACCCTAGGATTTAGGAGCATAAATTTAATTTTGTAAAAGCCATAGGCATTTTTAAAGTAGAGGGAAATTTTCTGGATCCCGAGGGTATTTTAGTAATTTTACCTCCCTAGGGGTATTTTGGTAATTTTACCAAGTCAGAGGTATCCCTGAAACTTTTGGGTTGGAACGGAAGTAGGACTAGATTCCTGACTTTTCAAGACGCTAAGGCTATTCATGAAGGGTTTTAGGGGCGGATAGGCCATTCCTAGGTCATAGGCGTATTTTGATAATTTTACCACACCCTACATAGACCTAAGGTTAAGGGGGAATCCAAATGCGGGACTAGGCTGATACCTCCTCAAGCCAAAGGAGTGGCGAAGACTTCATAAAAGGCACACATCCGTCTATTTTGTCAGAGGAGGGGTATATATGCAATTCTGACAAGTCGAGAGTTTTTTTGTAATATTTCTAAATTGACATACAAAGAAGAAAACTAGTAGTGTACACCTAGTACATTCATAGCCCAAGTGGGTACAAGGATTGTCGGCGAATTGTCGACTGTACATTACAGAGGTTCGCACTGACGCGGGAAATAGGGGCGTAGCCCCAATTACAAGAAATTACAGGGTAAAACTATAGATAATAGGACTTTTGTTTCTCGTAAACCCGGAGAGGACATTTTTTATAATTCTCCCAGTTATACGGACGGAACTACATAATTTAGTCCAGGGTTTGCTGACCCGGTGCGGGTCGCCCCGACCCGCACGACCCGACCCGACCCAGGTTGTGGGCGGGACACCCGGGTCGTGGGTCGTCACCGGGTCACCCCATTAATTTAATATTATATTATATTATATTATACGTACAAAGTATCTTTTTCTATTTTATTCTATTCATCATCATCATCATCATCATCATCATCATCAGAGCCTTATCCCAATTAATTGGGGTCGGCTACATGAATCATGTTCCGCCAAAGATTTCTATCAAGTGCAATATTCATATTTAAACTCAAGGAACTAATGTCCTTCCTAATAACATCGCACCATCTCATTTTAGGCCTTCCTCGAGCTCTTTTGCTAGCATCCACTAAGATTTGATCACATCTTTTAACCGGCGCTGAGTTAGGGCGACGAAACACATGTCCAAACCACCTGAGTCTATTTTCTCTCATTTTACTATCAATTGGAGCTATCCCTAAGTCCTTACGGATGCGTTCATTCCTAATCTTATCTTTCTTAGTCTTGCCACACATCCATCTCAACATCCTCATCTTTGCTACACACATTTTGTGGATGTGTTCCTTTCGTACTGCCCAACACTCGGTACCATATAACAGAGCGGGTCTCACAGCCGTTCTATAAAACCTCCCTTTGAGTTTCACAGGCATACGACGATCACAAAGGACACCTGATGCACTTCTCCATCTTAACCAGCCTGCCTTAATCCTATGTGTAACGTCATCATAAATCTCCCCATTCTCTTGTATGATAGACCCTAAGTATCGAAATCTACTACTCTTCGGAATGTTATGTCCATCAATTAGAACCATGTCTTCCTGAACCACTCTCCCATTACTAAAATTACAGTGCATAAATTCTGACTTGCTCCTACTAATTTTAAAACCTTTAGACTCCAAGGCAAGTCTCCAACGCTCTAACTTAGCATTTAGAGCATCAATACTCTCATCAATTAAAACAATATCGTCTGCAAATAGCATACACCAAGGGATATCCTCATGCAATTGTTTAGTTACTTCATCCATAACTAAGGCAAAGAGATACGGACTTAGTGCAGAACCTTGGTGCAAACCTATAGAAACGGGAAATTCACCAGTCTCCCCAGCAATAGTTCGAACACTAGTAATAGCACCGTCGTACATATCCTTAATCAAATCAACATATCCTTGAGAGATTCCTTTCTTTCTTAATGTCCACCAAATCAATTCTCTCGGTACTCGATCGTACGCCTTCTCTAAATCAAGAAAAACTATATACAAATCTTTTCTCATCTCTCTATACTTCTCCATTAGCTGCCGTAGCAAGAAAATAGCTTCTGTAGTATATCTATTTGGCATAAAACCAAACAGATTTTCCGACACAGTAGTCATACCACGGAGGCATTTATCAATTACTCTTTCCCAAAGTTTCATAGTATGACTCATAAGCTTAATTCCACGATAATTATTACAACTTTGAATATCTCCTTTATTTTTATAGAAAGGAACTACAACACTTTTTCTCCAAACTTCTGGCATTCTCCGTTCCTTTAAAATTTTATTAAAAAATTTAGTTAGCCACTGAATACCAATATCTCCTAGGCATTTCCATACTTCAATAGGTAAGCCATCTAGTCCTAAGGCCTTGCCCACTTTCATTTTCCTTGAAGCATCCTCTACTTCTGACATCTTAATACGCTTGAAATATTGATATTTATCAAATATTGTGGACTCTTGGGTACCTTCTAAAGATAAATCCTTGACGGAATCTCCATTATATATATATTATATATAAAGCCTTTTTTTATCCACACTTGGAGCGAGATGGATCGAGACAGACCGAGTCGGGATCAACCCGACCCGTCCCAGCCCGTGACCGGGACTGGCAGGTCGGTCGAGACGACAAACCCTGATTTAGTCTTCCCGGGAAGTAGAAACTTACAAACATGGCCCACTGAAGGGCATACTTACAAAAATATCCCTTAGGGGCATATACACAAGACCCGGGGACTTACCCCTTGCAGGTCAAAACAACAAACAAACTCTGAATGCTTCCCGTGCGTAGTGGTTGCTTAATGCTCTCCGAATGCCTTCAATGGACCCTTGGGTTATAGAAGTTGGGGACTACCCGAGGGTGTTTGAACCCGTACAAGTTAAACGGGATGAAAATGGCCCCGGGGAGGTCCATTTTCCTTTTTTTCCTTTTTTTTTGGTTTTTGCACGTGGGAGAGGAGGGCAGCCCGGGATCAAATGACCCCAGGCAGGTCCGCGGGGGACCTCCCAGGGTCAGCCGACCCCGGGCAGGCCTGCCCGGGGTCTATTGACCCTAGGCGGGTCCCTGGCTTTTTACGGTTGTTTGCTCACTGCGCCATGTGGAGGGAGTTGTAGTGCAAGGCATGGATTCAGAGGGGGGGGTGAATCAATCCCCGTTCAAAACTATTGTGGAAATAAAATAGAACGCCTCAATCTAAATAAAGATCTATTGAAGCACACACTCGAACACCAAGCAAGCACTTGCGGCCTTAGACTATGTTGGGCACGCGGACAACACAAAGCAGCTGTGATTGATACGAGCTAACAATACTAATCAACAGGTTGAACATAATTATTCATGCAATTCCTATTCAGATTTATTTTAGAACACTTGGTGAACTCATAAGGATGTAGGCTATCTAGTTGCAAACGAAATGAGCCTAGCATACATCTATCGTGAATCAATAGCTCATGCACACCATATAAGGAACAAGTGCACAAAGCAAGCCACGGCACACCAGATTTTTTAGGTGGTTCGGCCAGACACCAATCTGCCTACATCCACCCCTCACTCTAAACCAGAGTGAGGATTCCACTAGCAAAAGCTAGAAACCAAAGCAGACTCAATCTGCAACAGACGCTACCTAACAGCTTGCCCTGAGGGAAACAAATCCCTCGACTTGGTCTTGCTTCCCACAAGACCAGCACCCGAGCTCTGCTGTCCACAGAGCTAGAACCGGAGGCAAACCTCCCTTCCTCCAAATCGGAGGAGAAACCGTGAGTGACCCCTAAACACTTACAACCGGAGACCCAAGTCACCCTTCATGTGAAACCCAGAGGGAAACCACGAGTGACACCCCGCCACTCGCAAACCGGAGACATGGTCTCCCTTCTCTTGAATCTTCAGGAGGAACCCGACCTCAAACCAGAGAATCAGAAGAGCAAGATGGGAATCAGAAAATGAACAAAGGAAAGTACAAACAAAGGAAAGAAAATGTAGCTCCAACTGGAGCAGGACTGTTCAGGAATTGATCCTGGAACAAATAACTACAGATCTTCACATTAAGAACTGGCTGCTTCAATCTCGACCTCTCTCTCTTCTTCTCTTAATCTCGACCTCTCTCTCTTCTTCTCTCCCTCAGACCTCTTTTATTTTCATTTCTGCTCAGACGCTGGCTCTCTCTTCGCAACATGATGCGGGATGGATACGCGATCTGGGACTCTAGCTCGCGATCGTCCCTATGTGAGGGAAATGCTGGACCGTACGTGGTTGAGAAATCGGCAGTGAGTCTCGGGTATCGACTTTCCGTGTGTACTCGGATCGAGTCACGGGACGGGTCACACTCACTCTCTCGCAGCGGTGATAAAAATAGATATCGAGCTAGTTTCCTATCATATGCAGCGGCATTCAAAAATATACGGGTAAAGCAAATACCTACGAGGAGGGTAGCGAGTGTACCTCCACGCTCCGGACGTGGGGAAGACAATCCCGGCCAAGTACTGTAACTCCCGGTAACAAAGGTTAAAATTTAATTATAGCAGTGAATTATATTACCCACTCCACGCAGGGAGGTAAAGGGCTACAAGTGGGGCCCGAGAGGATCTACCCTGGGTTGACGGGCAGCAAGCTGGACGGGCATTTGGGGCGAACTTGGCCTGCTGGTCCGACTCGGTACTGTGCCGACTCGGTGTTGCGCCGACTCGGTTCTGACTCGCTGGACAGCAAGCCGTGGCCTCCAAAGGAACGTCATCTTCCTGAGATCTTCTGAAGGCGCCGGTTGGCTGGGATGATGGCGGGATGTCCCTGGTCGACTCCCTGAAGTGGCGGTTCCTGAAATTGAGCTTTGATATTTTATCAGGAATTATTTCCCAACACTTTCTTTTTGGCCTGGCTCGGATCTGCTCTGCGCACCTCCAGGATATGAATTTCTGCGGCCAGACGCACAAGAGGTATCGATGGATAGAGGACTCAGAGATCTACAACATATATTTTTGACAGATCCATCAAGTGAATGGATTGAAAATGAAATCCACTGTAACACTGTTTTTTTTCTGACCCTGACTAACTGACACACAAGACAGACTGAGTTTTTTCTAAAACTGATTTTTGACTGAAGGGAAAATGAAATATATAGACTCCATGAAAATTATTGTGGAAGGGGGTATACGTGAGGAACAGTTGGAAATTTTTTATGATTCTTTGAAATTTTTTAAGGGGGTGGGAAAAATACGACATGGGAATACTGTCCCGCAAATCTGCAAACTAGCAGATTACTGAGGGGATGATCAAAAATATGGGAAAAATACCAAACGAAACCCAAATGGCACGAAATTTAAACTGGAGACTATGGGTGACAGGGAGAACGAGCCCTCAAAGTTTGGGCTCAATCAGACAACAAGAGAAGAAGATACAATTACAGGATTGAGATACTATCCTGATTTGGACAGAACTCCGGCGAGTGGCGGTGGCGGCGCGATGGTGGCGGCGGCGGCAGCGGCGCTGAGCTTCACACTCAGGAAGTTGGAGGGGGAGGAGACTTCACACCTCAGAAATTCGCAGCTTTCACAGCAGCAAGGGGTTGGGAGAGAGAGAGGGGTGCCCTTGGGCTCTTGGTGGTAAATTCTGATTTTCTTCTCATTAATTCTAGTAAAATGGGAATTACATTGTATTTGTATGAAACACAAAATGACCTAAACTAACCTCAGATCTAGGTTAGGGGAGGGACACTTAGGGGATAGAACATATTTAATTTCCCATGTGTTTTGACTCAATTAAAATAAAAATACAAAACCTATTAAACAAATAAAAATGGAGATGACATCTTGGACTTTAAGGGTTGGAATATTTGACTTTTTAATCCAATTGTCCCCTTGAATGGTCAAGCCATCTAGAAGCCCACATTAGACCTTTGACTAACCCCACATGGGCCCTAAATGGGGAAGGGGATGAGGGGCCCCCGCTGGACCTATGGAACTTTTACACAAAAACCCAAACATCCTTGGGGAATGACAAATTGGCTTATAAAGCCTTACAATTGCAAACCTACTTCCCATGGATATAAATGTAAATTAAAAGGACACAAATATAAAAATAAAAGTTAGTGCCCGGTGTTGATTCCCATCAATTCTCCCCGGGTGGGAAGAACTCGACCCCGTCGAGTAAGGGGTGCGGCTGCTCGTATGGTTCCGGCGGATACGTCACCGAACCTGGAAGCGCGGAGTACGCTCCACTCCAAGTAATCGACACCTGCTCATCCCGTATAGATTCGATATGCTCACGCTGCTGTGGGAATGAGGCTAGAGGTGGACACTCCGGGGTGGGATCACTCTCAAAGGGGAGGAGGCGGCTCGAAGACTCACTAGGAATCACCGTTGGGTAACTTTATGTGACTAGATCCGATATGTTAAGGTAGAGCCGATCCTAAAGTTCGACAAGTATCGCACTCGAAAGGGACTGACAACGCGAGCGTACAAAAGACCGACTCGACTCGACACATGCATGTACAGACACACGAGACCCTAGACAAACCTATTGTTAGTCTGACCCATACACATGCAAGGGTGGACCAGGACACCCGAATGTGTGCCATGCATACACTAGATGTAACCGGTGATTGGTAGAATGGGGAAGGCATCCTAAAGTGATCCATTCATGCACGGACGGCCTTTGAGATTTGGGAGGTTTGGGTGGGCCATCTTCTACATCATCCCGATATGTAGGTGTATCGTGAATGTGCTTGGTGGGTGCAGATGGACCGGCCCGTGGAGAAGGGGTGTGATAGTGGACTCCCTCGAGAAGGTGGAGTAAAGGTGGTGGGTCAAGGGGTCCACAAGAGAATGAGTCGAAGGGATCAAAGAAATTATGACCCCTCGAACTGGACTCCCACAAGTCACGGTCCCACATTTGGAAATCTTGAAGGTGTAGGTGGTCACCTTCATGCATGTGGGTATAGGGGACGGTGATATCATATAGGAGGTATGGTTCCTCCTTCGGGCAAAAGGGTATGAAGGTTGGCTCGGCCGGCAAGGGAAGAATAGGAGAATCTCCATGGTGACACAACCCAAGGTGCACACGGAGGTAATGGACCCGAAGGCCGGATGGGTGAAGCTATGACTGGTGGGTTGGTCGAAGCCTCGGGCCAATAAGTGTGTCAACGTCCATTACCGGTGTAGACCCATAATAAGGTCACCCAAGGTATCAACGTGGTGACTAGAACGGAATGTCGTGTGGTAGGAGTTGACTGGCACTATAAGTAAGGTGGGGTCCATGGGTGGGTAGCAAGGTGGGGTAGGGACCAAGCCATCCTTGAGCCAGCTAAGAAGCGGCTCGGCTATGAAAAGCGTTCCCGTGGGAAACACGGGTGGCTCGGGATGAAGTGGGTCCAAATGAGATGGCTCTGAATAAAGATGTGAGGGTGGCGACAAAGGAGCTCTCATGGGCGAGGAAGACATGTCCTCCCGGAGGGGAAGTGGTCCTTGGGACCCCGTAGGTGGGGCCGGGTTGGGGCTATGGGCTATGGCCTCCCTAGGCTCGAGTATGGCTACCTCCTGCCTCGGAGGTAGGCAAGGGGAGACCAACGACTCAAAATAAGCGCACCTCCTATCCACCCGTTTCGAAATCATTTGCACAAGTTCGGCAATGGTATGGGTTGGAGTAGGGGTATCGCGGTGGACTCTCCCGTAATCAACTGGCCTAGGCTTGGGTCGGGGCTCATCTAAGTGCGGGGCTCCTTGCCTCCGATTATGACCCACTTGGTTGGAAGTGAGTTGGTGGGGTCGGTTGGAGGTGTGACCCATGGGGTTGGAAGTAAATGGGTGGGACGGGTTGGAAGGGACCGGATGGGGAAGGTATACCCTCCTAAGCTCTCTCTTCATGTCCCACCATGACTCGATGGGCCTTTGCCTCCTAACCTCTCTGAAGCCTTTGATGTCTCTCCACTTTTCGGCAGCCCCGTGGAGAAGCCTCTCATTGGCAAAATAGAATTGCCCGGCTTCGGACATGGTATAACAATCAAAGTATGTGTCCATGGCGGCCTCCCACTTGAGGTAGTCACCCGGGTCATTTGAGCCATAAAAATCTGAGGCTTCGGGCCTACGGAAGTGGAGAGGGTGGTTGCCAAGCCCACGGGTGTGCCAACGGTCATATCGCCTGGGCGACCGAGATTCCATTGGAAATGGGGAACTACAAGGCGGACAAGCTGACACTAAGAGACAAGATAAATCGACTAGACACGACTTTAAACACTAATGTAATGTTGGAGTGCAGACTCGACTACCAACATAGACACAACCAAGATTCGGTACGTGGCGGAGGTTTGACCCGAGGGTCTCCTCGACGCGAGTGTGTGGACTTCCCGATAGACGTAGCCTAACGTTCGGACAACACCTTTTGATATACCAATTAATAATATGTAAATGAGACACTTAGACCGACTTAGACTTAGACTCCTAGACTTAAACGACACTCTTTTTTTTCTTTCCACCAGACTACCCTAGACTCAAACCGACTCTCTGATACCAAATTGATGCGGGACGGACACGCGACCTGGGACTCTAGCTCGCGATCGTCCCTATGCGAGGAAAATGTTGGACCGTGCGCGGTTGAGAAATCGACAGTGAGTCTCGGATATCAGCTTTCCGCGTGTACTCGGATCGAGTCACGGGACGGGTCACACTTACTCTCTCGCAGCGGTGATAAAAATAGATATCGAGCTAGTTACCTATCACATGCAGCGACATTAAAAAATATACGGGTAAAGCAAATACCTACGAGGAGGGTAGCGAGTGTACCTCCACGCTCTGGGCGTGGGGAAGACAATCCCGGCCAAGTACGGTAACTCCCGGTAACAACGGTTAAAATTTAATTACAGCAGTGAATTATATTGCCCACTCCACGCAGGGAGGTAAAGGGATACAAGTGGGGCCCGGGAGGACCGACCCTGGGTTGATGGGCAGCAAGCTGGACGGGCATTTGGGGTGAACTCGGCCTGCTGGTCCGACTCAGTACTGCGCCGACTCGGTGCTACGCCGACTCGTTTCTGACTCGCTGGACAGCAAGCCGTGGCCTCCAAAGGAACGTCATCTTCCGAAGATCTTCTGAAGGCGCTGCTTGGCTGGGATGATGGCGAGATGTCCCTGGTCGACTCCCTGAAGTGGCGATTCCTGAAATTGAGCTTTGATATTTTATTGGGAATTATTTCCCAACACTTTCTTTCTGGCCTGGCTCGGATCTACTCTACGCGCCTCCAGGATATGAATTTATACGGCCAGATCCGATGTCGGATCGATGCACAAGAGGTATCGATGGATAGAGGAGTCAGAGATCTACAACATATATGTTTGACAGATCCATCAAGTGAATGGATTGAAAATGAAATAGACGGTAACACTATTTTTTTTCTGACCCTGACTGACTGACACATAGGACAGACTGAGTTTTTTCTAAAACTGATTTTTGACTGAAGGGAAAATGAAATATATAGACTCCATGAAAATTATTGTGGAAGGGGGTATACGTGAGGAACACTTGATAATTTTTGAGAATTTTCTGAAATTTTCTAAGGGGGTGGGAAAAATACGACAATGGAATATTGTCCCGCAGATATGCAAACTAGCAGATCACTGAGGAGATGAACAACAATATGGGAAAAATACCAAACGAAAGCCAAATTTCACGAAATTTAAACTGGAGACTAGGGGTGACAGGGAGAACGAACTCTCAAAGTTTGGGCTCGATCAGACGATAAGAGAAGAAGATAAAATTATGGGATTGAGGTTCTGTCCTGATTTGGAGAGAACTCCGGCGAGTGGCGGTGGCGGCTCGATGGTGGCGGTGGCGGCGGCGACGGCGCTGAGCTTCACACTCAGGAAGGGGAAGGGGGAGGAGGCTTCACACCTCAGAAATTCGCAGCTTTCACAGCAGCTAGGGGTTGGGAGAGAGAGAGGGGTGCCCTTGGGCTCTTGGAGGCAAATTCTTATTTTCTTCTCATTAATTCTAGTAAAATGGGAATTATATGGTATTTGTATGAAATACAAAATGACCTAAACTAACCTCAGATCTAGGTTAGGGGAGGGGCACTTAGGGGATAGAACATATTTAATTTCCCATGTGTTTTGACTCAATTAAAATAAAAATACAAAACCTATTAAACAAATATAAATGGAGATGACATCTTGGACTTTAAGGGTTGGAATATTTGACTTTTTAATCCAATTGTCCCCTTGAATGGTCAAGCCATCTAGAAGCCCACATTAGACCTTTGACTGACCCCACATGGGCCCTAAGACTTAGGTGGACCAATGGGGAAGGGGATGAGGGGCCCCCGCTGGACCTACGAAACTTTTACACAAAAACCCAAACATCTTGGGGAATGATAAATTGGCTTATAAAGCCTTACAATTGCAAACCTACTTCCCATGGATATAAATGCAAACTAAAAGGACACAAATATAAAAATAAAAGTTAGTGCCCGGTGTTGATTCCCATCACAACAGCTTCTTCTCTGGCGGCTCTTCTTTCTACTCTCTGGCTCTTCTCTACTTTTTGCGCTCTTGGCTCTTTTGCTCTTCCGCTCTTCCAGATTCTGGCTATTTTCTCTGGACTACTTCTTCTCTCGTCTCCTTTGATCCGATCGTAGAAGTGCTTTATATAGCTTCAGGCCTGGGGACCCACAAGCTCATGCATTGGGCGTGTGGAAGGCTCGTTCCCGCCTAATCGGAGACGACACGCGTCAGGTGCAGATAAGTGAGCTGATCCACGTGGCAGAATCCTCTGGACTCATCTACCTTGGATCACGTGCCAACAATCTGCTATTCTAGAGACATGTTGTAATGTCTCGAGTTCTTCGGTCATTTTTCGGATTCGGATCCGCGGGTTTCAGATCACTTTCGGGGGTCCCAGAGCTTGTTTTGTGGTTTACACGTGTTTTTCCCTGAGGGACCTGTGGAACGCGTTTGCGAGCGAACCGTTGCGTTCTCCTACTCCGGGACGGTACCAGCGCGTTGTGGGTGTTCCGAGGATCGCAGAAATATATTTTTCTATTTTTTGATATTTTTGCCATTTTCCGGATTTTCTATAAACCCCCCTATTTTCCTTTTCTTTTTCTCCTTTTTCTTCTTCTTATTTCTTCTTCCCGTGACCGCACCCCCGCTCCCCGACCGTTGCAACCCTCCTCTCCCCGTTCGAGCTCGCGGTGCCTCCTTCTCCTCCGGTGACGGACGGCGGACCGCGGCGGCAGCGCGGTGACGACGGTGGCGGCGAGAGGATCGCGGCGGTGCCCTTTTCGTGGTGCGTGGGTGGAGTTCGTGTTCGAGCTAGATTTGAAGATCGGCGGCTCCTCGACGGATTTCGAGCTTCATTAAGGTAAGGGGATGGATCCTTGCCCTATTTACAGCATTCCCCGTGATTTCTAGGCCGAGGAGAGGCCGAGAGGGGTTAAATTCATGCCGAGAGGGTTAGTTCCATGTCAAGGGTTTCAGCGTCGGATCTTCCGTTTTATGAGGTTTTTGACCGATCTAAGGGCTTAGATGCATGCTAGGGAGGTCGGGAGAGGTTCCCCCTTTTGTTTCCCCTTCACCTGGGGTGTATGGGGCGTGCGATCGAGTTTCCCGAGCGTAATGCACGAACTGGGCTTCGCCCATTGTCGAGCTATGTCCCAGGGGCGCGTTCTTGCAGAACATGTTGTGTCGTCTGAGTGCGTTCATCGAGGAAGATGAACAGTTTGGTGGTATTTGTCACGCTAGGGTTGGCTAGCGCATTCTTGGAGATCGCGCTCATCTCGACGAGCGTGTTCTCCATTGTCGCGCTCGCCCTGGCTAGCGCATTCTTGAAGAACGCATTCTTGAAGAACGCACTCGCTTCTGCGAGCGTGATCTTCAATTGTCGCGCTAGGGGACGCCCAGGGCCCCTAGGGCGTTCATTTCCCTCCCCTCGAACTGCGTTTCTCACCAACAGTTAGCCTCCGATTGAGTGAGCTTTGGGCCCTGTTGCGGCGTGTTGCCGAGGGTTGCCGTGGGCACCCAGTGTGAGCCACAGGGGCGCCCAGGGGTCCCCAGAGGATCAGTTACCTCGATAGGGGTGCCGCGTGACTTGAGGAATGATCAGACCTCGTACGTGTCCCCGGCATCCGTACTCACCGTTTCGATCACTGAGAGTCTATGTCAGTGTGGAGGGTGGCCTCCGCATTTTGTCAGTGTGTGGTCGATTGTTTCCGTGAGTCGAGTCTCACCTCCGATGACACGTCCACTAGTCGTAGCCTTCTTACGGCACGCGGTGCTGACCCGCCCGGGAGTGGTGGAGCGGCTGACCCGAGAGCGACGGTTGTTAGGCTGGTTACCGTAGGGCCCCCACGCGCAGCCGAGTCCGGGCTTCGGGGGAATAACCAGCTAGAGGACAGGCCTAGGGCGTACGGTCTGAGTGTGCACACGTGGCTGAAGGCTTCGGGCCCGCACTGATGAGCGCGACCTCAGCTAGTCCTTGTTTGTGGTATTAGTTACTGAGTGTGTCTTTGTCTCCGCCTGGGGCGTCGTAGCTAGACACTTGTGACGCGGTGTAAGACGTCAGGGGACGCATCCGGTCATTCTTCTAGTGGGTAGTGCTCCTGTCTACTGGCAGGTACGGACTCGAGTTTTGACCGATCGAGGTTCGGTTGTACGATACGGTTACTTAGTTAGTTTTTCCGTTTATTTATCACTACCTACTACTTCTACCGTACTCCTGCTAGGTAGTGTTACCTTCCGTGCTTGTTCGCATCTTCTCGCCTAGTTTTCCTCATTGTGTGGTGGGGTCCGGGGGATCCTACTGGGCCAATGAAATGAGGCTCACCCCTGCTTTTCAGGTGAGGCGGGGTCGTCGAGAGGTACGGCAGAGTTTCAGTGTGGTTCTTCTAGCCAGGGTTAGTCGCCAGTCTGCCAGGGTCGGGGTATGCCCCGTGTAGTTATACGCCAAGGGATGCCCCGTGTAGTTGTACTTTTCCTTCTGTGACTGTACCTTATTTGGACATGAGATACACTGGATGTAACAACCCGAGAATCTGATTACCGGGAAATACCCGATAACCCGAGACTCGGACCGCCGCCCACGAGCCGGGAGGGCTCGAAGGGCTAAAAGGAGTGTGGAGGCATAAAGAAATAGGAAATGAAGCAAGATAATTCAGCAATTAACAGAAATAAATAAACAACTACTGCTACAACAGAGTCGAGTCCAACAGAAAGTACAGTCTAAAGCAGTAAGAGCGTACCACATGCCGAGTGAATACTCGGCCCGGCGAGCTGGCAACTGAGAACCTCCGTACCGCACCCTCGAACCTCGAGGAAGAACCGCCACACCTGAAAAGTAGGGAATGAGTCTCAAAAACAGAGACTCAGCAGGGATCCCATGAACCCCAACTGGAAACAACGGCGGTAGCGGAAAGGAAAGCTACAACGACAGCAGGATCAGCGAACCGGTGGCGGGTCAAAACTCGGCACTACAGCTACTCCTACTGTACCAGAAACACCCCCCGATCTCATGATTGGGGCTACCGAACCACACTAGTACCACTTCTAAAGTAAACCCTACGGCAACCCCGCCGTAGAGGCCTGTCTCCCGGGACACGGTGAATCTGGACACGCTGTCCAAGGTGCAACCCCGACCATCCGGTCGCGGACACCGCACCAACAAGACGCAACCTCGGAAAGCTACTAGCACCAGTCTCATGACACAAAAACTGACACGTGCCACGACGAAACAATCGGAACTCAACAGTTAACACGACCAAAAACCTGAAGGTCAAAGTCACTGAAACTGATAGTCTGTCACTCCCGACTCGACAAGAGTACCTCCCACTAGAAGCACAATCGGTAGCGTCCCCTGACGTCTTACACTCCACCGCAGGAGAACTGCCTGACGTGGTAGCGCCTACCAGAGGCACGGACACCGAACAAGTAACCACAAAGCAAGTGACTAGCTGGGGTCATGCCCGTCGGCGTGGGTCCAACCGCCCCAAACCACGTGTGAACACACAGACCATGTGTCCTAGGTCTGGCCTCTGACTGGTTTTCCCCTTAGCCGGACTCTGGCTACAGACATGGGGCCCGATGGAAACCAGTCTAAAAACCGTCCTCAGGGTAAGCCCGTACACCTACTCCCAGGTGAGACCAGCACACACGTACTGGTAGGCTACGACTAGTGGAGGGTCACTAAAGGAGTAGACTCTCAAGTCAACATAAAACAACGTCCCAACTCGATGAAGTATGGGGACCGTCCCACGTACCAGCACCGTCGCACGGTGACCACAGTCGGAGAAGAAACGGGACTCACAGTCCACAAAGAAACGTAGAAGTACGGTTCCCAAGGTAGCTCACAGGCCGCCAAACCGAATTCCACTCTCGGGGAAAAGTGAGAACCCTCCAGTACTAGGCTGGACAACTAGACTCGCAGTCCAAGGCCTCACACATGGCCCACGCGAAAGCACAGAAGCATGATTCCCAGGGCAACGCACAAGCTGCAACACCGATAACTGGACTCGCAGTCCAAGGCCAAACACATGGCCCACTCGGGAATCATCTTCCAGGAAAACTCATGGCAGGCGGGGGAGACCCCACCGCACACACACCGATACACGATGACTCGATCAAGCGTAACATAAAAGCCCGGAACACGAGGAGTCACCCGGACTCTCAAACCCACGGGCAAGCCAAACGAGATAGCACGGTCTGCCCGACACTCTAAAAACCCGGACACAGAATCCCACGGGTATCTGGGGCATTCACAAGACCGCAAGTTGACCGCTGGGTCACAACCGGGTCGACTAGGGACCTACACAACGTGAAACAATCGTGGCAAGCACGGAGAACCACTTCGGCGCAAAACAGTGCCTGGCGGTCTACCTTTGGGCCGTCACAGCTGTAACGGTCCAAGGCTAGACCGTCACAGCACTCTAACGGTCCAACACAAGAGCGTTACGTAAGAGGGGGCAACACCTGCTGTGACGCACCCACCCTGGGGCGTCACAGTCCCTAACGGACCAAGCCTGGTGCATTAGAAGATAGAACGAAACAGGTTGTGACGCACACCCCTCGGGGCGTCACAGACTGTGGCGGTCCTACCTAGGCGCGTCAGAAGAATGAGCTGCGTCAGCTCTGACGCTCCCATACAGGTGCGTCACAGTGCTCTGACGGTCCACCCCTGGTGCGTCAGAGACTTGTGACCCCCAACGGTCAGAAAAAATGAGAATGGACGTAGCGATCGAACCCAGGCGCGTCACACCCTCTGGCGGTTTATCGTGGGACCGTCAAAGCAACCGACGCCCTGCCGTCAAAACAGGACCCTGTGACGCACCCTCCTTGGCGCGTCACAGCACGTAACGCACCCACCCTGGGGCGTTACAGACTGTGACGGTCACTGGAAGGACCGTCACACCGTCTCGAGAACGCTACGGCGGGAAACGACTCAAAAATCATCCCACGCCCCCATACCTCCACGGGAGAGGGGGAAAACAAGGGGGAAGCCCCCAAATAGCCCCTAGCATGCATCTATGACCTCGAATCGGCCAAAAATGCAATGAAACGGCAGATCGACGCTCAACCCCAAAAACATGGATTTTTCCCAAAATCTCCAAATACGCCCGCTCGGCTCACCGCGGCCTACAAAACTTACGGGAAAGAGAATGCACGAGCTGGGGGTCCATCTCCCTACCTCCACCGAAGAAACGACGCGCCGTGGACGGCGATCCACGAAGAAAACGCCGCGAAACCCTCGCCGCTTCACGAACCCGCGGCCGAGCTTCCACGCGCCACCGTCCCTCAATCCTCGACCCGTTCCCGTTCCTCACCTCCCATCATCGTCGCCTTGCCCTCCTCTGCCACCGTCGGCCGCCCGGGGAGAGGGGGAGAGAAAGAGATGAGAGAGAGTGAGAAAGAGAAAATGAGAGGGGGAGAGAGAAAAAGGGTTAGTATATATAGAAAAACCCAAAAATTGCAAAAATTCAAAAAATTACGAAAAAAATACCTCTGCAATCCTCGGGAGGAGCACAACGTAGTGGTACTGTCCCGGAGTCAGAGAACGTCATGGTTCGCCCTGCACAGAGTTCCGAACGCACATCAGGAAAAAACACATGTAAAGCATAAAATACACTCTGAGACCCACTAAAATGACCCGAAAAATATCCGAAAAATCCAGGGCATTACAGCCCTCCCCCCTTAAAGAAATTTCGTCCTCAAAATTCAGGACTAGCACCAAGTCACAGGGGAAGAACGCCTCAGCCAACTGACAACGCTGTCAAGGCCCCAGCACAGAAAACCTCGATTCTCACGAAAACACCGATCCTGAGGGACACAGCCGGACTACAATCACGAACAACACCCCGCTCAACATGCCGCACACACCGGCCACTAGAGCAGGCGTACCAAAGGACACCGTCCGGCATCACCTCAGACACGCGAGAACCAATCATGGCACCGCTGCCACCATCTTGCTCACCGACGAGACACAGTCCTCGACACGAGAAATAACTACCGATCCATCCAATGGTCAGCAGACAAATCACACATCAGCTTCACAACCAGCTGACCGGTCGCACACCCTCTCAAGAGAACAACCAATACAGAGCCTCCACCAGCTCACGCAGCCATCTCAACAGACCGCAACCAAAATATCGGCACAGCACTAAGAAAGACCTCACACATGGCAAGCTGAAAGCCAGACATATCATTGTGCCAACTCTGTCAGAAGACAAACTTCGACAAGGCCCAGATCCCGTCCGGAAAGGCACACCTCAAAATCAGCCACCCAAGGCCTCGCTGGCACACGGCTCTCGCCACGCTCGAGCCCCGAAAACCAGCATCTTCTGTTTGTGAAAAGACCATCCACTGGTCGCTAGCTACACGTCAACGGGAAACCTCCGCTTGCTCAGGTTCTTCCTTCTTTTCTGGTCCTCCACCAGATCCGAAGGGAACATTCCAAACCTCGGCAAATCATCCGTTGACTCACACACAGACCGATACCACATCTTGAGCCGCACTCCTCTCGGACTTCGCATCTGATCTCGATCATCGCGCCAACTCGACCCTTCTCGGGGAGCACCATGAAACCAAATGATAAGATCATGGTGTCTTCAGTCATCACCTCACTTGACTCAGACTTACAGGGAACCATCCCGTGTTGGTCACCAAACCAGGGATAACCATTGCGACACCAACGACCCATCAAGGACCTCGATGCACAGATATCACTCTTCCGTCTTGTCCCATCAATTCCTTGACTCAATTAATCCAAGTGGACACCTGCCAATACCGATTCTGCCCCTACCACAGAGCCACGGGACACCACCTGAACAATGCATGGCACGCTTCTCAAGGGGAGGAAAGTGCCAACCAAAATTACGGCAACCAGGTCGCCAGCACTACGACCAATGCACACGGGTCCCCAAGCAAAACACATATTACCATGGTCGACTACGAGACTAGCCTTACCAGTCACTCGCAGCTACCAACAGGAACCCATAATCTGACAGAGATCACTTCTTCAAGGATGATCTCAACCGAGGACACAACTTCCAACACAAGTCGGGCACCAAGCCACCAACTCTGTCCATCACGTCCTCGACCACCGTTAGGCAATGTCCTCCACAACCCCATCCGGGTCTAACACCGACGCCTGACACGGCTTCCACCACAGGAATAGGGTACTCATGCGGCGCACTAGCTAGCACATTCCCCAACACTCCATCTTGCCAGTGCCAAGAACCCTGATACCTCAAGCAACGGCACGGCAACAACATGTTTCATACAGAGGAACCAATCCTCCAATGCCCAACGCAAACTCAGGAATCCGCCCGTAGCAACTGACGCTACGATCCTGAACTAGTGGGTCACAAGCCCACCAAGCTTCCACTGCGCACTCTGATCCACGCGTGCACAGCCAAAAATTCTCGAAAACACTGCCCAACTGGCACTCGTCCTTTCGAAAAAGCGCTAACACACCCTCACACGACAAGGGAATGGGCACAACTTCTCACAGGCAACCACCTAGCCAAGACAAGGAGCACGTCTCGCACAGACTTCATGGCACACAAGGTCAACCAATCCAGATACACGATGCAAGACGGCAATCCTAGCCAAACAAAATTCTCTCGACCAAAGGAGAAACCAAATGCACTTCCGACCAACAGAAAACTCCGCGCTCGACCCGACCTCAAACCTTGCGCACGCTGGGAACAGCACCTTCCAGCACAGAGAAAACCATCACTTCCATCAGGTCAGCGCCTCCGACACACTCGACGAGTGTCACGTTGGACCACAACCACAGCATCTCTCGATGCACGACCGCTGTAATTCCTAAACTGTAACGCACCGCGCCAAGAGCCGCAACATGAGCCATAATCGACAACTGCCAACGCTCATCCTCAAATCCTGAAACTCACCGCGGAACCTTCATATCTCAAACCAACTCCAGGTGAGTACAACCCATTCGCACACAAGAGCGCAGGAGCAAAACTTACTGGGACACCTCAGCCCATTCCTGCCTCGAAATTCACAAGAACAATCGGGACTGACACGTCATTTCTGACGCCACAGAGCACGACAAGAACACCAGGCTCGACGAGACAGCAGCTCACCGAGAAGATCCTCCGCTCACCCGAGCACACTTCTCGATCAGAACACCCGCTCTGCCACCTCAAATCACAACCTTAACACCTCAGGGGCTGGACAAACCTCAAGCTAGAGTGGCCAAAACTGACAGCAGCTCCCTCAGAGCACACTCACGGCCACTTAACCACAAGCAATCCGCACCAGCCACCTGACCACGCTGCAGATACCCCGAACGCAGCACCGCGAGCTCACGCCTGCCAGCAACCTCTACCCAACGCAGTACAACCAGGGCTACCACTGGTGAGGAAGAAGGCTCTCGATCTCAATCCTTAGACCCCACGTTGGCACGAAAGCCTCGGACAGCAACCACCTTCACAGCACCATGCGGCGCACTCAAGCTCTCAAGCGAGAAACAAAGCGGGAAAACAAGCACAAATTCTTATGCCAACTACTGACTGTATTGGACCTTATGGACTCTGATCACTGCAATATCTCAAATTCCTATGTACGTCCACAACCACCGCTATGATACTATCTGTAACGACCCGAGAATCTGATTACCGGGACAAACCCGATAGCCCGAGACTCGGACCGCCGCCCACGAGCCGGGAGGGCTCGGAAGGGCTAAAAGGAGTGTGGAGGCACAAAGAAATAGGAAATGAAGTAGGACAATTCAACAATTAACAGAAATAAATAAAAAACTACTGCTACAACAGAGTCCAGTCCAACAAAAAGTACAGTCTAAAGTAGTAAAGTGTACCACATGCCGAGTGAACGCTCGGCCCAGCGAGCTGGCAACTGAGAACCTCCATACCGCACCCTCGAACCTCGAGGAAGAACCGCCACACCTGAAAAGTAGGGAATGAGTCTTCAAAACAGAGACTCAGCAGAGATCCCACAGAACCCCAACTAGAAACAACGGCGGTAGCGGAAAGGAAAGCTACAACGACAGCAGGAACAGCGAACCAGTGGCCGGTCAAAACTCGGCACTACAGCTACTCTTACTGTACCAGAAATACCCCCCGATCTCACGGTCGGGGCTACCGAACCACACTAGTACCACTTACCGAAGTAAAACCTACGGCAACCCCACCGTAGAGGCCTCTCTCCTGGGACACGGCCAATCTGGACACGCTGTCCAAGGTGCAACCCCGACCATCCGGTCGCGGACACCGCACCAACAAGATGCAACCTCGGTAAAGCTACTAGCACCAGTCTCACAGCACGAAAACCGACACATGCCACGGCGAAACAATCGAAAATCAACGATCAACACGACCAAAAACCCGAAGGTCGAAGTCATTGAAACTGACAGTCTATCACTCCCGACTCGACAGGAGTACCTCCTACTAGAAGCACAATCGGTAGCGTCCCCTGACGTCTTACACCCCACCGCAGGTGAACTGCCTGATGTGGTAGTGCCTACCAGAGGCACGGACACCGAACAAGTAACCACAAAGCAAGTGACTAGCTGGGGTCACGCCCGTCGGCCTGGGTCCAACCGCCCCCAACCACGTGTGCACACACAGACCATGCGTCCTAGGTCTGGCCTCTGACTGGTTTTCCCCTTAGCCGGACTCTGGCTACAGACGTGGGGCCCGACGGAAACCAGTCTAAAAACCGTCCTCAGGATAAGCCCGTACACCTACTCCCAGGTGAGACCAGCACACGCGTACTGGTAGGCTACGGCTAGTGGAGGGTCACTAAAGGAGTAGACTCTCAAGTCAACGGAAAATAATGTCCCAACCCAACGAAGTACGGGGACCGTCCCACGTACCAGCACCGTCGCACGGTGACCACAGTCGGAGAAGAAACGAGACTCACAGTCCACAAAGAAACGCAGAAGTACAGTTCCCAAGGTAGCTCACAGGCCGCCAAACCGACTTCCACTCTCGGGGAAAAGCGGGAACCCTCCAGCTCTTGGCTGGACAACTGGACTCGTGGTCCAAGGCCTCACACAGGGCCCACGCAGAAAGCATAGAAGCATGATTCCGAGGGCAACGCACAAGCTGCCACGCCGATAACTGGACTCACAGTTCAAGGCCAAACACATGGCCCACTCGGGAATCATCTTCCAGGAAAACTCACGGCATGCGGGGGAGACCCCACAGCACACATACCTATACACGGTGACTTGATCAAGCGTAACACAAAAGCCCGAAACACGAGGAGTCACCCGGACTCTCAAATCTATGGGCACGCCAAACGAGGTAGCACGGTCTGCCCGACACCCTAAAAATCTGGCCACATAATCCCACGGCTGTTTGGGGCATTCACAAGACCGCAAGTCGACCGCTGGGTCGCAACTGGGTCGACTAGGGACCTACACAACGTGAAACAATCACGGCAAGCACGAAGAACCACTTCGGCGCAACACGGTGCCTAGCGGTCTACCTTTGGGCCGTCACAACTGTAACGGTCCAAGGCTAGACCGTCACAGCACTCTAACGGTCCAACACAGGAGCATTACGCAAGAGGGGGCAACACCGGCTGTGACGCACCCACCCTGGGGCGTCACAGTCTCTAACGGACCAAGCCTGGTGCGTTAGAAGATAGAACGAAACAGGTTGTGACGCACACCCCTCGGGGCGTCACAGACTGTGACGGTCCTACCTAGGCGCGTCAAAAGAATGAGCTGCATCATCTCAGACGCTCCCATACAGGTGCGTCACAGTGCTCTGACGGTCCACCCCTGGTGCGTCAGAGACTCGTGACCCCCAACAGTCAGAAAAAATGAGAATGGACGTAGCGATCGAACCCAGGCGCGTCACACCCTCTGGCGGTTTATCGTGGGACCGTCAGAGCGACCAACGCCCTGCCGTCAAAATAGGACCCTGTGACGCACCCTCCTTGGCGCGTCACAGCACGTAACGCACCCACCCTGGGGCCTTACAGACTGTGACGGTCACTGGAAGGGCCGTCACACCGTCCCTAGAACGCTACGGCGGGAAACGACCCAAAAATCATCCCACGCCCCCATACCTCCACGGGAGAGGGGGAAAACAAGGGGGAAGCCCCCAAATAGCCCCTAGCATGCATCTATGGCCTCGGAACGGCCAAAAATGCAATGAAACGGCGGATCGACGCTCAACCCCCAAAACATGGATTTTTCCTAAAATCCCCAAATACGCCCGCTCGGCTCATTGCGGCCTACAAAACTTGCGGGAAAGGGAATGCACAAGCTGGGGGTCCATCTCCCTACCTCCACCAAAGAAACGACGCGCCGTGGACGCTGATCCACGAAGAAAACACCGTGAAACCCTCGCCGCTTCACGAACCCGCGGTCGAGCTTCCACGCGCCACCATCCCTCGATCCTTGACCCGTTACCCATTCCTCGCCTCCCGTCATTGCCGCCTAGCCCTCCTCCGCCTCCGTCGGCCGCCCGGGGAGAGGGGGAGAGAAAGAGATGAGAGAGAGTTAGAAAGAGAGAATGAGAGGGGGAGATAGAAAAATGGTTAGTATATATAGAAAAACCCAAAAATACGGAAATTCAAAAAATTACGAAAAAAATACCTCCGCGATCCTCGGGAGGAGCACAACGCAGTGGTACTATCCCGGAGTCAGAGAACGGCATAGTTTTCCCTGCACAGAGTTTCGAAGACACATCAGGAAAAAATATGTGTAAAGTACAAAATACACTCCGAGACCCACTAAAATGACTTGAAAAATATCTGAAAAATCTGGGACATTACACTTAACCTTGTAGCAGTTCATTTTATTTTATATTATGCTATGTGTTTTATTTAGATTATTGTGCTATCTCTGCAGTTATTTCAGCTTCTCTTGTACTCCCACACCATTCCTTTTTACCCTTCCGAGTCTTCGGGCTCATGGGTTGGCGGGCCGAGATTCGAGACACGCCGGTTCCTTTCCGGTACTCGGATCCCGAGTCGTCACAGTTGGTATCAGAGCGAGGTTGTGGAAGTACATAAGAATCTGAGATGATTGTAGTGGCCCAGAAGGTCTATGAGTCTCCTGTACAGTCGGCAACTGGCGTAGGGCTCCGCGTGTTTTTATTAATCATGTTGTTTGTTTCTGTTAGCAGGGCAGGTGTTATGGCGCCTAGGAGAGCGACTCATTCCTAGCAGGGAGAGTCAGGTGGGGGCCAGGAAGGGCAGAGTAGAGCAGAGATTCCAGCAGATGCAGCTGAAGGGGCGAGAGTTCCCAGACCAGAGGAATTCTTCCAGAGCATGTATCAGTATGTTCTTCAACAGCAGTAGCATCAGCAGCCGCCGCAGTTGCAGCAGGGCAGTGATGCTGGTGAGGGCTCATCCTCTCGGAGTGGTCGCGCGCTGAGGGATTTCTTGCAGTACCAGCCGTCTACTTTCAGCGGGCATCCGGATCCAAGGAGGCCAGAGAGTGGTTAGATGACCTGGAGCGAGTGTTCAGTTCGATGGAGTGTCCAGAGGAGGAAAGGGTGGTGTTGGCTACACATCGGTTATAGGGGCCAGCTATAATGCCATGTATCCTTGGTAGGTCTTGCTGATCTTCATTGGATCTTTCAAGTTTGTTTCGGTGAGTTTCGGCTCACTTTTGTTGAGTTTTACGATCCGTGTGAGTTTTCTCTCGTACTAGTCACGGAACCCTACGGTGAGTTTGTTTCTCAGTTCCTCGACTCGTGGATACTACAACGACGATGTACTCTCCGAGCCGGTCGTTTTCATCATTTTTGCATATTTTTTGGAGATAGGGCCAGAAATCGGATTTTTCGAAAATTAGGAAAATTCCTAATTTCTTTTCCTTTTTCTTTCCTTTCCTCTCTCCTCCCATCTCATTCGCCATCGTCGCCTCTCTCTCTCTCGTTTCCTCTCCTCTTGTGGCTTCTCGACTCCGGCTGCAGACGGAGGACCTAGGGGCACGTGTTGGGGATGCTGAGGAGCTGGCTGGGTGCGCGACAGAGTGAAGATGGTGTGGTGTTGGCGCGATCCCGAACAGTGGATTCAAAGCCAACGTTTGAGCTCGCGGCGTGGTTTTCGGCACGGTTTAGTCCCTTCGGGGCACGGTTTCTTTGGTGGAGGTAGGGTGATGGTTCCTCACTTCCTCCTCTCCGTTTTCCCTGCCATTGCACGTCGTTTGGCGCGGAAACGGCCGAGTTAGGGCTTGTTTTACCTAAACCGTGATTTTCGGGTTTTGTAGGGTTCGCCGGAAAACGGCAACCATTTGTAGCTCGGTTAGTGTTAAACTGACCGTTGGGACGTTAGGATCCCATCCATGTCAGTTTCGTGCTGATCAGTGGTCATTCGAGGCCGGTAGGAGCCCGGGAACCTCGTTGACTCTTTTAGGGTTGATTTGTTAAAATCGCCCCGATCTAGCGTTTTAACCCGTGCATGTGGGCTTTTTAGCCTCCTAGAGTGGTTTTTCATCGTCGAGGGTTGTTTCCCCGGCTCTTCGACGTGAATGGGGCGTGGAACGGGCCGATTTGGCCAACCCTCTGTTTTCCCACCGTGACTGGTGTGGCGGTCGTTCTAGGGACCGTCACATGCCCTGACGACCCCACGACAGACCGTCACAGCGTCTGGGCGATTTTTAGTTCTTGGTGGTTTTGAGGGTGTGACGGCCCAGGGGTGACGCGTCACAGCCCTCTGACGCGTCCCGTGAGACGCGTTACGCCTATCTTGTCATTTAGTGCTTTGGTTGAGTCGGTTCCCCTGACGCGCCTGCCCCTGTGCGTCAGGTGGGTGTAACGCACCCAGTGTAGGCCGTTACGTTCTGTTTGACTTTATGTTTGACCGTGAGTCGGTTTGTGTAACGGTGGTTTTCCCGTGCGTTAGGTGAGTGTAACGCTCCTGCCCCAGGCCGTTACACTTTATTCTGGGCCGAGTTTGGGTGGCTGTTCCGGTTGATTCTAACGGCCATGCCCCTATGCATTAGGCCTGTGTAACGCGTCCGTGATGGACCATTACATGCTTTTTTTGGCTGAGTTCGGTGGCTGCGTCGTTGGCTCTAACGGCCGCGCCCCGGCGCGTTAGGTGTTTGTAACGCGTCCGGTCGGGACCGTTACGTGCCTCCCAGTCAGTTGTTTTCTTGTCTTGCGTTAGGTTGGCCCCGACGCGTCTGTCTTCCCGCGTTAGGCCGGTGTAACGCGCTTGGTCTCGTGCGTTACGTGCCTTCTGTGTTCTAGGTGTTGATTAGGGCGGTGTGTGTGACGGCTCTCCTCCAGACCGTCACATGTGTGTGACGCGTCTGCGTTGGACCGTCATGGTTGGAGTGTAATGGCCTGAGCTAGACCGTCACGTTCGTGTAGCGGTCTAGGGGTGGCGCGTTACAGCCTTTCTGCCCCAATTTCCGTTGTTTCGGTTTCTGCTTGCCTTGGCTTGTCCTTATAGTCTGCCCGTTGTCCCGCGGATGTCTCTTGACGTCCTATGAGGGCTAAAGACTATGTTGTAAGGTGGCCAGGAGTCTTCTTGCTTGTGGTATGATTCTTTATCCTACTTTTGTGTGTGTCTTTGGTCGGGTTCCGGTCGACCCGGGGTGACCTAGGGGTTGACAGGTGACCTTGTGTGTGGGTGTCTTGGTGGTTCTGTCCAGTCCAAGACACTGGTTCTGGATGCCTCGAGGTATCGTCTTACCTTAGTTTACGTGTCCAGGCATGTCTGAGGGTCTTCGGTGTTCCCTCAGGTCTCCGTGAGTTGTTTTCTACTGAGTGTCATTTCTTGTGGCTTAGGATTAGACCGATTGGCGGCTTATTCCGCTGTTTGTGACGATCTTGCCTTGAGTCGCTCGACTCAGGATCGTTACACGGTAGGTCTAGTTGCCTTGTCCGGAGTCT
The DNA here is from genome assembly GCA_022559845.1 of Amorphophallus konjac. Lineage (NCBI taxonomy): Eukaryota > Viridiplantae > Streptophyta > Magnoliopsida > Alismatales > Araceae > Amorphophallus > Amorphophallus konjac. The sequence continues at coordinate 30,910,406 of CM040119.1, forward strand.
GTTGGCAGTGGTTGTGCTGCCATTGGTGCCTTGAAGTACGTGTCGTGGGGCGTTCTTGCCTGCTTGTACTTCGGCACTTGTGTTTTAGAGTCTCTGTGTCTTGTGAGCCTCCTTTTGTTGTTACCCTGAGGTCTTTGAGTGCTGATCCGCTAGCGGATAGCGGAGGGGTGTTCCCGAGATACGGTTTGTAAGCTAGTTCCGTGGACTCCCAGCCAACGGTAGCGTCCTACCGAGGGAGAAAACTAGCTAGAGAGCCTGACATAGGCTAGAGCCAGTGTGTGCACATGTTATCAGGCACTGAGGACCTACGTCGACGGGCGTGACCCTGACTAGTTACTTGTTCTGTCGTTGCTGTTGTTCCTGTTTGGTTCAGCTCGTGTCTGCGACTCTGCCGTGGCTTCCGCGGTATTGTAGGCGAGACACTTGTGGCGCAGCATAAGACGTCAGTGGACGCAGGTGACTGTTCCTCTTGTGAGGAGGAGGTGCTTCCGTCACGTGACACGTGACTCTCGGCGTTTCTTGTGCGTCGTGACCTGTCTGGGTTGTCCTTTCCGTGGCTGTGCCCGAGGTTAGTGTTTCTGTCACATGCAGGATGTTCTGGTCATGCGTGGGACAGTGTGCACGACGTTCTAGTCGTGTTTGTGTGATCGAGTCTGTCGGTCGTCTGTGTGGTCTTTTCTAGACCTTTTTGTCTGTTCTTGCAGGTCTTTGTCTTAGACCTGGTGTTGGGTCGGCAGATCGGTAACTTCTGACTTTGTTAGATCAGAGTCGCCCTTCTGTCGTTGCTTGAAGTAGTTTGGGGTGCCGAGGGTAGTTCGGCCGCCACCTGTCTGGCGCGGGTTCTTCCCCTTCCTTACTTGTTCCCTACTCCTACTTCCCGTCTGCTTACTACTTGATGCGGGATGAGACACGGACACGACAAGCTCGTGACTGCCCCTTAATGAGGGAAGCGTCGGATGTGCACGGTTGAGAAACCGGCAAGAGCTAGGGTGGTCAATTCACACTTTCGTGCCTGGATCGGGTCACGAGACGGTAACGCTCTCTCTCGTAGCAGCGGTGATATAAATATAAAGCGAGATACGATCCTAGAACATGCTCTCTAGCAGCGGCATAAACAAATATATATGAAAATAAGTAAATGCCGAGTGTAGGGAGCGAGAACGATACCTCCACGCGCTCGGCGTGGGGAAGACGGGCCCGGCCGAAACTCGTACTCCTGGAACAATAATACACAGTATTACAGCAATACAACTCGCTGCCCACTCCACACAGGGAGGTAAAGGGCTACACAATGGGGTCCGTGAGGATCGAATTCGGTTGACGGGCGGCTTCTCGCGTTGATTCGGCAACACCCGAACTAGTGACGGTGGGGCCCACGTGCTGTCCAGAGGGGCCGTGTGGGACCCGATGGCACCGCTGTAGTGGAGGATGCCTGGAAGGGCACTCCCTGGAGTTGAGGCGCGTTGGTTCACCGGCCGGAGGCCTGGCGGCTCCGATCGGCACCGGTCGGAACAACCGGCCATGGATCTACAGCTTCTAGGTTTCAGCGCGTGTCCCGGCGAGAACGGACGCGGCGATCCGCCTCGATGTCGGATCGACACGAAACTGGCACCGTTGGAAAGCTAACTTCAAATACTTCAATCTAGAATTGAAGATCTGGCCTGGATCTACACGGATCTGGGCTTTAATGAATTGTTGAGTTGATGTTGTACAGTGACCGGATTCTCAGATCTGCAGAGAACTTGTCTGAGAACTACCTTTGACCGATATGTGAACGTCCGAATCTGAAGTGGTGGTCTTCAGAAAAGTTGTAGGAAATCAAGCTAGGAAAATGGACATAGTTTTTATGAAAGGTTTGGAGGTGACTGTGATGTGTTCTGATTTTTTAACTGGAAGGTTTTCGGATCTGGGAATTAGCTGAAAACACTGTAGTAGAGATAGAACACGAATTTTGAAAAATAGATAGAGGGCGGATCAAAAATCAAGAAAAATGGTGGATGTAGGGGATGATGGAAAGAACGCCCAGTAAAATTGGGAGCCCCAACAAAATCAAAAAAAAGGTCGGAGATGGGAAACTCAGAGCTGCTATCACTGTAGACAGAGACAGGACAGATCTGGGAGTGATTGAAGACCGAAATTGCAAAAATATCAAACGAAGGCTTTTCGACCTGAATTTTTTTGTGGATGATGGGATGGAAGATAGGAACACACCATAAAAGTACAAACCACGAAGAGGCAGTGGCTAGTATCAGGAATTTTGGGAAGACACCTCTGTCCAGCAGGACAGAATACCGAAGACGGCTTCGCGGCGGCTCGAAGGCGGCACGAACGGCGACGGCGGCGGCACCGATGAAGATCAGAGGTTGAGAGGGGGATATAAAAGATTGATACACTCTAGAACTGGAGGTTTGAGGAGAGGAAACTAGGGGGAGAGGGTTGGGGGCGCAAGAGCCTTCTTGGCATTCAACAAAATTTCTGATTTTTTCATTGATTTCTAAATGAAAATACAACCTTATATATGATTCACATCAAATCAATTGTAGACCCTTGGATCTAGGGATGGGGAATGGAGGGCTGGGATGCAATGTGAACAGCACACCTAATACATTTTTTTAATCTAACTTGACCATTTCTATTCAAACTCTACCTAAATCACACCTACCTAGCCTAATAGGACAAGGAAGAGGGCGCCTCCCTTTATGGGCTTCTCATGGGCCTAGGTTGGTCCAAGGCCAACCACTCAAGTCCAATAACCCATGTCTAGACTTGGGCCTTCCAAGTCTTGGTGGTCCATGAGAGGAGAAAGCCCACTTGGGCCTTAAGTGGCTATTAAGGTCCAATATGAACTAGGCTTCTAATGGACTCTACTAATGGCAACCTAGCCATGGACTTTACATTACAAGTGGCCCATTGGCTTGTTATAAGCCTTACAAGGAGCCCAAATGAAAGAAATGAAACAAATACACAAGTACAATCCCATACAAGTCATAACACACAAATACGTTCCACCCGTATAGCTTTTGATGCCCCCATCAATTCTCCCCGGGTGGGAAGAACTCGACCCCGTCGAGTAAGAGGTGCGGCTGCTCGAGTACTCCGACAGATCCGTCACCGTGCCAAGTAACGCGGGTATGCTCCACTCCAAGTGACTGTCACCTCCTCATTCCATATATTCTCGATATGCACAAGCTGTTGTGGGCTAGAGGTGAACACTCCGGGTGGGGCACTCTCAAAAGTGAAGGAAGCAGCTCGAAGACTCACTAGGAATCACCGCTGAGTCCCTGTAGGTGACTAGATCCGGGTGTAGATATAGAACCGATCCCATACTCATGGAATGAGTCCACTCGCCTCTTACTCATAAGAGAATGACAACGAGCTTGCATAAGACACATGCAGACAGACATACCACACAAAGAAAAAGCACACCGACTTATCTATGACCCTAGACACACCTAATGTTAGTCCGACCCGTACATGGGTGACGGCGGACCAGGACACCCGAACGTATGCCATGCATGCATCTGACGTAACCGGTGGTTGACATCATGCGGAAAATCCTAGATCTCCTAAGGTGGGCCATGCATACATATGAGATGTGGATGTGGGAGGGCCAAGAGTATCTCCCCTAGATGATGGCGTATCTTGTAAGCGTACGGGCTTGGTGGGCATAGACGACCCGGCCCGTGGGGAAGGGGTGTGGTAGTGGACTCCCTCAAGGAAGTGAAGTGAATGTGGAGGGTCTAAGGATCCACTAGGGAGTGGGTCAAAGGGATCAAAGAAGGTGTGACCCCTTATGGTGGGTTCCCACAAGTCACGGTCCCACGTGTAGAAGTTTTGAAGGTGTGGATAGTCACCTTCTTGAATTGTGACGGGTGGGACGGGGATCGTAGGCAAGAAGTATGATTCCTCCCTCAGACAAAAGGGTATGAATTCAGGCTCGTCCGGTAGTGGGAGAAGTAGAAGAACCTCCGTGGTGACACAACCCACGGTGCACTCGGAGGTAATGGACCCGAAGGCCGGATGGGTAAAGCTAAGACTAGCGGGTTGGTCAAAGCCTCGGGCCAAAAGATGCGTCAACTCCCATTGTGAATCTAATCCCATGACAAGATCGTCCAACGTATCAACATGGTGACAAGATCGAAATGTGGTATGGAATGAGTTGACCGGCACTATAGGTAGGATGGTGTCCATGGATGGAAAGGGAGGTGGGACCAAGCCATCCTTGAGCCAACTAAAAAGCGGCTCGATGATGTATAGTGTACCCGTTAGAAATACGGGTGGCTCGGGCCTTGGTGGCTCCAAATGAGATGGTTCCGAATCAAGTTCAGAAATAGAGAGTGATGACATTGGAGCTCTCATGGGTGAGGAAGGAATGTCCTTCTCGTGGTGAAGGGGTCCTTGGGGTGGCTCCGGGAACAACCAATCTACCCCGATAGACCGATCTAGACTAGTACTAAACCGATCTAGGCTTGTACTAAACCTTTGCACTTGTCCCATCATGGCGTGGAACATTGCGCCCACTTCATCGGGACTATAGGCTCGGGATGCGGCCATGGTTGTAAAGATGGGGTTGGGTCCCCTAGTAATGGAGATGCAAGACCATTTTTTTTTAAGTTTAAAAGTAAAATGTGATGCTAACTAATGCACCTAGACATAACCCAAACTCGGTACGTGGCGGAGATAACCGATCCGAAGATCACTCGCGCAAGTGTGCGACCTTCCCGATAGGCGTAGCCTAACGTTCGGACAACACCTTTTGAGATACTAAGTAAAGGGATGTATGCGACCCAAAAGACACTTTTTTTTTGTTTTAAAACAATGATGACCCTAAACACGACTTAGACAATGACTAATGACTATACGTAAATGACACTCTTTTTTTTGACACCCTAGACTCAACTTGCTCTGATACCAAATTGATGCGGGACGAGACAAAGTCACGAGCTTGTCGTGTCCGTGTCTCGTCCCGCATCACTACTGCTTGTAGCGTAGTTTTACAGCTTTATAGTGTAGTTTCCTGCTTTACTACACCTGCTGTTTTTGTCGTTGTTGTTCCGTGTTACTGCGTGTTTTTTAGTGGGGATCCGCGTGACCCCTACTGAGCCAGTGAGACGTGGCTCACCCTACTTTTCAGGTGGGGTGACGTTGTGCGTTCTGCTTCCGCGTGGTTCCTGGAGTGCGTGCTCGTTGCGTGCCGTTGCCGCCAGCTGGTACCTGCGTCGGGCTTCCTTCGACCTTTTGGTACGTCTTTCCTTTCTGTCGACTGTACTGTGCTAGACTTGTTGTCTTTAGCTTTGGACTGACTCTGGGATATAATTGATATTCTGAATCTGTTAATTAAAAAAGTAATTTTTTTTGCTACTTTAGCAAACCCATCTAATGAAATTTAATTGCTTCTGTTATATCTCTGTGGCTTCAATGTACTCTACATGTGCCCTTACCCCTTCGGAGCTTTCCCGCTCTTGGGAGGCCTCGCGGGTTCCATGCGGTACCACGTGTATCCGGTAGTCCTACCGGGTATGCCGGGTATCCAGAATCCAGGTCGCTACAGCTTGGCATCAGAGCAGTGTTCTGAGATGTTCAGAGTTCTTTTCTGAGCTATCAGAGCATTGTCGTGTGAAGTACATGGGAATATGAGATATACAGTATCCAGAGTCGTGAATGTCCAGTACAGTCTTCAGCTGGCTTCGGTTTGTGATTCTTTGTCGCATTGTTTTCGGTGTGTTGTCTCGTGCATGCTGTTCTGGCACTGTACGAGATGGTTCTGCTCTCGTCAGGATGTGACGAGGTGTTTCTTTTTCGTCGTTGTGTTTGTTTTGATCATGTTGTACTTGGCAGTGTTCGCCGGAAGGCTTGAATTTGCAGTACGTTGTTCGAGGTTTTCTCCATGTGTTGTTCAGGTTGCTGTTGACCTTTGGCCTTGGTTTGATGACCGTACACGTTCTCACGTTGTCTTGGTCGTCCCGGCTTGAGTCTGTTCAGCTCCTGATGTGTCTCGCTTCTGTTGAAGTGCTCGATTAGATTTCATGTTTGAGAAGTTGCTCAGGCAAGCTAGGATTTCTCTTCCTGGTGAGCTTTTGTGATTGAGCTTCTCGCTTCTTGTCCCTTCTGGTGGAATCTTTTCGAGTGTTGCCTTGGAATTGCTGTCTTGGTGATGCCTTTGTCCTGTGTCTGCTTAAGTGTGAACAATTTTGTTCTGAGCCTGATCTGCTTTCTGCTTTACGGTTGCTTGGCTTTGGACTCCATGATGGTGTTAAGAGCTGTTGTGCACCGTATTTGTCGTACCGTGTCCAGCGGCCGATGTATCGTGAAGGCTCATTTATCGTTTTCAGGACGTGAAGGTAAGCTGAGATTGATGCTTTCCTTGTGCTTTGTGCTGAAGCTGGTGCTCTTCTCCTGTTACACTTAGGCTCCTTGTGATCGGTTGTTCGCGAGATCGGTACTCGTGGCGTGTTATTTGCGATCTTCATTGATTGCGAAGGTGTCTGGTGTGTGCTGAGATGCGACTACCAAGGTTACTCTGTTGCCTGTGTGCGTTGTTGAGAGTGCAGCTGAAGCGTGTGGGTTGGCTACCCACTGGTCGAGAGGTTTGCTTCTTCTCGATGTGACTTCGTCTTGGCTTCTTGTGCCTTGACTTTGTCTGTTGCCATGCTGTTGCTGGTGTTTGTCTGGTGTTGGCATTGGCAATTACGAGTGTTAGGGAATTTGTCGGCATTCCTGCTGATTGAGTACCCTCTACTCTGCATTTTCTTTTCTTGGGTGTTGTGCTCTCGAGGCGTGTTGGTAGTCCTTGAGATGCGTTCCCTGAGATTGTTGTCATTTTTCGTTGTCATGGGTCCTTTTCTTGGTGAGCAGTCTGATGCGTGACCCGTTCCTTGTGGTCGTGTGCTCAACTGTCCATGTGCCTTGATGTGACCCTGCTTGCAGTTGTGTTCCATGGTTCTGTGTTCAGAGTGGAACTGGAAACCTGCAGGTGCTACCACCGTGTTATTTCTGTAAGTGCTATTTCCCTATGATTTTGTGTCTCTGTTTTGGACCAAGTCTTGTCGGTTAGCTTGGCTGTACTCTTTTCCTTAGAGTTAGCTCGCGACTCGATCAGGTGTAATATCTGAGTGAGGACTGACTCGATTATGCTTGTGGTCCAGTGGTGTTGTCATTGGTGTCCTGTGTGCCAGGTGTTCCCTGTTGCCTTTGACACTGGAGCCGATGATATGGTCAAGCTGTCAGCTGACAGGATTGTGTCTCCTCGTGTAAGCTGCCGCTTGCCGTGTTGTCGTTGTGTTTCTCGGTCGGTTGTTTGTTGTTGTGGCAGTCGTGTCTCTTTCCTGGTGAGACGTAAGCGACGTTGCCTTGTTTCGGAGGTGTCGGACTTGTGTTCACTTGTGTCGTGCTCGATCCAGAGCATGTACTCGTGATTATAGTCTGTCGGTGTTCCTCTGAGCTGTGTTTCTCGAGATTGGTGTTGTTCCGTGGTTGTGTTGTTGGGTTGTTCTTCCCTGCTTCTCCTTTGTTAGTCCTTAATTTCGAGGGCGAAATTTCTTAAAGGAGGGGAGGATGTAATGCCCTAGATCCTTGGTAGGTCTTGCTGCATCTTCATTGGATCTTTCGGATTTGTTTTGGTGAGTTTCGGTTCGCTTTTGTGGCTTCCGAGTTGAGTTTTACGATCCGTGTGGGTTTTTCTCTCGTACTAAGTACGGAACCCTACGGTGAGTTTGTTTCTCAGTTCCTCGACTCGTGGATGCTACAGCGACGATGTACTCTCCGAGCCGGTCGTTTCGACTATTTTTGCGTATTTTTCGGAGATAGGGCCAGAAATCAGATTTTTCAGAAATTAGGAAAATTCCTAATTTCTTTTCCTTTTTCTTTCCTTTCCTCTCTCCTCCCATCTCATTCGCCGCCGTCGCCTCTCTCTCTGCGGTTCCTATCCTCTTGTGGCTTCTCGGCTCCGGCTGCAGACGAAGGACCTAGGGGCACGTGTTGGGGATGTTGAGGAGCTGGCTGGGTGCGCGACGGAGTGAAGATGGTGTGGTGTTGGCGCGATCCCGAACGGTGGATTCAAAGCCGACGTTTGAGCTCGCGGCGTGGTTTTCGACGCGGTTTAGTCCCTTCGGGGCACAGTTTCTTTGGTGGAGGTAGGGTGATGGTTCCTCACTTTCTCCTCTCCGTTTTCCCTGCCATTGCACATCGTTTGGCGCAGAAACGGCCGAGTTTGGGCTTGTTTAGCCTAAACCGTGATTTTCGGGTTTTGTAGGGTTCACCGGAAAACGGCAACCATTTGTAGCTCGGTTAGTGTTGAACTGACCGTTGGGACGTTAGGATCCCATCCATGCCAGTTTCGTGCTGATCGGTGGTCATTCGAGGTCGGTAGGAGCCCGGGAACCTCGTTGACTGTTTTAGGGTCGATTTGTTAAAATCACCCCGATCTAGCGTTTTAACCCGTGCATGTGGGCTTTTTAGCCTCCTAGAGTGGTTTTTCATCGTCGAGGGTTGTTTCCCCTGCGCTTCGGCGTGAATGGGGCGTGGAACGGGCCGATTTGGCCAACCCTCTGTTTTCCCGTCGTGACTGGTGTGGCGGTCGTTCCAGGGACCGTCACATGCCCTGACGGCCCCACGATAGACCGTCATAGCGTCTAGGCGATTTTTAGTTCTTGGTGGTTTTGAGGGTGTAACGGCCCAGGGGTGGCGCGTCACAGCCCTCTGACGCGTCCCGTGAGACGCGTTACACCTATCTTGTCGTTTAGTGCTTTGGTTGAGTCGGTTCCCCTGACGTGCCTGCCCCTGTGCGTCAGGTGGGTGTAACGCGCCCGGTGTAGGCCGTTACGTTTTGTTTGACTTTGTGTTTGACCGTGAGTCGGTTTGTGTAACGGTGGTTTTCCCGTGCGTTAGGTGAGTGTAACGCGCCTGCCCCAGGCCGTTATACTTTATTCTGGGCCGAGTTTGGGTGGCTGTGCCGGTTGATTCTAACGGCCATGCCCCTGTGCGTTAGGCATGTGTAACGCGTCCGTGATGGACCGTTACATGCTTTTTTTGGCTGAGTTCGGTGGCTGCGTCGTTGGCTCTAACGGCCGCGCCCCCGCGCGTTAGGTGTTTGTAACGCATCCGGTCGGGACCGTTACGTGCCTCCCAGCCAGTTGTTTTCTTGTCTTGCGTTAGGTTGGCCCTGACGCGTCTGCCTTCCCGCATTAGGCCGGTGTAACGCGCTTGGTCTCGTGCGTTACGTGCCTTTTGTGTTCTAGGTGTTGGTTAGGGCGGTGTGTGTGACGGCTCTCCTCCAGGCCGTCACATGTGTGTGACGCGTTTGCGTTGGACCGTCATGGTTGGAGTGTAACGGCCTGAGCTAGACCGTCACATTCGTGTAGCGGTCTAGGGGTGGCGCGTTACAGCCTTTCTGCCCCGATTTCCCTTGTTTCGGTTTCTGCTTGCCTTGGCTTGTCCTTGTAGTCTGCCCGTTGTCCCGCGGATGTCTCTTGACATCCTATGAGGGCTAAAGACTACGTTGTATGGTGGCCAGGAGTCTTCTTGCTTGTGGTAGGATTCTCTATCCTACTTTTGTGTGTGTCTTTGGTCGGGTTCCGGTCGACCCGGGGTGACCTAGGGGTTGACAGGCGACCTTGTGTGTGGGTGTCTTGGCGGTTCTGTCCAGTCCGAGACACTGGTTCTGGATGCCTCGAGATATCGTCTTACCTTGGTTTGCGTGTCCAGGCGTGTCTGAGGGTCTTCGGTGTTCCCTCATGTCTCCGTGAGTTGTTTTCTGCGGAGTGTCGTTTCTTGTGGCTTAGGATTAGATCGATTGGCGGCTTGTTCCGCTGTTTGTGACGATCTTGCCTTGAGTCGCTCGACTCAGGATCGTTACACGGTAGGTCTAGTTGCCTTGTCCGGAGTCTGTTGGCAGTGGTTGTGCTGCCATTGGTGCCTTGAAGCACGTGTCGTGGGGCGTTCTTGCCTGCTTGTACTTCGACACTTGTGTTTTAGAGTCTCTGTGTCTTGTGAGCCTCCTTTTGTTGTTACCCTGAGGTCTATGAGTGCCGATCCGCTAGCGGATAGCGGAGGGGTGTTCCCGAGATACGGTTTGTAAGCTAGTTCCGTGGGCTCCCAGCCAACGGTAGCGTCCTACCGAGGGAGAAAACTAGCTAGAGAACCTGGCTTAGGCTAGAGCCAGTGTGTGCACACGTTGTCAGGGACTGAGGACCTACGTCGACAGGCGTGACTCTGACTAGTTACTTGTTCTGTCGTTGTTGTTGTTCCTGTTTGGTTCAGCTCGTGTCTGCGACTCTGCCGTGGCTTCCGCGGTATTGTAGGCGAGACACTTGTGGCGCAGCATAAGACGTCAGTGGACGCAGCTGACTGTTCCTCTTGTGAGGAGGAGGTGCTTCCGTCACGTGACACGTGACTCTCGACGTTTCTTATACGTCGTGACCTGTCTGGGTTGGCCTTTCCATGGCTGTGCCCGAGGTTAGTGTTTCTGTCACATGCAGGATGTTCTGGTCGTGCGTGGGACAGTGTGCACGACGTTCTAGTCGTGTTTGTGTGATCGAGTCTGTCGGTCGTCTGTGTGGTCTTTTCTAGACCTTTTTGTCTGTTCTTGCAGGTCTTTGTCTTAGACCCGGTGTTGGGTCGGCAGATCGGTAACTTCTGACTTTGTTAGATCAGAGTCGCCCTTCTGTCGTTGCTTGAAGTAGTTTGGGGTGTCGAGGGTAGTTCGGTCGTTGCCTGTCTGGCGCGGGTTCTTCCCCTTCCTTACTTGTTCCCTACTCCTACTTCCCGTCTGCTTACTACTGCTTGTAGCGTAGTTTTACAGCTTTGTAGTGTAGTTTCCTGCTTTACTACACCTGATGTTTTTGTCGTTGTTGTTCCGTGTTACTGCGTGTTTTTTAGTGGGGATCCGCGTGACCCCTACTGAGCCAGTGACACATGGCTCACCCCTGCTTTTCAGGTGGGGTGACGTTGTGCGTTCTGCTTCTGCGTGGTTCCTGGAGTGCGTGCTCGTTGCGTGCCGTTGCCGACAGCTGGTACCTGCGTCGGGCTTCCCCAGACCTTTTGGTGCGTCTTTCCTTTCTGTCGACTGTACTGTGCTAGACTTGTTGTCTTTAGCTTTGGACTGACTCTGGGATATAATTGATATTCTGAATCTGTTAATTAAAAAAGTAATTTTTTTCTGCTACTTTAGCAAACTCATCTAATGAAATTTAATTGCTTCTGTTATATCTCTGTGGCTTCAATGTACTCTACACGTGCCCTTATCCCTTCGGAGCTTTCCCGCTCTTGGGAGGTCTCGCGGGTTCCATGCGGTACCACGTGTATCCGGTAGTCCTACCGGGTATGCCGGGTATCCGGAATCCGGGTCGCTACACCAGCCCGGACTTGGTGGACGTCGGAGTGGGTAGCAGTATTCCAGTCCCGTCCCCTTCGGCAGATTTTGTGGCAGGAGTTTATCCCGACTTTCGAGCGTGCTTTTTGTCCATCCTTCCGCAGATCGCAGAAGCTGCGCTAGTTTCTGGAGCTGGTCCAGGGTGACATGACAGTGATGCAGTACAGGTCCAGGTTCATTGAGTTGGGCGGTTATGCACCGCACATTGTGGCAGATGAGATGGTGCGGACCGAGCAGGTTATCGGGGGTTTGAGGTTAGAGTTGAGGCATATTTTGCTTGCGTTAGGTTTGACCAACCTGGATGCGGCTTGCAGATCAGCAGCGGCGTTGGAGAGAGATATGCAGAAGGTTCGAGGTCAGAGCAGTGCAGGTCTGGTGCAGATGGGTTTTGGTCAGTCAGCGTCCGTGCAGCAGCAGAGTTCTGTTCAGATTTCAGCAGGTGGTTCAGGGACGTCCCCGTCCGGGGCGTCAGTGGCAGATTCGTCATCTCTGGGATCCAAGCTCAAGAAGTTGCTCAAGGAAGCTGGTTTTGGCAGGAGGCGCCGAGATCGTAAGGATCAGGGGCAGCAGTCGATGGGTAGTGTTCAGCAGCTGTTTGCGACCTTTTCTTTCGTTCACTTTTTCGTTCCTTTCTTTTCGTTCGCATATCGATCAACCATTTGACTAACTGGTAATCAACTGACTGATTGATGACGCGGGCGTGCCAGTCACATGAGTGACGATTTTATTGTGCGCTCATTCTGACCCATGTCGGGCGAATGTGAGGTTCGGTCGGGACCAGCAGTCCGCCATACCATAAAGGCTATGGCGTTAATTACATCCCCCACGAGGAGGGAACACCTTTGATTAATTTCCGAGATATCGGGCTGTCGAAGCCGGGATAAAGGGTACGGAGCAGGCAAGTGATCATGCAGGATGATACGGTTGACTACACACGATTTATTAGGGTGGACCCTGGTACACGGTGGAGGACTTAAGCTCGAAGGCCACCTTCACGCGTAATGAAGCCTCCAATCAGGCGTAACCTGACCTTCTGGCAATGTTATTTGATATACCAAGGATGCACACATTCGGGCATGCGTTAATGCGATATGAGTGTGTGGACTAGGGCATAACGGCAAGGGTTCGAGGCGTATCGATTCAAGCTTGAACATGCCAATTTTATTTAGTTTATTTGGTTGAGGAACTTGCATCCCTCTGTAATTAGCATAGGAAGTCATCCCATAAGTGGGAGAAGGGTTGGAATGAAGCGACGACACGATTCAGAACGAAACCGGTGCAGTGCTGGCGAAGACAGGGGCTAAAACGCTTGAAACGGTGCCCTGAAACGTAGGTAAAAGGTTTAAAACGGCGCCAGAACCGTAGGAAAAAGGGGCAGCCTGTTAAAACGGCGTGGGGAGCTGGGGCGCGCCGGGAAGGGCGAGCCGTTTTAAGGCGTTATCGCGCATGAATGCGCCGAATTGACCCGATTTCAAGGAAACAGGAGCTTCGTTAGTTTATTCATGAATTTATTAAAAGGTTTTGGAGGGTTTTGAAAATTTATTGAGTTGATTATTCATCGAATCGGTCCCGAGTCATCCAAAGGTCAAATCACGGGCTCGCGCGAGATCCGGACTCGAGCGCGGCGATTGTTCCGAGTTCAGACTCGTTTGAGCCGAAATTTCGGCAGCATCTCCCCATCCCAAAGGATCGTCGGGGAGACGCAGGGAGTACTCACGTGGCGGAGTAAACCCCTAAAAGTCGGGTGACGCAACGGCGGCCGGCAGACCCAAACGGATAGGAAGACCCCGAGGGCTAGCCTGCTAGGGGCACCGAGTCCGTGGGTAACGGTGAGTGAGTGAGGCGACTCGATATGGGAGCGAAAACCCCGAGGGCTAGCCTACAAGGGGCACGCAACCCGAATCACCACACTACTCGAGTCGGGACGACCGAGTAGAGAAGGGAACCCCGAGGGCCAGCCTACGAGGGGCACACGCGTCTCTCGGCCACCACAAAGTCCCTTAGGGACTGTGGATTTGAGATGTCGGGACTAACCCGTTTGCTATTCACTTGTTAGTCCATAGGAGATTCGTCACTGCTGGACGGTCCCCGGTGGACAGAGTGCTATCAAAGCAGAACAGTGGGGGATGTTCCCCCTCCCCGGGTTACCGATTCGCACTAATGAAACAGTAGAACGGAGCTGTGAGGTCGTTCGCATAACCAGCAGGCCAGAACTAATGCCTGTAGATATACGTACGTTCACGCATATGCATATTCACGAATCAAAGAAACATTCGTCAAGGAATGTTCAGAAAATAATAACTGGAATGTAGGGGCGCCCTTACTTCCCTCTGTTCATGGTCAAGCACAGAAAGGGTATTACGAGGGCGGCCCAGACAGGTGGGAGGAACCCATATATTGACACACCTTACATGGTGAAGATTCCTAGCATTCGACCGAAAGAGAAAACCCCCGGGGAGAGGAATCAATGTAGCCCTTACCATAGAAGGGCATAAAGCGTCGGGAAGACGAGACAAGAAGGAAGTCATTCACACGAGAAACCCACGGTGCTCTGCATTCATCCTCCACGGCGCCGGCATTATCGCACGGCACCGTTTCACCGGCTGTAAGGAAAAAAGGGGAGCCAACAGGGAAGAAAGAGAAAACGTGGCATCGGCCAGAGACTCACATTCCATTCCATTCATTCATAAAAAAAGAACAGACAGATAAGTAGAGAATATACATTCCGGCGCCGGCATTGTTGCTAGGCCGCCGTTTCCGTTAACAGGGGAAACCCATTACAACGAAAAGTGGAAAAGAATCATCGTGAGGGAGGGGAGGTGAGGCTCATGTCATCGCCCCTCCCCTCCTTCACTTACATTATGCCAGAGGAAGAAAACCCAAGGCGGAACAGAGGGATTCACCGGATGAAACACGGGAAACCCACCTCGAGAGATAAGGAACAGATGCTCTTCTTCTCCGATTCCGGGAGACTCGGGTGGAGCAGGGTGTGGGCCGCCGAGAACTCGGACAGAAGACTCTTCAGATCGAAGAACCCCCTCCGACTCTTCCCTGGACCTCCCCCCTTTCTTTCTAATTCTCTTTTTTCTTTCTTTTTGATTCCGCCTCTTCTCCCCGATCTTCTTTATATCTCTCCCTTCGACAGGCTATATATAGCCTTGGGGTTAATTCGGCGCGCCAGGAAGAGGCGCGCCGGGTTGACGGCGCCGGGAGAGGCCCCATTATGCCTTTGCACGCCGGATTGACGGCGCCGGGGAAGGGCCCCATTTGGCTTTTGCGCGCCGGATTGACGGCGCCGGGGAACACCCCCTTTTGTTCTTGGCGCGTCGGTTTGACGGCGCCGTTTTAACATGTTTACTTGGCATGTCAGTCCGGTGGGCCAGGAGATGATTCCAGAAGCTCCCGTCGACTGTTCCCCTCGCCCTGGCCATCGAAGGGCCTTGATGGGGTGTCGACGAAGCTCTTGATAGGACGAACGGCCCTAAACAAGACTTCGTGTGTGTCTGGTCCGAGCACACGGGTGTCCTGCTGACACAGTCTTCGGCACTGTGATTTGTGCTTCTGGCTGAGACGGACTCGTGCTCGAAGCTTCCTTGCAGGATGATGCTACATCCTGGGCAATTCCACCTTGAACGGTGATCAATCGGCCACTAACGGGCCCACTATGGCGAGAAGCCGAACCCGTGCCGGGTAATCGGGGTCTTCTGCTGACAGAACCTTCGGCCCCTTGTTGCGGATAGCCGAGGACATTCTTCCTCCTTAGAAGAGTCATTGGGTAGACCGTCGTCCTTGGTCGGGCGACAGATGTGGGGTAGCGGCATGACGAGGTCGATGTCGGGTCATTAGGCAGGCTTGATCGCGCTGCCGGTTGGTTGCGGGTTCACTTCGACTCTCCTGAGGTAAAGTCCCCGACGTTCCCTTCAAGGTGGCTCAGGGCTTCGTCAGCTTGAGGGGTTCTCTTGATAAGTTGATATTTATCGGCTTTTGTGTTTCAGTGGGCCGTATCATTCATCTTTGCGGCTTGGTTGCCAAAGGATCATATTTTGAGTGCCAACAAATGCCCCCCAGATGTAGGCGGTGCAAGTGAGGCAGGAATGCAGCAAGGCCTACGGATGAGCTTCGTTTGACTGACGGAGGCTCGACCGGCACTTAATTCTGGCGTCGGATGTTGATCCGACGAGGCAGGAAGCCTGACGGCGTCGCTTAAAATGGCGTGGCCTTTGCTTCGAGGGTTAAAACGGTGCCGCCTTTACGGCGCGCCCTGGGCCTATTAGGGGTTAAAACGGCGCCGCCTTTACGGCGCGCCCTGGGCCTTTTAGAGGTTAAAACGGCGCGCCCTCCCCGGCGCGCCAATTGCTTAAAACGGCGCGCCCCGGGGCGCGCCGTTTTAACAGGGGTGGAGCCCCCCCCCTATATATTAGCCTTCTTCTTCATTTTTCTTCACAGAAGCTTATTTGTGAGATTTTTTCTCTCTCTTCATCTCCCTTTCTCCTCTTCCCACGGCGCCGAGTGGTTAGTGAGTTCGGGCGATCTCGCCGTGTGAGTGAGCGGGTGAGTTGAGCAGTGCTGTTCTTTGGGTTTTGAAACCCGTTCTTCGGGCCCCGGGAGGCTCTTTGTAGGACTTGTCCTCGGAGCTGGATCCCTCGGGTGTCCCATTTGGCCTTGGCTTAGCGCCTATGACTGCTTTTAGGGGCCGCTCCCTTGGTGGACGGCTTCCACTTTTCTTTTGGCAAACCCCCGGGCTGGGGAGATGCTGTCGAAATTTTGTCAGAAATATTGTTTCGATCCCCTAATTTCTGACTTTTGTTTGTTCTTTTCCGGGTGCTGTTTTGCAGACAACATGGCCTCCGGCTCTTCTTCCTCCGTATCCCGGGTCACCGTGACATGGGGGAATGTCCATTCCCTTGATCGGGGGCTTCGACATGTAGCCGTGGTGGCTGAGTCTTCGGATTCAGAAACCGACATCGTCGACACCGGCCGTTTGTTGATTCTTGACGGCAATCACTTCAAGTATGACCGAGGGGACGACATCAGACGGGACCACCCCAAAGATAAGCACCTGATGGCGTTCCTCGAGCGCTTCAACCTTGGCGGGAAGCGTGATTTAATTCTGGTCCGCAGAGCTGAAGGAGCGCTACTGGCGGAGCGGGACAGCCTGACTAAGTCAGTCACCTATGGTATGCCCATATACATCCCCGGGGAGCCCAGGAAATGGGGGGCCGTGCTCGGAGTGCAGGAATTTTCCCCCGAGGCCGGGATGCTGACAAGAGTGCCGCAGTATACACCAGCTCGCTGGAATGAAACCGCCGGCCGCGTTGACAGGGAGAAGCCCATATATGGTCTATTCCTCGCACCGCTCCATTGGGGATACCAGGACGAGCCTTTTCTTTTGGACTGCTTGGCGGTCCGGTTCAAACATCAGATTTCAGTGGGGTGGTTTGGAGAGCTCAAAGCCACCGATGCTCACGCCTTCAGACCGGGAGCGGTTGAATTTACAGACTTCGTGTTGCGGCAATACGCCCCCATCTTGGTGCACGCCGGAGTTTATCAGAGCGTGTATGCTTCCCGGTATAGATACCCGATCTCCCGAGGTCTATGTTGCGGGATGATTGAAGTCTTCTGCCCAGAGTACAATACTTTCTACACTGCAGAAGGTGAAACTTCATTGGATTTATGGAGCCTTTCTCAGCTGAGCGGCCTGCCGATAGATGGAGAGCCGTATGAAGAAGTTTGCTTCGCAGACTAGCTGAAGGACCAGACGGATGGTGAAGGCAACTACTTCACGGGCTTCGCCTATCGTTATTTGATGAAGGCGTATCGCACCCTGCTGCGCCTGACACTTGACTCGCGGGAAGCGCGAAAGCCTGGTGAGAAGAGGCACGTGCGGATGGGCACGTGGCTTCAATATTTCTTTGGTGGGGAGCAGCACTATGAGGACTTCCCCACAGTGGTTCCGACAGTGGTGGCGCGGAAGAAGAGGGCTCGGCGCCAAGCAACATATCCTGCTGTCTCAGGGAGAGGGCGGCAGGCCGGCCCGAATCCCACGGGAGTTGACGCAGTTACACACTGTGCTGCGTACTTGACATATTGGCTTTGTTCATTCGCCCTTCCTCAAGGAGACGAGACGGTGATCAGGCCGGAGGCGATTTACCCTGCCTGTTTGATGGCTTGGGGGACGAAACTGTCCCTGTGCCCTGTGGCTTTATGCCTCATATACAAGATGTTGGGGGATTTGCACAAGTCGCGCATCTCCATAAATTCGCAGACAGTTGGTCCCCTCCACTTTTTTAATGCCTGGGTCTGCACCCTATTTCCTGAAGCAGCTCCCCGGTCAATGCAGTCAGATCGTCCTTTGCCGCGGATGATCGAATTTGCCAGTGCCAAACCGTCCTCACAGGCGGATCAGCTTTTCGCCATTCGGGGGAAGTTGACTACAGTTCCAACAGATTCCCCTGGCGTTCTGCATTTCTGGAGCTTGGCTGCCAGCTCCAGCCCTCTTGTCAACAGGATGCGGCAATGCCGATTATTCGAGACAGAGGAATTTATTCATCAGCTAACCGGGTCGAAGAGCACAAGGCCCATCTTGGAGCCGGAACTGGTTGAGTGGGCGTTGTCTATTCGCCCCAGTGTTCTAATCTTCAGGAAAAGCGACTTGCTGTGGCTGGAGCCGTATTATCCTTTCCGTTTCAGCCGGAATTTTGGGTATGACCAGCAAATTCCTTCTTCTTCAGCTCGATTCAATCTGCCGAATAGACACCGGGCTGGTCAGATAGCTACTGATGAAGCCCGTGGATGGTGGGACTACTTCCATCGCCGAGAGGATGTATCATTCAGGGTGCCAACCCCGGCTCGTCTGCCCCGAGTGACTCCAGACTTCATCAAGTGGTGGAATGCACGAACGGGCTTTTATCGGAACCTCCGGAAGGATTGCTGGCATGCTGCCGAACGCCATTTTTTAGACTCCCAGCGGGAGCCCATTCTGGATGTTGATCCAGCCTACTTGAAGAGGCTGAAATCTTGGTCCAACACTGAGGCGATGGCATATGTAGAAGCCAGGAAAGCTGCGAAGGGCAAGTCGTCCTGAGCCGACCCGAAGATGCCAGAAATCCAGAGGGATGACTATATCAAGACTCTCTGGGGGTTGTGCCGGGTTAACGGTGACCGGATTGCTCTTCAGACAATCCCCCTTCCGGTGGAAGAACCTCTTCCTAGTTTGGCGAGCTGGCGCCCAGAAGTCGACCATTTTCATCCTTATCGGACCTTCATTGGGAGGGAAGACAGGCGGGCTGACTTGTATGCCAACACCCCCTGGATATTCGCCCTGCTTCATTCTCATGGGCTTTCAGTTACCAGTCCGTTGGAAGCCATTCGGAGCCATCAGCTTCTAATATCCTTCAAGTACGTCGACGGCTGGGGATTCGACCACTTGAGCTTATATCATCACTTGTCCTCCAACGGCCATGAAGATTTGGCCCAACTGACGGATAAAAGTGAAACGATTGGTGATGTATGCTGGCTGATCCGTGAGGCGGCTTCCCGGGACAAGGCGCCAGTATTGCTTTACTGGCCACTCAGTCCTCGATATACGGGGCTGCCAGGTAATGCTTATTTCTTCTTCAGCCCCGAAGATGCTTCTTCTGTAGTCAGTGTGCTTCTTCTTACTTATGTGTTTTTGCAGCTCGCCTTTCTGCGGGAGCGACTCGACACTGTAGGGAGTTGATATCTAAGGCGGAGAAGCCTTCATATTTCAATACTCCAGAGTCGGCTCCGACCACGACGCCATTACCCCCTGGGGATTCGCGAAAGCGAACTAGGTCCCAGGTCAGGGAGGCTATCGGCAGGGCCAAGAAAGTCAAGAGGGCAGAGTCCCGCGCTACTAGAGCACGTCGGAGGAAGGCTGTTGAAGAGGAGTCCGCTGCTCCACTTCCTCGGGTTCCATCATTCTCCGAATTCGAGGCCGCCTGGACGGGAAGGCCTGAGGGCGAAGGTGACTCCTTATTCTTGTATTGGCTTATTTGCTTGTTTCGGTCGCCCGGGCTGACCATCTTTCTTTTCAGTAGCTGCCGGCACTACCTTCGCCGTTGTTGGGTTGGAGGCGGCATCCGAAGCTGCCGCTGGAGAGAGAGAGGGGGAAGTCCCCTTGACCTCTGTTGAGGGCGACTTGCCTTCACCGACACCTCATCGAGAGACAGAAGGTAATTCGCAACTCGCCCGTGGAGCTCCGTGGCATGTTGTATTTTCAGTCAAGTCCTGACTGTTTATTGTCCTTTGACTCCAGTCGACGTTCGACCCACACTGCTCCCCGAGGTTGGTGCCTCGGTAGAGGTTGTCATCGGAGGGCAAGGGCTTCCAAGGGACCAGCCCCTAGATATTCCGCCAACGGATGCTCCCGAGACAGAGATCGCTGAGGAGGCTCTGGATAGAGGGTCCCCCCCTGGCAGCCTAGTTCCCGCTCAGGTACTTAAGGTTCGAGAACAAGCAGGAGAGTCATCCTCTTCTGAACAGGTTGATTACGGCGGCGGCTCCGACAATGATGAGGGGTTCCCCATGGCCGACACCGAGGCAGAGGACGCCGGGGCTTCTTTAGCTTATGAGAGCGACCTGCCAACGTTTAGCCCTCCGAGGCTATTGGGAGCCGAGCACGGGCCATCATACCCGGCTACAGGAGAAGGGCCAGAATCTTCAGAGGCCACTTTGGGAGGCCTAAATATAGTGCCGGTTGAGGTAGGAAGTATTCTGATTCCCACTTGCAGCACTTCTTTTAATTTTCAAGCCAACTGGCTGACGTACATATATGGAATGCAGGCTGAGGTGGTACCGCTGGCTATAATGATCCGCATACCCCTTCCAGATGTGGACATGGGTCAGTCGACCTTCCCACCAGTTGTGCGGCCCATTGCCCTGCGGCTTCCACGGACCTATGCTGCTGCAGCGGCCTCAGAGGAACCCGGTGTGACTGCCGAGGTCGGCGGCCCGCCCGAGGTTGCAGGGGCTCAAGCCCTGGTTGCTGGTGACGAGTCATTGCTGAAGCCGAGTGACCCCCCGGAAATAGAGGCAGGGGAAATTATTGCAGGCGAGGCCGATATCATTAAAGCTATGTCGATCATAGAGGGCTCTCCTGCCTCAGCGACCGGTGAGACTGCTCAGGAAGAAATAGGGAAAAAGATGATGAAAAAGGTGACGGAACATGAAGAAGAGAATAAAAGATATGAAGTCCCGGAGGAGCAAGAAGATGAATCGAAAGAAATATAGAAGGTCCGGAGGTTCCGGAGGAATGAAATCAGGAGGGTCGCGATGCCCTGGGAGATGATACAGAGAATAAGACGGAGAATCCGGAGGTTCCGGAGGAATAAGATAGAAAGGGGCGCGATGCCCTGAAAGGACGAGGGAAGAATCCGGAAGTTCTGGAGGAAGCAAATGGAAAGGGGCGCGATGCCCGAGGAAAAGATGGAGAGAATCCGGAGGTTCCGGAGGAGTGAAACCAGGAAGGAGAAGGTGGAAAGGGGCGCGATGCCCGAGGGGAAAGTCCGGAGGTTCCGGAGGAATAGAATCATAAAGGGCGAGATGCCCAAAGAGGAGGGATAAAATTCCTGGAGGTTCCAGGGAGATAGCAGGAAAAGGGACGCGATGCCCCAGGGATAGTGGATAAAAAGATGAAGATGAATAAGATGGGAAGTGCGGAATATCCGGAGGTGCCGGAAGGTGGGGAAGATACGGGTTTGGAAACCCGGGAAGTAGGAGGTGCAAATGCATGCAAAATGATGGATGTAATGGATGCAATGAATGCATGAATGCAACAGAATGCATGAAATGCAAAGAATAGGAAGAATGTGAAGGGCGAGAGGATGAGATCCTCCTCCTAACCCTCGGAATGGCCCACGAAGAAAAAGTGATTGAAATGGATATGGATGAAGTTGAATGAACAAGAGTGGAAAAAATAGGGGACGACCCCTTAAGACAATTGCCCCTCCACGGCAGTGAACATGTGCGACCAATTGGCCCAATAAAGGAAGCTTCAATAAATGACACCCCCCTTGGAAAGCGAAGATCAATAAGGTGAGGGAGTCGTAGAGTTGGAACATGAAGCATCGCCATGCCCATTGATGGTGATGAATATGGAATGTTGAATAAAATGGGCATTCGCCCCTTGTAAGGAATAATTAATTCGGAATTCGGAAATTGGAACAAGGGGTGCCCTGCCCGGCCCTTAGACGGCATCAACGCCCGGCATGGCGGCGACTTGGCTTCTTCGGCCGTGATTGGCACAATAACCCGGATTGGCATCCGGCAAATGAATTCTTGCATCTTGAATGGCACGGCCAAATCCTTGCTGCCCGGCTCTTGATTATCTTCGGCACCTGTGCTTGCAGAAGGCCCCCCATTCCGAGTAGTAGAGGGAGGTGAAGCGGAGGCGGAAAGCTCCATGGATGGTGGAGATATAAGGGGAGGTGTTGGCGTAAATGGAGGCGGAGGTTCAAACACATCGAGTTTCTCCCTTTGCTTGCAAGCGGTCGGGGTTAGCTCAAGTGCAAAAAGTGGTGGGCCCTGCTCAGAATTAACCATAGGTAAAGGCGAAAGGCTATGTGGTGGAGGTATGGGTTTTGGGGTTAAAGGCATAATGGAGGGTAATGGTGGTGAAATTGGGGAAGTGGAGGCCGAGGTGGAGGCTAATGGGAGGCTGATTGGGGAAGGTTTAATGATGGGTTCGACGGAGGCTAATGGTGTGGAGGTAGATGGCTTAACGGGTGGAGGTTTAATGGTGGAAGGCTTGGGGGAGGCCAGTGTTGCGTGGGTTAATGGTGTAATAGGAGGAGGTGTAATGTATGCGGTGTCAAGGATAGGAGGAGACTTACAATGTGCCGGTGTGGGTGATTGAAGTATCGACCCATCATCGTAACACCAATTAGTCTCATAAATAGGGATTGGATCGGGGATGGTTTCATCCTGAGCAGGAGGTTCATCGAATGAAAATGGGGAAAGCGGAAAGTTAAGGAAACTCGGAAGGGGTGCCTGCGGAGCTTCATCATCATCATACACTGCCTCAGATTCTTCAATTGCCGGCTCTTCCTCGCTTGGAATGCCGAAGTCATAATCGTCCATCCTGTCTTTCCATTCATTCTCCATCTTTGTAATCTCGTCCAAAGCGGCATGGAGAGGATTGACTGGAGTAGGAGGAGCCGTGACCCTCTTTATTTGTTCCTCCATCAAAGTAATCTTATCAAGCAGAGATTGTTGGAGGGGTGTGACTTGAGCAACAGAAGGTTGGCAGAGCCTTGAAGGAGGAAGGGCCGTATAAAAAGGCCGTGGAGGGGAATCAATGGGTCGACCCAAAGAAGAACCCGGATGGGCCGGATTGTAATGAATAAATGGGCCTTGGGGCCGTGATCGAGAGGGAATGGAAGGAGGCGGGTGATGGGCCACCCGAGTAGAATGAACAGGAGGAGATGGGTAATGGGCTACCCGATCAGGATTGGAAGGAGGAGGGGGGTGATGGGCCACCCGTGTAGAATTGGAGGGAGATGGGTGATGGGCGACCCGAATAGAATTGGAAGGAGGTGGGTGATGGGCCACCCGTATAGAATTGGAAGGAGGGAGAGATGCATGAGATGTACCCTCAACGGCAGCCTTAAAAGCTTGGATCTGTTGAGGGGTAAGATGATCTAATGCATGAATGATCTGGGAGACCTTCTCATCATTGGGACGAGAGGATCCCGAGGGAGTAGTGGCTCGGAATTGAGTTGAAGGACCATTGGATTGGACATTGCCCATGGGTCGGGCATGACCATAAGAATGAGAATGTGGTCCTTTGAAAGAATGGTGAGAATGATATTGAACATGTTGAAATTGAGGATCATAAGATGTGCATGGACGATCATCCTCATGAGCATTATTTGAATTGAACATGTTGTTTTGTCTATCAAAGTAAGCCATTATGCAATCCAAGTAATGTGCAAACAATTTGCAAAGAAACACACAAGTTGGAATGGTTACCTTGATTTTTATTTGTTTAAACCTTGGTGAATTAATGATTTTTAACAAAGTTTGGAATGATTCACACAAGGGGGGGGAAACCTAGTTTCAAATGATATGAACTCCAATGTCAACTAGGAACCCTTTCTCACCACGTATATGGCCAACTAATCCGAGACTTCAAAAGGGTACAACCTGCCCGGCGTCCGTGAGGGAATCCACGGGTGCGGGGACTTACGGAGGCTTGGAAAAGGGATTTCCGGTCCAAAGAGACGGAATGCTCAATGGAGGGTCGTCCCGATTCCAAGAGGGTGTGTGGAATCCTAATGAAGAGATAGGAGGTCTCCCAAACCAAAATGTAAATATGAATGCAGCAGGAAAAATCAAGCTAATCACAGCAAATGGTCAATCAATAAAGATAAGCATGAATCATGATGAAAAATCACAGCCGGGAGGGCTCTGTAAACCCACAGTAAAAACAAGCCCTGGCAGGGGGCGCTACTAAAAAAGGACACGACGGTGTGACTGTCGTGAATCAAAGCGAGGGGCCCAGGGCAGGGTGAAACACGCCTTAGGGTGAGACGCTACCAATAAAAGGACGCCCTTTCCAGCGGGCGTCAAATCAAAAGAAATGCCTGAATGGGAGGCGCTAAGCATAAAGAGGCGCCCTGTGGTAGGGCGTTAACTCACAGAGCAGGTAAATAAAGCAGGGCAATATGATAAAGACGCCCGGGGAGGAGGCGTTAATCAAAGATAACACGCCCTGCGTGAAGGCGTTATAAATAAAAGACGCCCTTGACAGGGGCGTGAATTCTTTCAAACCTCCACGGCCAGCAACCAATGAAAACACTCACAGTCACATAAATGAGGCAATCAACAGGATATAAGCATGCTCATCAAAAAAATTTAAATAAGTGGAAATTTTTAAAGAAAAATCAACAAACTGACGAATCACTTAGGGAAGAGTGCAAAACCAATGGAGGGTGCCCGAGGGGCACAAAAGGGAGACGCACCGAGGGTGCAAATAAGGAAGATGGCACACGCGGGTGCCTAAGGGGAAAGGGGTAATGAAAGAAGAACACAAAGGGTCCCACCGTGATCGCCAATTTGTAGATTCTATTTAAAAAATCCACTTAAACAAATAGAAATAATGAATAAATAATAAGCATAAAAGGGGATAAGCACGAGGTGCTAAGATGGACTTTGTGATCGCCAGAGACACGAGGGCCTCAAAATATAATCAATAAAAAATACATGGGAGGATGATCGCGAAAAATACCTCAAAAGTGCGGGGATGTGAGTGCTTCCTTTCTCTTCAAATCGGCCGGCCGATGAAGAGAGTTCTTGCTTTTATTACCCTTGCAAAACAAACAAACACCACCAAAAGAATTGAATTAGAAATAAGGTGGGTGTAGCATCAATTCATAAAAATATATGAGCATGAAAAATTGATTAAGAACACACCTTGTGGGTGGTTGGCCCTTAAACCCCTATGCAAAAGGGTGTGGGGAGATATGATGATATGATGAATGGTGATATGAATATGATAAAAAGGTGTGCAAGAGTGCACTGTATGGAGGTCTCAACGTGGTTGAGAAGGGGAGTTAATAGGATAATGATGCATGCACATGATAAAAATAAAATAAAGAAAATAGAGGGGAGATAAGAAAAATCTGTTTGTTGCTTGGCTTTGATATTCAATGAGGAGGAAGACTCGATGGGATGAAGATTTGTGCAGTGCAGAGCCTCCTCCCGAGCCAATAGCAACAGCACCTGCTCCTGCGAGAGAAGAAAAAAAGAGAAACAGAAGAAGAAAAGAAGAAGAAAACAGAAGCAGAAGAAGAACGGAGGGAAAGAAGGGGGGTGTCGAACAGAAGAGGATCCAACCTCACAGAGCTACAGGCGCTCTATTAAATAGAATCCAATCAAAAGATGGAAGGATAAGAACGGGCAAGAGCCCAAGGGGGAAAGATAAGAACGGGCAAGAGCCCAAAATAGGAGAGGATTAGACTGGGCAAGAGCCCAAACGAAGCAGTGACTCTCTGGGGAAAGGCTGCATCCGTTCGGAGCACAAAAATGAAACACGACCTAGACAAAGGCGTCAATTCAAGAATTGACGACCTGCCAGAGGGCGTCTTCTAAAAACACGACTTAGATCAGGGCGTTAATTCAAAAATCAAATTTTAGAATTTATTTGAAAATTGTGAAACACGTCTGAGTCAAAGGCGTTAATTAAAACGCGCCTTAACAAAGGACGTTAATTCAAAATATTCGAAATAGGGCCAATTTTTATTTCTCAATATTATTTTCTCATTTTTTAGGTGGAGGTGCATCTCGTCGCCCTGATTCCAACGACTATTTTTGCGAATTTTTCTGACACCCGGAAGGCCACCAAATCGCCTCTGGAAGGGGTTGAAAAATAATAATAAAATATTCAATTTGAAAGACACGCCCTCACGTACGGCGTGAATTTGATTTTCTATTTTTTTATTCTTTTCGAATTCAAAATAACGCCCATGGTTAAGTCGTTAATTCTTCAAAAAATTCGAAAAATTCTCAGAAAAATCAGAAAAATGGAAATTTGAAAGAATGGACGCCCTCCACTATAGTCGTTAATTTTTTAAGAAACGCCCATGTATAAGTCGTTATTTAAAAAACGCCCCACGTCAAGTCGTTATTTCTGAAAAATAAAGAAAAATACCAGAAAATCCAGAAAAATCCAGAAAAATCAGAAAAATAGGGGAAAATAGGAAAAGAGATAAAAGGGGAGAAATCCAAGAAAAGTGGGAAAAACACTCAAACAAAGCTAATTTGAGGGTCAAATTGGGGCGTTACAAGGTAATATGAGGTGTACTCAGAGTAACGTCAATTTTGGCGTGTCTACAGCTGCCCCGCCTTGGCGTCTGCTTTGCAAGGGAGCAGAGCAAACTGAAAAGTAGATGCCAAGGTGTGATGAGACACGCGATCAACATCACTTGATGAGAATGAAATCAAAAGCTCGAGATGAAGCAAATCTCGGGAAATCCAACGAAATCAACAATGTTTGGATAAAACTGGGAGATGTGCACGAGGGCACGAAGGAGAATGATCAACTTCCAGCGCGGTGGAAGTACCTCAGGTCACAAACCTGTAGGTTTCACCATTGGGGAGCGGTTACCAGCTAATGTGGACGTGCTGCAGCCAAGGTGGATCAAAGGGAAAAGGATTGAAATAAGATGATAGAAATCCAAACAAGGAGCTTTCGAGAAAATGACCCAAAACAGCGACAAAACGAACTGAGGATTCAATTCGGCAATGAAAATCTCATATCTCGAAGATTAAGATCAATTCAACCCTCAAAACAGCTCATCAGAATGATTTTTCAACAGTTGATTCAAAGTCCTACATGAATGCATGCTGGGCTAAAGGAAAAATAAAGCAAATGAGATATAATATAATCAAGGATAATATTGTTAAACTGCCAGACTGGGTCAAGAAACCAATTCTGCGAGCTGATACTAAGCCGAAGCCCGTTTATCCACGCACCAATTCGCAAAAGGGAACCATCGTCCCCAGTCTTGGATGGCTCAACGGCCTATCCGTGCGACTAAGACTCCTCTGGAATCATCATTGTTTTTGATGAAGGGGAACTCAAATCCCAGATTTACCAAAGCCACAAGGTCCTTGATATAATCTAGTAGCATATGTAACATATAGTAGAATGCATACAAGGAGATGGTGATATCAATAAGCATGGGAACTGAGAACTGAGCTGCAAGCACCGCGGGACTTTGATGATGATGCCCAGTCGGCGGGACCAAGAGCCTCTTCCTGCGCTCAAAAATTCATTAGCCAAGATATAAAAGATAACAAGCAATGAATAAGGCATTCAAGCGTAGCAAGCATAGCATGAATCAAAGCAACCAATCATAGCATATATCATGAACAGCATAAGTCAAATCATGGCATAGCAAAGCATCATTATTTGTTGTTTGTCATGAGGATGACAATCTGGCTAATCAAGTTTTGGAGTTAGATAATCAAGATCTGATAATGCCCATCGGCGGAGTAATCAGATGAAACGAGCAGGAGTTGATTGAAAGATTTGGATATGAGTAATCATGAGATATGATAATCAGAATGATATAGGGAGATGATGCCCCTGGGTGGCATGTCATGAGAATATTGGGAAGAATCAATAGATTGATAGTAATAGGTAGAGAGAGGACCCATCCCGTACTTTTGGTCTCCGCAAAGCTGTTCCTGTAAAACACCATCAGAAAATACAATGCAAATTTTTGGATTTTGGAAATATGCAAATTTTTATGAGTTTTAGAATATGCAAATTTTTATGAGTTTTGGAATATGCAAATTTTTATGAGTTTTGAAAATATTTGAATTTTTATGGAGATTTTTGGAAAATATTTTGAATTTTGTTGGGATTTTGATCGGGAAATATTCAAATTTTTTTTTGGATTTTGGAAATATTCAAATTTTTTGTGGAGATTTTGGAAATATTCAAATTTTTTTGTGGAGATTTATTTAGACATTGTTAATGCAGCATCAAAGGGTGTTTTAAACCACTGACTAGGGGTCCTTGTTCCTTCCCTTTTCGCTAAAAACTACCCAAAGCTGGACGTGCATTGAAAGTGGCATCCTATAACCGACCGTCTTTGATCAACGGTGCCCCTACCAAGGCCATACCTGAGAAACGTTCGGTCTTGGAGGGAGAAGAGAAGAATAATTGGAGATAAACTTTATACAGGATGGGAAATATCGGGACTTGAATTCCTTCCAAGGTGTTCCCTTCAAAGAGGTAGTCTGTTGCGCCGGGACTTTATGCCTTTGATTTTCAGACCCTTGACATGCATACGACCAGGGTTTTCCCTGCGGGGACTTTGCCACTCTTGACATGTCATAATTCACAATTTTACTTTTATCGAAATTCTGACTTGATTTTCATAATAGCCCTTTTGGCGAGATGTATATCATGAAAACTCATATGAAAACTCATATTGATTTTGGGTCAAGACTGCCCCTATTTGAGACTCCTCTCGTATTGGGGATTACCAAGGTTGGTCATCTCATCCGTCAACCTCTTGCCCCTGCACGTGGCCGAGTAAAGAAGAGAAAAGACTTTCAGATATACTCATGGCATGGCCAAGATAGCAACGGTGTTTTATCAAGGAGCCGGCTAAGGACGCCGTGAAGTGTGTGTGGTGCCCAACTAAGGGTTGCTCTTAACAAGCGGGGAGAGAATATTGAATTCCCAGCGTAGGGTTATTTTTAACCAAAGGTGCTGCAGAAGCAAGCCTAAAGACTCTTTTTGAGGATGATTTAATTAAACAAAAGCTTAAGATAAAGATTTAAAACACCACTCTTAATCTTGTTAAGAAGCACTTCATTTTGAAAATCATGTGGAAAGCAATGAGATAATGATATCATAAAAATACATACTTACGCCAATATGTTACCTTGCGACCTTTCTTGAAATAATTGCCATGAGAGGCGGGGTTGATCATCATGGGATTTGTCCTCTTTAGCAGTCAAAAGGATTGGAAGCAAAGGGTTTGAAAGTGGCTTAACAAGAAGGAGTGGTGCCAAGACCAGACTCAGACGAATAAGGAAAAAAAGGAAGAGAGGCGAAGGCTAGAACTCCCTCACTAAGGCGCGGAGACCCTGATCACATGGAACAGTCTACAGAAGAAGTGAAGAATTAGAAGGATGAGTGAGGACTAAAGCCTCGAAAGCAGTGAGAGAATGGGCAGATGCCCAAGGCAGTGGATGCGGAAGAAGTTGGGTCGGACCCGGAATTAGGAGGAATCAGAAGGAGAAAATGGTAGATAGAAAGAGGCGGATCTAGAGGGTCCGGAGGCGGTGGAGGAGAATCCTGATAAGAGGAATCATCCGGAGGCTCCGGAGGGATGACAAAAGAAGGGACGCGATGCCCTGGGGAGAAATAGGGAAAAAGATGATGAAAAAGGTGACGGAACATGAAGAAGAGAATAAAAGATATGAAGTCCCGGAGGAGCAAGAAGATGAATCGAAAGAAATATAGAAGGTCCGGAGATTCCGGAGGAATGAAATCAGGAGGGTCGCGATGCCCTGGGAGATGATACAGAGAATAAGACGGAGAATCCGGAGGTTCCGGAGGAATAAGATAGAAAGGGGCGCGATGCCCTGAAAGGACGAGGGAAGAATCCGGAGGTTCCGGAGGAAGCAAATGGAAAGGGGCGCGATGCCCGAGGAAAAGATGGAGAGAATCCGGAGGTTCCGGAGGAGTGAAACCAGGAAGGAGAAGGTGGAAAGGGGCGCGATGCCCGAGGGGAAAGTCCGGAGGTTCCGGAGGAATAGAATCATAAAGGGCGAGATGCCCAAAGAGGAGGGATAAAATTCCTGGAGGTTCCAGGGAGATAGCAGGAAAAGGGACGCGATGCCCCAGGGATAGTGGATAAAAAGATGAAGATGAATAAGATGGGAAGTGCGGAATATCCGGAGGTGCCGGAAGGCGGGGAAGATACGGGTTTGGAAACCCGGGAAGTAGGAGGTGCAAATGCATGCAAAATGATGGATGTAATGGATGCAATGAATGCATGAATGCAACAGAATGCATGAAATGCAAAGAATAGGAAGAATGTGAAGGGCGAGAGGATGAGATCCTCCTCCTAACCCTCGGAATGGCCCACGAAGAAAAAGTGATTGAAATGGATATGGATGAAGTTGAATGAACAAGAGTGGAAAAAATAGGGGACGACCCCTTAAGACAATTGCCCCTCCACGGCAGTGAACATGTGCGACCAATTGGCCCAATAAAGGAAGCTTCAATAAATGACACCCCCCTTGGAAAGCGAAGATCAATAAGGTGAGGGAGTCGTAGAGTTGGAACATGAAGCATCGCCATGCCCATTGATGGTGATGAATATGGAATGTTGAATAAAATGGGCATTCGCCCCTTGTAAGGAATAATGAATTCGGAATTCGGAAATTGGAACAAGGGGTGCCCTGCCCGGCCCTTAGACGGCATCAACGCCCGGCATGGCGGCGACTTGGCTTCTTCGGCCGTGATTGGCACAATAACCCGGATTGGCATCCGGCAAATGAATTCTTGCATCTTGAATGGCACGGCCAAATCCTTGCTGCCCGGCTCTTGATTATCTTCGGCACCTGTGCTTGCAGAAGGCCCCCCATTCCGAGTAGTAGAGGGAGGTGAAGCGGAGGCGGAAAGCTCCATGGATGGTGGAGATATAAGGGGAGGTGTTGGCGTAAATGGAGGCGGAGGTTCAAACACATCGAGTTTCTCCCTTTGCTTGCAAGCGGTCGGGGTTAGCTCAAGTGCAAAAAGTGGTGGACCCTGCTCAGAATTAACCATAGGTAAAGGCGAAAGGCTATGTGGTGGAGGTATGGGTTTTGGGGTTAAAGGCATAATGGAGGGTAATGGTGGTGAAATTGGGGAAGTGGAGGCCGAGGTGGAGGCTAATGGGAGGCTGATTGGGGAAGGTTTAATGATGGGTTCGACGGAGGCTAATGGTGTGGAGGTAGATGGCTTAACGGGTGGAGGTTTAATGGTGGAAGGCTTGGGGGAGGCCAGTGTTGCGTGGGTTAATGGTGTAATAGGAGGAGGTGTAATGTATGCGGTGTCAAGGATAGGAGGAGACTTACAATGTGCCGGTGTGGGTGATTGAAGTATCGACCCATCATCGTAACACCAATTAGTCTCATAAATAGGGATTGGATCGGGGATGGTTTCATCCTGAGCAGGAGGTTCATCGAATGAAAATGGGGAAAGCGGAAAGTTAAGGAAACTCGGAAGGGGTGCCTGCGGAGCTTCATCATCATCGTACACTGCCTCAGATTCTTCAATTGCCGGCTCTTCCTCGCTTGGAATGCCGAAGTCATAATCGTCCATCCTGTCTTTCCATTCATTCTCCATCTTTGTAATCTCGTCCAAAGCGGCATGGAGAGGATTGACTGGAGTAGGAGGAGCCGTGACCCTCTTTATTTGTTCCTCCATCAAAGTAATCTTATCAAGCAGAGATTGTTGGAGGGGTGTGACTTGAGCAACAGAAGGTTGGCAGAGCCTTGAAGGAGGAAGGGCCGTATAAAAAGGCCGTGGAGGGGAATCAATGGGTCGACCCATAGAAGAACCCGGATGGGCCGGATTGTAATGAATAAATGGGCCTTGGGGCCGTGATCGAGAGGGAATGGAAGGAGGCGGGTGATGGGCCACCCGAGTAGAATGAACAGGAGGAGATGGGTAATGGGCTACCCGATCAGGATTGGAAGGAGGAGGGGGGTGATGGGCCACCCGTGTAGAATTGGAGGGAGATGGGTGATGGGCCACCCGAATAGAATTGGAAGGAGGTGGGTGATGGGCCACCCGTATAGAATTGGAAGGAGGGAGAGATGCATGAGATGTACCCTCAACGGCAGCCTTAAAAGCTTGGATCTGTTGAGGGGTAAGATGATCTAATGCATGAATGATCTGGGAGACCTTCTCATCATTGGGACGAGAGGATCCCGAGGGAGTAGTGGCTCGGAATTGAGTTGAAGGACCATTGGATTGGACATTGCCCATGGGTCGGGCATGACCATAAGAATGAGAATGTGGTCCTTTGAAAGAATGGTGAGAATGATATTGAACATGTTGAAATTGAGGATCATAAGATGTGCATGGACGATCATCCTCATGAGCATTATTTGAATTGAACATGTTGTTTTGTCTATCAAAGTAAGCCATTATGCAATCCAAGTAATGTGCAAACAATTTGCAAAGAAACACACAAGTTGGAATGGTTACCTTGATTTTTATTTGTTTAAACCTTGGTGAATTAATGATTTTTAACAAAGTTTGGAATGATTCACACAAGGGGGGGGAAACCTAGTTTCAAATGATATGAACTCCAATGTCAACTAGGAACCCTTTCTCACCACGTATATGGCCAACTAATCCGAGACTTCAAAAGGGTACAACCTGCCCGGCGTCCGTGAGGGAATCCACGGGTGCGGGGACTTACGGAGGCTTGGAAAAGGGATTTCCGGTCCAAAGAGACGGAATGCTCAATGGAGGGTCGTCCCGATTCCAAGAGGGTGTGTGGAATCCTAATGAAGAGATAGGAGGTCTCCCAAACCAAAATGTAAATATGAATGCAGCAGGAAAAATCAAGCTAATCACAGCAAATGGTCAATCAATAAAGATAAGCATGAATCATGATGAAAAATCACAGCCGGGAGGGCTCTGTAAACCCACAGTAAAAACACGCCCTGGCAGGGGGCGCTACTAAAAAAGGACACGACGGTGTGACTGTCGTGAATCAAAGCGAGGGGCCCAGGGCAGGGTGAAACACGCCTTAGGGTGAGGCGCTACCAATAAAAGGACGCCCTTTCCAGCGGGCGTCAAATCAAAAGAAATGCCTGAATGGGAGGCGCTAAGCATAAAGAGGCGCCCTGTGGTAGGGCGTTAACTCACAGAGCAGGTAAATAAAGCAGGGCAATATGATAAAGACGCCCGGGGAGGAGGCGTTAATCAAAGATAACACGCCCTGCGTGAAGGTGTTATAAATAAAAGACGCCCTTGACAGGGGCGTGAATTCTTTCAAACCTCCACGGCCAGCAACCAATGAAAACACTCACAGTCACATAAATGAGGCAATCAACAGGATATAAGCATGCTCATCAAAAAAATTTAAATAAGTGGAAATTTTTAAAGAAAAATCAACAAACTGACGAATCACTTAGGGAAGAGTGCAAAACCAATGGAGGGTGCCCGAGGGGCACAAAAGGGAGACGCACCGAGGGTGTAAATAAGGAAGATGGCACACGCGGGTGCCTAAGGGGAAAGGGGTAATGAAAGAAGAACACAAAGGGTCCCACCGTGATCGCCAATTTGTAGATTCTATTTAAAAAATTTCACTTAAACAAATAGAAATAATGAATAAATAATAAGCATAAAAGGGGATAAGCACGAGGTGCTAAGATGGACTTTGTGATCGCCAGAGACACGAGGGCCTCAAAATATAATCAATAAAAAATACATGGGAGGATGATCGCGAAAAATACCTCAAAAGTGCGGGGATGTGAGTGCTTCCTTTCTCTTCAAATCGGCCGGCCGATGAAGAGAGTTCTTGCTTTTATTACCCTTGCAAAACAAACAAACACCACCAAAAGAATTGAATTAGAAATAAGGTGGATGTAGCATCAATTCATAAAAATATATGAGCATGAAAAATTGATTAAGAACACACCTTGTGGGTGGTTGGCCCTTAAACCCCTATGCAAAAGGGTGTGGGGAGATATGATGATATGATGAATGGTGATATGAATATGATAAAAAGGTGTGCAAGAGTGCACTGTATGGAGGTCTCAACGTGGTTGAGAAGGGGAGTTAATAGGATAATGATGCATGCACATGATAAAAATAAAATAAAGAAAATAGAGGGGAGATAAGAAAAATCTGTTTGTTGCTTGGCTTTGATATTCAATGAGGAGGAAGACTCGATGGGATGAAGATTTGTGCAGTGCAGAGCCTCCTCCCGAGCCAATAGCAACAGCACCTGCTCCTGCGAGAGAAGAAAAAAAGAGAAACAGAAGAAGAAAAGAAGAAGAAAACAGAAGCAGAAGAAGAACGGAGGGAAAGAAGGGGGGTGTCGAACAGAAGAGGATCCAACCTCACAGAGCTACAGGCGCTCTATTAAATAGAATCCAATCAAAAGATGGAAGGATAAGAACGGGCAAGAGCCCAAGGGGGAAAGATAAGAACGGGCAAGAGCCCAAAATAGGAGAGGATTAGACTGGGCAAGAGCCCAAACGAAGCAGTGACTCTCTGGGGAAAGGCTGCATCCGTTCGGAGCACAAAAATGAAACACGACCTAGACAAAGGCGTCAATTCAAGAATTGACGACCTGCCAGAGGGCGTCTTCTAAAAACACGACTTAGATCAGGGCGTTAATTCAAAAATCAAATTTTAGAATTTATTTGAAAATTGTGAAACACGTCTGAGTCAAAGGCGTTAATTAAAACGCGCCTTAACAAAGGACGTTAATTCAAAATATTCGAAATAGGGCCAATTTTTATTTCTCAATATTATTTTCCATTTTTTAGGTGGAGGTGCATCTCGTCGCCCTGATTCCAACGACTATTTTTGCGAATTTTTCTGACACCCGGAAGGCCACCAAATCACCTCTGGAAGGGGTTGAAAAATAATAATAAAATATTCAATTTGA
This sequence comes from Amorphophallus konjac, assembly GCA_022559845.1. Classification (NCBI taxonomy): domain Eukaryota; kingdom Viridiplantae; phylum Streptophyta; class Magnoliopsida; order Alismatales; family Araceae; genus Amorphophallus; species Amorphophallus konjac. The sequence continues at coordinate 30,944,942 of CM040119.1, forward strand.
AAGACACGCCCTCACGTACGGCGTGAATTTGATTTTCTATTTTTTTATTCTTTTCGAATTCAAAATAACGCCCATGGTTAAGTCGTTAATTCCCAAAAAATTCTGAAAAATTCCCAGAAAAATCTAGAAAAATGGAAATTTGAAAGAATGGACGCCCTCCACTATAGTCGTTAATTTTTTAAGAAACGCCCATGTATAAGTCGTTATTTAAAAGACGCCCCACGTCAAGTCGTTATTTCTGAAAAATAGAGAAAAATTCTATAAAATCTAGAAAAATTCAGAAAAATCTAAAAAATAGGGAAAAATAGGAAAAGAGATAAAAAGGGAAGAAATCCAAGAAAAGTGGGAAAAATCACTCAAACAAAGCTAATTTGAGGGTCAAATTGGGACGTTACAAGGTAATATGAGGTGTACTCAGAGTAACGTCAATTTTGGCGTGTCTACAGCGACCGATCTTGCCGATGGTGACAAGGGTCGAAAAGGTAGACAGTATTGCCGATGATGACAAAAACCGGATGGGTAGCGACCGATCTTGTCGATGGTGACAAGGGTTGAAAGGGGTAGACGGTCTTGCCGATGGTGACAAGAACCGGATAGGTAGCGACCGATCTTGCCGATGGTGACAAGGGCCGAAAGGGGTAGACGGTCTTGTCGATGATGACAAAAATCGGATGGGTAGCGACCGATCTTGTCGATGGTGACAAGGGTCGAAAGGGGTAGACGGTCTTGCCGATGGTGATAAGAACCGGATAGGTAGCGACCGATCTTGCCGATGGTGACAAGGGTCGAAAGGGGTAGACGGTCTTGTCGATGATGACAAAAACCGGATGGGTAGCGACCGATCTTGCCGATGGTGACAAGGGTCGAAAAGGTAGACGGTATTGCCGATGGTGACAAAAACTGGATAGGTAGCGACCGATCTTGCCGATGGTGACAAGGGTCGAAAGAGGTATAGACACTAGAAGTGTATAAGTGGGATATCGGATGAAGACCCTCACCCCGACCTCAGAAATGGCCTTTGGACGACGGATGGTTCATCACTATTCAGCATTCATTTTTATTCACATTACTGACCTAAGCGCCCTTTCGGGTTTTCGCCGAAGCCAGCCCCCTCTTGCTTTTGCCCGCGCGCCCCTTCAGGTTTTCACGCGGCGGGGTACCCGATTTTACCCGCGACGCCCTTTCGGGTTTTCGCCGCAGCTGGGTTATAGCCATTTTTGCACTTGACCTGATATAGGAGCAAGTCTGGCGGGGTATCTCTATTTTTAACCCCAATTTCTTTTCTTTTTTTTTTGTTTTTGAATTTGAGATTCAGAAGAACTGGACCGCGGGAACGCTGACCGTCCTTGTCGATGAGGACAAGGGTTGGTCTTAGGTTTATTTCGTCGACACTGGTTAAATGTCGAAGCAAGGACGTGGCTTATTAACAAGGATGTAGGATCCAAGTTCAAGAGTAGAGATCGACCGTTCTCGCCGATGATGGCGAGAGTCGAAAAGGGGTTATTCGTCGGCATATGCTACTGCCGAAACAAGGATGGGGTTGTCAACAGGGACGTAAGGTCCAAGTTGAGGGTAGAGATCGACCGATCTCGTCGAGGATGACGGGGGTCGAAAATGATATGTTAAAGGATTTCCGGCGGGACTTTGCTGATTGTCCCTTTCGGAGTTTTATTGGGTGGAGAATAGGAGAGGCATTTGGGAAATTACCACTTTACCGACTCAGGCGCCCTTTCGGGTTTTCGCCGAAGCCAGCCCCCTCTTGCTTTTGCCCACGCGCCCTTTCGGGTTTTCACATGGCGGGGTACCCGATTTTGCCTGCGACGCCCTTTCGGGTTTTCGCCACAGCTGGGTTACGGCCATTTTTGCACTTGTCCCGATGTGGGAGCAAGTCCAGCGGGGTATCTCTATTTTTAACCCCATTTTTATTTTGACTTCTTTCTTTTCTTCCTTTTTTTTTATTCGGAATGCGAACCGAGAGAGGGTAGCTTGATCGGGGCGAAATGCCGCTAACCAAGGAAAGGTAGCTTGATTAGGGCGGAGAGCCGCTAGCCAAGGAGAGGGTAGCTCGATCAGGGCAGAGTGCCACCGACCGATGAAAAGTAGCTTGATCAGGGCGGAGTGCCGCTAACCAAGGAAAAGTAGCTTGATTAGGGCGGAATGTCACTGAACCAAGGGAGAAGGTAGCTCAGTTAAGGCGGAGTGCCATTAAACCAAGGAGAAGGTAGCTCGGTTAAGGCGGAGTGCCATTAAACCAAGGAGAAGGTAGCTCGGTTAGGGCGGAGTGCCACTAACCAAGGGGGAGGTAGCTCGGTTAGGGCGGAATGCCGCTAACCAAGGAAAAGGTAGCTCGATTAGGGCGGAATGCCGCTAACCAAGGAAAGGGTAGCTTGGTTAGGGCGGAGTGCCACTAGACCAAGGAAAGGGTAGCTCGATTAGGGCGGAATGCCGCTAACCAAGGAAAGGGTAGTTCGGTTAGGGCGGAGTGCCACTAGCCAAGGAAAATGTAGCTCGGTTAAGGCAGAGTGCCATTAAACCAAGGAGAAGGTAGCTCGGTTATGGCGAAGTGCCACTAACCAAGGGGGGTAGCTCGGTTAGGGCGGAGTGCCACTAGCCAAGGAAAGGGTAGTTCGATCAGGGCGGAGTGCCGCTAACCAAGGAAAAGTAGCTTGATTAGGGCGGAATGCCGCTAACCAAGAAAAAGTAGCTCGATTAGGGCGGAGTGCCACTGAACCAAGGGAGAAGGTAGCTCAGTTAAGGCGGAGTGCCATTAAACCAAGGAGAAGGTAGCTCGGTTAGGGCGGAGTGCCATTAAACCAAGGAGAAGGTAGCTCGGTTAAGGCGGAGTGCCATTAAACCAAGGAGAAGGTAGCTCGGTTAGGGCGGAGTGCCACTAACCAAGGAGAAGGTAGCTCGGTTAGGGCGGAGTGCCACTAACCAAGGGGGGTAGCTCGGTTAGGGCGGAGTGCCACTAGCCAAGGAAAGGGTAGCTCGGTTAAGGCGGAGTGCCGCTAACCAAGGAGAAGGTAGCTCGGTTAGGGCGGAGTGCCACTAGCCAAGGAAAGGGTAGCTCGGTTAGGGCGGAGTGCCACTAGCCAAGGAAAAGGTGTTCCGACCGATCACTCGGGGTGTGTCGGCTGCGCCGCATGATACAGCTTAATGTGTTTTTCGTTGAGGGGAGAGAACTGGATGACTCCTTTGTGGTCTACAAGGACGTAGGCACCCCCTTCATATACTCGGCGGACGACATACGGTCCGACCCAGTTTTCGACCAGCTTCCCTTTGGGGTTAGAGGCCATCACTTCTCTTCTTTTGACCATCACCAGGTCTCCTTTCTTGAACTCTCGACCCTTGACTAACTTGTCAAAAGCACGGGCCATGCGAGCTTGGTAGAGTTGGATGTTTTGTTGCGCCCGGAGGTGTTTTCCTTCGAGCTCAGCGAGCTCTTCCAATCTTCTTTCTGCATTGTTCTGCTCACCACTGACTAATCCGTGCTGGATGGCAACTCGCAATGAAGGAACTTCAAGTTCAATCGGCACTACAGCTTCCGACCCATAGACAAGGGAGAAAGGTGAACAGCCGGTTGGGGTCTTGTAGATAGTACGGTAGGCCCAAAGTGCTTCGTACATCCTTTCTTCCCAATCCTTTTTGTTAGACTTGACTGTCTTTGCCAATAGTGTGCACAAGGTCTTGTTAAAGGCCTCTGCCAGTCCATTGGCTTGAGGGTTGTAGGGGGACGATGTCCTCCAGTCAATTTTGTATTTGTCGGCTAGCCGATAAACCTTCTGGTTTCTGAATTGTCTGCCATTGTCAGAGATGATTCAGCTGGGGATTCCGAACCGGAATATTACATTCTGCCGGAAGAATCTTGCAACTAGTTCTCCCGTCACATCTCTTAGTGCTATTGCTTCTGCCCATCTGGAGAAGTAATCTGTAGCTGCTAAGATGTATTTGCACCCTGATGAAGATGCTGGTAGTGGCCCTACCACGTCCGTGCCCCACTGAGCAAGCGGCCAGCTTGGTAGAGTGGGATGCAGTGGCACTGGAGGTCTCCTCGCCACATTAGCGTGTTCTTGACATTTCTGACAAGCCTTGGCAAATTTGCAACAATCATTAAACATAGTGGACCAATAATAACTCAGCTTCTTTATCTCAATTTTCATTTTCGGGCCAGCCTGGTGTGCTCCAGCTGATCCTGCATGAACTTCTTGCATCACCTGTCCCGCCTCTGCTGAAGACAAGCAACGGAGTAGGACTTTCCTTCGGGCATCTGCCATAATTCAAAACAAGGTCCCGCTTCTCATCTCGTAAGAATCCTTGATCCTCAGGAGCTTCATTCTCTGTTCCTTTTCTTTTGGAAGTTGCTGGTGTTGAAACCAGCGTAGGAGATGCTCTCGCCAGTCGGGCTGCTGAACCCCTTCGATGACTGCTACTCCCATCTCTTGTTCGTCGGCCAGAACCTCTGTTACGCTGGGGACCTGTCGGCGGTTGATCACTGTTATATTCAGGCTTGTGTCTGGCGGGACCGCCAATGAACTGGCCAGCTTAGCGAGGGCGTCTGCCTGAGCATTTCGGCCTCGATTGATATGCTTGATGCTGATGAAGTAAAATCTTGACATCAGGCGAGTTGCCAACTGGTGATAGGGGAGGAGCTCTTGCTTTCGCACCTCGAACTCTCCTTCCAGCTATTTTATAACTAGCATGGAGTCTCCGAATGCTTCCAGCATCTGAATTCCCATGGACAGAGCAATCTGCAACCCGATTATCAGGGCTTCATATTCTGCCTCATTGTTTGTGCATTGTTTGTTTATGGAGCAGGAAGTATGCACCACTTCTCCTTCTAGGGATTTCAGGACTATACCTGCCCCTGCTCTGACCCTGGATGACCCGGTAGCAGAGGTGTCAATTCTGGAAGCGCCATCAAAATATAGCTGCCATGAGGAAGGCTGTACTTGGGCGGCTTCTAGGGTTTCATCCTCGGGGAGTTTCGGTTCCCACGGGCTTTCCCCGGGCACTGGGTGCTCAGCGAAGAAGTCTGCAATAGCTTGACCTTTGATGGCCTTGCGCGGTACGTAGGAGACATCAAACTCCATAAGGATTACCGCCCACTTGCCTAGGCGGCCTTTGAGTGCCGGCTGGGACATAATATATTTCAGGGGATCCTCCTTGGACACCAAGCTGATTTCATGCGACAACATATAATGCCGGAGTTTCTTGACTGCGAAGACTAGTGCCAGGCAGATCTTCTCAATATAAGTATATTTCTCTTCAGTTCTGACCAGTCTCCATCTGAGGTAATAGAGGGCTTGTTCTTTCCCTTCTTCATTGTTCTGGGCCAGCATTGCCCCCAGAGAATTGTGTGTAGCTGCTATATACAGTATCAACGGCCGTCCTTTCATCGGTGCGCCCAATACTGGAGGAGTCTTCAGATAGTCTTTTAGCTTGTCAAAGGCTGTCTGGCAATCTTCATCCCAATAAAAGGGAACATCTTTCATCATTAACTTGTGAAAAGGCTGGTATCGCCCTGACAAATTGGAAATGAACCGCCGGATATAAGCCAGGCGGCCCTGTAGTGACCTCAGCTCGGAGATGTTCCTAGGTGGAGGTAACTCCTGAATCGCCTTGATCTTTGCGGGGTCTATCTCGATTCCCCGATATCGGACGATGAAGTCCAAGAATTTTCCGCTCGACACTCCGAACGCACATTTCATAGGATTCATTTTTAGCTCATGCTGCCTCAGCCTCTGAAAAACAATCCGGAGGTCTTGCAGATGATCTTCTTTTCTTCTGGTTTTGACCACCAGATCATCTATGTAGCACTCGACCTTGTGGTAGAGCAATTCATCAAAAAATTTGGTCATTGCGCGCTGATAGGTTGCGCCAGCATTCTTCAGTCCGAATGGCATTCTCTTGTAATGATAAATGCCTTTAGGAGTTCGGAAAGCAGTATGGACCCGGTCATGCTCCGCAATCCAAATCTGATTGTAGCCGGAAGATCCATCCATGAATGACAGGGCTTCATGGCCGGTTGTAGCATCGACCATGACCTCGGTTATTGGCACCGAAAAGTCATCCTTAGGGCAAGCTTTATTTAGATCCCGGAAGTCAACACAAATCCGGATCTGTCCATTCTTCTTTTTCACAGGGACGATATTCGCCAGCCATGTGGTGTACTGATTTTCTTCAACAAATCCCACATCAATGAGCTTGTCAACTTCAGCGCAGATTCGGGTGATGAGCTCCGGCCTCATACGCCGCAGTGGTTACTTCACCGGCTCGGCTTCGGGGCTGATTGTTAGCTCGTGTTGTGAGACAGCAGGGTTTAGACCTGGCATCTCTTTATAAGTCCAGGCGAAGCAATCCCGGTATTCTAGCAGCAGCTGGATGTACAGCTCCCGTTCGTCCGGGGATAGTTGGGCACTGAGGAAGGTAGGCCTAGGGTCCTTCTCATTTCCCAGGTTGACTTCTATTAGTTCATCGACTGTGGCTTGGCCTCCGTCTTCTATCTCCGGGGGTGCCGACTGGAGGTCGACGAAGTCTGGAACACCATCTCGAGGGTCGAGTACTTCGACTTCCTCGTCAGACACTGCCAGAGCTTCATGGGGTCCTCTTGCTTCTCGTGCTAGCGATTGTGTGGATGGATCTATTGACATATCCGTTGCCGTTGCAGCTCCCGAGGGTGAGAGAACAGCTTCAGTGCTTGTAGATGAGGTTGCAGCCATGACAGGCCAGTAGTTGTTTGCCGCCGGACTCGGACAGCATATTGGATTTGTAGCAGAAGTTGAAGGAGTCTCGCCTTCTGGGACAGTTGTATCTTCCGCAGAAGTGGCTTTTTCTTTTCTGGTAGCCGGCTCCCCTTGATTGGAGTAAACCGAGGCTTCGTTGACTGGCAGAAAGGATGTTGAAGTCGTCATTAGTATGACCCCTGCGGAGGGAGAGACTTCTTCTTCTTGAGTATCTTCGGCTTCGCTGCTGCTAGCCGTATCAAATGCGGCTTGAAAGGCCGCTTCTTCAGGACAGACCTGCTCCCAGCATCGGCAGGAGATCAAGGTCTCCATTTGTTGGTTCCGGGATAGAGCCAATTCAGCATGTTCGGCTTCCGCCGGGTATTCATCAAAGGTTGCCCCCAGAGGGCTATCTTCAGTTGGATAGAAGGCGGAGATGGTATCCACCTCGTACCGCCCACTGTAATAGTAGTCTTCCAGGGTGAAGCCCAGACCCGGATGTTGAGAGACACGTCTCATTTCTTTGTCCAGATTCGTAGGATACCACATCTTCTGGAAAGCTTCCTTGCATTTTTGAGGTTGATCGGGAGGGATGTGTTGCTTTTGAAACATCCTGGCCGTCCGATCAGTGGTAAATGCCAGGCCCTGAACAGGAACCCACGGGTCGGCTAGATCCTCAGGGAGGCTACAGTCTGTGTCCTCCTGAGTGGGATGCTCCTCAGCTGTATAGAACAAGCTGCTGGGCCCATCTTCTTGTGTCACCTCCCAGGCTTTGAAAGGTTCGACAGTGGGATCATTGAGGCCGGAGACTGGCTTGGTGAGGCCGGCCGGGACTCCGATGCGGTCGTGCTGTCGATCAACATGCACTTCCTTAGCTTTGGGGTATAATGCTGGGGGTGTCATCCTGCCGACATTTCCAGAAGCCGTGATGTGGGAAACCACCTTCGGCTTGACATATCCGCGCGGCGGTGGTGGATACCAACCGTCACCCGATTTGTTCTTCGATGCCCCTACGGGGGTTCCATCTTCAGAAACCTTCCGGGGAGACCCCGTATATAGGTTGGCGTCCGCCAAGTGACATTCAAACACCTCGAACGGGTGGATGTCAGCAAATATCCTCTCCTCCTTCCCCTGGAGGCTGTATTTGATACATTGGTGGAGAGTGGAGGGCACCACCATATTTTCATGCAGCCATGGGCGGCCGAGCAGTGCTTTGTAGGAGGTGCGAGAGTCAATGACGTGAAACTGCACCGTTGTAGTGAAATCTGCCAGGGTCAGTGTGAACTCTGCCACTCCCATAGATACTTCACATTTTTGGTTGAAGCCAGCGATACGCATATCCCCGACTTTCTCGAGATGCACATTAAAGTGGTACCTCTCGTATATTCTATATGGCAGGATGTTGACTGCTGCACCAGGATCGACCAGAATCCGGTTCAGTTCTCTTCCGTTCAGGTGCCCTTTCATATATAGCGGCCTGTTGTGACTGGCAGTAGGTAGTAGCATGTCTTCTGGAGAGAAGGTCATACTGGCTTCTGGTATAGCCTCAGCTATGCAGGCTTCAAAATGAGCAGGCGTCTGCAGAGCAGTGATGATCGCCTGTCGAGTCTCTTCACTCAAAGAGAGAATTTCCCAGATCGTAAATCGAGCAGGGAGCTTCTTAAGCAACTTCATTATTCGGCTTCCAGCCCGGATATTGGAGAGCTTCATCTCTTCAGCCCATCTGGGCTTGGAAAGGCTTTGATTCACGGGCCCTGACGGACCTACTTCACCTTCCTCGGACTCGGAACCCTTTTGACTGGCATCGGCTGTCGAGTCTTCTTTATTAGCTGCTGTAGGGCAAGCCCCATCTGCATTTGCATCCTCAGTAGATTGCGCTGGCTGCAGGTGAATGACCCCGGGCGTAAGGTTAGCCTCCTGACAAGGCTACTTCCCCTTTGACATCTTCATGAATTCAAGGAATGAAGGGACTGTCTTGCCCCCAGTCTTGCTATATAGACCTGACGGAGGAGGGATTTGAACTCCCTTAACCTCCGGCGGAGGTGTCTTGTAGGGTTGCTCCCCTCTGAACATGATGTTGTGATTGGGTGGTGGCTGGCGCCCCCTTTTCCGGCCTGACCGAGTGGCATGTGCAGCAGTTGCGGCCTCGGCCTTGCCTCCCCCAGCATGGGGTGTGAAGCAAATTTCTTCTTCTTCCTCTTCTCCGGGTAGGTTGAAGAGTGCTGACAAGGTATTGCAGGAGGCGACCTGTATTTTATGGGCCCCAGCGGCCTTTCTTTTCCTTTTCTTTTGCTTTTTCTTCTTTTTGGTTTCTGCAGGTGCTTGCCCCCAAAACAGGTTGCTCTCCTGAGGTGGTGCTGCTTCAGCTTCCTCCCCTTGCCTAAGTGAGAGTTGCTCCAGATCCTGCCATGGGACGTGGTCCCGTACCAGCAGAGGTTTCAGTTCGGGCTGTACATATTCATCTAGCCCTTCAATTAAGTGTTGCAATCGAAGGACCCCAGGATTGGTTTCCTTGATTACTGGCAGCGGAGTTTGTCTCCTCCTGTTAGGCGTGTGTATTCTGACAGCTGTAGGTGGAGTGACCCATACGGGTGCTACCACTGGCGGAGCAGGCCGGGGTGTAGTGCCACGGATATGTGCCCCCTCTTTTGGGCGGGGTGCCCTCTTCTTCTTGTGCTTCACAGGGATTTGCTGACACCCCTGCTGCTCCTTCACGGGCTCCAGAAAATGGATTTCGTAGGTGCTCCGTGTGCTTGCTTCAGAGATCTCCTCAGGTAATGCCTGGTAGAGGGAGACCATGTTGACTGCTGCTCTTCTGGGAGGAGCTTCATGCGGCTGAGGAGGGTCTACTTTGTACTCTCCCAGCTCTATTTCATTCTTCTTCACCATTCCTTCAATGATATCTTTGAAAACATAACAGTCTTCGATTGAATGTCCCAACATCTGGTGGTAGGGGCAGAATCTTGGACTGTCTCTTCTTTTGAGGTCTTCTGGTCTTCTCGGCTCAGGTAGAGTGACCATATTGTATTCTGTTACCCAGTCAAACAGGATCCGGGTCTTATCCTTAGGAAAGGAATAAGCCTTCTTCATTTTGTCCCTCAGCGAAGGACCTTCTATATCATCTGGAGCTTTCGCAGGTTGCGGGGGAGCCGCTTTCTTGCCTTTCTCCTTCTGTTGTTCGAACGCCTTGATATCAAGCGCATTCGCTTCTTTAGGTGTGGGGCGCCGTTCCGCAGCCTTGCCTTTCTGGGCTATGCTGGCAGTTGACGTCGGGACAGGCTTGGCTAGAAAAGCTTCCACCTCAGCCACCACATTATTCAGCCGGTCGAACGACCGTATTTCCATACCAATCATCTTTTCCAGGACCTCCCTCCTGAGATTTTGCTTACATATTTGCACAGCGTCCTCCTGATGCGGGGGCCGCTTACATCTCATTCCGAGGTTCCTCCACCTCTTGATGTAATCAAGGGTGGTCTCATCTGCCCTTTATTTTGTTGAATAGAGCTCGGCCACTGTGACCTCCCTCTCTGTGACATGGAATCTTTCTCTGAACTTCCTCTGCATATCTGACCAGTCATTAATTGACCCGGCCGAGAGACTGGAGTACCATTCGAAAGCGAGCCCCGTCAGCGAGGACCCGAAGAATTTCAGCAGATACGACTCGTCGGTGGCCAGATCACCCATAACGGTCATATAATATGCAATATGCTCTTTTGGGGAACCCTTCCCGTTGAATTTGTCAAATTTGGGCGGCTTGTTGACTCCCGGGGGAAGTCGTTTAGCCGCATGGTGTTGCGGGTAGGGCACCCGATAGGCATCTAATGCGACGTAGTCGCCTTCGCCCTTCTCCGCGAGCTTCAGCTCGATCATCCTTTCCACCATCATCCGGTTCACGACCGTGGGGTCGACTGGCTCCGGATAGAAGTGTGCTGGCTGCAGGTATGGGGTGACCAGGGTGGTCGCCTGTGGAGGATGCAACAGCGGGGGTGTTGGGTGCACCTGAGGAAGCACCGGAGGTAGCAGCGGCTGAGGCTGTGGCGGCCGCTGTTGTGCTGTCGTCACAGTCAGCTCTGACGGCTGGGGTAGTGTATAAAGCGGTGGAGGGTCGTCTCGACGAGCCGCTCCCTGGGATGATTCACCCTGGACTTCGGGTGGTTTGGAGGCCGATGAGTGTTCAGTTTTCTCCATCAACTGTTTCTTCAGGGAATCTATTTCCTGTCGATATTTTTGCAGCAGCATCAAGACTGATGGATCTATAGTGGTGGGGACACCTTCTGTTGTCTCCCCGGACGTACCCTCAGGCAGGATGTCGAGGAGTACGTCGTCTTCTTCTTCCGTCGTCACCACATTAGCGGTCAAGACGGGGGCTTTATCATCCCAGTGGAGGTAGACCTGGGGCTGTTTCTCTTTCATCATTGTTAGAAGCCCTCTTGCTGCTTCTGTCCTGCTGGTGGTTGGCCCCGGCCGTACGGCCAATTGAGCCAGTTCTTGGGGGTCTTCAGGGAGCTCCCCATATCGGCTGGACACGCCAGCCATGTTGCAAGTGAAAACCTGAATCCTTCTTCTTTGTCGATGGACCATCCGCCTTGCTTGTTGCGGAAAGGTCAGCCTCTCGAACACAAAAATTCTTCTTCTTTCTTCCCGCTCGGGGAAGGCTTCATCGGCTTCAATCTCAAAGCCGTCATCGTATCCATTGTCGTCGACCGACGACACCATACTTCTATCTTCCATATCTTCTTCATCCGCCACTGATGGGAAGTAGTCTTCGTCAGTGGCGACTGTCTGCATCAGTCGCTGCTGACCCAGCGAGGGGTTGCCCAGCCCTCGAAAGTAGTTCATGATCAGACAGGTTACCTCCTCTTGACCCCGCTCTTGATAGAGTACGGGGGATAGTTGTCGACCTCCAGTAGGAGGGATATAGGCCAGCCGAGCTCTGTCGGTCGGATGTTGGAATCTTCGTCCCGTGACTGGGACGTTGGCTTGGCGGGCAGCAGCCTGGAAACTTCTGCGGCGCGGGGGATCCGCAACCACTTCTTCTTCATTCGTCGAGGACAAGCCCCTTTCTCTTCTCGCTCCCGCCTCGTCGTTCATAGGACGGCGGCGGATGGGTGTCAGATGGTAGGCAGGTCGGGTCCGCTTGGGAACCCACACATGTTTGAACTTTTTCGGTTAGAGTGCCTATTATATTGGGTGAAAGTTTTTATAGGCCATATTCATTCACCCCCCCCCCCTCTGAATACTAGCACCGAACATAACAATTGGTATCAGAGCAGTCTCTGACTTAACAGATCTAACAATCTGCAGAGGATCCTGCTAACTGTTTAGTGCATTTCAGAGTGCGTCTTTTGGAATCGTTTTGATTTACTGTTTTAGTGCATCTCTGTTTGGTGCATTTCATAAGTGTGCCTCCTGCGTTCTGTATTAAGTTTCACTGAGTTAGTTCCTTGCCTTGTTTATCTGGTTGTGGTGCTTTGTTGTCGATTGCTTCGTGTCTTGAATCTGCTTGTCATCTGTTCTGATGGCTCATCCTCCGATATACAGAGGTGATGACCTTGGCCCATGGCTGGAAAAGTTACATCGGTATGTAAACACAACCGATCCTGATTTGTGGAAGGTAATAACTCATGGTCCATACAAACTATTGAAGGATAAATCTAAATGGACCAAGAAGGATAAGCTGAAAGACTCTGTCAATAATACAGCTGTAGTTTTATTAAAAGAGTCAATTGACAGATCTCTAATTGAATGCATTTCTTCTTGCAGGTCTGCTAAAGACATTTTGGATAAACTGAAGTCAATCAGGAATCACAGCAAGTGCTTAATGGCTGATCATAGAAATGCTGATGATGAAACTTCATCCGAGGTAAGTTCTGAATCAGAAGGATACTCTTTTGATGAATTGATAGAGATGTATGAAAACTTGTTAGAAGTTTCCAAGAAATTGAAATATGAAAATAAAAAATTGAAAAAGAAATGTGATAGAATAAATCTGAAAGATTCATGTGAAAACTGTCCAAATATGAAAAAGTCTTATGATGCTTGCATGCTAGATGTCCAGAATCTTAAGAAACAAAATGATTCTCTAAAAATGGAAAAACAAACATGGTTGGATAAAATGTCAGAAATAGAGAATCAGTTGGATGATAAGAAAAAGGAGCATCTAAAAGGCATGCAGGAATTCACTCAAGTTAATTCTGAATTGGATAAACTGAAAATTGAGAATGAAGAATTTCAAAAGAAAATTGAAAATCTTATGGGTAGAATAAATGAAATCAATGGGGAGGCTTCACATTCTTCTTCTGCTCAATTAACTTGCCATATGTGCTCAGTTCTAAGAGAACGAAATGAAGATCTTTATGGTGAGAATGAATGGCTGAGTAAACAAATTATCTCACTTAAAGAGGATCACAAAAATCTGCTCGCTGAGAAAATTAAAGCAGAAGAAAGAGAAGATGAACTGATTAAAAAATTGGAGCACATGTCTGGAAGAGAGAGATGTGCTAATAATGAAATTCAGGATAAAAATCTTGAGGAAGAAAACACTGAATTAAAAGCTGAAGTTGAAAAACTAAAGTGGTTGAACACTGACTTGTCTGAAAGACTTCTCACTATAGAAAAAGGGAAAGCTGTCCATGATGAAAATTCAGAAATTTTGAACAGTCTAGAACAGGAAATTGAGAAGTATAAAACTGCAAACCATGTTCTAAGCGAATGTGTTAATTACAGTGAACAGGAAATAGCCAGTTATGAACTTCACATTGCCAGCTTGGAAGATAAAATTCATAATCTGGAAAATTCAGCTATTGAGTCTGCCAAGATTAAAGGAAAAATGAAAACTGTTGGGAAGAGGAAGGATGATAACTCTGAAGGGGGAACAAATTGCTGCTCTGATACCAATTGTTATGTTCGGTGCTAGTATTCAGAGGGGGGGTGAATGAATATGGCCTATAAAAACTTTCACCCAATATAAAATTTCGCTCAAAAAGGAACAATGATGCTAACTAGACAGATTTACCAAATCTAAAAGCTAATCAACTATTCTGTTCTACCAGTTAGCAAACACATGGAGCGCCCCTATGCATTCATCTAGCGGAAGCACAAATGAACAAATCAAACCACAATGCACAAGGGTTTTTAGGTGGTTCAGTCCAGCAGACCTACATCCACCCCACACTCAATCCGAGTGTGGCTTCACTAACCGCTGGGCAACACAGCTTGCCAACAATCAGCTGGGCCTCACAGCTTGCCAACCGCTGAGCATCACAGCTTGCTTCCGATGGGCAATACAGCTTAGCCATCGCTGACTCACAGCTTGAACCCGCTGGGGAATACAGCTTAACCCGTCCGAGACCAAGTCTCGCCAGCTGAGGATTACAGCTTTACCTGTCCAGTGGAAACCTCCACTGCCCGCTGAGCTACACAGCTTGCTGTCCAGAGGCAGCACCTCTGCAAACCGCTGACAAACAGCTTGAAGAAATGTAAAAAGGTAAATGAAAATAGAACAAGACAGCAACGGAAAGCTGAAGCAATAAAGCACAAAATATAGCTCAACAATGAGCAACTTCAGATCTGGTTTTGAACCAAAGATCTGAGGAACGAACTCCTTCTCTCTCTCTTCTTCTTCTTCTTCTCTTCACACTCTTCTCGAGCTCTCTGCCTCTCTCTTTTTCTCTTCTGCTTCTTCCCTCTTTCTTTTCTTCTTCTTCTCTTTTCTCTTTCTATCTGGATCGTGGCTCTCTGTATGGACTTTTCTTCTCGCCAACTCGATCTATCTTCATCTGTGGACGAAGACCTCCTTTTATAACAGCAGCTAGTAGGAGGGCAGCACTGGGCGCGTGTGGCTTCCACATTTCCCGCCCAAAACTTTTGGCCACGTGTCAGCTTTCTGTCAGTCCTTCAACCTTGGATCACGTGCCCTCCTTAAGCTTCACGATCAAAGCACCTGTTAAACAGAGTATCGGATAAGTCATCAGTTTAAAGAACAACTCTGTATAGACTTATCAGGAGAACAGCGTTTTAGAAGAAACCTGGACGAGGTTAGAACGAAACAACACGAACTAACAAACGGCAACGACACGGAGACAACACGGAGACACAATAGGGAAAACGACATGAAGACAGAAATAACAAAGAAGACTCAGACGCAGAGACAGCACGAAGTGAAACGAGAACGACACGAAGTGTAGTAGTGACAGAAACACACACTACACAGAGAACGACACGAAGACGATGAAAACGACACGAGGTGAAGTCACAAGGCGACAAAGACACGAAGTGTAGGAAACACGACACGAAGACATGATACAACACGGAGACGAAACAGTAACCGACACGAGTTGAAAACAATACGAAGATGAAAACTGAAATCGACACGGGTTGAAAACAACACGAAGATGAAAAACAAGGAAAACGACACGAAGTCAAAGAAACAACAGTAACCGACACGAAGTGTGGTTACTAAACAGGAACGACTCGAGGTCTACAGGGAAACGACTCGAAGTTCATCAGAACTTATTCGAGCTGCCTCAGAAACACGACACGATGTTATGAGAGGGAAAACGACACGAAGTCATAAGAACAGCACGAGGTGAAAATGACACGGGCTGACCACAACAAGGATACAACACGAAGTCATAAAAACAGAAACGACACGAAGTATAACCTCATACAAGTTTTTCCTGTCAAACATTGAAATCAACACGAAGTGTCGTAAGCTCAGACGACACGAAATCTTTTCGTGTTAGTGAGTGGAAACAGCACGAAGTGTGACTCAAGTGGCACTGAAAGCAACACGAGGTGAGACTTCACGCTGTACAGACTTGGACTTTGTATATGAAGTGCGATGTACAGACTTTGACGAATCAGAAGGCTGTATAGACTTGGAGACCCAAAGCCATTGTATAGACTTTGAGCATATGACACGGCTGTACAGACTTCGCCTAAGACGCTGTACACACTTAGCCTGAGACAATGCATGAACTGACGTTGTATAGACTTTGTCTTAACAATGAATGTGTAGACTTGATCAAGAGTCCAATGTGCAGACTTCATGAGTGTGCAAACTTGTCAACGAAATGCACAATGTATAGACTATGAAGAAATGCATGCTACAGTGCAATGTCTAGACTTGCTATATGCACGAGACGCTGTCCACTGTCTAGACTTGCGATACCTTCGCCAAATGCATACTACAGTCCAATGTATGGACTTAGACGAATGATGCATGAGACGCTCAATGTATCGACTTTGAGCTTGCTATGCAGTGTATAGACTTAGAGCATAAACCCCACGATGCAATGTATAGACTATGCACATGCATGAAGAGTGTATAGACTAATGAAATGCTTTACCCTGCAGTGTATAGACTTGCTAGTCATCAAACTACATGCAGATAGGAAAGCAACGCACAGATCAGAAATCAAGCACTATATCAGTCATACACATGCATTCTCCACAAAACAAGTTATGTTGCTATCATCAAAACACAATCTCATAAAGCACTCAAATGCACTCACTATCTTGCTATCATCAAAACCAAATAGCATTGCTATCATCAAGGCGACATAGCACATGCTTGTGCCTAAGGGGCACAACAGTGCCAAGCTTCCTTGGCCATAGGGGCCGGCTTCTTCTCTTTCTGCCCTACTTCCAGCGAGGGCTTGATAGGTGTTGTGGACAGGGATGTTGGGGATGACTCGGTCTGGGGTCACCCGTGCCGTGCGTCCATCGAGCAAGACGCGCATGCCTTCTACCAGCATTGACTTCCCGGACTGAGAGACAGTTCCGGTGATCACAGCAGTATTCTTGCGATCCTGGCGACGCTGACATCCTCCAGAGCGTCTGTTGATGATAGTGGGGTGCGTCCCACGTACAACGTGGTGCACCAGGCAGCTAGCGGCCGGGGCCGGATTCTTGAGCGAACCATCGCAGCAGGGAGCTTTCAGAGGCTCCACTTCCTTCACGGTTTCCTCGACAGGTTCCGTGGCTTCGACTTCCAGCATGTCGACAAAGGCCAACCCCAAGAAGTTGGGGAAGCCCACAGCAGGAGGAAAGCTACCAAATTCCATGGGCACCGCCAAGTACCCTTGCGCGTGTCTGGCGACGATCGCAGGACTGAAGCCGACGTCGGTTATCCCGTGAGTCGTCATTGTTTGCACTGAAATATCAAACAAGGCGATAATCAGTAGTCTTTGAGAGGGCTTCGAAGCCCGAGTATCTCGGCAAAGAGATGAAAGGTGACACTGGTCCCACCGGGCGTGCCAGACTATGTTTGCAACCTTTTCTTTCGTTCGCCTTTTCGTTCCTTTCTTTTCGTTCGCGTATCGATCAACCATTTGACTAACTGGTAATCAACTGACTGATTGATGATGCGGGCGTGCCAGTCACATGAGTGACGATTTTATTGTGCGCTCATTCTGACCCATGTCGGGCGAATGTGAGGTTCGGTCGGGACCAGCAGTCCGCCATACCATAAAGGCTATGGCGTTAATTACATCCCCCACGAGGAGGGAACACCTTTGATTAATTTCTGAGATATCGGGCTGTCGAAGCCGGGATAAAGGGTACGGAGCAGGCAAGTGATCATGCAGGATGATACGGTTGACTACACACGATTTATTAGGGTGGACCCTGGTACACGGCGGAGGACTTAAGCTCGAAGGCCACCTTCACGCGTAACGAAGCCTCCAATCAGGCGTAACCTGACCTTCTGGCAATGTTATTTGATATACCAAGGATGCACACATTCGGGCATGCGTTAATGCGATATGAGTGTGTGGACTAGGGCATAACGGCAAGGGTTCGAGGCGTATCGATTCAAGCTTGAACATGCCAATTCTATTTAGTTTATTTGGTTGAGGAACTTGCATCCCTCTGTAATTAGCATAGGAAGTCATCCCATAAGTGGGAGAAGGGTTGGAATGATGCGACGACACGATTCGGAACGAAACCGGTGCAGTGCTCGCGAAGACAGGGGCTAAAACGCTTGAAACGGCGCCCTGAAACGTAGGTAAAAGGTTTAAAACGGCGCCAAAACCGTAGGAAAAAGGGCCAGCCTGTTAAAACGGCGTGGGGAGCTGGGGCGCGCCGGGAAGGGCGCGCCGTTTTAAGGCGTTATCGCGCATGAACGCGCCGAATTGACCCGATTTCAAGGAATGGGGAGCTGGGGTGCGCCGGGAAGGGCGCGCCGTTTTAAGGCGTTATCGCGCATGAACGCGCCGAATTGACCCGATTTCAAGGAAACAGGAGCTTCGTTAGTTTATTCATGAATTTATTAAAAGGTTTTGGAGGGTTTTGAAAATTTATTGAGTTGATTATTCATCGAATCGGTCCCGAGTCATCCAATGGTCAAATCATGGGCTCGCGCGAGATCCGGACTCGAGCGCGGCGATTGTTCCGAGTTCAGACTCGTTTGAGCCGAAATTTCGGCAGCATCTCCCCATCCCAAAGGATCGTCGGGGAGACGCAGGGAGTACTCACGTGGCGGAGTAAACCCCTAAAAGCCGGGTGGCGCAACGGCGGCCGGCAGACCCAAACGGATAGGAAGACCCCGAGGGCTAGCCTGCTAGGGGCACCGAGTCCGTGGGTAACGGTGAGTGAGTGAGGCGACTCGATATGGGAGCGAAAACCCCGAGGGCTAGCCTACGAGGGGCACGCAACCCGAATCACCACACTACTCGAGTCGGGATGACCGAGTAGAGAAGGGAACCCCGAGGGCCAGCCTACGAGGGGCACACGCGTCTCTCGGCCACCACAAAGTCCCTTAGGGACTGTGGATTTGAGATGTCGGGACTAACCCGTTTACTATTCACTTGTTAGTCCATAGGAGATTCGTCACTGCTGGACGGTCCCCGGTGGACAGAGTGCTATCAAAGCGGAACAGTGGGGGATGTTCCCCCTCCCCGGGTTACCGATTCGCACTAATGAAATAGTAGAACGGAGCTGTGAGGTCGTTCGCATAACCAGCAGGCCAGAACTAATGCCTGTAGATATACGTACGTTCACGCATATGCATATTCACGAATCAAAGAAACATTCGTCAAGGAATGTTCGGAAAATAATAACTGGAATGTAGGGGTGCCCTTACTTCCCTCTGTTCATGGTCAAGCACAGAAAGGGTATTACGAGGGCGGCCCAGACAGGTGGGAGGAACCCATATATTGACACACCTTACACGGTGAAGATTCCTAGCATTCGACCGAAAGAGAAAACCCCCAGGGAGAGGAATCAATGTAGCCCTTACCATAGAAGGTCATAAAGCGTCGGGAAGACGAGACAAGAAGGAAGTCATTCACACGGGAAACCCACGGTGCTCTACATTCATCCTCCACGGCGTCGGCATTATCGCACGGCACCGTTTCACCGGCTGTAAGGAAAAAAGGGGAGCCAACAGGGAAGAAAGAGAAAACGTGGCATCGGCCAGAGACTCACATTCCATTCCATTCATTCATAAAAAAAAAGAACATACAGATAAGTAGAGAATATACATTCTGGCGCCGGCGTTGTTGCTCGGCCGCCGTTTCCGTTAACAGGGGAAACCCATTACAACGAAAAGAGGAAAAGAATCATCGTGAGGGAGGGGAGGTGAGGCTCATGTCATCGCCCCTCCCCTCCTTCACTTACATTATGCCAGAGGAAGAAAACCCAAGGCGGAACAGAGGGATTCACCGGATGAAACACGGGAAACCCACCTCGAGAGATAAGGAACAGATGCTCTTCTTCTCCGATTCCGGGAGGCTCGGGTGGAGCAGGGTGTGGGCCGCCGAGAGCTCGGACAGAAGACTCTTCAGATCGAAGAACCCCCTCCGACTCTTCCCTGGACCTCCCCCCTTTCTTTCTAATTCTCTTTTTTCTTTCTTTTTGATTCCGCCTCTTCTCCCCGATCTTCTTTATATCTCTCCCTTCGACAGGCTATATATAGCCTTGGGGTTAATTCGGCGCGCCAGGAAGAGGCGCGCCGGGTTGACGGCGCCGGGAGAGGCCCCATTATGCCTTTGCACGCCGGATTGACGGCGCCGGGGAAGGGCCCCATTTGGCTTTTGCGCGCCGGATTGACGGCGCCGGGGAACACCCCCTTTTGTTCTTGGCGCGCTGGTTTGACGGCGCCGTTTTAACCTGTTCACTTGGCGTGTCAGTCCGGTGGGCCCGGAGATGATTCCGGAAGCTCCCGTCGACTGTTCCCCTCGCCCTGGCCATCGAAGGGCCTTGATGGGGTGTCGACGAAGCTCTTGATAGGATGAACTGCCCTAAACAAGACTTCGTGTGTGTCTGGTCCGAGCACACGGGTGTCCTGCTGACACAGTCTTCGGCACTGTGATTTGTGCTTCTGGCTGAGACGGACTCGTGCTCGAAGCTTCCTTGCAGGATGATGCTACATCCTGGGCAATTCCACCTTGAACGGTGATCAATCGGCCACTAACGGGCCCACTATAGCGAGAAGCCGAACCTGTGCCGGGTAATCGGGGTCTTCTGCTGACAGAACCTTCGACCCCTTGTTGCAGATAGCCGAGGACATTCTTCCTCCTTAGGAGAGTCATTGGGTAGACCGTCGTCCTTGGTCGGGTGACGGATGTGGGGTAGCGGCATGACGAGGTCGATGCCGGATCATTAGGCAAGCTTGATCGTGCTGCCGGTTGGTTGCGGGTTCACTTCGACTCTCCTGAGGTAAAGTCCCCGACGTTCCCTTCAAGGTGGCTCAGGGCTTCGTCAGCTTGAGGGGTTCTCTTGATAAGTTGATCTTTATCGGCTTCTGTGTTTCAGTGGGCCGTATCATTCATCTTTGCGGATTGGTTGCCAAAGGATCATATTTTGAGTGCCAACAGCATCCTACCCAGTTCCAGCGCCAGGGTTCAGTGAGTGGTTCTCGGGGTGGGTGTCCTCGGTGCGGCGATTCTCATCCAGGCAGGCAATGTACGGCGCCCGTGGTTTGCTTCAGGTGTGACCAGCCAGGACACATGGTACGTGGCTGTCCGCAGAGACCGCGTCAGCCACACGAGTTTCAGCAGCAACAGCAGTTCCAGCCCCAGCATATGTCGTCGCAGCCGCAGCAGTACTAGCAGCAGGGTCAGTATTATCAGTTGACTCGGTCAGCTACTGCAAGGAGGCAGAGATCCCGAGGCAGAGTTACCCACATTACCCATACAGAGGCTGAGGCGTCGCAGTTGGTGGGAGGTACTATTCCGATTTTCGGTTGCACGGCTCAAGTTTTGTTCGATTCTGGTGCGTCCCATTCGTTCATTTCGAGGATTTTGCTCAGAGTGCCGAGGAGTCGGCGACTGAGGTGTCCTGTGATCTGGCAGTGGAGTTGCCTACCGGTGATTTCATGCTCACCCCGTACTTCTTCGAGAAGGTGCCTATGTGGGTGGATGGGCAGAACTCACCGGCCAGGCTTTATGCATTGCCGCTTTAGGACTTTGATGTGATATTGGGCATGGATTGGCTCGAGGCCCATCATGCCATGGTGGATTACGGCTCGAAGAGGGTCTACTTTTGGCAGCTTTGTGGACCCACCTTTTATTTTTAAGGTATCTAGTCTTCCTCCTCCCGTTTTCTTATTTCGGCTATTAGGGCTCATAGACCGCTTGACACGGGTTGTCAAGGTTTTCTCGCTTCTGTGATTTTGCTCGATCGACAGTGTCCGGACGTGTAGGACATTCCCATTGTGTGCGAGTTTTTTGATGTTTTTCCCGAGGAGTTGTTAGGGTTGCCACCGCAGCGAGAGATTGATTTCGTGATTGAGGTGGTACCTGATACAGCACCTATGTCGAAGGCCCCTTATCGTATGGCGCCTGCAGAGTTGAGAGAGTTGAAGGCACAGTTGCAGGAGTTGCTGGCCAAGGGGTACATTCGTCTTAGATTTTCCTCTTGGGGTGCACCGGTGTTGTTTGTGAAGAAGAAGGATGGTAGTATGAGGTTGTGCATCGACTACCGACAGTTGAACCAGGCGACTGTTAAGAACAAGTATCTGTTGCCTCAGATTGATGACTTGTTTGATTAGCTTCAGTTGGCCCTGGTGTTTTCGCGGATTGATTTGAGATCGGGTTATTATCAGCTGCGGATTCGAGAGTCTGATGTGGAGAAGACTGCCTTCCGCTCGAGGTATGGGCATTATGAGTTCTTGGTGATGCCGTTTGGGCTCACCAATGCCCCCACGGCATTTATGGATTTGATGCATAGGGTGTTCTGTCCGTATCTAGACCAGTTCGTGGTCGTGTTTGTAGACGACATCCTTGTGTATTCGCGGTCTGCTGAAAAGCATGTGCATCATTTGGGAGTGGTGTTGCAGACCTTGCGGGATCACCAGTTGTATGCCAAGCTCAGTAAGTGTGAGTTTTGGCTTCACGAGGTGAATTTTTTAGGGCACGTGATTTCTGGTGATGGTGTTTCCGTGGACCCGACCATGGTCAAGGATGTGGTGCAGTGGCCGAGGCCGAGTTCTGTCACGGAGATTCGTAGCTTTCTGGGGCTCGCAGGCTATTATAGGAGATTCATCCATCATTTTTCTCGCATTGCAGCCCCGATGACCAGGCTTACGTGGAAGGATGTGCCGTTTGTCTGGATGGAGGAGTGTGAGCAGAGCGTTATGGAGCTAAAGAGATTGCTCACTACCGCTTAGGTGTTGGTATTGCCTTCTGGATTGGGAGGTTTTGTGATATGTACGGATGCTTCCAGGGTAAGTTTGGGTGCTGTGCTGATACAGCACGGTGGAGTTGTGGCGTATGCATCTTGGCAGTTGAAGCCACATGAGGAGAACTACCCTACGTATGATCTTGAGTTGGTGGCAGTGATTTTCGCTCTGAAGATCTGGAGGCACTATCTATACAGTGATAAGTTCAAGATGTTCACTCGGCATCAGAGTTTGAGGTATGTGTTTACCCAGAAGGATCTTAACCTCAGGCAGAGGAGGTGGATGGAGTACATGAAGGATTATGATTTTACTCTGTCATATCAGCCTGGCGGGATGAATGTCGTGACTGATGCCTTGAGCAGGAAGGTGGTGGTCAGTCAGATGTTGTTGAGGAAGTGGAGGTTATGGGAGCAGGTGCCAGCCATGACTTTTAGGCTCAAGATCCCTTAGGATCAGGGTTCGACTGTTCTTGCGAGCTTGACTGTCACGCCAGCTATTCGTCGTCAGGTGACTGAGGCTCAGCGTGCGGACCCTGAGCTACCCCAGATTTTGTCGATGGCCGAGGTGGAGTTTGGCGAGGATGGAGCTGTGAGGTTTCAAGGTAGGTTGTACGTCCCAGTCGAGGAGCAGACGAGGGGCGCGATGTTGCGAGAGGCTCATAGGTGTCAGTATGCCGTGCACCCCGGATCGGCGAAGATGTACCAGAATTTGAAGAGGCAGTTTTGGTGGCCTGGTATGAAGAGAGATATTGCGGAGTTTGTGGCCAGGTGCTGTTGACGCCTAAAATAAAGATAATAATAATAGCAGCAATAATAATAACCCTAAAATACCTTTATTTCTGATAAAATGTCTTATTTCTGTTATCTTGTTTCAGGAATAGAAGAAGAAAAGAAGAAAAGAAGAGACGGCCGGCTCTAATAGAGAACCACTGAAACGAGACACAAGACCTCAGAAGATACTCGGGACCATCCCCGAACGAGCAAGAAAGAAGCCCAGCCGACAAGATATGTCAGCCAATGAGTCAGCCCTCACAACTGAAGAAATGAACACAAGAAGCCCAAAAGCCCTAAATGGGCCAATATCGGTGGCACCGAGAAGCTGCTGAGGAGGCCCACTGCCACCAAAAGGCGCACCGATAGTGGCCACGCCGAGAAGCCAATGGAATGGGCTTATAAAAGCCATTCCCTCCGTCAAAAAAGAGAGAGAGAATAGAACAGGGAGGGACGAACAAAAAAAAAGGAGAACAGAAGAGAAGATAGCCACAAAAGAAACCAAAGAAAGGAAGAGAGAAGTCCATACCCAGCTCCAGGAAACCGGCGGCTGCTGAGAGATCGTGAGAAGAAGAAGGTCGGCTGAAGGGGGAGGGAGAGGAGTCAATGCTCCGCCCTCCCCCGTCTTCTATTTCTCTTTCTTATTTTTCATTTCTCCGATGTGCATCTTTGTATTTCTTCATCTTTCTTTCCTTAGAGGAATGTCGTTGCTCCCTCTGCTTCTTATGATCAGACACAGGTGGGTGATGTAATCAAATGTGTATGTATCTATGAATGAGCAGGGTCTTCCCCTTGTCTTCAATGTCGAATGCATTCGATCTTTGCTCTCTGTGCATCGCTTCTATGTATGCTTGTTTGGAGGTGTGAGTTTTGGGTGTGTGTATCGACCGTTCTGCTCCGTTCCCCATTGCGTTTGCTCCTAAAGAGAAATTCCTGGGTCCCCCATTCTAACCCATGAATGATTGGGGCCTAGAGTTCTCGAAGGGTTCCAGTGCCGAGGGTTTTGTTACCCCTCCATCTCCGATTTGTTTCCTCTATGCCATTAGGTTCGTCCAGGGGATCAGAGACAGTCATCTCTTGATCTTCCCAGACGACTGGCAGTAAATAAAGATGTCTTGGCAGGGATTTTTAAATGGCCGATGACCTCAATCCCTCCATAAACTTTGCCTTCCAGTGATTCCCTCGCACCGTCCCAGCAAAGGCCTTGATCCAGTCCCCTTTTGCATCCCAAACCTATTTCAATCGGAATCTGGACCCAAAATTCCATAGAACAGAGCACCGTAAAGCCCCATAAGTCCTCACGGCGCTCAAGCCCAGCACCTTCTCGGTGTGAATAGTTCCCGGCGCGGCGCGCGCTGGGAACTCTCGCGACGAGATCCTCCTCTCCCCCCTTTAACACATGCCGAGAGCCCCCCTTTGTGGCGCGCCGGGAACTCCCTTCGGCTCGCGCCGAGAAGCCATGCCATATTTCTAAACCCCCTGCGCTGGGAACCATTCTTTCCGGCTACAACTATACCGAGAACCCCCCCATCAACACTTCATTTCATTTCTGATCATTCCATGCATCTGTTTGAGGGATGTCCAAAGACCATCGTGCATACCCTGAAGAAACACAGCAATGGGGAATAACCTCCCCTACATTATCTCAGATCAGATTCATCCGTAACCCCATAAACCCAAGGGGCCATACCATTGTATAAGCCCTGACGGTTCCTGAGGGGATAGTAAGCATCGACATGGACACCCACATCACCAGGGAGCCTAGGGCCTTCTTTTTTCGGCTATCATCCCGGCACCCGTGGATGACGGCCTATTTTCCTTGGCATGACCCGAAAGAGGGGGAGACGCTGTCGGAATTCTATCCGACAGAGCCGACCCTGGAAGGCCAAGGGAGTGTGATCGATACACACCCCGCTTGACTCTATCCATCGGGAGAGTGAATATCATGGAGCCTCCAATCGAGCAGGGAGTTTAAAGGGGAAGATTCCCCGTTGTTTACCCAGATTCCATCCCGCCACTGCGTGGATGGTCTCCTATCCCTACTTGGCATGTCTGCAAGCCCAAGGGATATGCTGTCAGATTCGACTCATCCAGGCTCGACATGTTAATCGTCCGCTGGCTTCCCGTTATATGCATGCCTGTGTAGGATGGGACGGAGCCAACAACGCCCCAATCCTCACTGTGGATTTTTGGGCTTTGTTCTCCCCCTTCTCCCTCAATGTCATCGATGATTTAAACGTCACGGAGTCCGTGGTTCTCTCCAAATTTCTCATGCCACTAGGGCCATTGCAGGGATCAGAGACCGTTATCTCTCGATTTCCCAGATGGTTGGCAATACGAATGGCATGAAGCCAGTTCCTGAGAGTTCGAAGGCCCTGTGACTCTGATCTCTCGGACCCCTTTCATCCGTAATTCCTTGCTGTCAACTTGGTAGACCCCTGGCTCTTTCCTTACTTGCCTCCTGAATCCATCCCCCAGTCACTGTCTGAATCCTGAGAAAAATCCCTAGAACAGAGCACCGAAAAAACCCATAAGTCACCCTCACGCCGAGAGCCTCATCCTCCTCCCTTCACCTCATGCCGAGAGCTCCCTTCTCCTTCTTTAAAGTCATGCCGAGAGCTCCCTTCTCCTTCTTTAAAGTCATGCCGAGAACCCTCTTTAAAGCCATGCCGGGAACCTCATGCCGAGAGCTCCCTTCTCCTTCTTTAAAGTCATGCCGAGAGCTCCCTTCTCCTTCTTTAAAGTCATGCCGAGAACCCTCTTTAAAGCCATGCCGGGAACCTCATGCCGAGAGCTCCCTTCTCCTTCTTTAAAGCCATGCCGAGAACCCTCTTTAAAGCCATGCCGAGAACCTCATGCCGAGAGCTCCCTTCTCCTTCCCATGCCGGGAACCTCATGCCGAGAGCTCCCTTCTCCTTCTTTAAAGCCATGCCGAGAACCCTATCTAAAGCCATGCCGGGAACCTCATGCCGAGAGCTCCCTTCTCCTTCTTTAAAGCCATGCCGAGAGCTCTCTTCATCTTCTTCTTAGCGCGCCGGGAACCTCGTGCCGGGAAGCTTTCTTTATGATCTTTTTAGCGTGCCGAGAACCCTCCTTAAAGCCATGCCGAGAGCTCTCTTCATCTTCTTCTTAGCGCGCCGGGAACCTCGTGCCGGGAAGCTCTCTTCATCTTCTTCTTAGCGCGCCGGGAACCTCATGCCGGGAAGCTCTCTTCATCTTCTTCTTAGCACGCCGAGAACCTCGTGCCGGGAACCTCATGCCGGGAAGCTCTCTTCATTGTCTTCTTAGCGCGCCGGGAACCTCGTGCCGGGAAGCTTTCTTTATCTTCTTCTTAGCGTGCCGAGAAGGTCCCACCGAAGCCCTGCACCAAGAATTTGCATTTCCACCTCAGTCCAACTCTTGGTCACTCCACTATACCTGTCTGAGGGATATCCAGAGGTCACGAGGTATGCCTCAGGAGATAAATTAACGGGGAATGGCCTCCCCTACATTATCCGGTCCCGATCCGGATTCCTCTGTAACCCTATGAACCTAGGGAGCTCTGCCACTGCATACGCTCCGATGGTGTCCAAGGGGATATCAACCGGTGCTATGAATGCAGACAGTGTTCCCGGGCCTAGTGCCCTTCTCTTTAGGCCTTCGTCCCGGCATCCCGTGGATGAGGGTCTATCTCTCCTTGGCATGATCCAAGATATGGGGATATGCTGCCGGATTTGCTCCGCACCTGATATACCCTCGCTTTATCCAGTCTCCTCAATGTCTTGCAGATAAATTAGCATGCTCTCATTTAGGTTTTTGCCGCTGGTCTCCTCTTATTTTGGCGTTTAATCAAGGGTTGTCCTTCTTAGGGAGGACGTAATTAACGTCATAACCTTTATGGTATGACGGACTGTTGGTCCAGACACGATCACTCACAATCGACTGATTAGAAGTCAGATCGAGCGCACAATGAAATCGTCACACATGTGACTGGCACGCCAATAAATAAACAACAGAAATAAAAGAATAAAAATCCAACGAAAAAATCCGCGTCCACAAGTCTGGCACGCCCGGTGGGACTTAGTCTCCCTTCATCTCTACGCCAAAAATAGGAGGCCCAGCGGGCCCCCCTCAAATTTCTGATTCTGTGCGCTTTCTCTATTTCCAGGAAGCTACAATGACGGCTGGAATCACGTCTGTATGCTTTGACCAGCAACCGGTCGATGCGCATGTTCAAGAAAGCTACCTGGCGGTACCTCTGTCGTTCGGATCGATGCCGCCTGCTGTCGGGATGCCTAACTGCCTGGGCCTCAGCTTCACTGACCTGCTCGAGATCGACAACCAGGAGCCGAAAACTGTTGTCGAGACTTCGCCGCAAGCTACCGGCCCCAAGATAAGCCAGGTGATGAAGGATGCTCCGAAGGTCGTGTCCTACTTCGTCCATCACGAGGCGAAAAGAAGTGCACCCTCTGCTTCGTCCACCACTTTCGGTGACTTTCCTCCTGTCGTTGGCCCGCCCCAACTTCCTGGGAGTTGTGTCCGTGGATATTCTGAGCAAAGAAAGTCCGAAGCCTGTAGAGCTGAAGGATGATAAAGCTGCTTCTTGTCAGAGCGAGGATAAGATCAAGAAATCCCTACTCAAGAATCTAGTGACCGTGAGCTGTTATGTTCACCATGCTACCAACCCGATTGAAGCACATGAGAAGGGGCCCACTGGGGGCAACAAAAGGAACTTCAGAAGAGGAAGAGCCTCTGCCGCTTCCCAATGTCAACTTTCTGCATCTGGGAAGTCCATGATGATTGGGGGCGTTCGGATCTTCTTCAACGGCCGCAATGCCAGAGCTCTGCCAGATCGGGTCATCCCGACCATTCCTACCCGCAATGCTTTCCAAGTGCTGGCTAGCCGGAGGGGGAACAGTGATGATAGCAAGCAAGGGAAGCCAACCTCAAAATTGCCAAGACGCAAGCAAATGTGGGTTCCCAAGAAGACCCGGAGTGTCATGTCAACCCTACAAAATTATAACAGTTTTGTTGATGCCCCCAAGAGAAGGGATAATAAAGTCATGAATGAGGAAGAAGTCATAGTCACAACTCCTCCACTCGCTGCCAGGGTCTGTGCAAGACAGGCTGATATTTCCAAGAACTCACAGAATCTCAACCAAGTTGCCAAGCTGACACGATTAGCATACATGCCACCCGCCCAAGACTGGACGCTGCCTCCTGCTATCTCTTCAGAGTACAGTCAAGAGGGGATGGTTAAGAGGGTATGGGAATACTTCCATGGCCTTGGAAGTCCTGTCATAGGCTGACAAAGGTCACTCCATGCTGTCAAGGCTGAAGGAGAAGGAAAAAATAAGATATCACCTGTTGGGATAGATAAAGAGAAAAAGCAAGCTGAGTTCAGAAGTTTTGAAAGTCTTTCACAGAGGGAAGAAATGAAAAGAGTTCTGACAAATGAAGGGCCAACTTTCCCTCGCCAGTCCCGAAGGAGAGTTAAAAAGCATGAAAGAAGAATGCAAGTCCTCGCGTGTAATATGACAGGAGTGATAGGCAGGCATGACGCCCTGCTAAATGGGCAAGAAGAACTAGCCAAGGTTACCGAAAGAGAAGACCCTGTGACAGGACAAAGCAAAAATGAAGTTGGGTTACTGCAGACCGCTAAGGGCAAGCAGGCTACCGATGAAAACAACACTACTCTCAGCACCAAAATAATGGCATCTGAAGAAGAAAGGGTGCCCCTGTCCGGATGTGGCTTTGGTGAAACACTTGAGACCATTACCAGCAAAATAGCTATGGACTCTGCCATCCTAATAGCCATGCAAAGATATCAGCGGGAGATAGAACTGCTGAAGAAGCAACTAAAAGAGAAGACTGAACATGATGTGGTACCCAAGCAACCGGGGGCACGAACTGACCTATCACTGGGAGGGTTTAACCCCTCGACTGCTCTTTCACAGACTGTTCTGCAAACTGACGGTCAGAGTTGGGTTGTTCCCCAGGATCATTTCCAGTCGCTCCAGCCAGCACAACTGAAGCTTCTTCAAATGCAACGGCAGGTTCCCTTGTCAAAACCTCCGCCATCTCATGTTGCAACTCCAGCCACACAAGAAATGCAGCCCACCCACCTCTGTCCTGAATCAGCACTGCCAGTCGTGGTGAATAAATCAATGGTGGAAAAGATGGTTGAAGAGAGGCTAGCCAAAAGGGGTAGTGCTAATTACGCCCCCTTTGACATGTATAAAGTGCCATATCCGGCCGACCATGTTACTAAGAGATTGCCACCTAGCACCAATAAAATTCCTAAGTTTGACAAATTCAATGGACAGGGCTCCCCGAAGGAACACATTGCACACTATGTAACAGTCCTGGGTGACTTGGCGACAGATGAGTCATACCTATTGAAGTTCTTTGGGTGTTCTCTAACGGGACATGCTTTTGAATGGTATGATAGCTTGCCGGCTGGATCTGTCAACAACTGGCCGGATATGCAGCGAAAATTCATAGAAAGATTCCATGTCACAGAGGCAAGGGTGACCGTGGCTGAGCTGTTGGCAACCAAGCAAGAAGATAATGAAGCTGCTGCAGAATATATCAAAAGATGGAGGGATCTTAGTATGAGATGCCGGCACTCTCCACATCTAGAAGATGCAGTACAGATGTGTAAACAAAATCTGAAGAAAGAAGTCCTGGAAAAGTTAATTGGAGCGGAAGTCTGGTCTTTTGACCGATTGATTAATATTGCAACAGAGATTGAAGACTTTTGTGCAAGATATCCATTAGTTTCTATCAACTCAAACCATCAGGCTAAGCAAATTAATAAGAGGCCGATGTTGAAAGCTGTACACGCTATTAGCGTCGGGGCAAAAAGGCAGAAATGGGTACACCATTCTCCTCTCAACGGGCCTGCTGAATGTCAAGAAATGCCTCCACACCGGAATAAAGAAAAGAAGTCCTATGCCTTCCCAAGAGACAAGACTCGAACACTGTTCGAGTGGGCTGTCAAACATGACAAGGTCATCCTGCCAAAGCCAAAGAGGCCTGATGATGCCAGGAGAAGAGATGATCCGAATTTCTGCCCTTACTACCAGATCCTCGGACATCCTATTGAAGACTGTCAAATATTCAAGGACATCGTCCAAGGCTTAATAAAAAGGGGTAAGCTACAAATAGGGGAATACAAAGTTGATCCCCCACACCCGCACGAAATGTCTGTGCCAAGGGCGTCAGTCAATATGATATCTATATGTCAACAATTGCTTGAAGAAATGCCAGAGGCTTGTAGCCGACACGCCTATGAAGACAATATTCCTAAGCATGAAAAAGAACAAAGAAATTGGCAAGTCGTGTCAACGGGAAGGAAAATAAGACTGGTACCTCGCTTACCTCCAAAAGCCCAGGTTTACGGAGTTATGGCCCATCCCACTCTACCAGCAATCATTAAAAGGCCAATGGACAGTAAGAAGAGACAAACCCCATTGTGGGAACATGAAGAAGTTAACCCACAGCTACAAGCCATTACAAATGAGCCTGGTAACCATGAGCAGCCAAAGAATCAGCCTATGTTGCTCAAGAAGCCTGCCCCTCAAATAGGCAGCGAGTCTCACCAATTAACAGAAAGAGCTGAAGAAAAGGCAGAAACGCTGAATGCATCAAATAACCCACTGTGGGGGCAGGGGCCAACCATGAAGGGAAAGAGAAATAAGAATACAAATACTGAAAGGAGGAATCTTATTTTCTCCTGCAACACATTGTCAGCATCCTCTAGTGAGGCCCAAACCGTTGATGAAAAAGATGAAGAAATTTGCTTTGTGCCGAAAGAAGTAGTTCCAGCCAATGCTTCTGCTTCTCTTCAGTCTATCAGGTCTGGGAGGATGCCAAAGCAACACTCACCAGCTAATAAGGAGGCTCAGTGCCATATTCCTCCTCCGCCCAGAGGCATAGAACAGAGGGGGTTTGTCCCAAAAAAGCTATCTATGGCCAGCAATGATGGCGAGATGAAATCCATTCTGCACAAATCAGAGGCAGGGGGCAGTAGAACTCCCAGTCCCTTCCTACAAGACCCTACAATAATGGCACTACTCCACCAGAAGCAGCAAGAGATTGAAATGCTACAAGGGCAACTGAATGAAATGAACATAAAGCCACATACGTCACGATGGCCGAGGCATCAATGCGAGGCATCCCAAGACAGCTCTATCTCATCTGAAGCTTCAACGCGGTCAACAATGCCCCGAACAACACATGATCATTCAGGGGGCATCCTCCCTCAATCATCCCAACACACACTCCCTTGGGCAAGTCAGGGGGCAACTAAAGTGTATCCGACAAAGACATCGACGAGGCCTCATATGCAGCCGACTACCCTACATTCAAGATCAATGGGTCCAGCCACAAGGGATAGGACCAAAGCAGAGCAAACAATGGATACAAAGATGGCCAAAGAAAAAGTCACTGAGGCCGAGCTGCAAATGACCAAACAAAATGATAATGAGTCCGTCAGGGACTACATAAGCAGATGGAGGAGCCTGCGTGAAAGGTGTAGGCACCCACCAAGCTACAGTGAATCTGTCCAAATCTGTAAAGAGAATATGAAATTAGAGATTCTACGATGGGTCATTGACTTCGAAGTCACGACCTTTGAAAGTCTAAATGACTTCGCAACTAAAGCTGAAGCAGCCATTGCAAGGATTTACCCATCCTCCACGAACTTGGGTCAAAACTACAAACCAGCCGATAAGCAGTCGGCACAAGAAGTTTGCATTCCAAGCTTTGAAGCCTTCGAGCGATAGAAGAAGGAAAAAGCAGAGACTGCTTGTATCACTTCTACCAAGCCGGACACACAAGGGTCCTCGTTAAGGGGTAAAATGATGAAGCCCTATTCATTTACAAAAGATATGACCTCAGCTCTCTTTGAGTGGGCCCTAGAATGCGGTAAAGTGGTGCTTCCAGAGCCAAAGAGATCAAGCAACTCCGCAAGAAAAGATAACTCGTGCTTTTGTCCGTATCACCAAGTAGCAGGACATCCTATCGAGGATTGCTACGTGTTCAAGGACATCATCGAAGGCACGATCAAGAAAGGTGAACTGCAAATGGGCGAATATAAGGTGGATCCGCCACGCCCTCACCAAAAACCCGTCTTCAGGCAAGCAGTCTCGCGTGGCGTCACTGGCCTTGCTATCCCCCGCAAACTCGGCTAAAAGCCAGCATTTGAGCGTTATCTCACAGCTCGAAGGGTTGTAAAAAAAAAGAGAGAAGAAAAAAAATAGAGAGAAAAAAAAAGAAAAAAGAGAAGAAGAGAAAAAGAGAGAGCCTGTTCTGGGGGCAGGCACACACAAAAAAAGAGAGAGAAATGAAAAGATCATGATGGCCGTATCTATTGAGGGAACCGACACTCCCTCTATATCCTAATTTGTACTAGATACAACTACCATTGTGGGGCTTATGTGGTGGAGCGAACTACTCATCCCCTCCCTGAGGAGGTGAGCGCTCTCCTACATCCCCGCCTTGGTCAATAAAAAAAAGAGAAGGGGGACGAGCCCCGAGGTAACAAGGGAGAACAAAATGTCCGTCCCGTTTATGGAGACTGGGATGATTTTATTATTATTAACATAAAATGGCCCACTGGGATGCATGGCGCATCGCCATCTTCCCATCCTATAGGGATATCTCTCATTTGTCCCACCGGGATTGACCATCTACCCTTGATACGGGTCCTGGGCCCCGGCCAACACATCTTCATTAGCTTCCGGCATTCAGCCAACAATTACACCAAATATCTCAACACCCGCTGCATTGGCCCAACGGGGCTTTCCACTACTGTTGTCTCAGTCCCCCTGCCCAACTTGGGCTCATACAAACCTGTACCTTGACACGAGGTACTCCGCCCTTGTCGAGCTCTGAAAATAATCCCACCAGTCTCACCAGACTATCCCCATAAAGCCCTTTTCATTGGCTTGAGACACTCCGTCCTAGTCAAGCTAGTTTATCCCACCCGTCTGGGTCTATAAAACCCTTTTGTCCCACTGGGCCAAGTTAAAAAATTAAAAAATTAAAAAATTAAAAAATTAAAAATAAATAAATAATAAATAAATAATAAAATAATAAAATAATAAAATAATGATAAAATAATAATAATCAATCCAATGAGCTCAACAAACATCATCAAATCAAATAAATCCTGATAAATTCAGTCAATTAATGAGCTCAATAAACCAAACAAACCTAATAAAAAAAAGGAAATAAACCTAATGAACTCAACAAAAAAATCTCTAACAAACCTCAGTAAACTCAACGAAATAAACCTCAATGAACTCAACAAGCCCAAGAGGCCCAATAAAAATGATGAATAAACAAACATCTCAACAAACTCAATAAACTTAATAAACTCAAATAAATAAACCAACAAAAGATTCCTTCACTTGGCATTAGACCTTCTGTCTGAACAAGGTTTGTCGACCCCGATACCTCCATGGGTCAAAATCCATATTCTATCCCAGCTTGGACCTTACGTCTATGCTAGGTTGGTCAACTTCGACATGACGTCAGGCTGACATCCTTATCTGCACATTCTACCCCTGTTGTAGACCTTCCGTCTGAGCAAGGTTCATTGAATCTGACTTTTCGTCAGATCAACATCAATACTTAGCCCTGGGTCTGGGCCTCTCGTGCGTTCATCATCTGATCTACCCTTACCTTAAACCTTCTATCAGGGTAAGGGCTCGTTGACCTTGACAGGACGTCGAGTCAGCACCTATCCTATATTCTGCCCTTGGCTTTGGCCTCCCGCCCTCGCCAAGTTGGTTGACTTCGACAAGACGTCGAGTCAACACCTGTCCTATAGTCTGCCCTTGGCTTAGGCCTCACGCCTCTGCCAAGTTCGTTAGTTTCGACAGGATGTCTAGTCAACACCTATCCTATATTCCTCCCTTGGCTTATGTCCTCACGCCCTTGCCAAGCTGGTTGACTTTGACAAGGCGTCGAGTCAACACCTATCCTATATTCTGCCCTTGGCTTAGGCCTCACGCCTTTGCCAAGTCCGTTGGTTTCGATAGGCGTCGAGTCAACACCTTTTCTATATTCTGCCCTTGGCTTAGGCCTCACGCCTCTGCCAAGTTCGTTGGTTTCGACAGGACGTCGAGTCAACACCTATCCTAAATTCCTCCCTTGGCTTATGGCCTCCCGCCCTTGCCAAGTTCGTTGACTTCGACAAGACGTCGAGTCAACACCTGTCCTATAGTCTGCCCTTGGCTTAGGCCTCACGCCTCTGTCAAGTTCGTTGGTTTCGATAGGATGTCGAGTCAACACCTATCCTATATTCCTCCCTTGGCTTATGGCCTCACGCCCTTGCTAAGTTGGTTGACTTTGACAAGTCTGTCAAGTCAACAGCTACCTCTGCCCTGGCCCAGACCCTTTGTCTCTTCCAGGTTAGCCATTTTGACATGGCATCAATACGACAATGATGTTTTACGTTTGCCCTTGTTCTGGACATACCGTCCAAGCAAGGTTTGTTGACTCTGATGTCCCGTCGGGTCGACATTAATATTTTATATGCGGCACGGGCCTTTCGTCCAGTCGATGAATGAAGAGACCCTTCTACCTCTGGCTCGGACCTTTCATCCAGTCAGTCAATAAAAAAAAAGAGAAACCCTTCTGCCTCTGGCTCGGACCTTTCGTCCAGTCAGTCGACAAGAAACTTTCACCTTTGACCCAGACCATCCGTCTGGACTGACATGAAACCTATCTGGAATAGACCTTACGTCTATCCTGACAAAACCCGCATATTTCTATATGTGCCACCGATGATGAAACCCTCCCGTTGATTGACCGGCGCATTGCCTGTTCAACTATGAAACCTGTCCAGGATAAACCTTACATCTTTTCTGATGAAACTCATATGTTTCCTTAAGTCCCATTGACGATGAAACCCATATATATCCGCATGTCCCACCTGTGATAAAAATGATGAAACTTACCCAGATTAGACCTTACGTCTATTCTGATGAAACTTATGGACTTCTTTACATCAGTATAAATAAAGTAGCGATGATGAAACCTACTGTTCTGTCTTGGCGTCATGGCCTTCCGCCTAAGCCAAGCTATACGGCGTCACGACCATACGTCTAAGCCGTTAAATATCCTACCTTGGCGTCATGGCCTTCCGCCTAAGCCAAGATGTACGGCGTCACGACCATACGTCTAAGTCGTTAAATATCCTACATTGGCGTCATCCGCCTAAGCCAAGATGTACGGCGTCATGACCATACGTCTAAGCCGTTAAATATCCTACCTTGGCGTCATGGCCTTCCCCTAAGCCAAGATGTACGGCGTCACGACCATACATCTAAGCCGTTTAAATATCTTACCTTGGCGTCATGGCATTCCGCCTAAGTCAAGCTGTATAGCGTCATGGCAATTTGCCTATGCCGTTTAAAAATTCTGCCTTGGTGTCACGACCATATGTCTAAGCCGTTTAAATATCCTACCTTGGCGTCATGGCCTTCCGCCTAAGCCAAGCTGTATAGCGTCATGGCAATTTGCCTATGCCGTATAAAAATTCTGCCTTGGTGTCACGACCATATGTCTAAGCCAAGTCACCCAACAAATATCCTACCATTGGCTTGGAATCGTTATCCTAACCAATGAACAAAAAGACCCCTTGGTTCCACGCCAGCCCTTGGTCCCTCCAGGGATTCGTCACAACATGTGACAACTTCTCCCTATCACCATGGCATCGGTCGTCCACTTATAAGAGAGTCGACCTAAGGATGTATTCACTGAGTTCTAAAGATAACAAAAAAAGAAAAAGAGGAAAAAGAAGAAGAAGATGAGAAAAGAAGAAAAAAGAGATGAGAAAAGAAAAAGAAGAAGAAGAAGAAGATGAGAGGAAAAAAAAAGGAAAAAAAGATGAGAGAAGAAAAAAAAAGAAAGGAGATAAAAAAAGAGAAGAAAAAAGGGAGGTGAGAAAACAAGAAAAAAGAAGAAGAAGAGGAAGAAGAGAAAAGAAGAATAGAAAGAAAAAAAAGAGAGAAAGAAAAAGAAAAAAAAGGAAAGAAAGAAAGAAGAAGAAGAAACAAAAAAGAAAAGAAAGAAAACAAAACACAAAAAAGATAAACAAAAAAAAAATAAAAAGAAAATAAAAAATAATAATAATAACATGGCTTGCTTGCTTGCATGTTTCGCATGTGTGTCTGCCTGAAGTATAGTATTAATACACCTTCCTTCAAATTTCTATGACCGCATTCCCTTGCTAAAATAACGCTATCCAGATTCTACGACTGTGTGCGCCACGTCACATACTAAGAGATGAAAAGTCAATTCCCGGTGAGTGCATGCGGCCAGGGGAAAGAGTCGTGGTTACGTTGCCTGCGCAATTCACAGAATACACCATAGGCGAAACTCCCACACTTCACACACGGTATGAGCTATGGTCCTTAGTCATAGGGACATCTTAAATTCTTCTTAACACTTCTTGGATGCTTAAATCTCTACACTCGCATAAAGGGCGACCGTGAGGGAAAAGCCACCAACCCACCCTAAAAAAAAAAGAGGAAACGAAAGAAGAAGAAGAAAGGAAAAAAAAGAAAAAATATATGAACAAAAGGGCAAATCCTAGTAGCCGGGAATCCCCATTGAGACACATGAGGAGA
Organism: Amorphophallus konjac; assembly: GCA_022559845.1. Taxonomy (NCBI): domain Eukaryota; kingdom Viridiplantae; phylum Streptophyta; class Magnoliopsida; order Alismatales; family Araceae; genus Amorphophallus; species Amorphophallus konjac. The sequence continues at coordinate 30,981,684 of CM040119.1, forward strand.
CTCGCGTCGAACGGCGAAGTCCATGATAATACTGTGAATAATACTAGGACGAATCCTAGTAGCCGGGAATCCCCATTGAGACATATGAGGAGACTCGCGCCGAACGGTGAAATCCATTATGTCACTGTGAATAATACTAGGACGAATCCTAGTAGCCGGGAATCCCCATTGAGACACATGAGGAGACTCGCGCCCGAACGGTGAAATCCATTATGCCACTATGAACAAAAGGACTAATCCTAGTAGCCGGGAATCCCCATTGAGACATATGAGGAGACTCGTGCCGAATGGTGAAGTCTATAAAAAACACTGCCAATAAAGGGATGAATCTTAGTAGCCGGGAATCCCCATTGAGACACATGAGGAAACTCACGTCGAACAGTGAAATCTCAAATTAAGAATAAACAAGGGGGATGTGCAAAACTACCAAAAATCGAGATCCCTGAATGTCTACGTAGGCGATAAAGCAATCCTCTAGTGTTACTTAGAGCGTCTGCACGTCCCTATGACTAGGGTTCACTACCTATATGATTGCACTTTCACGCTATGGAGGAATAGTCATGGGTGTGGTTTGTGATTTATGCTATGCATACGTTCTACGCGGCGTCCCTTTTACGTATGCACATCTCCCTTAGTTGTGCTTCGTGAGCTGCACCCCGTCCATGAATCATGGATGCCATCCTTATCCTATCCCTAATACAAGGAAGCTATCCTATATACATCTAGATATGCGTGCGATCAATAAGTGCATGCATGTTCGCATGAATGAAGAATAAAAAGACGCGTTCTCAGATGGGGGTTGCACCCGCAGGTCCCGCTCACTTGTCCCTCATTCACGCCACCTACGGGTGGGGGGCATTTGTTGACGCCTAAAATAAAGATAATAATAATAGCAGCAATAATAATAACCCTAAAATACCTTTATTTCTGATAAAATGTCTTATTTCTGTTATCTTGTTTTCAGGAATAGAAGAAGAAAAGAAGAAAAGAAGAGACGGTCGGCTCTAATAGAGAACCACTGAAACGAGACACAAGACCTCGGAAGATACTCGGGACCATCCCCGAACGAGCAAGAAAGAAGCCCAGCCGACAAGATATGTCAGCCGATGAGTCAGCCCTCACAACTGAAGAAATGAACACAAGAAGCCCAAAAGCCCTAAATGGGCCAATATCGGTGGCACCGAGAAGCTGCTGAGGAGGCCCACTGCCACCAAAAGGCGCACCGATAGTGGCCACGCCGAGAAGCCAATGGAATGGGCTAATAAAAGCCATTCCCTCCGTCAAAAAAGAGAGAGAGAATAGAACAGGGAGGGACGAACAAAAAAAAAGGAGAACAGAAGAGAAGATAGCCACAAAAGAAACCAAAGAAAGGAAGAGAGAAGTCCATACCCAGCTCCAGGAAACCGGCGGCTACTGAGAGATCGTGAGAAGAAGAAGGTCGGCTGAAGGGGGAGGGAGAGGAGTCAATGCTCCGCCCTCCCCCGTCTTCTATTTCTCTTTCTTGTTTTTCATTTCTCCGATGTGCATCTTTGTATTTCTTCATCTTTCTTTCCTTAGAGGAATGTCGTTGCTCCCTCTGCTTCTTATGATCAGACACAGGTGGGTGATGTAATCAAATGTGTATGTATCTATGAATGAGCAGGGTCTTCCCCTTGTCTTCAATGTCGAATGCATTCGATCTTTGCTCTCTGTGCATCGCTTCTATGTATGCTTGTTTGGAGGTGTGAGTTTTGGGTGTGTGTATCGACCGTTCTGCTCTGTTCCCCATTGCGTTTGCTCCTAAAGAGAAATTCCTGGGTCCCCCATTCTAACCCATGAATGATTGGGGCCTAGAGTTCTCGAAGGGTTCCAGTGCCGAGGGTTTTGTTACCCCTCCATCTCCGGTTTGTTTCCTCTATGCCATTAGGTTCGTCCAGGGGATCAGAGACAGTCATCTCTTGATCTTCCCAGACGACCGGCAGTAAATAAAGATGTCTTGGCAGGGATTTTTAAATGGCCGATGACCTCAATCCCTCCATAAACTTTGCCTTCCAGTGATTAACTCGCACCGTCCCAGCAAAGGCCTTGATCCAGTCCCCTTTTGCATCCCAAATCCTATTTCAATCGGAATCTGGACCCAAAATTCCATAGAACAGAGCACCGTAAAGCCCCATAAGTCCTCACGGCGCTCAAGCCCAGCACCTTCTCGGTGTGAATAGTTCCCGGCGTGGCGCGCGCCGGGAACTCTCGCGCCGAGATCCTCCTCTCCCCCCTTTAACACATGCCGAGAGCCCCCCTTTGTGGCGCGCCGGGAACTCCCTTCGGCTCGCGCCGAGAAGCCATGCCATATTTCTAAACCCCCTGCGCTGGGAACCATTCTTTCCGGCTACAACTGTGCCGAGAACCCCCCCATCAACACTTCATTTCATTTCTGATCATTCCATGCATCTGTTTGAGGGATGTCCAAAGACCATCGTGCATACCCTGAAGAAACACAACAATGGGGAATAACCTCCCCTACATTATCTCAGATCAGATTCATCCGTAACCCCATAAACCCAAGGGGCCATACCATTGTATAAGCCCTGACGGTTCCTGAGGGGATAGTAAGCATCGACATGGACACCCACATCACCAGGGAGCCTAGGGCCTTCTTTTTTCGGCTATCATCCCGGCACCCGTGGATGACGGCCTATTTTCCTTGGCATGACCCGAAAGAGGGGGAGACGTTGCCGGAATTCTATCCGACAGAGCCGACCCTGGAAGGCCAAGGGAGTGTGATCGATACACACCCCGCTTGACTCTATCCATCGGGAGAGTGAATATCATGGAGCCTCCAACCGAGCAGGGAGTTCAAAGGGGAAGATTCCCCGTTGTTTACCCGGATTCCATCCCGCCACTACGTGGATGGTCTCCTATCCCTACTTGGCATGTCTGCAAGCCCAAGGGATATGCTGTCAGATTCGACTCATCCAGGCTCGACATGTTAATCGACTGCTGGCTTCCCGTTATATGCATGCCTGTGTAGGATGGGACGGAGCCAACAACGCCCCAATCCTCACTGTGGATTTTTGGGCTTTGTTCTCCCCCTTCTCCCTCAATGTCATCGATGATTTAAACGTCGCGGAGTCCGTGGTTCTCTCCAAATTTCTCATGCCACTAGGGCCATTGCAGGGATCAGAGACCGTTATCTCTCGATTTCCCGGATGGTTGGCAATACGAATGGCATGAAGCCTGTTCCTGAGAGTTCGAAGGCCCTGTGACTCTGATCTCTCGGACCCCTTTCATCCGTAATTCCTTGCTGTCAACTTGGTAGACCCCTGGCTCTTTCCTTACTTGCCTCCTGAATCCATCCCCCAGCCACTGTCTGAATCCTGAGAAAAATCCCTAGAACAGAGCACCGAAAAAACCCATAAGTCTTCCCGGCGCGGCCCTCGGTGCGCCGGGAACCCTCACGTCGAGAGCCTCATCCTCTTCCCTTCACCTCATGCCGAGAGCTCCCTTCTCCTTCTTTAAAGTCATGCCGAGAGCTCCCTTCTCCTTCTTTAAAGTCATGCCGAGAACCCTCTTTAAAGCCATGCCGGGAACCTCATGCCGAGAGCTCCCTTCTCCTTCTTTAAAGTCATGCCGAGAACCCTCTTTAAAGCCATGCCGGGAACCTCATGCCGAGAGCTCCCTTCTCCTTCTTTAAAGCCATGCCGAGAACCCTCTTTAAAGCCATGCCGGGAACCTCATGCCGAGAGCTCCCTTCTCCTTCTTTAAATTAAAGCCATGCCGGGAACCTCATGCCGAGAGCTCCCTTCTCCTTCTTTAAAGCCATGCCGAGAGCTCTCTTCATCTTCTTCTTAGCGCGCCAGGAACCTCGTGTCGGGAACCTCGTGCCGGGAAGCTTTCTTTATCATCTTCTTAGCTTGCCGAGAACCCTCCTTAAAGCCATGCCGAGAGCTCTCTTCATCTTCTTCTTAGCGCGCCGGGAACCTCGTGCCGGGAACCTCGTGCCGGGAAGCTCTCTTCATCTTCTTCTTAGCGTGCCGGGAACCTCGTGCCGGGAAGCTCTCTTCATCTTCTTCTTAGCGCGCCGGGAACCTCGTGCCGGGAACCTCATGCCGGGAAGCTCTCTTCATCGTCTTCTTAGCGCGCCGGGAACCTCGTGCCGGGAAGCTTTCTTTATCTTCTTCTTAGCGTGCCGAGAAGGTCCCACCGGAGCCCTGCACCAAGAATTTGCATTTCCACCTCAGTCCAACTCTTGGTCACTCCACTATACCTGTCTGAGGGATATCCAGAGGTCACGAGGTATGCCTCAGGAGATAAATTAACGGGGAATGGCCTCCCCTACATTATCCGGTCCCGATCCGGATTCCTCTGTAACCCTATGAACCTAGGGAGCTCTGCCACTGCATACGCTCCGATGGTGTCCAAGGGGATATCAACCGGTGCTATGAATGCAGACAGTGTTCCCGGGCCTAGTGCCCTTCTCTTTCGACCTTCGTCCCGGCATCCCGTGGATGAGGGTCTATCTCTCCTTGGCATGATCCAAGATATGGGGATATGCTGCCGGATTTGCTCCGCACCTTATATACCCTCGCTTTATCCAGTCTTCTCAATGTCTTGCAGATAAATTAGCATGCTCTCATTTAGGTTTTTGCCGCCGGTCTCCTCTTATTTTGGCGTTTAATCAAGGGTTGTCCTTCTTAGGGAGGACGTAATTAACGTCATAACCTTTATGGTATGACGGACTGTTGGTCCAGACACGATCACTCACAATCGACTGATTAGAAGTCAGATCAAGCGCACAATGAAATCGTCACACATGTGACTGGCACGCCAATAAATAAACAACAGAAATAAAGAATAAAAATCCAACGAAAAAATCCGCGTCCACAGGTGCTTGATTTGCCAACAAGTGAAAGCTGAGCACCAGCGACCGGGTGGTACACTTCAGCCCTTGGAGGTCCCCGCGTGGAAGTGGGACCACGTGACAACTGATTTCGTGGTCGGATTACCGAGGACATCCAGTGGGCAGGATAGTATCTGGTTACTAGTGGATAGACTGACGAAGACGGCTCGGTTGTTACCGATCAAAGTCAGTTGGAGCGTGCATAAGTTGGCCCGTTTGTATGTGGAGCAGATCGTTCCTTTGCATGGAGTCTCCATCTCCATTGTGTTCGATCGTGATCCTCGCTTCACTTCTGGATTCTGGAGGAGCTTCCAGAAGGCTCTAGACACCGAGTTAACTTTTAGCTCGGCGTACCATCCTCAGTCGGATGGTCAATCTGAGAGGACCATCCAGACTTTGGAGGATATGTTGAGGTCGTGTTGCCTGGAGTGGCAAGGAAATTGGATCCACCATTTACCGTTAGTGGAGTTTGCCTATGACAATGGCTATCATTCGAGCATTGGTATGGCTCCGTACGAGGTATTGTACGGGCGACCTTGTCGCACTCCGCTTGATTGGTTCGAGGTGGGAGAGCATGTCCTGACAGGAGCTGATTTGGTATAGCAATGTACTGAGATGGTGCATCTGATTCGGCAGAATATGTTGGCTGCGGAGAGCAGACAGAAGAGCTATGACGATCAGAGGAGGCATCCCCTCAGTTTTGCTGTGGGTGATCAGGTGTTTTTGCGAGTTTCCCCCATGAAGGGTGTGATGCGCTTCGGCAGGCATGAGAAGTTGAGTCCCCGCTACATTGGTCATTTTCTTATTGTCGAGCGTATTGGTGAGGTTGCCTATCGGTTGCAGCTACCCCCGGAGCTATCTTCTGTGCATGATGTGTTTCAAGTGTCTATGCTTCGGAGGTATATGCCCGATGATTCCCATGTTCTGGAGGATGTCGTTTGGCCCGAGGTGACCCCGGACTTGTCCCTACCTGAGTACCCCATCCGCATTGAGGATCGGCGTGAGCAGTGCCTACGGAACAAGGTTATTCCTCTTGTTAAGGTAGTCTGGCAGCGTCACTCTGGTGACGAGGCGTCGTGGGAGCGTGAGGATGAGATGAGGCAGCTGTATCCTTATTTGTTCGGGTGAGTCTTCTCCCCTACCCCTGTGCCTTGTCCTTAATTTCGAGGATGAAATTTATTTAAGGGAGGAGGGCTGTAATGTCCTAAATTTTTCGGTCATTTTTCGGATTCGGATCCGCGGGTTTTAGATCACTTTCGGGGGTCTCAGAGCTTGTTTTGTGGTTTACATGTGTTTTTCCCTGACGGACTTGCGGAACGCATTTGCGAGCGAACCGTTGCGTTCTCCTACTCCGGGACGGTACCAGCGCGTTGTGGGTGTTCCGAGGATCGCGAAAATATATATTTCTATTTTTTGATATTTTTGGCATTTTTCGGATTTTCTATAAAACCCCCCTATTTTTCTTTTCTTTTTCTCCTTTTTTTTCTTATTCTTTCTTCTTCCCGTGACCGCACCCCCGCTCCCCGACTGTTGCAACCCCCCTCTCCCCATTCGAGCTCGCGGCGCCTCCTCCTCCTCCTGTGACGGACGGCGGACCGCGGCGGCAGCGCGGTGACGATGGTGGAGGCGAGAGGATCGCGGCGGTGCCCTTTTTGTGGCGCGTTGGTGGAGTTCGTGTTCGAGCTAAATTTGAAGATCGGCGGCTCCTCGGTGGATTTCGAGCTTCATTAAGGTAGGGGGACGGATCCTTGCCCTCTTTACAACATTCCCCGCGATTTCTAGGCCGAGGAGAGGCCGAGAGGGGTTAAATTCATGCCGGGGGGTTATTTCCATGTCAAGGGTTTGAGCGCCGGATCTTCCGTTTTATGGGATTTTTGACTGATCTAAGGGCTTAGATGCATGCTAGGGAGGTCGGGGGAGGTTCCCCCTTTTGTTTCCCCCTTCACCTGGGGGTGAATGGGGCGTGGGATCGAGTTTTCCAAGCGAACTGTGTGAACCGGGCTCGGCCCGTTGTCACGCTATGTCCCAGGGGCGCGTTCTTGTAGAACGCGCTGTGTCGTCTGAGTGCGTTCATCGAGGAAGATGAATAGTTTGTCAGTTTTTGTCACGCCAGGGTTGGCTAGCGCGTTCTTGGATATCCTTACCCTGGCTAGCGCGTTCTTGAAGAACACGCTCGCTTCTGTGAGGGCGATCTTCAATTGTCGCGCTAGGGGACCAGAGCGCGACAGTGTCGCGCCCGAGGGCCCTAGCACGTTCATTTCCTTCCCCTCGAACTGCATTTCTCTCCGACAGTTAGCCTCGGTCGAGTGAGCTTTGGGCCCTGTTGCGGCGTGTGGCCCCAGGGTTGCCGTGGGCACCCAATGTGAGCCACAGGGGCACCCAGGGGTCCCCGGAGGATCAGTTACCTCGGTAGGGGTGCCGCGTGACTTGAGGGATGATCGGACCTCGTACATGTCCCCATCATCCGTACTCACCGTTTCGGTCACCGAGAGTCTGTGTCAGTGTGGAGGGTGGCCTCCGCGTTTTGTAAGTGTGTGGTCAGTGGTTTCCGTGAGTCAAGTCTCACCTTCGGTGACACGTCCACTAGTCATAGCCTTCTTACGGCATGCGGTGCTGACCCGCCTGGGAGTGGTGGAGTGCCTGACCTGAGAGAGATGGTTGTTAGGCTGGTTACCGTAGGGCCCCCACGTGCAGCCGAGTCCGGGCTTTGGGGGAATAACCAGCTAGAGGACATGCTTAGGGCGTACGGTCTGAGTGTGCACATGGGGCTTCGGGCCCGCGCTGACGAGCGCGACCTCAGCTAGTCCTTGTTTGTGGTACTGGTTACTGAGTGTGTCTTTGTCTCCACCTGGGGCGTCGCAGCTATACACTTGTGACGCAGTGCAAGACGTCAGGGGACGCATCCGATCGTTCTTCTAGTGGGTCGTGCTCCTGTCTATTGGCAGGTACGGACTCGAGTTTTGACCGATCGAGGTTCGGTTGTACAGTACGGTTACTTAGTTAGTTTTCCTATTTATTTATCACTACCTACTACTTATACCGTACTCCTGCTAGGTAGTGTTACCTTCCGTGCTTGTTTGCGTCTTCTCGCCTAGTTTTCCTCGTTGTGCGGTGGGGGTCCGGGGGATCCCTACTGGGCCAATGAAATGAGGCTCACCCCCATTGTTTAAAAAGGCGGCACCTCAAGGCACTAAGGCTTAAGCCTCAAGGTAAGGCACTAGAAAAATGCCTCGAGGCATGCGCCTCATGTCTTTTACTTGAGACTTACGTCTTTTTTGATTGAGGTGGTACGCCTCACCACGTTCACTGCCTTCACCGCCTCAAGGTATTTAATTGAGACGTGTGCATCACTTGAGAAGATAATGTAATGAGGTGTTAAAGGGTACTCCCAAGATTTATATTTTTTTGTTATCCTTAAAATATTATTCAATATTTTTTTTCTTGGTAGGTACTTTTTTTTTAACAGGGAGGGGATAATCGATCTCGAACTCGGGCCCTCCCCCATATGGGGAAGGGTGACGAACCAACTGCACTAGACAGCTTGCTCATAATTTAGTACTTTTGAAATAACATGAATTTATCATTGAGTTGATATAACATTAACACATGAAAATCACTATTATTTTTAGCATTTTTTATGGTTTTAAGATTATTTTCTTCTTTATTAAGGCTTACGCCTCATTGTGCCTTAAGGCTAACGCCTTATGAGGCTTACAGAAAGTGCCTCAGAACCGCCTCAAGACCTTTTAAACTATACTCGGGGTGCTTTTCAGGTGAGGCGGGGTCGTCGAGAGGTGCGGCAGAGTTTTAGCGTGGTTCTTCTAGCCAGGGTTAGTCACTAGTCTGCCAGGGCCGGGGTATGCCCCGTGTAGTTGTACGCCGGGGGATGCCCCGTGTAGTTATACTTTTCCTTCTGTGACTCTACTTTATTTGGACATGAGATACACTGGACCTTGTAGCAGTTCATTTTATTTTATATTATGTTGTGCGTTTTATTTAGATTATTGTGCTATCTCTACACTTATTTCAGCCCTCTTGTACTCCTACACCATTCCTTTTTACCCTTTCGAGTCTTCAGGCTCGTGGGTTGGCGGGCCGAGATTCGAGACGCGCCGGTTCCTTTCCGGTACTCGGATCCCGGGTCGTCACACATGTGCCCATCATTGGGTGACTTGGGATCACGTGCCTCAGCTTTAGTTCAAGCTCACGTGCTCGCTTGAGACTTAATGAGTTCTGCCCTTCATATGTTTGATGAAATTCCTGCCAATAGGAGATAAAGTATTTAGTCAAACCCCTTATGCACATAAGTTCATGCTTGGAAAATATTAAGACCATTCATATGCTCAGACTTGTCTCATGAGTGTTCTGAATGAACCTTAAAACATGGATTAAGATGCTCAGACTTAGTGACTTGAAAACCAGATGAGCATCGACCTTGATTCATCATATGCACAGACCTTCTTATTCATGTGCTTAGACTTAGAGAATGCATGTGCACAAACTTAGTTTTGCAAGGGTTAACGCTTAGCATAGGCCTAGTGAAACCTGCACTGACCTAGTGAACACATGCGTCAACCTCAGGTCCAGTTGTTTGGTCACTAGCCTCGACCTAACCTTCAACCGCTAGGTTGCTTACGTTGACCTTGTAAAAGATGCATGGACCTTATAGCTCAAGGTACCAGACATGCATCGACATGAGAACTAGGTCAAATGTGCATAGACTTGACTTCAGTGTGTTGTACATAATGTGGATCAACCTTAATGTGCATGAAGCACAAAGTGCACCAACCTGTGTGTGCACGATGCAATATGTGCATCGACCTTAGATGCTGACTGACAAAGATGTGCACCGACCTATATGATGCATTATGACAAAGTGCACAACCTGTGTGTGCACGATACACTATGTGCATCGACCTTAGATGCTGGATGACAAAAACATGCACCGACCTATGTGTGCATGATGCAATATGTTAACTTCAGTATAAGTGTGCGTTGACCTAAGTGTTACATGCAAAACATGCACAGACCTAAGTGTTACATGCAAGACATGAGTTCCAAATGTGCATCGACCCTTGAAGTTACATATGCTCAGACTTTGTGCGTTGAATCACAACCTGCACCGACCTTCTATATGCCCAAGGAGAATGTGCATCGACCTTGTTTGCCAAAGGCACAATGTGCACAGACTTTAATGTGCATGAAACAAAATGTGGTTCGACCACACTATGCATGATGCAAAAGATGCTCTGACCTGACGATAGTTAAAACAGGATGTGCATCGACCTTCTATGCAAGATGAGAAAAATGCATCGACTTGAAACAGTAACATAGACATACCTTCATACTTATGAGAGAGCATGTGCATCGACCTCTTAATGCAAGACCTCACATATGCATTGACCTTAACATACAAACTTTAATGATAAAAGGTGTATGCACTGACCTGTATGCTTCAGACTGAAATGTCCATTGACCTTACCTGTTCTGACAGATGATTTTTCATATTGATATATAAAGATGATGAGATTAGTAATAAATCCATCAAAGTTATATAACGAGTCATAAACTTATATAATGGGTCATAATATTTGTCATCATCAAAATTTCAGAACCACATGGACACAATAATCTCCCCCTTTTTGATGATGGCAATATTATGAGTCATTGCTATAATTCAGCATGATGATCAAGTTAGTATAAACAGTGAACAATGAATAATTCTGTCAGAATGCAGCAACAAATTGATAACCAACCAATCAACAAACAGAACAACCAACAGTCAATAAATAAAACAACGAACAACCCACAACATTCTGGTAACCAATAGACAGAATGACCAACATAACCAACTAATGACTCAACAAAAATTCTCCCCCTTTGACAACATTAAAAAGGAAGAAACATTTAAGATGCTGATAAGAACTCCCCCTTTATGTACTATATGCAATATGATTCATTGACAACTGAACTCCCCCTAAACAGATGCTTTATCAATAGATGCTCTCTACAGAGCAGATGGAGTGGAATGAAATAAATGACCAGTGAATCACAAGGACATTCAAATTGAAGTCAGCCAATCAGATTGGATATTCAAATTTAAGCAGACAGTCAGGCATTCAGATTGAAATAAGTCATATGTGCATTCAAGAACAAGTTCAGGTCATGACAGAATGTATGAAGAACAACGCGCATAATCTGAGTTTTGAATTTCAATCAGTAAATGCAAACTGAGCACATGTTTGAGCAAATGAGCTTCAAGCACATGAGAAATTCAACAAGATTTTCAAAGGATATACCAATTTCATAAATCCAAATGTAGGAATTTTTCATAATCTCCCATTATAAGGATTTATGAATGAATTTTATTGAACTGTATGGTTTAAAGATGATGTATACATGGTTTGACAATAAAGTTCTGTACTCATATCTGAAAATAAGATTTAATAAAAATGAACCAAATTCTCATATTAACATCTTGATTAACCTCCCTTTATCTTACTCAATCAATTTCAATGACTTCTTTAGGAATTACAATCATAAGTATTGAGGTTAAACAACCATGAAACCATTTGATTTTGTCTAGGGTTAGCAATTTATCCTTTGCATTCATTTTCATATTTTTCATTTAATCAAGCACATAGTTTTTTTTGCTATCAAATCTTACGAGCAATTTAGTTCAGTACGCACCTTGTAACTAAAGGATATACGTTGTTTATACGCCAATATCCCTAAGTACTTAGTGTGACTAACAGTCATGCTTTAAAATAAACAGAGTTAACTTTTCACCTCATGACATACCTCATCTCATTTCTTTGATGAGTGAGATATGTTTCTCAGTATGCCAGCCATTGCTCTGCCTATTTTTTAATCATTTTTTAAGCAGAGTTAACTAAGGCACCTCATGACACAGCCCTTTAGACATGTGTTTCTCAGTGACCAAAGTCATTGCTCTTACAAGATTTGACCCTTAGACTTTTTCAGAACAGACAGATGTTTAAAAATAATACAGATTTCGTGTATCTCAACCAAATAAAGTCATGATTTCACTATTTTCATATTTCAGCAGATTTGACAAGATTTAACATGAAGCAGTTGGTTAAGGTTTATTAAAGTTGATTCAGATATTTTCAAGGTATTTATAGCCAACCTTAATGAATATATTAAACTTAAATCAATCTGATCTTTCAGACATTCATAAATCTGTATAATAGAAGATTCCTCATTGAATTACTTTTTCAGATTTATGAGCAAGGTACATAGATTGAAATCTTCCTGAAATTCAGAGATATGAAAGAATGTTTAAAGAAACAATCAATTTATCAATAGAAGCAATAGCAGGAATATGCACCATGTGCAAGAGACTTGAAGTTCAAACATAAGATAGGATCTTGCAAACATTCAAGGTTTAACAGATGAGCAGTGTTTTCAGATAAGTTTCAGAATATGAGAAGAGTTCCAAGCAAATGACCATCATTGATTAGAAGCTTACAACCTCAGAGGTATGACAATGATAGTCAAGAGAGCAAGAGCAGATAGTTCTACAGAGATAGTCACAAAATTGAAGATACGAGATAGTGAAGACTTCAGTTCACCAATCAAGACAAAAAACATGATCATACGTACATCAATGAAGGTGTCGACTCTTTGTGTCGACATCTACTCACAAACTCCATAAAACAGACCACTTCCAAAATAATGTCAACTCATGGTGTCGACACTTCTAATCAGGATTATTAAGAAGTGTAGCAATTTAGGTCAATGATTTAGAGGGTATGAGAATTATTTGAAATCAATGACCTGAGAGTATAACAAATGTTTAGAAGATTCAGACATACCAGCTTGATATATAAGTGACAGAAAATGTCAGTCACAAAAATGTGAATTGCAAGGTGAGCTGATAAACAATATCATAGCTAGAAACTGTACTTGGCGGAGGTTAGATCCAAGGATCTACTCACGCAAGGGTTAACCTTCCAGATAGGCCTGACCTATCTTTCTAGCTAGACCTTTTTATATACTGTCTAGTTATTAAAAGAAAGCACATGAATCTTTCAAGGTGGCTCCCCCTCAGCAAATGCAGCTAAGTATATTTATGAATGATGAGAAAGATTATCTCAAGGGGATATAGAGCAGATAATCAATTTGATCAGACTTGCAGTGTTTGGAGAGAGTCATCATTCAAAGTTCAGCAGTTGAGAATTAAACCAAGAAGCAAAACATCAGTTATCCAGATGAGAATTCTGAACATCGGTTGACCAGAATGGGAAATGTTGGTCGACCGAACTGGACTGAAAAGCAACAATATGTTCTCTTGGTATCAATCTATCTTTTTGGTGTTTTCTGTGTGAATGATATGCAATGAACTAAATGTATACATATGCATTGACTCCTCCTAACTTAATGCATTGAACCATCATATATGACAGGAAGATCATGCAGGGGACTGATTGATACCAATGATCACATATGCATATGCATGAGACATAATCTAAACACATATGTATGTGACACAAGAATTATCCTAATTGACTCCCCCTGACTATATCCACTCTATCAACCTTTTTGTTATTTTCAATATGAATCACATACAATCAACACATATATGCAGATACACTGACTCCCCTTAACAGTATGCCATATGTGACACTCTGAATGCAGCATATGCAAAGATAATTCTGCAGGGAGTTAAATGAATTATTCACATAGATATCTAGATTGTTTCTAATATGCATCTTTGACCCATGGTACTGGGCGGAGGACTTCGTCTAAAGACCACATCACATATGGTTAGAGCTTCCAGACATACCTCATCTGCCCTTTAGCACTATTCCATTTAATATACCCTGAGTCATACACGAGCAGTCCTATGTGCATCTTGAATTGATAATATGATGAGCATATGCAAATGTGAATATGTGTGCATGTCATGTATGCAGATGAACATTTTATGTATGAGACAACATGTAGGCATCAAATTCCAGCTGTTCAGATTTTCATAAATGTAATTTATTTTCAGTGACTATGCATTATGACAGATATCAAACACATGCAATCCTATCAGATCTTCAACTAAATTATGCAACAGGTGTGCAATATCATTCAGACAAACTTCAAGCATCATTCTTATGCAATTCAGATTTTCAGAAAACTTCATTCAGATGTTGCACATATGACTTTTCATATGCAAGAAGGAATTCAAATAGAACAAAGCAAATATTACATGAGAATGCAAATAGGTATGCCGAGAATTCTGACTAACAGATTTAACATGATATGCAGTTCAATCTCAAACTGATATATACACAATTTATTCAACATGTGCATTGAGAGACAAAAGTGCAAATGACAGATGCATTTGTAACCATGTATGTATGTGATTCAGATTAACAAAAATTAAATGATCAAACCTGTAAGGTGCAGAATTGCAGTTTTACCAAACTCAGGTGCCTTGGCTTATTAACCCTTTTTATTCTTCAGTCCCAAGGCACTCCTGCAAAAATAGTTCTCACTTTGCATATTTAGGTATCCAAGTTTCCTTGGGTCCTAAAGTGTTAGCAACAACTCTGGAGGATGCTCTCTACAATCTTTGAGCATGTAGATCATCCGATTTCATTAAATTGCAATCACTCATAGAGTGCCCAAAGCCTCCACAGTAATGACATGAAATAACAAATCTTGAGTTCTTTTTATGCACATTATCGTAAGCATGGAATCTATGTGCATTAACATGAAAACTTCTGTCAATAGCATGCAAGTTCAGTCTTTTATAACCAGCCAGTCAACAGTCGACAGCCCTGTGGCCTGGCTTTTCACAATTGAAATATGCAGGATATTTTCCTTTACAACAAATTTATTCCTACCAACAGCATTATGGTTTGCAGGGAATTTAGCAGATTTGAAATGAACATCTCTCCCCTGGTTGTGCCAACAATGGGCGGCAATGTGGCCTAATTTGTCACAACAAAAATAATGAGTTTTCATCTTCTGAAGCCCATGATTTTTAACTTGAGATCTCTTAGCATTCAGGTCATCTTATTTCATTAGTTTACATTCATGCATTAGATGACCAATTTTATGAAAATAAAAACACTGAGACCTTTTACTTTGAGTAGAAGAATGTTTCTTATCATGAGATTTCTTATGTGCATGTGTGTGCATGGATGATTTTTGAACACTATGCAGTGAAGTGGCAGGAACCTTTTTATTCTTTTGCTTTTCAATTGGTTTTAAAGATTTCTGAGCCGTAAACTGAAAAACAGGTGGGTTCTGAGAACTGTGAGAAGCAGAACTAGAAACAAAGGATGCTTTAATTTTATTTTCAAAACTCTTTTAATTTATAGGGTTATATCCCAACCCCTCCTTCTGAAAGTTGACCTTTATTCTCAACAATTTGTTCAAATTATCTTACCCACTAACAAATTTAGACAAAGAACTTTTCAAATCCTGAATCTTATTTTCTAGAGATGCAATGTGTATTTCATAACTCACAATCTCTTGTTCACTGCAATTAATAGTTTCATTCAAAACTTTGTTAGTTGTTTTGTATTCTTCGATCTCCTTTTTAAGCTCATCAACTTTTTCAGATTCGTCTGTACTGACAGTTTTCCCTTTTTCCAATGTGAGAAACCTTTCAGATATAGCAGAGTTTAGCTGTTTTAACTTCTTATTTTCTTCCTTAAGTTTATCATTTTGAATTAACTCATTTATTAGAACCTGATCCTCTGAGTTAATTTCATACTTTCTTCTAGTTTCAAATTCCTTCAGATCTCTTTGCTGTTTTTTAACATTTTTCTGCAACTCCATGTTTACAGACTTGATAGCATCAAATTTTTCAACAAGTAGATTCTTCTCTTGTTTAAGTTTCTCAATTTTTTCTTCATTTTATTTAACGCATTTTCTGAGAGATTCATTTTCAGATTTCAGCTTGTTTAGATCTGGGTTAACATGTTCAAGATCCTTCAGTAATTTTTCATTCTGAACCTGATTGCTAATGAGAATCTGATCAGCATTAGTTGAGCTAAGTTTTTCTTCAAGTTCAGAAATCTCATTTGCAAGTTCTTGATTTTCATTCTTTAATAATCCAATTTGTTTCTTAAGCACTTGGATATCAGATAAACAAGCATCATGGGTTTGTTTCAATTTTAAACAGTTTTCACATGAAGAATTAGAACTATTCAAGCCAATAGTCTTTTTCAATTTTTTGTGTTGTTTTCTTAACATCTCATGTGACTCTAATAGATTACCATATGCATCCTGCCAATCATCTAGAGAGAAGTTCTCAAACGGATTTACCTGACCATCATCCTCCTCTTCATTTTGGTTGCTGCTTTGAACACTGCCATTAGCCATCATGCATTGGTCTTCACCTCTCCTGTAAGGCCCGTGCCTTAATGGATCCTTAATGGATTTTGTTCTAGTATTTATTCTGGAATTTTCGGCTTTTTTTCCTGGATTTTTAGGAATTTTTCTGGTATTTTTTCGGATTTACTTGGAGCTTTGAGGGTTATTAGAGATTAATAAGATTTTAATATATATAATAATTATATTATATATATATATATTAATTTTATTTTTTTCTTTTAATTCCCTCACCCTCACCCTCTCTCCCCCGTCGATCTCTTTCCCACCTCACACTCTCTCTCTCCTCTCGCCGATCGTCTCTCTCCCCTCCCCTCGGAAGCAGGCTTTTTGGCGTCGGATTGAAGCGTGGGAGGTACCGATGGATTCCTCGCGTCGAGAGGAACGCGTAGGTGCCCACTTAGGCATGGTTTGGTGATCGTGGGAGCGTGGCGGAGCGTGAAGGCCTCGTGGCTCTTCCTCCTTGCATGCGGTGTTATCGCCGATTTCGGCTCGCAAAAGGTAGGGGGATGGAATCCTGATCTCGCTAGGATCATTTCCTATAGCTCGTTCTTTCGATTAGAACCCCGTAGCATGCTTAATGTTCATATTTCATAATTTTGGGGTTTTAGCTTAATTCTCGATTTTAATGCATTGTGGGCTTTGCATGTGTGGTATTTAGCTGTTATTTTGTTGCTTAGGTTTGTAGACACGACATTCCTGACGTCTCCTGAGAAAGTCTCATATTACTATACGACGCCCCGCGACGGCTTACGCATTTCGAATCACTTGAGTACTTCCTTTTCTTGAGTCTTCTTCTGCCCTTTTCGGCATCCGGAATCGTCTCATCACGGCATTCGGACGGCATCAACACCAGTCAGACGCATCAAAAGGTTCCGGAACCAAGAAGGGTGTCTGCCGGGCGCCCGCCGACGCCTGATCTAAGGACCCGGGTGGGTCTTAATGGGGGCGTCCAGGCCCCTGGACGCCCCCATATTTTTAATTTATTTTATTTATTTTCTCAGGGCTTAAACTAAATAAAAAATATATAAATTAATGGAGGCGTCCAGGACCCTGAACGCCTCCATAAAAACAAAAAAAAATAAAAAATAAGTATAAAATGCCAGTTGGTATACAAAAAACAAAAAATAAATATATATATATATATAAATTAATGGAGGCGTCCAGGCCTCTGGACGCCTCCATAAAAACAAATAAAAAAATCAAAAAAATGCCAGCCCTATCATAAAAAGACAAACAAACAATAAAATAATATAATTTTGGAGGCGTCCAGGCCCCTGGACGCCTCCATCAACTCTCTCACGGGCGTCGGCCACCGAACGACGGTTTGTCTTGTGTGAAAAAATCCAAAATATAGAGACGTCCGGTCAACTGGACGCGCCCATTTCTGAATCACGAGGCGCCGCTCACAAAACCACGCGTTGTGCCAAACCGCGTGCGGCCGTCGTCGGCTTTCGGTGGATCTGCTTGAGGCGTCTGGGACCCTGGACGCCTCCACAAAAGTATTCCAAAAAAATATATAAAAATAGAATAAAATATTAATTCGGCCCTGATGGAGGTGTCCAGGGTCCTGGACGCCTCCACCCTCCGGAGCTCTATAAATAGAGGCCCACCCCCTCAGTTCTAGAAGAGCTTCTAAGTGATCCGATAGGCTGCCGGAGCCCAGAGGCTACGGAGTCATTTTCTAACCCGTGGGTTCTTTTGTAGGTGGAGGTTCTGCCGGCTTCTCGGGTGCTCACGCTCGCGAGAGGAAGGTCGTCTTCATCCACCGCGCTTCCACGTCGTCCCCACGCTGCCGGAGCTCCGCCGGATTTCACCCTCGGCTCATCCAATAAGCCTTTTCTTCCCCTTTTTCTCCATAGTTCTTTACATTCATCATATTGCATCCTCTATCCCCCTTCACAAGGGCGCCTCTTCTCTTATACCTCTTGCATCCATCATCTCATTTTCCTCCTACTCGAGTCCGAGAGGGGTTTAAAAGATAACACCAACCAGGTGTGTGTCTTACCATCATTTCGTTATTTTTATCGCAAGGATTTGAATACTACACCTCCATCTTTCTAATCCACTTGTCATTTATTTGTTGTTGTTTTGCAAGGGTACCCGAGGAAAGCCCTCTCCGTCGGCCGGCCGGAAGGAGAGGAAGAAGCAACCCGCCATCTCCCGCTCTTGAGGTAGGCGCGATCACTTTCTTATTTTGGGGTCTTTCGGCCCCTAGCGATCACATCTTTTCATCAAGGCCGCGGCGAGTCACTTCCCCAATGGCCGTTTAAATTTCTGTTCTCATATTCTCTTTATATCCTGTTATATTTTGCTCATATCATCGAGGCCGCGGCGAGTCACTTCTCCAATGGCCGTTTAAATTTCCGTTCTTATATTCTCTCTATATTCTGTTATATTCTGCTCATATCATCGAGGCCGCGGCGAGTCATTTCCCCAATGGCCGTTTAAATTTCCATTCTTATATTCTCTCTATATTCTGTTATATTTTGCTCATATCATCGAGGCCGCGGCGAGTCACTTCCCCAATGGCCGTTTAAATCTCTGTTCTTATATTCTCTTTTATATTCTGCTATATTCTGCTCATATTCTCGAGGCCGCGGCGAGTCACTTCCCTAATGGCCGTTTCAATTCTTGTTATTTAATTTTTGCACCATTCCCGTCCCCCCGAGGTCGCGGCGAGTCACTTCCCGCTATGGCCGTTTGAACCCCATATCTTGCTATATTATACTTGTCCCGCTCGCCCCGCCGGAGCAATCTCCCGTGGTGGCCCCTTCTCTCTTCTCTATCATCTCTGTGTTGCAGCAAAACAAGCAAACAAATAAAAAAAGAAGGAGCCCGCGCGCTCTCCGCTTCCTCTTCCCCGCTCTTCCCCGAACCGTGTGACGTCGCTCACAAGGTTGTATGGTTTGACAGGTTACAGGTTTCTACGACGTTACCCGACGATTTTTATCGTCCAGGAGGGCTCCGATTTTCAAACCGTACCCGCCCGTGCTCCAGGTGGTGTGACGGTCCTGCTAGGAACCGTCACACGCCTGACGGTCCTTAGTGGACGCATCATTTCCAAACAACGCCCCAATGAGGGTGTGTTATTTGGAGAGTAACGGTGGGATCCCCATCCGTTACTCGTCCGTCGTTTTACGTTGACCGAGTGAGGCGGTTAGCCCGACGGCCAGTCGGCCGGCCTTCGCTTCCGTCCGACGCACCTGGGCGAGCGCGTCGCTTTGCCTGCGTCTGATTTCGAACGCTGTACGCTGGTTTTTGGCCTCGGGTGGATGTAACGGCGGTGACCCAACGCGTTACATCGATGTAACGCACAGGGCCCCTACCGTCACATTCCCTTTTAGGCTTTTGAGCTGGAACTCAAGCGGAAGTGACGGAAGGGGACAGACGCGTCGTTCTTGGTGTAACGCGCCAGCCTCCGACCGTTACTTTCATGTAGCGCGTGGGCATCTGACCGCCGCTTGCCTGTTGGGTTTAATAAGTTGCCAGCCCATTTGTTATGCGTTCCTTTACGTAACTGTGCCATGTTTATGTTATTTTACTGTTCGATGGCAGGTTTCTCATACCAATAGAGTAGCTTTTCTTTCCATGCAATGGAACCACTGTTGTTGCCCTAAGGTCTGTCGAGTACCGACCCGCTTGGGGATAGCGGAGGGGTGTTTCCCATACACGGTTTGTAAGCTAGTTCCGTGGGCTCCTAGCCAATGGTAGCGTCCTACCAAGGGAGAAAACTAGCTAGAGGGCCTGGCTCAGGCTAGAGTCAGTGTGTGCACACGTGGTCGGAGACTGTGGACTGACACCGACGGGTGCCACTCCGACTGGTCACTTGGTTTGGTACTGTTTACGCGCTCAGCTTGTCGCTTTGTCGACTGCGAGTGCTTGAGACGCAGTGTAAGTCGTCAGTGGACGCATCTGGTTTCTACTCCAGCGGTTGTCCTTCCTTATTGTTTGGATTAGTTAAGGCTTATTCTATTTTGGTAGATTTAGTTTTAGTCGCTTGCGTTTATTTAGACGTGGCATGTGTTAGCTGTTCTGCTTACTTAGTTAGAGTTTACAGCTTTACTTGAGTAGTTTATTCATGCCATTGCCTGTTATTTTAATTAAATGCATGCTCTAATTGCTTTTATTTATGCATGAATGCTTGTTTAGTGCGAGGTAGGGATCCGCGTGACCCCTACTGAGTCTGGCTGTGACTCACCCTTCTCCTTTCAGGTGAGCCGCGCCCGTCGTCTCCCGGTGCTTCGTGAGCTGTTTCGGAGACCGCGTCTAGCTGCCAGCTTTAGTTGAGCCATTTTTTTGAGGCTTTTGTGATACCTTTGCCGGGGTATGCCCTGTGTAGTTGTACTCTTGTGGACTAGTACTTTTGTTTATCTGGACTAGTATATATATATCACTCTGGTTATTTTGAATTGCTTCCGCACTTGTGTTAATTTTATTACTTAATTGTAATCTACGCGTGCCAAATTGCAGTTCGTTATACATTCCCTTGACATAACCCTACTAACCCTTCAGGGGCCTCATCAGCCTCTTGGGTGGCTTCCCCAGTCCTTGGTATCGGTGTATCGATGTTATCGGTATATCGGTATCCTGAACTCTGGGTCGTTACATCTCCTGTGGGCAAGCTTCAGCTCGTCCAGAATATCTTTAGCTGTCCTGCAATCATTGAGACAAGGGTAACATGCCTTGTCAATAGCTGCTTTCATCAATTCAAGTGCTCTTCGATTTTTACCACACATCGATCTATCAATGTCAGTCCATTTGGACTTGTTCTTTGGTAGCCTGTGTTGACCATGTGAAATGATCTTCCACATATCAGAATCAACAGACTTGACAAACGTGCGCAAGTTGTTAAACCATAGATTGAAATTAGTACCATCAAAAATTGGTGGACAAGCCATGGATATAATCGACAAACAAAACAATGCACTGAAATAGGTATGCTCGGAAATGCACCAAGGAAGTTGTAGGATCTACTGCGGATCGTTAGCTCCGATGAGACAACAACCCGCTCTGATACCACTTGTTGTAGTGCAAGGCACGGATTCAGAGGGGGGGTGAATGACTCCCCGTTCAAAACTATTGTAGAAGTAAAATAGAACGGCTCAATCTAAACAAAGATCTATTAAAGCACACACTCGAACACCAAGCAAGCACTTGCGGCCTTAGACTATGCTGGGCACGCGGACAACACAAAGCAGCTGTGATTGATACGAGCTAACAATACTAATCATCAGGTTGAACATAATTATTCATGCAATTCCTATTCAGATTTATTTTAGAACACTCGGTGAACTCAGAAGGATGTAGGCTATCTAGTTGCAAATGAAATGAGCCTAGCATACATCTATCGTGAATCAATAGCTCACGCACACCATATAAGGAACAAGCACACAAAGCAAGCCACGACACACCAAATTTTTTAGGTGATTCGGCCAGACACCAGTCTGCCTACATCCACCCCTCACTCTAAATCAGAGTGAGGATTCCACTAGCAGAAGCTAGAAACCAAAGCAGACTCAGTCTGCAACAAACGCTGCCTAACAGCTTGCCCTGAGGGAAACAAATCCCTCGACCTGGTCATGCTTCCCACAAGACCAGCACCCTAGCTCTACTGTCCACTGAGCTAGAACCGGAGGCAAACCTCCCTTCCTCTAAACCGGAGGGGAAATCGTGAGTGACCCCCAAACACTCACAACCGGAGACCCAAGTCTCCCTTCCTCTGAAACCCAAAGGGAAACCACGAGTGACACCCCACCACTCGCAAATCGGAGACACGGTCTCCCTTCTCCTGAATCTTCAGGAGGAACCCGACCTCAAACCAGAGAATCGGAAGAACAAGATGGGAATCAGAAAATGAACAAAGGAAAGAAAATGTAGCTCCAACTGGAGCAGGACTGTTCATGATTTCATCCTGGAACAGATAACTACAGATCTTCACATTAAGAACCGGCTGCTTCAATCTCGACCTCTCTCTCTTCTTCTCTCCCTCAGACCTCTTTTCTTTTCATTTCTGCTCAGACCCTGGCTCTCTTTTCGCAATAGCTTCTTCTCTGACGGATCTTCTTTCTACTCTCTGGCTCTTCTCTACTTTTTGCGCTGTTGGCTTTTCTGCTCTTTCGCGCTTCCAGATTCTGGCTATTTTCTCTGGACTACTTCTTCTCTTGTCTCCTTTGCTCCGATTGTAGAAGGGCTTTATATAGCTTCAGGCCTGGGGACCCACAAGCTCACGCATTGGGCGTGTGGAAGGCTCGTTCTCGCCTAATCGGAGACGACATGCGTCAGGTGCAGATAAGTGAGCTGATCAACGTGGCAGAATCCTTTGGACGCATCTACCTTGGATCACGTGCCAACAATCTGCTGTTCTGGAGATATGTACCCATCATTGAGTGACTTGGGATCACGTGCCTCAGCTTTAGTTCAAGCTCACGTGCTCACCTGAGACTTAATGAGTTCTACCCTTCATATGTTTGATGAAATTGCTGCCAATAGGAGATAAAGTATTTAGTCAAACCCCTTATGCACATAAGTTCATGCTTGGAAAATACTAAGACCATTCATATGCTCAGACTTGTCTCATGAGTGTTCTGAAAGAACCTTGAAACATGTATTAAGATGCTCAGACTTAGTGACTTGAAACCAGATGAGCATCGACCCTGATTCATCATATGCACAGACCTTCTTATTCATGTGCTTAGACTTCAGAGAATGCATATGCACAAACTTAGTGTTGCAAGGGTTAACGCTTAGCATAGGCCTAGTGAAACCTGCACTGACCTAGTGAACACATGCGTCAACCTCAGGTCCAGTTGCTTGGTCACTAGCCTCGACCTAACCTTCAACCGCTAGGTTGCTTACGTTGACCTTGTAAAAGATGCACCGACCTTATAGCTCAAGATACCAGACGTGCATCGACCTGAGAACTAGGTCCAATGTGCATAGACTTGACTTCAGTGTGCTGTACATAATATGCATCAACGTTAATGTGCATGAAGCACAAAGTGCACCGACCTATGTGTACACGATGCAATATGTGCATCGACCTTAGATGCTGGCTGACAAAGATGTGCACCGACCTATATGATGCATTATGACAAAGTGACCGACCTGTGTGTGCACGATACACTATGTGCATCGACCTTAGATGCTGGTTGACAAACACATGCACCGACCTATGTGTGCACGATGCAATATGTTAACTTCAGTATAAGTGTGTGTTGACCTAAGTGTTACATGCAAAACATGCACAGACCTAAGTGTTACATGAAAGACATGAGTTCCAAATGTGCATCGACCCTTGAAGTTACATATGCTCAGACTTTGTGCGTTGAATCAAAACATGCACCGACCTTCTATATGCCCAAGGAGAATGTGCATCAACCTTGTTTGCCAAAGGCACAATGTGCACAGACTTTAATGTGCATGAAACAAAATGTGGTTCGACCACACTATGCATGATGCAAAAGATGCTCTGGCCTGATGCTAGTTAAAATAGGATGTGCATCGACCTTCTATGCAAGATGAGAACAATGCATCGACTTGAAACAGTAACATAGACAGACCTTCATACTTATGAGAGAGCATGTGCATCAACCTCTTAATGCAAGACCTCACATATACATTGACCTTAACATGTAAACTTTAATGATAAAAGGTGTATGCATTGACCTGTATGCTTCAGACTGAAATGTCCATTGACCTTACCTGTTCTGACAGATGATTTTTCATACTGATATATAAAGATGATGAGATTAGTAATAAATCCATCAAAGTTATATAATGAGTCATAAACTTATATAATGAGTCATAATATTTGTCATCATCAAAATTTCAGAACCACAGGGACACAACAGAGGGAAGAGAGGACGTGCCTCCTTGTTCGTTTGTCGTCTTCCTCGCGCCGTAGACTACGGAGAGGGGATTTCTTCTTGCCTGAGCTGCCTGATACACGTACGGGGGAATTCTTCAACAGTTTGTACACCCTCTCTTACACCCCCCTTTTTTGCTACGGGGTTTTCTTCTGTTCATGTCGAGCATCCGAGGGATAAAAACCCTCCCCTTTTTTAGGGCTCTACCTGGAACCACGAGATCCTAACAATCGCGGCGGTTTAACCCTGATTCCAACCACCTCGCTTCCTGCGAGAAGCCATTTATTGCAGAAATATTTGGGCTACGAAGCCCCGAAGTGTGGAAATGTTTCACGGGGTGGCGATACGCCGAATATTGAACCCTGCGTGGGAATATTCCACGAGGCGGCGATACGCCGAATATGGACCTCGGCCAATGCGAGGGTAACATCCCAAATTTTTGAGATGAATAATGGGTGCAACAAATGCCCCCCACGGGACATCCGTCAACACCGGAGGCAGGGGGCGAGTGGCCCATGTCTTCCTTGATTTTTGCTAATCCCCGAGTTCATTGACATAACGGGGGCCTTGTAGGATTGCTCAATAATCTTATTACTGTTCATATGCTGATTTAGCCCTTGATTGAGCTTCGTTACTCATCTTTGTCTTTTCGGTCTTGGCCTTACAGTTCTTGCAGACATGGCTCGCCCAAGTTGAAGCAGAGAGACGTCCTAGAGGCCTAGAGTTGGAGGCTCTGATGACCACTATGTGCGGAGGATGGATAGACTCATGCCACCATTCCCTCCTCGCAGCATTACCTCCGAGGGCTTTGACGCGGTGGACCGCGGATTTACTTGGGTCGCTGAGGGCCCGACTGAGGAGATTGCCGCCGCTGAGGGTGATGTTGATGTCTCTCGCATCATGAGGAGACAGGGGGTGTGGCGACCCGGATTCCGGATACCAGATATACTCGGTAGGACTACCGAATACACCTGATACCACTTGGAACCCGCGAGGCCTCCCAAGAGCGGTAAAGCTCCGAAGGGAAAAAGGATTGTCGTGTAGTACATTGAACTGACAGATATAGCAGCAAGTAATTAAATTTCATTAGATCGGGTTGCTAAAGTAGCAGAAATAAAATTACATTTTAATTAACAGGTTTCAATTAACAATTATATACCAGAGTCAAGTCCAAAGCTAAAGACAGCAAGTCTACCAAGTACAGTCGACAGAAAAGAAAGACATACTGGGAAGTCGGGGGAAGCCTGACGGAGGTACCAGCTGGCAGCTACGACACGAACTCCAGGATCCGCGGAAGCAGAACGAACACATCACCCCACCTGGAAAGCAAGGGTGAGCCTCGTGTCACTGGCTCAGTAGGGGTCACGCGGATCCCCACTGAAAAATGCGCAGTAACACGGAACAACAGGGACAGCAGCAAGAAACAACACTAGAAAGCTGCAAAAGAAAGGGGAGCAGGAGTAGGGAACAGGTAAGGACGAGGGGAATAACCCGAACATGCAAGCAGGCCTAGAAAGGGAAAGAGGAGTAGGGAGCAGCAAGGAAAAGGGAAAAAGCCAAACAAAACACCCCAACCTACACCTACAACAGGCATGCAAAAGAAGGCCTAGAAAAGACCTAGACAGGCACAGGCAACATGACCGGAGTGTCGTGCACCGGACAAGACACAGACCTCGAGTACAGCTACGGAAAGGCCAACCCAGACAGGTCACGGCAAACCCCACAAGTGTCTTGACTAACCGCTGCGTACCACCGACGCGAACACGGCCGAGTCGCAGACCCGCGCAGGACCCCAAGAGTCTCAAGCAACTCGCAAGGCTGGGAAGCGACAAGCGAGAGGTGAAACAGGAACAAACCAAGTACTAGCCAGGGTCACGCCTGTCGACGTCAGTCCTCTGCCCCTGACCACATGTGCACATACTGGCTCCTGCCTAGAGCCAGGCCTCTAGCTAGTTTTCTCCCCCCGTAGGACGCTACGGTAACAGCAGGAGTCGACGGAAACTAACTTACAAACCGTATATCGGGGTCACCCCTCGACTGCAGGACGTCCAGGGTGACGAAAAGAGGAAGCTCGAAACGCGGCGCTGAAGTACAAACAGATAAACATGCACTGTCACCCGTACCTCAAACACCGAGGGCAGCACAAGAAACTAATGACAGACTCAGAAACGTAGTCTTAGCCTTCATAGGAACATCGACCGACGTCCACGGGGAAAGCGGCCAAACCACGGGAGTGACAGACATCACCCTAACATAGACAGACACGCCACAAACCTACCTCTAAACACCATCTAAACACAATACCTACGACAGACAATCACGGAACAAGCAGAATCGGCTAACGGGTAAAACGACGGAAGACCAGAGGATGGGCGGTCACAAGAGGGCTGCACAAGGGGATCTGCGGTCAAGACCCTGGCCGCACAAGCCCAACCGACCTACTACAGTGTCGGTCAATGCAGTTTTGACCGAGCCGCATGACTTGCCGACACTCCAAGATGAACGGCCAGGATGCCACCGTTCAAGGAGACGTGCGGGCGACACTGCACCGCACAAACCAACGCAAAGGGATGAACGACTACCCTCCAACCGCACCAAGGGAAGTGCGGTCTATTGTGCAATCGCACGACCCACAACCTGCCAGGGATGGACGGACCAGGGCCGGCCGCACATGCAGATGTGCGGTGCCTGGTTCGACCGTTCAACCCTTACGGCGGGCAAACCGTGGGTTCGGCCCAATGGAGGCCTTTCCACGCCCCATTCGTTCTAAAACGAAGGGGAAACAACCATGGACCTACTGGCAAGCACATAGACTCCGTCCGGAGTCAAAACGACGCACGAATCACAAGAAACAGGCGATTCTAACGAAATCACCCAAAAGGGTTTCCGGACTTCCCGAAGCCCTAGCGGTCAAACGGGACCACCAAACGAGACAAAATCAGTGACTATGGAATGCTGACGTCCCAGGGAG
This sequence comes from Amorphophallus konjac, assembly GCA_022559845.1. Taxonomy (NCBI): domain Eukaryota; kingdom Viridiplantae; phylum Streptophyta; class Magnoliopsida; order Alismatales; family Araceae; genus Amorphophallus; species Amorphophallus konjac. The sequence continues at coordinate 31,008,760 of CM040119.1, forward strand.
TCCATTGACAGTAACTTATCTAAAAATGTTTGCCGTTTCCCGGCGAACCCTACAAACTCACAAAATCGCGGTTTAGGCTAAACGAGCCCAAACTCAGCTGTTTCCGCGCCGAACGACGTGCAATGGCAGGGAAAACGTGCAGGAGGAAGTGAAGATCCGTCACCCTACCTCCACCGAAGAAACCGTGCCCCGAAGGGACTAAACCATGCGCCGAAAACCACCGAATCACGAATGACGGCCTCTCGGAATCCACCGAGGGATCACGCCCGCCACGCTCCATCCGCTGCTCCTTCCCGCGAACCGATCACCCGAGCACGTCCACGCCTCAACCAGCTCTACAACGGTGCGCGTCCCGCGCCGAACGGACCAGAGACGGGAGAGAACGGAGTGAGATAGCATGAAGTTGAAAATGAGTAGGAGAGATAGTGGAATTGAATTTATAGAAAGAAATTAAGAAATTTTCCTAATTTCTGAAAATCTGATTTTTGGCCCTATCTCAGAAAAATACGCAAAAATAGTCAAAACGATCGGCTCGAAGAGTACATCGCCAATGTATCGTCCACGAGTCGATGAATTGAGAAATAAATTCACCGCAGGGTTCCGTAACTAGTACGAGAGAAAAACCCACACGGATCGTAAAACTCAACTCGGGAGCTACAAAAGCGAACCGAAACTCACCGAAAAGGATCCGAAAGACCCAATAAGGATCCAGCAAAGATCCGAGACATTACAGGGGGTCTATGTGTATGATCGCTCAGGAGGATATCCACCCCATTTTCCATTGGACCGGCATCTCTTGCCTTTTATTCAGAGCTTTGTGCCTCTTGGTGTGGAGGCTGATGATTCCTGCCTACCAGGAGAGAGGCGTCATCTTGAGCGGGCTATATTGCTCGGGAGGGACAGCATGCGAGGCACGTGTATCTTTTCCTATCCGAGCTTCCCTAAGGGCTTCGTGCGATAGAGGCAGTACCCCGTAGACCTATAAACGGATCGGATACGGAGCGGATAGTATGATATCCGAATTCATATCCGATTAATAATCGAATTATCCTATTAGTAATCGAATTATCCGCCAGGTACTTTATTCGGATAATTATCAGATAAATACAAATTTGAATTCGGTTCGAATTTTAAACGGATAATTGCTAGACCTACTTAGAGGTGAGTCGTGTGAGCCGTGTGAGAGCGTCGTATGTTGTTTTCTAAAAAAAAAAGAAAGAGTGGAAGTTATTTTTATTTTGAGAGATGTTATCAAAAGATCGATTAGACTTCATCCTAAAAAATAGGAGATAGCTTACCAAATGGGTGTAAGTGGATTTCTCATTTTTAAATTATATTTTGACACAAAAGGATAAAAAAACAGTAATCAAACGATATATTAAGATTTAAGTTAATTATATATAGAATATGTGTATCCTTAGATTTTTATCTAAGGGTTCATATTCAGTCAGATAATATCCAACACGGATATCTCAATATCCAAATTCGTATCTGATTAATAATCGGATATCCGATATCTGATTAAATTATCTATCGAATATTTTATTTGGATAATTATTTGATTAAACGAAAACGAATTCGAATTCGGTTCGAATTTTAAACGGATAATTGCCAGGCCTAGTACTACCCTGATCAGAAGAGTCTGGACTTCTTCAGGGATTTTGACAGCTTCACAGTCCGAGTGGGGCCATCCTCACCAGCTATTTGTCATTTATCCGGGCATCACAAGGCCGCAGATGTTACAGTTGACGGGATGTTTCTGACTCCCTCTAGTGCAGCTTTTACACATGATGATTATGATCACGACTACTTCTTGGAGAGGATTTTAGCACAGAAGGCTCCTAGCTGGTATGTGAGATGGGCCGTTATTCCTTCTCACTACTATCGTTGAGGTGCGACGGAATGATTGTGGGGCATCCTGACAGTTTACAGAGTAGCACTTGACAGGGCAGGGATTCACCACGCCGTGACCACAACTTTATATTCCTATCCTTGCCACCAAGGGTTGATCCAGGCCTTAGTTGAAAAATTCAATCGGCGTTGGAATACATTTGTCACCGCTGAGGGAGAGACTTCACTGGACCTGTGGGCCTTCCACAGGATTTCTGGTCTCCCAGTTTGTGGATAGCCTTATGAGGAGCTGCCCCTGGATGATTTGCATATCAGTGCTTCGGACGGAGCCGGCCGGTATCTCCTTCCTTATTACTTTCGATACTTGATGAAGACTTGGAGGGACCTAGCCCTCGTAGGCAAAGAGAAGGATGCCCGGACGCCGAGGGTGACCCTGAATACTTGGGTGACACACTTCTACAGCGGCCCCTATTGCTTCTATAAAGAGTTTGCTTCTTCTGACATGACATGGGAGCAGCGTAGAGAGGTAGAGCATCAGTTTGCTTTACATCCGCGTCACTTGCCCGCCCCAGCACATGGGTGGAATTCGAGGGAGCTGCCGCCGTTGACGTACTTGACAACTTATTTGGCCTACTGACTGGCCAGCTTTGTGATCCCTCACGGAGAGGAGGGAGTTCTATAGGCAGAGGTGATATACTCGGCTTGTTTGATAGCATGTGGACGCGGGGTTGCTATTGCTCCGAATGCACGGGCAAACATCTATCATTCTTTCGGAGCCTTGACTTCACACTTGTCGCCCAGAGACGAGTATTTTGATATCCACTCATTATTTGAGTGCGTGGGTTAGTTTGTTATTACCGGAGCTCTCACAGATGACACCAGTTGATAATCCAGTCGTCCCACTCATCTTCACCTTTGCTGGTCACCCGGACCAGTTGATAATCCGAAAGGGCATAGGTTCGAATCCCATTCTTGACAATAAATAATATGTTTTCTGATTTTTTTTGACTTTGACAGCTAAAATCTACTTTTTTTTAGTTCGACGGCAGTCTACGCTCGTTGGAGAATCGACGAAGGTTGCGGCCTCAGCGGACAGGGATGGGGGGCTACGAGCGGCGGTTGTTGTGCTTGACTAATCAGGGGTTGGTCAAAATGGAGGTTTATTTTTGTTTTATATTATAGGAGTGGGGAAATAAAAGAATTTTACAAAATAGTAGTATGATGGTGGTGAAGTCGGAGGGGTATAACATAAGAATCAAAATCACTTATAAATAAAAGTGCACCATCCAAGTTATGGAGGCCTCAAGATGTTCTTTTTTATTGTGGGAGGATTCTTAGGTGCCGTTTGGTATCGCGATAATTTAAGTGAATAATAGGTATAAGTCATTCCGGGTTAATTTATTCTTATTCTTATTCTCGTATATGTTTGGTATGCGAAGGGATAAGTACGAGAATATTCATATTCTTCGTTTGGTAAAAAATGAGGATACAAATGAGAATAAGTACTGAATAATTACCATATTGTCATTCTTATCCCGGGTTAAAACATATGGATGTTATTCTTTGTTTGGATGGGATTAAAAAATTTATAATGTAATTTATTTTAGTAAAAAATGATACTTAATTAAACTTTACATTCATGATTATGACTAATAAATACCATAAAATAGATTTTAATAGATATTTTTTATTAATATTATTAAAATAATACAAAAATAAATTTCTTATTAATCTAAGATGGTAAAAATAAAGATATTATTTAAGATATTATGTTTTAAAAATTAGTTAGTAAAAATGATATTAATGATTAATGATTATTTTATTCTTAATTATGAGTAATTAATTAAATAGTATAACTTAACTTTAACATATTTATGTAATATAATAATCATTCATAAAAATATTCAATTTAATATTAATATCATACTATGAGTAACATAATTCAAACTCTACTTTAATTATTCTTTATTAGTGATAATAAATTTTATAATTAAATATTTTGATTATATAATTGTCCATTAGTAACCATGAACTACAAATATATATTATTTTTTACATTTAAAATAAATAACACTAATGATGTTGACTTTTTTCCTCATTTAAACATATATTAGTGATAATAATACATTTCAATTAGTAATTATTGTTCTTAATTGGATATTAATATAATTAATTAATGTAGTGCTCTAATAAAAGATTTGTAACTCATGGTCAACAATCTCCAATTATAAAAAAATTATTTTAATCTTTCTTTTTTTCCCTATCTTTGATTTGACTTACATACAATATAATTACAAAATAGAATAATTCTTTGTAATTAAAGATATTGTATGATCACCCAAAATATGACCGATGTTGTAACTATTTATAATTCGATTCTTTGCTTTGGTTAAAATGGTGTGTTTTATATACTATTATACGTGCACGTAAAGGATGAATAATTCACATATAATCTTAAAAAATAATTATAGGTGCACCACATAACATTCGTAGACATGCAATCCATGTGAATATTAGCCAAATGGTGTAAATGATCCTGACATAAGTAGATGAGGCTTTAAAAATAATTTACAAAAAGGTATACTTTTACAAAAAAGAGTTTCATGTGTACATGTCCTCACAAATGATAGTCATAAAAAACATATCACTTTTTATTACATAGCTTCAATTGATCAAATTTTACCAACAAAATTTCACATAGCTTCACAGTTCGATCGGCTGAAAATTTTTCCATCTCGATTATTCTTCTTAAATCTTCCACCAGTGCACGTTCTTCAATATGTCCGGTTGTAGATATGTTAGAGATTTTTACTGCCTGCTGATTTGAACACTTTTCCTGAAAAATGTGTATGATATAATCACAAATTATAATATTGAGTGCAAGATATGTGAACTTGAGAAGAGTAAGGAGATGAGGCTCAGAACAATATGAGATAATGTAATCACATGGATCAAGTTCCATCATATTAGTTGGGGGTTATCGCTAAGTCATCCACCCAATCATCATTGCCTCATATATACCTGATAAGACAACCGCGAGAGTTTGACATTGGGAAGAAGTATAATATCGACATTGAACTTTCGGAGCACTGAACAATGGGAAGGAGCAATTCACACACATTAATGTGTCTTCACTGAATCCGCACAATGAGAAGGAGCATTAAATATCGTGGACATATATCGCATGCACATGTTGGCATTGGACTATGCAAGAACTTAAAAAAGGTACTGCATTGTGTTGTGGGGAGCAAGGAAGAATCTGTCTTCACTGAACCCCCCCCCCACACACACACACATTGTATCCCCCCTGAACACACACACCCATGTCTCCCCTGAACACACACACACACACACGTTAAATTAAACACACACACACACACACCCATGTCTCCCCTGAACACACACATGCACACACATTGTATCTCCCCTGAACACACACACACACATGTTAAATTAAACACACACACACCCCTGAACACACACACCTGGGAACACACAGACACACACACATTGTCTCCCCACAGAACACACACACACCAAATTGAACACACACACACCCCTGAACACACACACCTGGGAACACACACACACACACACATTGTCTCCCCACAGAACACACACACACATGTTAAATTGAACACACACACACACCCCTAAACACACACACCTGGGAACACACACACACACACACTGTTAAATTGAACACACACACACCCCTGAACACATACACCTGGGAACACACACACATTGTCTCCCCATAGAACACACACACACATTGTTAAATTGAACACACACACCCCTGAACACACACACCTGGGAACACACACACACACACACACACACACACACATTGTCTCCCCACAGAACACACACACACCCCTGAACACACACACCTGGGAACACACACACACACACATTGTCTCCCCACAGAACACACACACACACACACACACACACACACACACACACACACACACACTAAAGTAGATCAGTAGGGTGATGTACAAAGTAGATCGCTTGTCCTTCAATCATTCATATAATTCCCATATATTACCTGCTACGACAACAGAATATAGTAGCTAATGAAACTGTAAAAACCAGCCCAAAGAAGAAAAAGATATCTGAATCAGTCATGGATCAATAGGAACATGAGTGAATTTACCTTTATAGTCTGTCACGTAAAGAACATCAAGGACTCTGCAGGCATCAGCTCCCAAGGACCAATCTAATAAGTCTTCGAGAGAAACTGATATAGACTTTGGAAGGGAATATATAACAAGAAAAAATTCTTCTAAAGCTGGTATCCATAGAACCCCCACTTGTCTGAAGGAAAGTGTGGGGCAGGATAAGAGAGATTCTCAAACTGCTAACCACTGGAAAAATGATAATGAGGTTAACAATCAAACCTCAGACAAGGCTTTTCATAGGGTTACAAAAACAGTGATTGATGGAACTACTGAAGATGTTTGCTGCTCTACCTCTGGTGCTGGCACTTCTGGCCTACATTTATTTGCAAGTGATGTCGAAGATAATGCAGCTTGACATTCATTGGGTCTTCAGGGTCACCACCAGTTCAACAGGAATGGATGTGACAAAATCTCAGAGCTGAAGAACAATCATTGCAGTGTGCAAAGTTCTGTGGTCGCTAGTAGCAAGATGCATACTTTACCACTAGCCCCTTCAAGAATCATACAATAGAAAGTCCATACCGTCTTTGCCATGAGATAAGATGTTTAGGTGATGCCAATAAAAAATTGAACATGCCATCACTTGCAGGCAGACAAACAACAAAAGTTTGATCAAGTACAACACCTAGAAGACGGTAGCATTTGTAGTCATGAGAATCACAGTATTTGTCAATCATCTTTGGTGAGTAGTTATAGGGAAATGAAATTATCAAAAGTTGCATATCATGATAGGCCTAAATCAACTGCTTATGAGGCATGGATATATCAAGATACGGATGTTTGTACACAATAAAGGTCTTCTATGATTATGAGACATGGATAAATTTTACCCTAGCACAGCTCACACTCCACTGTGTATAATTAAACATTCACATTAAAAACATAAATTAGTCCATATCGGTGACATATCTTTTGCCCACATGAAGAACCCGCAACCTGATGTTGTTTTGTCAGCCTACAAGTAAAAGATATTCACATTAGGTACATTTTAAAAGGAATGTAAGAACAAAAACCATTTAAACAATGTTAGCCACGTACCTTAGATTCTGGACATACATAAAATATTTTCCCCTTATTCTTACTAGTGTTTGAGGTCCGCCTTCTACAAGGCCCTTTACCACAAGGACACAGTAATACTTCATCCACCCACATGAAGAACCGACATGACTTATCATTCCCAAGCTGTGAGCAAATGTACATGAGAAAATGACATACATAACATGTAAACCAAAACAGTACGGTAGGGTAAAAACAACATACGCCAAGTGGGCAGCAATAATAGGGACGCTGGGGATTCTTGCTACTATGAGAAATCTTGATAACACATTCCCCTATGCCACATTGACACTGAATATGATCATATTTTACCTCACCCATTAATTTTGAATCCTACTGGTTTTATCCTGAAAAAGAATTATGTTATAAGCACTTAATTATAATGTACAAGGCACCAACTTGTATTTGATATGTCATGTTATTTGACTCAGATGGACAATATTCATAATTGACGGTCATTGGAAGACAAGTGCTGCAGTCACTTCCCATAGAACCCCTACAGTAATACCATCCAACCTCATAGTAGGGGCTACCATAAGGCTATCCAACCCACTATCATCGACGGGGCCTACAAATAGGGGAATGGAAAGCGATGCCCCCACAGTCCTCCTCATCACATTAATGCTCCTTCCCATCATCATAGCCCAACGTCCTATGCAATGACAATATTCCTGTAAGTAGTAAAAAATGTTAGATACACACCAAAATAGCAAATATGAGCACATAGATATAACATAAATCTAGTAACAAATCCAAGCATGTGCAGTGTAGTACAAGGCATCAACTTATATTTGATATGTCATGTTATTTGGCTCAGATGGACAATATTAAAAAATGACAGTTATTGGAAGACAAGTGCTGCAGTCACCTCCCATAGAATCCTTATAACAACACCATCCAACCTCATAGTAGGGGCTAACATAAGGCCATCCAACCCACTATCATCGGCGGGGCCTACAAATAGGGGAATGGAATGCAATGCCCCCACAGTCCTCCGCATCACATTAATGCTCCTTCCCATCATCATAGCCCAACGTCCTATGCAAGGACAATATTCCTGTAAGTGTACAAGTCCAACACCAAAATAGCAAATATGAGCACAGAGATATAACATCTAGTAACAAAACCAAGCATGTAAAATTGTAGCATCAACCATGCATGTTGTGCAGTGTAGCAGTCTGAAACCCATATGTAGTGGCAATTGAGCCAGGCTACTCCAAAATTTTAAGTGAGTATTCAAACGAGCATATCCAAGATAGGGAGCAGATTGCAGAGTATAAATTTGGTTGTTTGAAGGTCACCCCCCCAAAAAAAAGAGCAGAAGTCATATCTGAGAAACTGTCAAGGAAATTATGTTATCTATGTACATTCCAAATCATAAACTAAACATAAAACAATTGACAGAGAATAAAAGTGTCGAAGTACACAACATATATAATGTCCAATTACACAACATGTAAAAGTGACTAATTAAAAACGACAATATCATAATGTCACTCGTCATTTTGAGATTCCACCTGACGACGCTTGCAATAGACTAGTTATAGGTTACGTGTAAACATAACTGTGAAGGATAAAAAATATTATAAATTAGGTTAACAGTGTAATAAATACCCCCGTGAACTATGATGGGCCCAAAGGCAAGTTGCCAAACGTTCCCGAAATCTTTCCCCTCTAGTAGCCTCTGTCCTACTGACATTACCCTCTTCATCGACCTCCTCATCACCAGGATTGTCCACGTCATCTTCGGCTTGTTGGAAAATTAAATCAACACCTTGCTCCCTTCTAATGAAATTGTGGAGCACGCAACAAGCCATTACAATTCTAGCTTGCGTCTTAATTGGATAATTACGACGTTTTACCAAAATTGTGAAACGTGATTTCAGGACACCAAAAGCACGCTCAACACAATTGCATAGCTGTGCGTGCCTATGATTGAACAAATCCTTTTTATCCCTGTGTGCAACCCTTCTCCTATTACCTCTGTACTCTGGCAGATGATATCTTGTGCCGCGGTACGGTGCTAAAAGTGAGGGATGTTTGCGTATCCTGCATCCACCAACTAGAATTTTCCTATGACAACAAACGAGATGGAATTCTAATAAGTATGGGGAACGGAACATAGACAACCCTATCAATTGAATAACATTTACCTTCTGGTACGTTAAATCCACCTTTTTCAAGTGCCCACCTGAGGACTTTCATATCTGCAGCTGATCCCTCCCAACCCACAACAGCATAACTAAACATTAGATCAAAATTTACACATCCCATGACATTCTGGGATGTTTCACCCTTCCGATTTCGATAACGAGGCTGGTCAGCCACCGGAACCTTTGCAAGTATATGTGTGCCATCAATTGCACCCAGTGCATTCTGTTGACAAAGCAGAAGCATAATTGATAAAAATTAACAAATATTCGAAGGAATCAATTAATGCATGTCTATTTGCTAATGATCATAAAGTTCATCACTTTGAAGAAGGGAAAAAATTTAGGATCATATCGAATTTTTGGATGTATTGGATCTTCAACCGACGGCTTCTTAATATAGTCATGGCGCAAGGATAACACTGCCATGAGTACATTGTTAAAATACCGACTTATCGTCTCTCCTGAATGTTGGAACCATTCTCTGAGTAATCTATTGCCAACTCCATGTCCAACCTCGAGGAGAAATATACCTAATTGCTCACTGACAGACATATTTTTGGTGTCATTAAGTATACCCCTTTCCATCAATTTGTCCCTTAACCTTAAGAATAAGTGATGATGCACCCGAAAAGTAGAGTATGATCTACCAACATGACCGACCATTAATTGTTTAACCCACTCATGATCTAGACCAACATCTGTGTGTATTGGGGGCCTAGGGATACATATGTCGAAGGACAACATTTGAATGAGAACTATATGTTCAACTTCGTCCCAATAGTTCTCCTCATCCATCATAAACCTTATGAGCGTGTCAAGTGATGGACCGGTGCCAATAGTTCCCAAGTCCATTGATAATGGAAAATAAAATATCCTACAAAACATAAACAAGTAGCATTTATAAGTGTGCAATAACATACAAAAAATCAATCAATGGAAATGAATCATCGTTAAAGCTAAAGCTAATTTCATTAAATAATTAACTGTGAATAAATAAAATTACACATGTAATTGTGCATTTAAAAAGGATATCGATGAATATTTCAATAGTAACCCAGACGGGTAAATATTCATCCTAATTTTAAATTTTATGAAAGGAACGTGAAGATGGAACGAATCTGGATAGACTTGATAATCCAATAACTTAATAAATATATTGACGAGGAAATTCAGATAAGTTGACGAGTTTAATTCACCTCTCTCACGCAAGCCACCTCCACCTGCGGCGTCTTCTTCCACCGGATCTTCGCCGCCCAGGGCGGCCCTCCCTTGGTCCCGCCTCCACTTTCTTCCCTTGCTTTGACCACGCAGATTATTTCTTTCCTTGCTCCCCAAGCTTCCCCTACTCTCTAAAACTAAAATAAAAAGAGCTCGTTGCATCACCGATGATCTCACACCGCTTGTCCAACGCCACAATATTCTCTCTCTACTAGTATCCTATATTATTATTACCTGCAGAGTTTGCTTACAAAGACCCATCACTACGTTTCTCAGTGTGTGTGTGAGAGAGAGAGAGAGCAGGTGCCTATGGAGACGCAGGCTGAAGACTTGAAGCTGCACGCAAGTAGCTGCAGCGCCTTCTGCCTGATGGTTGAGCTGGCCCTGAAGCTCAAAGGCGTGGCGTACGAGTACGTGCAGGAAGACCTGCTCAACAAGAGCCCCGCCCTCCTCCGCTACAACCCCGTGCACGAGAAGGTGCCCGTCCTCGTCCACCGCGGCAAACCCCTCGCCGAGTCCTCCGTCATCCTCCAGTACGTCGACGAGACCTGGCCGGAGCCGCCGCTGCTCCCCTCCGATCCCTACGAGAGGGCCCGCATCCGCTTCTGGGTCGACTTCTTCCACCAGAAGGTAACCTATCTCGCCCCAATCATGCACATGATGACATGAACACATCATAATATCTTGGGCTCGAAACACCATGTTGTTATTGTGGCACTCTGAAAGGCTATGAACCCATCAGCCATCTCCACATCTTCCACCTCATTGCCTCAGACCTCTCTCTCTCTCTCTCTCACACACACGCACACACACACACACACACACCCATTAGGCCTTCCTTTTATGTTTTTTCGCTCAGGCTAATTTCTTTGCGCATTATTTGCAGCACACTCTGACATGACACTCGCCTAATTTTTTGCCTCCGTATATCATCTGTTCTGAATAGATCAACGAGAGTACATTGCACGAAACAATCGTACACTATGGTGTGTAGTAAGTATTAGCTCGACTTATTTACATTACAAATAAGCTGTCCCACACCTATGATCCCCTGTCCCACTCCTTATAGTGTTATGTGACGTTGGGATGAATTAACTTGGTTTTCATGATGAAGACAACTTATTTCACCTGATATGTGGACAGATTTAATCCCAAAAGTTTGAGTAACTAAAGCTTAATCACTCTAGCAACTCTGTTTTGACACAAAATGGAGCAGTTATACCAAAGTTTAAGCCTGAAATAGGAATGAACTTAAGTGAGGATCTCTTCACTTTTCAAATTTACTATATCAACTTCTACTGATTGTCTTCATACCTAAACGTACGTGATCTATGAATCTATTTAATGAATGCCATCAATTTATAAGTCTTATTTATTGATAATTTGTTTTCAAATTGATGCAGTTGGGACCAGCGAGCAGGACAGTGCTGATATCCCAGGTGGGAGAGGAGCTCAACAAAGCACTCGACCAGCTGAGAGATGTGGTGATGACAATGGAGGACGGTCTCAAAGCCGACTTCCCCGGCGACGGGCCATTCTTCAACGGGTCGGCACCAGGCCTCCTAGACGTAGTTATGGGCTCATGCTCCGGCACCGTTCGGGCCGTCGAGGAGATCATCGGTGTCGAACTGGTCGACCGGGCATGCACCCCGTTCATGTCTCCACGGCTTGCAGCGTTCATAGAGCTCGAGGTGGCAAGGGAGACATTGCCTGACTATGGCACGCTCCTCAACTATGTCAGGAGCACCAGAGAAAAGTTCCTGCCCTCCACTAGAGCATGAGCATCTTTCCTGAGACACACATGTGGTGAATGAACTTCACAATTTCTGCACTTAATGAAGCCCGTAGGAGTTCCTCCGGAGCATCCCCACATCTCACTCGAACTAAAACAATGAGGGTTATTATGCTATATAATGATGGACTATGTTGAATGTTCTCATACCGTGGTTGGCCAAGTCATTGGTTGCTAATTGGGAATAGGAGATGTTACCTGTGGTAACTTACTAAGTGATTTGGTATCTTTTGTGTACCCCAGAAATAAAATGGTATGAAAATCCCAAGAAGAAGGCTACACACTTATTGACAATGATGTCAATAATCCTTCCTTGCAGAAGCTCTCACGTCAGAATGAAAGCCATCATGTATAAATCATCACTATTATGCTCTCTTCCTGCATTCATCAATCCGGGTCATGTTAATGCTCACTGGTTAAAGTTGGAAAGTGTGGATAGACTAAAAATGTGGTTTACATTGCTCTCCTATATATATTAAGAAATCTTTGGTGAGCTCAGACTGGAAGCATGGGGAAAAAGGGGCACTCAAAATGTTCAAATGATTTGTGCATGCTTGTGTCTTATGTTTGATGCATGTGAGTTGATACCTAGAAATTGCCGAGCATAGTTCATGGTAACTCTTCGACGGGCTCTCGGTGGGGAATTTCGTTGGACAGTCTTCTATGATATTTAATCATTCTGAGGAATGGTTGGAGAAGATTATGGTAAGAAAAGAAGAGGTGTGACTGAACCAGTATAAAAATTATTGGTGTTCATGTGGTTTGGACCTTCTCTCCTACCCTCCTTCACCATGCTTTTATCTGTAACACACATTTATTTATAAGTAGTCATTTTTATTTGGCACTTCTATTCCCAAATCAATGATCCTCTCTCTCTCTCTCTCTCTCTCTGGTATGACAATATCAGGATTCAGGAATTTGGTTTCCTTGCTTTCAGAAGCATGAGGGAGGAGGCGCAGCTCGTCCACGTAACCTGACGAGCGATAAAAATTTATAGTCCTAGTGCAGGAACAGGTGCTGCAGGAATCCAACCAAATCTTGAAGCAGAAGGTGAAGTTTCTAAGTATTTGTGTTGTAATTGATGTCTCCTACATGAATAATATTTGCTAATACATGGAAACTCATGAGAGTTGAATTTCTTGAAGAATTAACATGAGCTATCATTATGATATTTGATTTCATATTCATAGTGTCCAAGTCCAAACCAGAATCATGTGTTGCATGTGCAAGCTATCAAGACCCATGGCCTGCTATCATTTTTTCTGGTTGTAACTTAACAAGAAAAATTGCTCAGTTAGTCCTCTGTTGCTTGCTCTGTTGAGGCGATATTTTATTGTGTTGACGGCTGTCGGATGTTCTGGGTTTACAGTGGATTGCAATGACTGTGCAACTGATGGTTTGGTGGCGTATGTGGTGGTGGAAGGGGTGGAGATGTGGATGTTGATCTTAAGAAGATCCCCACCTTCGCAAAGCAGGTGGTCATGTTTATATGAACTTAAGAACCCTTCTGCATAATGGCTACACCATTTCAAGATCTGCACTTTCACCAAGCATGTTTTTCTCTTTCAATTGTTTGTAGGTTAGTTACATTTCCATTTATGTCCTGTTTCCTTTTTTTATATATCTAAACTGAGTATCTCTTGTGCAAACATACCCAGAATTGGATCCGGAAGAATGTCCTCCTAATTGCCTATGGTCATGTGAGAAAGTTGATAGTACGCACGATGGGTGAGCTAGAAGGGGGGATGAATAGGTCACCCCTAAATTCAATCTAATTCGAAGATCGACACGTGATACCAAACGCAGTAAGGATCCTTCTCAATATTAGCCACGAAGCAACAAGAGAGGCAAAATCTCAGTGAGACTGAGACATAACTAGTGCAAAGAACAAACACCTGGCGAGCTGAAAATAGAATAGCAGACGAGATCAAACCACACCAAGGGGACATAAGATTTTTAAGGTGGTTCGATTGCGGTCAGCAATCTACGTCCACCCCTTACTCCACTGGAGTAAGGCTTCCTTGCACTAAGCAATGTAAAGCACAGCAGACTCAGTCTGCAGACATCCGCTGTCGCACAGCTTGCCACAAGGGAACAAATCCATCAACACTGATCCTGCGACCTACAGGATTTGAACCTGAACTTGCCCCTGCAAGATCAGAACCGGAGGACCAACCTCCCTTCCTCTAAACCAGAGGGAACACACGAGTGTAATGCCTACACTCGCAACTGGAGAACTAATCTCCCTTCCTCTAAGCACACTTAGAGGGTAACAAAACAGTAAGGAAGAAATGGGTGAAACAACTCGAAAATGAAAAGATGATAAGAAACCAGTCACTCAAAACAACGAAAAGATAGCTTCCAGAGAAGCAGTCTTTCAAGCTCTAAAACCCAACAATGATCACTCAAACACTTCAGGCTCTTCTCTCGAATAGGGAAATTTTTCTACACTCCGTGGCTGCAGATGCACTCTCTCTTTCAATCTTCAACGGCATTCTCTTGTTGTCTTCAACCTCCTTTTATAGCCAGCTGATAGCGCGTGGCCAACACGATTCCCGCCCATTTCTTTTCACAGGTTTGATCCCTTTTTGGTTCCACGTGTCAGGATCATCCTTTCAGTTTGTTGCCTCGGATCATGAGCCCTTAAACCTGGTACATTGATTTTCATGTGGAGTAACTTTATTGGTTTTGGGTTCGCCGAACACATGCTCGATGAGGTGACAAACCTGCCAAGCAAGAGAGGATTTTAGTGGAGGCAATATTGACCAAGGTCATGCACAGACTTTACGTATCGTATAGCAAGTCTAGCACAGACTCTAACTGACATGCACTGACCCTGTTTATCACAAAGAAGGATGTGCACTGACTTTTACTTATCTTCTAACACAAGTGCACCGATCATGGTGCGGCTAAAACAGAACATGCACTGACTTTAACACGGCTGAGATAGAAATGCACCGACCTTTACAGTGATATGCACAGACTTGGGTCAAGCGATGCAAAACATGCACGGACTTAGAATGTGCACAGGCTAAGATTGCACCGACCCTATATGCACAACACTCCAAACATGCACAGACTAGTGCGTCCCAAAAACTTGCACCGAGATTTGACCTATAACCTCTTATGCACAGACTTAGCAGAGAAGAATGCACAGACTTATCTTTACTGTCAGACATCAATGCATAGACCTGGTTCGTTGGAGATGCGGCATATGCACAGACTTACAATGCGGTCTATGTTAGGGTGCTTGGCCCGGATACAGAGGGGGGGTGAATGAATCCTTCTACGAATAATGGCCAAATTTAAAAGCCTGATGCTAGATAAAGAAACAGAATAGAACCAATTCTATTCAACTCAAATACAATCACATTGAGCGCACCTATTCAAGCATCTAGCGGAAGCAAACCAGACAATCAAGCCACTGCTCAATAGATTTTTAGGTGGTTCGGTCCTTCAGACCTACATCCACCCCTCACTCTCAACCGGAGTGAGGCTTCTCTAGCAAACGCTAGAACCAAGCAGACTCAGTCTGCAAACAGTTGCTGCCACACAGCTTGACCAGGGGAACAACCTCCCCTCTTCCTCCCAACCGGAGGGAACCCACAAGTAGCTCCCAGCTACTTGCAACTGGAGATCAGATCTCCCTTCCTCCAAACCGGAGGGAACCCGACCTCAGACCAGAGGATCGGAAAGCACAGCAAACCAGAAAACAAAGGAAAAATAATAAACGAAAATAACTTCAGCAAACAGAAGCTGAAACACGAAATGCACAATTTGGCTCCTAACAGAGCTGACTGGCCTGGATCTGATCCACGGTCCAGTGAAGACAGATCTTCAGGTAAGCTTCTTTCTTCTTCTCCACGAGCTCTCTCGCTCACTCTCTATCTCTCTTTTCTTTCTCTTAAACTCTCTTCCTCTTTCACACGAGCACTATCTCTCTCTCTCAATTTTTCTTCTTCTGCTGGATCGAGCTCTCTGTAACACTGCCTTTTCTTTCTTGGCTCTGATCACCCTTCATCGGTGGGCGAAGGTTTCTATTTATAGCGGCAGCAGATGGATAGGGCACTAAACGCGTGTGCCTCCCACGCTCGACCCAGAACCTTCCTGCCACGTGCCTTTTTTGTATTTGTTCCTTCAGTATCGGATCATGTGCACCCAGACACTGATGAATGTTCTTCCTCAGACCTGCAACGAGATAAGAACCATTAATATTGAGTGCCATAAGAACTAGAACTGCATGAGGTTAGTGGACACGACAAAAAGGTACACTAAACAGAGAACGACACGAGATATAGTGGTGACACAATGAACATTACTAAGAGAACGTTACGAGGTAGACAGAAAAAACAACGCGAAGACACGAAGACAAGAACAGAAACCAACACTAAGTATGGTTTCAACACAAGAGAGACACGAGGACTAGGAAGAATAAAAACGACACGAAGAAGCAACAAGACAAATGACACGAAAGTGAAACAGGAAGCAACACGAAGTGCTGCAATGTCCTGTACGCACTAGAACAAACCCGACACGAAGAGACGAAAACAACACGAGGTGAAGACACAAGGAGACAACGACACGAGGTGTAGAAAACACGACACGAAGTTATGAGAGGAGAAGCGACACAGAGTGTGGTCAATGTGATAAAGACACGAAGTCTAAATAACGAAAGATCAACACGAAGACAGAATACAAAGAAACAACACGAAGACAGAACAGTGATTTGACACGAAGTCAAAATGACAAGAAGTAAAACGACACGAAGTTGAGAACAGAAATCAGCACGAGGTGTGATTTCAACATAAGAGAGACACGGACTGATAACGACACGAAGTCGAAACAGTAATTGACACGGGGTAACACAACACGAGGTAAAAACGACACGAAGACGAAATTGACACATACTGAAAACAACACGAAGTCGAAACAGTAATCGACACGGGTTGAAAACAACACGAAGTCGAAACAGTGATCGACACGGGTTGAAAATAACACGAAGTCGAAACAGTAACCGACACGAGTTGAAAAACAACACCAAGATGAAATACAAGAATTGACACGGAGTTGTAAACAAGCAAGACACGAGGTCTACGTAAAGCAACAAAGAAGTGTGGTCAAAGCGAGAACGACACGAGGTCTAATGAGAAAGACCAACACGAAGACGGTGAAAACAGTACGAAGTAAAGATCAATGACACGACGTGTCACTGAATCAAAACACTACAGAGAAAAACGACACGCAATATAGTGAAAACAACACAGACGCACGACCTGAAGGACAGTAAACATAAACAACACGTGGTAAGAGAAGACGACACGGCGTGTTGGAAATACAAACAGTACTTAAACTAAAGCGACACGAAGATAAACAGTTCAACACGAGGTGTTATACACAAACATGACGAAGTGCCAATCAACACGAATACAGTCCCTGAAAAATACCTGAAGTGAAATGAAGGTTCATTCTTCAAAAGAAAATGTTCTTTGTTCACTTTCACAGAAAAATATTTTTTGTTAATTTTTCACATAGACATTTTTGAACACCACAAAGACTTATAGTGTTGTCATCATCAAAACATGTAAAGATTCAACAATACTCAACAATCTCCCCCTTTTTGATGGATGGCAACACTATGAGTCTTGAGTCTTTGCAGAGAAAGAGAAAGCACTAAATAGCCATTCTCAATGAAAAACACACATTAAACATTCTCAACGAGCTAGCCTGATTTCTCCCCCTTTGACACCATCAAAAAGAATGAAACAAAAAGAATGCAAATGATATGAGTTTTAATTAATAAGTCCAAGAGTGTGAAAGAGAAAGCCTCAAAAAGGGCAACAAGATACAGAGCATAGACTTTTCAAGAAAAGTATCTGGCTTGTCTGCTAGAGGGGCCACGCGGCCTGCCATGAGGTGGTCTCCCCCTTGGAGAAGCAGAAGAATGTTCTTGAGGTGGAGTTCTGCTGGAAGAAGCGTGACCAGGTGCTGAACCCAAGGTAGACTGAAATTCCTTTAGGTCATTTGACAGTTCAGCTAGCCAATATACCACAGAGCTTCTGACCTGTGCCACTTCAGAAATGATGTCTTCTTGGCGAACATTTACAGTTTCATATCTGTCAGTCAGAAGTGTCATTTCTATTAAGAAGGCGGCCAATTTATCATAGACATGCTGAATACCTGGACCTAGGACACTGGATGACTTCTTCAAAAGTTCTAAAGATGTTCTGATCTCATAGCAGTGATCTATAATGGTGGAAGACATTTTGAAGGAGGAGATTTGAACATCTTGCAACTCACTCAGTGCTTTAGCTATCTTTGAACACACCTCCTGCAACCCTTGCATCAGGGATCTGTTGGCATCATCTGAAGCCTTTTTGTTGAGAAGGAATCGTTTCCATTCAGTGAGGAGGGATATCTCGAGCTTCAGTAGCCTGGAATGTACCTGATTTATGTTGAGGGTGACATACGTGAGCAGGTCATCTAATTTCTTATCTTGCTTGTGCATCTGCTGAGTCAGGTTTATGAGAATGTTTAATGTGTGTTCTTCAATGTTGGGCGCCCGAGCAGATTCAATGTTGGGCGCCTGTGCAGATAAGAGTCTAGGTGGACCTAGAGGTGTACCAAAAAATTCACTGCCAGGTGCAGTTCTCTCAGCTGCTTCCTCTTGTGCTGGCATTTGACTACTCTCAGCTGGGACCTGATCTTCATCTTCAGCTTGAGTTTCTTTCTGAGGAAATACATCTTCAGGTTCCTCTTCTTCACTTGAAGATTCTGTATCTAGTTCTATGACAGGAACCTTTTCTCTATCTTCCATAAGCTCCTGATCTGCAGGGCTGCCAACAAAGGCCTGCTCAAGACTTTCAGATACGACCAAGTTGGTAGCCTCTTCCAAGCTTCGCTCAACAGTTTCTCTTAAAATTTCATTAACAAAAACAGCAAGATCTTGATCAATACTGTCTTGCTCTTTAGCTGGCTGTTCTTCAGGCACTATTACCTCTTCAGATGTCTTCCCAAAAGAATCAAATAGCCCAGCAATAGTTGTATCTAGATCTGTCTGAATGCTTTCGTCAGACAATCTGATGTCCTCAGATGCAGCCTCAACTAGCCTCTGAAAGGAGAAGGGTACTTCGGTGGGTGCAGCTGGCAAGGTGGACACTGGTTGTTCAGCTGGTGTTTCCTGATGATTAATCTCAGAAACTAATTGCTCACCAGTTGGGGCTAAGACTTGAAATTCTTCCAAATGCTCCCCCTGAGTTTGTGATTCCCTGGCCTTTTGGACCTTAACTTGCCCCACCATAGAAGAGTCCTCTAAGCCCAAAAACACTGAAACAAAATTCATATTAAAAATGTTTCGGCCCTCAACTTCTGATGCGGCCTCTCCATCCAAGCAAATCTCAGAATGCTTGAAGATGTCTGTCATATGGGCGGCATAGGGAAGATGTCTCTTGGATCCAATGCATCCCTTCATGACATTAAAAATGATCTCTGGCAGACATATCTTCACATTTTGAATCAGACAAAACAGTAGAAATCTCTGTGTGTCTGTAATTCTTCCTCTAGCCCCAGTCTGTGGGGTGATAATGGAAGCAATGACGTTCTGAAGGAGCTTGTGAAGAGGAGGAAATGACGATGTCTGATAAGCTTTTAGCTTTAACTGCCCCTTATCATGAATATTACTGGGTTTACCAGTAATGACTGAGAAAGCTTCATGGAGACTGTATCGAAAGCTTCCCTCTACCTCCCCTTTATCTGGAATACCGAGAGCTTTGTGAAGGGAGTCACATGTAACAGTTATCTCGACCCCTTTAACAGATGATAACAAGGTAGACTTGTCTCGGCTCAAGGACAAGTTATTGTAAAATTCCATTACCGGCCTAGGGTAATAGACACGGTGATTTTCTAAGAAATTTCTCCACTCCTGAAACTCAAAGATTTTCAACAATTCTGGAAACTTCGAGACCAAGGTTTCATCTCCGAAATCTATTATTCTAGGAGGAATGATTTTCCCACTTTCTAAGAACACGGTAGACTGAGAAATCCTGGTACCTTGTTCTGAAGAGACTTCCGCAGCAGGTTCTGGCTCAAGACATCTCTGTTGCTTAGATGAAGGCTCTTCAACTATTTCTTTTCCCTTCCTCTTTCTTTCACCCGGAGCTGCTGACCTTTGCTGATCCATCTGCCGGAACTTCCAGAGTATCAACTCTCTCTTGCAGGCTGCTATTGGAAGCGATGCTAGACTGAAGAGAGGAATAGACCTCTGTGGGGGGGAAGAAGGTGAGCGGGAAGAGATGGAGATGGGTTTGAAGAAGACGCTCAAAGTGGAGCGGCACGAGGATGAATAGGAAGCGGCAAGGGGAAATAAGGGTTTGAGGTTGAAAGCGTGTGAAACAAGAAGGGTGTTGTCGAGTAGCTTTTTACTCTTATCATACTTTTTCTGTAAATACCCAAAATACCCTTAGTTCTGATGTAACGCAGCTACAGCATGTTAAAGTTAGCCCTTCAATATGTGGACGGGTTATATTCTTCCAAAAACCAAGGTCAGTTAACTCAAGATATTAAATCAGCATAATCACAAAATTTGCTGTTAAAGTTGCTTAACCTAGAGAGAGACACGATTAAATTGCTCCTTATGTTTGTCAAGCAACGAAATAACACATCAATGTCAAGCAGAAATCATTTCTTCATTTAATGGACGAGAAGGCATACAGAGTCAACCAATTTGTTGAACACAAGGTAGTATAGTCCCTTTTTACACAAGGAGACATGTTTATCAGACACCAGAAACCCTGGTTACTCAGGACGAACTACCTTTATGCCAATGATATTTTTCTTTGAGGACATTTCCCCCTCTTTTTTTTATTATTTTAACATTTCTACACAGAGATAGCTAATTGTATCATGACAGAGACTCTAGACTTCTCTGATCTAGAGTGTCTATTTCTCCACAAAAGCCATTGCTCTGCCACAAATAATGGCGTATTCCCTGAAGGCACTTCTCATGATTTTAGACAAAAACAAAAATCTTACTTAACACAATTTTATCTCAGAGCTCTCTTTACATAAGTTTCAGTTAAGTCGAGATCCTCAATAAGTTTTTCTCATTTAACAGGAAGTTTTATAATATGTTGACCAACACTTGAGAAGATAACTTAGAAGGATCAAGGACCAAATATAACCCCCAAACATTGAAGTTCTTTATTAACAGGTGTAAATTGTTACACTAGATATTGGGTGGTTTAAGGTATACAGATCATATCTGATAAGAGCAAGAAGACTGCACCCACAATTTCTTCGAGAGAGAATCTGAACCAAGAGTGATAGGTGAGAGATAAGGAGGTGGCTGATCGAATAGAGAGAGATGAAATGAGATGGGCAGCACTCCTATCAGCAAGCCAACAAGTGAGAGATCACTCAAGACATTAGGCACTAAGGACATATCCAAAAATAGTATTTTTGAAGTAGTTCTGTCTCACATCCAGAGAAGCTCTTGGGCAACAAACTGCAACCTCATGAGATGTCAGATCTTAACACCACAATAACTGCATCGGCTGACTCAATACTTCAGAAACCAAAAGGCCTGTCAAGCTCCTTTTCAGCCCACTCAAGGACATCTCACTCACGACTCTTGGAGGTATTAATTAATTATTGAATGCAGTGTTTGCCATGAAGGTTAAACATATGAGATTGAGTTATGCACAAGCAAGCTCCCCTGATCAGCAGAATGACTCATGGTACTAGGCGGAGCATTTGGTCTAAAAGACCACCTCACACATAGTAAGGACCTCCGGACAGATTTTCCTGCCTTTGGTAGCTTACCATTTGATATACCATGGAGGTCATGAATAACAGGGTACACTCAAAGGTCCTACAAGCAATTCAGATTTTTCATGAATTATGCAACATACAGATTTTCAAATAGCATTCACATTCAGTTCAGATTTTCAGTATTTTCAAAGTGCATGTTCAGAACATAATGCACCTTGCATATGATGAATGAATATGTAAGAACAGATTCAATATGCATGCACTAGATGAAACTAAGAGCAAGATATGCAAGATTACATCAAACCAGATATGCAGTAAGTTTCAAAATGGGACATGTAGAGAGATTACCTGAAAATTGTGAGAATGGGGTTTTCATTCTTGAGTGCCTTGGATCATTTCCCCTTTTATTCCAGTCCCAAGGCACACCTGCAAAACAAAGTTTATTTTGCACAAACAGGTACCCAGGAAGTCTTGGGTCCTGTCATGACATTATCACTCCTAGCAGGTTTTCTTAGCACATTTTTAACTTGATAGCAAGGAGCAGTAGTTTTCAGATCTGGGTTATGCACATTATTATGAGCATGAATTGTATGTGCATTAGCATGGAAATTTCTGTTATTTGCATTACCAAACTGTTTTCCATAATCAACACATTCAAAGTTTTTCTTTTTGAAAACCACTTTGTTCTTTCTAAGAGCATTTGTACTAGCAGGGAATCTATACTTTCTAGACCTGAAATTTTTCCTTTGAGCATGCCAACAATCAATGGCCCTGTGGCCATACTTTCCACATTCAAAGCATGAGATAGAATTTCTTTTAAAAGAACCTGACCAGCATTCAGAGACCTTGTGACCAATTTTGTTGCAATTAAAACATATAATGTGCTGGTTCTTGTTAAAGACATGCTGATTTGCAAAGTGTTTTGTATGATATGAGCATGATTTTTCCTTACTACTTGCAAACCAACAATGAGCAGTAGTGTGTCCTACTTTATCACAATTAGAACATGTGACATTCCTTTTCTGACCAGACACAGATTTTCTAGCATGCTTGTTGTCATCTTTTTCCATCACAAAACAGTTACTCATAAGATGTCCATACTTACCACAATAATGACATGAGCCACTTGATTTCTTTAAATCATGGCATTTATCTGATGAGTTCTTAGCATGCAGATTGTTCCTTTGAATTTTTGATGTTTTATGATTTTTATTTTGTTTTTCTGTTTTCTTAGCCTTGTACTGAGGTGGAGATGAGATAGAAGGCTTTTCCTGTTCAGAGGATTTGACAAAGACAGTTTTCAGGTTGGCTCCATCAACCTTCCTCATGACTGGACTGTAACCCAGTCCTTCCTTGTTAAAGTTAATCTTTGTTCCCAGTATTTTCTGAACAATGGGCTGTTTGTCTTTTGATGTAGTGGCTACATTTGAAGTATTTACAAAGGATGTCATTACTTTGTTCTGCAAGGCCTTCTTATTGAGATTATTGTAGCCCAACCCTTCCTTTTTGACATTGACTTTTACACCTAGCAGCTTGTCTAGGTTTTTCTGCCCATCAACAAATTTAGACAAGGAAGCTTTCAAATCCTGAATTTCATTTTCAAGAGATGCAATGTGTATTTCATAACTAGTGATCTCTTGTTCACTACAATTGACAGCTTCATTCAAAACCTTGTTAGCTGTTTTGTATTCTTCAATTTCCTTTCTTAGCTCATCTACCTCTTCAGTCTCGTTTGTACAGATAGCTTTTCCTTTTTCCAATGTGAGAAGTCTTTCAGACATGGCACTGTTTAACAGTTTTAATTTTTCAACTTCTTCTTTAAGCTTATCATTTTGAACTAGCTCATTTATTAGAAGCTGATCTTCTGAGTTAACCATGCTTTCTCTCCTAGCTTCAAACTCCCTCAATTCCTTTTGTTGTTTTTCAAAATCTTTCTGTAATTCTATGTTTACAGATTTTATGGCGTTAAATTTTTCAATCAGCAACTCATTCTCTCGTTTGAGTTTCTTTAGTTGTTCATCATTTTCTTTAGAGAGCTTTCTGAGGAAGTCATCTTCAGATTTTAAATTGTTTAGCTCAGAGTGAACACATTCAAGTTCCTTCTTCAGTTCTGCATTCTGGTTTTTATACATATGATTATCAGACAGACATGCATCATGAGATTTCTTCGTACTTGAACAATTTTTACATGGAGAGCTAGAACTTTCTACCCGAATACTCTTTTTCAACTTTTTATACTGTTTTCTTAACAGTTCATGAGATTCAAATAATTCAGCATATGCATTCTCCCAATCTTCTAGAGAGAAATTCTCGAAGATATTTACCTCATCATCATCATCTTCTTTAGTTTGATTGCTGCCTTGATCGCTGGCACTTTGATTTCTTCTGTTGGCCATCATGCATCTGTCCACATCTATCTCCTGAGTTCGCTTCAGTGCATCCAAAATATCTTTAGCAGAACTGGATTCAAAGAAACATGAATGAAAAGCTCTATCAGTAGCTGCCTTCATTAAATTTATTGCTATCTGATTTTCTTCATGCATGGATTTGTGACTGTCAGTCCATTTGGACTTTTTTCTAGGTAGTTCATGAGGACCATGTGAAATTATTTTCCACAGGTCTGGATTCACAGATTTAACATAATTCTTCAAAACAGCGAACCATGCATCAAAATGCGTACCACTGAAGATCGGTGGATGGGCCATGAGAACACACAGATTAACGCACAAGAATATTGATGCACTAAAAGGAAATAAGCACCTAAGATTGCAAGATCGATCTGCAGGTCGCTGGACCTTGTAAGCAGACACCCGCTCTGATACCAACTGTTAGGGTGCTTGGCCCGGATACAGAGGGGGGGTGAATGAATCCTTCTACGAATAATGGCCAAATTTAAAAGCTTGATGCTAGATAAAGAAACAGAATAGAACCAATTCTATTCAACTCAAATACAATCACATTGAGCGCACCTATTCAAGCATCTAGCGGAAGCAAACCAGACAATCAAGCCACTGCTCAATAGATTTTTAGGTGGTTCGGTCCTTCAGACCTACATCCACCCCTCACTCCCAACCGGAGTGAGGCTTCTCTAGCAAACGCTAGAACCAAGCAGACTCAGTCTGCAAACAGTTGCTGCCACACAGCTTGACCAGGGGAACAACCTCCCCTCTTCCTCCCAACCGGAGGGAACCCACAAGTAGCTCCCAGCTACTTGCAACTGGAGATCAGATCTCCCTTCCTCCAAACCGGAGGGAACCCGACCTCAGACCAGAGGATCGGAAAGCACAGCAAACCAGAAAACAAAGGAAAAACAATAAACGAAAATAACTTCAGCAAACAGAAGCTGAAACACGAAATGCACAATTTGGCTCCTAACAGAGCTGACTGGCCTGGATCTGATCCACGGTCCAGTGAAGACAGATCTTCAGGTAAGCTTCTTTCTTCTTCTCCACGAGCTCTCTCGCTCACTCTCTATCTCTCTTTTCTTTCTCTTAAACTCTCTTCCTCTTTCACACGAGCACTATCTCTCTCTCTCAATTTTTCTTCTTCTGCTGGATCGAGCTCTCTGTAACACTGCCTTTTCTTTCTTGGCTCTGATCACCCTTCATCGGTGGGCGAAGGTTTCTATTTATAGCGGCAGCAGATGGATAGGGCACTAAACGCGTGTGCCTCCCACGCTCGACCCAGAACCTTCCTGCCACGTGCCTTTTTTGTATTTGTTCCTTCAGTATCGGATCATGTGCACCCAGACACTGATGAATGTTCTTCCTCAGACCTGCAACGAGATAAGAACCATTAATATTGAGTGCCATAAGAACTAGAACTGCATGAGGTTAGTGGACACGACAAAAAGGTACACTAAACAGAGAACGACACGAGATATAGTGGTGACACAATGAACATTACTAAGAGAACGTTACGAGGTAGACAGAAAAAACAACGCGAAGACACGAAGACAAGAACAGAAACCAACACTAAGTATGGTTTCAACACAAGAGAGACACGAGGACTAGGAAGAATAAAAACGACACGAAGAAGCAACAAGACAAATGACACGAAAGTGAAACAGGAAGCAACACGAAGTGCTGCAATGTCCTGTACGCACTAGAACAAACCCGACACGAAGAGACGAAAACAACACGAGGTGAAGACACAAGGAGACAACGACACGAGGTGTAGAAAACACGACACGAAGTTATGAGAGGAGAAGCGACACGGAGTGTGGTCAATGTGATAAAGACACGAAGTCTAAATAACGAAAGATCAACACGAAGACAGAATACAAAGAAACAACACGAAGATAGAACAGTGATTTGACACGAAGTCAAAATGACAAGAAGTAAAACGACACGAAGTTGAGAACAGAAATCAGCACGAGGTGTGATTTCAACATAAGAGAGACACGGACTGATAACGACACGAAGTCGAAACAGTAATTGACACGGGGTAACACGACACGAGGTAAAAACGACACGAAGACGAAATTGACACATACTGAAAACAACACGAAGTCGAAACAGTAATCGACACGGGTTGAAAACAACACGAAGTCGAAACAGTGATCGACACGGGTTGAAAATAACACGAAGTCGAAACAGTAACCGACACGAGTTGAAAAACAACACCAAGATGAAATACAAGAATTGACACGGAGTTGTAAACAAGCAAGACACGAGGTCTACGTAAAGCAACAAAGAAGTGTGGTCAAAGCGAGAACGACACGAGGTCTAATGAGAAAGACCAACACGAAGACGGTGAAAACAGTACGAAGTAAAGATCAATGACACGACGTGTCACTGAATCAAAACACTACAGAGAAAAACGACACGCAATGTAGTGAAAACAACACAGACGCACGACCTGAAGGACAGTAAACATAAACAACACGTGGTAAGAGAAGACGACACGGCGTGTTGGAAATACAAACAGTACTTAAACTAAAGCGACACGAAGACAAACAGTTCAACACGAGGTGTTATACACAAACATGACGAAGTGCCAATCAACACGAATACAGTCCCTGAAAAATACCTGAAGTGAAATGAAGGTTCATTCTTCAAAAGAAAATGTTCTTTGTTCACTTTCACAGAAAAATATTTTTTGTTAATTTTTCACATAGACATTTTTGAACACCACAAAGACTTATAGTGTTGTCATCATCAAAACATGTAAAGATTCAACAATACTCAACAGTCTAGTGAACATATGCACCGACTTAATGAATGGCCAGGAGATAAACTGCACGGACTCTGTAATGCCCCGGGTTTTTCGGATCTGAATCAGTGGGTCTCGGATCGTCTTTCTGCGGATTTCGGATTGTGTCCGATCGAGCTTCGGACTATTTTTACCGGGTTGTCAGACCCACTGGTGGTGTGACCGTGAGTTTCCTTGGGTCCGTGGTGTTGTGAGGAGCACGCCGGTAATTTTCTATATTTTTCGGAGCACCTTTGTGGGTCTTGGGTTACGTTTTGGGTTTTACGCGTGTTTTCCGTCTGTCGGACCTTCGAAACCCCGTATAGGGTGAACCGTTGCGTTCTCCGACGTCGGGACGTTACCACGGTGATCAGCGTGTTCCGAGGATCGCGGGGGTGTATTTTCCTATTTTTCGGATTTTTTTGGAATTTCTGAATTTTCTATATAAACCCCCCTCCCTTTTTCTCTCTCTCCCTTCTCATTTCTATCTTCTCTCCCTCTCTCTTCTCACGCTCTCTCTCCTCTCTCCCTCTCTCTCCGGCGGCCGACGGGGTGGAGTGCGGGCGAGGTGGGGACGGCGCAGGCGAGGCGCGGGCGAGGATGGATGAGGATCGAGGCGGTGGAGGCGCGGTGAAGTTCGGCCGCGGGTTCGCGAGCCGCCGAGGGCTTCTACGGCGTTTCTTCGCGGATCGGCAAGCTCGGGGCGCGAAATCTTCGGTGGAGGTAGGGAGATGGACCCCCAGCTCGTGTATTCCCTTTCCCGCGAGTTTTGTAGGCCGTGGTGAGCCGAGCGGGTTTATTTGCGCATTTTGGGGAAAATCCATGTTTTGGGGGAGTGAGCCGGATCTCTCGTTTTACGGCGTTTTTGGCCGATCCAGGGGTTTAGATGCATGCCTAAGGGCTTGGGGATGGATTCCCCTTCGTTTCCCCATCACCCGGGGGTGATCGGGGCATGGATCGGATTTTTGGGTCGTTTCCCGTCGTTTCGCTCTCGGACGGGTGTGACGGTCCTTCCAGTGACCCTCACATGCTGTGACGCCCCAGGGTGGGTGCGTCGTAGGGTCCTGTAGTGTCAGCAGGCGTCGGTCGCTCTGGCGGTCTTACGATGAACCGCCAGAGGGTGTGACGTGCCTGGGCTCGACCGCTACGTCCGTTTTCGTGTTTTCGGACCGTTGGGATTACGAGTCCCTGACGCGCCTAGGTAGGATTGTCAGAGCCTTGTGACGCCCCTTCATGGGACCGTCAGAGTTGACGCAGCCCATTTTCTGACGCGCCTGGGTAGGACCGTCAGAGACTGTGACGCCCCTAGAGGTGTGCGTCATAGCCTGTTTTCTCTCGTCTTCTAACGCACTGGGTTGGGTGCGTCAGAGACGGTGACGCACCAGGGCTGGCGCGTCACAGACCGTGACGCACCAGGACTAGCGCGTCACAGCCGGTTTACACCGAGCGTCTGACGGCCCTTTGTTGGTGCGTCAGAGTGGTTGTGACGGTCGAGGCTTGGACCGTTACAGACCGTGACGGCCCAAGCTTAGGCCGTCAGGCTCTGTGTGGTGCCGAGGTGAGTTTTCGTGTTCTCCGCGATCGTTTCGCGTTGTGTCGGTCCCTAGTCGACCCGGTCGTGACCCAGTGGTCGACTTGCGGTCTTGTGAGTGCCCCAGACACCCGTGGGATTCTGTGTTCGTGTTTTGAGGGTGTCGGGAGGACCGTGCTACTTCGTTTAGCGTGCCCGGGGGTTTGAGAGTCCGGGTGACTTCTCACGTGTCGGGCTTTCGTGTTACGCTAAGATCGAGTCACCGTGTATTGGTGGGGGTGCGGTGGGGTCTCCCCCGCATGCCGTGAGTTTTCCTGGAAGATGATTCCCGAGTGGGCCATATGCTTGGCCTTGGACTGCGAGTCCAGTTATCGGCGTGGCAACTTGTGCGTTGCCTTGGGAACCGTACTTCTGCGTTTCTTTGTGGACTGTGAGTCCCGTTTCTTTTCCGACCGTGGTCACCGTGCGACGGTGCTGGTACGTGGGACGGTCCCCGTACGTCGTCGGATGCGGACGTTGTTTTCCGTTGACTTGAGAGTCTATTCCGTAGTGACCCTCCATTAGTCGTAGCCTGCTTACACGCGTGTGGTCCCACCAGGGAGTGGTAGAGAGGCTACCCTTAGAGACGGTTTGTGGACTGGTGTTGCACCCATAATTTATCGTGCTAAAGGTTCGGGATTTTTAATCTCGCATGTGACAAGATTTCGGATGCGGTGTATCACCATCCGATAGGATATTCCTACACGGGGTACCTTTTTCGGCGTATCGCCGTCCCGTCGGATATTCCTAAGCTTAAGGCTTTATAGCCCATATGTCGTGGCAATATAAACCCCTCGGAGGATGACCACGAGCCTAGCACGAGCCGCAATGATTGTCGGGATCATGTGGCTATGTTTAAATCCCTACGGGATTAAGCCCTCGCCCTTCGGATGTGCAACCCTAAGAAAGGAACACCTCTACAGCGGCGAAGAAGAGGCTGGAATAGGTCTACGTACCAAGCACAGCGTCCCTCGCACGTGTATCACGAGGCGCGGACAACAGCTCGTCTTCCCGCAGCGGCCTACGGCACGAGGAAGACGACAAACGAACAAGGCGGTGTTCCCTCTCGTTGTTCTCCACGAGACACGGCGAAAACCCGGAGTTTCAGAGCCTCGGAGCCCCCTTTTATGGAATCCACGCGAGAAGTAGACCTGTCCGGGGGTGGAGGGACCCGTCCGGGGTCACCCTTACCCGGACGGGTCCGCCCGGGGCGAGAGGAGTCCCGCGCGGGACTCCTCCTAGGCGGGCGGACCCGCCTGGGGTCGTCCGGACCCGAGCGGGACCCACCTGGGGTCCGCGACCCCGGGGAGCCCCTCCTCGGGGTGCGTGCGGCCTGGGTGGGGACCACCTGGAGTCCGCGACCCCGGGGAGGTCCTCCCCGGGGCGCGCGACCCCGGGCAGGTCCTGCCCGGGGGTCCGCGACCCCGGGGAGGTCCCCCGGGGGGTCCGCGACCCCGGGCAGGCCTTGCCCGGGGGGCTGCGACCCCGGGGAGGTTCCCCCCGGGGGTCCGCGACCCCGGGCCGGTCCGTGTCCGCGACCCCGGGACGGTCCAGGACCGTCCCGGGGACCTCCCACCCCGGGGAGGTTCCATTCCCGCGCACGGACTAAAAAAATTTGAAAATGGAACCTCCCCGGGGTCATTTTCATCCCGTTGGACCCGTACGGGGTCGAACACTCCCGGGGAGGTTCCCCACTTCTATAAATAGACCCCCAGAGGTCCAAAAGAAGACACTTGGAAGTGACTACAAGCAGCAACCTACGGAAGACACTTGAAGCATTTGTTCGTTTGTCTCGGCCCGTGTGGGGTAAGTCCCCGGGTCTTGTATTTATGCCCCTACGGGGTATATTTACGTTTATGCCCCTCAGCGGGCTTTGTTTGTAATTATGTCCCTCAGCGGGCCATGTTTGTAAGTCTTTACGTCTCGGGACGACTAAGTCTTGTATTTCTGCCCCCCTATAATGGCGAAATTACAAAAATATCCTTCCCGGGATTGTAAAAGACCGAAGTCCTGTAATTTGCAGTTATACCCTGCAATCTTTTGTAATTGGGACTACGTCCCTATCTCCCGCTCCAAGGCGGACGTTTGTACAGTCGACAACTCGCCGACAACCCTTGTACTCACATGGAATTATAAAAGCATTCAGCATGTTTTATATGTAACCTCGGGTGGGAAAATTATAAGAAAATCCCCCGACTTTGGAGAATTGTGTATATACCCCTCCTTCGATCAATTTGACAGAGCTATGCTTTCTATGAAACCCTTTGTCATTCCTTCGGTCCGGAAGTGTTGTCAGCTTAGTCCAGCACTCGGGTATCATATCAAACCTAGGTCTAGGGTCTGGTAAAGTTACCAAAATACCTCTGTAACCTAAACATGGCCTCAGAGCCCTCGAAACCTTCCAGAAAGAGCCTCAATGCCTTGGGGAGTTAGAGATCCAGTTTCACTTCCACTCCAGCCCAGAAAATTTCATAAATGTCCCTGGCCTGGAAAATTACCAAAATACCCCTGGGTTGGTAAAATTACCAAAATACCCTCCGGGGTCCAGAAAACTTCCCTTGCTTTAAAAATGCCTATGGCTTCCGCATATTTGCGCCTCTATGCCTAAATCTTAGGGTTTTGCTAAGACCTAGCCCTAATTTAGTTGTTTCTATGTGTTGGTGGTAAAATGAGTGGTCATGGAGAGTCTCTCGAGTGAGCTTACCCTCCACATCAGAACCTCTGTAGAAGTCTTTTGGGACCTCTTTGACAGTTAAACAAAGGTGTTCGGACGTTAGGTCGATGTAAATCAACACTGACTCCGGTCAGTGGGGAAAGGTCCAGCCCTCGAACCCAAATCGTCTGATACTATGCGCACCCACGGAACCCTCTCTACGCAGAGGAGTGTTTCTTTTCAAAAAGAACGAAAATCTACCTTTTATCTACGATAAGAGTATTTCTTAGATTTTTTCCGTGTCCAACAACTGGTTTCCGTCGGGCCCCACGTCTACCAGCCAGAGTCCGGCTGAGGGAAAAACCAGTCAGAGGGTCAGACCAGAGACGCACGGTCTGTGTGTGCACACGTGGTTGGGGGCGGTTGGACCCATGCCGACGGGCGTGACCCCAGCTAGTCACATGTTTGTGGTTACTTGTACGGTGTCTCAGTTCCCGCTGGGCCGGAGGGAGACACCTGAGGCGCGGACTAAGACGTCAGTGGACGTATTCGGCCTTGCTTCTAGTGGGAGGTACTCCTGTCGAGTCGGGAGTGACAGACTGTCGGTTTCCGTGACTTCGACCTTCGTGTTTTGGTCGTGTTGACCGTTGAGTTTCGGTTGTTTCGCCGTGACGTGTGCGTTGGTTTTCGTGCCGCGAGACTAGTGCTAGTAGTTTTACCGAGGTTGCGTCTTGTTGGTGCGGTGTCCGCGATCGGATGATCGGGATTGCACCTTGGACAGCGTGTCCAGGTTAGCCGTGTCCCGGGAGACAGGACTCTACGGCGGGGTTGCCGTAGGTTTTACTTCGGTAAGTGGTGCTAGTATGGTTCGGTTCCCGACTGCGAGATCGGGACTTCTCTTTTTGCTTGGCCGGTACAGTAGGAGTAGTTGTAGTGCCGAGTTTTGACTGGCCACCGGGTTTACTGTTCCTGCTGTTACTGCTGCTCTTGTAGTTACAGTTTTCCGTGCCGCCGTTGTTCTCAGTTGGGGTTCCGCGAGATCCCTACTGGGCCAGTGACAGGAGGCTCAACCCTGTTTTTCAGGTGCGGCGGCTCTTCCTCGTGGTTCGAGGGTGCTGTTCGGAGGTTCTCAGTTGCCAGCTCGCCGGGCCGAGTGTTCACTCGGCATGTGGTACGTTTTACTACTTTAGACTGTACTTTCTGTTGGACTGGACTCTGTTGTAATAGTAGTTGTTTATTTATTTCTGTTAATTGTTGAATTGTCGTACTTTATTTCTTATTTCTTATTTCTTTGTGCCTCCACACTCCTTTTAGCCCTTCTGAGCCCTCCCGGCTCGTGGGCTGCAGTTCGAGTCTCGGGTTATCGGGCCTTCCCGATAATCGGATTCTCGGGTCGTTACAGACTCAATATGCGTATACAGATATTACAACGACTTAGTCGTGTGCAGCAACTAAGGTTGCACCGACTTGATACTTGCATGCACAGACCCTATTCAGTTAAGATGCACCAACAGCATGGACTCAAAATGTAAAAAATAACTATGTATGCACAGACTTTCTGAGTAGAACTAGAGAGTGCAGTATATAAGAGTGTGTAAAAGAAATGTGTTAAGATGAACCATCATAATTGACTTATAGTGTATGCCATCATCAAAATCGTAGGAATGTAACAGTCTCCCCCTTTTTGATGATGACAACACTATGAGTCAACACAATGAAACAATTTATGTCAATGGAATCAAAATAGAGTGAATAAACAACAATCAAGCAAGCATGCTTGAGGCACTAAAAGGCTGTCAATGCAAAAACACTCTTCCCATCGACTCTCCTCCACCTCAATTGACTCTCCCCCTTAAACTCCCTCGAATGACTCTCCCCCTTCAACTCTCCCCCTTTGACATCATCAAAAGGAGATGAAAGAGACATGCAGCTGTTGAATAAGTGGGAATAAAATGCAGTATTTTCACAGAGAGAATGACCCATGGGCATATCTTAAAAGATTAAGGCACTAAAAATAAGTGTCGATTCTTCAAAACAAGTAATCAAGAAAGACCAATGTGAAGTGTATCTGCGTACAAAGGATATGATGAGGAAACAAGGGTGAGCAGATATGTCAAGAGAGAGCTGATCAAAACTATACTAGTTAGACTGCAAGAGACTATTTCGCAGAACAAGGTTCTTGAAGTATTGAGGACAAACAACCCATGAACAAGTAAGAAGAACTAGGGATTTGACTGAACTATATTTTTCTTTAACGAACAGAATAGAGATCAATAGATAACTTGGTAGATCACATCTTTGACATTATCAGAGGTCAGACTCCCTAGTTACTCAATCTGAGAACCGTATTACCTCTCTTTTTAGAGAACAGAGTTAGTAATTGTGGCTTTTTATGTGAGGAGACACCTTGATCAGAGGCCAGACTCCCCAGTTACTCACCACTAAGTTACCATTGCTCTGTCATGATAGAAAATTTTGCACTTCTTAATAGAGATAATCTGACACCTCATGACTGAGGAAAATTTTTATTTCTTTTTGATGAAACACTCAGTTTCTCAGTAATCAGACCATTGCTCTGAGCATGTAAATTTTTTGTTTGTTATACCCTCTTTTTTTTAATATGAGTGTTTGAAAACAATACCTACCAGAAGCGCTGATTCTTAAAGAATGTGTTTCTTGAAGTCTAGGTTTCAAGTTTTTAGCAGATATCATGACATATAAGTTTATCTTGTTCCATGATCATGAAATGTGTAAGGAGACATACTTCGAGCACCTTATCCAAGTCTTAGCTAAATTACTAGATAGAAGATTCTAGCTGAGCTTTAGTGGTTCAGACTTAAGGATTTAAGACAAGTATGGGATTCTACTTGCTGTGAATGACTGTATTAAATCTTTCATAAGAAACAACAGCAACATACATCTCTCAAATGCTTCTGAATTAGTCAACCTTCACATCCTTACCAGCTCCCCCTCACAGACTGCAAAAAATTTTAAGACAAACACTCCGACACAGACACAACTCCCCCTTTCTTAATGAATAGTTATTCAAGAATGACATGTAGAATATGCAAATGCACAGACCCCTCAGCTTAACGGCTCGCATAGAGACATAGACAGAACTCCCCCTCACACTATGATAAGATATGAAGACATGCTTATGCTGAGTGGTTAAGGACACAGAGGAAGGACAAGTTATTCATGGAAGCAGAACATTTTACTCAAAAACAATGTAAATGTAAATGTTGAAAACAAAATTATGAGGGCATTTTATTCATGGAGCTAAGATTTAAAAATGCCTAACTCTCTCCTCAAGGATGCGAATTTTTCATTATCCAGTGGCTTAGTGAAGATGTCAGCTATTTGGTTTGCAGTGCCTACATGGATTAATTCAAATGTTTCTTGGGAAACCTCATCTCTAATAAAATGACGTCGTATTTCTATGTGTTTTGTTCGAGAATGCAGAACATGATTCTTGACTAGATTGATGGCACTAGTATTGTCACAATATATAGGTGTGCACCCCAGGTCTACTTGATAGTCCTGAAGTTGGTGTTTTATCCAAATGACTTGTGTACCTCAACTCCCTGCAGCTACGTACTCCGCCTCTACAGTAGAGAGTGCCACAGAGTGTTGCTTCTTGGAACCCCAAGAGACTAAACACCCACCTAGAAATTCACAATGACCACTAGTGCTTTTTCTATCTACCTTACACCCAGCATAATCAACATCTGTATATGCAACAAGATCTAAAGTGTGTGAGGGTCATCAACTGTGGCATCCAGATGGCTTCCAAATGCAGTTGCTGCTCCTATCCAGATTATGAAGATCTCAACCATGTTTTCATTCATGGAGGCTTGGCTTCAGATCTATGGGATTGGCTACAGCCCCTTGTCAGTAATAATGTATGGCTCGGTGACCAAATCACTGGCAGATGCTGGAATCTTTTGTCTGCTACCAGAATGCAATCAACATTTTGCCTAGTTGGAATGTATTCAGCCTTTCTGATGCTTTGGGAAATTTGGAAGCAGAGATGTGCTTCGAAATATGAAGGGGTTCCCATCAATACCACCCTTATTAAAAGGAAGATTCTATCTTCTGTTCAGATGGCTCTTGATAAATTTAAATTTCACAGGCCCCTTTCTCCTGCCCAAGTCGGTTGCTTAGCTTCATTTGATCTGTTTCCTCGGGTACAGGTCAAGCAGCCAATTAAGGTTTACTGCAACTTGGCCAAACAAGGGTACACTTTGCATGTGGATGGGGTATCTAAAGGAAATCCCGGCAGATGTGGTGGAGGCGGATGTATAAGGAATCGCTTTGGAGATTTAATTGTTGGATTTGCTTTCAACTATGGCGTAGGAAATAGTTTGATGCAGAATGCAGAGCACTTCATGATGGGCTGGCAATTGCAAAGTATGGTGGAATCAAGCTCTTGGCAACTTTTTCAGATTGTCTTCTTCTGGTCGATGCTTGTCGGAATGGAATATGTCCTAACTGGACACTTTACCCATGGTGGAAGGAAACTCTGTCTCTTCTCCAAGAAAGTGGAAGCGAGCTTCATCATATATTTAGGGAAGGGAACCAGCTAGCGGATTCTCTGGCCTCTCATGCTAGCAGCATGACTACTAACATAGTCTATACCAAAGTAAAGGATTTACCTCAGCTGTCCAAGGGAGTCTTTAGAGTGGATAAGGCAGGTCTGCCCTCTTTTCGAAGTCAATAATTTTGTAGTGTCTGTGATTCTAGTTCTAGTGTCTAATTCCCATGTAAGGTTGTTCGGGCTTTCATTTTTAGCCCATTGTTTTCTTAGGGGTATGCCCCTATGACAATGTACTTTGTTCCACTCATTTAATAAAAATTAGGACCATAGGGTGAATTAGGAGGAGTGAGAACACTCTCCCTCTCTGAGGGTGGGTGCACTCGACCTAAGCTCATCCTATCTGGTCGGTGTTGGCTTAAAAAAAAAAGATCTAAAGTGTGTGATGTAGGAAACCATAAGCCTAGGGTGTGTGTAGCAGATAAGTATCTGAAAATTCTTTTTACAGCTGCTAAGTGTAATTCAGTGGGTCTAGATTGGTACCTAGCACACATTCCTACACTGAATTGTATATCAGGTCTCGAGGCAGTTAAGTAGAGCAAGGATCCAATCATACCTCGGTATAACTTTGCATCAACTTCTTTACCTGATTCGTCTGCATCCAAAGATGTGTTGGTGTCCATTGGTGTTGTGATGTGCTTCAGATTGATCATGCCAAACCTCTTGAGGATGTCCAATGTATATTTGGTCTGGTTGATAAAGCATCCATCCTCCAACTGTTGTACCTGCAAGCCAAGGAAATACTTTAATTCACCTACCAAACTCATCTCAAACTCAGCAGACATCAATTGAGAAAACTCATTGCATAGTTCAGTATTTGTTGAACCGAAGACAATGTCATCTACATATACCTGAACTATGATGAGGTCTTTATTCGAACTCTTGGTAAATAAGGTTTGATCCACCTTACCTCTGTGGTGCCCTTGCTGATCAGAAATTCTGTCATCCTTTCATACCAGGCTCGAGGAGCCTACTTTAGACCATACAGGGCTTTATTCAACCTGAAAACTTGGTTAGGTTGAGGAGAAAATTGAAATCCGGGAGGTTGTTCAACAAAAACTTCTTCTTTGATAACTCCATTTAAAAATGCACTTTTGACATCCATTTGTTGGAGTTTTATATTTTTAGAACAGGCGAAAGCTAATAAAATCCTAATTGCTTCCATCCTAGCAACAGGTGCATAGGACTCATCAAAATCAACTCCAAATTTCTGACAGTAGCCCTTGGCTACTAGTCTGGCTTTATTTCTCGAAATAATACCATCCTCATTCACTTTATTCTTAAAAACCCATTTAGTTCCTATGACATTTGTATTTTCAGGTCTTGGAACTAGTTCCCAGACATTATTTCTTTCAAATTGACCTAACTCCTCACACATAGCATTAACCCATGATTGATCATTTAAAGCTTCTTCTATTGATTTGGGTTCAATCTGAGAAACCAATGCAACTAGGTCTTGATTATGAACATTTCTAAAGTGAGATCTTGTTCTAAGAGGATCTTCAAGGTTGCCTATAATGTTATCTACTGGGTGATCTTTCAAAAATTTCAGATTTGTTAAGGACTCACCTGCTCCAGCTGAACTTACTTGGTTGGAAGTACTTGATACTTCAGGTGGTTCAGCTTCTTTATCCTCTTTGTCCTCCAAGAATTCTCCATCTTCTTTTGAACACCTGTCATCATTATCTAAGTTAGTGAGATTATTTGATTCATCAAATATGACATGAGGTGTCTCTTCTACAGTTTTATCTGTGCAGTTGAAAACCCTATAAGCCCTAGTTGTTTCAGAGTATCCTAGAAAAATTCCTGGAGTACTCCTAGCATCAAATTTGTCTAGGTCTCTTTTATTGTTGTTGTGGATAAAACATTTTGAGCCAAAAATTTTGAAGTATGAGACATCAGGCTTCTTACCTTTCAGGAGTTGATAAGGTGTTTTCTTATGGATGGGTCTTACCAAGGCTCTGTTGATGGTGTAGCAAGCGGTGTTGACTGCCTCTGCCCAAAATCTTCTAAGTAACTGACTCTCCATCAGCATGGTTCTGGCCATCTCAATGATTGTGTGGTTTCTTCTCTCCACCATACCGTTCTGCTCTGGAGTCCTAGGAGAAGAAAATCTGTGAGTCAGTCCCTCTTTATTACAAAATTCAGAGAATGTAGCATTTTCAAATTCTCCTCCATGGTCAGACTGAATCATGGAAATTCTGTGAATTCCTTCTTGTCTGACTTTATTGAAAAAATGTTCAAACTTCTGAAAAGCATCATTTTTATTTGCTAAGAAAAATAATCAAGAATATCTAGTAAAATCATCTACAATAACAAATCCGAATCTTTTACCATTTAGGCTCTGAGTCCTGGTTGGACCAAAGAGGTCCATATGCAAAAGCTCCATTGGTCTGGATGACAGAGACTCAGATCGGAGTTTGAATGATTTTCGGGTCTGTTTGCCTAGAGCATAGGCATCACATGGTTTTGAAATAGAACAGAATTTGATTTTTGACAATCCTCTAACTAAATCATGTTTAACCAACTTATTCAAAGAGGAGAAGCTAGCATGACCTAAACGTTTGTGCCAAGTCAAAGCATTATTGTAGCAACCCTAATAAATGAATAATTGAAATGAATTAAAACATATATATTACAGAAGTAATATATATAAAAGGAATAGGGTTAATTGGACGAAATAAAACAAATTAAAAATAACGCCTCTTATTAAGGCGTTAATTTATAAAGAAACGCCTCTATCCATGGCGTGAATAAGGAAAGGACGCCCACACCTATGGTCGTCAATTCTCACGCGACCAAATGGGTAAGTAAAAGAAACGCCCCTATCTTGGGCGTGTTTTAAAACACGAAACGCCCTTTTTCAAGGCGCTTTTTAAGAAACACCCTTATGCAAGGCGTTAATTAAAGAATACACGCCCTGACCAAAGTCGTTAATTCCGTTCGTGAACCGTTCGAACCCAGAGCTTATCCAGGGAAAGATTAACCTAATCTAGTAAGTGTCTAATAGAGTAAGGACTCTATTAGGGATATACTACCCTCACACAATCACTAACTCTAATAGGACTTCCAAAGTCTTATAAATAAACCTGTTCGGCCAACCCTAAACCTATTTGGACGAACTACTGCTGCACGGTACGTGAAGAACAAACTGTTCTTCTTATTCCCTTTTGTTTTTTTTCTTGCTTCAGATTATGTGAAGAATAATTATTTTCTTCTTGTCCAGGAAACTCTGCTGCTGCCGTCGAAGAATAGGTAATATTCTTCTATCTTCTTAAAACGTCGATTACAACTATGAAGAATATTAACATCTTCATATTTACTTCTTTTCTCTTCCTCTACAGGTTCTGTAGCGTGAAGATCTCTGAAGAACGATTGTTCTTCTCCTTGTTGTTGCTGCCACTGTTCGTAAGTCGCAGTAGAAGCCTCTTCATCAAAGCCATCATCCGATAGCAACACGTTCGGAGTCCCTGTTCTAAACAGAGGATAGATCCTTCTAACAGACCCCTTCACGGTTGTCTTCAAATCAAACTTTAAGGTAGGTTTTCTCAAGTATCGTAGCCCAAAGAAATTAACTCCATAAACATACCAGCATGACATGCATGATACATATATATAGTTGCTTATGGTTTTAAAACGTTTTCTGTAAATTTTGAAAGAAACGCCCTTGAATAGGGCGCTACTTTAAAAGAAACGACCATGACAGTGGTCGTCAATTTCATAAGAGACGTCCTGTACACAGGCGTTAATTTTACGTGATCATGAATTAAGCATGTTAAGAACGGATTATATATGAAATCTTGATTAAAACATTAATGCATGATCCTGTCTCCAAATCTAATGATCTTATTGTCCTGCAATTTCTTGAATTCACGGCCTATACTAGGTCGTTTTCCACGTGTTAACGCCCCATCACAGGGCGTGAATTGAAAAGTAACGTCCCTTGCATGGGCGCGTATTAGCGAAAGTCCTGGAATGTATATTCTGGAAAAAAATGGAGTTAAACCAGTAACGCCCCTTCCCAGGGCGTGTTTTATATAAATCCTGCAAATTATTTATATTCTGTCAAAACTGTAAATCATGAGACGCCTGCGACTGCAGTCGTCAAATCTGGAAGAAACGACCCTGCCCAGGGCGCGTTTTAGATAAAGTACTGAATTATTGAAAATTCTGCAAAACAGAAAACATATGTAAACGCCCTTCTGTTAGGCGTTAATTACTTGATAAACGACTCTGCTTAAGGCGTTATTTTACTGTAAACTGATTTTATCCTGATTCTATTGCCGATGGTTTCATATTATACATATATATATATATATCGGCACTATTCTCCACTCCGTGAGTATAGTCCCACGTTTCACGTTGTTTTATCGATCACACTCAACTCTCATTGACATACAAGCTCTCCATTGGACATTCCGTTCCTTTGGACTAGCGAGTTAGTCATAGAGACCTCCGTAAGACTCCTCGTAGCCTTGGATTCCCTCAAGGCCGACTGAGCTGGTTGTACCCTAAAAACCCATTACACAGTTTTTGCCATGTCAATCTAAAGAAACATGGTATACCGGCCCTTATGATTATACAAAGAGTATATCATAAGAAATTTTTGATGGGATGATGATATCATGCCATATCGTGTCATTCTTGAAAACCCCAATTCTATGATAAGAATGAGGGTATCTTGCTTGATCTAATGTTCATGTGGACCTCAATTCTATATAAAGAATGTCCATATTGATTTTGTCATGGTACCTAAGTTAAGGGAACCATATTCTACCTAGTTTTATCGATATCGTGATTATACCGTCATTATCGCCATTCTATGTCCTTTGTCATATTTTGGACTCTACTCTATCAAAGTTGTCATACGTGTCTACAAGCTTGATTATTGAAATTCTATGTTGGCTATAAACAAGAGTGGATGTCAAAACACATGATAAATGCCTGCGCATATAGGGCCCGATCTGGTCCTGGGAGGAGCACCCGAAAGTACTTGTGCCCATGGGAGTTAAAATGATAAGGTATCTGGCATTATACCGAGTACTTGACTTGCTTGATTGGACATTCCACACACATCTTGTACTTGATTCGTACTTGACATGAAATGAAATGCGTGGCCCGAAAAAGGGTAATGTATTTGCTTGCTTGATACATGATAGCCAAAGTTCTTGACATGACTTGTTAAATGTACTTGCTTGAATATCTCGAATAAACTTGTTATCTTGTTGAAAGTTCGTGATAAGTTCATCTTATTTCCTTGATACTACATTCTATCTATTCTGTCGATTTATGCGAGCATGCATGGCTTTATTGCATTCATGAAAATGTAATTACTTAAACCCCTTGCTAGTACTTGAGATATAATTTCCTACTGAGCGTTCGCTCATTCCGTTTGTCCCTTGTACTTTTCAGGTAAGTCCGACGACGATGGAAGTCAATCGGATGGGAATGGTCAAGAGTGAAAGTGATAGAGCTTCTACAAGTGTCGTCTAGTTGTTTCTATAGTTTTCTCG
Organism: Amorphophallus konjac; assembly: GCA_022559845.1. NCBI lineage: Eukaryota > Viridiplantae > Streptophyta > Magnoliopsida > Alismatales > Araceae > Amorphophallus > Amorphophallus konjac. The sequence goes on from CM040119.1 coordinate 31,050,305, forward strand.
AGTCAACTATGTACTTTTCTTTTTATTAAACAGAGTATTGGATTTGTAATAGTCTATCCATTATGAAATAAAGGATTTGGGTTATCTTGCTATTTTGCGCATCTCTGTCTTCGTGTCGAATACACGACCACTCTGATTGACATGATTGATATAGACACGTCGCGCATCTCCGGGTATCTTCCGCGTTCGGGGCGTGACAGTCTTTGTGGTATCAGAGCCTAAGGTATTCAATTCCTAGGAAACCAAGTCCAAGGATAAGTTTCAAAACCTTTAACCAAGTGAGAGTGGGTAGAACCAAGGGTTAAATGATCAATGAGTCCTTTATAAGATCATAGTGATATAATACTAACATAGCTATTGTAATTGTAGGATAATGGCTGCCGAACGTGCTCAATGGCGCAACATGCAGCGTACCCTTCAAGGGATGACCCAAGTGCTACAACAGGTAGCACAAGGTGGTGCTCCACGAGCTGGAAGCTTACACCAAGCATTCAAGAATATGAATCCCCCGAAGTTCATGGGATCGACCGATTCAGACGATGCCGAGCATTGGGTTCGGGAGATTGAACGTATATTCCGTGTTATGCAATGCACGGATCAGGACAAAGTCTTATTAGCTACTTTCCAGTTAGAAAAGGATGCTAGATGCTGGTGGGAGTCGATTGAAGCTACTATTGACCCAACTCAAGTTACATGGGGTGAATTCGTTGAATATTTCAACGCCAAATATTTCTCTGATAGGGTCCAGGAAAAGAAGGCCGCCGAATTTGCCGCATTAAAGCAAAGATCTTTATCGGTGGCTGATTATGAAGCACAGTTTTCTAGACTGTCTCGATATGCTAAGCATTTAATTAGCACGGAAAAGATGAAAGCCCGTAGATTTCTTAATGGGCTTAGGCCCCACTATATTACTCAACTGGCGCCTATGGATATTCAAGTTTATACTGAAACACTATATTACTCAACTGGCGCCTATGGATATTCAAGTTTATACTGAAATAGTGCGCCGAGCTCAGTTGCTGGAAGATGCCACGGAACTATCTGATAGGATCCGTGGGAAAGACAAGAAGGAACAAGTCACAAGTTCGGGTTCTTTCAAACCCAACTTTAAGAAGAGGCCCAATAATGGAGGTTTTTCCTCTCAAGATCAGAAGTTCAAGAAATCCAAGCCTTTCTCTATCACCACTACACCTTCAAACGTAGTATGCAAGCATTGTGACAAGGCTGGTCACAAAACAGAAGAATGCTGGAGGAAATTAGGAGCATGTCTCCGTTGTGGGAGTCGTGAACATCGGATTCCCGATTGTCCATTAATGAATGACCAATACGGTGAGGGTAAACGCCCAGTGACAAGGAACGCGCGTCTTCATGCAATCCAAGAGACCGAACCAGAAGAAGAAGGCGGATTGGTGGAAGGTACATTAAAAATTTGTTCCAAATATGCACATGTCTTATTTGATACGGGTGCATCGCATTCCATTATTTCCAAGAAGTTTGCTGACCCATTACCTCTAGAATCAGAATGGATGAAGTTAATATTGTCTACTCCTCTCGGAAACGAGACGGATATCACACATCATTACCAAAACTGTGAGGTATTGGTTCGAGGAAAGAATTTTCCTATTGATCTTATCTGCTTAGATCTAAAAGAGTATGATGTTATACTAGGAGCAGATTTGTTATCCAAATACCAGGCAACGGTTGATTGCCGTGATAGGGTTAATTGGATGAAAATACTAGTCCTAAGAGTCGAAGCAAATCCCCTCTTATTTCGGTTCTTCGAGCAAGCAAGCTCGTCAAGAAAGGATGTGTATCCTTCCTTGCTTTTGTCACTATTAAAGAAGCTAAAGAAACCAAGATAGAGGACATTCAGGTAGTGCGAGAATTTCCAGACGTATTTCCGGAAGAATTGCCGGGATTACCCCCGCAAAGAGATGTGGCCTTTACCATCGACTTAGTCCCTGGTGCTGGTCCTGTTTCAAAGGCACCCTATAGAATGTCCCCTGCAGAACTGAAAGAATTGAAGAAGCAATTGATGGAATTGATTCAAAAAGGGTTCATTAGACCAAGTACTTCCCCGTGGGGAGCACCAGTCTTATTTGTAAAGAAGAAGGATGGATCCATGAGATTGCGTATCGACTATTGACAGTTGAATCATCTTACTATCAAGAACAAGTATCCTCTGCCGAGAATCGATGAATTATTTGATCAGATTTCTGGATCCAAACATTTCTCCAAGGTTGATCTCAGGTCTGGTTATCATCAATTGAGGATTAAAGACGAAGATATTCATAAAACTGCGTTCAGAAGCAGGTATGGCCACTATGAATTTGTTGTTATGCCTTTTGGACTAACAAATGCCCCTGCTGCCTTTATGCAGTTGATGAATAGCATATTCAGGCCTTATCTAGATCAATTTGTGGTGGTTTTCATTGATGATATATTGATATATTCCAAGACTAAGGAAGAACATGAGGAGCATTTGAGGATTTCATTACAAATCTTGAGGACAAATCAATTATATGCTAAGCTCAGCAAATGCGAATTCTGGCTTGAAGAAGTGGCTTTTCTCGGACATGTGATATCCAAGGATGGATTATCTGTAGATCCGTCAAAGGTTGAAGCAGTTAGGAAATGGGAAAGACCAACCAATGCTAGTGAGATCAGAAGTTTCTTAGGCCTTGCAGGCTATTACAGGCGATTCATCAAAGACTTCTCAAAAATCGCCGTGCCACTTACAAGGTTAACTCGTAAGGAGATCCGATATGAATGGAGTAAGGAATGTGAAAGAAGTTTCCAAACTCTCAAAGATCATCTCACTACAGCTCCAGTGTTAGCTCTACCAACAGAAGGAGAGAAATTCGAGGTCTACACTGATACTTCTGGCATTGGCCTCGGATGTGTCCTAATGCAACAAGGAAAGGTCATAGCATACTCTTCACGTCAGCTGAAGAAGCATGAGGAGAATTACCCCGTCCATGACTTAGAACTGGCCGCGGTAGTATTTGCCCTAAAGATATGGAGACACTACTTATATGGAGTACAGTTTACTGTACACTCCGATCACAAAAGTCTCAAATATCTATTTTCACAAAAGGAGCTAAACACGAGACAAAGACGCTGGCTAGAATATCTCAAGGACTTCGACTTCAAAATACAATACCATCCCGGAAAGGGTAATTATGTTGCTGACGCCCTTAGTCGAAAGCCGAGAGCAATGATAGCAAATTGTATGATGCAAGAATGGAGGTTACTTGAACAATTCTCCGAGCTCAATATAAGCTTGGACACGGAATCCAAAATTGTCACACTATCTCATGTAAGCATACAGTCAGATTTGTTATCTGAGATACAAACACTTCAGGATGATGATCCTATATTAGTAGGAATCAAAGGCAGATTAGAAGGACAATCTGATTTTCAACTAACTTCTGATGGAAGATTATCGTTCAAAGATAGAACCTGTATACCCGATTGTCCGGAATTAAAGAAGAAGATCTTAGATGAAGCTCACCGATCAAGGTACACTATTCATCCAGGATCAACCAAAATGTACCAAGATGTAAAAAGGAACTTTTGGTGGCCTAATATGAAAAGAGAAATAGCGGATTATGTATCACGCTGTCTCACATGCCAACAGGTCAAGGCGGAACACCAAAAGCCTGCGGGAAAACTACATCCTCTAGATATTCCTAAGTGGAAATGGGAGGATATTGGTATGGACTTCATCATGGGTTTGTCTAAATCTAAAGGAGGACATGATGGAATCTGGGTTATCATTGACTGATTGACTAAATCGGCACATTTCTTGCCAATCAAAAGCCGATGGTCAATTGATGTGCTAGCTGCACAATACATCAAAGAAATAGTCAGGATACATGGAATTCCTGTCTCAATCGTGTCTGATAGAGATCCCCGTTTTACTTCTCATTTTTGGAAGGGATTACAACATTCGTTGGGAACAAGGCTCAACTTTAGTACTGCTTTTCACCCACAAACGGATGGTCAGACCGAGCGAACTAATCAAGTTGTTGAAGATATGCTGAGAGCATGCATTATTGACTTTGGAGGAAGCTGGCATGACCACTTACCTTTAGTTGAATTTGCATATAATAATAGCTACCAAGCTAGTATCCAAATGGCACCTTTCGAAGCCTTATACGGAAGGAGTTGCCGATCTCCCATATGTTGGAACGAAGTTGGAGAGAAACAACTATTAGGTCCAGACATGGTAAGGGATACAACTGAGAAGATACAAGTAATCAGAGAAAGATTGTAAGTTGTTCAGACGAGACAAAAAGCTTATGCTGATACAAGAAGGAGAGATCTTGAATTCCAAATCGGAGATCATGTATTTCTCAAGATATCGCCTGGACGTGGCATACGAAGATTTGGTGTTAAGGGCAAGCTTACGCCAAGATTCATCGGACCATTTGAGGTACTCGAAAGAGTTGGCGAGGTTGCTTATCGCATCGCGTTGCCTCCTCAGTTGTCCGAGGTACACAATGTATTTCACATATCTATGTTGAAGAAGTATGTGCACGATCCGTCACATATTATTGAGCATGGAGATCTGGTGATCCAGAAAGATCTCACATATGAACAGAGGCCTTTAAAGATATTAGATCGGGAAATACGAGCTCTAAGGAATAAGGTCATTCCCATGCTCAAGGTGCAATGGAATAAGAATCCCGAACGCGAAGCGACATGGGAGACCGAAGAATCTATGAAGAAACGATTTCCCGAGTTATTCTAAGAGGTATATGTCCTACACTCTCCACGTGTATAATTATATATATATATATTGAATTTGGGGACCAAATTCTTTTAAGTGGGGGAGGGTGTAGCAACCCTAATAAATGAATAATTGAAATGAATTAAAACATATATATTACAGAAGTAATATATATAAAAGGAATAGGGTTAATTGGACGAAATAAAATAAATTAAAAATAACGCCTCTTATTAAGGCGTTAATTTATAAAGAAACGTCTCTATCCATGGCGTGAATAAGGAAAGGACGCCCACACCTACGGTCGTCAATTCTCACGCGACCAAATGGGTAAGTAAAAGAAACGCCCCTATCTTGGGCGTGTTTTAAAACACGAAACGCCCTTTTTCAAGGCGCTTTTTAAGAAACGCCCTTATGCAAGGCGTTAATTAAAGAATACACGCCCTGACCAAAGTCGTTAATTCCGTTCGTGAACCGTTCGAACCCAGAGCTTATCCAGGGAAAGATTAACCTAATCTAGTAAGTGTCTAATAGAGTAAGGACTCTATTAGGGATATACTACCCTCACACAATCACTAACTCTAATAGGACTTCCAAAGTCTTATAAATAAACCTGTTCGGCCAACCCTAAACCTATTTGGACGAACTACTGCTCCACGGTACGTGAAGAACAAACTGTTCTTCTTATTCCCTTTTGTTTTTTTTCTTGCTTCAGATTATGTGAAGAATAATTATTTTCTTCTTGTCCAGGAAACTCTGCTGCTGCCGTCGAAGAATAGGTAATATTCTTCTATCTTCTTAAAACGTCGATTACAACTATGAAGAATATTAACATCTTCATATTTACTTCTTTTCTCTTCCTCTACAGGTTCTGTAGCGTGAAGATCTCTGAAGAACGATTGTTCTTCTCCTTGTTGTTGCTGCCACTATTCGTAAGTCGCAGTAGAAGCCTCTTCATCAAAGCCATCATCCGATAGCAACACGTTCGGAGTCCCTGTTCTAAACAGAGGATAGATCCTTCTAACAGACCCCTTCACGGTTGTCTTCAAATCAAACTTTAAGGTAGGTTTTCTCAAGTATCGTAGCCCAAAGAAATTAACTCCATAAACATACCAGCATGACATGCATGATACATATATATAGTTGCTTATGGTTTTAAAACGTTTTCTGTAAATTTTGAAAGAAACGCCCTTGAATAGGGCGCTACTTTAAAAGAAACGACCATGACAGTGGTCGTCAATTTCATAAGAGACGTCTTGTACACAGGCGTTAATTTTACGTGATCATGAATTAAGCATGTTAAGAACGGATTATATATGAAATCTTGATTAAAACATTAATGCATGATCCTGTCTCCAAATCTAATGATCTTATTGTCCTGCAATTTCTTGAATTCACGGCCTATACTAGGTCGTTTTCCACGTGTTAACGCCCCATCACAGGGCGTGAATTGAAAAGTAACGTCCCTTGCATGGGCGCGTATTAGCGAAAGTCCTGGAATGTATATTCTGGAAAAAAATGGAGTTAAACCAGTAACGCCCCTTCCCAGGGCGTGTTTTATATAAATCCTGCAAATTATTTATATTCTGTCAAAACTGTAAATCATGAGACGCCTGCGACTGCAGTCGTCAAATCTGGAAGAAACGACCCTGCCCAGGGCGCGTTTTAGATAAAGTACTGAATTATTGAAAATTCTGCAAAACGGAAAACATATGTAAACGCCCTTCTGTTAGGCGTTAATTACTTGATAAACGACTCTGCTTAAGGCGTTATTTTACTGTAAACTGATTTTATCCTGATTCTATTGCCGATGGTTTCATATTATACATATATATATATATATCGGCACTATTCTCCACTCCGTGAGTATAGTCCCACGTTTCACGTTGTTTTATCGATCACACTCAACTCTCATTGACATACAAGCTCTCCATTGGACATTCCGTTCCTTTGGACTAGCGAGTTAGTCATAGAGACCTCCGTAAGACTCCTCGTAGCCTTGGATTCCCTCAAGGCCGACTGAGCTGGTTGTACCCTAAAAACCCATTACACAGTTTTTGCCATGTCAATCTAAAGAAACATGGTATACCGGCCCTTATGATTATACAAAGAGTATATCATAAGAAATTCTTGATGGGATGATGATATCATGCCATATCGTGTCATTCTTGAAAACCCCAATTCTATGATAAGAATGAGGGTATCTTGCTTGATCTAATGTTCATGTGGACCTCAATTCTATATAAAGAATGTCCATATTGATTTTGTCATGGTACCTAAGTTAAGGGAACCATATTCTACCTAGTTTTATCGATATCGTGATTATACCGTCATTATCGCCATTCTATGTCCTTTGTCATATTTTGGACTCTACTCTATCAAAGTTGTCATACGTGTCTACAAGCTTGATTATTGAAATTCTATGTTGGCTATAAACAAGAGTGGATGTCAAAACACATGATAAATGCCTGCGCATATAGGGCCCGATCTGGTCCTGGGAGGAGCACCCGAAAGTACTTGTGCCCATGGGAGTTAAAATGATAAGGTATCTGGCATTATACCGAGTACTTGACTTGCTTGATTGGACATTCCACACACATCTTGTACTTGATTCGTACTTGACATGAAATGAAATGCGTGGCCCGAAAAAGGGTAATGTATTTGCTTGCTTGATACATGATAGCCAAAGTTCTTGACATGACTTGTTAAATGTACTTGCTTGAATATCTCGAATAAACTTGTTATCTTGTTGAAAGTTCGTGATAAGTTCATCTTATTTCCTTGATACTACATTCTATCTATTCTGTCGATTTATGCGAGCATGCATGGCTTTATTGCATTCATGAAAATGTAATTACTTAAACCCCTTGCTAGTACTTGAGATATAATTTCCTACTGAGCGTTCGCTCATTCCGTTTGTCCCTTGTACTTTTCAGGTAAGTCCGACGACGATGGAAGTCAATCGGATGGGAATGGTCAAGAGTGAAAGTGATAGAGCTTCTACAAGTGTCGTCTAGTTGTTTCTATAGTTTTCTCGAGTCAACTATGTACTTTTCTTTTTATTAAACAGAGTATTGGATTTGTAATAGTCTATCCATTATGAAATAAAGGATTTGGGTTATCTTGCTATTTTGCGCATCTCTGTCTTCGTGTCGAATACACGACCACTCTGATTGACATGATTGATATAGACACGTCGCGCATCTCCGGGTATCTTCCGCGCTCGGGGCGTGACAATTATTTTCAAAATCAGCAGACAAACAGAGATTTAACTCAGATTTATCATCTAGGTCCACAATGTAGACATTATTGATCCTATTGGCTACAAACTTCACATTATCAGAATTTATTTCCAGAATTTTGCATGAATCATTATCAAACACAACTCTGTGACCCTTGTCACATAGCTGACTAATACTGATCAAGTTGTGTTGAAGACCTTCCACAAGGAGAACTTTTTCAATAGAGGTAGTGAGGGACTTACCAATTGTTCCAATGCCAACTATTTTACCTCTGTTCTTCCCTCCAAATTTGACCAGTCTCTCTGTCTTCATTTCCAGTTTGCTGAATTTGGATCGGTCACCTGTCGTGTGCTTGGAGCAGTCGCTATCTAGATACCACTTGTTGTTCTCGGCTGCTAGGCTAACCTGCATAGAGCAAATTAAGCAAAGTGGTTTGGAACCCAAGATAGATTGTGTTCAAAAACATTATTCAACTCTCTAAGCAAACACTTTGGAATCCAGACCTGTCTCAAGGTATTTTTCGTTTGCACTCTATTTGTAGTTTTGTTGAAGTTATGACTCAAGTTCTGTCCACTTGATTTATTGATATTGAATCTGTTCCTATTGGTGGACTGTTCATTCCTCGGGTATCTACTGTACCCAGACTGTCTAGGAAAAGTGTACTCATTAAAGAATCTCTGAGTGTGAGCATGATTTCCCCAGTTTCTTCTGTACTGACCCATGTTCTTATTATAATATGAATTTCTGTTGTGGGTTATTTGCCTGGTTCTGTTAACACTCTTGTTCTGGTTGACGGACATGGCAGCTTGTCTAGTTAAGTTCTTAACAGTTTTAGAGTGTTGTTGGGCATGGTTTGTTGAATTATTTTTAGTTTGCTGGACATTCTGATCATGACTAGAACTTGATGGTGTGTCCATTTTCTCTTTTTCCTTTTCTGGACAGAATATTGTAGTTTTGAATTCAAAGGGTCTTTTGTGTGTTGAATTGAACCCCAAACCCTCTATTAAAATTAACCCTTGTACCTAACATGGTGTCTAAGTTTGTCTTTCCTTGAACAAAATTTTCAAGAGTTCTTTGTTTATCTTCCAGCTCCTTCTGTAATGTTTCACAGTTTTTTAGGAGTTCAGAATTCACTTTCTTAACAGCTTCATTTTTCTCAATCATTAAGTTGTTTTCACTCCGACTCTCTTGAAGTTTTGACTTAAGTTCATCAAGTTGTTTTTGTATTTCCTGACTTTCAGACTTAAGGTCTTCGTTTTCTTTTCTAAAAGAGTTCATCTCTTCTAGTTCTTCCTTGAACTTCAGATTCTCTTTGTTAGTCTGAACCTGCCCTTCAGTGGCAATATTCAATTTCCTCTTTATCATCCTATGCTCTTTGCTCAAAGCATTAAATTTATCTAGCAGTTCAGCATATGAATCTTCCCAATCATCAATTGTAAAGTTCTAAAAAATATTGGTTACCTCTTCGTCGCTTTTGGCCATGAGGCATATTCCTTCTTCGTCTTCCTCTGAAGAGCTGGCCTCTGGGTCTTCCTCCTCATCACTCCACTTGTAGACCATAGCTTGAGGTTTCTTCTTCTGCACCTTGGAGGCCTTCTTCTGGAGATCAGGACATTCACCTTTTATATGTCCTGTCTTCCTGCAGTGATAACATGTAATCTTCTTAGTGCTCCTGGTTTTATCATTATTGGAATCAAACTTCTTACCAGAAGAATATGACCCTTTTCTTCTGAATATTTTTCCCTTCGTTCTCAGAAACTTTTGAAACTGACGAGTGAGCATAGCCTGCTCCTCTTGATCAAGATCTGACAAACCGTCAGACTCCCCACTGCTACTACCGCTGCTGCTGCTACCTTTACTGCTGGACACCTTGAGGGCAATATTCTTGCCCTTCTTCTCACTCCCTTCACCATTCCTTTTGAAATTCATTTCGTAGGTCATTAGGGATCCTATCAGTTCAGTGACTGTCATCTTCGACAAATCCCTAGATTCTTCTATCACTATGGCCTTAGTGTGCCAAGCGGGGGATAGTGACCTAAGAATTTTCCTGACAATGTCCCCTTCTGAGATCTGTTTCCCAAGCCCATTCAGACTGTTAGTAATTAATGACAACCTGGCATACATTTCTGTGATCGTCTCCTCAGATTTCATTTTGAACAATTCATATTCGGAGGTCAACATATTTACCTTAGTGGCCTTCACTTGGGATGTACCTTCGTAGATCAGCTCCAATTCATCCCACATCTTCTTGGCAGTCTTGCAGGCTGAGATCCGGGCATATTCATCAGGGTGGACCGCGCACTGAATGATGTTCAGGGCCGACCAGTTGATGGTTGAAAGTTTGACGTGATCCTCCGTCCATGCATCTTCGTTCGGTGGAAGATCATAAGGCCCTACGGTGATCACTCTCCACAGCTTGTGGCTCTGTGCTCTCATAAACATCTCCATCCTGTTTTTCCAGTAGAAATAGTTAGTACCATCAAAGAAAGGAGGGCGGCTTATAGACTGTCCCTCAGCCATGAAGCTTCGAGGACCACTAGATCCAGGATTACCCTGGTTGTTGGACCACATGATGGGTAACCTGCTCTGATACCAATTGATAGTACGCACAATGGGTGAGCTAGAAGGGGGGGGATGAATAGGTCACCCCCAAATTCAATCTAATTCGAAGATCGACATGTGATACCAAACGCAGTAAGGATCCTTCTCAATATTAGCCACGAAGCAACAAGAGAGGTAAAATCTCAGTGAGACTGAGACATAACTAGTGCAAAGAACAAACACCTGGCGAGCTGAAAACAGAATAGCAGACGAGATCAAACCACACCAAGGGGACAGAAGATTTTTAAGGTGGTTCGATTGCGGTCAGCAATCTACATCCACCCCTTACTCCACTGGAGTAAGGCTTCCTTGCACTAAGCAATGTAAAGCACAGCAGACTCAGTCTGCTGACATCCGCTGTCGCACAGCTTGCCACAAGGGAACAAATCCATCAACACTGATCCTGCGACCTACAGGATCTGAACCTGAACTTGCCCCTGCAAGATCAGAATCGGAGGACCAACCTCCATTCCTCTAAACCAGAGGGAACACACAAGTGTAATGCCTACACTCGCAACTGGAGAACCAATCTCTCTTCCTCTAAGCACACTTAGAGGGTAACAAAACAGTAAGGAAGAAATGGGTGAAACAACTCGAAAACGAAAAGATGATAAGAAACCAGCCACTCAAAACAACGAAATATAGCTTCCAGAGAAGTAGTCTTTCAAGCTCTAAAACCCAACAATGATCACTCAAACACTTCAGGCTCTTCTCTCGAATAGGGAAATTCTTCTACACTCCGTGGCTGCAGATGCACTCTCTCTTTCAATCTTCAGCGGCATTCTCTTGTTGTCTTCAGCCTCCTTTTATAGCCAGCTGATAGCGCGTGACCAATACGATTCCCGCCCATTTCTTTTCACAGGTCTGATCCCTTTTTGGTTCCATGTGTCAGGATCATCCTTTTAGTTTGTTGTCTCGGATCACGAGCCCTTAAACCTGGTACATTGATTTCCACGTGAAGTAACTTCATTGGTTTTGAGTTCGCCGAACACATGCTCGATCAGGTGACAAACCTGCCAAGTAAGAGAGGATTTTAGTGGAGGCAACATTGACCAAGGTCATGCACAGACTTTACGTATCGTATAGCAAGTCTAGCACAGACTCTAACTGACATACACTGACCCTGTTTATCACAATGAAGGATGTGCACTGACTTTTACTTATCTTCTAACACAAGTGCACCGATCATGGTGCTGCTAAAACAGAACATGCACCGACTTTAACACGGCTGAGATAGAAATGCACCGACCTTTACAGTGATATGCACAGACTTGGGTCAAGCGATGCAAAACATGCACGGACTTAGAATGTGCACAGGCTAAGATTGCACCGACTCTACATGCACAACTTTCTAAACATGCACAGACTAGTGCGTCCCAAAAACTTGCACCGAGATTTGACCTATAACCTCTTATGCACGGACTTAGCAGAGAAGAATGCACATACTTATCTTTACTGTCAGACATCAATGCACAGACCTGGTTCGTTGGAGATGCGGCATATGCACAGACTTACAATGCGGTCTAGTGAACATATGCACCGACTTAATGAATGGCCAGGAGATAAACTGCACGGACTCAATATGCGTATACAGATATTGCAACGACTTAGTCGTGTGCCGCAACTAAGGTTGCACCGACTTGATACTTGCATGCACAGACCCTATTCAGTTAAGATGCACCAACAGCATGGACTCAAAATGTAAAAAATAACTGTGTATGCACAGACTTTCTGAGTAGAACTAGAGAGTGCAGTATATAAGAGTGTAAAAGAAATGTGTTAAGATGAACCATCATAATTGACTTATAGTGTATGCCATCATCAAAACCGTAAGAATGCAACAAAAGTTTGCCCCACAAATGCACTATTTCTGGAGAGGGTGCCGATAGAAGGGAGACTGACTAACGGCTTCCATCTTCCGCCTTTTTTCTTGCCCTGGTTGACATGCAAATATTTGTGCTGGGTGGAGTGATAACTGAGCATTGCTCTGGGTGTCGCCATTGTTTTTATGTTTGTTTGTATGTTAAAAGAGATAATTACATCAGAGACACCTAGGAGGACTTATATCAGAGACACGACTGCTACTTCTGAACCTATAAAGTGGGATGATGTCGATGCAATAGAAATGCATACAAGTGGAAGGTCAGTAAGATCTAAGTTGATCATCATGGAATTCTCATGCAAAAGATCTAACTTGGCACCATAACTTACTTTTCCCTCCCTTTATGAACCATGGTGCCATCTGTTCTTCTTGTATCCTGAGTTCCACCTGCTATGAAAATAATTTCACTGCCTGGATGGTTGATCGACAATTTTTTGTGAACGAGGTTTGTTAAACCTTAATTTTCTTCTCAACATCTCTGCCTATCTGCAGAATGAACTTTGCCAGATGCAATTGGATGTTGCAATGCTTGACAAGCTGTCCATGAATATTGCATCTATAGGGGACCAGTGGATGGTCATATGCCATCATCAGGTGGCATCTCACTTATGGAATGCTTGTTCAATTTAATGTTATGATTCTAATTGGATTATATATGTGTATACTCTGTCACCTGTTCTGATGCTCATGTTACTTCATTCACCAGATGTTCGGATACCTAGCAATTGTTCAAAATCTCATCAGGTTGATCCTGGACAGAGTGCTTCAGAAGATAGTTTCTCTCCAAATGTAGACTCTGGAACTGGCAGGCTTTCTGACCGTGAAACCTCTAATGCAAGTATGCAGGGTAATGAAATTGAAGTGAGATTTGTACATGAAGTAACAAACAGTAATGAAGACTGCAGCACAAGCAATGTGAACCAGACAATTAGCAGTTGTAGGAGGTGTCGGAGGATCAGAAGTCATGTAGTTGGATAACATAGCAGACACGAGATGGAAAGGACAAATTGATTTGAAGCAGACCCTGTTCACCCTTAAACCTAATGATGCGATGGCTAAAAGCATACCCCTACCTGCATTTGCAACTTCTCTGCAGGCAAGATAGTCATATATGTTGACATATCTAATGTTTTTTATGCAAGTTTGATTTTCATAACTTTTCCACTAGGACGTGGATGCATGAGAGTTTCTCTTTTATTAAATCACAATACTTGCACATCCTGCATATCCTGTAGAGTTCAGCCTTTGGTAACTGCATATCCTGCAACACCCTTACTATTTCTAGAATTTTCTAGTCCATGAAGTGTGATACGTTATGGCTTCTATAAATTTAAGTATCATCCGAGATACAAATTAATGTTGGTTAGTGGTGCAAAGCCACCTTTCCAAGAAGCCCCACGTTTTCAGGTGGTGGCTGTTAGGGAAGCCCCACGTTCTCAGGTGGTGGCTGTTATCTAGATTAATTAGTTTCTTTGTAGTGCATTAGTGGGTTAAAGAGGTGTGTTTAGTGGGTCTATCTCCAGAACGCGTAAGGTCTGTATAAAGGCCTGCTCATTTCAGATTTTTTTAGTACATCAAGAAAAATCAGATTTCTCTTCTCATACTTTTTGCTCACAGTAAGCTCTGTATTTGTGCCTGTCAAGCTCTGTTTTTGTCCCTGTTTGTGTGCAGGTTGCAGTGGAACAGCAGAGAGGATCTACTCAGAAGGATCCTCACACTGCATCTTCTCCTACATTTTGGTATCAGAGCCAGGGGGTGGCAGTGTACCCGTTAGTTTTGAGCTTGTTTGGTTGTGAGCTTGAGTTGGTCATTGGGAGCACCAGTTTTTCTGTAAGTTTGGTATTCGTTTGACATTGTTTTTTTTTTTTTGGTAGAACAAGGTTCGCCCATAACCTGTTCGACATAAGGTCTGTGAGAAGTTTACTCTGAATTTTATGGCTAATCTTAATGTCTGCTGCTAATCAGTCTCTCATTCCTACATTTAATGGTGATGGATGTAATGAACCAGATGAGGATCAGTTGATCCCTTTGGACCCAATCGTCTTAAGCCGGATTTGTCGTCGGAGTGCCACTGGAGGAGGCATCAGACAGAAAATGTGGCGTACTGAAACAATATGCTGGGAAGAATAAGGGATATCTCCACTGTTATGTGTGGGAGTCCGTCTGTTTGTATTGAGTATATATAGGAATCATGGTGTACAACAGATTACACGAGATATACATGGATTGGTTACGCAGCAACAGATGAGCTAGTGTAATGCACGGGTGAATGAGATATAGATGGATTCTGTTGCTATCTTGGAGGACGTTGGTTACTGGAGGAAGAGTCCTGCTTACAAGCCCCCTCAAGTTGAGCGGCGGGAACGGCGTGTAGTTTGTCGTGCAGAGCAAGGAGGCGAGCTGGGAGCAACGGTTTGGTGAGTGCATCTGCAACCTGATCCTTGGTGGCAATGTAGTGCATGAGGAGCTGCTTTCGAAGAACTAGTTGTCGGACAAAATGAAAGTCGACTTCTATGTGCTTTGTCCGTGCCTTGAAAAGAGGATTGGCAGCAAGGTACATGGCCCCAATATTGTCACACCACAAGACCGGATGTAAGATCCGGTAGATAACGGATTCTTATCGGATTCCAATTTTATAATTTTTCATGAGTTTAGAAGATTTTAATAGTCTTAATGGGCCAAGTTCAATTGAATTAGCCCATTTGCATAAGGTTTAAAAGTTAGATAGGGCATATATATAATTTTACGTCTTTTAATGCCTTATTGTAATTAAAGGTTACATAACAAAAAAAATAGGCAAATCCTCTTTTTTTCAAAACCCCTCTCCCCACATTTCTCTCTTCCCTCTCTTTTGCTCTCTCGGCATAGCAACCGTCTTGGGCCACGGTTGGCTTGGCGGAGGCGGCCTTGGCGAGCCCAAGATGATGGAGGAACGGAGGTGATGCGAGGACGAACCCCTTGGTGTGTGGAACGAGGATATTTCACTGTGGTGGAGCCAGGCTCTCTCGTGGAAAAAGAGCAAGGAGCGGCTTGGTTCCGCGCAAATAAGTAGGGGGATGGATTCTTACTCATCTTAGGATCGTTCTCCTATCAATTACATGCTCATTCACATGTTGTTATGCCTATTTTAATCAAAAGCATGAAACTTGTCAATTATGTTTTAAATCCATGAAAACACTCAGTGGCCATTGTCTATGTGTTTTTGGATGTGTAAATGTGATGGAATGGACACGGGATGATAGGAAACAGGTTTTAGATCGATTTGAATCGATTTGGGAGGGGTTCCAACGGAATTCCCCTGTTTTGGGTAGTCTGGAGGAGTAGCGGTCCTTTCAGAACCGCTTTTATTAGTCTCTAGGCGGTGGAGGTATAGCGGTCTCGGACTGACCGCTACGGTCAGACGGCGGCCACATCCATGATCGCCTATGATCAGTAACGGCCTAGTCCAGATCGTCACACTCCCTTTAAACTGTTGAGGCGGTGAGAGTTTAGCGGCCCAGATCGGACCGCTATTGTCATGGGACGGTCAGTCGCGTGATCGCCACATGACCGGAGCAGTCCAATCTGACCGTCATTCTCTTCCAACCGGTGTGCAACGTTGGTAAGTGAACGGCCATAGGCTGACTACTATTGTCAGTGAAACGACCAATCGTCTGACCGTCTCTTGACCATTGCAGCCTAGCCCTGACCGTCAAGTTCCTACAGTTTGTAAATTCAATCATGTTCCTTTAATTATGTGTTTAATGCTGCATATTCTGATGCAGGACGGGACGCGACTCGACGTCAATTTGGATGCAAACCTTGGACTCTAGGCAAACTCATGACTCGTCCTTAGCGAGGGAAGCGTGCAGATGTGTGCGGTTGAGAAATCGGCAATGAGCTAGGGTGGTCAACTCTCACTTTCGTGCCTCGATCGGGTCACGGGACGGGTTTCTCTCTCACTCTCGCAGCGGTGATAAAAATATATAACGAGCTAGATTAACCTATCACATGCAAGCAGTAGCATATAGAAATATATACGAGGAAAGTAAATGCCGAAGTGGGGAGCAGATACGATACCTCCACGCTCCGGGCGTGGGGAAGGCGATCCCGGTCAAGACTCATATTCCCGGTACAGTAATTAAATAATAGTTACATCAGTAAATTTTATGCCCACTCCACACAGGGAGGTAAAGGGCTACAGTGGGACTCGGGAGTATCGAACTTGGGTTGACGGGCGGCAAGCCGGAGGGGCTTTCGGGCCGGAGACGAGCTGCTGGTCCGGTTCGGTTCTGTTGGGCCCACGGGACAGCAGGCGGGTTCGGCTGCTGGGACGGTGGCGTCCGGGCGTCTCCTTGCTGCGGCGGCTGGCTGGGATGCTACTGGGGGGTTGCTGGTTGATCCCCGAGAGCGGCGGTCGCTGGTTCTACACTGGCGTATTTTCCAGGGATTTATACGGTAGCCTCCTTTGCTGGCCTATCTCGGGACAGAACTGCGCGTCTCAACGAAAAAAATTATTGCACCTAGATCCGGTGTCGGATCGAGGCAAGATCGGCGCCGTTGGAAACTAGACTCAAAGGGCTACAACATATATTTATTTCAGAACCATCCCATAAACTGATTGGAAATGAAAAACTCTGTGGGTTGTAGTTGTTTCTGGCTCGAAATTACAGACAGTCAGGACAGACAAGGATCTACATGAGAATGAATTTTGACCGAAAGGAGAACGGTGGATCTAGGCTCTAGGAATTTTATGGGTGGAAGGGGGGGATGTGAGGACGACACACAAATATTTTGGGATTTTTCTAACGTGGTTTAGGGGGTGGGAAAAATAAAAGAACTGGGGACTATCCCGCAGATCTGCAAACTGGCAGATTGTTAGGGGGAACTAAATTACTGGGAAAAATAGTAAACGAAGGCGGATTGACACGAAATTTATACTGGGAGGAGGTAACAACAATGGGGATGATCTATCAAAATTTAATGACCATCAGATAACCGGATTGGGAGAACCAACCTACTCTTTGAGCTTCAGTTTTACAGGTCGTAGATCTGGACAGCAGACCAAAGATGGGGCTGTGGCGGTTCGACGGCGGCTCTGATGGCGGCTGATGGGGACATCTCTTACCACTCCACATTTTTCCAAGGGTCCCGTTGCTCGCCAACTGTGCTTCATCTTGTTCGTCACGTTTTTCTTAGTCTTGGCATGTAATTTTTGTATTTTCTTTGAGTCATAATTATGTAATTTTTCTTTTATTTGAGTCCAGTACCTAGGATTGGTAGTTATTTATCTAAATCTTGAGTCATTATGTTGGTTTGATAGGTTAATGGACCCAATTATATGGGCTCGGCCCAGGGGCGCCCCCATCCCCCCTTGGTTATTTGTCATTAGTCCAAAAGGCAATGACTTTTTGTAAATTGTAGGTTCCCTATAAATATGACCCCAACCCACCTTTGGAGAACTAATGAATGAATGAATATTTGAGAAATTTTCATAAATTGAGTGTTTCTTTGGAGTGAGAAGCTCCCCCCCTCTCTCTCTCTCTAGGGGGCGACCCCCATTCTCTCTCCTCCCTCCCAAATTCGACCCTCTCTCCTCCACCTCACCCAACCACCCATTGTCACATCACTACCACTTGCCACCTCACCTAGCCACATCACCATTGACCTTTCATATCCCCATTACTACCCCATTAACTCCACCACAATCCCCAAGAGTCACTCTCCCTCTCCCAAGGTAGAATCCCATCTCCCCAAGCACCCTTCCACTTTCCCATATAACCCTTCCCTTCCCCAACACACCCTTTTCCCTCCCCAAGGCCACATTAACTGTCCACCATTAAACCAACTTCAAATTCTTCTCTCCCTCCAAGCCAACCTGCGCCCCACCCTCTCTCCCACTCTACCCTGGCTGCAGCCCACTCTCTCCCCCACCCTAGCTGTGACCCCAGCAACCCTCCATCACCCTCCACCCTCTCCCACAGCCATTGGCATCCAACCCCTTGCCATATCTCTCCCCCTCTTGCTCCTTTCACCATCGGTCAACTTTAGGCCAAGCTGTAGCTCGCAGGCAGCAGAGAAGCTTCTGGTTGCAGAGGCCGCCTCTTCGTCATCGCGAGTCTCCTGGTGGCATATCCTATACCGGTGGAAAGATCGTCAAGTCAGCTTCGTAGGCGAGGTGGTCTCGCATCCGTCCGAACTCCGAGCTGCCCGGGAGAGCCATTCTCCAACAACTGCACAAAACTACTCCGCTAGGGAACCAGAAGCCAAGGAAAGAAGCGACCACGGCTGCTCCAGGACAAATTTGGACGTAATTTCGTGGCTGAAGTCTTCTCCTCCAAGTCCCCTAGCACCGTCAAGAAGCGGAGCGTCGTTTGAAGCCCGAAGCACAAAGTTCTTAATTTCTTACCCCGAGTGCGCAGGTCAGTCCGACTGTAGACAGATTCGACCCCCTTCCACTCTTCTGGTCTTCTCGGTCAGCTCCGACATCCGACGGTGGCCCCGTTGGTCTCGGATCGAAGAGGACTCGTCCACGGACACAGCGGTTCTGGTCCCGCATCATTTGGACACCGGGACCATTCGTGGCACCTTCATCTTCCAGCAGTAGCAACCTGGGAGCAACCAGAACCAGCGTAGGCCAGCCCTGCTCCAAGCTCTGCCCCGGCCAGCGGCATCGTCAAGAAATTCCAAGAAAATTCAGGCGTCCTCCTGGGACAAGTCAGAGAATTTCGGCACCAGTTGTAGCCCATTCGGAGCTCGGTAGTGACCGTGGAGGTGCCATCTTCGACTGTCTGTCCGGTAGTTCCAGAAGCTGATAGCACCGGCGGAGCTTGGCATAACGGCTTTCTAGCTTCACTCCCTCTCCCCACCTGGCCGGCTTACAGCCCCTCCCTGCGTGGAGGTAGTATTTGTTTGTAAATCTCTTAACCCCCACCCTGAGATCCCTCTCCTGTGTGAGGTGTAGTGTTGTAGCCCACTTGATTTCAGGTTGAAGCTTCATCGGCACGGTGTGTGGGTAAGCCCACGCTTCCCCGCTCGCCCTCATCTCCGACCGGGATCGGTGTATTCACGCCGTTCAGGTGAGCTTTGGAACACTTCTCATTGCTGGCACCTAATTGCTTAGTCTAGTATTATTTTTGGTTGCTCCGTCGGCGGTAAGAGAGTGCCCGATCCCAAATTTTCCTATAATTGAGCGGCCACCGCGGAGTGAGTTGAGAGAGCGACCCTACAACCCACGCCCTTGGCGTGCTGGCCGCCCGCGGAATTGGGCATCCCAGGCCCTTAGGGGTCCATCCCAAGCTAGCCAAATCCCCGGAAAGGCAAGGTCCCACTTCCGACCCTCTCCACCATTGCCGGTTTGCCTACAAGCAACCTTGATCGCTACGCGAGTAGGCCCACTATAGTGAGTCCGCCGCTCAAAGTTGATTGCTTGCGAGTATAGGTCCAAGGTGCATCAGTCTAGTGGCTGCCACCCCCAAGGTGGTGTCACATCAATTTGGTATCAGAGCGAGTTTTAGACTTGTCTCTACAAGTCTAGTCCTAGGGCGCATATCTATTTCAAGTCACCCGGTACCTCCCCCTTGCCCACTAGAATGGCCACTTCACACCCGTCATACCCAGCCCCATCACCTTTCCCAAGAGGCACTAATCCTCATGGAAGCTCCGCTACCAACAAAGTGGGCGGCATCTTAGAAGCCCTGCCTAATGTCCTTGATCGGCTTAAAGACATCACGTTCCGACTCGATCGACTTGAGGGAAATGGCCGTGCACCGAGAGTGAATGAGTGTGACCTTTGGGAAAATCTAGAAACCCTCTTTTTGGAACACTTGAAAGCCAAAACCCCCGCCTTTGACGGATCCTACAGCCCAAGCCTTTATCTAGATTGGGAGGTTTCCATGGACCAATTCTTTAAAAGGTGCCCCTTGAACGAAGGAAGGAGAATAAGGCTAGCCAAGGGGCACCTCTCCAAACGAGCTAAAAGTCATTGGTTAATTGTGGAGGGTTTAAGGAGGATCCACGGGGAGGCCCCGATTAGCACTTGGGAAGAGATGAAGACCGAGCTTAGGAAAACCTACACTTCTCGACCCTCTCCTTCCTACTCGGAGAATCACAGCCCGAGGAGCACTCCCACTTCCCCTCCACAACCGGCCGATCCCAAGGGCAAGAGACCCCTAACCAACCCGGTTACCCCCATGAGGGCCACCACCCCCCAACCCACAATCCCCCACCAAACCCATACCCCACAAGCCCCCTTGGTCTCCACCACTACCCCTCCATCGTCCCCTAAAAGGGACACGCCCCCTAAGACCAACCAACCCAACCCTCCTCACCCAACTCATCTCCCACTCCCTACCCCAACTCTACCATGTCATTGGCCTCCACTACTTCCCCTCCCTATCCTAACTCAAGCCTCCCTTTACCCACCACCCCGGGTGCACCATGCGCTGATCATCATCACCCCTCCCACAAAAGTCCTTCCCATCCCCTTGGTAGAGGAGACCGTCTCCCCCACCCCACATATCCCGGACCTTCAAGAGCCACAAACCATCACACATGGCACCATGTCATAGATGGGCCCTTAGCTAGATGGCTAAAGGAGAGACCAACTCACCCCATCACGTCCTATGTCTACCCTCCCATGGAGCTAAACCTCCCCATAGTACCCTTATCCACTATCGCACCACCATCCAATCATCTTACCAAGTGAGAACTTTAGGGGACCTCCTCAAGGGTCTAGCTTGGCAAATAGAGTTGACTGACATGTTGACCACAGTGACCGACCGACCTAGGAGCCTTGACCTACTACACCTATATGTCGGGTCTATCACCTCAATGTGCACCATGAGTTGCTACACTAGCGACCTTCTTCTATTCCTCCCCACACCCGATGAACCCGATCGTATCATCGAATTGGAGTTCCTAATATCGGGTAGAAAGCCAAGCCATCCCCTCATGGCCGACCCACCTACCGATAACTTCGGTCCAATTATGTAATTAGAGGAGGAAGACCCACCACCATATTGTAAGGACCTTGAGGTTGATAAGATGGATTTAGAGCTCCTTTTCACTGGGTACACTTATGATGATCCCTTTGATCCCAACCTATGGAAGCTTAGATACCCTTGTGACCCACCCACCTCACTCATCACCCACCTTTTCCTACCCTCACCCACCATGCTGGACCAAGCCCATCTCTCCCAAGACTCGGGTTACACCATGGGAGCCATGACTTTGGGCAATATACACTTAGGGATCGAGGAAGTGCCCCACTCCATGCTATCCACCTTCCATGATCCCTTCGACCCTTTCGAGTGGAAGTCCAAAGGCCACCCCACACCCATGCACATGAAAGTCATCTTTGGGATAGGAATGCATGAACCTTGGCGTACCGCACCACTTGGCATGATTCATAAGTCGGGTCCATTCATTCATATCACCCACGTGTCAAGTAGGAAGCATGAGTGGTCTATATTCGGATGTAATGGTCCACCTTCATTCATCATGAGTCTTAAGAACGTTAGGAGCATTCATGGATGTCTGGGTCGTCCGGCAGTCATCACACCCACGCATGAGAGGGGCACCTATGGGTGCCCCGACCCTCCTACACTCTTCAAAGTCTCCATGGCATCTCTGCATGATAGGTCCATCTATGGATGTCATGGTCCACCTTTATCCACACACATTTTCATACACCCACCGCATCGTAGTACATGGCATATGCATTCACGCAAGCATCTAGCAACGAGCGGTGAAGACCACAAAGAGCGGACAACAGCTCGCAAGTGCCACTTGGGATTCCAAGTAGGCAACTTGGTGATGGTGACATTGGAGTGGCTCTACCCTAGGGTCACCTCCGAATCGAGGGCACGAGGACTTGGACCTTCTCGAGTTCCGAGTGGCTTTGGCAACCTGGCTTACGGGTTGGAATTACTAATGGGTTTTGGGATTCACCCCATTTGCCATGTGGCGGATCCGACACCCTATATGGGCACCGCAGTGGATCCTAGCGAGTGCTTTGAGCCTACACCCTCCTTTGAGAGAGATACCCTCGGAGTGCCACCACAAATCAGCTTGAGGGCCCGACGTGAGCACGCAGAGGTAATACTGGGCAAGCAAGGTACCATCGTCGGCAAGAGGGTGTGTCCGAGCCGCATTGAGAAGCTGAAGCACTGTCCCCTGGCTATGGACGCGGGGTTGAGTTTGGAGGTCGTGATTCTCCCGGAGCTGCTTTGGGGGACCACTGCCCCGGTGGACCCATACTCGAGAAAGTCGAGTTCTCCACACCCCGGGAGTAGGACATCTCTTACCACTCCACATTTTTTCAAGGATCCCGTTGCTCGCCAGCTGTGCTTCATCTTGTTCGTCACATTTTTCTTAGTCTTGGCATGTAATTTTTGTATTTTCTTTGAGTCATAATTATGTAATTTTTCTTTTATTTGAGTCCAGTACCTAGGATAGGTAGTTATTTACCTAAGTCTTGAGTCATTATGTTGGTTTGATAGGTTAATGGGCCTAATTATATGGGCTCGGCCCAGGGGCGCCCCCTTCCCCCCTTGGTTATTTGTCATTAGTCCAAAAGTCAAGGGCTTTTTGTAAATTGTGGGTTCCCTATAAATAGGACCCCAACCCACCTTTGGAGAACTAATGAATGAATGAATATTTGAGAAATTTTCAGAAATTGAGTGTTTCTTTGGAGTGAGAAGCTCCCCCTCTCTCTCCCTCTCTCCCTCTCTCTCTCTCTTACCTCTCTCTCTCTCTAGGGGGCGACCCCCATTCTCTCTCCTCCCTCCCAAATTCGACCCTCTCTCCTCCACCTCACCCAACCACCCATTGCCACATCACTACCACTTGCCACCTCACCTAGCCACATCACCCTTGACTTTTCATATCCCCATACCCCATTACTACCCCATTAACTCCACCACAATCCCCAAGAGTCACTCTCCCTCTCCCAAGGTAGAATCCCATCTCCCCAAGCACCCTTCCACTTTCCCATACAACCCATCCCTTCCCCAACACACCCTTTCCCCTCCCCAAGGCCACATTAACTGTCCACCATTAAACCAACTTCAAATTCTTCTCTCCCTCCAAGCCAACCTGCGCCCCACCCTCTCTCCCACTCTACCCTGGCTGCAGCCCACTCTCTCCCCCACCCTAGCTGCGACCCCAGCAACCCTCCATCACCCTCCACCCTCTCCCACAGCCATTAGCATCCAACCCCTTGCCATATCTCGCCCCCCTTGCTCCTTTCACCATCGGTCAACTTCAGGCCAAGCTGTAGCTCGCAGGCAGCAGAGAAGCTTCTGGTTGCAGAGGCTGCCTCTTTGTCATCGCGAGTCTCCTGGTGGCATATCCTATACCGGTGGAAAGATCGTCAAGTCAGCTTCGCAGGCGAGGTGGTCTCGCATCCGTCCGAGCTCCGAGCTGCCCGAGAGAGCCATTCTCCAACAACTGTACAAAACTACTCCACTAGGGAACCAGAAGCCAAGGAAAGAAGCGACCACGGCTGCTCCAGGACAAATTTGGACGTAATTCCATGGCTGAAGTCTTCTCCTCCAAGTCCCCTAGCATCGTCAAGAAGCGGAGCGTCGTTTGAAGCCCGAAGCACAAAGTTCTGAATTTCTTACCCCGAGTGCGCAGGTCAGTCCGACTGTAGACAGATTCGACCCCCTTCCACTCTTCTGGTCTTCTCGGTCAGCTCCGACATCCGACGGTGGCCCTGTTGGTCTCGGATCGAAGAGGACTCGTCCACGGACACAGCGGTTCTGGTCCTGCATCATTTGGACACCGGGACCATTCGTGGCACCTTCATCTTCCAGCAGCAGCAACCTGGGAGCAACCAGAACCAGCGTAGGCCAGCCCTGCTCCAGGCTCTGCCCCGGCCAACGGCATCGTCACGAAATTCCAAGAAAATTCAGGCGTCCTCCTAGGACAAGTCAGAGAATTTCGGCACCAGTTGTAGCCCATTCGGAGCTCGGTAGTGACCGTGGAGGTGCCATCTTTGACTGTCTGTCCGGCAGTTCCAGAAGCTGATAGCACCGGCGGAGCTTGGCATAACGGCTTTCTAGCTTCACTCCCTCTCCCCGCCTGGCCGGCTTACTTCCCCTCCCTGCGTGGAGGTAGTATTTGTTTGTAAATATCTTAACCTCCACCCCGAGATCTCCCTCCTGTGTGAGGTGTAGTGTTGTAACCCACTTGATTTCAGGTTGAAGCTTCATCGGCGCGGCGTGTGGGTAAGCCCACGCTTCCCCGCTTGCCCTCATCTCTGATCGGGATCAGTGTATTCACGCTGATCAGGTGAGATTTGGAACACTCCTCATTGCTGGCCCTTAATTGCTTAGTCTAGTATTGTTTTTGGTTGCTCCGTCGGCGGTAAGAGAGTGCCCGATCCCGAATTTGCCTATAATTGAGCGACCACCGCGGAGTGAGTTGAGAGAGCGACCCTACAACCCACGCCCTTGGCGTGCTGGCCACCCGCGGAATTGGGCATCCCAGGCCCTTAGGGGTCCATCCCAAGCTAGCCAAATCCCCGGAAAGGCAAGGTCCCACTTCAGACCCTCTCCACCATCGCCGGTTTGCATAACAAGCAACCGTGATCGCTACGCGAGTAGGCCCGCTATAGTGAGTCCGCCGCTCAAAGTTGATTGCTTGCAAGTATAGGTCCAAGGTGCATCAGTCTAGTGGCTGCCACCCCCAAGGTGGTGTCACATCAGCGGCGGCTGCGGTGGTGGCTGGGAATCACACCCAGAGGGGAAGATAGAACTTGGAATCCACCAAGTTTTAGGGCATCCACCTTAGAAAATACAGCATTCCAGCTACAAGGGGGAGAGAGGAGAGAGGGGGCTACGCCCTTGGGTTCCTTGGAGAAAATTCCCACCTTTTCATTCATTAAACTTATGACAATAACAAAATACATGGATTATATAACTCCCACTTAAAGACCTAATTACCCTTAGATCTAGGGTTAGGGAGGGGCAAATAAGGGATAGGATAATATCCTCCCATGTAGTCAATTGACCAAAATAAAAAATGGCTAAAATGGGGGGCGCACCCTTGGCTTAAAGAAGTAAAATTGAAATTGTCTTCTACTTGGTCCAAGTCCAACTTGGACCATGGACCATCCCCTTGGGGCCCTAGGCGCTAGGTGGCCCAATGGGAGAAAGGGTGGGGGTCCCGTCGGGCCAACATGGCCTTTTGCACATAAACCCACTAAATCCTAATGACTCGCATATTGGCTTATAGTTGCAATACAATTGCAAACCCACTTGACACATGGGTATATATGCAAACAACAAAACAAAAAAATAGTGGCATTACTTTGATGTCCCCATAAATTCTCCCCGGGTGGGAGAAACTTGACCCCGTCGAGTAAGGGGTGCGGCTGCGCATGTATGACTCCTGCGGATCTGTCGGATGTGGACCCAGCTCTCCACTGTACCATGTAGCGCGAGTACGCTCCACTCCTAGTAATCGTCACCTGCTCATCCTGTATATGTTCTTTATGCACACACTGTTGTGGGGATGTAGCTAGTGGTGGACACTCCGGGGTGGGGTCACTCTCAAAGGGAGGAGACGGCTCGAAGACTCACTAAGAATCACCGATGTGTCCCTGAAGGTGACTAGATCCGAGACTTTGAAAGTAGAGCTGATCCCAAATTCTGACAAGTCTACAACGTACGCATGAGATCCGACTTATCTTACACTCGAAAGGGACTGACACCGCGAGCGTGCATTAGACCGACTCGACTCAACGTATGCAGACTTCAACTTGACACATGCAGACTTCCAACAGATTGGATGACAACAAAAAGAAAAGAAAACAAACTCACACATGGCCCTAGACTCGTACATAATGCATTGACATTACCCCTAGACATCATCCGGGTGCTGCATCCTGGGTGTCGATAGGTTCCTCCGGGTCATCCTCATAGAATTCGTTAGCTAATCCCTATTCGGCCTCATAGCTGACAGACACGAGCCCGGAAGGTGAGGCTTCTCCAACCCTTTTGTCCCCTAGGACTAGTGATGTACGAGTGGGACACTGGCCTGTAAAGTGACCAAACCCATGATAGCGATAACACTGCTGTCGTGACCCACTAGTTTTCCCGATAAGTGGTCCCTTACCCTTATCCTCTCGACGGACAGGTGGTGTAGGAAACATGGGAGGGGGTGTGGGTGCCAGTAGACGGGCAATGGGTGCCGGGGGGGGGGGGCAATGGGTGCCGGTGGTTGGGATGGAGGCAGATCCCTGGGCGGGGGAGGGCGAGGCCTTGGAGCGAATTGCTCCTGACGGGCGGGCTCCTGAGGTCGAGCCATGGGGGCCCTCTGATATGGGCCTAAAGAGCTACGGGGCTCGGCACTACGAAGAGGGACGGGGCCCGACCGTTGGGTAGGCTCGAACTCTCCCTCAAACTGCTCCAACTCGAGAGCAACCTGATACGCCTCTTCCAAAGTTTTCGCATTGCGGCAGAAAAACTCATACTGGTAGTGCGGCCGCAGACCACGTCGAAAGCGGGAAACGGGCATGGTGCTCTCCTCCGAGACACCACATCGCAGAAAATACTCATCAAATTCAGTGATGTACTCAGAGACGGACCGATCTCCCTGGTTGAGACTCTGTCACCTATCGATAAGTCGCTGACGGTATGTGGCAGGAAGGTACTTTTGCCGGAGTTTAACCTTCATCTCACCCCATGTCTCAACCTGGGACTCTTGCCGATGAAATAACATGCTCTCTACGTTCTTCCAATATGTCTGTGCCTGTCCCATCAGTTTCATGGTCGCGAATCAGACTCTTCGATGGTCCGTCATATCGAACCAATCGAAGTACCGATCCATGTCGGACTCCCAATCTAAATAGACTTTCGGATCAAGGACCCGTCAAAAATGGGAGGGTCCGCTCGCACGGTCCTAAGGACTCTATCGTCCTCCTCATCTCTATGCTGCTGAAAGCCACGACGGCATTGGCCATACCCCTCATAAGCGTTATCGAACCCATAGTCCTCAAGACCAAGGTCACAGAGCTGTGGTTCGGGGGCACGGTGAGGGGCGGGCTGAGGAGCATGTGCGGGTGGGTCCAGGGCCACGGGAGCGGGCTGGACCTGGGCTATGGGAGCGACTTGGCTTTGGGCCGCCGCTGGAGTGGGTGTGGGTGGGCCCTGGGCCGCTCTAGGAGGGTCTTCGTGTGACATCCTATCCAACCGTCCGACCAGACCTTGGACAGATCTGTCGATGACTCCATCCGTTCCTCCATGACGTTAAGTCGGCCATCCATACTATCCGAGAAGCTCCTAAAGGTCGCTCGGATTGGTCCATCCCGGCTACGATGGCCATTATCGCCTCATGCAAGGAGTGTAGGTCTCCTGAGACGGTATCATGTGGGTTTGCCATAGGCGCGGGGCGATGGTATTGGGTACCTCACCGGGTGGGCATACAACGACACAAAGCTTGGAATGCACTCACTAATACAAACTAAGGAACCTAGACTCCAAGATTCGGTACGGGGCGGAGGTGGGATCCGAAGATCTACTCACGCAAGTGTGCTACCTTCCCAATAGGTGTAACCTATTGTTCCGGGAGCACCTTTTGATATACCGAATAGAGAGACGCAATGAGACACCTTGGACTGACTACCCTAGACTCTAACCTGCTATGATACCAATTTGATGCGGGACGGGACGTGACTCGATGCCAATTTGGATGCAAACCTTGGACTCTAGGCAAACTCGCGACTCGTCCCTGGCGAGGGAAGCGTGCGGATGTGCGCGGTTGAGAAACTGACAATGAGCTAGGGTGGTCAACTCTCACTTTCGTGTCCGGATCGGGTCACGGGACGGGTTTCGCTCTCACTCTCGCAATGGTGATAAAAATATATAACGAGCTAGATTAACCTATCATATGCAAGCAGTAGCATATAGAAATATATACGAGGAAAGCAAATGCCAGAGTGCGGAGCGGACACGATACCTCCACGCTCCGGGTGTGGGGAAGGCGATCCCGGCCAAGACTCGTATTCCCGGTACAGTAAGTAAACAATAGTTACAGCAGTGAATTTTATGCCCACTCCACCCAGGGAGGTAAAGGGCTACAGTGGGACCCGGGAGTATCGAACTTGGGTTGACGGGCGGCAAGCCGGAGGGGATTTCGGGCCGGAGACTAGCTGCTGGTCCGGTTCGGTTCTACTGGGCCCACGAGACAGCAGGCGGGTCCGGCTGTTGGGATGACGGCGTCCGGGTGTATCCTTGTTGTGGCGGTTGGATGGGATGCTGCTGGGGGGTTATTGGTTGATCCCTGGGAGCGGCGGTCGCTGGTTCTACACTGGCGTATTTTCCAGGGTTTTATACGGTAGCCTCCTTTGCTGGCCTATCTCGGCACAGAACTGCGCGCCTCCACAAAAATAATTATTACGCCCAGATCCGGTGTCGGATCGAGGCGAGATCGGCGCCGTTGGAAACTAGACTCAAAGGGCTAAAACATATATTTATTTCAGAACCATCCCATAAATAGATTGGAAATGAAAAACCCTGTGGGTTGTAGTTATTTCTGGCTCGAAATTACAGACAGTCAGGACATACAATGATCTGCCTGAGAATGAATTTGGACCAAAAGAAAAACGGTGGATCTAGGCTCTGGGAATTTTATGGGTGGAAGGGGGGGATGTGGGGACGACACACAAATATTTTGGGATTTTTTTGACGTGGTTTAGGGGGTGGGAAAAATAAAAGAACTGGGGACTATCCCATAGATCTGCAAACTGGTAGATTGTTAGGGGGAACTAAATTATTGGGAAAAATAGTAAACAAAGGTGGATTGCAATGAAATTTAAACTGGGAGGAGGTAACAACAAGGGGGATGATCTATCAAAATTTGATGACCATCAGATAATCGGATTGGGAGAACCAACGTACTCTTTGAGCTTCAGTTCTGCAGGTCGCAGATCTGGACAGCAGACCAAAGATGGGGCTGTGGCGAGATGGGGCTGTGGCGGTTCGACGCCGACTCCGATGGCGGCGACGGCGGCAGTGGCTGGGAATCACACCCAGAGGGGAAGATAGAACTTGAAATCCACCAAGTTTTAGGGCATCCACCCTAGAAAACACAGTAGTCCAGCTGCAAGGGGGAGAGAGGAGAGAGGGGGCTGCGCCCTTGGGTTCCTTGGAGGAAATTCCCACTTTTTCATTCATTAAACTTATGACAATAACAAAATACATGGATTATATAACTCCCACCTAAAGACCTAATTACCCTCAGATCTAGGGTTAGGGAGGGGCAAATAAGGGATATGATAATATCCTCCCATGTGGTCAATTGACCAAAATAAAAAATGGCTAAAATGGGGGGCGCGCCCTTGGCTTAAAGAAGTAAAATTGAAATTGTCTTCTACTTGGTCCAAGTCCAACTTGGACCATGGACCATCTCCTTGGGGCCCTAGGAGCTAGGTGGCCCAATGGGAGAAAGGGTGGGGGTCCCGTCGGGCCAACATGGCCTTTTGCACATAAACCCACTAAATCTTAATGACTCACATATTGGCTTATAGTTGCCATACAATTGTAAACCCACTTGACACAAGGGTATATATGCAAATAACAAAACAAAAAAAATAGTGGCCTTGCTTTGATGTCCCCATCATATTCGATATGTTTACGCATTTTTTTACAAATTGTGACATATTTTTATATATCCCAGTAGAGTTATTTTCTCTTTCCTTGTGACCGAACCACTAGTCGTAGCCTGATGACCTTTGGTGTTGGCCCACCTGGGAGAGGTGGTGGGGCAGTCCCGGTGTACGATTTTTATGTTAGTTTTCGTGGGCCCCCTTGCTTGTCAGTAGCGTCCTACTGGGAGGGAAAACTAACTAGAGGCCTGGCTCAAGGCATTGAGCTGGTGTGTGCACACGTGGTCAGGTGCGTGGACTTACATTGACGAGTGTGACCCTGACTAGTACTTGACTTTGGTTACTATTATGTGTCTCACTTGCCGCGTTCCAGGCGAGTGGAGATACCTGAGACGCCGTATCAGTCGTTAGTGGACGCGTCTGGTCTTCTTTCTGGTGGTCCTTTCTTTCTCCCGTCACTTGGTCTATTGGAATTTAATTCTATTGGTAGATATATGATTCTCGTGCTTAATTATTCACTTTAATTAGTGTGAAATTAAATGGCATTTATGTTTAGCTGTATTTAATTATTCATGTTCCTTTACAGCTTATTTATTTGGTATTGTTACATGCCACTGTATCATTCATTGTGATTAATTGCTTCTTCATGAATTTAGCTGCGAGGTAGGGATCTGCGTGACCCCTACTGAGTCAATGAAATAAGACTCACCCTTCCTTTCAAGGGGAGTCGCAGCAACAGTCTGCAGGTTTTTCACGTGCTTTTGGCGGGCAGTCTTAGGTGCAAACAGTGGTCTCTCTTTCTCTTTTGACCGGGGTATGCCCCGTGTGGTTGTCTTCTTTTGGCTCCTTTATTGTGTTGGGGCTTGTTCTATGTAGATATGGACTATTATGTAAATATAACACTCTGATATGGTAAATTACTTCCGTTTAAAGTTATTATTTCTTTAAAAGGCGTGTAATTTCGGCTCGTTATGCACCCCCACAACCTCCTTTCCAACCCTTATGGAGCCTCATCAGCTCTTGGGTGGCGTCTCCGAGTTCTTGGTATCGGGTTACCGGTATCCAGACCTCCGGGTCGTTACAGTTGAATTCCAAGCCAATGTGCCCCGAGATGTTCCAGGGGAAGAAAGTGGTTCTTCTATTCCTCCAGCGAATGTTCAAGGGCAAGGCTATGCTAATCCTAATGCTGGTGAAGATTTATCTCCTCAAGGTGGTCGTGGTCGCATTCTAAAGGAATTTCTCTTATTCCACCCACCCACATTTGAAGGGCAATTTGATCCAGATGTAGCTAGGGTTTGACTGGATGCTACTAAGCGGGTGTTCCGTTCGATGGAGTGCGCCGAGGAAGAAAAAGTGATGCTAGCTACATTTCAGTTGTAAGGGGCGGCGCTTGCGTGGTGGACCACAGAGTGGGAGGTGACTCTCAAGTCTCGTTCTCTTCGACTAATTACATGGAAGGAGTTTGTTACTTCGTTTGAGTGTACATACAGTCCAGCTTATCTCAGAATGGACAAAATATACCAATTTATGGAGTTGGCCCAAGGTGATATGACCGTTCTGTAGTATCGCAATAAATTTGTGGAATTGGGTCGATATGCTCATCATATTCTAGTTGATGAAGGTCTGAAGACTGAGCAATTTTTGCGTGGTTTGAAGCCAGAACTGAGGCAACCTCTTATTGCAACTAGAGTGGCAGAGTTGGATATGACTTATCAAGCAGCAACAGCTTTATAACTTGATATGGCAAGAACTCGAGGGCGGACCCAGGTTGAGCTAGTACAGCAGAGCGTATTGTGTCAGCAGGCTAGTGGTCAGCCGAATGTGACAGGGGTACCATCTTATGTTCCTTCTGCCAGTGGTACTTCCTCTATGAAATCTAAATTTAGACGGATGTTTAGGAAATCAAAGAAGCGGTATGACCGGCAAGCTTCATCCGGTAGTGTACAACAATCAGCACCTTCTTCTTTTCAGCGATAGGGATCGGTTGGGAGTCAGCCGAGAGCATGTCTGAGGTGTGGTGAAAGCCATTTGGGTAGACTGTGTTCGATGCCAGTGGTGTGTTTCCGGTGTGATCAGGTGAGACACGTGGTCCATGATTGTCCGTTGAGGCCTAAGCAGCCTGTTCAGTTTCCACAACCACAGTAGTTCTGACCTCCACCACCACCACCACAGTCACAACAGTTCTCTCAGACATCAACGGCATCACAACAATCTACTGTCGGCGGCGGAAAGAAACCTAAAGGGAGAGTCATGCATATGACTCATTCTGAAGCAGTTGCATCTCATCTAGTGGAAGGTACTGTTATGATTTATGGTCATGCTGCACGTGTTTTATTTGACTCGGGTGCTTCGCAATCATTTATTTCTAAAGCTTTTGTTGCCTGTATCGAGGAGCCGACATCTGAGATGTCGTGTGAGTTAGTTGTTGAATTGCCTACTGGGGAGATCATGTATACTCCTTTCTGTCTTGATAAGACTCCTCTAGTGATTAGGAATCATCAGATGCCAGCTAGGTTATATGCTTTGCAACTGGTAGACTATGATGTTATTCTGGGCATGGATTGGTTAGAAGATTATGGAGCTGTGGTTGACTGTAGAACCAAGAAGATTTATTTGCAGCCATTGGGGAAGGCGGCATTTTATTTCCAAGGTATTCGATTGCATACTTCTCGCTTACTTATTTCTGCTATTCGAGCCTGTAGACTACTTAATGCTGGTTGTTAGGGATTCTTTGCTTCCGTGATTGCTGTTGAGGCACCACAGCAGGAGATATATGATATTCCTGTGATTCGTGAATTTTCTGATATCTTTCCTGATGAGTTACCAGGCTTACCTCCACAGCGGGAGGTTGAGATTATGATTGAAATAATTTCAGGTACGACACATTTATCAAATGCATCTTACCGTATGGCTCCTGCAGAATTGAAGGAATTGAGAACACAGTTGCAAGAATTATTGGGAAAAAGGCTATATTTGTCCTAGCTTTTCTCCATGGGGTGCTCCTGTGTTATTTGTGAAGAAGAAAGACGGAAGCATGAGGCTACGTATAGATTACATGCAATTAAATTAGGTGACTATCAACAACAAGTATCCCCTGCCTAGGATCGATGATTTGTTTGACCAACTTTAGTCAGCTCGTGTCTTTTCCCGGATTGATCTCCGATCTGGTTATTACCAATTGAGGATCAAGGAATCTGATGTGGAGAAGACTACCTTTAGCACGAGGTATGGTCACTATGAATTTTTGGTTATGCCATTTGGGCTAACCAATGCTCCAGCAGCATTCATGGACATGATGCACAGGGTGTTTCATCCATATTTGGATCAGTTTGTGGTGATCTTTATGGATGACATCTTGATCTATTCTGCTTCGGAGGAAGAGCATGTTCAACATTTGAGAGTTGTATTACAGACTCTACGAGAACATGAGCTTTATGCAAAATTTAGCAAAAGTGAGTTTTGGCTTCGAGAAGTTCATTTTCTGGGCCATGTGATTTCTGGTGATGGAATTACAGTTGACCCAGCTAAGATTGAGGCCATTCTTCAATGGCAAAGCCCAAAGACTGTGACAGAGATCAGAAGCTTTTTGGGTCTTACTGGTTATTATAGAAGATTCATTCGAGATTTTGCACGAATTACCGCGCCAATGACTCAATTGACTCGCAAAGATGTGCCATTTGTGTGGTCGGATAAATGTGAACAGCGCTTCAATGAATTGAAAAGGCTACTCACGACTTCTCCAATGCTTGTCCTACCTTCTGGCTCGGGTGGATTCGTTGTGTGTACGGACGCTTCTCGAGTAGGTTTAGGTGCAGTGCTTATGCAGCATGGCAAGGTTGTGGCATACGTATCCCGACAGTTGAAGCAACAGGAAGAAAAAATTATCCCACTCATGATTTGGAGTTAGCCGCAGTGATTTTTGTATTAAAAATCTGGAGACACTACCTGTATGGTGAGAAATTTGAGATCTTCACAGATCATCAAAGCTTGAAATTTATGTTTTCTCAAAAAGATTTGAATCTTCGTCAGCGCAGGTGGATGGAGTATATGAAAGACTATGATTTTACTCTATCATATCAACATGGCAAGATGAATGTGGTGGCCGATGCACTGAGCAGAAAAGTGCATATCAGCCATTTGTTGATGCAAGAATGGAAGTTGTGGGAACAGTTTTCTTGTGAGACTTTCAGATTAAAAATTCCCCAAGATCCGATGGTAGCTATTTTTGCTAGTCTAGTTATGACTCCATCTATTTATCAGCAGATCAAGGAGGCACATCATGCGGATTCTGAGTTGTCTCGCATTGTGTTAATGCCAGATGTGGAGTTCTGTGATGATTCAGTAGTCAGATTTAGAGGTCGACTCTATGTTCCAGCTGAAGATTCTTTGAGGAATGTTATTTTGCGTGAGACACATGGATCCCGTTATGCCATTCATCCCAGAACCACGAAGATGTATCATAATGTGAAAAGGCAACTTTGGTGGCCAGGTATGAAAAGGGATGTAGCAGACTTTGTATCTAAATGTTTGACATGTCAACAGGTCAAAGCTGAGCACCAAAGACCTGGAGGAATGCTTCAACCTTTGGAGATTCTGATGTGGAAATGGGATCATGTTACTACTGATTTTATTATGGGTTTACCTTGAACTTCATAAGGCTATGATGGCATTTGGATGTTAGTTTATCGCCTGACTAAGACAACGAGAATGTTGCCGATCAAGGTGATGTGGAATGTCCAGAAATTGGCCGAGCTATATGTTGAGAAGATTGTGCCATTACATGGAATCCTAATATCTATGGTGTCAGATCGCGACCCGCGCTTCACTTCTGGCTTTTGGCGGAGTTTTTAAAAGGCGTTGGGCACAGAATTAGCATTCAGTTCAGCGTATCATCCTCAGTCTGATGGTCAGTCTGAGAAGACCATTCAGACATTAGAAGATATGCTGCGATCATGTTGCCTGGATTGGCATGGTTCATGGAATCGACACTTGCCATTGGTGGAATTCGCTTATAATAATAGCCATCATTCCAGTATTGATATGGCACCGTATGAAGCATTGTATGGGTGTCCTTGTTGTACACCGTTAAACTGGTTTGAGGTTGGTGATCGACTGTTGACAGGACCGAATATGGTACAACAATGTTGATGTGGTACGTCTGATAAGGCAGAAAATGTTGACAGCTCAAAGTCGACATAAAAGCTATGCATATTGGCGTAGAAGACCATTGCAATTTGACCTTGGAGATTCTATTTTTGTGAAGATATCTTCGATGAAAGGCGTGATGAGATTTGGGAAACGTGGAAAGCTTAGTCCCCGATACATTGGTCTGTTTCCTATTTTGGAGCGTGTAGGCCAAGTAGCTTATCGACTTCAGTTGCCATCGGCGATGCAAGCAATCCACGATGTGTTCCATGTTTCTCTATTAAGGAAGTATGTTCCTGATGAATCGCATGTGTTCGAGGACTCAACGTGGCCTGAAGTGACGGCGGGTCTATCCACACCAGAATATCCTATTTGTGTTGAAGATCATCGTGAACAGCGACTGAGGAATAAGGTGATCGCTCTGGTTAAGGTAGTGTGGCACAGTCACTCTGATAATGAGGCTACTAATTGGGAATGTGAGGACGAGATACGTCAACAGTTTCCCTTTTTATTCGAATAAGGTATATTTCTTCATTTCTCCCCAAGTGTTTCCTTTTTAAATTTCGAGGACGAAATTCATATTAGGGGGGAGGGACTGTAAGACCCGGTAGATAACGGATTCCTATTGGATTCCAAGTATACAATTGTCCATGAGTTTAGAAGATTTTAATAGGCTTAATGGGCCAAGTTCAATTGAATTAGCCCATTTACATAATGTTTAAAAGCTAGATAGGGCATATATATAATGTTACGTCTTTTAATGCCTTATTGTAATTAAAGGTTACATAACAAAAAAAAGGCAAATCCTCTTTTTTTCAGAACCCACACAGAGAGGTTTTCCTCTCTCTCCACATGTATCTCTCTCCCCTCTCTCTTGCTCCCTCGGCGTAGCAACCGCCCCGGGCCACGGTTGGCTTGGCGGAGGCGGCCTTGGCGAGCCCAAGATGATGGAGGAGCGGAGGTGATGCGAGGATGAACCCCTTGGTGCGTGGAACATGGAGATTCCACCGTGGTGGAGCCGGGCTTTCTTGCGAAAAAAGAGCAAGGAGCGGCGTGGTTTCGTGCAAACAAGTAGGGGGATGGATTCTTACTCGCCTTAGGATCATTCTCCTATCAATTACATGCTCATTCACATGTTGTTATGCCTATTTTAATCAAAAGCATGAAACTTGTCAATTATGTTTTAAATCCATGAAAATCACTCCATGGCCATTGTCTTTGTGTTTTTGGATGTGTAAATGTGATGGAATGGACATGGGATGGTAGGAAACAGGTTTAAGATTGTTTTCCCATCGATTTGAATCGATTTGGGAGGGGTTCCAACGGAATTCCCCTATTTTGGGTCGTCTGGAGGAGTAGCGGTCCTTTCAGAACTATTTTTATTAGTCTCTAGGCGGTGGAAGTATAGCGGTCTCGGACTGACCGCTACGGTCAGACGGCAGCCACATCCATGACTGCCTATGATCAGTAACGGCCTAGTCCAGACCGCCACACTCCCTTTAAACTGTTGAGGCGATGAGAGCTTAACGGCCCAGACCGGACCGCTATTGTCATGGGACGGTCTGTCGCGTGATCGCCACATGACCAGAGCGGCCCAGTCTAGACCGCCATTCTCTTCCAGCCAGTGTGCAGCATTGGTAAGTTAACGGCCATAGGCTGACCGCTATTGTTAGTGAAACGGCCAGTCGTATGACCGTCTCTTGACCGCTGCGGCCTAGCCCAGACTGCCAAGTTCCTGCAGTTTGTAAATTCAATCATGTTCCTTTACTTATGTGTTTAATGCTACATATTTGATATGTTTACGCATTTTTTTACAAACTATGGCATATTTTTATATATCCCAGTAGAGTTATTTTCTCTTTCCTTGTGATCGAACCACTTGTCGTAGCCCGACGACCTTTGGAGTTGGCGCACCTGGGAGAGGTGGCGGGGCAGTCCCGGTGTACGATTTTTATGCTAGTTTTCGTGGGCCCCCTTGCTTGTTAGTAGCGTCCTACTGGGAGGGAAAACTAGCTAGAGGCCTGGCTCAAGGCATTGAGCTGGTGTGTGCACACGTGGTCAGGTGCGTGGACTTACACTGACGAGTGTGACCCTGACTAGTACTTGACTTTGTTTACTGTTACGTGTCTCACTTGCCGCGTTCCAGGCGAGTGGAGATACCTGAGATGCAGTATCAGTCGTCAGTGGACGCGTCTGGTCTTCTTTCTGGTGGTCCTTTCTTTCTCCTGTCACTTGGTCTGTTGGAATTTAATTCTATTGGTAGATATATGATTCTCGTGCTTAATTATTCACTTTAATTAGTGTGAAATTAAATGGCATTTATGTTTAGCTGTATTTAATTATTCGTGTTCCTTTACAGCTTATTTATTTGGTATTGTTACATGCCACTGTATCATTCATTGTGATTAATTGCTTCTTCATGAATTTAGCTATGAGGTAGGGATCTGCGTGACCCCTACCGAGTCAATGAAATAAGACTCCCCCTTCCTTTCCAGGTGAGGCACAGCAGCAGTCCGCTGGTTTTTCACGTGCTTTTGGCGGGCAGTCTTAGGTGCCAGCAGTGGTCTCTCTTTCTCTTTTGACCGGGGTATGCCCCGTGTGGTTGTCTTCTTTTGGCTCCTTTATTGTGTTGGGACTTGTTCTATGTAGATCTGGACTATTATGTAAATATAACACTCTGATATGGTAAATTACTTCTGTTTAAAGTTATTATTTCTTTAAAATGCGCGTGTAATTTCAGCTCGTTATGCACCCCTACAACCTCCTTTCCAACCCTTATGGAGCCTCATCAGCTCTTGGGTGGCATCTCCGAGTTCTTGGTATCGGGTTACCGGTATCCTGACCTCCGGGTCGTTACACCGGAGCTCCCACATTGGCCACGTACAGTTCACTCAAGAGTCGGTGAAGCCAAATGAGATATGTAGCCGCTGTGGCGAGGGCACGTAGCTCCGCCTCAGTGCTGGACCTGGAGACAGTTGATTGTTTCTTGGCGATCCAATGAACTAGGCTGCTCCCAAGATGGATAACAATGCCGGTGGTGGAGCGTCGGTCATCCGGACAACCAGCCCAGTCGGCGTCGGCGTATGCTTGGAGCTGGAAGCAAGATGCTGCTAGTTGGAGACCGTGGTCGATGATGCCCTTGAGATAGCGTAAGATCCTTTTGACAACGGCCCAGTGAGTGGTGGTGGGGGCTGCCAGGAACTGACATACCTTGTTGACGGCAAAGGCAATGTATGGTGTAGATTCTAAGAAAATCCACTTAGAACAATTAAAAATAAAAGAATTAAAGCATGCAAGCACGAGGTGCTAAAGGGAAGTGTGATCACCAGAGACGCAAGGGCCCCAAAGAAGGGGGATTGATCGCGAATACATGGTGAAAATAGAATGCGGGATGAGTGTAGATTCCTTCCTCCTCCTTCTACCGGCCGACCGATGAAGGGGGTTTTCCTCTTAATTACCCTTAAACAAAGAACAAACAATCAAGAGAGGAGGGATTAGCCAAACGTGTGTAGTATCAATTCAGAAATAAATAAGATGGTGGAGTAAAAAGCATGCAGTGTGCACCTTTTGGTTATTTTAAAACCCCTAAGAAAATTAGGGAAGGAAAGAGATATGATGCAGAGCTAATGCAAACTTAAAAGGGGAACGATGTATGATGAACAAAGATGAAGTGATAAATTGATGGAAAGAACTCCCTGCTGTTCCTGACAACAGTAAAGGGAAAACCAAGTTAATGCAGCTGATGCACTAGGAAGAAGAAGACCACTGCAGGAGCACAGATTCGCAAAGAAAAGGAGAGTAGAAAGGCTTCTGCTATGCTCTCTGCTGTTTTAGCCAACCTTCCTATCAAGCTTCTGCCATCCTACTTCTCTCGCGCGAACTCGACCCAGGAGGCTATTTATAGGGTAGAAAACACATATCTAATGGGATAAGAACTAGCAAGACCCTTCTACGGCAAGGTCTCTAGTTCCCTAATCGAGCAAGATGACCAAACAGAGTAGGGGACTCTCCAGGAAAGGGCAGTTCAAATAGGACACGAAGGAAAAGAGACGACTCCCATCAAGGCGTTAAATGAAATTGACGACCTGCGTCAGGGCGTTAATTGAAATCACGACTGGGACAAATGCGTCAATTCTTGGATTTAATTTTAGTAAGAAAACTTTCCTTATTTGAAAATTATAAAGAGACGCCTATAGGAGAGACATTAATTCAAAACACGACCCAGGGAGGGACGTTACTTTTTGATTTCAATTAGGGTAGGATACGTCAAATATCAGAAACTGACGCCTCTAGATACAGTCGTCCTTTCTTTGAATAACGCCTTAGCTCAGGTCGCTATTTAAAACACGCCCCTCTTCGAGTCGTTAATCACAAGAATGCAAGAAAAATCATAAAAACCCACATAAAAATAGAAAAACTTTATATTATAGAAATATTGAAGTTCACTTTGGGGCGTTAACATAGTGACATGAGATTTGATCAACATAGTATCAATTTTAGCGTGTCTACAGCTGCCCCGCCTTGGCGTCTGCTTTGCAAGGGAGTGAGACGGAATGAAAATGAAAGTGTAATGAAGTGGAATGAACTGATAAGTAGGTGCCAAGGTGTGATGTGACACGCCTCAGATACTAAGCATTTGAAATCTTTCCAAGATTCTGAGTGAAACAACTTCGGGTGATTCCAAGGAAACATCGATTTGCTGGGTAAAGGAGACTAAACTAAACAAGTAAAATGTGCGCGTGGGCACGACATGGAGGCACCATTGGAGAGCGTTTACCAGCCAACGTGGACGTGCTACAACCAAGGTGAATTTGTAAAAATAAAGTAAATTGAGATGAAGACCCAGCAAAGAGGCATTTTCAAGGAACTAGCCTGAGCGGCTTCAGAGAGAATAAAGTACTCAATTTGGAGTGGAATATCTCATGTTAACTCAATCAAGAGCGAGTGACCTTTATTATTGCCATAATATGAAGATTTTCAGCATGAAGCTCAAAGTCCTATATGATGCATGCTGGGCTAAAAGAAAAATTAAAACAAACTAAAAATAGAAAATAATCAAGGATAATATTGTTAAGCCATCTAGATTCGGTCAAGAATCCAAATCTCTGAGCTGACACTAAGCCGAAGCCCGTTTGTCCGCGCATCAACCCAGAAAGTGGAACCATCGTCCCAAACCTTTAATGACTCAACGGCCTATCCGTGTGATCAAGACTTACCTAGAATTATCACTATTTTTTTTATGAAGGGGAACTCAAATTCCAGATTCATCAGAACCACAAGGTCCTTGATATGCTATAATAGCGTTAAATACCATATAGTAACAATGCTCACAGGAAGGAAATGCAAGAGTGGAATGATGTTATTCCCCTGAGTCACCCCTTGCGTCTCGAAACCTGCACTCTTCTGCACTTGAAAAGTTCATTAGTTCTCTCAATTCAAAGCATGATATGATCATAAGTGCTATATAATCCTAATCAAAATATAGCACTTAAGTTCATTAAAACATAGGGAGGAACCAAATATGTAAACCCATAAAATAACGACTGGAGTTCATGGCGTCAAAAGAATAAAAGACAACCGACATGAGGGCGTTTAAAATATAAAAGACGTCTACCATCAAGGCGTTAATTCTTTTGGGATCTCAAGAAAGTGACGACCCGAACGTAGGCGTTAAATAAAACACGACTTTATACAAGTCGTTATTTAAACAAATGACGCCCCAGACACCGGCGTTAATTAACTGCGAATTCCGAACACCACTCTTCCGACTAAGAATCAGAAAGCAAAACCCAGTACTACTTGTAATCGTCTCTGCAGCTTCGAACGAGCATAAGATCCTTCGACTTCTATAAAAAGGAAGAAACTTCCTTAGATCAATCAAGCAACTCGTCGAATCTCTGTTTCTTTTGCTTCTATCTGTTCACAGGTGCTGCTGCAGCTGCTTCGGCTTCTTCCAGCCACTGAAATTACCTCAAAGAATGGAGAGGGCAATCAAGCGGCCAAAGATTTCTACTCCTAGGCTCTCAAAAATCAAGGGGCATATTAGCAGTAGAATCGCATCGAACCAGGTAGGCGGAAACAGAACTGTTCTTCTGTTAACTCTTAACTCCCATCCTTCTGTTCCGCACACTCATCTGTTTTCTTTCTTTTTTCCTTTTCTCCTTTTCCATTTTCCATAGGATTATCCCAATATTCCAGGTGCAAGAAGGTTCTCAAAAGTCAAGTGGCTGCCTCTTTTACTTTCAAAATTCTCTTCGGACATGAGGGTCTGCTTATCAAGATGGCACCTCTTAGGCCTAGTCACCCATGCCAAACACTATGACCAAATCCACTTAGATTGGGCAGCTATAGGAGCTCTTGTGGAGATATGGCACCCCTCTACTCACACCTTCCTATTTTCCACCTTTGAAGCTACCATCCTAATGGAAGAGTTAGAGATGATCTTAGGCTTGAAGAAGATGAAGCGAGGAGATGAGGAGAAGATGGCCATCATGCCAAGGCAAATCTCCTCACATGAATTGTTAACAAGCTTGATTCCCAGCCCAAACCTAGTGAATCAAATCAAAGCCACCAAAGGAATCAACCTCCTAAAACTTGTCTCATGGGTCTACAAACGATCCGACCAAGCTAAAGAAGATGAAGAAGTGGAGCGAGTAGCAAAGGCTTTCGTGGTGTGCTTGGCGGGAGCAATCTTATTCCCCTCCACGGAAGACTTCTTGGATGAATCCCAATTAAGCGCAATAATTAGCCTATGGGAAGGAGAGAGAGTGGGACCGGCGATATTAGCCTTCCTATATAGTGGGCTCACTTCGGCGGCAATGGGGAGACCAATCTATGGATGCATGCTTGCACTATCAAGTTGGGTAGATCTCCACTTCAAGTTCGATCCATGTGAGGAGGCCCAACAACCCTCAAGAATCTTTTCAAAAAGCCCACTTTCCTATATGACCGGCTCACTGGGGTTGAGCAATAGAGTGGTGAACCGGATACCTCAAATTAAAAAGAGAGCAGAATGGAGGGAGCATCTCAAGGTAATGCCAAAGAACCTCTTCACATGCGCCCCGGGACTACTCAAAATGCAGGAACTCCGCGCACGATTCTCTCCTGGCACGGATCTTCGGCTCGTAGGTGCCACAGAATTTGTGCTATACAACTCCCACCGGTGCCTTCCTCAACTCGGGCTTCCACGGTGGCTATTCGAGGATCTATCTCATCTTCCTCCTATCAAGACAAGGGACACTGGCAGCAATGAAGATGGAGAAGAATGCACCACAATCCAAGCTCTGTGGAAAATCTGCAAGACTCATCAACCTGTGGAGAACTGGGAAGAAGACAGAGATCAGTGGAAATCATATGTAATAGCTTTAAGGAACCTGAGGCCCAAAATGGCTCATTAAGTGCAATGTAATCTCTTTCATCAATCAATCAATAATAACATTCTGATTGAGCCAATTACAATGTTTCTGATCAATTCTTCCAACAATCTGTGATTCTGCTCTGAATAACGACTTAGCTAATGCCGTCAATTCCAAAAATGACGCCTCAGTATATGTCGTTTCTCATTAATCGGCTCTCAAAATTGACGCCTTCAGGCATTAACTGAATCACGACTTAAGACAAGGCGTTAATTCGATTCAAATTTCAAAAAGTATTCGTTAAAGATCCAAAAATAACGCCTTAGGGTAAGCCACGTTTCATGTAAACCACGTCTTCAGACACGTCGTTAATCAAAAACAGTAATCATTATTCCCATCATGTCAATCAAGTCCCATTAAATGTCTCTGACGACGGTTGTCATTCCCCATGCGAACGCAAATAACGCCTCAAAGCACGTCGTTAACAATGGAAGAGACGCCCTCCGGTCCAGTCGTCTTTTTAACAAGACACGACTTGGACGGGGTCGTTAATTCTTTTTGACCGTTCAACTTACTTTCCCTCCTTTCTTCTTCTTCCTTCATTTTGTTTCTTTCTTCTCTTCTTCCTGCAAACCCTAACCGAACCCAAAACTCCCCTTCTTTCTTTCTCACCCTCTATCTCTCAAACCCTCACCTCCCTAAGCAATGGCCGGTGGTGGACATAAGAGGCAGAGGATTAGTGCCCCCGAGGTCGTGGACTTGGAGGGCGAACACGCCCACGTCGAGGAGGAGGCTCCTCCCGCGGCGGCTGAGGAGGCACCGACGGTGGTGACCGGCGACGAGGGAGAACACGGCGATGACGAGGCCGTGGGAGATGAAGAAGACGAAAGTGAAGAAGAGGAAGATGAAGGCGAAGAGGGAGAAGAAGAACAAGGAGGTGAAGAAGGGCATGAGGAACAGCCGGCCACGGCGGCGGCCATTGCTCGCCCCGGCCAACTCCGGCGGCCACGGCAACCAAGGCCCCAACTCCGGGGAGAGTTGGCGGTACCCAAGCGAAACAAGGTAGGCCTCAACCCCAACCTTTTCTATTTTATTTTATTTTCTTCCATTTTTTTTTCTTCCATAGCTCTCGGGGAGAAGAAAACTAGGGACTCAGAAAGAAGATGCCCCCAGGGGTGTCGCGATTTAAGAAGAAGACGCCCAACCCTGGGTCGTCAATTAATTTTATTTTCTAAAAAATAGCTGATCTTCATGAGAGCACGCCCTTCAGCATGTCGTTAATTTGTTTTACCATGTTTTAATCACCATGCCATTATTTTCATGCTTCTCAGTTTTTTCCAATTATTTCATGCCTTGATTTATATCTCGCGTGCTATTTTATTTTATTTTCAAAAAAACCCTGAAAAACAACGCCCCCCATCAGGGCGTCAATTCAACAAAAAACGACCATAGGGGTGGTCGTCAATTTAAATAATTCCAGAATATATTTCTAGGCCCAAAACTCATTTAAGAAAAACGTCCCGTTCAGAGGCGTTACTTCAGCAAATGACGACCCAGGGACGGGCGTCAATTAAAAAACGTTTTGTGAAATTAGAAATTCATTTCAAAACCACGCCTCCCACCGGGGCGTCTCTTAGATAAACAACGACCCTGGCTGGGCCGTTAATTCAACAGGCACATAGATTCATCAAAACCCATTTAGAAATAACGCCACACTCAGGGGCGTTAATCAAGCAAGCCACGACCCAAGGTTGGTCGTTAATTGAATGAAACAGCAGAAATCTCAACCAAGGCAATTAAACGAATTTACACATGAAAATTAACACTTTTTTTAAAAAAAAAAACTTTCTTTTATGCATGCAGGGGTTGATGAGGACACACATCTCATGGGCCCAGGTCCGGGCAGTATACCACGGCCTCCCCGAGTTTCAGAGAGCTAGGGTAGATGCCATGGGGTTCGGGGCTTTCCTTAGCATAGAGCCAGTCAGACCCGACCTAGCACTAATCTAGGTTTTGAGAGAGAGAGATGGGACAGGACTAGCCGGGTATTTTTGATGCCGTGGGGTCACATGATCCCCACCCTAGAGGATGTGGCTAGGATCACTGGTTTGAGGGTAGACGGTGAGGCTGTGAGTGGGATCACCTATTCTGACTATACTGAGTTTACCCAGAGATTGCTAGGGTTAGAGATGGTCTATGAGACACCTAGCGAGTGCAGGACCGTCTTCCGCACCGACCTCACCACAGCTATGGGATTGGGGGATGCTAGGCAGAGACCCCGGGAGTCTTTAGAGGAGTTTTCGTAGAGGTTGATGGACGGGGCTAGGGC
Source organism: Amorphophallus konjac (assembly GCA_022559845.1). Classification (NCBI taxonomy): domain Eukaryota; kingdom Viridiplantae; phylum Streptophyta; class Magnoliopsida; order Alismatales; family Araceae; genus Amorphophallus; species Amorphophallus konjac. The sequence continues at coordinate 31,095,184 of CM040119.1, forward strand.
AGCCTATTGCCAGGATCCAGCTGACAGGGAGAGGGCAGACAGAGATTTGCGGAGGTTCTTATTCTTGATGCTCGGGAGGCTACTGCTTGGCACGAAGGGCGACGTCATCAACTGTCGCTTCCTAGGGATACTTGAGGACTTGGAGGGAGTCGGCAGATACGCCTGGGGAGCGGCACTGCTGGCGCACATGATGGCCGACCTGTCTACGGGGACAGGACGAGAGACGACTGTCAGTGGCTTCTCACCTTTTCTTCAGGTATGCATTTGTTTGTTTGAATGTTTGAATGTATATGCGTATGAATGTTTTGCTAATATGATGCATGGATGCAGGTTTGGAGCCATCTATACATGCCCATGGGGCACGTCGACCTACGACCCGGAGGTGAGGGATCTTTCCCTCTGGCGCGACGCTGGCTGCCGGTCGTGTTTGGAGCCCCACTCTCTTACGAGCTGTGGGTGTTACGGAGGGAGTTCCGTGACTTCCCTCCTTCACTGGTATGCATAATGCAATTTTTTCTTATTATGTTTATGTTATAGAATGTGATATGATGGATGAATATATGTTTGTGAATGTAGGTGCGGTGGAGACCCTATGAGGGGATGACCGACAAGGGCCAGCCTTGGGTCGTAGCGGGCCGACCTCGCTTTGAGCACGAGCTTTGGGTTCATTGCTTGAGCGAGATTGAGCCGTTACGGCTTACGCTGGTGATGATGACACTCGGCCTCCACCAGGAGTGGATAGAGGTCGGAGAGCCGCGAGGGATTGGAAAGAAGACACGCGGTCGCACCAAGGAGATCGACTGGAGAGTGCGGTTCACGGGCCAGTATGTGAACTGGCAGCGAGGCGGGACCCGAGTCACCTCACGGGCGACCGACAGCTCCGAGTACCTCCAACGCTACTGGGAGGTTTACGCCGGCAGGCCCCAGATGAGGGTCCTAGGGGTATGTATGAAATGCACTTATTCTTCAATTAGATGCGAATGCTTATGTATATCTATCATGCAACTGATGTGCAATGGATGTAGGATGCACGAGACATAGCAGCGATGGATGCACAGGCCCACCTACACAGCCTGGGGCACAGCTGGCCGCCACATGGGCAGACCTTGAGACCTTGGTGAGTGTTTGATTTATTTGAATATGCAAATGAATTTTTTTTTTGATCTTTGAATTATTGATGATTAGCCACTGACAATCTTAATGAATGCAGCGTGCCCAGCAGGGAGCAGCAGGGAGAGATACGGGAGAGGCCTCTAGCTCGAGAGGGCCTAGTGCAGAGGTGACTGCACTAGCGGAGCAGCTGGCGGGGGCAGTGGCACGGGCTGAGGCGGCAGAGCGCGACCTCGCCTCACGGGTAAGTTTCAAAACTCAGACCTCATTTAATTATTTATTATTATGTGCTGATAAAAAAGGTGTTTTGCAGACGGAGGAGCTCCGAGCCGCTCTTACTTGCATCGAGGAGGGCCAGCAGGCGATGGCCACACGTGTGAGTTTTACTTTTAACCATGCATTCATTTCATAAACTACTGAATTATTGCATTAAATGTGGAACTGATGACTTGTTTACCTGTTTGCAGACTACACAATTACAGGCGGCTCATACCCGGGCTGGGGCAGAGTTGGCGATCCGTGAGCAGCGGATCACGGAGCTGGAGAGGGCTTTGAGGCGGCGTGAGGAGCTGCCTCAGGACATAGCGGAGCTGCGGGTCGCTCTTGAGCTGGAGCGGAGAGAGCGTGCGCGAGAGCGAGAGTAGCACCTGGCGGACCGTGCCCGTCACCACGAGCTACAGCAGTCGGAGCGTGCCCGGTACCAGGAGCAGGTGACAACGCGCGAGCGTGAGCTGGCAGACTTGAGGACCCAGCTAGCCGTTACCCAGGAGCGGCTACGAGCGTCAGAGGAGCATTTTCAGCGAGGGCGGGAGCGGGCGCGAGCTGCAGGGTACAGCTTCACCAGCTCTACCTTTGTGGCGGGCTCTTCTCTTCGAGAGAGGAGAGAGGAGCGAGGTAGGGGGCCAGGTTCGGGTTCCAGCTTCTTCACGGGGGCCCATGCCCCCTCCACCAACGCCACCTCGGGACGGCGAGGACGAGGTAGAGAGTAGGAGAGAGGAGGGTGGAGGCGAGAGCTGAGAGAGACTTACTTGTACTCCTCCACCCTCACACCCGTACTCTGATATTTATGATGTATATATATATGAGATTGAAATTTTTGTTACCTGAGCACTTGTGTAGCTGTGTACTTGTGGTTGTGTACTTCGCTTCTTTTCCACGTTCTTGGCTTTTACTTTTATTTTCCCCTATGCCTGCAGCTGTAGTTCGCACTTAAACAAAACAGGTTAATTCATCTGTTCGACTTGGCCCCTTGCTCAATAAGCAAGGGATGTCTTTACTTTGACCTTGATAGCGGGTCAAGGGGCCAAGCCTTTAATCAAAATAAGGTAAATGAAATAACCAATAAAGGGAGATGCATCACACAAGCACACATATGCAACCTATATCAAAAGATGCCCATGTAAAAATGCACGCACACATCATGAAGGATAAACCACCATTTTTTCTTTTCTCTTTCATTTTCTTTCCTCTCTCTTTTTTTTTCATTTGTTTTCCAAAAAAGACGCCTTAGACTTGGTCGTTATTTGTATAGAAGATGCCCTCAGAGACGGTCGTTAATTTTGAAAACAGGCGACCTATTTAAAGGCGTTATTTAGTAAAAGACGACTTCGGCTCAGGCGTTAATTATATAAAAGGCGCCTCCCTCAGAGGCGTTAATTTTACTGTTTTCAGAATTAGGTTGACAAGGCTACTAGGTCACTTGGTCATACATGGTCATCATTGAGGATTCATTGACCTTTCTTGATTAATTAAAAAGGGGTCGACGTGCTAGTGGTTAAACTTATATGCAAGATCTCGCACGGTGCAATCTCCTAGGTCAGTCTCGACCATCGTGCTGGTTTATGACTTACCACAAAGAAAGAGATGGAAGAAGATATAAGGAAGCCCATAAGGAATTCTGAAAAGCTTGAGGTAAAACCACCTCCCCTACCCTATGCCTGTTGGGATTCGATCTTTGGCATAGGAAAATTTTATTACCTTTTGCCTCTTTTGTATTGCATGCATACGCCGAAGGTTTTCCTTGCGGGGACTTTGCCCTCTTGACATGCTTTTCTTTTCACGATTTGACTTTCACTTTGGAACTGATTTGTATTGATAAAAGAAACCTAATTGTACTTGGGCTTTTGCGGCATTTTGTTCCCTTTTGGGCCCTGACTTTCACTTACTAAGGCGGCAGGTAGGCTTAGCGGGTCTACCCCGAGACCTTCCTTCCTCCCTTATGGGCCGAAGAGGAAAAGGTGGGTATTGTCTTCACCTTTAGTCAGGTTTTTGACTTTCCATCAGATTTTGCACCGCTTGAGTTCGAGGTTTAAGCGTGTAGTGTGTGTGGGTGTCGACCCTATTTTAGTTAACAAGACTGACGGATGAATACTGAAATTTGACCTTTCAGACCTTGCGTCCTTGTATACCATGGCAACGATTTTTTTTTTGATATTTTGGAGAATTTCTATTTTGTTTGGTATTTCGGAAATTTTCTATTTTTATTTTTTTTTGGTTTTGGATTAGGGGTAGTATTTCTTAAGGTACAGCCCGTTCCAAGGATGAGCTAGCTCTTCTCCTTCAGCATTAATCAATTTATAAGTATTACCAGGATAAACATCTTTTATAACAAAGGGTCCTTCCCAGTTTGGTTGGAGTTTTGAACGGGGTCCGCCAGGTTTTACAAAGATTCTCTTGATTACCATCTCACCGACTTTGAATTTTCTCTCAATTACTTTCTTTTGATAAAAACGTGAAAGCCTATTTTGATAAACGCGCGCATGCTCAGCGGCGACCAGACGCTTCTCATCTAGGAGTTCCAACTGGGCAAGGAGTGAATCACGACGCTCATCAATAGAGAATTCCTTGTCCAATTGTACTCGCAGAGAGGGAATGAGAATCTCATAAGGAACTACCGCCTCCATTCCATAAGTGAGGGCGAAAGGGGTTTGCCCTATAGGGGTACGAATGGAAGTGCGATAGGCCCAGAGAGCTTCAACTAGCTTGTCTGGCCAATCCGAAAATTTATTAGCCTCACACGTTTTTTTAACAATTTTAATCAAGGTTTTATTAGTTACCTCTGCTTGGCCATTGCCCTGTGGATAATAGGGAGAAGAATGATGCAATGCAATGTTATACCTGTTGCAGAGATCCTTGAGCTCTTGAGAGATGAAGTGAGATCCATTGTCGGTGATGATGGTACTCGGGATGCCGAATCTCGCGATGATATTCTTCATTATGAATTTGCAGACGGTTGATGCTTTGATCTCCGCGAATGCTTCCGCTTCCGCCCACTTGGTGAAGTACTCCGTTGCCGTGAGGATGAATGATTTTTGCTTCGTGAGGAGGTTCGAGTCACCAAGAGGTCCAATGATATCGAAAGCCCACATGGAGAAAGGCCATGGGGAGGACATAGGATGGAGTGAAGAAGCAGGAAAATGAATCTTGTCGGCGTGCAGTTGGCACTTAACACACCTTCGAACATAGATGGAACAATCCTCTTCTAGAGTTGGCCAATAGAAGCCTAGCCTAAGGATCTTCTTAGCTAGCATCTGGCTATTCACATGACCACCACACACTCCTGAATGCGCCTCTTCCACGACCTTCCAAGATTCATCATCGTCGAGGCATCTTAATAAAACACTCGTGAGCCCTCTTCTATAGAGCACACCTCCAACTAAAACATACCGCTGAGCCACTCTTCTAATTGCTTTCTTTTCTTCCACAGTGGCTTCTTCGGGATAGGATTGATCATTGCAATTTCTGGCAATCTCATAATACCAAGGTTTCTCTTCATCAGCCAATTCTTCTTCCCAATCTAACAACATGACCTCTTTGCCTTTAAGAGCTTCACTCCGCCTGACCTTCTCGAGCACCTTGTCCCTAATATCGAGGAATGCACGATCCTTAATAGCTGGAGTGTCACGCTGATGAATGAGAGGAACGTGAAAATCTCGCTGGGGAGGAAAGACTAAAGCGGAGGCCAAAGAGGCAAGAGCGTCAGCTAAGATGTTATGGCTTCGAGGGACATGGACGAAGATCAACTTGGTGAAGAGTTTGGCATATGCGGAAGCAAGTTCCTGGTAAGGCTTGAGTTTAGGATTGATAGTGCGGCACTTGACAAGCACCTGGCGTAGAATGAGTTGACTGTCACCCACAATTCGTAATTGGGTAACACCATATTTATGAGCGGTTTGAAGACCGGCCAAAAGGGCCTCATACTCAGCTGTATTGTTCGTGACAGAGAAAGTGAGCTGAGCAGCAAATGGGATGGTGACCCCTTCTGGTGTTAAAAGAAGCATGCCGATCCCTCTGCCTTGGGAATTTAGAGCTCCATCAAAATGTAATGTCCACATAGGATCATGGGGTTGATTAATGGACATTAGTTCTTCATCTGGAAACTCTGAATTGACAGGATCAAATCGAGGGAGAGGGTGGTGAGCAAGATGTTCGGCGATGGCATAACCTTTGATTGCTTTCTGTTGAATGTAAGTGATGTCAAATTGAGAGAGAAAACTTTACCAGCGTGCTAATCGGTCGGTAAGGACAGATTTTTTGAGAAGGAATTTAATCGGATTCATGCGTGCAATGAGGTGAACCTCGTGAGCTAAGAAATAATGTTTTAACTTCTGAACTACCCAGACTAAAGTAGTGCAAGTCTTCTCCATGGCTGAGTACCTCTGCTCACAAGGGTTGAGAAGTTTAGACAAGTAGTATGCTGCCCTCTCCTTCCCTTCTTCATCCACTTGAGCTAGGACAGCACCTACAGAGTCATCCAGGACAGAAACATAGAGGATAAGTAGTTTGCCCGGAATTGGCGGCCTCAGGACAGGAGGATTGGCCAGATAATCCTTCAATCCGTCAAAAGCTGCCTGACACTTGTCATCCCAATTAAACTTGACCCCCGACTTAGTAAGCTCGTAAAACGGCCTGCACCTTTGTGAGTGCTGGGAGACGAAGCGGCGAATAAATTGCAACCTCCCGATTAATCCTCGAACTTCTTTCAAATTCTTGGGAGAGGGCATATCTCTGATGGCCTTTGCCTTATTGGGATCAACTTCAATTCCTCTTTTGCTGACAATAAACCCAAGCAACTTCCCTGATGAAACACCAAATACACACTTCTTGGGGTTCATTTTCAACTGATATTCTCGTGATCTTTGCAAGACTTTAGCTAAAACCCCAGGATGCTCAATCCTTGTTCTTGATTTTACTACCAGGTCATCCACATACACCTCAATATAAATATGAATCATATCATGAAAAATTGCCATCATAGCCCTCTGATAGGTGGCTCCAGCATTCTTGAGTCCAAAAGGCATGACCACATAGCAATATGTACCCCATGGTGTAGTGAATGACGTTTTCTCTTGATCTTCTTCAGCCAGGCGAATCTGATTATAACCCGAAAACCCATCCATAAAGGAGAGAGTCTCAAATCCTGCCGTATTATCAATCAAAACATCAATACGAGGGAGGGGGAAGTCATCTTTAGGACACGCACGGTTGATGTCCCGAAAGTCTATACAAATGCGAACCTTTCCATCTTTCTTCATGACCGGGACGATGTTAGCCACCCAGTTTGGATAGAGGACAACTCTAACAAATCTAGCCTTATGAAGCTTGTCGACCTCTTCTTTCATCTTTAAAGCCATGTTAGGGTGGAAACGTCTCAACCGTTGTTTGATCGGGACAGACCCTGGCTTAAGTGTAAGCCGATGTTCAACGAGCGTAGGGTCTAATCCAGGCATATCTTCATAACTCCACGCAAACGTGTCCTTGTATTCTTGAAGTACCGAAATAAGCGCCTCCTCTTCGGCAGGCGGCAAATTCTTGCTGATGAGGACGATCCTAGGATCTTCTTCCGTACCCAAATTTATTTCTTTGGTAGGCTCTTCTACTGAGGCTGATGGTTCGTCAAATCTTCTCATGCCACTAGCAAGGGCATCAGCCTCGTCCTCATATTCTTCATAACTTTCATCCCCCTCTTCAACAGGGTCTTCATCATTCATAATCTCGTAGACACCAAAACCCTCATAAGAAGCACAAGTATCCTCATATTCTAATTCTGGCAAGATGATCGGATTCTCTAAGAATTCGGGAAGAGTTGAGCATGCCCGGCATCTTCTAGCCAACTCCAACAAAAATCTGCGGGGAATCTGCTTACCCTTAGATTTCCTATGTGAAACTACCCCATGGATTTTATTATTAGAAGAAGAAGAGCAACTAGCTTGATCATTAGAAGAAGAAAAGGGAGGGGGTGAAAAAGTAGATACAGGAAGGTGTACAGATGAGGACCCCTCGCAGGAGGGGTGGAAAAGGTTTATCAATGAATTTTGGAAGAGCGGCCCCTGGGTCGGGGCACACTCAGAGAGGAGATATAAGGTCTCCTCAACAGAGATGGAGGATGAAGAAGTTGGAATTTTGGCATTTTTTTCTTTTTCTTTTTCATTTTCATTTTTATCTTCATTTTTATTTTCTTTTTCAAGGAGAAAGTAGTGTGAAGGGAGAATAGAAGGAGGAGTGGAGATTGAAAGATTAGAGAAAGATTGAATCAAAGACGACCCATGCGGGGGTGTGACGGAGAGTTTAGAAAATTGCTCGAGGAGCAAGGGAGGAATTGAAAGAGAGACTTGCATTGGATTTGGGGAAAAGCTTATCATGATCGGAGGCGGTCTCGACACGTGAGAGATCAATTGAGAATGCAGAGAAGAAAGAAGAGACGGATGCATAGAAGTGAGAGAGAAAAGGCCGGCCCACAGCCTGTCTATTGTAAATCCTTCTTCATATGGTATGTCTGGCTCTCCAATATCTGTGTAATCACTCAGCAGCTGCCTCTTGTCTGTTATCACTGTCGGCTTTTCAATCAGGTCGTGGATCAGTGGCGGCCATTCCGGATCTGTCGGCATGAAGAGACGGCTTAAGGCAATAGTGATGTCATTCATATCAAATCATCTATACCAGTCGCACTCTGGATCATCCATTTTCCTCCTCTTATCAAGCCTTAGAGATTCCAGGGCTTTGTATGTAGCCAGTGGAGCAATATGTCGAGCAAACTGTCTAGCATGAACATCTTGACAGTCTAACATGGAAGTGATTATTGTAGTCTGCTCATTATCTTGGACGCCACCTTTAATAAAATGTGTCTGCAATGTCCAAGTGAGCGGTTAGCGATCTGTCTTCAAAGTGGAGGTCATAACTGCCCATGGTTCTTCTTCATTCTTGCTTGGTCCTTTATAGCCTAGGCCGCCCCGTGCAATCAATCTTTGTGGCTTGACAGGCTTAGTGTTGCCCTGACAATTGACACCCAGGCCTTTGCCAACCTGGTACCCCATTCTCATCTGAATATTCCAAAACGGGGTATTCATTGTGTTCTTCTTCTTCTTCCCCTTGGAAGTTAGGGGCGTCATGGCAACTGTTATAACTGTCTCGGGTGGCATCGGCCGTGGGTGAGGGATATCCAGCACTGATAGCAATGGTTTGTTGGAAGGCCAAATAGAAGGAACTGATGTTGCTAGGTGTATGTCTTCATCAGGCAGGATCAGCATGCTAGTCATTTTGATAATACGGCCCTTGTGTGGAAACTTGAGGCATTGATGATTTGTAGAGGGCACTGCATCTAACTGTTGAATATAGGGGCGACCCAAGATGCCATTGAATGTTGGATCCATGTCCAAGATGTGAAAATCGACTGTGATTGTTGCTGGACCCAAACTAACCTTTAACGTTATCATGCCCAGAGGAGGCTTCTTAGTATTGTCGTATGCTGTGACTGTTATGGTAGATGGCCGAATCTGATTTTCTGGAATGCCGCACATCTTCAAAGTGGTGGGCGGTAATACATTGATGGATGCCCCAGTGTCCACCAAACATTATTTTACTGTCACTTTATTTATGTCAACTGTGATACACAGGGCATATTTCCTTGCTGGTTGAGGTGCCAATTCATGTTCATAAAAAGTAATTGCTGGCTGACCGCTAGCGGGCGTTAAGACTGTAGTTATCTGCTCGGCAGGGATGTCCTCATTGACCATAACTTTCTGTAAATATTCCTTTAAAGCCAATTGATGAGTGGTTGACCTCTTAATCAATTCTAAAATAGAGATTCTTGCTGGAGTTCGGTCAAGATGCTTCAGTAAATTATATTGAGTGCCTGGAACAGACTCTTGCTCTTGCTCTTGTTCATTGGGCCCCTGCGTGGGCTCCTGCTGATGGGGACATCGAGGCAAGACCGTCCGTATTTTGTTTGCATTTATGTCCTTTTAGTTTGTGTTTATATCCTTGGGAAAGTATGTACGCAATTGTACGGCTTTGTAAGCCAACGCGTCATTCCCACGGATTGTGTGGGTTTCTATGTAATTTATCAGTAGGACCAGCAAGGGGCCCCCCATCCCTTTCCCATTGGTCCATGTCATCCATGTGGGGCTGGTCAACCATCCTAGGTGGCCATCTAGAAGGGTTGAATGCCATTTGACCACATGGGAGACAAGTGGCTTAATTAGTCCAAGGTGGGTTACCTACCTCACCTACCCATTCAACCCCATTAACCATGGTCAAGGGGGCGCCCCTCTCCCCTTAATATTTTATTATTTTTATGTGTTATTCACATCCAATCTAGGCCCTCCATTCCCCACTCCTAGATCTAATGGTGTAGATTATATTTGACACATGGCATATAAAAGGTTGTATTTTCCATTTGTTAGCATTAATGAAGAGAAAATTGTTGGAAAATCAAGAGTGATTTTTGAGCCCCTCCCCTCTCCCCTGGTGTTCATCTCCTCCAACCTCAAATTCTAGAGTGGTTCTATCTTCAATCCCCTCCCCTCTATCTCCGGTGATCATCTGTGCCGCCGCCGCCGCCGTTCGTGTCGCCTTCGAGCCGCCGCCGAGCCATCTTCAAGGTTATGTCCTGCTGGATAGAGGTGTAGTCCACGAATTCTTGCTCTCCACCACGTGAAGAGCTCAAGCTGAAATTTTGAGGGTGTGTTCTTACCTTGAATCCCCACCTCCACCTAAATTTTCACGTCCAAGCTCCTCAATTTAGTAATTTTCCATTTTCGTACATCTTTCATTCCCAGATCTATTTTGTCTCTGTCTACAGTGATAGCAGCCCTATGTTTCTCACGTCCGACCCTCTTTTTGATTTTTTTAAACCCTCCCAATTTTACTGAGAGTTCTGTCCATCATCCCCTACATCCACCATGTTTATTGATTTTTTATCCGCCCTCTATTCATTTTTCAAAATTCGTGTTCTATCTCAGCTACAGTGCTTTCAGCCCATTTCCAGATCCGACCCACTTCCAGTTAAAAAATGCCATCAATTCGTAGCCACATCTAAACTTGTCCAAACCAGTTTTTCCGTCTTCCTAGCTCAATTTCCTACACCTTTGATGAAGACCTCAAGAGCTGAATCGGACATCTACCCTGCAGTCAATGACAGTTCTCAGTGGACAGCCCTGCAGAGCTGAGAGTTAAGCCACTGTACAACAGCAACCTTCAAAATTCACCAATTGGAAGTGCATGCTTTGTTACTTTTCTGTAATCACAGAGAGTTGAAGCCCTTCGAAGCATCTTTCCAATGGCGCCAGTTTCGTCGCATTCCGACGTCGGGACTGATCGCAGCGTCCGTTCTCGCCGGAGCGCGTGCCGAAAAATAGAACCGGCAGATCCGTGGCCGGTCATTCCGACCAGTACCGAACGGAGGCGCCTGGCCTCTGGCCGGTGAACTAGCATGCCGCCAGCCCAGAGAACACTTCCACAAGTGTCCCCACCACAGTGGTGACACCGGGTCCCGCACGGTCCCTCCGGACATCACGTGGGCCCCACCGTCACGTGTTCGGGTGTTGCCGAAGAGACGCGAGAAGCCGCCCGTCAACCCGAATTCGGTCCTCCCGGGCCCACTTGTGTAGCCCTTTACCTCCCTGCGTGGAGTGGGCGATATTTCATTGCTGTCATCATTGTGTAATATTTATCCGGGAGTACGAGTTTCGGCCGGGTCCGTCGTCCCCACGCCGAGCGCGTGGAGGTATCGCATTCGCTCCCTTACTTGGTATTTTGCTTACTTCATATATATTTGTTTATGCCGCTGCTAGAGAGCATGTGTAGGGATATCTAGCTCGCTTTATCTATTCATTACCTCTGCTGTGAGAGAGTGAGCGAGACCGTCCCGTGACCCGATCCGGGCACAAGTGAGAGTCGACCACCCTAGCTCACTGCCGGTTTCTCAACCGTGCACGTCCGACGCTTCCCTCGTTAAGGGACAGTCACGAGCTTGTCGTGTCCGTGGTCTCGTCCCGCATCAATTTGGTATCAGAGCGAGTTGAGTCTAGGGTGTCAAAAAAAAAGTGTCTTTTGCATTGCATCCCAGTAACCCGGTATCTCAAAAGGTGTTGTCCGAACGTTAGGCTACGCCTATCGGGAAGGTCGCACACTTGCGCGAGTGATCTTCGGATCAGTTATCTCCGCCACGTACCGAGTCTTGGTTTACGTCTAGGGTCCTTAGTGTGCATACATTCCAAACTTGCATAGTCGGTCTAGTGTCTTGTCACCGTGTGTATGCATGTCCATGACCGCTACCCATGGCCGTTCCCCAAGACCATGCGTCCGAAGGGACATCCTTTGTGGCCCAATCCAACGCCTTCATGGCCCGACCATTAGCTTTCACTCATCTCGTTACTAAAGCTACCCTACCCAATGGGTCCACAACGAGACTCCATTTTGCTCATAAGGATTCAGATAATTGGGTTTCTCTTGATGTCGTGGAGTCCCTCTCCAAGGTGGGTAAGATTATCCGCGATGGGGATTTTGCTTTTGTCGAGTTTGAAAGGATGATCGGCTCCACTCTTTACTGCGATGGTGCATGGTGCAACCTTGGTACGCCAATAGGCCCATACATTATGTTAGGGCGACCTTGGTTGGAAGAGAGGAGAGCGATTTTTGACCGGGATACGAGGACCTGCACCTTATATCCACCTCACCTACCCGGCAAGTTCATCTTCCACAACATCCTTCGGCCGACCATCTCCGTGTCACCACCCGTCCACTCGTATCAGTCCGCTCCGCCTACGGACCCATGCTCACCACCCTTTCTTTCCGAACTTGCTTAGGAACCCTCTCATTTGAAACCACCCAAGCCCGAGCCACCCGTGTTTCTGACGGGTACGCTTTTCATAGCCGAGCCGCTTCTTAGTTGGCTCAAGGATGGCTTGGTCCCACATCCCTTCCCCTTCATGGACCCCACCTTACCATTAGTGCTGGTCAACTCATTCCATACCACATTTCGATCTAGTCACCATGTTGATACGTTGGACGATCTTATCATGGGATTAGATTCACAATGGAAGTTGACGCATCTATTGGCCCGAGACTTTGACCAACCCACTAGTCTTAGCCTCACTCATCCGGCCTTAGGGTCTATTACCTCCTAGTGCACCGTGGGTTGTGTCACTACGGAGGTCCTCTTACTCCTTCCCTTACCGGCCGAGCCCGAATTCATTCCCTTTTGCCCAAGGGAGGAGTCCTATTTTCTACACATGTCCGTCGTCCCACCGATCGTAATGTATGGCGGTGACTATGAATTTCAAACTTGGGACCATGTCATGTTGGAACCCACTTCATGGGGTCACACCTTCTTCGACCCTTTTGACCCCTTCACTAGTGAACCTCCCAAGTTTTCATACTCACTACCCTTCTTCCGCGGAGTTCACTATCCCACCTTTTCCACTCGGGCCAAGCAAACTCCACATAGCCATGGGTCCGAACCATCATTCGGGGGTAAGGAAGACTTTGGTTTCCCCGATCTCTCTAAAGCACCCGCACCTCCCGGACTTCCCGCATCCAAGCCCAATGTCCATGATTGGTGCATCGTAGGATGTCTAGGAGTTCCCCATGACGTCAACCTCCGGTTACGTCAAATGCATGCATGGCACACATTCGGGTGTCCTGGTCCGCCGTCATCCATGTACGGGTCGGACTAACATTAGGTGTGTCTAGGGTCATAGTTAAGTCAATGTGCTTTTTCTTTGTGTGGTTTGTTTGCATGGTTAGTGTGTCGTTTGTTTGTCTGCATGTGTCTTGTGCGAGCTCGTTGTCGTTCTCTTATGAGTAAGAGGCGAGTGGACTCACTTGATGAGTATGGGATCGGATTCACATCTATACCCGGATCAGTCACCTATAGGGACTCAGCGGTGATTCCTAGTGAGTCTTCGAGCTGCTCCCTTTCCTTTTGAGAGTGCCCCACCCGGAGTGTCCACCTTTAGCCCATAGCAGTTCGTGCATATCGAGTATATATGGAATGAGCAGGTGACGGTCACTTGAAGTGGAGCATACCCGTGTTACTTGGCACGGTGACGGATCCGCCGGAGTACTCGAGCATCCATACCCCTACTCGACGGAGTCGAGTTCCTCCCACCCAGGGAGAATTGATGGGGACATCGAGGCAAGACCGTCCGTATTTTGTTTGCATTTATGTCCTTTTAGTTTGTGTTTATATCCTTGGGAAAGTATGTACGCAATTGTACAGCTTTGTAAGCCAACGCGTCATTCCCACGGATTGTGTGGGTTTCTATGTAATTTGTCAGTAGGACCAGCAAGGGCCCCCCCAGCCCTTTCCCATTAGTCCATGTCATCCATGTGGGGCTGGTCAACCATCCTAGGTGGCTATCTAGAAGGGTTGAATGCCATTTGACCACATGGGAGACAAGTGGCTTAATTAGTCCAAGGTGGGTTACCTACCTCACATACCCATTCAACCCCATTAACCATGGTCAAGGGGGCGCCCCTCTCCCCTTAATATTTTATTATTTTTTGTGTGTTATTCACATCCAATCTAGGCCCTCCATTCCCCACTCCTAGATCTAATGGTGTAGATTATATTTGACACATGGCATATAAAAGGTTGTATTTTCCATTTGTTAGCATTAATGAAGAGAAAATTGTTGGAAAATCAAGAGTGATTCTTGAGCCCCTCCCCTCTCCCCTGGTGTTCATCTCCTCCAACCTCAAATTCTAGAGTGGTTCTATCTTCAATCCCCTCCCCTCTATCTCCGGTGATCATCTGTGCCGCCGCCGCCGCCGTTCGTGCCGCCTTCGAGCCGCCGCGGAGCCATCTTCAAGGTTCTGTCCTACTGGATAGAGGTGTAGTCCACGAATTCCTGCTCTCCACCACGTGAAGAGCTCAAGCTGAAATTTTGAGGGTGTGTTCTTACCTTGAATCCCCACCTCCACCTAAATTTTCACGTCCAAACTCCTCCATTTAGTAATTTTCCATTTTCATGCATCTTTCATTCCCAGATCTGTTTTGTCTCTGTCTACAGTGACAGTAGCCCTGTGTTTCTCACCTCTGACCCTCTTTTTGATTTTTCTAAACCCTCCCAATTTTACTGGGAGTTCTGTCCATCATCCCCTACATCCACCATTTTTATTGATTTTTTATCCGCCCTCTATTCATTTTTTAAAATTCATGTTTTATCTCAGCTACAATGCTTTCAACCCATTTTCAGATCCGACCCACTTCCAGTTAAAAAATCTCATCAATTCGTAGCCACATCCAAACTTGTCCAAACTAGTGTTTCCGTCTTCCTAGCTCAATTTCCTACACCTTTGATGAAGATCTTAAGAACTGAATCGGATATCTACCCTGCGGTCAATGACAGTTCTCAGAGGACAGCCCTGCAGATCTGAGAGTTAAGCCACTGTACAACAGCAACCTTCAAAATTTGCCAATTGGAAGTGCAGGCTTTGTTATTTTTCTGTAATCACAGAGAGTTGAAGCCCTTCGAAGCAGCTTTCCAACGGCGCCAGTTTCGTCGCATTCCGACGTCGGGGCTGATCGCAGCATCCGTTCTAGCCAGAGCGCGTGCCGGAAAACAGAACCGGCAGATCCGTGGCCGGTCATTCCGACCGGTGCCGAACGGAGCCGCCTGGCCTCCGGCCGGTGAACCAGCATGCCGCCAGCCCAGAGAACACTTCCACAAGTGTCCCCACCACAGTGGTGACACCGGGTCCTGCACGGTCCCTCCGGACAGCACATGGGCCCCATCGTCACGTGTTCGGGTGTTGCCGAAGAGACGCGAGAAGCCGCCCGTCAACCCGAATTCGGTCCTCCCGGGCCCACTTGTGTAGCCCTTTACCTCCCTGAGTGGAGTGGGTGATATTTCATTGCTGTCATCATTGTGTAATATTTATCCCGGGAGTACGAGTTTCGGCCGGGTCCGTCGTCCCCACGCCGAGCGCGTGGAGGTATCGCATTCGCTCCCTTACTTGGCATTTTGCTTACTTCATATATATTTGTTTATGCCGCTGCTAGAGAGCATGTGTAGGGATATCTAGCTCGCTTTATCTATTCATTACCGCTGCTGCGAGAGAGTGAGCGAGACCGTCCCGTGACCCGATCTGGGCACAAGTGAGAGCCGACCACCCTAGCTCACTGCCGGTTTCTCAACCGTGCACGTCCGACGCTTCCCTCGTTAAGGGACAGTCACGAGCTTGTCGTGTCCGTGGTCTCGTCCCGCATCACCTGCTCTCTCTGGGGAAAGATACGCTGGAACATCCGTCCACTGTGGAGCGGTGCTATAGTTTGACGCGTCTCTGTCGGGGCATGGAATGAGGGAGGATTGGAAGATGAAGAAGGAACATTAGTGTTGACAAGTGGTGGAGAAGTGTTCGAAGAAAAAGTCGGCGAGGAATTCGACAAGGCAACCCCCGTAGGAGGCGTAGGAGTAGGAAGGGGTGCCCGAGTGTGGGAAGTGCTAACTGATTGAACAAGGAGGGTTCGGGGTATAAATGGTGGTTGAGCTGATGGTGGAGGTGTCCTTGCCGGCGGAGGAGTGATGGTAGTGGATGTAACCGATGCTGGTGACGGGCGAATGAGGAGTGGCCTAGATGGTGGTGGCGAAGGATTATTGGCGGGTGATGGAGTTTGCTGCGTCGGAGGCTGTGGTCGTGGTGGACGGGTAAGGAGAGACCGGGTTGGCAAGGATGAGGAATTAGTGGGGACAGATGGGTTGACGGGGTGTAAAAGGGGGCGACTTAATTGAGGGGTAAAAGAAGAAGGAAGCGTGCGTAAAAGGTGCGGAGGTTGATTTGAATTATGATTGAATGCCCTGACAGAGGCGTTTTCTTCGTGCCATCCCTGCCCTCTCTCTACTTCATGGAGAGACGTGACCGGGTTCACATGCTGATTTGCTTGGTGCTCCGGCAATGGGTTGTGGACAATCCCCATATCGTGCTGAGGTGCTGGAGCTTACTGTTGTACTGGTGGAGCTGGTTGCTGCGGCTGCTGAGCCTGCTGTTGCCGAGTAGGCCTTCTTACTTTCATAGTAGCGATGAATTGTCTCATCTCGTCCCAATTAATACCGCCCTGGTCATTTAAATCATAGATGTAGTCCTTGAAGTGAAAGCAATGGTCAATATTATGACCAGGGGAGCGGTGGAAAACACAATAGCGGGACGTGTCAACGTTAGCGGGCCACGCCGCCCTTTCTTTTGGTAACATGAGTAGATTAGCAGCCATCAGGGCATTAAATATATACGGGAGACTTTCTGGCAATGGCGGATAATGGGCCCTTTTGGGGCCAAGTGGTCTCCTTTGCTGTTGTTGTTGCGGGCCATAGTTGGTGGGCGGTGGTACTTGGTGGTACTGTTGTGGAGCTGAGGGGTCTGCATGTGGCGTTTGGTTTTGTGGAGGAGCAAGGGAAGGTTGAGGAGCAAATTGGTGTTGTGGGGGTGAGTGGAAGAGAGTGTTTTGTTGTGGAGGTAGCGGAGGTCGTGGGTTAGATTGGCGAAAAGGTGTGGGATTGCCGACCGCGCCAACTTGCTCATTGATGATGGTGCCCTCAGTCGTGGGCCCGCTATTGTTGACATTTGTATTTTTCTTGACCAACCGTGGTTTCGGTTCGAACATGCCCATGATGGGAGAATCCTTCATCTGAGTTTGAATATATCGAGCTCTTTCATAGAGCTCCTCCATGGTGGTCAATCTGTTCATGGCTAATATATGCCGGAACTGAGGGGTTGCATTTGAAATAATCATTTTAACCTGCTCTGGTTCTGACAAAGTATCTTCCAATTTCCCGGCCATTGATCGCCATCTATCAGCAAATATGATGAAGTCCTCCTCGGGCTTCATTTTCTCTGCAACCAGGTCCGTAACAGATAGAGAGGGTCCAACCCGGTCCCTATACTTCTGCAAGAATTTCCTTTGAACCACATCAAAATTGCTGGCATCTGTCGAATCCAAGGAATAGAACCACTCGAGGGCTGGCCCCTCTAGGGATCTTCTAAACAAATAAGCCAGTGAGGCTTTGTTGCCTTGCCAAAAAGAGGTCTCATACATAAAATCCTTCAAGTGAATAAATGGATTGCCAGTTCCATTGTATCGCCGAAAATTTGACATCTCAGAAGGTGGTAAGTGAAAAACTGGCAATGTAGGCAGAGAGATCTCTGGAGCATTCTTGGCAGCAGTAACCTTGTTGAGTTGTTCTTCCATGCTAGCCAATTTCTGAAGGAGCAAAGCATTAGTGTCTGACTCGACCGGGGCCGAATTTGGAATGAAGGTATTTGGCATAGGCGTCCTTAGAATTTGGGGAGGTTGAAAGAATTGGGGCCTAGCCGCGGATTAACTTGCCTGTTGGGCCGGCATGGCCGCACCGGGCGTTGGTGGACAAGAGGGGGGTTTGTGCAAGACTGCCTGGTCATTAACAACATGATGGCCACTCGCGGCCGGAGGGGGATTGGAAGATGAAGAGGGAATAGATTTCCCTTTCAAAGCGGCCTGAACTGCTTGCCGCTGGGAATCGTTCAATTGAGATAATGCATGAATTAAATCATTGACGTTGAAAGAAGGGGAGATGTTCCCCGATGTGTTCTGATTGGATGGTAAAGCTTGAGAAGAGGGTTCAACCTCGTGAGTTGTGGTGTCAACCACATGAATTTGAGAATAATGAACCTGAGACGGAGGGTGAATTCCCTCATGATAGATGGAATCTTGGAGGGGTGCCTCATAAGATTGATTAAAAATATTCTCTTCCACATCATCATAGGCGAACCCGTAGCTTGCCATGTTGATAATCTTACCTGAACGGAGTTGCATGTTTAAGCAGAGAAGCTTATTTTGGAGGAATTATAATTGTAGTAATCACTCAATCCAATCAAAGTTATGCAAACAAGTTGTAATGAACGCAAGCTTTTAGATTCAAGTCTGAGATTAGAGTGAATTAAATTGATGTACAATCCTCTCTCTTTGTAGTGTAGAACTTAGTTATGAGTTTTGGTTGTGATATCTGGGTTAACTAAGTTCTTTCTCTCTCCTCACCAACGGTGGGCTATCTAAACTCCGGGTACTTCAAGGTACAACCAGCCCGGCGTCCGTGAGGGAATCCACGGGTGCGGGGACTTACGGAGGTCTTGGAAAAGGAATTTTCGGTCCAAAGAGACGGAATGCTCAATGGAGGGTTGTTCCAATTCCAAGAAGGGTGTGTGGAATCCTAGTGTACAGAGAGGAAGTCTCTCAACCAAATGCCACAAAAATGCAGAATAATATAAGCAGAGCAATCAGGTATAATCAGATAATGAATATGTGAATCAATCCAGCATGAACAAACAGATCAAGCAACTTTCTGTTAACACAGGTAAAAAGCGACTTGGCGGAAGTCGCTAAAATAAGGAGACACGACAGCGTGGCTGTCGCTAATCTGTGAAGTCCTGTCGGACAGTGCTCAAGAAACACCTTGGTGTGAGGCGCGGATTGTGCAAAAGACGCCTGGGAGAAAGGCGCCAGATAGACAAAGGACGCCCACAGCGAGGGGCGTCAATTCTCAGAGAGTGAGAAAGAAGGAGACGCTATAAAAAGGCGCCTTTGCAGAAGGCGTTAAATGCAAGAAAGACGCCTCGAGTAAAGGCGTTAATTCATGAAACACGCCTTGATGTGAGGCGTTAATTAAAAGAACACAGAGAACACAAACTGGCTAATCCGAGGGGTATGGGTGTGCAGTGTGCACAATGGAGGGTGCCAGTGAGGCACAGTGGAGGGGTACCGTGGGTACCTAAGGGAAAGGGCACACGTGGGTGCCAATGGGAAGGGCACACGTGGGTGCCAATGGGGAAAGGGCACACGTGGGTGCCAACAGGAGAGGGTAATCAAAAGAAAAACAGTGGAAGTCCCACCGTGATCGTCAATTTATAGATTCTAAGAAAATCCACTTAGAACAATTAAAAATAAAAGAATTAAAGCATGCAAGCACGAGGTGCTAAAGGGAAGTGTGATCGCCAGAGACGCAAGGGCCTCAAAGAAGGGGGATTGATCGCGAATACCTGGTGAAAATAGAATGCGGGATGAGTGTAGATTCCTTCCTCCTCCTTCTACCGGCCGGCCGATGAAGGGGGTTTTCCTCTTAATTACCCTTAAACAAAGAACAAACAATCAAGAGAGGAGGGATTAGCCAAACGTGTGTAGTATCAATTCAGAAATAAATAAGATGGTGGAGTAAAAAGCATGCAGTGTGCACCTTTTGGTTATTTTAAAACCCCTAAGAAAATTAGGGAAGGAAAGAGATATGATGCAGAGCTAATGCAAACTTAAAAGGGGAACGATGTATGATGAACAAAGATGAAGTAATAAATTGATGGAAAGAACTCCCTGCTGTTCCTGACAACAGTAAAGGGAAAACTGTAACGACCCGAGAATCCGATTACCGGGAAGGCCCGATAACCCGAGACTCGTACCGCCACCCACGAGTCCGAAGACTCGGAAGGGTTAAAAGGATGGTGTGGAAACTACACAAGTATCACAAATAATTGCAGAAATTAAACAATTATAATATTAAGCAGGAAATGAATTTAACATTTTACATGGTCCACAATAAAATAACAACAACAGCAACAGTAGTCCACGACTAGTACAGTGACAAGAAGAAAAGTACAGCTACACGGGGCATCCCCCGGCTCTGACCTCTGGCACTACCTCAGGACACCCGCACCACGCTTCCGCTGCGCTCCTGACGCGCTCCCCGAAGGTGGCGCCTCACCTGAAACACGGCGAAAACACGCAGGGAATGAGTCTCGGAACAAGACTCAGTAGGGATCACTCGAACCCTACCTCGATTAACGAGAAACCACTACTCTAGCGGTAGGAAAGTACCTCGGAAAGGAAAGCCCTGTACTCTACAGAACTAGACCCTACGGCACGCAAACCGACACACGTGCCACGGTACGAGAAGACCGAAACTCAACGGTCGAACCGTCAAAACCCGAAGGTCGGAAACACACGACTGACAGTCTGACACTCCGTACTCGACAGGAGTACCACCCACTAGAAGCACAGCCGGTAGCGTCCCCTGACGTCTTACACCGTACCGCAGGTGAACCGCCTGACATGGTAGGTCCTACCCGAGGCGCAAACACCGTACAAGTAACCACAAACAAGTGACTAGCTGGGGTCACGCCCGTCGACGTGGGTCCAACCGCCCCCAACCACGTGTGCACACACAGACCACGCGTCCCAGGTCTGGCCCTCTGACCGGTTTTCCCCTCAGCCGGACTCTGGCTGCAAGACGTGGGGCCCAACGGTAACCGGTCCACAAACCGTCTCTAAAGGTCAGCCCGTACACCACTCCCTGGTGCGACTAGCACACGCGTACTAGTAGGCTACGACTAGTGGAGGGTCACTGAAGGAGTAGACTCTCAAGTTACGGAAAACAACGCCCAAGCCCGACAACGTGTGGGAATCACCCCACGCACTAGTCCCGTCGCACGGAGACCACGGTCGGAGAAAAGCGAGGTTGCCACCCTCATGGGGCAACACAGGAAGTGGCGGTCCGACCCTGGACCGTCACAGCCAAATGGCGGTCCACTCTAGGGCCGTCACTTACAAATGGCGGTCTAAGGCAGACCGTCACACGGCCAGGGGGTAGGGGGAAGCGACGCGCCTACCCTAGTGCGTCGCTTGGAAGCGGCGCACCTAGGCCAGGGCGTCACATGGCACCCCACACCCACGAAAACCACAGGGAAAGTAACGCGCTTACCCTGGCGCGTCGCTTGCAAGCAACGCGTCGGGCTCAGTGCGTTACTCGCATGTGACGCGCCTAGACCAGCGCGTCGCATGGCCCTCACGCTCGGGATGGAAAGGGAAGTGACGCGCCTGCCCCAGCGCGTCGCTTGGCCCATCCACATGGGGGACAACAGGAAGTAACGCTCCTGCCCCAGTGCGTTACACACATGTAACGCGCCTATCTCGGTGCGTTACATGGCCTGACCCCCAACGGTCAAAAACCAACGGTCGAAACGCATGTGACGGCCCAGCCCAGGGGCGTCACTAGCAAACGGCGGCCAGTCGCAGGACCGCTACAGCCCTCGACCCTAAAGGCCAACACCCAGGGAAGTAACGCACCCCTCTAGGGGCGTTACAAGCATGTGACGGTCACTGGAGTGACCGTCGCTTGCCCCAGAGCACGCTACGGCGGGAAAACCCCAAAAACACCAACCACGCCCCCGTACCTCCACCGGAGAGGGGGAAAACAAGGGGGAAGACCCCTGGGGACCCCTAGCATGCATCTAAGCCACCAAAACATAGAATCATGGGCTAAAACCATAGATCGGGCGGCTCACCCCAAAACATGGAAAAACCCCAAAAACGCCCAAACATGCCTCTCTCGGCCTCCCCGCGGCCTACAAACCACGGAAAAGAACGGCGAAGAGCTAGGGAACGTCACCCTACCTCAATGGAGCGAATGCTCCGCCGGATCGTCCACGAATCGCGAAGAACGCTTGAAAACCCTCGTTCTTCCTTAAGCTTCCCACGCTTGCCGCACGCCCCCACGACCGCCTCGCCGCCGCCCACGTCGCCGCGCCGTCGCCCCGCCGCCGTCTGCAGCCGGAGGGGAGCTCGCCGTGGCCAACTGGGAGGAAGAGAGGGAGAGGGAGGGAGACACGGTGGAGGAGGAAGGAGGAAGAAGAAGAGAGGAAGAAGAAGATGGTGGGGGAGAGAGAAAAGAAAAAGGGTTTTATAGAAAAACCCGGAAAATCCGTAAAATTCCAAAAAATAGGAAATCACACCCCCGCGATCCTCGGAACGCACCGATCGCAACGGTACCACTCGTGTCCGTGTGAACAGCCCGGTTCACCCGCAACGAGCGTCCGAAGAGAAAAGCCGAAACACACACCGGGAATCGGAAAACACACGCGGAAAAAGCCGCGGAACGCCTCCGGGCCTCCGAAACGACTCCGGATCGCGCCGATCCGAACACGAAAGATGTCCGAAACGAAATTTCGGACACAACGGAGCCGGACACTCCGAAAACTAGATCCGGGACCCATGAAGAAGGATCCGAAAGGTCCGGGATATTACAGCCCTCCCCCCTTAAGGAATTTCGTCCTCGAAATTGAGAACAACCCAAGGGGAAAGAAGAGGAAGACTCACTCAAACAGGTACGGGAACTGCTGACGCATCTCGTCCTCACGTTCCCACGAAGCCTCACCACCAGAGTGTCGTTGCCACACGACCTTTACCAAGGGAATGACCTTGTTCCGCAGGCCCTGCTCTCGCCTATCCTCCACGCGGATCGGAAACTCTGGGAGAGAAAGATCTGGAGTCACCTCAGGCCAAACGGAAAACTCGAGCACATGAGAGTCATCGGGCATATACTTCCGCAACATAGAGACGTGGAACACGTCATGCACCGACGCCAACTCAGAGGGTAACTGCAACCGGTAAGCAACCTCACCGATGCGCTCCACAATCGCGAAAGGACCAATATAGCGGGGACTCAGCTTCCCACGCCGTCCAAACCGCATCACCCCCTTCATCGGAGAAACTCTCAAGAACACATGATCGCCCACGGCGAACTCGAGGGGCTGCCGCCTACGGTCAGCATAGCTCTTCTGCCGACTCTGGGCCGCCAACATGTTCTGACGAACCAGGTGCACAACATCCACACATTCCTGCACCAATTCCGGTCCCGTCAAAACACGCTCACCCACCTCAAACCAATCAAGTGGAGTCCGACAAGGACGCCCATACAATGCCTCATAAGGAGCCATGCCGATGCTCGAATGAAAGCTGTTGTTATAGGCAAACTCCACTAACGGTAGGTGACGAATCCAACTCCCTTGCCACTCCAGGCAGCAGGATCTCAGCATGTCCTCTAAAGTCTGAATGGTCCTCTCAGACTGGCCATCCGACTGTGGATGATACGCCGAGCTAAATGCCAACTCCGTGCCAAGAGCTCGCTGGAAACTCCTCCAGAATCCAGAAGTGAAGCGCGGATCCCGATCCGACACGATCGAAATGGGAACCCCATGCAACGGAACGATCCGCTCCACATAAAGACGAGCCAACTTAGGCACGCTCCAGCTGACCTTGACCGGTAGCAACCGCGTCACCTTCGTCAGCCGATCCACCAGCAACCAAATACTGTCCTGCCCAGTCGGGGTTCTGGGCAACCCCACCACAAAATCCGTGGTCACATGGTCCCACTTCCAAGCAGGAACATCCAAGGGCTGGAGAGTACCACCTGGTCGCTGATGCTCCGCCTTCACTTGCTGACAGATCAGGCACCTGGCCACAAACTCGGCCACATCTCTCTTCATGCCAGGCCACCAGAACTGCCTCCGCAAGTTCCGATACATCTTCGTCGCACCCGGGTGCACAGTGTACCTGCTCCCATGAGCCTCGCGTAACACCGCACGACGAACCTGCTCCTCCCCTGGGACGTACAGCCTGCCACGAAACCTCGCAGCACCGTCCTCGCCAAGCTCCACATCAGCTATCGCCAAAATCCGGGGCAACTCAGGGTCCGCATGCTGAGCCTCTGTCACCTGACGACGGATAGCAGGAGTGACAGTCAGACTCGCAAGCACTGCCAACCCTGGCTTCTGGGGAATCTTGAGCCTGAAAGATACTTCGGGCACCTGTTCCCAGAGCCTCCACTTCCTCAGCATCAAGGTACTGACCGCAACCTTCCTACTCAAGGCATCGGCGACGACATTCATCCTGCCCGGCTGATAAGACAGGGTGAAGTCATAGTCCTTCATGAACTCCATCCAACGCCTTTGTCTGAGGTTCAGATCTCTCTGCGAGAACACATACCTCAGACTCTGATGGTCAGTGAACACCTCGAACTTCTCACCGTACAGATAATGCCTCCAGATCTTCAGCGCGAAGATCACTGCCGCCAACTCAAGGTCATGGGTAGGGTAGTTCTCCTCATGGGGCTTTAGCTGCCGAGATGCATAAGCCACCACTCTACCATGCTGCATCAGAACAGCACCCAATCCAACGCCGGAAGCATCTGTACACACCACAAAACCTCCCGATCCAGAAGGCAAAACCAACACCGGAGCCGAGGTGAGCAACCTCTTCAGTTCCCTAAAGCTCTGCTCACACTCCTCGGACCAGACGAAAGGCACATCCTTCCGCGTGAGCCTCGTCATCGGGGTCGCAATGCGGGAAAAATCCTGGATAAACCGGCGATAATAACCCGCAAGCCCCAAGAAACTCCGGATCTCCGTCACCGACCTCGGCCTCGGCCACTGCATCACGGCCTCGACCTTGACGGGATCCACGGAAATGCCATCACCAGAAATCACGTGCCCCAGAAAGTGCACCTCGCTGAGCCAAAACTCGCACTTGCTGAGCTTCGCATACAACTGGTGATCTCGCAACGTCTGCAGCACCACACCCAAATGGTACGCATGCTCCTCAGCAGACTGCGAATAAACAAGGATGTCATCCACGAAGATGACCACGAACTGGTCCAAATACGGGTGGAACACCCTCTGCATCAAGTCCATGAAGGCTGCTGGGGCATTGGTGAGCCCAAACGGCATCACCAGAAACTCATAATGCCCGTACCTCGTACTGAACGCAGTCTTCTCCACATCGGACTCGCGAATTCTCAGCTGATAGTAACCGGACCGCAAATCAACCCGCGAGAACACTCGCGCAGACTGCAGCTGGTCGAACAAATCATCAATCCGCGGCAACGGATACTTGTTCTTAACGGTCACTTCATTCAGCTGCCGATAGTCAATGCACAGCCGCAGACTACCGTCCTTCTTCTTCACAAACAGCACGGGCGCACCCCAAGGGGAAAAGCTCGGACGAATATACCCCTTGGCCAACAGCTCCTGCAACTGCGCCCTCAACTCCCTCAACTCAGCGGGGGCCATACGGTAGGGAGCCTTCGCCAAAGGTCCCGTACCAGGCACAACCTCGATCACAAAATCGATCTCCCGCTGGGGAGGTAATCCAGGCAACTCCTCAGGAAAAACATCGGGAAACTCGCACACCACCGCAATGTCCTCGACATTCGGCTCCATCCGGTCAGACACAACCACTGACGCGAGAAAACCCTGGCAACCTGAATCAAGCAATCGACGGGCTCGAATAGCAGAGATAAGAAATCGAGAAGAGGTGGAACGGATACCTTGGAAATAGAAGGTCCTCTTGCTCGGATGCTGGAAGTAGACCCTCTTCATTCCACAATCCACCACCGCTCTATGAGTCTCGAGCCAATCCATGCCTAGAATCACATCATAATCCCGAAGCTGCAACGCATACAACCTGCCTGGCATACTCCGTCCATCGATCCACACCGGAACCTGGTCGAAGCAATACGGAGTGACCATAAAGTCACCCGAAGGCAACTCCACAGCCAAATCACAGGACAACTGGGTCACCGGCTCCTCGACGCTCGACGCGAAATCCTCCGAAATAAACGAATGAGACGCGCCAGAATCAAATAAAACCCGAGCCGCACAACCCAAAATCTGAACGGTACCTTCCACGAGCTGCGACGCTACTGCCTCTGCCCTGGTCAAGTGCGTGATCTGGCCACGAGCTCTCTGCCTGCCTCCCACACTAGCTGACCTGGGTAGCGGCGGATACTGTCCCTGCTGCTGCTGCTGCTGGGAAACCTGCTGCTGCGGCGGCCTCTGAGGACAGTCACGCGCCATGTGCCCTGGCTGGTCACACCGAAAACAGATGATCGGCGCCGTGCACTGCCTGCCTGGGTGGGTCTCACTACACCGTGGACAAGGTCCTCGCGATCCACCCACCGATCCCTGTCGCTGCAAAGGAAACGGCTGCTGCACACTGCCCGATGAAGCCTGCCCCTGATCTCTGGACTTCTTCTTGCCGAACCCCTTCTTGAAGAACTTCTTGACCTTCGAGCCGAAGGACGCAGATCCTGTCACCGAAGCTGCCGATGCCGGTACTCCTGAACCACCCGACGCAGACTGAAAGAAACCCTGCTGCTGAGTAGCCGACTGTTGGTTGCGACCTGACACAGACTGCCCCTGGCTGATCGGTCCTCGAGTCCTCTGCATATCCATCTCCAAGGAAATCGCAACACGAGACGCCGTCTCGAGATCAGTGGCCCCATTCGCGATCAGATGGTGCCTCAGCTCCATCCTCAAGCCCTGCACAAACTGCGTCGTCCTCACCCTCTCATGCTCCATGATATGAGGTGCGTACCGACCCAGCTCGACAAATCGGGCCCTGTACTGCAACACGGACATGTCACCCTGCACCAGCTCCAGAAACTCCCGCATCCGCTGCGTAGCAACAATATCTGGACAGTACGTACGCTCGAAAGCACTGACAAAGTCATCCCACTCGACCTGCTCAAGTGGACGAAGCTGAAAGGACGTCTTCCACTCGGAAGACCACCACCTCCGAGCCGTACCCTGCAACTGGTTGTAGGCCAACACCACTCTGTCCTCGACAGCACTCTTCGCAGAACTGAACACCCGCTCCATCTCATCAAGCCAATCACGAGCCGCATCAGGGTCTGCCTGGCCGCTAAAGTAAGGTGGATGGAACTGCATGAAATCCCTCACTGCTCGGCCTGGCCCACCCCTGACTGACGAGCCCTCACCGGCCTCTCCGCCGAACTGCTGAGCCATGAGATGGTACATGCCACGGAGAAAACCCTCGGCCCCCGGAGCCCTCGCAGCATCCGCGGCCTCGGTAGCTCCCGGAACTCTGCTATGCTCCTCCTGGTCCCTCTGGACCCCCTGCTGGATCTCCTGACCTCCAGCCGACTGCCCCTGCTGAGAGCGAGAACTTCTCCTCGGCGCCATACTCGCTCCTGAAGCACAAGACAGAAAAACACGGAAACGGCAATGTCAAAATAAACACACGGTGCCCAATGCCAGCGTCATCTGTACATCATCGTTGTGGACTAGTGGACCACTACAATTACCTATGATTCTCATGTAATTCCACAACCGCGCTCTGATACCAGCTGTAACGACCCGAGAATCCGATTACCGGGAAGGCCCGATAACCCGAGACTCGTACCGCCACCCACGAGTCCGAAGACTCGGAAGGGTTAAAAGGATGGTGTGGAAACTACACAAGTATCACAAATAATTGCAGAAATTAAACAGTTATAATATTAAGCAGGAAATGAATTTAACATTTTACATGGTCCACAATAAAATAACAACAACAGCAACAGTAGTCCACGACTAGTACAGTGACAAGAAGAAAAGTACAGCTACACGGGGCATCCCCCGGCTCTGACCTCTGGCACTACCTCAGGACACCCGCACCACGCTTCCGCTGCGCTCCTGACGCGCTCCCCGAAGGTGGCGCCTCACCTGAAACACGGCGAAAACACGCAGGGAATGAGTCTCGGAACAAGACTCAGTAGGGATCACTCGAACCCTACCTCGATTAACGAGAAACCACTACTCTAGCGGTAGGAAAGTACCTCGGAAAGGAAAGCCCTGTACTCTACAGAACTAGACCCTACGGCACGCAAACCGACACACGTGCCACGGTACGAGAAGACCGAAACTCAACGGTCGAACCGTCAAAACCCGAAGGTCGGAAACACACGACTGACAGTCTGACACTCCGTACTCGACAGGAGTACCACCCACTAGAAGCACAGCCGGTAGCGTCCCCTGACGTCTTACACCGTACCGCAGGTGAACCGCCTGACATGGTAGGTCCTACCCGAGGCGCAAACACCGTACAAGTAACCACAAACAAGTGACTAGCTGGGGTCACGCCCGTCGACGTGGGTCCAACCGCCCCCAACCACGTGTGCACACACAGACCACGCGTCCCAGGTCTGGCCCTCTGACCGGTTTTCCCCTCAGCCGGACTCTGGCTGCAAGACGTGGGGCCCAACGGTAACCGGTCCACAAACCGTCTCTAAAGGTCAGCCCGTACACCACTCCCTGGTGCGACTAGCACACGCGTACTAGTAGGCTACGACTAGTGGAGGGTCACTGAAGGAGTAGACTCTCAAGTTACGGAAAACAACGCCCAAGCCCGACAACGTGTGGGAATCACCCCACGCACTAGTCCCGTCGCACGGAGACCACGGTCGGAGAAAAGCGAGGTTGCCACCCTCATGGGGCAACACAGGAAGTGGCGGTCCGACCCTGGACCGTCACAGCCAAATGGCGGTCCACTCTAGGGCCGTCACTTACAAATGGCGGTCTAAGGCAGACCGTCACACGGCCAGGGGGTAGGGGGAAGCGACGCGCCTACCCTAGTGCGTCGCTTGGAAGCGGCGCACCTAGGCCAGGGCGTCACATGGCACCCCACACCCACGAAAACCACAGGGAAAGTAACGCGCTTACCCTGGCGCGTCGCTTGCAAGCAACGCGTCGGGCTCAGTGCGTTACTCGCATGTGACGCGCCTAGACCAGCGCGTCGCATGGCCCTCACGCTCGGGATGGAAAGGGAAGTGACGCGCCTGCCCCAGCGCGTCGCTTGGCCCATCCACATGGGGGACAACAGGAAGTAATGCTCCTGCCCCAGTGCGTTACACACATGTAACGCGCCTATCTCGGTGCGTTACATGGCCTGACCCCCAACGGTCAAAAACCAACGGTCGAAACGCATGTGACGGCCCAGCCCAGGGGCGTCACTAGCAAACGGTGGCCAGTCGCAGGACCGCTACAGCCCTCGACCCTAAAGGCCAACACCCAGGGAAGTAACGCACCCCTCTAGGGGCGTTACAAGCATGTGACGGTCACTGGAGTGACCGTCGCTTGCCCCAGAGCACGCTACGGCGGGAAAACCCCAAAAACACCAACCACGCCCCCGTACCTCCACCGGAGAGGGGGAAAACAAGGGGGAAGACCCCTGGGGACCCCTAGCATGCATCTAAGCCACCAAAACATAGAATCATGGGCTAAAACCATAGATCGGGCGGCTCACCCCAAAACATGGAAAAACCCCAAAAACGCCCAAACATGCCTCTCTCGGCCTCCCCGCGGCCTACAAACCACGGAAAAGAACGGCGAAGAGCTAGGGAACGTCACCCTACCTCAATGGAGCGAATGCTCCGCCGGATCGTCCACGAATCGCGAAGAACGCTTGAAAACCCTCGTTCTTCCTTAAGCTTCCCACGCTTGCCGCACGCCCCCACGACCGCCTCGCCGCCGCCCACGTCGCCGCGCCGTCGCCCCGCCGCCGTCTGCAGCCGGAGGGGAGCTCGCCGTGGCCAACTGGGAGGAAGAGAGGGAGAGGGAGGGAGACACGGTGGAGGAGGAAGGAGGAAGAAGAAGAGAGGAAGAAGAAGATGGTGGGGGAGAGAGAAAAGAAAAAGGGTTTTATAGAAAAACCCGGAAAATCCGTAAAATTCCAAAAAATAGGAAATCACACCCCCGCGATCCTCGGAACGCACCGATCCCAACGGTACCACTCGTGTCCGTGTGAACAGCCCGGTTCACCCGCAACGAGCGTCCGAAGAGAAAAGCCGAAACACACACCGGGAATCGGAAAACACACGCGGAAAAAGCCGCGGAACGCCTCCGGGCCTCCGAAACGACTCCGGATCGCGCCGATCCGAACACGAAAGATGTCCGAAACGAAATTTCGGACACAACGGAGCCGGACACTCCGAAAACTAGATCCGGGACCCATGAAGAAGGATCCGAAAGGTCCGGGATATTACAAAAACCAAGTTAATGCAGCTGATGCACTAGGAAGAAGAAAACCACTGCAGGAGCACGGATTCGCAAAGAAAAGGAGAGTAGAAAGGCTTCTGCTATGCTCTCTGCTGTTTTAGCCAACCTTCCTATCAAGCTTCTGCCATCCTACTTCTCTCGCACGAACTCGACCCAGGAGGCTATTTATAGGATAGAAAACACAAATCTAATGGGATAAGAACTAGCAAGACCCTTCTACGGCAAGGTCTCTAGTTCCCTAATCGAGCAAGATGACCAAACAGACAGGAAAGGGCAGTTCAAGCAGGACACGGAAGGAAAAGAGACGACTCCCATCAAGGCGTTAAATGAAATTGACGACCTACGTCAGGGCGTTAATTGAAATCACGACTGGGACAAAGGCGTTAATTCTTGGATTTAATTTTAGTAAGAAAACCTTCCTTATTTGAAAATTATAAAGAGACGCCTATAGGAGAGACGTTAATTCAAAACACGACCCAGGGAGGGACGTTACTTTTTGATTTCAATTAGGGTAGGATACGTCAAATATCAGAAACTGACGCCTCTAGATACAGTCGTCCTTTCTTTGAATAATGCCTTAGCTCAGGTCGCTATTTAAAACACGCCCCTCTTCGAGTCGTTAATCACAAGAATGCAAGAAAAATCATAAAAACCCACACAAAAATAGAAAAACTTTATATTATAGAAATATTGAAGTTCACTTTGGGGCGTTAACATAGTGACATGAGATTTGATCAACATAGTATCAATTTTAGCGTGTCTACATATGGCCGAGTGAGAATCATATATTGAAGGGAGCCAACTATACTTCTGTACTGAGTTGGATCAGGAAGAGGGTCACCCTGAGATTGTGAGAGAGACGCCGACGCTGATAGGGGACTGCCGATGGGCTATGCTTCATGCATGTTGGCCTTATGTAGAAGGTCCGCAAGGTAGCGCTGCTGTCGCAGGATAATCTCAGAGGGTGAACGATGTACCTCAATGCCTAAGAAGTAGTGAAGTTGGCCCAGATCTTTGATGGCAAAAGAGCGACCGAGGTCATCAAGCAGATGACGCATGGCGGAGGGGTTGCTGCCGGTGAGAATGATATCGTCGACATAGACTAGAAGAAACATGATGGTGTGGTTGGCACGGTAGATGAAAAGGGAAGGGTCACAGGAGGAAGTTGTGAACCCATAGGCTAGTCGATGGTCATGGAGGCGATAGAACCATGCGTGTGGTGCTTGTTTAAGGCCGTAAAGAGACTGGTGGAGCTTACATACCAAGTTGGGAGTATGCGGATCAGTGAACCCTGGTAGTTGTTGCATGTAAATTGTTTCTTGGAGCATCCCATGGAGGAAGGCATTGTGGACCTCCAGTTGACGGATTGGCCAGTATTTGGACACAGCGACAACAAGAACGGTTCGAATGGTTGTGGGTTTAATGACTGGGTTAAAGGTGTCTGTGTAATCCAATTCGGGTTGCTGATGAAACCCTTTGGCAACCAAACGCGTTTTGTATCACGCGAGGGATCCGTCAGCATGTCTCTTGATCTTGTAGACCCATTTGCAGCCTATTACATTTGCTCCTGGCAGTAAACGAACCAGGGACCAGGTCCCATTTTTCAATAATGCAGTTCACTCATTGCTTGGCGCCGTGCGGGAGAGCGATTGGCAACTGTGAATGAGGAGGGTTCGATGTTATCAACATTGGCAATGTAAAGGTGTTTAGAATGAGGGGGAGTGGGTTGGGCTATGGCAGTGGTGTTGGCGAGTATGTCAGCAAGTGTTCTGGTTTTCTTGGGCGGTGTGGGGGAGTCGGTGGTGGCGATGGGTCCAAGAAGGGTGCATGGTGGTGAACAGCGTGGTGGAGGTGGTGTGGTGCAGGAGGCAGGTGAGGAGGTGGGAGTGGTGTTGGTAGAAGTGGATTGGAGCGCTGTGTGCGAAGCAGGTTGGGCTGAAACGGTGGGAGAGGCTGGGTGAGTTTCCTACAGTGGGGAGGAGGGAAGCTTCACGGTGGTAGATAGATGATGAAGCATACCGGGAAAGGTGACAAGGGTGCCATTTGAAGGGGGAGAGGGAGCCGTAGAAGTGGTGACAGTGGTGGAAAAAGGGAATTGGGATTCATCAAAGATGACATTTCGAGAGACATAAACACGACCGGATTTGGGGTCGAGACACCGATAGCCCTTAGGAGAAGCGCTATAGCTAATGAACACACATTTGGTAGAGTGGTAAGAGAATTTGTGAGATTGATATGGTCGCAGCAGTGAGTAACAGGCGCATCCAAAGGTGCGCAAAAGTTGATAATCAAGGGACCTACCAAATAATTTCTGAAAGGGAGATAGATTGTTGAGAAGAGGTGTTGGCAGGCGATTGATAAGATAGACAGCACACAAAGCCACATCTTCCCAGTATTCAAAAGGGAGACTAACATGACTGAGGAGAGCAAGGGTGGTTTCGATGATATGTCGGGGTTTTCGTTCGGCAATCCCATTTTGTTGATGGGTATGCGGGCAGGCGACACGATGAGTGATACCAGACATATCGAGGAAACGAGAGACAAACCGAAATTCGCCTCCCCAATCACTTTGAAAGTAGCGAATTTTAGTGCCAAATAAATTTTCAGAATGGCGCTTGAAGTGCATGAACCGAGACATGACATCGCTTTTATTTGCAATTGGGTAGAGCCATGAGAAGCGAGAATAATGATCAATAAAGGTGACATAGTAGCGATTCCATTGACAGAGAGGTGAGGGGAGGGACCCCAAACATCTAAAACAACTAATTCAAGAGGTGAAGAAGAAAGAAAAGAGGACACTGGGAAGGGGAGCTGATGACACTTTGCTGAGAACATGCGGAGCAAACATAGTGCTCAGATTTATTACATGGAAGACCTAAGGTGGATAGAATCCTCTTGATGACTTGGACAGCGGGGTGGCCAAGTCGCGCATGCCAAGCAGCTGAAGATGTCCGGGCAGCATCAAAACAATGCTTGTAGTGGTGGGTGGTGGCAGCGGGAGGGAAGTGGTAAAGTCCATCAGCTTTAGGTCCGCGAAGTAGCTCCTTCCCCATATTGAGATCCTTCACACAAAAATGGGTGGGAAAGAATTCACAGGAAACTGAATTATCAGTGGTGAGTTTGGAAATGGAGATAAGATTTTTTGATAAAGAGGGAACATGAAGGGTTTGTCGAAGATGAAGAGAGCGGTGCTGGTTGGGTAGTGTGAGTTGGCCAGTGTGTCGGATGTGCAGACCTTTGTCATTGCCAATGAAGACTTGATCGCTCCCATGGTATTCTTGAGGATGTTCAAGATTGGTGATGTCAAGCGTAATGTGATGGAAGGCTCCACTGTCAGGGTACCAGTTGGCATCAAAGTAGCTTGTGGTTGATGCCGTATTAGCTTGGTAGTAGGACTGAGGTGCTTTGCTGTGCTGCGGAGCATGGTAGGAGATGTCAAAGCGCTTGCGACAGTTGACGGTGCCGTGGCCCATAAATCCATAGAGCTGGCACGAATCATTGTCGTTAATGACAGGTTGAGGAGGTGGGCGAGACCGGGTGTTATTACGATAGTTGTTGGAGGAGCCTCCGCTGTTGTGCCCCCTACCGCGAGATCGCCCACCGCGGCAATTATGGTTGTTGCGGCCACCACGTGGAGAAGAAGTGGATTGGGCAACATTTGCTGAGGGAGCAACGCCATCAGTGAGAGCCGGCTGAGATCGCAGAAGGTGCTCATGATTGAGAAGCATGCCATGAATGTCGTCATAGGAGAGAGCTTCATGATCAAGGCATGTTATGACAGAGGTGATTAACGCCTCATAACCAAGGCCAAGACCTCCCAGGATGGAAAGCAGCAGGTCTGTAGAGGAAACAGGTTCGGAGACGATGGCCAGGTTGTCGGCAATTTTCTTGGCCCGTGCAACGACCCTGAGATCCGGATACCGGTAAACCGATACCAAGACTCAGAGACGCCACCCAAGAGGCTAATGAGGTCCCGTAAGAGTTGGGAGGATTGGTTGAGGAGGTGTATAATGAACTAGAATTACATGTGCAATTATAAAATGGAAATTTTAAGCATAAGCGGAAGCAATTTATAATATCAGAGTGATATATTTGCATAAAATAGTCCAGATCCATACATAACAAGACCAAACACTGTATATGTATCAAAATAAACAACTACACGGGGCATACCCTGGTCAAAAGAGAAAGAAAGACAGACGGACGGATCACTACTGGCACCTATGACTTGACGTCAAAAGCACGAGAACCACCGACGGACGGCTGTTCCTCCTCACCTGGAAAGGAAAGGGTGAGTCTCATAACAAAGACTCAGTAGGGTTCACGTGGATCCCTACCTCGCAACTAAACATAAAACAGCAATTAAAGATGCAATGGCATATGAATAACAACAAAAATGTTGTACAATTATTTGAACAATTAAAGATAGCTAATCTAAATGCCATTTGATATTCAACTGAATAACTAAGCATGAGAATCACAATCTACCTAATAGAATAAAAAGCAATGTTTCCATCATTTCCAAGTGATAGGAGAAAGAGAAGACCACCAGAAAGAAGATTAGACGCGTCCACTGACGACTTACACTGCGCCTCAAGTATCTACACGAGCCTAGAACGCGGCAAGTGAGACACGTAACAGTAACTAAAGTCAAGAGCTAGTCAGGGTTACACTCGTCAGTGTCAGTCCAAGCCCCTGACCACGTGTGTACACACAGGCTCAATGTCTTGAGCCAGGCCTCTAGTTAGTTTTCCCCCCTAGTAGGACGCTACTGCCAAGCAAAGGGGCCCACGGAAACCAGCTTAAAAACTGTACACCGGGACTACCCCGCCACCTCTCCCAGGTGGGCTGACACTAAAGGTCGTCGGGATACGACTAGTGGTGCCATTACAGGGAAAGAGAAAACAATTCTATTGGAATATAGAAATGTGCCATAGTTTGTAAAAATATCTAAACATGGCAACCATATATCATTAAATGCATAATGAAATGAACAGAATATAATTGATATGCTGCATGACCAAACGGTCTAATACAGACCCGCCAGGAGTTGGGAAACGGTCATGCGACTGACCACCAAGCTCACCCATGCGGTCCTATGCGTGACTGCCAGGCCACGAACATTTCATATATTTTGAATAAAATGAAACCTTGAACGGAAATGGTTGGTCGATTGACCTCTAGGTGACCAAAAGCGGTCAGGTCAACGCTCGCTAGGCTCCCATTGCCTTACCCGGTCAAAGGGGCTTAGCGGTCATCTGCTAGCCCGCCAAGGCATGCAAACGGTCGGTCGCAAGACCGCCAGAAACAGCAAACGGTCAGGGGTGAGACCGCTAAGGTCCACTGCCTTACACCGTTATGAAAACGGTCCCTGGAGCGACCGCTAGCCGTCCAGAGGACCTGATTCATGGGTAATGGATATGCAACCCCTCCCAATCGATCTAGATCGACGGGAAAACCTGTTTAACCTACCTTACATCAATCCTATAGCCATTCCACAACAGTTATATGCCCGAAAACATAAAATAATGGCCATGGATGGATTGAAAACATAAATGTCAATGTTCATGCTCCGAAAACATAAACGACGATTTCCATGCATATAATCATCCTATTCACATGCTGATGGATAGGAAACGATCCTAACGAGACAAGGAAGTCATCCCCCTACTTGGTTTAAGCTGAAAACATCGTTTCTTTGCCGCTCTATGCGAAGGAAGCCGCGCCTCACCAAGTGGGTTTCCCACCTCCACGCTCCACCATCGCCTCCATGACGACAACACCGCTCTACCCACGCCTCGGACTCGCCAAGGCACCACCTACACACCCTACAAAGCCCCCGGGGTGATCAAACCACCGGAGAGCAAGAAAGAGGGGAGGTGCGGCCGTGGGAGAGAGAAAGAGTGAGAAGGGAGAGAGAGCTCCCACATAAACACAAAAAACAAAAAAAGATTTTTGATATATTCTTTTGTTATAAAACTTTAAATTACAATAAGGTCTTAAAATAAGCAAAATTACATATATGCCTTATATGATTTCTAAAAGCTTATACAAATGGGCTATTCAATTGGATTTGGCCCATTAAGCCAATTAAAAATAGCCTAAATTCATGAATCAATCCACACTTCAATACCGATAAGGATCCGCTAAGAATCTATTAACTACCGGGTCTTACAGTCCCTCCCTCCTAATAGAAATTTCATCCTCAAAATTTAAAAAGAAACATAAGGAGAGAACTGAAAGAGATTATACCTTACTCGAATAAAAAGGGAAACTGTTGACCCATATCGTCCTCACATTCCCAAGTAGCTTCATTACCCGAGTGACGCTGCCATACTACCTTTACCAGAGTGATTACCTTATTCCTCAGTCGTTGTTCACGACGATCGTCAATCCGAATCGGAAACTCTGGCGTGGATAGATCCGCTGTCACTTCAGGCCACATTGAATCATCTAACACGTGAGATGCATTAGGAACATACTTTCTTAACTGAGAAACATGAAACACATCGTGGATTGCTTGCATCGTCGATGATAATTGAAGTCGATAAGTCACTTCGCCCACACGTTCCAAGATAGGAAACAGACCAATATATCGGGGACTAAGCTTTCCACGCTTCCCAAACCTCATCACGCCTTTCATCGGAGATACTTTCACAAAAAATAGAATCTCCAGGCTCAAACTGTAATGGTCTTTTACGCCGATCTGCATAGCTTTTCTGTCGACTTTGAGCTGTCAACATCTTCTGTCTGATCAGGCGCACCACATCAACATACTGCTGAATCAGATCCGGTCCTGTCAATAGTTGGTCACCAGTCTCAAACCAATCCAACGGTGTACGACAAGGACTCCCATACAAAGCTTCATACGGAGCCATATCAATACTGGAATGATAACTGTTATTATATGAGAACTCCACCAGTGGCAAGTGTTGACTCCACGAACCTTGCCAATCCAAACAACATGATCGTAGCATATCTTCTAATGTCTGAATAGTCCTCTCGGACTGACCATCAAATTGAGGATGATACGCCAAACTAAATGCCAATTATGTGCCCAACGCCTTTTGAAAGCTTTGCCAGAAGCCAGAAGTAAAACGCGGGTCACGATCTGACACAATAGATATCGGAATTCCATGCAATTGCACAATCTTTTCAACATAAAGCTCTGCCAATCTCTGAACATTCCACGTCACCTTGATCGGCAACAATCTCGCTGTCTTGGTTAGACGATCAACTAACAGCCAAATGCCATCATAGCCCTGAGAAGTATGGGGTAAACCCACAATAAAA
This sequence comes from Amorphophallus konjac, assembly GCA_022559845.1. Classification (NCBI taxonomy): domain Eukaryota; kingdom Viridiplantae; phylum Streptophyta; class Magnoliopsida; order Alismatales; family Araceae; genus Amorphophallus; species Amorphophallus konjac. The sequence goes on from CM040119.1 coordinate 31,132,495, forward strand.
TCAGTAGTGACATGATCCCACTTCCACATCGGAATCTCCAAGGGTTGAAGCATTCCTCCAGGCCTTTGATGCTTAGATTTGACCTGTTGACACGTCAAACATTTAGACACAAAGTCAGTCACATCCCTTTTCATACCTGGCCACCAAAACTGCCTTCTCACATTATGATACATTTTCGTGGTGCCGGGATGAATAGCATAATGGGATCCATGCGCTTCACGCAAAATAACATTCCTCAGTGATTCATCAGCTGGAACATAAAGTCTATCTCTGAATCTAACCACTGAATCATCACCAAACTCCGCATCTGGCATTAACACAACACGAGACAACTCACAATCTGCCTGCTGTGCCTCCCTGATCTGCTGGTAAATTGCTGGAGTCATCACTAGACTAGCAAACACGGCTACCATCGGACCACGGGAAATTTTCAATCTGAATGTCTCACAAGGAAACTGTTCCCACAACTTCCATTCTCATATCAACAAATGACTGATATGCACATTCCTGCTCAAAGCATCAGCCACCACATTCATCTTGCCAGGTTGATAAGACAGAGTAAAATCATAGTCTTTCATATACTTCATCCACCTGAGCTGACGAAGATTCAAATCCTTTTGAGAAAACACATATTTCAAACTTTGATGATCTGTGAAGATCTCAAATTTCTCGCCATACAAGTAGTGTATCCATATATTTAATGCAAAAATCACCGCCGCCAACTCTAAATCATGACTGGGATAATTTTCTTCCTGTTGCTTTAATTGCCGGGACGCATATGCCACAACCTTGCCATGCTGCATAAGCACTGCATCCAAACCTACTCAAGAAGCCTCCGTACTCACAACGAATCCACCCGAGCCAGAAGGCAAAACAAGCACTGAAGAAGTGGTGAGCATCCTTTTCAATTCATTGAAGCTCTGTTCACACTTATCCGGCCACACAAACGGCACATCTTTGCAAGTCAACTTGGTCTTTGGCGCGATAATCTGTGCAAAATCTTGAATGAATCTTCTGTAATAACCTGCAAGACCCAAAAAGCACTTGACCTCTGTCACAGTCTTAGGGCTCTGCCATTGTAGAACAACTTCAATCTTAACCGGATCAACTGCAACTCCATCACCAGAAATCATGTGGCATAGAAAATGAACTTCCCTAAGCCAAAACTCACATTTGCTAAATTTTGCATAGAGCCCGTGATCTCGCAGAGTCTGCAAAACTACCCGAAGATGCTGAACATGTTCTTCCTCAGAGGCAGAATAGATAAAAATGTCATCGACAAAGATCACCACAAATTGGTCCAGATAGGGACGAAACACACGATCCATTAAGTCCATAAATGCTGATGGAGCATTGGTTAGCCCAAATGGCATAACCAAAAATTCATAATGACCATACCTCGTACTAAAGGTAGTCTTCTCCACATCAGATTCCCGAATCCTCAATTGGAAATAATCAGATCGAAGATTAATCTGTGAAAAGACACTACCCGACTGAAGTTGGTCAAACAAATCATCAATCCTGGGCAAATGATACTTATTCTTGACAGTCACCTGATTTAATTACCTGTAATCAATACATAGCCTCAGGATTCCATCTTTCTTCTTCACAAATAACACAAGAGCACCCCATGGAGAAAAGCTAGGACGGATATAGCCCTTTTCCAGCAATTCTAGCAACTGTGCTCTCAATTCTTTCAATTCCGCAGGAGCCATATTGTAAGGTGCTTTTGATAAAGGTGCCGTACTTGGAATTAATTCAATTACCATCTCAATCTCTCGCTGTGGGGGTAAGCCTGGAAACTCATCAGGAAACACATCAGGAAATTCACAAATCACAGGAATATCATTTATCTCATGCTGTGGTGTCTCAACAGTCACCACGGAAGCAAAGAATCCCTGACAACCTGCATTACGTAATCTACAGGCTGGAATAGCAGAAATAAGCAAGCGAGAAGAACGAGATCGAACACCTTGAAAATAAAATGCCACTTTCCCAGATGGCTGAAAATAAACTTTCTTCGATTTACAATCAGCCACGGCTCCATAACCCTCTAACCAATCCATGCCCAGAAGAACATCATAGTCTACCAGCTTCAACGCATATAATCTAGCTGGTAACTGCTAATTCCCAATCACTATTGGAGTCTCATGAAGACATAAAGGTGTAAACATGAACTCCCTATAAGACAATTCAACAAGTAACTCACAAGACATCTCTGATGTTAGCTCCTCAATTCAGGCAACAAAATCTTCAAAAATAAATGAATGAGAAGCACCTGAGTCAAATAAAACACGAGCTGCATGTCCATAAATCATAATGGCACCTTCCACCAGATGAGACGCCACTACTTCAGAACACGTCATGTGTGTGACTCTCCCTTTCTGCTTCTTTCCGCCTACCGTAGACTGTTGGGATGACGATACTGATGCCTGCGAATACTGCTGCGACTGTGTAGGTGGTGGATGTTGTGCATCCCTTTAGTTTTGATGATGACAAAGGATATGTTTAATTGCTCCTTCAATATAAAGTAATGGACTCATGATAATTTGATGATGACAAAAGATGTGGTTAACTAATTCAATGCAAATCTGATAGTTCAAGTAATTTCAGGTATACTGAAGTTCTAATGAAGTCAACAAATCAGAGGAAGTTGTCAAGGTTTCTTGTCGACCAGAGTGGTAGTCATTGTCGACCAACGAACCCAACCAAACACAGTTCAAGCTACGTTTCCTCTGTACGCGCTCTGGTTGTCGACCAGAGCCCTGCCCGTTGTCGACCACGAAGCAATACAAGCAAATCCAACTCTGTACAGACTTTCCTCTGTACAGACTTTCCTCTGTACAGACTTCGTTGGTCAACCAAAGGCCTGTCCGCTGTCGACCACGAGGCAATACAAGCGAATCCAACTCTGTACAGACTTTCCTCTGTATAGACTTTCCTCTGTACAGACTTCGGTGGTCGACCAGTTACTTTTCCGCTGTACAGACTTCAGTGGTCAACCAAAGGTCTGCTCGTTGTCGACCACGGAACAGACAGAGCATCAGACTGAAGGACCAGCTGTCTGGACATTGTTCTTTGTCGACCAGCGACAAGCTCATGGTCGACCACAGGCAAAGCAGCGTCCAGAACCGAACTCTAACCCAATTCAGTTTCTGTTGAGAAAAACCTGCAGGTTGTTGCTGCAGGTTGTTGGGCTGTTCAGAGGATAAGATTCCGCACGGGATTCAAGGAGAGAATCGTGCTAAGAACCGGTCAAACCTCTTCTAGATTTTACTTAATCTTCTCCCTGTTTTTTAGCGGGTAATCGAACAGGTTTGCACTTGCGCGAGAAACAGCTCCGAGCTTGATAAGAACTGGTGCAACAAGGAGAAGAGAACACAGAGAACTGAATATGGAAAAACAGAGAAGAAGCTAAGGAAGATCAGGATCAGAAGTTTCTCTAATCAGAAAAGGAAGAGTGGCTCTCCTACAATCAAAAAGCTGCAGAAGACAGAAGTGCTCTTCGGTGCTGCAGAAAGAAGACCTGGCTCAAGGCGTTGCAAGTTCCAGCAGCAAGGCAGCAGAAGGCATCCTGCTGGAAGTCCTACAGGGAGTCTTGCCTTGTTCTCTATGTGATTGAGTCCCAAGCTGAACTCCTTAATTACTCTGCTTCAAACGTTTATGTTCAGCTCTGTTACAAGTTTTTCTACTCATCTTTACAACTAGTGTCAAGCTGTGTGGCAGCGGGTACAAGCTGTGTGTCAGCAGGAAGAAGCTGTGTATCAGCGGTGTATTGATTGAGATCAGGATTTCTCATTAGTGAAGCCTTGCTCAAGTTGAGCAAGGGGTGGATGTAAGTCTCAGGAAGAGACTGAACCACCTAAAAATCCTGTCTTGTGGTTTTGCTTGTGGTGTGTGCTCTTCCTATTATTTGCTATCGCTATAGTTATCAGTTTTATCTTTGCAATCCATCGTTTGCTTAAGGTCTAGTTGATCCTTGGTTTATTAATTGAAAAAAGGGGCTAGATCTATTCACCCCCCCTCTAGATCTATTCAGTCCGTACTCAACACGTGGTATCAGAGCCAGACTCTCCAAAAATGTGGTCTAACAACCAGGAGAGGCCTGCCGGACTGAACTCTAGAAGTCTAATGGCTGAGGGACACTCAGTAACTAGACCACCATATTTCGATGGAAATGATTTCTCATACTGGAAAAATCGTATGCAGGTGTTCTTGAGAGCACAAGATCATGAGATGTGGAGAGTAGTAAGCCGAGGACCCTACGAGCTGCCCGAAGATGAGGATACCTGGACTAGAGAACAGGTCAGAAAATCAACCATCAACTGGGGAGCCATGAACGTAATGCAATGCGCACTACACCCCACGGAGTTCTCACGAGTTTCACAATGTGCAACGGCCAAGGAAATGTGGGATCGACTAGTAGTAATCTATGAAGGTACTTCAGAGGTAAGGGAGTCAAAAGCAAATATGCTAGTTTCAGAGTATGAAATGTTTAGAATGAAAACTGACGAAAATATTTCTGAAATGTATGCTAGACTAGTGCAATTAACGAATAGTTTAAAGAGTCTAGGGAAAACCTACAAGGAACAGGAATTAGTGAGGAAGATCCTAAGATCCCTCACTCCTATGTGGCATACCAAGGCCACAGTAATTGAGGACTCAAAGAACCTCACCACTATGACTGTGGATGAACTAGTGGGATCCCTAATGGCCTATGAGGTCAATCTGAAAAGAAAAGAAGATGAGGGCAAGAAAAAGAACCAGCTCGCCCTAAAAACTAAAATAGGCACCTCTGAACTATCTGACACTGATAACTCATCTAGCACAGGTGAGGAAACTGGTGAGCTAGCCATGTTAACAAGAAAATTCAAAAGGTTTCTGCGGAAGGAAGGTAAGGGATTCAGGAATCCTAAGGGCATGGTAAGAAAGTCATCTCAGTTTAAGTTTGATAAAAATAAAACTTCATCTAACAAACTTGTCTGCTACAACTGCAGGAAACTAGGACACATAAAGGCTGAATGTCCAGAGACTCCTAAGAAATCAAGCTTCAAGTGGAAAGGCAAGCAACTAAAAGCAATGATAAGCACATGGAGCGAGGAGGAGGAAAGCAGTAAGGAGGAAACAACTTCCGAGGAAGAAGAAGGAAACATCTGTTTGATGGCCAAAGGAGATAGCGATGATCTTGAGGTAATCCCTCCGTTTCAAGAATTTTCTAGCTCAGATTGGGAAGAAGTCTACTCAGACTTACTTGATGCATATGAAAGAATTAGAAAGGAAAATAAGAGTTTGAAGAAAAAGCTTAATCAGATCAATAATGACAGCAACCCATTTGCCAACAGAATTGAACTAGAATTAGAAATCACCACCTTGAAAAATAAGCTGAAACAATACGAGACAGATGAAGAAAATGTCAAATGGCTGTTAGAAGAAAATGAGTCACTGAAAACCACAATTGATGAGGTAAAATTAAAGACTCAAGAAAGTGAACAGCAAACTAAGGTAACTCAAGAAAGAAACAACTCACTCAAGGAGGAAAACTGTCAACTTCTGGAAGAAATAGAAAGAATCCAGAGTGAACTGAAAAACAAACAGGAAACCTTGGAAAAAATGACTAAAGGTCAAGAAAACTTAAATGCTGTCTTGGGAATAAAAGTAAACTTTCAAAAAGAAGGGTTAGGATACAATCCTACGGCTAAAAAGGAATTCCAAATAAAAACCGTAACTGGGATTGCTGACTCAAAAGGAAAAGGGCCCCTAATCAATCTATACCAAGACAAACAAGAGGAGGTAGCTGAATGCTCCTCCAAAAGGAATAATGTCACCAAGGAAGAGAGAAACATTAAAGAGAAAACAGCCAATCAACATAAGCTTAAAAATAATAGATAAGAAACTCAAATTCACAGAAATAACCAAACAAACCAAGTACTAAATCAAGTTAAAGGACATAAATCTGGAAAACAAGATGTCTGGAGACAGGCTGGTCGACAACCGACCCCTCCTCTGTCGACCAGAGGATCTGCCAGAACAAGCGCTGGCTTCTGAAAAAGCAATGGTCGACCACAGACACACCAGATGTCGACCATGACCAGACACGCAAACAGAAACCACAGATTTTCTCAGGTGAAACAAAATGAAAATTGGAAATCAAAAAGGTGGATTCAGATTAAAGAAACATTAGAACAAAAGCCACCCAATCTGAACAAAGTCAGAGACGAAAAATTAAACTGCTCTAAGAAAATCTGGGTTCCCAAAGGATTGTTACAGCAATTTCACAATTTTACAAGTTATCTTGGACCCGGGTACCATTGGGGTCCAAAAATTTCTGTGTAATTCATGATGCAGGAATGTCTGGCAGCCATGCACAATAAGTGGTACTTAGATAGTGGTTGCTCAAGACACATGACGGGAGACAAGACCAAGTTCTCCCAACTAAGCTCAAAAGATGGAGGTTATGTGACCTTTGGAGGAAATAACAAAGGTAAGATCATCGGGACAGGTAAAATAGGTAAGAACTCCTCAAACAGTATTGAAAATGTACTGCTGGTAGATGGACTGGAATATAACTTGCTGAGCATCAGTCAGCTTTGCGACAAAGGCCATAAAGTAATATTTGACTCCAAGATCTGCAAGATTATTGAACCAAATTCAGATACAGTCAAGTTTATGGGCCAGAGAGTAAACAATGTCTACATAATAGACTTGGATGATCCAGCCCACTCCAACCTGTGCCTAACCGCCAAGAAAGAGGACCTGACCTGGCTGTGGCACCGAAGGCTAGGGCATGTTAGCTATAGGGTGTTGCATAAACTGGTGAAGAATAAAATGGTTCTTGGTATGCCTGAAATTTCGTTTGCTCAAAATGTCAAAGTATGTGAATCATGTACCCAAGGTAAGCAAACAAGAAAATCATTCAAAGGTAGAACTGAAAGTCAATCTTCTAGACCACTAGAACTTGTGCACATGGACCTTTTTGGCCCAACAAGAACTGCTAGTCTTAGTGGTAAGAGATACGGTTATGTACTAGTTGATGATTTCTCTAGATTCACATGGGTAATATTTCTATCTCATAAAAGTGATGCCTTTTCTGAGTTTCAGGAATTTTACAAAAGAATGAAGCAGGATGGTAAGTCCAAAGTGTGTACAATCATATCTGACCATGGGGGGGAGTTTGAAAATTTTGATTTTGATGTATTCTGCAGAAACAAGGGCATAACCCACAGATTCTCCTCACCAAGGACACCGGAGCAAAATGGAGTTGTAGAGAGGAGGAACCGCACTCTTGTCGAGATGGCTAGAACCATGTTGGTTGAAGCTAATCTTCCAAGGAAGTTTTGGGCTGAGGCTGTCAACACAGCATGCTACATTGTAAACCGGGCAATGGTAAGACCATCTAGTGCAAAAACTCCATATGAAATGCTCAAAGGTAAGAAACCATCTCTAGCTCATCTTAGAATCTTTGGTGCAAGATGTTTCATTCATAACAACGATAAAAGAGTGTTGGACAAGTTTGAACCAAAGAGTGACTCTGGAATATTCTTGGGCTATTCTGACCGATCAAGAGCCTATAGGGTTTTTAACACCAAAGATCAAATTGTTGAAGAATCCCCTCATATCTCATTTGATGAAGTCAATGATCTTATTAAAAATGAATAGGTCAGCAAGGAGGAAGAAGATGGAGAATTTCTGAAAGACAAAGAAGAACCGAAGGAGAATGAAGAAGCACAGAATCAAGAAAGAAACCAAGGTAATTCTAATGATCAGACCTAAGGAGAGATCATCTCAGGTAACAATCTTGAAAACTTGAGACTTCTTAGAGATCATCCCTTAGATAACATTATTGGTGGAATACATGATCCTAGGAAGACTAGATCTCAAATTAAGGCCATAAATGAACTGGATCAACTTGCTCTTGTGTCCCAAATAGAGCCCAAATCTATAGAGGAAGCCTTAAAAGATGAATCATGGATAAATGCTATGCATGAAGAACTAAATCAATTTGAAAGAAATCAGGTGTGGAGCCTTGTCCCTAGACCTACATCTCACCCTGTAATTGGAACCAAATGGGTATATAAAAACAAGTTGAATGAAGAAGGGGTTGTAATGAGAAACAAGGCTCGGCTTGTGGCTAAAGGGTACAACCAGGAATTTGGGGTTGATTTTGAAGAATCATATGCTCCAGTTGCTAGATTAGAAGCCATCAGGATATTGTTAGCCTTTGCAGCATCTCATGGAATCAAATTACAACAAATGGATGTAAAAAGTGCTTTTCTAAATGGCATTATAAAAGAAGAGGTCTATGTGGAACAACCCCCTGGTTTTGAAAATGATGAACTTGCTAATCATGTTTTCAAATTGCACAAAGCCTTGTATGGATTAAAGCAGGCTCCTCGGGCTTGGTATGAAAGGTTGAGCTCCTTCCTCACCAAAAAGGGATACTCAAGAGGTAAAATTGATCAAACATTATTTTCCAAGACCCAAGGTAAGCATATACTGATTGTACAAATCTATGTGGATGATATTGTGTTTGGATCTACTGAAACCTCTTTGTGTACTGAATTTGCAAATTTAATGACTAATGAGTTTGAAATGAGCCTAATGGGTGAGTTACAATTCTTTCTTGGATTGCAGATCTCACAATGCAGAGAAGGATATTTTATAAATCAATCCAAGTACATAAAAGAAATGTTGAAGAAATTTGGCATGGAAAGCTGCAAGCCAATCGAGTCACCCATGGGTACAAGTGCAACCTTGGAAGCAGATACAAAAGGTAACATGGTAGATGCCAAGAAATACAGAGGTATGATCGGATCCCTACTATACTTAACTGCATCAAGGCTAGATATTCAGTTCAGTGTATGCATGTGTGCTAGATATCAGTCTAGTCCTAGAGAATCACATTTAGGAGCTGTCAAGCGCATCTTTAGATACCTTGCCGGCACCCAAGAATTGGGTTTGTGGTATCCTACCTATTGCAAACTAGATCTGATTTCATATTCGGATGCTGATTATGCTGGTTGCAAAATTGATAGGAAGAGTACTAGTGGATATTGTCAATTCTTAGGTGACTGTTTAATATCATGGGCTTCTAAGAAGCAACACTCTGTGGCACTCTCCACTGCTGAGGCTGAGTATGTCGCAGTAGGAAGTTGTGGTACACAGGTTATGTGGATAAAACATCAACTCCACGACTACAATGTAGATCTTGGCTGTGCACCCATTTTATGTGACAACACTAGTGCTATTAACTTGTCTAAAAACCCCATTCAACACTCTAGGACAAAACACATTGAGATCCGTCATCATTTTCTGAGAGATGAGGTATCCAAAGGAAATTTCATGCTTCAATTTGTAGAAACTGAAAAACAATTGGCAGATATCTTCACTAAACCCCTTAACAATGACAGATTTTCCACTTTAAGAAGGGAGTTGGGTTTATGCAGAACATCATCTGAAAATTATTGAAATATTGATATGTTCTGTTTATGGCTTTCTGTCATTTCTGCAAGTAGTTGTGTCAGTTAAATGTCTACTACCGGTAGGATTGGGGGTTCAACTGTTTACTCCAGCAAGTTCTGCAAATTCCTAGCTTTGCTACTGGTTAGCTCTGGTGGTCGACCCAAGACAAGGCATTGGTCGACCAAGACATCAGGACAGGAGACTGTTTGGTTCTGTGATTATGCAGGTGTCGACCATAGGCGGTCCCATTGTCGACAACAGACTTGTCAGCAAGCAGATGTCAATTTCAGGCAGGATCTGTGACTGCGCAGATGTCAACCAGAGACAGCTCCATGGTCGACAATGGAAGGTAGAAAATCGTCTGATTTGATTAAACTAAATTGGGCACTGATCCGTCTTCACTCAATCATCTTCATCCATACTTTCCATTCCTTGTGTCTTTCTATCTCATCCTGGCCAACATAATTGTTTATTTCAGCATGGATTCTCAAATTGAGGGGGAGAAAAAGTGTAAACTCATTCCTTGGTAAAACATTGAATAACCTAACCATATCTTCCACTAAAATCACCAAAGTAATCAATAAGAGTAGCGGTTGAGTGTAGTAATGAGGATTTGGACTGTACTACTTCAATAAAGTCAAGCCATAACTATGATTCTGTCACATGATTTTGAAGACTTATGATTTTTAGTAGTGAGTCGGTTTCTCTACCTGTGCTAATTCTGAACAGTTAATATAAATCCAATAATATAGCATGAATGCACGTGGAATACGCCATAATTCTGTCTTCATGGTAGAGCAATGGATTGGATTCTGAGAAACTACTGTCTCCCATGTTAAAGAAAAAATTGGATGAAAAATAAGTGAGAGGCATGTGTGTCATGAAGAATCAATCTATCTCTGCTGCTCTCAAAAATTATTGAGATTGGACATACTGAGTAACTGGGGATATTGGCGTCTGATAAACGTATATCCTCACGGATAAAAGGTGTGTCCCAGTTAAAAGTGGAATGGTTAGACATGCTAAGTAGCCGAGGTTTCTGGCGTGTAAAAAGCGTGTCTCCTCGTGTAGAAAAGCATGTGATAAACCTGACCACAGCTTTCAAAATACTTCAAAAAGCAAAACTCAAAATTATCCAAAATGACAGAGGAACATGGTTGACCAAAGGCATGACATGCAAAGACAAACTGAAAACACTATTCAGCTAGCACAGTTAGTAAAACAGCCTCACGAATTCTATTATAAGTTTGAGAAGTCATATGGAGGAAAATTAGATATGGGGCGCAAGTTTATTGGTGCAATACCTTCAAATTCAATGAACCACAAGGCCCACTCTACTTGTTTACAAGGTGGTCTTTGCTATGAGTGGATGGGTTAAATAAATGTTTCATTAAGGAAAGGGTGTACACTTTAATTAAACCCCCAATTTTATTTCGGCTGATTTATTCATGTCCTCTCGTTTTTCCACATCGCGTTGGTTCCACTACCCTAGGTTTTAAGACCCCGGTCCTACTCTCTGATATCCTGCCCTATAAATTACACCGACTGGGTCCCCAATCTTCTCACCCTCACCGTTTTCACCATTCACGGTCGTCCTCCGCCTCCAGTCCCCTTTTCGACCCCTTGTGCATCCCTCTCTCGCCTCAACTCGTTCTCTCGCATCCCTCCACCATGGTTCCGCCGCGTGCTCAGAGGTCGTCCAAGCGAGCAAGGGATAAGGTTCCTGCCGAAGCGCCGCCGCCGTCCAAGCACTCCAAGCAGACGGTCACGCAGGGTCAGCCATCGACCCCTCAGCGGTCGACAACGGATGCGACCGCAACTTCAGATATGCCCATCGTCCATCCCATATCTGGCTCACTGAAGCCCCGGACCATCTTACCACCGAGAATAGTAGATTTCTCCGATCAGCAGCTGATGGAGATGTTCCCGGAGCTGCGGGAAGTTTTGGACGCCCAAGGCTGGACAGAGTTTGTCTCTGCACATACTATGTATTCCCCACAGCTTGTGCAAGAGTTTTACCACAACCTGCAAGTCGTGGATGATAAGGTCTATTCAGTAGTTCAAGGTGTCGTCGTCAGCCTCGACTTCAAGCTACTCCACAAGGCGCTGCACATCTCCCGGCATGGTGCTGCCTTCAATCCTGAGGATTTTGACTTCAAAGCAGCTTATGCCGTGGTCACCGGCCAACCAGTTCCTGAGGTTCTCCCAAAATCCCTCAATGCCAACACTTTTCCTCCTCTTCATCGGTTGCTCCATCACCTTCTTACCACCATAATTCAACCACGAGGAGGCGCCAGGGAACATGTCAGTCGACTTCACCTATTTCTTCTCCATGGCCTCATCACACGTCAACCAATCTGCCTTCCCAAGCTCATGCAGAACACTTTCAAAACCCTCTTGCATTATCCCCTGAATTCTCTTCCTTATGCTGCCCACATAACTGCCATTTTGGAAGCAGCAGCTATACCCATTCCTCACGCTCCGCGCGTTGTCATTCCTAAACGGCACGTATATTCGTTCCATTACGTGACCACATTTTTGGGCTATAAGAAGATAGGAGATCAAGTCCAGCGCACCCTACCATCCAAGGGTAAATCCACAGCACCATTGTCTCCCTCTTCTCCACCACAGACACCAATTCATGTTAGCCCTGCTGCAACCCCTCCACCTGTGGTGCTTCCCACTCACACTCCCACTTTTACCACCACTGCTACCCATCCTCCACCTTCACTCGCTATTGTGCCATGGCTACCAGGCACTGTAGCCACTCATATTCCATCTACGTCTGTTCCACCTACGTCTACTTCTGCTCCACCACCTCCTTCCACCTCCAACACTGAGTCTCACGGAGTGCTTCTCCAGATAGCATCTCAGCTGACCTCCCTCTCAACTCAATTCCAATCCTTTCAAGAAAGTATGAATGCTGCAACCGGGCGCTTGGAGCTGAAAGTCCAAAGACTAGAGCAGCAGATGGAGACCAGGTTCATCAAGCAACAGGAACACTCAGAACATGCTAGTTCTCGGTTTAACAGACTGGTTGCCACATTAGCTGAAGTGTCAGCAGAGATGGGGACACACATTGCGTTCACCAACCAGCAGATTAAACAGAATCACCATGCTACTATCTCAGAGATCCAGAAGCTTAGGCTTTCTTATGCCCACATAGTTGACAAGCTGGATCGGATGGCAGAGAATGTGAAGCCCGAGACTTCTTCGTCCTCCTCAGAGTGAATGTCTGGATACTCCTCTTTTTGCTGTTGACAAAGGGGGAGAGAGAGTCTTTGTGTGTCATTGTGTGTCTAGGTGTCCTTGCCTTTGTTTTTGAGTCATTCATGTAACTCATGTTATGATACTTTTGAAAGGCATATCAAATGAATTTTTTGGCTGAAATCTGTGATAATGATACATGTTCTGATAGTTTCTGAATGGCATATCAAATGCATTTTCTGGTTGAAATAATCTCCTGATGATCACAATGACTCATGGTTGTCATCATCAAAAAGGGGGAGAATGTTGTGCATCCCTTTAGTTTTGATGATGACAAAGGATATGTTTAATTGCTCCTTCAATATAAAGTAATGGACTCATGATAATTTGATGATGACAAAAGATGTGGTTAACTAATTCAATGCAAATCTGATAGTTCAAGTAATTTCAGGTATACTGAAGTTCTAATGAAGTCAACAAATCAGAGGAAGTTGTCAAGGTTTCTTGTCGACCAGAGTGGTAGTCATTGTCGACCAACGAACCCAACCAAACACAGTTCAAGCTACGTTTCCTCTGTACGCGCTCTGGTTGTCGACCAGAGCCCTGCCCGTTGTCGACCACGAAGCAATACAAGCAAATCCAACTCTGTACAGACTTTCCTCTGTACAGACTTTCCTCTGTACAGACTTCGTTGGTCAACCAAAGGCCTGTCCGCTGTCGACCACGAGGCAATACAAGCGAATCCAACTCTGTACAGACTTTCCTCTGTATAGACTTTCCTCTGTACAGACTTCGGTGGTCGACCAGTTACTTTTCCGCTGTACAGACTTCAGTGGTCAACCAAAGGTCTGCTCGTTGTCGACCACGGAACAGACAGAGCATCAGACTGAAGGACCAGCTGTCTGGACATTGTTCTTTGTCGACCAGCGACAAGCTCATGGTCGACCACAGGCAAAGCAGCGTCCAGAACCGAACTCTAACCCAATTCAGTTTCTGTTGAGAAAAACCTGCAGGTTGTTGCTGCAGGTTGTTGGGCTGTTCAGAGGATAAGATTCCGCACGGGATTCAAGGAGAGAATCGTGCTAAGAACCGGTCAAACATCTTCTAGATTTTACTTAATCTTCTCCCTGTTTTTTAGCGGGTAATCGAACAGGTTTGCACTTGCGCGGGAAACAGCTCCGAGCTTGATAAGAACTGGTGCAACAAGGAGAAGAGAACACAGAGAACTGAATATGGAAAAACAGAGAAGAAGCTAAGGAAGATCAGGATCAGAAGTTTCTCTAATCAGAAAAGGAAGAGTGGCTCTCCTACAATCAAAAAGCTGCAGAAGACAGAAGTGCTCTTCGGTGCTGCAGAAAGAAGACCTGGCTCAAGGCGTTGCAAGTTCCAGCAGCAAGGCAGCAGAAGGCATCCTGCTGGAAGTCCTACAGGGAGTCTTGCCTTGTTCTCTATGTGATTGAGTCCCAAGCTGAACTCCTTAATTACTCTGCTTCAAACGTTTATGTTCAGCTCTGTTACAAGTTTTTCTACTCATCTTTACAACTAGTGTCAAGCTGTGTGGCAACGGGTACAAGCTGTGTGTCAGCAGGAAGAAGCTGTGTATCAGCGGTGTATTGATTGAGATCAGGATTTCTCATTAGTGAAGCCTTGCTCAAGTTGAGCAAGGGGTGGATGTAAGTCTCAGGAAGAGACTGAACCACCTAAAAATCCTGTCTTGTGGTTTTGCTTGTGGTGTGTGCTCTTCCTATTGTTTGCTATCGCTATAGTTATCAGTTTTATCTTTGCAATCCATCGTTTGCTTAAGGTCTAGTTGATCCTTGGTTTATTAATTGAAAAAAGGGGCTAGATCTATTCACCCCCCCTCTAGATCTATTCAGTCCGTACTCAACAGTGGAGGAGGTTGAAACTGCTGTGGCTGTGAGAACTGAACAGGCTGTTTCGGCCTTAACGGACAGTCACGAACCACGTGACCCACCTGATCACATCTGAAACATACCACGGGCATCGAACATGGTCTCCCCAAATGGCTACCGCCACACCGCAGACATGGCCTCGGCTGACTAGCCACCGATCCCTGTCGTTGAAAAGAAGAGGGTGCTGATTGTTGCACGGTACCAGAGGAAGATTTCCTGTCATACTGCTTCTTGGATTTCCTGAACATCCGCTTGAATTTGGATTTCATGGAAGAAGTACCACTAGCAGAAGGAACAGAAGATGGTACCCCCATTACACTAGGTAAACTACTAGCCTGTTGATGCTGTTCACTCTGCTACATCGGCTTAACTTGGGTTCGCCCTCGAGTTCTTGCCATATCCAGTTCTAATGTTGCTGCTGCCTAATAAGCCACATCTAACTCTGCCACTCGAGTTGCAATCAAAGGCTGCCTCAGCTCTGGCTTCAAACCACGTAGAAATTGCTCAGTCTTCAGCCCATCATCAGCAAGAATATGAGGAGCGTATCGACCCAATTCCATAAATTTGTTCCGATATTGCAACACTATCATATCACCTTGAGCCAACTCCATGAACTGGTACATTTTGTCCATCTTGAGATAAGCTGGACTGTATGTACACTCGAACGAAGTGACAAATTCCTTCAATGCGATCAGTCGAAGAGGACGGGACTTGAAGGTCACCTCCCACTCCGTGGTCCACCACGCGAGTGCAGCCCCCTGCAATTGAAACGTAGCTAGCATCACCTTCTCATCTTCAGTGCATTCCATAGAACGGAACACACGCTCGGTTGCATCCAACCAAACCCTAGCCGCATCTGGATCAGCTTGTCCTTCATATGTTGGTGGGTGGATGTTGTACCCGGATAATTTCTCCAGCAAAATACCCAGAAATAAGGGTTCGGGAATTTCCTCGAATACCTTCAAGGCATGGGCTACCCGGCCTCTCCGACAACCCAGTGGGCCCAACCAATGGCCCCAACCCGCTAGTCGAGGTATACGGCGGCACTAGCAATCAATCGGGACCACTCACGACTCACAAGTTGTGGACTTTGCCCGCATTCTACACGACCACCCGGGCCCGGGGACACTGCGACTACAAGCCACGCCACGTGGCACTCAGTGAAAAGGCCAGGGGCTTACCTCGGAACGCCTTCTTTCAACCCTCCAACGTCAAAGGGAGACCCAAATAGGTCAACCACAGGCTCGGGAGGCCCGCAGTACGTGTGTACGGCTCACACACGTGTGTTCGGCATTCTGCCGAACACCTTGTGGGTGCACATATTTCCACACTTCTACACCAACCCGTGGGCCACCCCGTGATTCCAGTGCACTAATTGGGTCCTACAACGACCCCCCAGCAAGCCGGGGCCACCCCCGACCCTCAGACATGTGGCAATATGCCACCCAACTTTAGCTCTCGGGCCAACCCGAGGCTACTATGCCAACCTACCGTACAACATAGCACGCAACACGAGGCGAGGCCCATGGGCCCAAAGTGCCTCCTCCCAGCCCCTATGGACTTCTACCCTCGACCCTAGGCCAAATCCAAGGTCTGTCCGTCACCTACGCG
Source organism: Amorphophallus konjac (assembly GCA_022559845.1). Lineage (NCBI taxonomy): Eukaryota > Viridiplantae > Streptophyta > Magnoliopsida > Alismatales > Araceae > Amorphophallus > Amorphophallus konjac. Next base: position 31,148,685 of record CM040119.1, read on the forward strand.
GCTCATTCGGCAACTCGGGGTGTGTCGGGCATTTGCCCGAACACTTTGCGAGCGGCTACCATGACTCGAAGATCAGCGGCCCCCATGGGCCATTGCAATATCCCGGAACTCCGTATCCTTCAAAGGATATCCCTAAACGATGAAGGAAGACCCCAGGGGGCCATCCCTCGGGGTTACGGCTCTGCCCGGGGCCAGTTCGCCCCGGGGCGTGGCCGCACCCCCAGGGAGGGCAAACTCCTCCGGGGGGTCGCGCCCTCTCCTCAGCCCGGAGGCCCGACGGCCCTCCCCAGTCCCAGTTCGTGCAAACTCTCAATCTCGCGGTCTGAGGTTCGTGCAAGACTCGTTCACTGTACCCGTACGTGGAAGGAGCTGCAAGGAACGTCCACGACAAATCACACGCTCGTCCACGACGAATCACACGCACGAGCGTCTCGGTCCGTGCCCACAAGAGTATCCTTCTAGTATCCTTCTGTCCTTTTCTTCTTAGCCAATTTAGGAAGAAAAATAACCAAAAATCCAATTTTATAGAGGTGGGACCGCTCCCCCCTCTCTCTCTTCCAACCCAGTCCGCCTAAACCCCCCTAAGGGGGGGGGGGTTAGGCGGACCAGCCTGAACCCCCAGGCTGGTCCGCCTAAACCCTTGGATAAAGAAAGATTTTTTAAATTAAAAAAAGCGGCCACTTTGGTCCGCCCAAACCCCCCTGGGTTAGTCTGGTCCTCCTAAACCCCATCAAAAATAAAAAAAAGGTTTTTTCCCTCCGAAGAGGGGTTTTGGCGGACCAGAGCAGCCCCTTGGGCTGGTCCGCCTAAACCCCATCCCCTCCACTCCGTTACACACACAAAAACACACAAAAAATACAAATAAAATAAAATAAAAACACTATTTGGGGGGTTTACCCGGACCAAGTTGGACCCTCAACTTGGTCCCCCTAAACCCCACCCCCACCCCTTCAACTTCCTATAAATTGTCCCCCTTACAAGCTCATGAGCGATATGAAGCAAGAGAAGAACACACGGACTGACGAACAAACTCCCCCGGCCTAATTGTCGCACCCTCGGACCCCCGAGGCCTTCTGCAAGGGTCGGGAACGTAAGAAGGCAAGTGCGCGCGCGGTTGGCTTGCTAGTCGGCTCACACACGCCGAGGGTATGTCTCACGTACTCCCCTCACGCGGTATTTAGCCATCTCACACCAAGCCCCACCTTCGCCGCATAACCGATGACTACGCCAACAACAAATACGCCTGCATCCCGGGTCCGCCTGTGTACGTCAACTTGCGACGGTGACGAAGGGCATTTCATAATGCCGGGCCGGGCCCTGATACGGAACCGCGTGCCCACCGTTCACCTCCCAGTCGACCGTTGGCCCCTCGGATTGACAAATCAAGTCTAGTCGGACCTCTGGCCAGGGAATCATAGTCTCGGGGCCGACCTCGACTCTCCAGTATGACAATACTCGCCGTCCGAGACTTGGGCCCGATCGCTCACCTCGAGCCACGTCCGACCTCCACCAGGCGCCAGTCCGTGTCCGCTTTGGCCACCAAGGCAGTCGGACCCACACCAACTCCTCTGTAAAGAGTCTTTGTAAAACATGCTGATATCCACTTTGTCACGTAATGACCCGGGGACCGACCCACATGCCGAAATTGTCCCGCGGCTTGCGCCTGTTGTACTTTGGCCACTTAGGCCCACTTGTAAAGCCCATGTGGCTCATCATAAAGCCAGTAAAATACAAGTGCCCGCATTCGGTCCCCCAGCTTCCTACCTACGTCACTCGACATCCGTGCCTAACACCCTAACCCCAGTAAACCCCCCTCGGTCTAACGTGCACCCATAGCTGCTGAATGCCCCTGGCCCTCTACCCACGGCTTCAGACATATATACAGACTTTTCTTCAGCTCGGAACGGAGGTATTCGGATTCAATCCGATGTAAATAAACACTGGTTGCTTGCGGCTAGTAGGGAAAGACGTCCAGTACACGATTCCCGCAATCGCCTACGCACTCGCACCCGTGGAACCCTTTTCTCCACGTGTTGCCCGATCACCCGAGTCCATGTGCCGCGCCCTAGTGGCGCTTCCCCGGTCAACCCTTGGTTCCATAAGTGATTTTCGAGAAATTGACTGGCACGCCCGCACCCTGTCCGGTTAACCCTTATCCCGACATTTCCATGCTATTCGACCCTTTTCGACTTTCCATGAAAGGAGAGTGCCCGATACCGCCGTGAGAGGTATGCAACCGTGAAGAGGATACCCGAGATACATCAAACTCCCATATTTTCTTTCCCCGCTGTATCCCTTCCTTTACCCCGGTTATTCAGCATAAAAAACCCGCACGACAGAGAGGATGGCACGCCCGGTGGGACGTCTCCCGCCTTCCTTCCTTTTGTTGAAGAAAAGTCTGTGCCAGCCCTGAAGCCCTGGTGCCCTTTCCCTGTCCTTGCAGGAGAGGCAGAGGAGGGTACTCGCGCGCAGCTTCTGGTTCGCGTTCTGATCGTCGGACCGCTCTCGATGACTGTCAGCAACCGTCACCTCCGCAGCACTCAGCACTCCAGCAACCATGGCAGCCGTCACCTACGGCCGCAACATTATTGCCACCCACACCTGGGTGGGCTACTTGGCGACGCCGATCGCTTTCGGCAGCTTCGCCCCTGTTATCGGAACACCCTACTTCTTGGGTGTGGTCCCCGTGGCTGCTCTTCAGCCAACTCCAGTCTCTCTATTGGCTCCTGTGGCCAACGTGCCACATGCATCCCCAGTCCCGGTGGCCCACCTGAGTGCCAGGCATCGGACCATCACTACTGGCCCCTGCAGGGCCCCCAAGTCAACGACGGCCCGGGTGAGCGTTAGCTCCCGAGGCTAGCCTCGTCCGATCTCCAGCTCGGGCCCCGTGCCCCGGACTTCGGTCACTACTGCAACATTTTCCTAGGGTTCTCAACCCCGAGCCCCAGTCAAGCCGGCACCCAACACGGGCTCCTTGCCCCGGGTCCACGGCTCCTCGGCGTCTCCCTCGGGTCTCCAACCCCGATCCCCAGTCAAGCCGGCACCCAATACAGGCTCCCAGCCCCGGGTCCGCGGCTCCACAGTGTTTGCCTCGGGTCTCCAACCCCGAGCCCTAGCCGAGCCGGTACCCAACACGAGCTCCCAGCCCCGGGTCCACGGCTCTTCAGCATCTTCATCGGGTTTCCGACCCCGAATCCCGGCAAAGTCGACTCTCAACACGGGCTCCCAGCCTCGAGTTCGCGGCTCCCCGGTATTGCATTCGGGACCCCGGTCCCGGGGTCCAGTTGAACCGGTTCTCCCCGTGGGTCTTCCACCCAGGGGGCAATGTTCCTCAGCACCTTCATCGGGCCTCCCGACCCGAGCCCAGACTACGTCGGCACCTATCGCGGGTCCTCAACCCAGGGGAGTCGGCACCTCAGCACCTTAGCACCTCCGACGGCGTTGCCTCCCGGTGCAAGAGTGTCATCTCGAGCATCGGCAACACTCCTATCGGTGCGGGCGAAGGCTTACACCCGAGTCACCCAGCCCTCGACTCCCGGCGTGGGTTACTTATCCCGGGGGCCGGTCCCAGCACCTCAGACTGACAGCTTCACGCTGCCGGTCGCTCCAGGCCGGATCTTCTCGGTCTACCATCTTGGGATGGAGTCTTCCTCAACTCCTCAGAAGAAGCATCGCCATGGCCGCCGGGGCAGGCAACTTGCTGCTGCAACCAGCAACTCCGGCAAGACGGTTCTTGTCGGTGATTTGCGGTTCCGTCTCGACGGGGGTGAACCAATCGTACCCTAGGAACGGACCGTTCCCACCATCCCCACCTCCAATCATTTTGACCTCTTGCGTCAAACATGAGAGGACGGGGCAAAGCTCAAAGGAGCGGATTCCTCGGCGGTGTTGATATTTATTTGCCTATCTTTTATCTTACTTTTGAGGTTTGCAAAGTAATATGGCAAGATGACAAACAAGCAATCAAAGATCTACTCAAACCTGTGAACATGTGAACATGAACCTAGGCAATCATAGCTAGCTCTAGCATGGGCATGCTATCTCAATCAAATTATGCTAAGGAAGAGGAAAAAAACACACGCCGGAGCGTGGAGCAAGGAGTAAATAAAAATACACCGCTAGGGGTGGAACAAGCAAGGAAAATAAAGATTATCGATGAAGAAGACAGTTAATGCCCAATACCAAGGAAAGATGTGATCGCCACCAAAGTAAACACAAGTCAAAGACTCGAATGTACCTTGGAAATAGGTGGATGAAGCACCCGCCCACGGGAGAGAAAACCAAGGAAAGCCTGCAGATCAACTTGGAAGTAACGACCATAACCCCGTGCGTCGCTTAGAAGCGACGGCTGTATGATAGACTGCCAGAAGATAGTGACGCGCCTGCACCAGACCGTCAGGTAACCTGCAGTAGTAAAGCTTGAATTCTTTTAACTCCAACTCTTCCAGCCGGCTAGAAGACTTGGGCCTCGTGCTAATGAACCTGTAAACCTACCAAAGATGTAGAAAGACGAAACAAGACAACCTCAATTAGCCCTCTTCACAAGCATAGCATCAATTCTTAAAGAGCTTGAGAACATCAAAAGGAGAGGGGATTACCGGGGAGTTTTGGTTTTTTAACCCCTCTGGGTGTTTTAAAAGTTTGGGAGGATGTTTGTATGCTTAAAGAACAGTGAAAAACGTGGAGGAAGAGGAGGGACAATGCTTAGATCGGGGAAAAACCAAGGAAGGACTCAAGCATGCAATGATGAACTTGAAAGACAAAACTAAAGTACTCCCTTGATTAGAAGATGGATGGACGTGGGAAGCAGCTCCTCTTAGATGAAGATGGCTCCTGAGTTCGGCAGCACTTCATCGCGAATTCAAATCTCCTCTCCCTTTGGCCATGAAGTCAAGGGTTCTATTTATAGACCCTCAAACTCTTAGGTCGAGCAGAGGATAATTCAGCAAGATAAAGAGATAACTCTTAGCAAATCCTCGAAGATAATATCACCAAGAGTCCATAGAAACAAACGGGGGGTCCTGAGGATCGGATTTGAAAGAGATAACGTCAATCCAAATTCTTATCTCGACCACGGAGTAGCAGAGAAAAGGCCTGAACTGCCAGGACTCTCGGAAGGAAGTAACGGGTGCACGATAGACCGCCACTTGGAAGTAACGCATCAAGGAACGACCGCCATTTTCAACCCTATCCCAAAGAGATAAGATCAACGGGAAGAAGATCCAAACAATAGGACTCTTCAAGGAAGCGACGGCCAAGGCATAGGGCGTCAGAATGAAACGACGGCTGCACGACAGACCGTCATCATCAACGTGGAATTAAAAGGATAAGCTTTGAAAACGAGGCCTTAAGCCTTAGGACTCTTCAAAGAGTAACGGTCCAGGACCCATCCGTCAGAAGGAAGAAACGCGCAAGACTGGGACCGTTATTAGCATTGAGGTTAAAAAATAGAGTGAAGGGTTTGCTAAGATTCATCCAACGAAATGCCACCGGGAGCCACATCTTAATCCGGGAATTAAGACTCAAGAAACAGGCTTCAACTAACCAAGAGACTAATCAAAGAAGGGTGAACAACTCGGAGCATCGTATAGAATGAAATAAGGAGATGACCCGACTTATTGGGTATAAAACGGGTGTCAACAGATGCCCCTCCTTAACGTCCTCTTTGCAGGGGAGCGAGCGGAGATGAAGCGAAAGCGAAATGGAACATGGAGATGAAGCGGAAATGAAACGGAGTGTATCAAAAAGAGGGCGTTAAGGTAAATGACACCCGTTCTGTACCAACAAGCAATAGGAATTTTTTGAAAAACTTTGAATTGATCACAAGGAAAAAGCCAGCCAAAGGGATGCAAGTCTGGAGGAATTAACTAAGGAAAAGAAACACGGCTAGCCGCCGGAGGCAACGGAAAAGAAAGAGACTAAACTCCAGACAGGAATCTTCAGCGAACCAGATCAAGCGAGCAGATCGAAGGAAGCCTTCTAATTCGGAGTGGAATGATTCTCCTTATTCGGGATTAAGAACACAGCTGTTCACCATCACTGAGATATCTTGAATAGATGAAACTCATGAAATGCTCAAAAGAATGCGTATGATGCATGCTGGGCTAAAGGAAAACAAAATCTTCAAAACAAATGCAAAGAAAAATAAAACAGAAAAAAAAATACTCGAGAATAATGTTGCTAGATCGGAGAAATCAGAGTCAGGACACCATCTGCAACCACGGCGTGCAAGATAGAACCATCGTCCCCAAATTTTCCAATCTAACGGCCTATCCAACGATTAAACATGTGAGCTTAGATCATCATCATTTTTGTTTTAGGGGAACATCAGATCCCAGGACACATGAATGACCAGCCGATTCTCGAGGTAATATATCACAGATAACATATAGTAATGCATTAAGGGAATGAGGGAATGATATACAATACCTGACTTACCTGCCGGACGGAAGGCCAAGCGTGATTTTACTCGTAATTCCTTTCATGAAAGACAGGTTAGCCAATAATAATCAAAAATAAGCATCAAGGCATAACCATTGTACGTGCAAGAGGCATCCATAAGGAACATCATGATAGAAAATAGGGTCGTTTAAGCATCAATTAGACCTTTCAATTCATCAAGAAACTAGCAAGCATATAACGGTCTGATGACAGGGCGTCACATAAAGCAACGGATCACCCTTGATCCGTCATAAACAAGGCGGTTCACATTCTTCAATAAAACAGTCCATCACACGTGACGACCTATGAAAGAAGCGTCAGAATGATGTGACGGCCGGTCGATAGACCGTCACATTTCCTGAGTTTTCAAAAAAAAACAACCGAACGGTCACGGCCCTCATTCAATCCACATTCATCACCAAAAACCCAACCGAGAGAAACCACCGGCGACCACCGTCCCCCTACTACCATGGCCGGCGACGAGGCACCCCAGCCGCCACCAAAGAAGAGAGAGAGAGGGAAAAGAATGGCCATACGGCGGTTCCACCGCCGGATTGAACGGGAGGCGATCCCGCCGGTGGAAGAAGAACAACCGGCGAGAAGAAGCCCAACAGAAGAAGAAGAAGTCCCCACGGCCACGGGGGATGAAGGGGAAGCTCCGTTGGGTGCAGAGGAGCCCAAGGAACCAGAGAAGAAGAAGAGGAGAAACATGGACCACGAGGTAAGCCCTCCGCCCTATTTTTCCAAATTTTGATTTTTTTTTGTGTTTATTTATGGATGCATGTGGGAAAAAGGGGTAGAAATGGGTCTACGAACCCATTAGGAACAATTGTAGGCCATTTGGCCAACATGGGAAGCCATGAGAATGCAGGGAAAAAAAACCCCAACTAGCAGACGAAGTGACGGTCCTGCCAGCGACCGTCACTCCCCTGACGCTCCACCCTGAGTGCGTCAGAGACAAGCGACGCCCCAACCCAGGGCCGTTACTTCTGCCAGGGAATTAAACTATTTTTAGGGTTTTCAATTTTCAAAATTTTTATTTTGTTTTCAATTAAGAATGATTATGCAATGATTATATGATGCAAATTGGACTAATTAATGATCTAATATGTAATGCAGGGAAAGAGAAGATCACGGATCTCCTGGCTTCAGATCCGGGCAGTGTACCAGGCATTGCCCGATTACCAGAGAGAGAGACTTGCCGAGATGGGATTCGCCGAGGTGCTTAGCATCGAGGTGATCCGGATGGACACTCCGGTACTATACGCCTTGCACGAGAGATGGGACCCGATCAGCTGAGCTTTCATCTTCCCGTGGGGCCACATGATCCCCACGCTAGAAGACATAGCGAGGATTACCAGATTGAGAGTCCACGGAGCCGCGGTGACAGGGTGGACATACGGTGACTACTGAGAGATGGCGCAGCAGCTGCTCGGGCTAGATTTGATTAGGCCGGGACAGTCCTCCTCCCAGCTTTCGAGGTCAGTGCTGCAGGAGAGCTTGGGACTGAGAGGAGCGGCGATCGCCGTGGGAGAGCTCCCCGAGGAGCACCTGAGCAGAGTGATAGACAAGGTGCGCCCTCGCGTGGTGGCGGAGGCGGGACCAGAGGGAGATAGGGTGCTCAGACGCTTCCTGATGCTGCTATTCGGGAAGCTCCTCTTCGCGACTCGGGCAGATGTCATCAGCTGCAGACTGCTGCCGATGATAGAGGATTTGGGCAGAGTCAGGTGATACGCCTGGGGAGCGGCAGTGCTCGCATTCCTGTTCGAGTCCCTCAGCACTATGGACAGGCAGACGATGCTGGGCGGCTTCTCGCCTTTCCTACGGGTAAATGCACTTCTTATGTGTTCTATTATGCCATGAATATTGATGCTATGATTTATGAAAATGATTTATGCAATGATGCGACTGACTTGACTTCTAAATGCAGATCTGGAGCTATATGTACCTCCCGGGCATCGGGAGAGGCACTTTACTCCATCCTGGCCGCATACCGATCGCGAGGCGTTGGTCGGTGGCGAGGGACACAGGGTCGATCATTAGACTGACCCGGACGATCCAGGACGACTTGGACTCCTTCCCGCATACATCGGTAAGTCCAGAATTCAAAATGATTTCTATATGCTTCTAAATGCTTCTAAATGCTTTCCAAAATGCTTTCTAAATATCTTTTAATGCTTTCATATGCTAACGAATGAACTAAATGCTCTCAGGTGAGATGGACCCCATACCGCGACGAGGGTTATACGGGACAGCCATGGGTGGAGGCGGCCTTATCGTACCGGGGGTGAGACATATGGTTGCATTGCCTCCATATCATCGAGCCTCTGCACTACAGGCTGATCCTGCGGACCCGGGGACTACACCAGCCCGAGGTGACCTTTCCACGCCACAGCGACGACCACCCCGGCAAGTCAGCAAGGGGCATCAGCGGCAATGTGAATTGGTGCGCCCGGAAGGCGAAGTACGTCCACGATTGGAATAGGCGGGGCCAAGCGGTGAAGGAGCGAGACGAGAGCGACGAGGCATATCTGAAGGCCTTTGCTCGACTCTACGGCGACCGGGTGTACCGAGGTACCCGACGACCGGTATGCAATTCTAAAACTCTAAACTTTTCTATTATGCAATGTGCAATGTGATATATGCTGACTCATGCTTTCTAAAATGCAGCTAGACCCCGAGGGACGGATAGCCGAGCTGGAAGGGCTACTCCACTCCACCATCCAACAGCGGGACGGGTACCAGACTGCTTTGGAGCTCTTGGTAAGACTCTAAAAACTTAAATGCTCATGATTTATGTAATGATGTTCATGATGCAAATGCCAATGTCAACTAACCATGACTTCTAAATGCAGCGGGCCGAGGGAGCCCAACGCGCTGGACCGGATGCCCCATCGTCTTCCTCGCAGCCTGCGGGAGGCAGGGCTGAGCAGGAGGCTGACTTTGCTCGGGCAGTTGCCCGGGCCGAGGAGGCGGAGGCCACCCTCGCGGAGCAGGTAAGAGACTAAAAAAAGCTTATGACTATGCCTAATTAAATGCTTCATGACTAATGATATGAAATGCAATCTACAGGCGAGGGATCTAGCAGCAGCAGTGGCCGAGGCCAGCCAGGCGAGAGCTGAGGTAGAGAGAAGCCAGGCCGAGATCGATCGAGCCCGAGCTGAGACGGAGCTGGTACGGGCAGAGATGGCCCGGCTGAGAGCGGAGTCCCTGCGACGCCCAGATGATGCAGAGATGGAACAACTCCGGAAGGAGTTAGCGCGGGCGCGAGCTGAGGTGGAGGAGCTTCGGATCGGGACGACCGACTTGGATCGCTACCGGACCGAGGCACGGGAGACGCGGCGTCAGATCTTTACACTGAAGATCGAGCTGCGGACATTGGAGCGGACGGTCCGGATGATGGGCCGGGGACCGGAGCGGAGTGCCTCCCAGAGTGGGGTACATAGGAGTGCCGCCCCTAGCGGCTCAGTAGGGAATTTCCTTGTCAGCTCCTCCGCCCAGCGGAGGAATGAGAGGGCAGAGAGAGGACAACAGGAGGAGAGTGCTTCCATCGCACCGCCACCCACGAGGAAACCTGAGGAGGGGGAGGATGATGGTGGCTCAGCTGATAGACCGGCCGAATGATGCCTTTTCTTATGTTTTATTTATCATTTGTATAGAACCTTTGGCAAAATGGAATGAGATCCCTTCTTTTTAGTTTTCTGTTTTGTTTTAATTTTTGATGTGAACGTGAATGAATGAATGTGAAAAAATGCAGGATGGACGAAATGTGAATGAATGAATGAGATGTATGCAGGAATGCATGTATGAAAATGGGAAGAAAACGAGGTGTACAATGTGAAAGACTGCCAGGTCTAAGCAAGGGCAGAAGGAATAGCCTGAACTCAGCAGCAGAGAAAGTGACGGTCTAGGATCTGATCGCCATAATCCAACGACGCTCTGGTGAGAGACCGTTAATCATCAGGGGCCCACTCTGGCAGTGGGGCATCAGGATAAACGACGGCCAACTGAGGGTGCGTCAAAGACAAATAACGGCCACGGGTCAGACCGTTGATCATGGCAGAACGATAGTTGGTCAGGACAACTAGCCGGAAATGCGACGGTCTGAAGAAGACGCGTCAGAAATAGACGGTCATAAGCAAGACCGTCAGGAAGTGTTTTAGCCCAGAAGAGAAGGAACTGAGTAGCTGAGAATACGACGGCTTAGGGTTTGCGCGTTACAGAAAACGACGGTAGACCCGTAGACCGTAATTCTCCACAGAACATGATTCGGGGAATTGAAACCCACAAAAAATGCGACGGCCAAGGGCTGGCGCGTCGGAATGAAGTAACGGCCGCACGATGGACCGTCAGAATCTGGGTTGTAATCCGAAACAGATTGAGCCGAGATAACTAAAACCCGAGGTTTAGCCACTTGATCCATCACTAGAACTTATCCTAATTGAAGATAAAGCCTTCTAGCCCGAGTCTTATCCTTCCAAAGTTAAATATAAGCCTTAGCAACTTGAAACCTTAATCAAAATCGCATCTTTGCTGAAACCTCTATTCTAGGGTTTGAAGAGCTCTTCCAAAGAGCAGAAAATATGATGAAGAGGAGCTTCGAGGTGATGGCTATGGAGGAGAAAGCTTACACCGGCCCCAAAGCTGCAAGAAAAGAGCATAGAGAACTCCAGCGGCTGACATCAATTCCCAAGCACTTAAGCTCCAATGCCCAAAGAGTGGTAAGTCCTTACAATTCATCCAAAGTTCAGAATTTTGCTGCACTTATTCTTTTCATGACTTCCTTCCTTCTTTTCTCAAGCCCCTTCCTGGTCCAAGGTGCTATTCCAATCTGAAGTGGGTGGCTCCCATGGTAAAGGCACTTCCCATAGAGATCACCTCCATCCTTAAAGCATGGCACCTTCAACCCCTCTTGGTTTTAGGCAAGAATTTCCAGAAATTATCTTTCGATTGGCCAAGCCTTTCAGCACTTGTGGAACTATGGCATCCACAAACTCATACTTTCATCTTCCCTTCCTTTGAAGTAACCGTCCTTTTAGAAGAGGTAGAGACCTACCTAGCCCTTCCTAAGACTAAGGTGGGGGATGAAGACCGGGTTTGCTACACAATCGAGCCTATCGACCCGTCCTTGATCTTGAGTGATTTCATTCACAATCCAAAGGACGTGAGAACCATGATCAGCCCACACCACATTCACTTGATACCCTTGGCACAGTGGATAGTGTCTCATTGTAAAAACAAGTGGGAGAGACATGAAGCAATAGCCAAGGCGGTGGCGGTTTGCTTGTGCGGAGTCTTTCTTTTTACCACTACCGACCACCTCTTAGACATTCAAAATCTTGGTATTATTAGTGGGCTGTGGCGGGGAATGTCTATCTCTCAAGCGGTCCTCTCATACCTTTATGAAGGACTAAGCTCGGCTTGTACATGAGGACTTTTGTTTGGTTCCATGATACTCCTTGAGTGCTGGATGGGAATAAGAATCAAATTCCTTCCTAAGGAAGACATAATTTCAGCAAGTCGGATCTTCGGGAGCCACCCTCTCTTCTTTATTGGAGGGGCATTTGGATACTCTTCTCAGGTTGAATGCAAGACAGCGGATAAGAAAACTCGGGACGAATGGCGCCTCTTCCTTAACATTCTCCCAATAGACAAATTCATCATGCGACCAAGAGTCCTCCGAAGCACTCTTCTTAAAATACCTGCGGTGTCAAGGCCTGGACCTCCAGCTAGTAGGGAATACTGCCATGGCGATCTACAACCCGCACCGATGCCATCTTCAGATCGGATTACCTGGAATCAGCGTTTCTGCACTATCACACTACCCTCCCCTTCTACCTAGGAAGATGGGGACCGAGGAAGATGAAAGAGCGATCCAGAACGCGCTGACCATGTGGGAGATCAGCAAGGTGCGCCCGTGGCAAGCAGAGGTTGAAGAGAACGACAAAACACGCCGAGATTACATGAAAGAGTTGAGAAGAATCCGCCCTCTTGCGGATAAGAAATTGAATGTATCTTGATTTTCCTTTTTTTGTTCATGAGAGATATCATGTAATTGACAATCGAAGTTGAATTTATCAAGAATTATATTTCATTAATCTTTGCTTGAATGAGATGAGATTGCCATAGTTGAATGATCTTGAGTTCCATCATTTGAAAAGCTAGACTGATGTGAACAGACAGGGCTTCTGGAGGATATGACGGATGTGCACTGGGCCGCTATAAGGAAATAACGGTCCTGCGACAGGCCGTCATAACGAGAATAACAAGAGCCCGGTCTCTGAAGGATATGACGGATGGGTCTTGAGCCGTTATATTCAAGTGACGGTAGATCTCAGACCGTTATAGTGATGGTTCAATGGAAGGGAAGAAGGCCCATGCCTGAAGGGAAATAACGGTCAAATATGGGCCCGTTACATGACGGTAACGGTCTGATGCTGGCGCGTTACACACTCTGAACCTGCAAAGTTGTGAGCTTTTACTTTTAGACTGGTCCCTGTATTCTGCACATACTCAAACATGAAACAAGTTAGATCTGTTCTTAGACTCAACCCCTTGCCTTGAAGTAAGTTAGGTAATGACCATTTCTTGATATTTGGTCAAGGGGTGGAGCCTTATTAAATAGGCGAAAACATAATGAAAATGCGATGCATGCTATGCATATGATGGTATTTTTGGGAGTTTTGGAAAATATTTAATGCTTTTGGATTTTTGAAAATATTTGATGTTTTTTTTGATTTTGAAAGATATTTGATGTTTTTGGATTTTGAAAATATATGATGTTTTTGGATTTTGAAAATATTTGTTGTTTTTGGATTTTGAAAAACCAGTGCCTCTCTAGCAACACGAGACCTTCCTCGTTTTAGGTTGAGTCTCGAGACCGGCGTGCAATATTGTGACAACCCCTGGCCGAGACCTAATCATTGTGACGATATTTTTACCAAAGCCATACCTAGGGTATTCATCTCAGTCCTAAAAGGGAAAAAAAGATCATGGGGGTAAGCTTAGGCCAGATATGGGAGTTTTTAGAACTTGATTCCCTCACCGTACAACCCTATCAGAGATTTGGTCTGTTGCGCCGGGGCTTTTATGTCCGTCATCGAACCTTTGTTCCACCTAGGCATGCATGCGACCGGGCTCATAACGTCCCGCGGGGAACTGTACTGCCACTCTTGTCATGCCCAGTTTTCTTTTTCCTTTGGAGCTTTTGAAATTTCATTCACAGGCTTTGAGATGATGCTTTTGACTTTGTTGTAAAGAGCACTCCTTTTATTTTCTTTTCCTTTCTTCCTTGTGGTGTCAGGTCATAATGGACTTGCCCCTATTTGAGCCCTCTTCTCGTTAGGGAGTTTGGATTGGTTGTCTCCTCCTTATTCACTCCTTGCCTCTGGATTCAGCCGAAGAATGAAGCGGACAGGGACTTTGACTTTCCCCTAAAGCATGGCCAAGGAAAACGGTGTCTTATAAGCAAGGAACCCGACCAGGGATGCCGTGTAGTGTGTGATTGCCTTACTCGGGACCCTCTTTTCGAAGATAGGGAGGAAGTTCTAATTACCGGAGAAGCACATGGTTTAGATTTTTAAGGAAAGAAACGTTTAAGATACAACCCATTCCACGGGTGAGAGAGCTCCTCACCTTCCGCGTTTACTAAACGATAAGCATTCCCTAGATAAGCTTCTTTTATTTCAAATGGCCCTTCCCAGTTAGGTTGCAACTTGGACCTAGGACCTGCAGACCGAATGAATTTACGTTTCAAAACAATTTCACCCTTACAAAATTTTCGTTCGATTACCTTCTTTTGAAAATAACGCGAAACCCTCTTTTGATAAACGGACACGTGATCGGCCGCGTTCATCCTCTTCTCATCTAAGAGTTCTAGCTGGACCAGCAACGCCTCTCGACGTTCATCGAGATTAAGTTCCTTATCGAGCTGCACTCTAAGGGAAGGGATTAAGATCTCGTATGGGAGCACCGCCTCCATCCCATAAGTTAAAGAGTAGGGAGTTTGTCCCGTAGGGGTGCGGACGGAGGTGCGGTAAGCCCACAGAGCTTCCACCAATCTTTCAGGCCAATCAGAAAATTTATGTGCTTCGCATGTTTTCTTAATGATTTTAAGAAGGGTTTTATTAGTGACCTCGGCTTGACCGTTGCCTTGAGGGTAATATGGAGACGAATGATGCAGTGCAATATTGAACTTCTTACATAGGTCCTTAAGCTCTTGGGAGACGAACTGGGGTCCGTTGTCGGTGATGATGCTGCTTGGCACTCTGAACCGCGAGATGATATTCTTCATGATAAAGCGGCACACCGTTGTAGCTTTGATCTCCGCGTACGCCTCGGCTTCGGCCCATTTGGTGAAGTACTCAGTAGTGGTGAGGATGAAGGATTTTTGCTTGATCTGAGAATTTGGATCACCGAGTGGGCCGACGACGTCGAAAGCCCACATAGAGAATGGCCAAGGAGCAGTCATAGGATGGAGGGACGAAGCTGGAGAGTGAATTTTATCAGCATGGAGTTGGCATTTAAGACACCTCCGGACATAGAGGGAGCAATCTTCCTCTAGAGTGGGCCAATAGTAGCCCTGCCTAAGGATCTTCTTTGCTAGAGCCTGGCCATTGACATGACCTCCACACTCACTAGAATGGGCTGCTTCAGCCACTTTCCAAGCTTCTACATCATCCAAGCATCTCATGAGCATTCCATTAGTGGCACGCCTATACAGCTCTCCTGCTATGATAGTGTACCTTGCGACGGCTCTTCTTATTGTTTTACGCTGCTCGGCCTTTGCCCCTTCTGGGAATGACCCTTCTTTGCAAAACAATTCGATTTCATGATACCAAGGCAATTCCTCTTCGTCCAGAATCTCCTCGAGTTCTGTTAATGAAACTTCCTTGAGATCTTCCTTCTCAACTCTCGCCTCTACAGATTTCCTGAGGTTGATGAACCAGGGATCTTGAATAGAGGGTGCGTCCAATCTCTGGACGACAATGGTCTCAGTACTACGACTGAGAGAAAAAGATAAGGAGGAAGCAAGAGATGCCAAAGCATCAGCTAGAATGTTCAAAGAACGGGGAGTATGGATATAGATCAGCTTACGGAATCGCTTAGCAATGAGCGTGACCAAATCTTGATAAGGTTTGAGCTTGGGGTCACGAGTACGGTAAGTGGACAGAACTTGCCGTAGAACGAGCTGAGAGTCTCCTATGATGTTCAAATAGCGCGCGCCTAGGAGATAGGCGTGCTTCAAGCCGTCCAGGAGAGCCTCATACTCAGCGATGTTGTTGGTAGCAGGAAATTGAAGTTGATAAGCGAAGGGGATGGTTACTCCCTCTGGAGTAAGCAAGACAGCCCCGATCCCTTGGCCTTGAGAGTTGAGTGCACCGTCGAAGTGCAGAGACCAGAAGGGATGATGAGAAAGGACAGAGAGATGTTCATCAGGGAAATCGTCCTGAATGGAATCGGTATGAGGAATGGGAAGATGTGCAAGATGCTCAGCAATGGCATATCCTTTGACTGCCTTCTGAACGACAAAGGTGATGTCAAACTGAGAGAGGAAGCTCTGCCAGCGAGCTAACCTACTAGAAAGGACAGGCTTTTCTAGGAGATAACGGATCGAGTCCATCCTAGAGATCAACCTAACTGGGTGGGCGAGAAAGTAATGTTTAAGCTTCTGAGCTACCCACACTAAGGCGGCACAAGTCTTCTCCATAGCGGTGTACTTGGATTCAGCTGGATTAAACAGTCGAGAGAGGTAGTACGCAGCCCGCTCTTTCCCTTCATCATCTACTTGTGCTAAAACCGCCCCTAGGGAGTCCTCAATAACCGAGATGTATAGGATTAGGGGTTTCCCAGGGACAGGAGGTTGCAAAACGGGGGATTGGTTAGGTACTCTTTGAGGTCCTCATAGGCCTTCTGACAATCTTGATTCCATTCGAACTTGACCCCCGCCTTAAGCAATTCATAAAACGGACGACACCTCTGAGAATGCTGAGATATAAATCTTCTAATGAATTGCAGTCTACCAATCAATCCTCGAAGTTCCGTAATGTTCTTTGGCGGAGGCATGTCCATGACGGCCTGTGCTTTATTAGGATCAATCTGGATCCCCCGTTTGCTCACTATGAACCCTAGCAACTTCCCTGAGGAGACTCCGAATACGCACTTCTTCGGATTCATCTTAAGCTTATACTCCCTGGCTCTCTGCAGCACCTTAGCTAGGATAGAGGGGTGTTCTTCTTTTGTTCTTGATTTCACCAAGATGTCATCCACGTAAGCTTCCATATATATGTGCATCATGTCGTGGAAAATGGCCATCATCGCCCTTTGATAGGTGGCACCCGCGTTCTTCAACCCAAATGGCATAACCACATAACAATACGTGCCCCAGGGCGTGGTGAAGGAAGTTTTCTCTTGATCTTCCGGAGCGAGACGGATTTGATTGTAGCCCGAGTACCCATCCATAAATGACAGAGCTTCGTACCCGGCAGTGTTATCCACTATGACGTCTATATGAGGTAGCGGGAAATCATCTTTGGGACATGCTTTGTTTAGATCCCTGAAATCAATGCATATGCGTACTTTTCCATCCTTCTTGAGAACAGGGACTATGTTCGCCACCCACTGGGGATATAAGACTACTCTGACGAACTTGGCCTTGTATAGCTTGTCGACCTCTTCTTTGATCCTCAAGGCCATGTGGGGGTGAAATCTTCTTGACCGTTGTTTCACAGGTGTTGCCCCTGGTTTAAGCACGAGTCGATGTTCCACTAAGGAGGGGTCAAGACCTGGCATGTCCTCATAAGACCAGGCGAAAGAATCGCTATACTCCCTTAATACCTTAATTAGATCTTCTTCTACTTGTGAAGGGAGATTAGCAGAAATAATGACAGGCCTTGGGTCTTCTTCTGTCCCCAAGTTGATTTCCTTTGTAGGTTCATCCACTGCCGTCGACGGCTGGTCGAATCTTTTTAATCCTTGTGCATATAAATCGGCAGTGTCCTCTACATCGCTGTCTTCACCCATTGGATCCTTCTCATCCAAAACCTCATAGACGCCTAATCCGTCGTCGCTCCATTCCCCTTCTATTTCCCCTTCATCCTCAATCACGATTGCTGTAGCGACAAATTCCGGACACTTCAAAAGAGCATGACACCGCTGAACTATATCTTGCAAGAACCTATCAGGAACAGATCGGGAAGGACGCGCGAGCGGGCGCGGCTCAGGATGGGAAGGGTTGGACGACCCAGAACAAGACCCGACTTCTCTAGACCTAACTGACTCTACTTCCTTAGACTCACTAGACCCTAACCCTAACCTAGGAGAGAGAAGACTTAGTGGAAGGGGAGGAGCAGGGGACTCGTGCCCCTGGGAGGAGGAGGATGGAGACAGGATAGCGTAATCTTCCACTGAAATCTCCGTTTTAAATTTGACGTTTTTTTTTTCTGGAGATCAGTAGAGACTACATAGCAAGACGGAGGAGGTGGGAGCTGTATAGGGAACAGCTCGGGAAAGATGCAATCGAAGAAGGGATCAGAAGAAGAGAACCACATCTTGTGGAGTTGAGCATTGGGAGAAGGAGGAGTGAATAGAGTGGATAGATCAATGCGCGGGCACTTCCCGCAAGCACACGGAATGAATAGAATCTCCGGCGGATCAATGACGGAGGGATTTAACATGATAGGAGGAAGGCGGGGTATGAACCCCCTTTGCTGAAAGATGGATTGGAAGCGTGAGGGAGACCAAGAGAAGATAACTGGAGAGCTCTCCTCCTTCTGCAATTTAACCGCGGGCTGCTTCTTCGGCCTCCACTGTATGAGCCGAACCTCTTGTTGCTTCTGGCGTTCTTCCTCATGAAAGAGCCTCTGCAAGGCCTGACTGTAGTCGAGCATGTCATCATCTGACCCTCCTGGCAAGGAAGGCGGACTGGCAATCGGACAAACTATATCCCTTTTTGGCTGAACCGGCTTTGGAGCTAATGTGCCGGGCTGGAGGGGCCCTCTGACAAAGTGCTGACGATAATCCCAGGTAAGTGGCCCAGAATCACCCATCATAGATAATGCTGTTTCCTTGTAACCGAGGCCTCTTCTGCCCATTTTCCTTCCCTTAGGTATGGGTTTAGTCATTCCTTGTAGTTGCGCTCCGAGGCCTCTCCCCGGTTGATAGCCTAGTTTTAGTATGATGTTCCACCCCTTTGAATCTCGGATCTGTGGCTTCACTTTGACATTAACTAGAGTAGTGATGGGCTTAGGAGATGTGTAAGCCCAAGGAAAGTTCAAATCAAGCACTGACAAAACGGGTCGGCTGCTCGGCCAGAGTGTGGGAAGAACTTGATCTGAGATGGCCTTGACTGTCTGCACCGTGGACAAGCTCTTGACTTTGACGACCCTCCCTTGGAAGGGGAATTTAACGCACTGATGTGCGGTGGAGGGTACGGCGCCAAGCGTGTCAATCCAGGGAAGACCCAAGATAGCCTTGAACATAGGGTCGATGTCGAGAACATAGAATTCCACGGCCATAGTAAGGGGCCCGAGTTCTGCCTGAATGGTAATTATCCCGTGGCATGCTCGCCTTGAGTTGTCATATGCTGCTATTGTAGTGGGGGTAGGCCGTAGTAACTCTTCAGATATGTTGCATGCTCGGAGGGTACTAAGTGGGCAAACATTAATTGAGGCCCCCGTGTCAACTAGTGCTGCTTCAATGTCGACTTTGACAGGGTAATTGTTATGCAGAGCGGCATCTGCCGAGCCCCCGGAGGTGCAAGCTCGGTTTCTGAGAATGTAATTGCTGGCCCTTTGGAGATAGTTGCTAGTGCCGTTGGTAAGCTGTCGACTGCCATATCTTCACTAACCATTGCCTTCTGCAAGAAGTCCCTCAGTGCATCCTGGTGAAGGGTAGACCTTTTGATCAGCTCCAGCACAGATATCTTAGCGGGTACCCGATCCAGATGATGTAGCAAGTCATATTGGGTACCCGGCAGAGGTTCAGCTTCCTCTTGCTCGGCCGCCGGCTGAGAGGACTGGGGATTAGAAGTAGTAACGTAATTCCGATGGAACATCTTCCCGCTCCTTAAAGCACAGTTTGCCGCAGCATCCGAAGATAGTATGATGGGCCCTGCAGGGTGGATGAGTGGGACAGGTGGTACGGGGGAGGTGATTTGGTGGAGCGTAGGGTTGGTGAGGTTAATGGGGGGTGAGCGGATGATAGGTGAGGGATTGGTGGAAGGTACGGTGGTGATGAATGTCGATGCGGGTGGAGGGAAGGCTAGTGGACGTTTGAGAGTGGGCGAAGGATTAGGTGGTGGTGTGATGATGGTGAGGGGAGTAAGTGTTGGAGGGTATGATGGGATGGAGAGCGGTAGAGGGTTTGCTGGAGCGGGTGTGGATGGTAAGACGAGCGGAGAGGGTGTCGGTTGTGTAGGGAGGATGAAGGAAGGGTTGCGGAGGTTGTGGTGGAAGGCCATTACTTGCGGTGTGGCGCCATTATCATCAAAGGGACCACCCGACGTTGGGGGCCGGTGGTTGAACCACGTTAACTTGTGCTAGTGCCGGCGGCTGCTGCTGAGGAGCGGGTGGATGATTCGGCATCGGGTTCTGATGGATGCCTAGGTCTTGTACTTGCTGTGGCTGCTGCTGTTGTGGTGGCTGCTGCGGCTGTGGTGCTTGATGCTGCTGCACTTGCTGCCCCTGCGGCTGCCTTCTCTTCTCTTTAATCTCCACAATGGCCCTATGCATTTCGGCCCAGTCGATTCTCTGTCCTTCATGAAGGTCATATACCAGATCCCGGAACTGAAAACATCCTTCTATGGTATGGCCTGGCTGCCTATGGAACATGCAATATTTAGTCTGATCAACCGCCGGGTTCCAAACAGGCCGTTCCGGAGGAAGTTGGATTGCATTTACTGACATAAGTGCCGAGAAAATATCTGTAAGTGTCTCTGGCAATGGAGGATACTGGGCTCTCCTGGGAGCCGGGCGCTTGCTATTAGGGTTGTTGTTGTTGTAGCCGTTGGGTGGAGGGACGTTATGATATTGCGATGGTGGCGGTGGTTATTGTGGAATGGTGAAGGTGTTTTGAGGAATGGTGAAGGCGGGGGGAGGGTTTTGTGGAGTGGCCTGGAAGTTTTGCGGAGCGGTGTTTTGTGGATTGCGGGGGTTTTGGTTGTAGCGGAAGGGTGCGGCCTGAAATGGAAAAGCAACGGCTTGTACTTGCTCGTTTGTTTGGACTCCCTCGGTAACCGGCCCTTGTGGTTTCTTGTGGTACTTGGGCTTTTGGTTTTCGAAAAGAGAATGGATAGGGGAGTCCTTGAATTGAGTCTGTATGAAGCGCGCCCGGCTGTAGAGTTGATGCATGTTAGCTATATCATTCATTGCCAGGATGTTGCGGAAAGTCGGCGTGGCATTGGAGATCAGTAATTTGACATTCTCTTCCTCTGGAATATGGCCAGGCACTCTGGCGGCCATCTGCCTCCACCTGTCTGCATAGGTGGTGAACTCTTCTTCCGGTTTCATCTTTTCGGCTACTAGGTCTGTAAATGAATATTCTGGCCCGACCCTGTCTTGAAACCGCTGAATGAATTTGTCCTTAACTACCTTGAAACTTTCGGCCTCTTCCAGTGGCAGAGAATAGAACCATTCCAGAGCAACTCCATCTAAGGATCGGCGGAATAAATACGCCATGAGGCGATCATCATATTGGAACTGCGCCGATTCATATAGAAAATCCCTCACATGGATAAAGGGATTGCTGTTCCCATCGTACTTGCGATAGTTGGGGAGCTCTGATTGCGGAGGGAACCGAATGTTCTGGAAGCTCGGAATAGGAATATCGGCCAAGGATTGTGGGCCAACCCTTTTCTGGAGGAAGTCGAGTTGTTGCTGCATGGCGGCCCACTTGTTAAGCAAGTCCTGCTCTTGGGAGGGAGCAGGGGTAGTGAAGGACGCCGATTGTATTTGAGGAGCGGATGGAATGACTGTAGCAGAAGGGGGAGGCCCATAGACAGTGGAGATAGGGGGCCCGTAGGAAGGATATTGGGCCTGAGATATACCCGGATGGGAGTGAGTTTGGGCCACCCCTTGCTGAGAGTGTAAGAAATCAGAAGGGTTCATGAGAAGCTGTGAAGCCACCGAACCAGAATTGTGATGATCCACCTGGACAAAAGAAGGGATAGGCGATTTCCCTTTATCAAAAGACTGATGGGCTGAATTGGAAGATTGGCCCATCTCCATGCCGGCGAAAGTGATGGTCCGAGGTTGGACCGGGGTGAGGTCAATCGGAGTGGGCTGAACGGACGGCCCGATAATGGAAGGATTAGATTGACCTTGAACAGCGGCGGAGGGAGAAGCGTTGGACCCTTGCATAGCTTGATATAGGACTTGAAGTTGGGTCGGGTCCAATTGGGCCATCATGTGAAGGACGGAGCCCGCGGAAGGAGTAGAAGAGAAGGGGTACCTTGACTACCTCCCACAGATGTGGAGGACGGGAGAGGGGCAGTCCCTTCTCCGGAGGGAAAGGTGGCAACCCTAGGGGGGTTCTCAAGGAGCCCTTGAGGAAGAGAGTCCTCTTGGGAACGCGGAGGATTGAAGGATGCCATGGTGGATTCGAAGAGGGGATTAGAATAGAACGTGAAGGAGGAAGCGACTCGAGAGACGATTCAGACGGACGAAAACAACTCCACATGCAACGGACAACCTTGACAAAAAGCAAAAACAACCAACACAAAGCACACAATAAGCAACCAAACTTAGGTGATTTTAACAAGATGTAAGTGGTAAAAGATGAGACACTCAAAAATCAAGCAAGTTGTTTAGAATGATGCGACAAGATTCTTATGATTTCTCCTTTGGAACTTTAGTGAATTGATCGATATGTATTCTCAACAATGGGTTCCTAATAGGAGATGGATATGAGACTTGGTTTGACTCTAAGTGTAACCACTCAATCACTTATGCAACCCTAGACACGGGGTGGGAAAGGTACAACCAGCCCGGCGTCCGTGTGGGAATCCACGGCTCGCGGGGACTTATGGAGGTCCCTGCTGTGATTTCCTAGTCGGCCCCAAGGAATATGGAGACGAGAGGTCCTCACAACAAGGTAGGAAAATGCAATTTAATGTATGAAGAGATGAATGACCCTATGTGCACCGGAGTGCATGCAAAGTCTAGCCTAACAATCTAACAATCAATAGTGCACACCATGATATGCAGATATGAGCAAAGCAAGAGGAGGGTCAAGTGTCACCCAAGCAATAAATCACAGCAAAAACTGCGGAAATCAATGCACCTCGGATGCGTACCTGCCAGGAGAATAACGGTCAAAGGACCCTGCGTCAGAGAACAACAACGGTCGAAGGCCAGACCGCCAGATAATATATAACGCAGGGGGATGAGACCGTCAGATGAGCCAGGGAACCAAAAACCAAACAGAAGTAACCGGGAAACCCGTGGAGCTCACACAGCAGAACCAACGTGGCGGTCTAATGCCCCTGCGTCAGAGACTGTGACGCGGGGACACCTGGCCGTCAGAGACTCAGAAAACCAGAATATGCAGTAATCAAGGGGAAACAAAGGGCAACTCAACAAGCAGATGATGGCAGGTTTTAAACAAGAATCAAGAGCACGATTGGCACAAGCTGTCCCACCGTGATCACCAAAAAATTATCTGTTGATATTTATTTGCCTATCTTTTATCTTACTTTTGAGGTTTGCAAAGTAATATGGCAAGATGACAAACAAGCAATCAAAGATCTACTCAAACCTGTGAACATGTGAACATGAACCTAGGCAATCATAGCTAGCTCTAGCATGGGCATGCTATCTCAATCAAATTATGCTAAGGAAGAGGAAAAAACACACGCCGGAGCGTGGAGCAAGGAGTAAATAAAAACACACCGCTTGGGGTGGAACAAGCAAGAAAAATAAAGATTGTCGATGAAGAAGACAGTTAATGCCCAATACCAAGGAAAGATGTGATCGCCACCAAAGTAAACACAAGTCAAAGACCTGAATATACCTTGGAAATAGGTGGATGAAGCACCCGCCCACGGGAGAGAAAACCAAGGAAAGCCTGCAGATCAACTTGGAAGTAACGGCCAGAACCCCGTGCGTCGCTTAGAAGCGACGGCCGTACGATAGACCGCCAGAAGATAGTGACGCGCCTGCACCAGACCGTCAGGTAACCTGCAGTAGTAAAGCTTGAATTCTTTTAACTCCAACTCTTCCAGCCGGCTAGAAGACTTGGGCCTCGTGCTAATGAACCTGTAAACCTGCCAAAGAAGTAGAAAGACAAGACAAGACAACCTCAATTAGCCCTCTTCACAAGCATAGCATCAATTCTTAAAGAGCTTGAGAACATCAAAAGGAGAGGGAATTACCGGGGAGTTTTGGTTTTTTAACCCCTCTGGGTGTTTTAAAAGTTTGGGAGGATGTTTGTATGCTTAAAGAACAGTGAAAAACGTGGAGGAAGAGGAGGGACAATGCTTAGATCTGGGAAAAACCAAGGAAGGACTCAAGCATGCAATGATGAACTTGAAAGACAAAACTAAAGTACTCCCTTGATTAGAAGATGGATGGACGTGGGAAGCAGCTCCTCTTGGATGAAGATGGCTCCTGAGTTCGGCAGCACTTCGTCGCGAATTCAAATCTCCTCTCCCTTTGGCCATGAAGTCAAGGGTTCTATTTATAGACCCTCAAACTCTTAGGTCGAGCAGAGGATAATTCAGCAAGATAAAGAGATAACTCTTAGCAAATCCTCGAAGATAATATCACCAAGAGTCCATAGAAACAAACGGGGGGTCCTGAGGATCGGATTTGAAAGAGATAACGTCAATCCAAATCCTTATCTCGACCACGGAGTAGCAGAGAAAAGGCCTGAACTGCCAGGACTCTCGGAAGGAAGTAACGGCTGCACGATAGACCGCCACTTGGAAGTAACGCATCAAGGAACGACCGCCATTTTCAACCCTATCCCAAAGAGATAAGATCAACGGGAAGAAGATCCAAACAATAGGACTCTTCAAGGAAGCGACGGCCAAGGCATAGGGCGTCAGAATGAAACGACGGCTGCACGACAGACCGTCATCATCAACGTGGAATTAAAAGGATAAGCTTTGAAAACGAGGCCTTAAGCCTTAGGACTCTTCAAAGAGTAACGGTCCAGGACCCATCCGTCAGAAGGAAGAAGCGCGCAAGACTGGGACCGTTATTAGCATTGAGGTTCAAAAATAGAGTGAGGGGTTTGCTAAGATTCATCCAACGAAATGCCACCGGGAGCCACATCTTAATCCGGGAATTAAGACCCAAAAAATAGGCTTCAACTAACCAAGAGACTAATCAAAGAAGGGTGAACAACTCGGAACATCGTATAGAATGAAATAAGGAGATGACCCGACTTATTGGGTATAAAACGGGTGTCAACAGGCGGCAGCCGGAGGGCACCCACCCCAGCCAGACACACGGCCTCCCAAGACAACTCGTCGGAAAAGCGGCGATAAGGGAGACCAGCAATCCGACTTGAGGAGAATCTGGGTCACCCTAGAAGAAGCTCAAGCTGTTCGAAGGGCGCGTATTAGGAACCCCCTGCGAGCACTCAGACGTGGCATCAGACGGGATGCGACTGGCTTCACAGTAGCATCGTCTGACGACGCCCAGTATTCCAATGTCCCTCGTACAAGCAAGCGGAGGCAAAGGCGAGCCCGTTCTCGGGCCCTCCAGTAACCCGTCCAGGGTTCTCCTCCGACTGATGTCAGGAGTAAGCCCCCTCTGCAACGCAGCTTGATCTTTGACAGACTAGGGACACATGTCCGCCCTGAGCGACATACGTGCGGGAAACGGACAGCTCGGTTCATCAATGACGCGGTTCGAGTGTTCGCGTGCTACACCACCGGACACCAGCCAGACACCCAGTCTGACGACTTGAACAAGCCTCTGTCCCACTTCAGGAGGCCGCGCCATCAGGCTCCGCCCCCTCCCCCAACAGGTCACATCGGCACTTCTGCTGGGCTGCAAGCGACGGAACACGTGGAAGAGGTCCCGGTGGAAGACCGCGACCCTCCTATCAATGCAGAGCCAGTCAATAACGACCCTCCTGCAAGAGAGGCTCAAGTAGTGACCCTCGACACTCTCATGAGGGAGAACCAGCATCTGAAGGCCCTTCTGCAGGACCTCCTTCAGGAACGGGACCTTCATCCTCAGCAGCCTGCTAGGCCCCAGGCCGAGGCACCGGTACCCCCGGCGGCCCGCGATGCTGCCAACACCTCAGCGACGATTGCCCGAACCCCGTTGGCAACTGGGTTTGGCACGCCCCTGGGTGAGATTCAGCCACGAGCCTCCAACACGCCAGTACCAGAGAATCTCTTGGCGCAATGCCAGATGATCGAGTGCATTGTCGAGGCAAAGCTCGCCCAATATGGTGAAGGGTCCATTACGGTATATCTCTACAGTGTACCCTACCCGCTTCACCACCAGCTAAAAAAGCTTCCCCCGGAGTACTCCAAGCCCCCGAAGCTGCAAAAGTTCAACGGGCAGGGGTTGCCACATGAACACTTGGCCTACTATGTTACGGCAATTGGTGAGTTAGCGTTGGACGAATCATATCTCCTCTGCTACTTTGCCACGTCGCTCATGGGAACGGCCTTCCAATGGTACTCCCGCCTGAAGCCCAACTCAGTCATCGACTGGGCCGATCTTCAGAAGAAATTCCTCGACCGCTTTAAAACGGCCGAGCGAAAGGTCTCTCTAGCCGAACTTTGTTCTCTCCGACAGAAGAAGGGCGAGGGCGCCCTCGACTTCATCAAAAAATGGCAAGACCTCAGCATGAGGTGTGTCAATCCGCCCATTCAAGAGGACGCCATCACCATATGCCATCGAGGTCTAGCGGCCGAGGTCAGCGAAAAGCTTCTCGGCACCAATATCAAAGGCTTCGACCAACTCAATTCGGCAGTCGCCAAAACAGAGATGTTCTTCGCAGATAACTCGAGCTATACTACAGCAAAGGGTAAGCAAGCGCGAGAACGCCAGCCCGGTAAGGAGGTGAATATCATAGAGTTCACCCCTGCCACCAAGGCCAGTAAGGGGGCCGAATCCAGTGGCTCTGACAAAAAGCCAACGGATAAGCCGGCTGCTCCTTCCTTCTCGGAGCGTATGAAGACACCCTTATCCTTTAAGAAGGAACATACGAAGATGCTCTTCGACCTCTGTATAGCTCAGAAGATTGTCGAACTGCCAGAAATCCACAAGCCGGACGAGGATCTGAAGACCGACGATCCCAGTTTTTGCCTGTACCATCGCATACTGGGTCATTCAATTGAAGATTGCTACGTCTTCAAGACTTAGGCGTAGAAGCTGATCCGAGATGGCCTTGTCAAAATGAAGAGCGATCTCGTCGATCCTCCGCAACCACATACGTGGGCCAGGCCAGCTAAGGCAGCACTCGTGGCTCACCCCTCAGCCAATGTCATCCACATGATGGCCGCATTTTCTCTTTCTGATGATGAGTTAGAGGAGCCCAGTGCCAATCGAAGGGGACGTTCGATCTGGTACCCAGGGTGGAGGGCCTGGCATGATCAGAGACCTCTCTCCTTCCCAGGGAGAGAACCCGACGACTCTTCGATATCCTCGTCGAGAACGGGCAAATCATGCCCTGCGACTTGCCTGCCGACTACACCCATTAGGATCGTAGTCACCCCCAATACTGTGTTGGACCTGTGCGATAGATTCAGAGGGGGGTGAATGAATCTCCCCTTCAATATTCTGCCTAATAAAAAATAGAACACTCAGAGATGCGAAGTTAAAAATAGATTCAGTTCTACCGAATCTTAAATGCTGTGATGTGTTCAATCAAATAGTAAACGTGCAATCAATTAGCTCAATGGACATATGAAGACAGATTGAGCTTAAGCATTCATCTAGCGGAAGCAAACAGTAGGCATTCAAATCACGGTGCACGAAGGAGTTTTTTAGGTGGTTCGGTCCACAGACCTACGTCCACCCCACACTCAACCCGAGTGTGGATTCCGCTGATACACAGCTTAAACGGCTGGGCATCACAGCTTGCCTACATCAGCTGGGCCTCACAGCTTGCCATCCACTGAGCATCACAGCTTGCTATCCCGCTGAGCATCACATCTTGCTGTCCAAGGTTACCACCTTGCCTGCTGAGCATCACAGCTTGCTCTGCTGACAAACAGCTTGAAAGAAGGGTTTAAAAGAAAAACAAGAAATGAGAAATCACAGCGACAGAAAGCTGTATACGATGATAGCACAAATGTGGCTCTCAAGGAGCTGACTGGATTGGATATGATCCAGATTCCAGTAGGGACGGATTTCCTGATGAAGCTTTTCTTCTTCTTTCTTCACTCTCTCTCTCTCTCTCAACCTCTCTCGATCTCACAAGCTCTCTCACTCTCACTTCTGCTCTTTCTTCTTCTGCTAATATCTCTCTCTCTTTTTCTTTCTCTTTCTCTTCTTCTGGATCGTGCAGGCTCTCTCTCTGCTTCTGCTCTTTCAGATAAGTTCCCATTCTTCGATCCTCTCTGCACGAGCCTCTTCTCCAGATAGAGAAGTCTTCCTTTTATAGCAGTAGCAAATAGGTGGATGGGCGTGTGCTTTCCATGATTCCCGCCCAGAGCGCCTTGACCACGTGGCAGCATTTCAACCTGCTGCAATACACGTGTCACGGTCCTGGCACTTCCTCCATTCTTGGATCACGTGCCCTTCTTAAGCTCCTCGAGCAGATATCCTGCAAAGGTTAAACTTATTATAAGTTTGAATCAATCTAAAAGGAAAAGAAAAGGTTGCATCGAGTTAGTTCGAGATTGTATAGACTTGCTAAGTCATCAAGGCAACCGTGTGCAGACTTTGAAGTGAAAGATGAACATATACATATAGGAAAGTATGCACATTGAAGATGAATGCACGGACATGCCATCAGAGAATATACAGACTTTGGTGTGCGAGCGACAAGACGATGTACAGACTTGCTGTGCCTACAACAAGACGATGTACATACTTGCTGCTGAAGAATGTACAGACTTAATGAAAGTATGCACGAACTTGACTGTTCGTATTAAGAAGGGTTGTACAGACTTGCCATCAAAGAATGTATAGACTTCGTCTTGAAAGATGCACAAGTGCCACTGAAGAATGTACAGACGTTGAACGTGTGAAATGCAGTTTGCATCTATCGAAGTTTGCACAACGAAGATGGATGCACTGACATGCCGTCAACAAGTGTACAGACATTAAATGCATGTAATGCACTTTTGCATAGATGAAAGTATGCACCATGAAGATGAATGCTCAGGCATGCTGTCAAAGAATGTACAAACTTTGCGTGCATGTGCCAAGACGATGTTCAGACTTTGCGTGCCTGAAACAAGATAATGTACAGACTTGCTACCTAGCATTTAAGTATCAATGCATCATTTATAGACTTGCTTAAATGACGCATGGATATTACAGCAAAGACTATGTAGACATTGTATATGCATTAAACAACCGAATGTACTGACTATGTATGCATAATGAACATGCATCGACTTCGAAGAAAAGCGACTGACGAATGCATCGATGCAGTGTATGCATACGGCAGATAATGAACCGATGCAATGTATGCAGGAGACCTAACAATGCAATCTATTTACCAGATCATGCATCGACCTCTTGAGTGCTTGGATAAAGTATGCACCAATGTTGTTTGCTTAACAACACGGTATGCGTAGACGCTATGCGTAGACGCTGAATGCATGAAACATGAGTTGTGCACTGACGCAAGATATGAACTGTATGTATGCACTAATGCAAGATAACACATTCATATGCCCGAAGTAGAACTTTCATTTAGACACAGATGTTCATGATATGCAATGCTGACTCATAATGTTTGCTATCATCAAAATCACAGGGGCACAACAATCTCCCCCTTTTTGATGATGGCAACACTATGAGTCATACTGACTCATGTCAAACTATTCTCCCCCTTTGACTTCATCAAAAAAAAAATAGTTTGAGATGAGAAATACAAACATACATGACATGATTGAATTAAACACTCTCCCTTTGACTAAGTCATTTAGACATGGAAAACACGGAGGCAGTTAAACAATGAAGCACCAATTAAGTCTATGTTGCAGATGTATGCTCTCCTATACCAGCCAGATAAGATCATGCACAACATGTGACCCTACTTCCCCTGAAAATCTGAGGTGAAAAGAAGTAAGAATAGGGTATGATGACGGACAGCCAAGAAGTTACAAGCAGGTTAATCTCCCCCTTAATGCCAGGAACATGCTGATGTGACAACTTCCCTGTCTTACAAAGCAGAGGAATTGGAGTGGAAGAGGTGATACGCATCTATCAACAAAAACACTGGGACAATCAAGGATAAGATCTGGTCATGATGAGTTTTATCAGGAATCAAACGACAGTGAGCAAGAGAATTTCAAATAAGCTTCAAACACATGAGTAATTCAACAAGATTTTCAAGGAGATACCAATTTCATAAATCTAAAACAGAATTTTTCAAAGTCTTCCATTATAAGGGCTTATGAATGAACTTTATTGATCAACATGGTTTAAACATGATGTATGCAAAGTTTGCCAATAAAATTCTGTATTTATATCTAAAATCACGGTTTAATAAAAGTGAACCAAGCCCTCATATTTATATCTTGATTAACCTCCCTTCATCTTACTCAGTCAATTTCAATGACTTCTTCAGAAATTACAATCATTAGTATTGAGATCAAACAATCATGAAGTCATGTGATTTTGTCTAGGGTTATAGCAATTTTAACTTTTGCATCAATATTCAAATATTGCAATTTGTTCAACAAGAATTTTCATGCTACATATTTCAAGAGCACTCTAGTTCAGTGCACACTTTGTAACTAGAGGATATACGTTGATCAGACGCCAATATCCCTAAGCATTTTGTATGACTAACAGTCATGCTTTAAAATAAACAGAGTTAACATTTACACCTCATGACATACCTCAACTCATTTTTTTGATGAGTGAGATGTATTTCTCAGTGTGCACGCCATTGCTCTGCCAGAACTTCAATCATTCTTAAACAGAGTTAACTATGGCACCTCATGACACAGTCCTTTGGACATTATTTCTCAGTGACCAAAGTCATTGCTCTGGCAACTATTTACCCTTTAGACATTTCAGAAAATTCATTTGTTTCAAAACAATACTAATTTCATGTACTTCAACCAAATAAATCCATTTATTCAACAGTGCAGAGTTCAGAAGATTTTACAAGACACAGCATGAAACAGTTGGTTAAAGCTTATTAAAACATGATCCAGATATTTTTAAGAGATTTAAAGTCAAACTCAATGAATACATTAAAACTTAAACCAGCTGAATTATTTCAGACATTCATAAAATCGTATAAGAGAAGATTCCTAGTTCAAGTGTTTTCAGATTTATGATCAAGACATGCCCATTGAAATCTTCATGAATGATTGACAGAAGAGATCCAGCAAGAGTAAGTGATTTTGAAGCCCATTGTTTTCAAATATGATCAATGTTTGTCAATAGAATCAAAAAAAGAATATGCACCCCAGAAGACCATCAGGCAGATTTATTCAAGAACGATCAGCTCCCCCTCAGTAGATGCATAAGCATAACACAGTAAATTCATACTCGTGAAATGGGTGAGCTCAAGCTGAAGATGGGAGCAATGGTTGATTGAATGAGATAGTAAAACAGCTCGATGAACAACCAGCAGAACACAATCTTGTTATTTTCAATATGAGTGATGTGCAATGAATTCTGACTAAGAGTATGCATTTGGCAACATGTATGCAATGCATTGACTCCCCCTGACATTATGCATTCAATCAATCTTTTTGGCATATTCAATGTAATGAAATGCAATGCAATTAACTATATGTATGCAAAGACATGCAAAACCTCAACAAACTCCCCCTGAATACATGCAATGTTTGCAATGAAGACTGAACATATGATTTTGTGATTCATGCTCATTCAGACTGCCCTATCAAGCAATATGACCCATGGTACTAGGCGGAGAACTTGGTCTAAAGGACCATCTCACACATAGTAAGAACCTCCAGACATATTTGACCTGCCTTTTAGTAGCTCACCATTTAATATACCATAGTGGTCATGCATGACAGTGCAACACCGACAGTCCTAAGTGTGAAATGCAGATTCAAGCATTAGGTCAACATCATGAAGTTCACACTTTTCAGAAACAGAGAGAAACTGATGTTTTTAGCAATTCTATATGGATGAACATTTATTTTAACAAGATATGTAATGAATCTAAGAGCAGGAAGTGTAGAGAATTTACCTGAAAAGTTCAGAAAGGGGTTTTCTTTTGAGTGTCTTGGCTTATTTACCCCTCTTTATTCCTCTCCAAGGCACGCCTGCAACAAACACATCATTTTGATGCAACAAGTACCCAAGATGTCTTGGGTCCTGAATTAACAGTGACACCTCTTGCATGTATGCTAATCAATTTTTGTGCATGAAGGTCATCAATTCTCATCAAATAGTAATTATTCATTGAATGACCTATTTGTCCACAGTAATGGCATGATACACCAGATTTTAGATTTGATTTAAGCACATACTTATTAGCATGAATTCTATGTGCATATGCATGAAGATTTTTGTTAACAGAATTAACATTTTGTTTACCAAAAACAGTCTGGCTTTGATATCCTGCCAGCCAACAGGTTGCAGCCCTGTGACCTGGCTTTCCACATTCAAAACATAGAGAAGATTTTCTTTTATTAACAGCTTTATTCTTACCAGCAGCATTGGGAGCAGGAAATTTTATAGATTTAGAATTAAATTTACTTCCCTGAGCATGCCAACAGTCTTTGACTGTATGGCCATGCCTTCCACATTCGAAGCACCCAATGTGCTTTCTCTTAGAACCAAAATTATTTCTTTCAAAAATATTTTTGTTATCATGGAAATTAACAAATTCAGAATGAAATTTCTTCCCCTGAATGTGCCAACATTGAGCAGCAATGTGGCCCAGTTTGCCGCAACGAAAATATTGAATGTTCTTCTTATGATTTGCATGATTTTTAGCATGAACATTCCTATCATGCAATTTTCTAGCATTGAGATCATCATGTTTCTTTAGTCTACAATTATACATAAGATGACCAATTCTGTGATAGTAAAAACACTGAATCCTTTTATTCTGAGCTAAAGAAGATTTCTTAACCTGAGAATTCTTGGCATGAATTCTGTTAAGTTTCAGATCATCCTTCTTCATCACAAAACAATCAGCCATCTCATGACCAAATTTCCCACAATAAAAACATTTAACATGTTCTCTTTCAACAGTGAATATTTTGGCCTGAGATTTTTCACCATGCATTTTATTCAAGACATGTGCATGTGAGTGTGGGTGACAACTATGGTCATCATGCACAAATTTAGCAGGGTTATTCATGAATGAAATATTTTTATTCATTTTCTATTTTTCAGTCTTCTTGACTGTGAACTGGAAAATGGAAGAACTAGAGAGATTGGCATGTTCTGAACTTCTTACAAATACAGTTGATTTCTTCTTTTCATTCACTTTCTTATTAACAGGCACATACCCAAGTCCCTCTTTCTGGAAATTCACAATAGAGCCAAGTAATTTATTCAAATTGTCTTTACCTTTGACAAATTTTGACAAAGAGTTTTTCAGATCTTCAATTTCAGAATTCAAAGAAGTAATGCTCACTTCATACTTGGATAGCTCATATTCACAAAGGATTACTTGTTGTTGCAAAGCATCATTTAAACTTTTCAGTGTTTCATTTTCCCTTTGAAGCTTTATTTCATCATTTGTTTCTTTTTCTTTCAGAACTGATTTTCCTTTTTCAAATGCCATCAGTCTTTCAGATAGAACAATATTCAGAACCATCAGTTTTTTATTTTGATCTTTCAACATTTTATTTTCATCAATCAAATTATTTTGATCCACAGTTTTCAAATCCTCATTCAATTTCTGTTTAGACATTTCTAGCTCAGAATTTCTATTCTTCAATTCTTCTAATTTTTCTTTCAGAGAGTCAATTTGTTGTTCCTACATTTTCAGTTCGAATTGAAGACTGTTATTCAAATTTTTCGCAGAAACATACTCATTGCATGAATTTTCATTTCTTTTCAGACTATCTTTCATATTTGCATTTTCACATTTCAGTTCTCTTATTTCGTACATCATCTCCTTTTTCAACTTTCTCTTTTCAGTCTTAAGAGATTTGTATTCTTCTAACAAGTTTTCATACATTTCAATCAATTCATCAAGAGCTGATTATTATGAGTTAGACATTACCTGAGCTGGAGACTCATCTGATTGATCACTGATGTGATCTCTTTTCATAAAGCACTGAGTTCCTTCGCCACCATAGTCGTCAGTCAATTTGTCTATCACTTCCTTTGCGCTTCTGCACTCAGAGATACATGTAAGCACATTAGATCTTATCACCCCTTTCACAAGGTCTAGGGCCTTTTGATTTTTAGAGAATTTCAGCTGATCTGAAGTTTTCCATAAGGATTTATCCTTTGGAACTTCATAAGGGCCGTGTGCAATGATTATCCATAGATCTGGATTAACCTATATCACGTACTCTCTAAATTGATTAAGCCACTTGTAAAAGCCTAGACCCTCAAACCTCGGGAGATCAATCATGAATTCCATGCTCAGACAAGATCAGTATTCTAAATAGAGAAGAGATCAAAACAATGCAAGCGAACGAATCAACTCAGATCGCACCGAAGCCAATTCAAGGAACGGATCTGCAGGTCGTTGGACCTTTTGTTACAGACACCTGCTCTGATACCAATTGTTGGACCTGTGCGATAGATTCAGAGAGGGGTGAATGAATCTCCCCTTCAATATTCTGCCTAATAAAAAATAGAACACTCAGAGATGCGAAGTTAAAAATAGATTCAGTTCTACCGAATCTTAAATGCTGTGATGTGTTCAATCAAACAGTAAACGTGCAATCAATTAGCTCAATGGACATATGAAGATAGATCGAGCTTCAGCATTCATCTAGCGGAAGCAAACAGTAGGCATTCAAACCACGGTGCACGAAGGAGTTTTTTAGGTGGTTCGGTCCACAGACCTACGTCCGCTGATACACAGCTTAAACGGCTGGGCATCATCACAGCTTGCCTACATCAGCTGGGCCTCACAGCTTGTCATCCGCTGAGCATCACAGCTTGCTATCCCGCTGAGCATCACAGCTTGCTGTCCAAGGTTATCACCTTGCCTGCTGAGCATCACAGCTTGCTCTACTGACAAACAGCTTGAAAGAAGGGTTTAAAAGAAAAACAAGAAATGAGAAATCACAGTGACAGAAAGTTGTATACGATGATAGCACAAATGTGGCTCTCAAAGAGCTAACTGGATTGGATATGATCCAGATTCCAGTAGGGACGGATTTTCTGATGAAGCTTTTCTTCTTCTTTCTTCACTCTCTCTCTCTCTCTCAACCTCTCTCGATCTCACAAGCTCTCTCCTTCTCACTTCTGCTCTTTCTTCTTCTGCTAATCTCTCTCTCTCTCTTTTTCTTTCTCTTTCTCTTCTTCTGGATCGTGCAGGCTCTCTCTCTGCTTCTGCTCTTTCAGATAAGTTTCCCTTCTTCGATCCTCTCTGCACGAGCCTCTTCTCCGGATGGAGAAGTCTTCCTTTTATAGCAGCATCAGATAGGTGGATGGGCATGTGCTTTCCATGATTCCCGCCTAGAGCGCCTTGACCACGTGGCAGCATTTCAGCCTGCTGCAATACACGTGTCACGATCCTGACACTTCCTCCATTCTTGGATCACGTGCCCTTCTTAAGCTCCTCGAACAGATATCCTGCAAAGGTTAAACTTATTATAAGTTTGAATCAATCTAAAAGGAAAAGAAAAGGTTGCATCGAGTTAGTTCGAGATTGTATAGACTTGCTAAGTCATCAAGGCAACCGTGTGCAGACTTTGAAGTGAAAGATGAACATATGCATATAGGAAAGTATGCACATTGAAGATGAATGCACGAACATGCCATCAGAGAATATACAGACTTTGGTGTGCGAGCGACAAGACGATGTACAGACTTGCTGTGCCTACAACAAGATGATGTACAGACTTGCTGCTGAAGAATGTACAGACTTAATGAAAGTATGCACGAACTTGACTGTTCGTATCAAGAAGGGTTGTACAGACTTGCCATCAATGAATGTATAGACTTCGTCTTGAAAGATGCACAAGTGCCACTGAAGAATGTACAGACGTTGAACGTGTGAAATACAGTTTGCATCTATCGAAGTATGCACAACGAAGATGGATGCACTGACATGCCGTCAACAAGTGTACAGACATTAAATGCATGTAATGCACTTTTGCATAGATGAAAGTATGCACCATGAAGATGAATGCTCAGGCATACTATCAAAGAATGTACAGACTTTGCATGCATGCGCCAAGACGATGTTCAGACTTTGCGTGCCTGAAACAAGACAATGTACAGACTTGCTACCTAGCATTTAAGTATCAATGCATCATTTATAGACTTGCTTAAATGACGCATGGACATTACAGCAAAGACTGTGCAGACATTGTATATGCATTAAACAACCGAATGTACTGACTATGTATGCATAATGAACATGCATCGACTTCGAAGAAAAGCGACTGACGAATGCATCGATGCAGTGTATGCATACGGCAGATAATGAACCAATGCAATGTATGCAGGAGACCTAACAATGCAATCTATTTACCAGATCATGCATCGACCTCTTGAGTGCTTGGAGGAAAGTATGCACTAATGTTGTTTGCTTAACAACACGGTATGCGTAGACGCTGAATGCATGAAACACTGAGTTGTGCACTGACGTAAGATATGAACGGTATGTCTGCACTAATGCAAGACAACACATTCATATGCCCAAAGCAGAACTTTCATTTAGACACAGATGTTCATGATATGCAATGCTGACTCATAGTGTTTGCTATCATCAAAATCACAGGGGCACAACATACTGCCCCTTCCACGCTAGAATCTGCCACCCGATCGAGTCCTGCGAGGAAGTTCAACACCTCATCCAGGAACTGATCCGATGGGAACAGATCGATGCGGAAGGAAACTCCATGTCGCTCATCAGGCTTCGACAAGCTGTCGAAGAGACCCTAAGCATCGCCAGGGATGCGCCAGAGCGGCCAGATTCTCCCCAAGAAAATGGGCACGTGCTGCCTTACCAGCATCCTCCAGAGTGGCTCGAGTTCTGGACCGACAATCGAGAGGTGCTCGAGCAATTGCGGAGGCATAGAGAGCAGGGTTCCAGTCAAGAGACGGAGCCAACCGGCTTCTCGATCAACGTCATCCATTCCCTTGCTCCTTCAGCCCCTCCGGGCTCTCAGACATCAGCACCTAGCCGGCCAACCCCAGCCCCTTTGACCGTGCGATGGCGGTCTTGGCGGGAGCTAAAGTCTCTCCCTTTCCCTGAAGAAGACACCGCCAGGCTTTTCCGAGTCCTTCTCGGTCGAGAGGACATTTTGGTGGGCAAGACGATGACGAGCTCCATAGCTCTCTCTCGTCCTCCTCCCGTCCTATCTCCGCTCCCGGCAACCGCGGATAGGAAGGGAAAGCAAAAGCAAGGTGAGGCTCCGCCTCAGCCCGGTCATATCTGTTCAGCGGATGGGCCATCGGGTCCTCCTCACCAACTTGTGGACACAATCTGAAGTACAAAGAAGGCATTTTCGGAGTCTTCAACGGCTTCGATTCAAGTGGCGGGCCCACCACCACAAGGCTCAGCCGGTCCGCAGAGTCGGGATAACTGTGCAGAGTGACAATGTCTTGCCACGCCGTCGGTTGTCGCTAGGCCCGGCGCTCAGCATGGTTACAAAGGCAAGGCTGAGGAGCAGGACAACAAGCATACTTCTCTGCCCGCTTCTCAACAGAAGCCGTCACCACCGCGGGTAAGGCATCAAACCGCGCATACGTCTTCGGATGCCAGCACCAGCCTACCGACTCCTCGTAGGCTCCAGTCGCCACCGCGGCTAAGGCATCAAACCCCGCATACGTCTTCGGACGCCAGCACCAGCCTACCAACTCCTCGTAGGCTCCAGTCACAATCGCGGTTAAGGCCTCAAACCGCGCACACGTCTTCAGACGCCAGCACCAGCCTACCGACTCCTCGTAGGCTCCCGTCGCCACCGCGGGTAAGGCATCAAACCGCACACCCATCTTTGGACGCCAGCCTCGGTATCCCGGCGTACCAGGAATTGCCACTCGAAGTAATCGAGTAGGCGATCAATGCCACATTCCAGATACAACAAGCGGAAGGTGCCTGGATCGAAATCCGGGCAAGGAAGAGTCATCGACCTCGCCCTATAAGGACCCCAGCTCGGAGATATCCTCATCAGGACTTATCAACTCCGGCTCTAGCACATCTCCCTCCTACTCCCTTGGAGATTGCTATCGTCAAGAGACAAGAGAAAAATAGGAGGAAGAACCTCAGAAGGTGGCTCAAGAAACAAGCTGAACAAGCGGCTGCCCTACAATCCCCAGTCGAGCCAACGCCTCTCCAAAGGCTCCAGTGGCTCATTGATGACTTGGAGGAATACGTTCCTCCTCGTCCTACCGGGGCTCTCCCACTCGATAGCTATATCCCGTGGGAAGAAATGCAGAAGCGAGCCCGCCTCAGAAATTGGGTCCAAGAGATGATCCAAGGGCTTAAAGACGGCGAAAGACTCGTGATCCCAGACGAGCTCTCCTTGTGCTATAAAGACAAGGAGATCACCACAGAGCAGCTGGAAGAAATACTTCAGCGCTGCACCTGCAACATGGTGGCCATCCCACCTCCCGACAATATCAATGCTTCTCGGCGGGGCGAGCCAGTAGCCTCTCGAACAAGACAAAGAACCATTACCCCTCTTGGGCTACAGCCAGCTCCAGAGCACACCGGCCGCGGCCGAGGTCATGGCCGGGGGACGTGGTAGAGGCCATGGGAGAATCCACGAGTTACCCCTCTCTCCGTCCACCTTCGACCCGGAGCGGATCATCCTCTTTCGAGGAGAGGAACCGGCTCCCATTTCGGAAGTAGAAATTCGGGGCAGATCCGGTATCTTCGATCCTTCTGGCAGTGACAAGGCTACGGCTAGCCTCCCAGCCCCTGTGCCAGTACCGATTGCTGCAGCAAAGCAAGCGGGACCATCCGGCAAGGATGAGCCAGTCTGCCAGTCACACCCAGAAGAGCCATCATTGGCATCCCTGTTCCAGGAGTCCGTTGGCGATCAGAGTCTGTCTGACCACGGTGGTAAGGGCAAGGCAGTGCAACTTTCCGACGGGGAATAGCACATCAGCTCGCAGAAGGCTCAGCCTGACATACTACCTTCCTTGGAAGATGCTCGAGCCCGAGCTGACCGAAAGGTCCTCCACTAGATTAAACGCTTCACTGCTAGTATTTCAATTTGGGAAGCTATCGCTTGGAGTAAAGACCTAAGGGAAACCCTTGTCAAAATACTCCAAGATCCGGAAGTCTATGAAGCACAAGTCGCGAAAATGAAGGCGACTGCCTATGGAGCCTTCACAGCCGCCACCTCCTTCATAGAGAAAGACATGCTGCTTTCCCCTCCGTGCCACAACCGTCCTCTCTACATGAAGGGGAAGATCAACGGGCATGATGTGAACCGGATCCTAGTATTTCAATGTAATGAAATGCAATGCAATTAACTATATGTATGCAAAGACATGCAAAACCTCAACAAACTCCCCCTGAATACATGCAATGTTTGCAATGAAGACTGAACATATGATTTTGTGATTCATGCTCATTCAGACTGCCCTATCAAGCAATATGACCCATGGTACTAGGCGGAGAACTTGGTCTAAAGGACCATCTCACACATAGTAAGAACCTCCAGACAGATTTGACCTGCCTTTTAGTAGCTCACCATTTAATATACCATAGTGGTCATGCATGACAGTGCAACACCGACAGTCCTAAGTGTGAAATGCAGATTCAAGCATTAGGTCAACATCATGAAGTTCACACTTTTCAGAAACAGAGAGAAACTGATGTTTTTAGCAATTCTATATGGATGAACATTTATTTTAACAAGATATGTAATGAATCTAAGAGCAGGAAGTGTAGAGAATTTACCTGAAAAGTTCAGAAAGGGGTTTTCTTTTGAGTGTCTTGGCTTATTTACCCCTCTTTATTCCTCTCCAAGGCACGCCTGCAACAAACACATCATTTTGATGCAACAAGTACCCAAGATGTCTTGGGTCCTGAATTAACAGTGACACCTCTTGCATGTATGCTAATCAATTTTTGTGCATGAAGGTCATCAATTCTCATCAAATAGCAATTATTCATTGAATGACCTATTTGTCCACAGTAATGGCATGATACACCAGATTTTAGATTTGATTTAAGCACATACTTATTAGCATGAATTCTATGTGCATATGCATGAAGATTTTTGTTAACAGAATTAACATTTTGTTTACCAAAAACAGTCTGGCTTTGATATCCTGCCAGCCAACAGGTTGCAGCCCTGTGACCTGGCTTTCCACATTCAAAACATAGAGAAGATTTTCTTTTATTAACAGCTTTATTCTTACCAGCAGCATTGGGAGCAGGAAATTTTATAGATTTAGAATTAAATTTACTTCCCTGAGCATGCCAACAGTCTTTGACTGTATGGCCATGCCTTCCACATTCGAAGCACCCAATGTGCTTTCTCTTAGAACCAAAATTATTTCTTTCAAAAATATTTTTGTTATCATGGAAATTAACAAATTCAGAATGAAATTTCTTCCCCTGAATGTGCCAACATTGAGCAGCAATGTGGCCCAGTTTGCCGCAACGAAAATATTGAATGTTCTTCTTATGATTTGCATGATTTTTAGCATGAACATTCCTATCATGCAATTTTCTAGCATTGAGATCATCATGTTTCTTTAGTCTACAATTATACATAAGATGACCAATTCTGTGATAGTAAAAACACTGAATCCTTTTATTCTGAGCTAAAGAAGATTTCTTAACCTGAGAATTCTTGGCATGAATTCTGTTAAGTTTCAGATCATCCTTCTTCATCACAAAACAATCAGCCATCTCATGACCAAATTTCCCACAATAAAAACATTTAACATGTTCTCTTTCAACAGTGAATATTTTGGCCTGAGATTTTTCACCATGCATTTTATTCAAGACATGTGCATGTGAGTGTGGGTGACAACTATGGTCATCATGCACAAATTTAGCAGGGTTATTCATGAATGAAATATTTTTATTCATTTTCTATTTTTCAGTCTTCTTGACTGTGAACTGGAAAATGGAAGAACTAGAGAGATTGGCATGTTCTGAACTTCTTACAAATACAGTTGATTTCTTCTTTTCATTCACTTTCTTATTAACAGGCACATACCCAAGTCCCTCTTTCTGGAAATTCACAATAGAGCCAAGTAATTTATTCAAATTGTCTTTACCTTTGACAAATTTTGACAAAGAGTTTTTCAGATCTTCAATTTCAGAATTCAAAGAAGTAATGCTCACTTCATACTTGGATAGCTCATATTCACAAAGGATTACTTGTTGTTGCAAAGCATCATTTAAACTTTTCAGTGTTTCATTTTCCCTTTGAAGCTTTATTTCATCATTTGTTTCTTTTTCTTTCAGAACTGATTTTCCTTTTTCAAATGCCATCAGTCTTTCAGATAGAACAATATTCAGAACCATCAGTTTTTTATTTTGATCTTTCAACATTTTATTTTCATCAATCAAATTATTTTGATCCACAGTTTTCAAATCCTCATTCAATTTCTGTTTAGACATTTCTAGCTCAGAATTTCTATTCTTCAATTCTTCTAATTTTTCTTTCAGAGAGTCAATTTGTTGTTCCTACATTTTCAGTTCGAATTGAAGACTGTTATTCAAATTTTTCGCAGAAACATACTCATTGCATGAATTTTCATTTCTTTTCAGACTATCTTTCATATTTGCATTTTCACATTTCAGTTCTCTTATTTCGTACATCATCTCCTTTTTCAACTTTCTCTTTTCAGTCTTAAGAGATTTGTATTCTTCTAACAAGTTTTCATACATTTCAATCAATTCATCAAGAGCTGATTATTATGAGTTAGACATTACCTGAGCTGGAGACTCATCTGATTGATCACTGATGTGATCTCTTTTCATAAAGCACTGAGTTCCTTCGCCACCATAGTCGTCAGTCAATTTGTCTATCACTTCCTTTGCGCTTCTGCACTCAGAGATACATGTAAGCACATTAGATCTTATCACCCCTTTCACAAGGTCTAGGGCCTTTTGATTTTTAGAGAATTTCAGCTGATCTGAAGTTTTCCATAAGGATTTATCCTTTGGAACTTCATAAGGGCCGTGTGCAATGATTATCCATAGATCTGGATTAACCTATATCACGTACTCTCTAAATTGATTAAGCCACTTGTAAAAGCCTAGACCCTCAAACCTCGGGAGATCAATCATGAATTCCATGCTCAGACAAGATCAGTATTCTAAATAGAGAAGAGATCAAAACAATGCAAGCGAACGAATCAACTCAGATCGCACCGAAGCCAATTCAAGGAACGGATCTGTAGGTCGTTGGACCTTTTGTTACAGACACCTGCTCTGATACCAATTGTTGGACCTGTGCGATAGATTCAGAGGGGGGTGAATGAATCTCCCCTTCAATATTCTGCCTAATAAAAAATAGAACACTCAGAGATGCGAAGTTAAAAATAGATTCAGTTCTACCGAATCTTAAATGCTGTGATGTGTTCAATCAAACAGTAAACGTGCAATCAATTAGCTCAATGGACATATGAAGATAGATCGAGCTTCAGCATTCATCTAGCGGAAGCAAACAGTAGGCATTCAAACCACGGTGCACGAAGGAGTTTTTTAGGTGGTTCGGTCCACAGACCTACGTCCGCTGATACACAGCTTAAACGGCTGGGCATCATCACAGCTTGCCTACATCAGCTGGGCCTCACAGCTTGTCATCCGCTGAGCATCACAGCTTGCTATCCCGCTGAGCATCACAGCTTGCTGTCCAAGGTTATCACCTTGCCTGCTGAGCATCACAGCTTGCTCTACTGACAAACAGCTTGAAAGAAGGGTTTAAAAGAAAAACAAGAAATGAGAAATCACAGTGACAGAAAGTTGTATACGATGATAGCACAAATGTGGCTCTCAAAGAGCTAACTGGATTGGATATGATCCAGATTCCAGTAGGGACGGATTTTCTGATGAAGCTTTTCTTCTTCTTTCTTCACTCTCTCTCTCTCTCTCAACCTCTCTCGATCTCACAAGCTCTCTCCTTCTCACTTCTGCTCTTTCTTCTTCTGCTAATCTCTCTCTCTCTCTTTTTCTTTCTCTTTCTCTTCTTCTGGATCGTGCAGGCTCTCTCTCTGCTTCTGCTCTTTCAGATAAGTTTCCCTTCTTCGATCCTCTCTGCACGAGCCTCTTCTCCGGATGGAGAAGTCTTCCTTTTATAGCAGCATCAGATAGGTGGATGGGCGTGTGCTTTCCATGATTCCCGCCTAGAGCGCCTTGACCACGTGGCAGCATTTCAGCCTGCTGCAATACACGTGTCACGATCCTGGCACTTCCTCCATTCTTGGATCACGTGCCCTTCTTAAGCTCCTCGAACAGATATCCTGCAAAGGTTAAACTTATTATAAGTTTGAATCAATCTAAAAGGAAAAGAAAAGGTTGCATCGAGTTAGTTCGAGATTGTATAGACTTGCTAAGTCATCAAGGCAACCGTGTGCAGACTTTGAAGTGAAAGATGAACATATGCATATAGGAAAGTATGCACATTGAAGATGAATGCACGAACATGCCATCAGAGAATATACAGACTTTGGTGTGCGAGCGACAAGACGATGTACAGACTTGCTGTGCCTACAACAAGATGATGTACAGACTTGCTGCTGAAGAATGTACAGACTTAATGAAAGTATGCACGAACTTGACTGTTCGTATCAAGAAGGGTTGTACAGACTTGCCATCAATGAATGTATAGACTTCGTCTTGAAAGATGCACAAGTGCCACTGAAGAATGTACAGACGTTGAACGTGTGAAATACAGTTTGCATCTATCGAAGTATGCACAACGAAGATGGATGCACTGACATGCCGTCAACAAGTGTACAGACATTAAATGCATGTAATGCACTTTTGCATAGATGAAAGTATGCACCATGAAGATGAATGCTCAGGCATACTATCAAAGAATGTACAGACTTTGCATGCATGCGCCAAGACGAT
Organism: Amorphophallus konjac; assembly: GCA_022559845.1. Taxonomy (NCBI): domain Eukaryota; kingdom Viridiplantae; phylum Streptophyta; class Magnoliopsida; order Alismatales; family Araceae; genus Amorphophallus; species Amorphophallus konjac. The sequence continues at coordinate 31,192,401 of CM040119.1, forward strand.
GTTCAGACTTTGCGTGCCTGAAACAAGACAATGTACAGACTTGCTACCTAGCATTTAAGTATCAATGCATCATTTATAGACTTGCTTAAATGACGCATGGACATTACAGCAAAGACTGTGCAGACATTGTATATGCATTAAACAACCGAATGTACTGACTATGTATGCATAATGAACATGCATCGACTTCGAAGAAAAGCGACTGACGAATGCATCGATGCAGTGTATGCATACGGCAGATAATGAACCAATGCAATGTATGCAGGAGACCTAACAATGCAATCTATTTACCAGATCATGCATCGACCTCTTGAGTGCTTGGAGGAAAGTATGCACTAATGTTGTTTGCTTAACAACACGGTATGCGTAGACGCTGAATGCATGAAACACTGAGTTGTGCACTGACGTAAGATATGAACGGTATGTCTGCACTAATGCAAGATAACACATTCATATGCCCAAAGCAGAACTTTCATTTAGACACAGATGTTCATGATATGCAATGCTGACTCATAGTGTTTGCTATCATCAAAATCACAGGGGCACAACATACTGCCCCTTCCACGCTAGAATCTGCCACCCGATCGAGTCCTGCGAGGAAGTTCAACACCTCATCCAGGAACTGATCCGATGGGAACAGATCGATGCGGAAGGAAACTCCATGTCGCTCATCAGGCTTCGACAAGCTGTCGAAGAGACCCTAAGCATCGCCAGGGATGCGCCAGAGCGGCCAGATTCTCCCCAAGAAAATGGGCACGTGCTGCCTTACCAGCATCCTCCAGAGTGGCTCGAGTTCTGGACCGACAATCGAGAGGTGCTCGAGCAATTGCGGAGGCATAGAGAGCAGGGTTCCAGTCAAGAGACGGAGCCAACCGGCTTCTCGATCAACGTCATCCATTCCCTTGCTCCTTCAGCCCCTCCGGGCTCTCAGACATCAGCACCTAGCCGGCCAACCCCAGCCCCTTTGACCGTGCGATGGCGGTCTTGGCGGGAGCTAAAGTCTCTCCCTTTCCCTGAAGAAGACACCGCCAGGCTTTTCCGAGTCCTTCTCGGTCGAGAGGACATTTTGGTGGGCAAGACGATGACGAGCTCCATAGCTCTCTCTCGTCCTCCTCCCGTCCTATCTCCGCTCCCGGCAACCGCGGATAGGAAGGGAAAGCAAAAGCAAGGTGAGGCTCCGCCTCAGCCCGGTCATATCTGTTCAGCGGATGGGCCATCGGGTCCTCCTCACCAACTTGTGGACACAATCTGAAGTACAAAGAAGGCATTTTCGGAGTCTTCAGCGGCTTCGATTCAAGTGGCGGGCCCACCACCACAAGGCTCAGCCGGTCCGCAGAGTCGGGATAACTGTGCAGAGTGACAATGTCTTGCCACGCCGTCGGTTGTCGCTAGGCCCGGCGCTCAGCATGGTTACAAAGGCAAGGCTGAGGAGCAGGACAACAAGCATACTTCTCTGCCCGCTTCTCAACAGAAGCCGTCACCACCGCGGGTAAGGCATCAAACCGCGCATACGTCTTCGGATGCCAGCACCAGCCTACCGACTCCTCGTAGGCTCCAGTCGCCACCGCGGCTAAGGCATCAAACCCCGCATACGTCTTCGGACGCCAGCACCAGCCTACCGACTCCTCGTAGGCTCCAGTCACAATCGCGGTTAAGGCCTCAAACCGCGCACACGTCTTCAGACGCCAGCACCAGCCTACCGACTCCTCGTAGGCTCCCGTCGCCACCGCGGGTAAGGCATCAAACCGCACACCCATCTTCGGACGCCAGCCTCGGTATCCCGGCGTACCAGGAATTGCCACTCGAAGTAATCGAGTAGGCGATCAATGCCACATTCCAGATACAACAAGCGGAAGGTGCCTGGATCGAAATCCGGGCAAGGAAGAGTCATCGACCTCGCCCTATAAGGACCCCAGCTCGGAGATATCCTCATCAGGACTTATCAACTCCGGCTCTAGCACATCTCCCTCCTACTCCCTTGGAGATTGCTATCGTCAAGAGACAAGAGAAAAATAGGAGGAAGAACCTCAGAAGGTGGCTCAAGAAACAAGCTGAACAAGCGGCTGCCCTACAATCCCCAGTCGAGCCAACGCCTCTCCAAAGGCTCCAGTGGCTCATTGATGACTTGGAGGAATACGTTCCTCCTCGTCCTACCGGGGCTCTCCCACTCGATAGCTATATCCCGTGGGAAGAAATGCAGAAGCGAGCCCGCCTCAGAAATTGGGTCCAAGAGATGATCCAAGGGCTTAAAGACGGCGAAAGACTCGTGATCCCAGACGAGCTCTCCTTGTGCTATAAAGACAAGGAGATCACCACAGAGCAGCTGGAAGAAATACTTCAGCGCTGCACCTGCAACATGGTGGCCATCCCACCTCCCGACAATATCAATGCTTCTCGGCGGGGCGAGCCAGTAGCCTCTCGAACAAGACAAAGAACCATTACCCCTCTTGGGCTACAGCCAGCTCCAGAGCACACCGGCCGCGGCCGAGGTCATGGCCGGGGGACGTGGTAGAGGCCATGGGAGAATCCACGAGTTACCCCTCTCTCCGTCCACCTTCGACCCGGAGCGGATCATCCTCTTTCGAGGAGAGGAACCGGCTCCCATTTCGGAAGTAGAAATTCGGGGCAGATCCGGTATCTTCGATCCTTCTGGCAGTGACAAGGCTACGGCTAGCCTCCCAGCCCCTGTGCCAGTACCGATTGCTGCAGCAAAGCAAGCGGGACCATCCGGCAAGGATGAGCCAGTCTGCCAGTCACACCCAGAAGAGCCATCATTGGCATCCCTGTTCCAGGAGTCCGTTGGCGATCAGAGTCTGTCTGACCACGGTGGTAAGGGCAAGGCAGTGCAACTTTCCGACGGGGAATAGCACATCAGCTCGCAGAAGGCTCAGCCTGACATACTACCTTCCTTGGAAGATGCTCGAGCCCGAGCTGACCGAAAGGTCCTCCACTAGATTAAACGCTTCACTGCTAGTATTTCAATTTGGGAAGCTATCGCTTGGAGTAAAGACCTAAGGGAAACCCTTGTCAAAATACTCCAAGATCCGGAAGTCTATGAAGCACAAGTCGCGAAAATGAAGGCGACTGCCTATGGAGCCTTCACAGCCGCCACCTCCTTCATAGAGAAAGACATGCTGCTTTCCCCTCCGTGCCACAACCGTCCTCTCTACATGAAGGGGAAGATCAACGGGCATGATGTGAACCGGATCTTGGTGGACGCAGGTGCCGCTGTTAATATCATGCCGTTCAAAACCTTCAAGTCCCTATATCTGACCCCGTACCTCTAGAAGGTTCAAGCGGTCAAGATATCCGGCTTTAACCAGAACACCGAGGACGTCCTTGGCCGGGTGGATGTCGACCTGGTGCTCGATGATTTCACCTCTAAGATGACATTCTACATCATCGACTCCAACACATCTTATAAAATGCTGCTGGGTAGACCCTGGCTCCATAAAAATTGGGTCGTCCCGTCAACTCTCCACTAATGCATCAAGTATGCCAAGGACGGGGAGCAACACAAGGTCTTTGCAGACCTGTCGTTGTTCACACCGGCAGAATGCAACCTAGGCGACGCTGCGCTCTACTTCAAGGGGATTAGTCCCTACCCTGTAATTAAGAGCAAAAGCAATGGCTGGCTCTCAGAGGAAGACGATGATGATCTCTTCTCTGTTGACGAGGAAAAGGCCAAGCTTCAACGGCTGCGCCTCGGCTCCAAGTCAACCCCAGATCGCCCCGAGAGGCGCCAGATCAACTTCGAGGCTAATCTTATTAGCCGAGCTATCAGCAAGAGTATATGCTTGCCACCAGACTGCATCCAGCTTCCATGTGCATTCGAGGAGCACAGCGTCGAGTCGCTGACGACTTTCATTGTCACTTTCAAGCGACAACGCCGAAACAAGAAAAAGGCTAACAGGGACAAATCCATTGTCTTCTATAAGGGAGACATGGCCCCTTAAGCCTCGCCAGACGATGACTTCGGCTGGTCCAGGCGAGCCGATGATACCCCTAAAGCAGTCCAGGTGTGGGGCGATCTGTCGCCGCACATTCAAAAAATGTGTTTGAAGCAACATGTTCCCCTGTGGCAAACTTCTGCACAACAGAGATATTTTCACCGACTATGGGACCCTTCCCAGGTCTGGGGGCAACCCCCGTCCTTCTATAAGGACACCAGGGGACTTGGCTACGACCAGGACCCGGACTTCCGCGTCTACCACGCAGTTAACATCGTAGGCTTGACACAACCAGTCGACGACAGAGCTAGAGTCGAAGCCAAATTCGACAGCTCCGGGGATGAGGAAGAGGAAATTCGGATCCCGGTCCCCGTCAAAGCCGGCACCCCAGCTCAAGCCGTCGAGGAACCTTCCTCGCCTCCCCGCCAAGACAAACGAGGAGAAGAAGCTCCTCCAGTCTCTCATCCAATCGAAGGACCCGGTTCAACCGACCCTCTTGAAGGAGGGGATATATCTGGTCTTGACCGCGAAAGAGTGTCAGCTTCGCGGGGCAACCCCGGAGGGATCTCAGCAGCCCCAGTCGACAACTGCGGGCCAGGAACCGGTGGTCCAGATCGATCCTCAATGTATCCCAGCAACAACTACTCTCCAGTCCCATCGGCGTCGACCGGTGGCTTCGAGAACCAAGAAATACACGAAGCCGACACTGATGATGAGGATTTCATCGACCTTCAACCCACTCCTCCCGAGCTGGAGGATGGCGGCCAGGCGACCGTCGGCGATCTTGTGGAGATCAACTTGGGTGAAGATGAAGCCCCCCAGCCTACATTCGTCAGTGCTCTCCTTACCAAGGCAGAAAAGTAGGACTACAAGTAACTCCTGCTTGAATTCAAGGACTGCTTCGCCTGGACATACAAGGAGATGCCAGGGCTAGGCCCCTCCGTAGCGGAGCACGACCTAGCCATTTCTCCCTCAGTTGCTCCAGTCAAGCAACCACAGCGGCGCATGTGCCATGCGCTAGAGCTCCAGATCTCGGCCGAAGTCCATAAAAATGGCGGAGGTCGACTTCATCGAGCCGTGCATCTACCCGATCTGGCTCGCCAACATAATCCCAGTTAAGAAGAAGAATGGTCAAGTCCGCATCTGCGTCGACTTCTGGGACCTCAACAAAGCCTGTCCGAAGGATGACTTCCCAGTCCCCATCACAGAAACAATGGTCGACATGACCACCGGTCATGAAGCCTTGTCTTTCATGGACGGGTCATCCGGTTACAATAAAATCTGGATGTCCCTTAAAGACAAGAATCACACAGCCTTCAGATCCCCCAAGGGGATTTTCAACTACAAGCACATGCACTTCGGTCTAAAGAATGCCGGCGCTACTTACCAAAGGGCCATGACAAAGATATTCGACGAAATGCTGCACAACACCGTCGAATGCTATGTCGACGACCTCGTCATCAAGACTAAGAGGCGAGAAAACCACTTGCGCGACCTCCGCCAAGTCTTCGAACGTCTCTGACGATATGGGCTCAAAATGAACCCCATGAAATGTGCCTTTGGCGTATCCAGCGGCAAATTTCTCGACTTCGTCGTCAGGTACCGAGGAATCGAGGTGGATCCTAGCAAGATCAAAGCGATCCAGGAGCTTCCACTACCCAGCAACATCACTGAGCTTAGGTCCTTCCAAGGGAGGCTGACCTACATTCGGAGGTTTATCTCCAACCTCTCCGGTCGGTGCGCACCTTTCAGCAAGGTGATGAAGAAAGATGCCCCGTTTACATGGGACTCAGAATGCCAGGCGGCTTTCGAGCAAATCAAGGAGTACCTCCTTACTCTCCCAGTCCTGGGGGCACCAATGAAGGGCAAACCCCTTATCCTTTATACTGCTGCCATGGACGCTTTGCTAGGAGTTCTGTTGGCGCAAACCAATGAAGAAGGTAAAGAGCAGCCCCTCTATTACCTCAGCCGGAAGCTAATCGGTGTCAAGTACCGCTATTCCCATATGGAGAAGGTTTTCTTGGCATTGGTGTTCGCAGTTAAGAAGTTGCGGCATTACCTTCTGTCCCATCAAGTTGAGCTTATATCCAAGCACGACCCCCTGAAGTATCTCCTTCGGCGACCTGTCCTCTCAGGCAGACTAGGAAGGTGGGCTCTCCTGTTGATGGAGTACGACATTACCTATGTCCCCAGAAAAGCAATTAAGGGACAGGGTATGGCTGAATTCTTAGCAGCCCATCCAGTACCAGATGACTCACCCTTCAATTCGGAGCTCCCAGATGAGGAGTCCCTTGCTGCTCAATCACAACAACCGGTTGAACGGAGCGGAGATGTCTTGCATTACTGGCAGTAAAATGCTCTCACAACCACTGTTGCTCAATCACAACAACCAGTTGAACAGAGCGGAGATGTCTTGCACTATTGCCAACCAAGCGCTCTCACAACCAGCGTGCCTTGCTGGGAGCTCTACTTCGATGGTGCTTCCCGAGGGATCACCCGGAGCAACCAGGATCCAGCCACCACGGCAGGTGCCGGCATTATTTTCCTTACTCCTCAGGGCGGAGTTTTGTACAACTCATGCGCCCTCATGAAGTCCCTGACCAACAACGAGGCCGAGTATGAAGCTCTGCTCATTGGGCTCCAGGTGCCTACGGGGACTCCCAGCTGATAGTCCGGAAGGTCCTCGGCATCTATGATGTGTGAAAGCTAGAGTTGGTTCCATACCATACCGCCGTCACCAGATTAACCCAAAATTTATATTTCTTCGAAATAGATCGTATCCCCAGAAGAAGCAACGCTCAGGCGGATGCCTTAGCAAAATTGGCCGCCGCCATCAAGCTCCCGCCCGAGGGTGAGGTCGACATCGTCATCAAGCATAGAAGGCTGATGCCGAGCTCACTCGAAGGCAACACCGGTCTCACCATCTACGAGGTCCACGACCTTGACCAGGACAAGCTTCCAGAAGAAGATGATTGGCGTGCGCCCATCATCAAATTCAAGAAAGGGTGACTTCCCCCTGAACGAGATCAAAGGGTCCAGCTACTCCACCGAGCAACCTCTTATGAGTTGATTGGCGACTCCCTGTATTGACTCGTCCACGAGAAGGACAAGTCGATTCTCCTGAGATGTGTCTCCCTCGCCGAGGCACGAACCGTCATGCAGGAGGTCCACTTCGGGTTGTGCGGCGCGCACCAGGCCGGAGACCGAATGAAGCACAATATCAAACTCAAAGGCTTCTACTGGCCAACCATGTATTTGGACTGCATCCAGTATGCCCGTACATGTCATCAATGCCAAGCTTTTGGCCCAGTACCCAGAAGACCTCCCAATCCACTGCGTCCTATAGCTCCCACTTGGCCGTTCGCTGAGTGGGGCATGGACATCGCGGGGCCTTTCCCGCCATCTTCCAAGGGCCAAAAATATATCTTGGCCGCCACTGATTATTTCTCTCGCTGGGCGGAGGCTCTTCTCTTGCGAGAGGTCACCGGGGAAATCGTTGCCAGATTCATCCGGCACAACATCATATACCAATTTGTTACTCCCAGTCGCATAGTGTAGTGTCCCGGATCTTTCGGATCCTTCCTTGTGGGTCCCGGATCTGGTTTATCAGAGTGTCTGACCCTGTTGTGTCTGAAATTTCATTTCGGACATCTTTCGTGTTCGGATCGGCGCGATCCGGAGTCGTTTCGGAGGCCTGGAGTGTGTCCGCGGCTTTTCCGTGCGTGTTTTCCGATATCCGCATACGGGTTTCGGCGAATCCTTCGGAACCCTGTAGCGGGTGAACTGGGTCGTTCACCAGCCCGCGAGTGGTACCGTTGCGATCAGCGCGTCGAGGCGATCTAGGAGGTGTATTTTTCCATTTTTCGGTATTTTTGGCATTTTCTGGATTTTTTTATAAATACCCCCCCCCCTATTTTCTCTTTTCCTTTTTTCCTTTTTCTTCTTTTCTTCTTCTTCTTTCTTCCTCCCGTGAGCGCAACGGTCATCTCCCCCCCTTCTTGCCCGTTGGACCTCACGGTGCCCCTTCCTCCTCCGGCGACGGGTGGCGGACGACGGCGACGGCACGGTGAGTACGGCGGTGGCGAGAGGATCGTGGCGGTGCCCCCTTTGGCACGTGGGAGAGGAGTTCGTGGTTGAGCTAGATTTTGAGATCGGCGGCGATTCGGTGGATTTCGAGCTTCCTTGAGGTAGGGGGACGGATCCTTGCCCTCTTTATAGCATTCCCCGTGATTTCTAGGCCGTGGAGAGGCCGAGTGGGGTTAAATCCATGCCGGGAGGGTCGTTTTCATACTTGGGGTTTGAGCGCCGGATCCGTCGATTCGTGGAGTTTTTGATATATTTGGGGGCTGTGATGCATGCTAGGACGTTGTGGGGTGATCCCCCGTTGTTTTCCCTTCACCAGGGGTGGTGAATGGGCGTGGTTTTATGTTTTCTGGGAGTATTTCAAGAACCGGGCTCGGCCCGTTGTCGCGCTATAGTCCAGTGGCGCGTTCTTGATGAACGCGCCGTGTCATCCGAGCGTGTCCGTCTGAGAAGATGAACAGTAAGGCGGTGGGGAACGCGCCTGGTTCTGGTAGTGCGATCTCCAGATCGCGCTATCCAAGACTAGCGCGTTCAGGTGTGAACACGCTAGCTTTGGGCAGCGTGACATGGAAGATCGCGCTAGCCATAGCTAGCGCGTTCTTCGGTGTCGCGCTAGGGATACCTAGCGCGACCATCCCCCTCCCCCGAACCGTGTTCTTGCGGGTAGCGTGACCTCCGGTTGGGTGAGTTATGGACCTGGTTGTGGCGTGTGGCCCTAGGGATGCCGTGGGCACCCAGTGAGAGCCACAGGGGCGCCCAGGGTTCCCCGGAGAATCAGTTACCTCGGTAGGGGTGCCGCGTGACTTGAGGGACGGTTGGATCTCATGCGTGTCCTCGGCATCCGTACCTATCATCTGGTCATCGAGAGTCTGTGCTAGTGTTTGGTCGGTGGTTTCCGTGGATTAGTCCTTACTTCCAGTGACCCTACCACTAGTCGTAGCTTTCCCACGGCACGTGTGTGCTGGCTCGCCTGGGAGTGGCTGAGCGGCGTACCCGAGAGAGGCGGTGAGTAGGCTGGTTACCGCAGGGCCCCTGCGTACTTCCGAGTCCGGGTTTAGGGGGAAATACCAGCTAGAGGACAGGCCTAGGGCGTACGGTCTGAGTGTGCACACGAGGCTGAGGGTTCGGACCCGCACTGACGAGCGTGACCTCAGCTAGTCCTTGTTTTGCGGTTACTTCTGGTCACTGAGTGTGTCTGAGTCTCACGCCCGGGGTGTAGTAGCTAGACACTTGTGACGCGGTATAAGACGTCAGGGGACGCATCCGGCCGTTCTTCTAGTGGGTGGTGCTCCTGTTCACTGGCAGGTGTGGACTCGCGTTTTGTTGGACCGAGGTTCTGTAGTGCGGTACTGTTAGAGTAGTCGGCTTTTCCGTTTATTTATTTTAGCTTGTCGGTTCTACCGTATGTAGATTCCTTTAAAATCCACTTAAGAAAAATATCAAAGAAAAGACATGCAATAATCATCAATATGGAGGAAAATATATGCACGAGGTGCACAAGGGGAGTGTGTGTGATCGCCAGAGACACTAGGTCTCAAAATATAATCAATAAAAAAACATGGGAGGATGATCGCGAAGAATACCTCAAAAGTGCGGGGATGTGAGTGCTTCCTTTCTCTTCCAATCGGCCGACCGATGAAGAGAGTTCTTGCTTTTATTACCCTTGCAAAACAAACAAACACCACCAAAATAATTGAATTAGAAATAAGGTGGGTATAGCATCAAATTCTTAGAGAGAAATATGAGCATGAAAATTGTGCAAGACACACCTTGTGGGTGTTGGCCCTTAAACCCCTATGCAAAAGGGATGGGAGATGTATGATGAATGAAAATGAATAAAAATATGAATAAGGGAAAGAGTGCAATAGATGCACTATGGGGAGATACTCAACGTAGTTGAGTTAAAAATATAAACACTATGATGCATGCATGAACCAATGCAATAAACAAAAGAAAACAAAGATAAATGATAGAAAGAAAAGCCTGTTGCTTGGCTTTATATGCTCGATGGGGAGAGAGAGCTTCAAAGGATGAAGATGTGCGGTGCAGAGCCTCCTCCCTTAGCCATGGAAGCAGCAACCTGTGAAGAAAGAAAAATAAAAAAAAGAACAGAAGAAGAAGAAGAAGAAGAACCGAGGGGAGAAGGAAGAAGAATAACGGAGAGAGGGAGAAAAGGGGATCGAACAGAAAAGAGGGGGATCCAACCTAACAGAGATGCAGAAGCAATCCTATATAGGTCGAATCAAAAAGATAGAAGGATAAGAACGGGCAAGAGCCCAAGGGGGAAAGGATCAAGTTGGGCAAGAGCCCAAACGAAGCAGGAGTCTCTCTGGGAAAGGCTGCGTTCGTTCGGAGCACAAAAGTGAAACACGACCTGGTTCAGGGCGTCAATTGTTGAATTGACGACCTGCCCAGAGGGCGTTTCTTAAAAACAAGCCCTGCACGAGGGCGTTAACTCCTGGATCAATTTTAGAAATAAAAACTCCCCATATTTAAAAAATGTAAAACACGCCTCAGGCAAAGCCACTTTTAAAAAAAACACGCCCCTGGTGAGGGCGTTAATTTCAAGTCTGCAAAACGGGGAAGCCGGTCAAACAACAAGAATTGACGCCCTCAGGTCTGGGCGTCCTTTCTCCAAGAAACGCCCTAGATCAGATCGTATATTTCAAAAACACGCCCTTGCCCAGGTCGTTAATTTTAAAATTGAGATAAATGCCCAGAAAATCCAGAAAAATAGGAAAAAGGAGGAAATGAGGGAAAAATAGAAGAAATTCAAGAAAAGTGGGAAAAACCACTCAAACAAGCTAATTTGAGGGTCAAATGGGGCATTGCACGGCAATACGAAATATACTCAAAATAATGTCAATTTTAGCGTGTCTACAGCTGCCCCGCCTTGGCGTCTGCTTTGCAAGGGAGCGTAGCAAACTGAAAAGTAGATGCCAAGGTGTGATGAGACACGCAATCAACATCACTTGATGAGAATGAAATCAAAAGCTCGAGATGAAGCAATCTAGGGAAATTCAATGAAATCAACGATGTTTGGATAAAAAGAGGGAGTGTGCACGCGGGCACGAAGGAGATAAAAGAATGATCAACTTCCAGCGCGGTGGAAGTACCCCAGGTCACAAACCTGTAGGTTTCACCATTGGGGAGCGGTTACCAGCCAATGTGGACGTGCTGCAGCCAAGGTGGATCAAAGGGAAAATGATTGAAATAAGATGATAGAAATCCAAACAAGGAGCTTTCGAGAAAATGACCCAAAACAGCGATAAAATGAACTGAGGACACAATGCGGCATGGAATATCTCATATCTGAAAGATAGATCAATTTGACTCTCCAAATCAGCTCATCAGAATGATTTTTCAAAATTAATTCAAAGTCCTACATGAATGCATGCTGGGCTAAAGGGAAAATAACAAATGAAAATATAATATAATCAAGGATAATATTGTTAAACTGCCCAGACTGGGTCAAGAAACCAATTCTGCGAGCTGATACTAAGCCGAAGCCCATTTATCCACGCATCAACTTGTAAAAAGGGAACCATCGTCCCCAGTCTTGGACGGCTCAACGGCCTATCCGTGTGACTAAGACTTCTCTGGAATCATCATTGTTTTTGATGAAGGGGAACTCAAATCCCAGATTTACCAAAGCCACAAGGTCCTTGATATAATCTAGTAACATATGTAACATATAGTAGAATGCATATAGGGAGATGGTGATATCAATAAGCATGGGAACTGGGAAATGAGCTGCAAGCACCGTGGGACTTGGAATGATGATGCCCTGCCGGCGGGACCAAGAGCCTCTTCCTGCGCTCAAAAATTCATTAGCCAAGATATAATAAGCAATGAATAAGGCATTTAATCATAGCATGCATAGCATGAATCAAAGCAACCAATCATAGCATCAGGTTTTATCATATCATATATTTTCCTTCCCTAGCTTTCTCTCTAGGGGTTTTTAAAAACCAAAAACAAGGTGCGCATGTGCCTTTCTTCCTTTCCTTATTACACGTCTTATTTGGGCTGGTACTACTGCACTTGGCTGATCTATCTTTTTGTTTGTTTTTACTGTCTGTCTTGTAAGGTAATCAAAGAGAAAACCCTTCTCTTCGGCCGGCCGATTGAAGAAGGAGGAAAGAATTCACACAATCCCGCGTTTTCATTCTTACCAGGTATTTGCGATCTCTCCCTATTAATATTGAGGTAACCCCTCTGGCGATCACATCTCCACTCTTGCACCTCGTGCATACTTTTATTCCCATCTTATTTATTTCCATATTATTATTTTTATATTTGGTGTTTGTGTGGATTTTTAATCTACATCTACAAATTAAAGACACATGGAAACAAAACAAGACCCACAAAGCACCCTGCTGTCCCTTGATGACAGTAGAGGGGCAATCAGAACAGGGAAGACGAGGAAGCAGATGGCACTAGGAAGAAGCGCTCGTCCTCGGGTAAACTTGGGAAAGCTCTGTGGGTGTGGGTAAGCTTCGTTGGTAACCTCTCAAAGGATCGACCATGAATCCTTTAAATAAGGTTCAGATCCGAAGATAAACACGGGCAAGAGATAACCATGGCAATGGTTATCAAAAGGCAAGAGCCCGATCGAGCAATAACACCAAACAAAGCAGGACTCTGGGAGGGAAAGGCAGAAGAAAGAAGGGCTCGGAGGTGAAACACACCTTAAAACAGGGCGTCAATTCAAGAATTGACGACCGGCCCAAAAGGTGTTTCATAAAACACGATCCAAACCAGGGCGTTTCTTCCTGAATTTAATTTTGGTAATAAAACCCTTCTTCATTTAAAAATGTTGAAAGACGCCTTAGATCAAGGCTTTTCTTAAAAATACGCCCTGAGGAAGGACGTTACTCATAAAATGCATCTTATTTCGCTTAATTTTTGAAAAATGATATTTCCAGGAATTGACGCTCTGACCCATGGTCGTCCTTTCTTTGAAACACGCCCTGGATAAGGTCGTTATTTAAAACGCGCCCTACTTCAGGTCGTGAATCACAAAAAATGCAACAAATGCAATGGAAAACCCAAAAAAAAATAGAAAAACTTAATATTATGGAAATATTGAAGTTCACTTTGGGGCGTCAACATAGTGACATGAGATTTAATCAACAAAGCGTCAATTTTGGCATGTCTACAGCTGCCCCGCCTTGGCGTCTGCTTTGCAAGGGAGTGAGACGGAAATGGAGCGAAGTCCCACAAGCAGAAATGAAGTGGAACGAACTGATAAGTAGATGCCAAGGTGTGATGTGACACGCCTCAGACACTGAGCACTGGAAATCTTTCCAAGATTCTGAATGAAACAACTCTGAATAATTCCAAGGAAGCATCGATTTGCTGGATAAAGGAAATTAAACTAGGAAAGTAAAAGTGTGCGCGTGGGCACGACAGGGAAAGACCGTTGGAGAGCGATTACCAGCCAATGTGGATGTGCTACAACCAAGGTAAGTTTGCAGGAAAATAAAGAGAATTGGGATAGAGTTCCAACAAAAGGACATTTTCAAGGAATCAGCCTGAGCGGCTTCAAAGAGAATGAAGTACTTGATTTGGAATGGAATATCTCATGTCAACTCAATCAAGAGCAAGTGGCCTTCATTATTGCCATAATATAAAGATTTTCATCATGAAACTCAAAGTCCTACATGATGCATGCTGGGCTAAAAGAAAAATTAAAACAAATAAAAATATAAAATAATCAAGGATAATATTGCTAAGCCATTTAGATTTGGTCAAGAACCCAACTCTCTGAGCTAACACTAAGCCGAAGCTCGTTTGTCCACACATCAACTCAGAAAGAGGAACCATCGTCCCCAACCTTTTAATGACTCAATGGCCTATCCGTGCGATCAAGACTCTCCTGGAATTATCATTATTTTTGATGAAGGGGAACTCAAATTCCAAGTTCATCAGAACCACAAGGTCCCTGATATGTTATAATAATGTAAATATCATATAGTAACAATGCTTACAGGAAAATGATACAAGAACAGCATAATGGTACTCCCACATATCCAAGCACCTCGAAACCTGCAAAACTTCTGCACTCAATACTCATCAGTCCTTTCATGATCATAAATAATCTTGATTCTCCAAAAAATGATCATAAGTGCTTAAATAAAACAATTTCAATAAAATAACAGCACTTAAGTTCATCAAAGCATATATAGAAAAACCAAACTCATAAGTTCACAAGAACACGCCTGCACCTGACGGCATCAAAATCATGAAAAGCGCCCGACGTTAGGGCGTCCATTTTAAAACACGCCCTTCACAAAGGCGTTAACAGCAACCATAGCTCAAGAAGAAAACGTCCCATGAGAGGACGTTACATAAAACACGACCTAAGAAAGGTCCTTAATTTAATAAATTGACGCCCCTACCAAAGGCGTTAATTAACCACAAACTTCCGTTTCCAAATCAAGAGCAAAACACAGTTCTAATGCCAATTAAACACTGCAATTCCGAACAAACTTAGGGTTCAACCTTCTATATTAAAGGCAGGCTTTCCTCAAGAATTAATCAAATCAAATCCTCTGAATTCTTCTGCTATTGCTTCTGCTTGCAGGTTCTGCCGTTCGAACTTCTTCTGCAGCGGCTATGGACAGAGCCATCAAAAGGTCGAAGGCTTCTACTCCCAGACTTACTGAGATCAACAGGCACATAAGCAGCCGAATAGCATTAAACCAGGTAAGCTAACTGCTTCTGCTCTTTCTTTCATCCTTATATCATCACTGTTCTTTCTTCTCATCTCTTCTGCTCTGTTTGTTCTTGCTTTTGCTTTCCACAGGACTATCCAAATATGCCCGGAGCTAGGAGGTTCACAAAGATAAAGTGGCTGCCCCTCCTCCTCCCTAAATTCTCTTCTGACATGAGGGTCTTTGTAGCAAGGTGGCATCTTCTAGGCTTAATTACCCATGCCAAGCATTATGATCAAATCCACTTAGATTGGGCTGCCATAGGAGCTCTTATAGAAATATGGCACCCTTCCACCCATACCTTCCTCTTTTCCACTTTTGAAGCCACCATCTTATTGGAAGAAATAGAGTTGATCTTAGGCTTGAAGAGGATGAAACAAGGAGAAGAAGAAAAGATGGCCATCATGCCAAGGCCAATCTCCTCACAAGAGTTACTTATCTCATTGATACCTAGCCCAAACTTAGTGAATCAGATCAAGGTCAACAAAGGAATCAACCTCTTGAAGCTCGCCTCGTGGGTATACAAGAGAGCGGATCATGCTAAAGAGGAGGAAGAGATAGAAAGAGTCACAAAGGCCTTCGTGGTGTGCTTAGCAGGAGCACTCCTATTCCCATCCACGGAGGACTTCCTCGAAGAAACCCAAGTAAGCGCGGTAGTGAGCTTGTGGGAAGAAGAAAGAGTTGGACCGGCGATCCTAGCCTACCTCTATAGTGGGCTCACTTCGGCGGCAATGGGAAGGCCCATATACGGATGCATGCTAGCCCTTTCTAGTTGGGTAGATCTCCACTTCAAGTTCGATCCATGTGATGAGGCCCAACAACCATCTAGGATCTTCTCAAAGAGCCCACTCTCCTATATTACCGGCTCGCTAGGAATAAGCAATCGGGTGACGAACCGAATTCCTCAAATCAAGAAGAGAGTGGAATGGAGGGAACACCTAAAGGTAATGCCAAAAAAACTCTTTACTTACGCCCCGGGAAAACTTGAAATGCAGGAACTTCGTGCACGATTCTCCACCGGGACGGACCTTCGTCTCATAGGTGCTTCGGAATTTATCTTGTACAACTCACATCGGTGCCTTCCTCAACTCGGGCTTCCACGGCAAATCCTTGAAGACCCATCTCACCTTCCTCCAATCAAGACACGGGATCTCGGCGGCAACGAGGATGGCGAAGAATGCACAACGATCCAAGCCTTGTGGAAAATCAATAAACTGCATCAACCTGTAGAGAATCTGGATGAAGACAAAGAAGAGTGGAAAATTTATGTAACAGCTTTGAGAAAGCTCAGGCCCAAGGTGGCTCATTAGACAATGTAATTCTTTCTGTCAATTCAATAATAAAGATTGTTCCTTGATTGAGCCAATTTCAGTGTTTCAGATCAAATCCTCCAAAACCTGTCGCTCTGTTGAAAATAACGCCTCCAGAAAGGGCGTAAATTCATAAAAGGACGCCCTTACTCAGGGCGCTTCCAATGTTCAGCCAAAACGCCTGTACCTATGGGCGTTAATCGAATAACGACTTAAAACAGGGCGTTATTTGATTTGAATTCAAAAAGCCATATTCGTTAAACCCCAAAAGTAACGCCCATTCCTTAGCCACGTTCCATAAAATAGATGCCTTTACTTCAGGCGTTAATCAAAAAACAGCAATAATTACTTCATCGCCTCAATCAACGCCTCTTCAATGCGTCTGACAACGGTTATCATTCCCCATACAAGAGAAATTAACGCCTTACTCGACGTCGTTCATTTTTAAAACACGCCCACATATGTGGTCGTTTCTTTCATAAAAGACGCCCTTCCAAAAGGCATGTCTTCTTTTCAAATCTCAAAAGGCTTCAGCCCCTTTCTTCTTCCTTCCACCGTCTCATTTCCTCTTTCTGAAACCCTAACCGAAACGAAAAACCCCATTTCTCATCCTCTCTCATTCTCTCTCCCATTCCCCTAGCCCTAGCCATGGCCGGAGGAGCCCACAAACGGCAGCGCATCAATGCCCCGGAGGTCGTTGATCTGGAGGTTGCCCACGCCGAGGAGGAACTCGCCATCGTGGCGGTGGCCGGCGACGAGGCCGAAGAAGCTCCCGCAGCGGTGGCCGGCGACGAGGCCGGAGAAGCAGTAGGTGAAGCAACAGAAGAAGGAGAAGAAGGCGAAGGTGAAGAAGAAGGAGGAGGACAAGGAGGAGAACAAGGAGGAGAACAAGGAGGAGGAGAAGAAGAAGAATACGGCTAGGAGCCACCGCCCACGGCGGCGCTCGCTCCCCGTGGCCAGCTCCGGTGACCACGGCAGCCACGGCCACGCCCTCAGATTCAGAGACACAAGAAGGTAAGCCCCGAACCCTTTTTCCATTTTTTTTATTTTTATTTCATTTTTATTTGAATTTCCATAGCCGTCGGGTTGAAACCTGCAACCCAGGAAAGAAACGCCCCCCACCAGGGCGTGATTTGAACATGAAACGCCCTTCCCCAGGGCGTAAATTCTTTTAATTTATAATTAAACCTCATGAAAACGCCCAGCAGTAGGTCGTTTATTTAAAATTCGTTATCCTTGCTCATGTTGTTTATTTTCGGTAATTCCATGCCTTTACATGTATTAAAGACAATATTCCATGAATTATTACGCATGCTGTCATTTTCTTTCATTTTCTGAAAAATCCTGTAAAACCACGCCCCTTAGCAGGGTGTAAAGTAAACAGGAGCCGACCAAACCAGAGGTCGTCTCTTCATTAATTGAGTTTTTAAATTAACCAACCCAACGAAAACAACGCCCCCCACAGGGGCGTGACTCAACCAGAAAACGACCCAAGAGCGGTCGTTAATTACAAAACATGGGAAATAGAATTAAAAGCACAGAACCACGTCCCTCTCAGAGGCGTCTCTTAAAGGTGAATTCAAACGTGATCAAGAAGCACGCCCTTCATCAGGGCGTGAATTTAAAAAGGCACGACCTGAGAATGGTCATGAATTAAGCTCAACCCTCAACATTTAAAGCAAGGCAATTAATGAGATTCATCATGAATAATCAACACAGTTTTAAACAAAATTTGTTATTTGTGCATGCAGGGGTTGATGAGGACCAGGATCTCGTGGGTCATGGTCCGGGCAGCATACCACGGTCTCCCCGACTTTCAAAGGGCCAGGGTAGATACTATGGGATTTGGGGCCTTCCTGTCTATCGAGCCGTTTAGGCATGACCTAGCACTTATTCAGGTTTTGCGGGAGAGATGGGATAGGGCTAGTCGTGCTTTCTTGATGCCCTGGGGGGACATGGTTCCTACCCTAGAGGATGTGACTAGGATCACCGGGCTGAGAGTGGATGGTGAGGCCGTGAGCGGGTTCACCTATTCTGACTATACGGAGATGGCCCAGAGACTGCTAGGGCTAGATATGGTTTACGAGGTACCTTGTGAGTGTAGGACCATTTTCCACATAGATTTGACCACGGTGATGGGTTTGGGAGATGCTAGACACAGGTCAGGGGAGACCTTGGACGAGTTTGCACAGCGGCTGACCGACGGGGCGAGAGCGGTTTACTGCCAGGACCCGACTGACCAGGAGAGAGCTGACCGAGATCTGAGGAGATTCCTGCTGCTGCTGCTCGGTAGATTACTGCTGGGGACGAAAGCCGACGTGATCAACTGTCGGTTCTTGGCGATCCTCGAGGACCTGGAGAGAGTTGGCACCTATGCCTGGGGAGCGGCGCTGCTGGCACACCTGCTGGCGGACCTGTCCACGGGGACAGGACGTGAGACGACCGTCAGTGGCTTCTCACCTTTTCTTCAGGTATTTATTTTCCTTTTTTCCTTTTCTTTTCATGCAAATGAATGCCTTACTAATGCAATGCATGGATGCAGGTGTGGAGCCACTTGTACATGCCGATGGGGCGCGTCGACCCACGGCCCGGAGGTGAGGGAGCTTTCCCTATGGCACGGCGTTGGTTACCAGTGATCTTCGGCGCCCCACTCGGTTACGAGTTATGGGTTTTACGGAGAGAGTTCCGTGACTTCCCGCCCTCGCTGGTACGTATGAATGAATGTTATGCATTTCTTTTTGTGTTTATTATGAATTTATTATGCTTGTGATGAAGTGATGATATGTATGTCATAAATGCAGGTACAGTGGAGGCCGTATGAGGGGATGACGGATGAGGGCCAGCCCTGGGTCGTATCGGGGCGACCTCGCTTCGGGCGTGAGTTATGGATTCATTATCTGAGCGAGATTGAGCCGTTACGGCTGAGGCTGGTGATGAGGACCCTGGGCTTGCACCAGGAATGGATCGAGGTCGGGGAGCCTCGAGGGATTGGCAAGAAGACCCGCGGTCGCACAAAAGCGATCGACTGGAGGGTTCGGTTCGCGGAGCAGTACGGAGACTGGCAGCGAGGCAGGACCCGAGTCACCTCCCAGGCGATAGACAGCTCCGAGTACCTCCGGCGCTACTGGGAGGTTCACGCCGGCAGACCTCAGATGAAGGTCTTAGGGGTATGTATGAATGCAATTATTTCTAAATGCCGATGCTTATACATGTCTATTATGCAACTAATATGTGATGAATGCAAGCCCATCTACACGGCCTCGAGGACCAGCTGGCCGCCACACGGGCAGACCTGGAGACCCTGGTGAGTGTTTAAATTATTCCTATATGCAAATGAATTTTTGTTGAATTAATGATTAGCCACTGACGGTCTTAATGAATGCAGCGTGCCCAGCAGGGAGCAGTGAGGAGAGATCCGGGAGAGGCCTCCAGCTCGAGGGGGCCTAGTGCAGAGGTGACTGCACTAACAGAGCAGCTGGCCGGCGCGATAGCGCGAGCCGAGGTGGCGGATCGCGACCTTGCTTCACGGGTAAATTCTGAACTCAAAACCTCATTCAAATAATGATTAGATATAAATTGTGCACTGATGAAATTTGTTTTGCAGGCCGAGGAGCTCCGAGCAGCCATGACCTGTGTGGATGAGGGCTTCCGCATGACGAACTCTCAGGTGCGTGATCTACCTTCAGCCATATGTTGTTATTTCATTTCATGAATTATTGAACTGTGGAACTGATGATTTGTTTACCTGTTTGCAGGCTGCTCAGCTACGGGCGGCACGTACCGAGTTGTCGATCCGCGATCAGCAGATCGTAGAGCTTCAGAGGACCCTGAGGCGACGCAATGAGCTGCCTCAGGACGTGGCCGAGCTGCGAGTTGCCCTGGAGCTGGAGAGGAGGGAGCGTGCTCAGGAGCGCGAGGAGCGGGCTCATGAGCGGGAGGAGCACCAGGCGGAGCGTGCTCGGGAGCGCGAGGAGCGGGCTCGTGAGCGGGAGGAGCACCAGGCGGAGCGTGCCCGGTTCCAGGAGCAGTTGGCGGCACGGGAGCGTGAGCTGGCCACTCGAGGACCCAGTTGATCCTTTCCCAGGAGCGGCTGCGAGTGTCCGAGGAGCGGTTGCAGCGAGGCCGTGAGCGAGCACGGGCTGCGGGGTACTCCTTCACCAGCTCCACCTTCGTGGCGGGTTCTTCCCTCCGAGAGAGGAGCGAGGCAGGGGGACACGTTCAGGTTCCGGCTTCTTCACGGGGGCCTATGCCTCCTCCACCAGCGCTAGCTCGGGACGGTGAGGAGGAGGTTGAGAGTAGGAGAGTAGAGGAGGGTGGAGGCGAGAGCTGAGAGTTTTGTACTTGTACTCCTCCACCCTCACACCTTTACATGATAGACATGATGATATATATATATATATGAGATTTGAGCTTTTGTTACCTGAGCACTTGTGTGGTTGTGGACTTGTGTTTGTGTACTTTTTCTTTCCATGTTCCTCGTGTTTGCTTTACTTTACCCTGTATCTGCAGCTGCGGTTTTCACTTGAACAAACAGGTTAATTCATCTGTTCGACTTGGCCCCTTTCCCGATGAGCAAGGGGTGTCAATATTCTGACCTTAATAATGGGTCAAGGGGCCAAGCCTTTAATTAAATAAGGCAAAATGAAATAACCAAAACTGGGAGATGCCTCATGCAATCACACATATGCAAACAATAATTAAAAGATGTCCAGGCAATAGTGAAATTCATGCAACATGAAGAATTTATTTTTGTTCTTTTCATTATCTATATTTTTTTTTGGGATTTTCTGAAAAACACGCCTTAGATTAGGTCGTTACTCTAGTAAAAGACGCCCTCGGAGGCGGCGTGAATTTGTAAAGATTTTTGAATTTTGTTGAAAACACGACCTTCCCAGAGGCGTTATTTGTTTAATAAGCGACTTTAAGCGAGGCGTGAATTAACATGAACGCGCCTTGAACAAATGTGTTAATTTTATTCTTCCCAAATTGGGCTGATAAAGCCATTAAGGTGGTGGGCCCTACTTGGTCATCATCTAAGATCCATTAACCTTTCTTGAATAATTAAAAGGGGGATTGGCGTGCATATAATTAAACTTATACACAAGATTTCGTGCAGTGCATTCTCTTCGATTTGTCTCGACCATTCTGCTGGTTCATGACTTTTCCAAAAATAAAAGAGAAGATATAAGGAAGCCCACAAAAGATTCAGAGATGCCTGAGGCAAAGCTACCTCCCCTACCCTATGCCTGTTGGGGTTCGGTCTTTGGCGTAGGGACGTTTTGTTGCCTTTTACCTCTTTTCATATTGCATGCATACGCCCAAGGTTTTCCTCGCGGGGACTTTGCCCTCTTGACATGCTTTTCTTTTCACCATTTGACTTTCACTTTGGAATTGATTTACATTGATGAACAGCCTAATTGTACTTGGGCTTTTTGTGACATTTGTTCCCTTTTGGGCCCTGACTTCCTCCTACTAGGGCGGCGGATAGGCTTGGCGTGTCTACCTCGAGACCTCCCTTCCTCCCTTGTGGGCCGAAGAAGAAAAAGAATGGATATCGTCTTTCGCCTTTAGTCCGGTTTCGACTTTCCATCAGATTTTGCACTGCTTGAGCTCAAGAGTAAAGTGTGTAGTGTGTGCGGGGTCAACTCCCATTTTAAATTAGCAAGAGTGATGAATGGATTCTGAATTTTGACCTTTCGGACCGTGGACCCTTGTATGCCATGTCAACCCAAAAGGAAAACCATGAAAGAAAACCTTTTGATTTTGAAAATATTCGATTTTTTTGGATTTTTTTTGGGAGATTTCTATTTTCTTTGGATTTTTATGAAGTTTTCAATTTTTGTTTGGATTTTTGTTCAGGGGTAATATTTCTTGATATACAAACCATTCCATGGGTGAGTCAATTCCTCTCCTTCAGCATTAACCAGTTTATAAGCATTGCCAGGATAAACATTTTTTATGACGAATGGCCCTTCCCAATTTGGTTGGAGCTTTGAACGAGGGCCACCGGGTTTTACAAAAATTCTTTTGATTACCATTTCACCGACCTTAAATTTTCTCTCAATTACCTTCTTTTGATAAAAACGTGAGAGCCTGTTTTGATAAACGCGCGCATGCTCAGCGGCGACCAGACGCTTCTCGTCAAGGAGTTCCAACTGGGCAAGGAGTGAATCACGACGCTCATCAATAGAGAGCTCCTTGTCCAATTGTACTCGCAGAGAGGGAATAAGAATCTCATAAGGGACTACTGCCTCCATTCCATAAGTAAGGGCGAAAGGAGTTTGCCCAGTGGGAGTTCGAATGGAAGTGCGGTAGGCCCAAAGAGCTTCAACCAGCTTGTCTGGCCAATCCGCAAATTTATTAGCCTCACACGTCTTCTTAACAATTTTGATCAAGGTTTTATTAGTGGCCTCTGCTTGGCCATTGCCCTGCGGATAATAGGGAGAAGAATGATGCAATGCAATGTTGTACCTGTTGCAGAGATCCTTGAGATCTTGAGAGATAAATTGAGGTCCATTGTCGGTGACGATGGTATTCGGGATCCCGAACCTCGTGATGATGTTCTTCATGATAAATTTGCAGATGGTTGACGCTTTAATTTCCACGTAAGCTTCTGCTTCCGCCCACTTGGTGAAGTACTCCGTTGCCGTCAGGATGAACGACTTTTGCTTCGTGAGGAGATTCGAGTCACCAAGAGGTCCAATGATGTCAAAAGCCCACATGGAAAAAGGCCATGGGGAGGACGTAGGATGGAGTGAAGAAGCAAGAGAATGAATCTTGTCAGCGTGCAGTTGGCACTTAACACACCTTCAAACATAGATAGAACAATCCTCTTCTAGAGTTGGCCAATAGAACCCTAGCCTAAGGATTTTCTTAGCTAACATCTGGCTATTCACATGACCACCACACACTCCTGAATGCGCCTCTTCCACAACTTTCCAAGATTCATCATCATCGAGGCATCTCAATAAAACACCGGTGAGCCCTCTTCTGTAGAGCACACCTCCAACCAAAGTATAACGTTGAGCCACTCTTCTAATTACTTTCTTTTCTTCTACAGTGACTTCCTCAGGATAGGACTGATCATTACAGTATCTGGCAATCTCATAATACCACGGCTTTTCTTCGTCAGCCAACTCTTCTTGCCAATCCAATAGCATGACTTCCTTGCCTTCAAGAGCTTCTTTCCGTCTAACTTTCTCAAGCACCTGATCCCTAATATCGAGAAAAGCACGATCCTTAATAGCTGGAGTATCACGCTGATGAATCAGGGGGACATGGAAATCACGCTCAGGAGGGAAGACTAAAGCGGAAGCTAAAGAAGCAAGTGCGTCAGCCAAGATGTTCTGGCTACGCGGGACATGAACGAAGATCAATTTAGTGAAGAGTTTGGCGTAAGCTGAAGTGAGTTCCTGGTAGGGCTTGAGCTTAGGATTGATAGTGCGGCACTTGACCAACACCTGACGCAGAATAAGCTGACTGTCACCGACAATTCGCAAATGAGTGACACCATATTGATGAGCGGTTTGAAGACCGGCCAAAAGAGCTTCATACTCGGCTATGTTATTGGTGACGGGAAAAGTGAGCCGAGCAGCAAATGGAATGGTGACCCCTTCGGGTGTTAAAAGAACCATGCCGATCCCTCTTCCTTGAGAATTAAGAGCTCCATCAAAATGTAATGTCCACATAGGATCGTGGGGTTGATTAACGGACATTAATTCTTCATCTGGGAACTCTGAATTGACAGGATCAAAGCGGGGGAGAGGGTGGTGAGCAAGATGTTCGGCAATGGCATAACCTTTGATAGCTTTTTGCTGAATGTAAGTGATGTCAAATTGAGAAAGGAAGCTTTGCCAGCGTGCTAATCGATCAGTGAGGACAGATTTTTCAAGGAGGAATTTAATTGGGTTCATGCGTGCAATGAGGTGAACCTCGTGAGCTAGGAAATAGTGTTTTAATTTCTGAACTACCCAAACCAAAGCTGCACAAGTCTTCTCCATGGCTGAGTACCTCTGCTCACAGGGGTTAAGAAGTTTAGACAAGTAGTATGCTGCCCTCTCCTTACCTTCTTCATCCACTTGGGCCAGAACAGCACCTACAGAGTCATCCAGGACTGAAACATAAAGAACAAGTGGTTTGCCTGGAACTGGCGGCCTCAGGACAGGAGGATTGGCCAAATAATCCTTTAATCTGTCAAAGGCTGCCTGACACTTGTCATCCCATTCAAATTTGACTCCCGGCTTAGTGAGCTCGTAAAACGGCCTACATCTCTGTGAATGCTGGGAGACAAAGCGGTGAATAAATTACAACCTCCCGATTAATCCTCGAACTTCCTTCAAATTCTTGGGAGGAGGCATGTCTCTAATGGCCTTTGCCTTGCTGGGATCAACTTTGATTCCCCTCTTACTGACTATGAAACCAAGCAATTTCCCCGATGAAACGCCAAACACGCATTTCTTGGGGTTCATCTTCAATTGATATTCTCGAGATCTCTGCAAAACCTTAGCCAGAACCCCAGGATGCTCAATCCTTGTCCTTGATTTCACAACCAGATCATCCACATACACCTCAATATAGATATGAATCATGTCATGAAAAATTGCCATCATAGCCCTCTGATAAGTGGCTCCAGCATTCTTAAGTCCAAAGGGCATGACCATATAACAATAAGTGCCCCATGGTGTTGTGAATGAAGTCTTCTCTTGATCTTCCTCAGCCAATCGAATTTGATTATAACCTGAAAAGCGATCCATAAAAGAAAGAGTCTCAAATCCTGCTGTATTATCAATTAGCACATCAATATGAGGGAGGGGGGAGTCATCTTTAGGACACGCCCGGTTGAGGTCCCGGAAGTCTATGCAAATCCGAACTTTTCCATCTTTCTTCATAACCGGGACAATGTTAGCCACCCAGTTGGGATAGAGGACGACTCTAACAAATCGAGCCTTGTGGAGCTTATCGACCTCTTCTTTCATCTTTAAAGCCATGCTAGGGTGGAAACGCCTCAACCGTTGTTTGACCGGAATAGACCCTGGCTTAAGTGTAAGACGGTGTTCAACGAGCGCAGGGTCTAATCCCGGCATATCTTCATAACTCCATGCGAACGTGTCTTTGTATTCTTGAAGAACTAAAATGAGCGCCTCCTCCTCGGAGGGTGGCAAATTCTTGCTAATGAGGACAATCCTAGGGTCTTCCTCAGTACCCAGGTTAATTTCCTTGGTAGGTTCTTCTACAGAGGCTGATGGTTCATCGAATCTTCTCATACCACTAGCAAAAGCATCAGCCTCGTCCTCATATTCTTCATAACTTTCATCCCCCTCTTCAATAGGGTCTTCATCATTCATAATTTCATAAACGCCCAAACCCTCATAAGAAGCATCAACATCCTCATATTCTAACTCTGGCAGGATAATTGGCTCTTTCACAAACTCAGGGATCGTTAAACAAGCTTGGCATCTGATGGCCAATTCCAACAAAAATCTGCGAGGAATCTACTTACCCTTGGCCTTCTTGTGTGAATCTACCCCATGAATTTTATTAAAAGAAGAAGAGGAAGACGAAGAAGAAGAGCAACTAGGCTGATTAGAAAGGAAAGAAGGAGGTGAAAAAGTGGATACAGGAGGTGATACAGAGGAGGACCCCTCACCGGAGGGGGAGAAAAGACTTACCAAGGAATCTTGGAAGAGCGGCCCCTGGGTCGGGATGCACTCGGGAGAAAGATAGGAGGCCTCCTCAATAGAAATGGAGGATTGGAAAGTTGGAATATCGGCGTTTTTTTTTCATTTTTTTCATTTTCTTCATTTTTATTTTCTTTTTCAAGTGGAAAGCAATGTGAAGGGAGAATAGCAGGGTGAGTGGAAATTGCAAGATCAGAGAAAGCTTCAATTAGTGATGGCCCACGCGGGGGCGAGATGGAGAGTGTGGAAAATTGCTCGCGGAGCGAAGGAGGAATCGGGAGGGAAATCTGAATTGAATCGGGAGACAAGTTGATTATGATCGGTGGTGGTCGTGGCACGTGACCAAACCAATGGGAATATGAAGAAGCCAGCAAAGATGGATGCACAGAAGTGAGGGAAAAGAGGCCGGCCCACAGCCTATCCACGGTAAAACCTTCTTCAAAAGGGACATCTGGCTCCCCTGTATATGTAAAGTCACTTAGCAACTGCCTTTTGTTTGCAATCACAGCTGGCATCTCAATCAGTTCTTGAATCAGTGGCGGCCATTCCGGATCTGTCGGCATGAACAGGCGGCTTAAAGAAATAGTGATGTCATTCAGGTCGAACCACCTGTACCAATCACATTCCGGATCGTCCATTTTCCTTCTTTTGTCCGGCCTTAAAGACTCCAGGGCCTTGTAGGTAGCCAGTGGTGCAATATGATGAGCAAACTGTCTGGCGTGAAAATCCTGACAATCCAGCAATGAAGTAATCATAGTCGTCTACTCATCATTATGAATGCCACCCGTGACAAAATGTGTCTTCAATGTCCAGGTGAGTGGCTGGCGATCTGGCTTTAAAGTAGAAGTCATAAAAGCCCATGGCTCTTCTTCATTTTTACCGGGCCCTTTATAGCCCAAGCCGCCTCATACAAGCAATTTCTGCGGCTTAATGGGCCTAATCCTGCCCTGACAATTGGCGCCCAGGCCCTTGCCGTCTTGATACCCCATTTTCAACAGAATGTTCCAACCAGGGGTGTTAATCATATTCTTTTTCTTCTTCCCCTTGGAAGGTAGGGGCGTCATAGCAACTGTGGTGACGGTCTCAGATGGCCTCGGTTGCGGACGAGGGACGTCCAGCACAGACAAAAGTGGCTTGTTGGCTGGCCAAATGGAAGGAACTGATGAAGCTGCATGAATATCTTCCTCTGGCAGGATCGGCATACTAGTCACCTTGATAATGCGGCCCTTGTGGGGGAATTTAATACACTGATGATTTGTAGATGGCACCGCATCAAGCTGCTATATGTAGGGGCGGCCCAGAATGCCGTTAAATGTTGGATCCATGTCCAAGATGTGAAAATCTGCTGTTATGGAAGCTGGACCCAAACTTACTTTTAAAGTGATCATGCCTAGAGGAGGCTTCTTGGTATTATCATAGGCAGTGACCGTTATAGTGGATGGCCGAATTTGATCTTCCGGAATGCCGCACAGCTTTAAAGTGCTCGGTGGTAAAACATTGATGGATGCCCCAGTATCCACCAAACACTGCTTGACAGCCACTTTGTTGATGTCGACTATGATACAAAGAGCATATTTTCTCGCCTGAAGAGGTGCTAGTTCATGCTCATGGAAGGTGATTGCCGGCTGACTGCTAGCAGGTGTCAAGACTGTAACTATTTGCTCGACCGGAATGTCTTCGTTGACCATGACCTTCTGCAAATATTCCTTTAAATCCAGCTGATGAGTGGTGGACCGTTTGATCAATTCAAGAATAGAAATCCTAGCGGGAGTGCGGTCCAAGTGCTTTAACAGATCATACTGAGTCCCTGGCACTGATTCTTGTTCCTGTTCCTGCCCTTGCGGCCCCTGCACGGGCTCTAGCTCTCTCTGTGGGAAAATACGGTGGAATATCCATCCACTGCGGAGTGGCGCCACGCCTTGACGCGCCTCTGTCGGGGCAGAAATAGGAGGAGGGTTGGAAGAAGAAGAAGGAATGTTGGTAGCAGAGACCCTGCTGGGGGAAATCAAAGGGGAATTCAATGAAAAGGATGCCCCCGTAGGAGGCACGGTAGTGGTGTTTAACAAAGATGCCCCCGCAGGAGGCATAGGAGAAGTATTTGACGAAGACGCCCGCGCAGAAGGCGTGGGAGAAGAGAGGGATACCCGAATGCGAGGAGCGTTAGTGGGTGGTGGAATAAGGAGAGATCGGGGCACAAAAGGTGGTTGCACTGATGGTGGAGGTACCCTTGCCGGTGGGGGAGTAGTGGTGGCGGGTGTTACCGGTGCCGACGGTGAGCGAAGCAAGAGCGACCTGGACGGCGCGGGTGTGGGATTGGTGATGGATGAAGAAGTGGCAGGTTGCGGGGGTGGCAAGCGGGTAAGAAGAGAGCGAGCCGGCAAGGTCGTGGAATTGGTGGGGGTAGATGGGTTGCGGGGCGTAAAAGAGAACGTCCTGATTGAAGATTGATAGAAGAAGAAGGAGGGGTGCGCAAAAGGCGCGGAGTTTGATTTTGAGTTAGATCATGGTGAAATGCCCCGACAGAGGCATTTTCTTCATGCCATCCCTGCCCTCTCTCCACCTCGTAGAGAGACGTGACAGGGTTCACATGTTGATTAGGAGCGTGCTCCGGCAATGGATTACGGACGATCCCCATATCCTGCTGGGGTGCTGGAGCTTGCTGTGGCTGAACTTGCTGCGGAGCTGGCTGCTGTTGTTGCTGATTTTGCTGTTGCCGAGGAGGCCTTCTTTCTTTCATGGTGGCGATGAATTGCCTCATTTCATCCCAATTAATGCCACCCTGGTCATTCAAATCATAAATATGATCTCTGAAGTGGAAACAACGATCAAGGTTGTGACCAGGGGCGCGGTGAAAAGCACAGTAACGGGATGTGTCAACATTGGCGGGCCACACCGTTCTTTCTTTTGGTAGGACGAGCAGGTTGGCGGCCATCAAAGCATTAAAAATATTAGGGAGACTCTCTGGGAGCGGCGGATAATGGGCCCTCTTGGGGCCAAGCGGTGGTCTCCGTTGTTGTTGGCCATAGTTGGTAGGCGGAGGGACTTGATGGTATTGTGGTGGTGCTGGAGGGTCGGTGTGGGGCGCTTGGCTTGGTGATGGAGCAAAAGAAGGTTGGGGTGCGAAGTGGTGTTGTGGAGCGGAGGCAAAATGGGGGTTTTGCTGTGGAGGTGCCGGAGGTCGTGGGTTTGATTGGTGGTGGGGGTGGCCAACTACGCCAACCTGCTCATTTGTGACAGTGCCCTCAGTCGTGGGCCCGCTGTTGACATTTGTATTCTTTTTAAATAGCCGAGGCTTCGGCTCAAACATGCCCATGATGGGCGAGTCCTTCATTTGCGTTTGTATATAACGAGCTCTTTCATAGAGCTCTTCCATAGTTGTCAGCCGATTCATGGACAAAATATGCCGGAATTGAGGAGTTGCGTTAGAAATAACCATTTTCACTTGCTCCTGTTCCGACAAAGTGTCCTTCAATTTCTCAGCCATAGACCGCCACCTATCAGCAAATACGATGAAGTCCTCCTCGGGCTTCATTTTCTCAGCGACTAGATCTGTAACAGAAAGGGAAGGTCCCACCCGGTCTTTGTACTTTTGCAAGAATTTTCTTTGAATAACATCAAAATCGCCGGCATCAGCTGGCTCCAGAGAATAAAACCATTCGAGGGCTGGCCCCTCAAGAGATCTCCTGAATAAGTAGGCCAGGGAGGCCTTATTGTCTTGCCAGAAGGAAGTCTCATATCGGAAATCCTTTAAATGAATGAATGGGTTGCCCGTCCCATTATATCGCCGAAAATTTGACATTTCAGAAGGTGGTAAATGGAACACCGGCAACGTAGGAAGAGAAATTTCCGGAGCATTCTTAGTCACTGTAACCTTCTTGAGCTGCTCCTCCATGCTGGCCAGCTTCTGAAGCAAGAGAGTGTTGGTATCGGGCTCGACCGGTGCCTGATTCTGAACAAAAGAATGCGGTATAGGCGTTCGTAGAATCCGAGGAGATTGGAAAGATTGATGCCTAACCACTGAATAGCTCGCCTGCTGGGCCGGCATGGCCGCAGTAGGCGTTTGTGGACGAGAGGAGGGGGGATGCAAGACCGCCTGGTCATTAACAATCTGATGGCCACTCACGGCTGGAGGGGGATTAGAGGAAGACGAAGGGACGGATTTCCCCTTCAAGGCGGCCTGAATGGCTTGCCGCTGGGAGTCATCCAATTGGGAGAGAGCTTGGATCAAATCTGTGACATTAATGGATGGGGAAGGGTTCCCCGAAGTGTTGGAAGATGGAACTTGAGACGAAGGGTCCGCCTCATGAATAGTGGTATCAACCACATGAATTTGTGAGTAATGAGGATGAGGAGGGAGATAGTTTCCCTCATAATAAACCGAATCTTGGAAAGGGTCACCATATTGACCAAATACATTCTCATCCTCATCATCATAAGAGTACCCGTTGCCCGACATGTTGATGATTTTACCTGAACGGAGTTTCATTCTTAAGAGAGAGGATGTTTAATGAAGGAATTACCACAAAAAAGGCACTTTAATCAAACCAATTCAATCAAATCAACCCAACCAAGTTATGTAAACAATGTTGGAAAGCACGGAAGATTTTAATGTTTGGATGTTTGAGATTAAAGTGGATTATTTGTGAATAGTTCACTCTTTTGCCAAATGAAACCTATTTTGATCCAAGTGTGACCTCCGGGTCAACTAGGTTTCCCTCTCTTCACCAACGAATAGGATATCTAAACTCCGGGTACTTCAAGGGTACAACCAGCCCGGCGTCCGTGAGGGAATCCACGGGTGCGGGGACTTATGGAGGTCTTGGAAAAGGGATCTCCGATCCAAAGAGACAGAATGCTCAATGGAGGGTTGTCCCGATTCCAAGAAAGGTGTGTGGAATCCTAGGCTAGAGAGAGGAGGTCTCTCAACCAAGCCAACAAACAAGATAATCCAAGCAGCAATATAATATCAAGACAGATGCCAAGCAATGAATAAGAACTAAACACAGGAAGCAGTGTCTGTGAAAAAGAAACAGTAAAGAAACGACCTGGGAAAGGTCGTTTTCACAGCAGGAGGAAAGACACGCCCTGTGGTAGGTCGTGACCAAATGAAGACACGGCAGCGTGGCTGTAGTGTCCCGGATCTTTCGGATCCTTCCTTGTGGGTCCCGGATCCGGTTTATCAGAGCGTCCAACCCTGTTGTGTCCGAAATTTCGTTTCGGACATCTTTCGTGTTCGGATCGGTGCGATCCGGAGTCGTTTCGAAGGCCCGGAGTGTGTCCGCGGCTTTTCCGTGCGTGTTTTCCGATTTCCGCGTACGGGTTTCGGCGAATCCTTCGGAACCCTGTAGCGGGTGAACCGGGTCGTTCACCAGCCCGCGAGTGGTACCGTTGCGATCAGCGCGTCGAGGCGGTCGAGCAGGTGTACTTTTCTATTTTTTTGGGATTTTTCCGATTTTCCGGATTTTCCTTATATATCAATTCTTTTTCTTTTTCCTTTTTACCTTTTCTTTTCTTCTTCTTCCTCCTTCCTTCACCGTGAGAGCTCCCCCTCCCCCGCGGCCGATCTTCTTCCCCCCGGGCGACCGAGACGCGGCCCCCCTCACTCCGGCAACGGCGTGGTAGCGGCGGCGGCGGCAAGGCGGTCCCGGTGGCGTGCTTTTCGCGGCGAGAGGCGGGGCGTTCGTGGGAGTAAAAGCTTCATCCTTGATTTCAGCGGTGATTCGGTGGATTTCGAGCTTCCTTGAGGTAGGGGGACGAATCCTTACCCTCTTTCTAGCGCTCCCCGTGATTTCTAGGCCGTGGAGAGGCCGAGAGGGGCTAGATTCATGCCGGGAGGGTTATTTCCATGTTTGGGGTTTGAGCGCCGGATCCGTCGATTCGTGGGGTTTTTGATCGATTTGGGGACCCTAGATGCATGCTAGGTCGTTGTGGGGTGATCCCCCATTGTTTTCCCTTCACCAGGAGTGGTGAATGGGCATGGATCTACGTTTTTGGGCGTGTTTCGCGAAACCGGGCTCGGCCCGTTGTCGCGCTATAGTCCAGTGGCGCGTTCTTGATGAACGCGCCATGTCGTCCGAGCGTGTCCGTCGGAGAAGACGAACAGTAAGGCGGTGGGGAACGCGCCTGGTTCGGGTAGCGCGATGTCCAGATCGCGCTACCCAAAACTAGCGCGTTGAGGTTTGAACGCGCTGGCTTTGGGCAGCGCGACATGGAAGATCGCGCTAGCCAAAGCTAGCGCGTTCTTCGGTGTCACGCTAGGGATACCTAGCGCGACCATCCCCTCCCCCGAACCGTGTTTTGCGGGTAGCGCGACCTCCGGTTGGGTGAATTGCGGACCCGGTTGTGGCGTGTGGCCCTAGGGACGCCGTGGACACCCAGTGAGAGCCACAGGGGCGCCCGGGGTTCTCCGGAGAGTCAGTTTCCTCGGTAGGGGTGCCGCGTGACTTGAGGGACGGTTGGACCTCATGCGTGTCCCCGGCATCTATGCCTATCGTATGATCATCGTGAGTCTGTGCTAGTGTTTGGTCGGTGGTTTCCGTGGATTAGTCCTTACTTCCAGTGACCTGTCCACTAGTCGTAGCTTTCTGCG
Organism: Amorphophallus konjac; assembly: GCA_022559845.1. Classification (NCBI taxonomy): domain Eukaryota; kingdom Viridiplantae; phylum Streptophyta; class Magnoliopsida; order Alismatales; family Araceae; genus Amorphophallus; species Amorphophallus konjac. Next base: position 31,224,729 of record CM040119.1, read on the forward strand.
CACGCGTGTGCGGACCCACCTGGGAGTGGTGGAGAGCGAGACCCAGTGTGACGCGGTTTTTAGGCTGGTTACCGTAGGGCCCCTTGCCTTTGCCACCAGAGTCCGGTGGGGGGGGAAATCAGCTAGAGGACCCGACCTAGAGCAGATGGTCTGTGTGTGCACACGTAGTTGGGGGCTTAGGGCACGCACTGACGAGTGCGACCCCAGCTAGTCCTTGTTGTGGTACTGTCGCGTGTCTGAGTCTCACGCCCGGGGCGTTGTAGCTAGACACTTGTGACGCGGTGTAAGACATCAGGGGACGCATCCGGTCGTTCTTCTTGTGGATGGTGCTCCTGTTCACTGGCAGGCGTGGAATCGTGTTTTGTTGGACCGAGGTTCCGTACTACGGTACCGTTAGAGTAGACGACTTTTTCGTTTATTTACTTTAGCTTGTCGGTTCTACCGTACTCTCGTTTGGTAGGGTTGTCTTCTTCATCCTCGTTTTTCTGTGCGAGGTGGGGATTCGCGGGATCCCTACTGGGCCAATGAGATGAGGCTCACCCCTGCTCTTCAGGTGAGGCGGGGTCGACGGGAGGCGCGGCCGAGTTTCAGCGTGGGTCTTCCAGCCCGGGTTAGTTGCCAGTCTGCCAGAGCCGGGGGATGCCCCGCGTAGTTGTACTCCGGGGGGGATGCCCCGTGTTGTTGTACGCCGGGGGATGCCCCGTGTAGTTGTACTTTTTCCTGTTGACTGTACTTTCTTTGGATATGAGACACTGTGGACCTTGTAGCAGTTTGATTTATTTATTATTATGTGCATTTCCTTTTGATTATTGTGCTATCTCTGTGGACGTTGCAGCTTCTCTTATACCCCACACCACTCCTTTCTACCCTTCCGAGTCTTTGGGCTCGTGGGTTGGCGGGCCGAGATTCGAGACGCGCCGGTTCCTTTCCGGTACTCGGATCCTTGGGTCGTCACAGTGGCTGTCGTTAAACTCTGTGAGGGGCTCACAGACGGTAGGAAAACACGCCTTTGGTGAGGCGTTACAAAGAAAGGACGCCTCCATTGGAGGGCGTCAAAAATCAGAGAAACGCCCTGATGAAAGGCGCTGATAAGAAATAAAATACCCCGGAGGGGGGCGTTAATCCACAGACAATATAATAAGCATGTGGCAGACAGCAGTTATGATAAAAGACGCCCTGGAAATGGGCGTTAATCAACGAAACACGTCCCTGTGAGGGGCGTTAAATAGTAGACGGTATAATGAGCAAACAAACGACAGCAGATGCAATAAACATACGCCCTGAAAGGGGGCGTTAATCAATAAAACACGTCCCTGTGAGGGGCGTTAAATCAAAAGACGCCCTTATGGAAGGCGTTGATAAGCAACAATTGACTGATCCGGGAAGTGTGCAGGGTGCACAGTGGAGGGTGCCCGAGGGGCACAAGGGAAAGGGTACCGAGGGTACCGAGGGGAAAGGGCACGCGAGGGTGCCTAAGGGGAAAGGACACACGAGGGTGTCAAGGGGAAAGGGCACGCGAGGGTGCCAATGGGGAAAGGGCACACGAGGGTGCCAATGGGGAAAGGACACGCGAGGGTGCCAAAGGAGATGGTAATCAATAAAGAAAATAGTGGATGTCCCACCGTGATCGCCAATTTGTAGATGTAGATTAAAAATCCACACAAACACCAAATATAAAAATAATAATATGGAAATAAATAAGATGGGAATAAAAGTATGCACGAGGTGCAAGAGTGGAGATGTGATCGCCAGAGGGGTTACCTCAATATTAATAGGGAGAGATCACAAATACCTGGTAAGAATGAAAACGCGGGATTGTGTGAATTCTTTCCTCCTTCTTCAATCGGCCGGCCGAAGAGAAGGGTTTTCTCTTTGATTACCTTGCAAGACAGACAGTAAAAACAAACAAAAAGATAGATCAGCCAAGTGCAGTAGTATCAGCCCAAATAAGACGTGTAATAAGGAAAGGAAGAAAGGCGCATGCGCACCTTATTTTTGGTTTTTAAAAACCCCTAGAGAGAAAGCTAGGGAAGGAAAATATATGATATGATAAAACCTGATGCTAGTGATGCGACGATATGACTAAAGACACATGGAAACAAAACAAGACCCACAAAGCACCCTGCTGTCCCTTGATGACAGTAGAGGGGCAATCAGAATAGGGAAGACGAGGAAGCAGATGGCACTAGGAAGAAGCGCTCATCCTCGGGTAAACTTGGGAAAGCTCTGTGGGTGTGGGTAAGCTTCGTTGGTAACCTCTCAAAGGATCGACCATGAATCCTTTAAATAAGGTTCAGATCCGAAGATAAACACGGGCAAGAGATAACCATGGCAATGGTTATCAAAAGGCAAGAGCCCGATCGAGCAATAACACCAAACAAAGCAGGACTCTGGGAGGGAAAGGCAGAAGAAAGAAGGGCTCGGAGGTGAAACACGCCTTAAAACAGGGCGTCAATTCAAGAATTGACGATCGGCCCAAAAGGTGTTTCATAAAACACGACCCAGACCAGGGCATTTCTTCCTGAATTTAATTTTGGCAATAAAACCCTTCTTCATTTAAAAATGTTGAAAGACGCCTTAGATCAAGGCTTTTCTTAAAAATACGCCCTGAGGAAGGACGTTACTCATAAAATGCATCTTATTTCGCTTAATTTTTGAAAAATGATATTTCCAGGAATTGACGCCCTGACCCATGGTCGTCCTTTCTTTGAAACACGCCCTGGATAAGGTCGTTATTTAAAACGCGCCCTACTTCAGGTCGTGAATCACAAAAAATGCAACAAATGCAACGGAAAACCCAAAAAAAAATAGAAAAACTTAATATTATGGAAATATTGAAGTTCACTTTGGGGCGTCAACATAGTGACATGAGATTTAATCAACAAAGCGTCAATTTTGGCATGTCTACACCGTACTCTTATTTGGTAGGGTTATCTTCTTCTTTCTCGTTTTTCGTGCGAGGTGGGGATTCGCGGGATCCCTACTGGGCCAATGAGATGAGGCTCACCCCTGCTCTTCAGGTGAGGCGGGGTCAACGGGAGGCGCGGCTAAGTTTCAGCGTGGTTCTTCTAGCCAGGGTTAGTCGCCAGTCTGCCAGAGCCGGGGGATGCCCCGTGTAGTTGTACTCCGGGGGATGCCCCGTGTAGTTGTACTTTCTTTCCCGTTGACTGTACTTTCCTTTGGACATGAGACACTGTGGACCTTGTAGCAGTTTATTTATTTATATTATTATGTGCATTTTATTTTAGATGATTGTGCTATCTCTGTGGTCGTTGCAACTTCTCTTGTACCCCCACACCACTCCTTTCTACCCTTCCGAGTCTTCGGGCTCGTGGGTTGGCGGACCGAGATTCGAGACGCGCCGGTTCCTTTCCGATACTCGGATCCTCGGGTCGTCACAGTTGGTATCAGAGCAGGGTTGTGGAGGTATATCGGAATTTGGAACGAATTGCAGTGGTCCATAAGGTCCATGAATGTCCTGTACAGTCGGCGACTGGCTTAGGGTCGTGTGTTTTATTGATTTTTGGTTGCTTTTCTTTGATGCCAGGTGTGTTATGGCGCCACGGAGGAGGACTCGTGCCCAGCAGGGAGAGTCTAGTGGTGGTCCAGAGGAGCATAGCAGGGCTTCAGTTTCCGAGGGTGTATCTGGAGATGCGAGAGCTCCAGGGATGGATGATTTCTTCCGAGGCATGTTTGAGTATGTGTTTCAGCGACAGCAGGGAGACCAGCGGCAACAGGGCGGCGAAGCTGGTGAGGATCAGGCTCGTGGTGGTCATGGTCGCGTGCTGAAGGAGTTCTTGCTGTTTCAACCTCCTTCTTTCAGTGGGCAGCCAGATCCTGAGGTTGCCAGAGAGTGGCTGGATGATGTTCAGTGGATTTTCAGTGCGACGGAGTGTCCCGAGGAGGAGCAGGTGGCGCTGGCTACTCATCGTCTTCAGGGATCGGCCCGTACTTGGTGGACGTCAGAGTGGGGTTCAGCGTTCCGATCTCGTCCTCTTCGACAGATTACTTGGCAGGAGTTCATCGCGGCTTTCGAGCGTGCCTTCTGCCCGTCTTTTGTCAGGTCGCAGAGGTTGCGTGAGTTTATGGAGTTGACTCAGGGTGACATGACGGTGATGCAGTACCATGCCAGGTTTATCGAGTTGGGCCGTTATGCTCCTCATATCGTGGCAGATGAGGAGGTCAGGACCGATCAGTTTGTGGGTGGTTTGAGGCTGGAGTTGAGGCATCATCTTCTTGCATCAGGATTGACCACTTTGGATGCGGCGTACAAGGCAGCATCGGCACTGAAGAGAGATTTGTAGAAGGTTCGAGGGCAGGGCAGTGCTAGTCAGGTGCAGGCAGGTTTTGGCCAGCCGTCGGTAGTGCAGCAGCAGAGTACCGTCCAGCTCTCGGCAGGTGGTTCAGTGGCGACGCAGTGTGTGGCTCCTGTGCCAGAGTCTTCGTCCTTTGGCTCGAGGCTCAAGAAGTTACTCAAGGAGGCGGGCCTCGGCGGGAGACGCCGGGGTAAGAAGGGGCAGTCACAGCAGGAGTCGTCGGCCAGTGATCAGCAGTCCGTGGCTTTGCAGCGTCAAGGCTCGGTGTCAGGTGCTCGGGGCGGTTGTCCCAAGTGCGGTGGTTCTCATCCAGGCAGACCGTGTTCGGCACCCGTGATTTGCTTCAGGTGCGACCAGCCAGGGCACATGGCACGTGACTGTCCGCAGAGACCGAGCCAGCCACACGAATTTCAGCAGCAGCAGCAGTTTCGGCCCCAGCAATCATCAGCACAGCCGCAGCAGTACCATCAGCAGGGACAGTTTCCTCAGTTGTCACAGTCAGCTACTGTGGAGAGGCAGAGATCCCGAGGCAGAGTGACTCACATGACCAGGGCGGAGGCTGAGGCGTCGCATTTGGTGGAAGGTACTCTTTCAATTTTGGGCTGTGCGGCTCGTGTTTTGTTTGATTCGGGTGCTTCTCATTCGTTCATCTCGGAGGATTTTGCCCAGAGCGTGGAGGACCCGGTGACCGAGGTGTCCTGTGACTTGGCGGTAGAGTTGCCTACCGGTGACTTCATGATCACCCCGTATTGCTTTGAGAAGGTACCTGTGTGGGTGGAAGGGCGGAGTTTGCCGGCTAGACTCTATGCGTTACCGCTTCAGGACTTCGATGTGATTTTGGGCATGGATTGGCTCGAGGCTCATCATGCCTTGGTGGATTGCGGCTCGAAGAAGGTCTACTTCCGACAGCTTCGTGGACCCACCTTCTATTTCCAAGGTATTCGGTCTTCCTCTTCCCGCTTGCTTATTTCGGCTATCCGTGCGCGTCGTTTGCTTGATGCAGGTTGTCAGGGCTTTCTCGCTTCCGTGGTTTTGGTCGAGCGGCAGGGTCCTGGGGTAGAGGATGTTCCTGTCGTGTGCGAGTTCCCTGACGTTTTTCCTGAGGAGTTGCCAGGGTTGCCACCGCAACGAGAGATTGATTTCGTGGTTGAGGTGGTGCCAGGTACGGCGCCTATGTCGAAGGCCCCTTATCGGATGGCGCCTGCCGAGTTGCGAGAGCTGAAGGCGCAATTGCAGGAGTTGTTGGCCAAGGGGTATATTCGTCCTAGTTATTCCCCGTGGGGTGCGCCGGTGTTGTTTGTGAAGAAGAAGGATGGTAGTTTGAGACTGTTCATCGACTACCGTCAGTTGAACCAGGTGACTGTTAAGAGCAAGTATCCGTTTCCGCGGATTGATGACTTGTTCGATCAACTTCAGTCGGCCCAGGTGTTTTCGAGGATCGATTTGAGATCGGGTTATTACCAGCTGTGGATCCGAGAGTCGGACGTGGAGAAGACGGCGTTTCGGTCGAGGTATGGGCATTATGAGTTCTTGGTGATGCCGTTCGGGCTCACCAATGCCCCTGCAGCATTCATGGATTTGATGCATAGGGTGTTTCGTCCGTACTTGGACCAGTTTGTGGTCGTGTTTGTGGACGATATCCTTGTGTATTAGCGGTCTGCTGAGGTGCGTGTGCAGCATTTGAGAGCGGTATTGCAGACCCTGCGCGATCACCAGTTGTATGCCAAGTACAGCAAGTGCGAGTTCTGGCTCCGAGAGGTGCACTTTCTGGGGCATGTTATTTCTGGTGATGGTGTTTCCGTGGACCTGGCCAAGGTCGAGGCGGTGATGCAGTGGTCGAGGCCGAGTTCTGTCACGGAGATTCAGAGTTTCTTGGGGCTTGCAGGCTATTATCGGAGGTTTATTCAGGATTTCTCTCGTATTGCGGCCCCAATGAATAGGCTTACGCGGAAAGAGGTGCCGTTCGTCTGGACGGAGGAGTGTGAGCAGAGCTTCATGGAGCTGAAGAGATTGCTTACCACTGCTCCGGTTTTAGTGTTGCCATCTGGCTCGGGTGGTTTCGTGGTGTGTACAGATGCTTTCGGGGTAGGCCTCGGTGCTGTGTTGATGCAGCATGGGAGAGTTGTGGCGTATGCGTCGCGGCAGTTGAAGCCACATAAGGCGAACTACCCTACTCATGATCTTGAGTTGGCAGCGGTGATCTTCGCTCTGAAGATCTGGAGGCATTATTTGTACGGAGAGAGGTTTGAGCTTTTCACTGACCATCAGAGTTTGAGGTATGTGTTCACGCAGAAGGACCTTAACCTTAGGCAGAGGAGATGGATGGAGTACATGAAGGATTATGACGTTACTCTGTCTTATCAGCCTGGCAGGATGAATGTCGTGGCTGATGCTCTGAGCAGGAGGGTAACGGTCAGTCAGATGTTGTTGAGGAAGTGGAGGCTTTGGGAGCAGGTCCCGGCCATGACTTTTAGGCTCAAGGTCCCTCAAGACCAGGGTTCGGCTGTCCTTGCGAGTCTGACTGTCACGCCCGCGGTGCATCGACAGGTGACTGAGGCCCAGCGAGCGGACCCCGAGCTACCTCGTATTTTGTCGATGGCCGAGGTGGAGATTGGTGAGGATGGAGCCGTGAGGTTCAGAGGTAGGTTGTATGTGCCAGCCGAGGGGCAGGTGCGGCGTAACATATTACGTGAGGCTCATGGGAGTCGGTATGCCGTGCACCCCAGATCGGCCAAGATGTACCGGAACCTGAAGAGGCAGTTTTGGTGGCCTGGCATGAAGAGAGATGTTACGGGATTTGTGGCTAGGTGTTTGACCTGTCAGCAGGTGAAGGCTGAGCACCAGCGACCAGGAGGCACACTTCAGCCCTTGGACATTCCCGCGTGGAAGTGGGACCATGTGACCACTGATTTTGTGGTCGGATTGCCGAGGACATCCAGCGGGGAGGACAGTATCTGGTTGCTAGTGGATAGACTGACGAAGACGGCGCGGTTGCTGCCAGTCAAGGTCAGTTGGAGCGTGCATCGTTTGGCTCGTCTGTACGTGGAGCGGATCGTCCCGTTGCATGGAGTTCCTATCTCCATCGTGTCCGATCGTGACCCCCGTTTCACTTCTGGATTCTGGAGGAGCTTCCAGAAAGCTCTAGGCACTTAGTTGGCCTTCAGCTCGGCCTATCATCCTCAATCGGACGGTCAGTCTGAGCGGACCATTCAGACTTTAGAGGACATGTTGCGAGCATGTTGCTTGGAGTGGCAGGGGAGTTGGACCCACCATCTGCCATTAGTGGAGTTTGCCTACAATAACAGCTATCATTCGAGCATCAGTATGGCTCCCTATGAGGCGTTGTATGGGCGACCTTGTCGGACTCCGCTTGATTGGTTCGAGGTGGGCGAACGTGCCTTGACCGGACCAGATTTGGTGCAACAGTGTGTTGAGGTGGTGCATCTCGTTCGGCAGAAGATGTTGGCAGCTCAGAGCCGGCAGAAGAGTTATGCCGATCGGAGGAGGCGACCTCTCAGCTTTGCTGTGGGAGATCGAGTTTTCTTGAGAGTGTCTTCCATGAAGGGCGTGATGCGCTTCGGTAGGCGTGGGAAGTTGAGACCCCGCTACGTTGGTCCCTTTCCCATCGTTGAGCGTGTTGGGGAAGTTGCTTATCGGTTGCAGCTACCTCCGGAGCTTTCCGCCGTGCATGATGTGTTCCACGTGTCGATGCTTCGGAAGTACATGCCCGATGATTCTCATGTTCTCGAGGATGCCGTTTGGCCTGAGGTGACCCCAGATCTGTCCCTTCCGGAGTTTCCTGTTCGCATTGAGGATCGGCGGGAGCAGCGCCTGCGGAATAAGGTTATTCCTGTGGTTAAGGTGGTCTGGCAGCGTCATTCTGGCGGCGAGGCGTCTTGGGAGTGCGAGGATGAGATGCGGGAGCTGTATCCTTATTTGTTTGTGTGAGTCTTTCCCCCGTCCTTGTGCCTTGTCCTTGAATTTCGAGGACGAAATTCGTTTAAGTGGGGAGGGCTGTAGTGTCCCAGATCTTTTGGATCCTTCCTTGTGGGTCCCGGATCTCGTTTATCGGAGTGTCTGACCCTGTTGTGTCTGAAATTTTGTTTCGGACATCTTTCGTGTTCGGATCGGCGCGATCCGGAGTCGTTTCGGAGGCCCGGAGTGTGTCCGCGGCTTTTCTGTGCGTGTTTTCCGATTTCCACGTACGGATTTCGGCGAATCCTTCGGAACCCTGTAGCGGGTAAACTGGGTCGTTCACCAGCCCGCGAGTGGTACCGTTGCGATCAGCGCGTCGAGGCGATCGAGGAGGTGTATTTTTCTATTTTTCGATATTTTTGGCATTTTTTGATTTTTTTATAAATACCCCCCTATTTTCCCTTTTCCTTTTGCTCTTTTCTTCTTTTCTTCTTCTTCTTTCTTCCTCCCGTGAGCGCAACGGTCATCTCCCCCCCCCCCTTCTTGCCCGTTGGACCTCGCGGCGCCCCTTCCTCCTCCAGCGACGGGTGGCGGACGACGGCGACGGCGCGGTGAGTACGGCGGTGGCGAGAGGATCATGGCGGTGCCCCGTTTGGCGCGTGGGAGAGGAGTTTGTGGTTGAGCTAGATTTTGAGATCGGCGGCGATTCGGTGGATTTCGAGCTTCCTTGAGGTAGGGGGACGGATCCTTGCCCTCTTTATAGCATTCCTCGTGATTTCTAGGCCGTGGAGAGGCCGAGTGGGGTTAAATCCATGCCGGGAGGGTCATTTTCATACTTGGGTTTTGAGCGCCGGATCCGTCGATTCGTGGAGTTTTTGATCGATTTGGGGGTTGTAGATGCATGCTAGGACGTTGTGGGGTGATCCCCCGTTATTTTCCCTTCACCGGGGGTGGTGAATGGGCGTGGTTTTACGTTTTCTGGGCGTATTTCGCGAACCGGGCTCGGCCCGTTGTCGCGCTATAGTCCAGTGGCGCGTTCTTGATGAACGCGCCGTGTCGTCCGAGCGTGTCCGTCTGAGAAGATGAACAGTAAGGCGGTGGGGAATGCGCCTGGTTCTGGTAGCGCGATCTCCAGATCGCGCTATCCAAGACTAGCGCGTTCAGGTGTGAACGCGCTAGCTTTGGGCAGCGTGACATGGAAGATCGCGCTAGCCATAGCTAGCGCGTTCTTCGATGTCGCGCTAGGGATACCTAGCGCGACCATCCCCCTCCCCCGAACCGTGTTCTTGTGGGTAGCGTGACCTCCGGTTGGGTGAGTTATGGACCCGGTTGTGGCGTGTGGCCCTAGGGATGCCGTGGGCACCCAGTGAGAGCCACAGGGGCGCCCAGGGTTCCCCGGAGAATCAGTTACCACGGTAGGGGTGCCGCGTGACTTGAGGGACGGTTGGACCTCATGCGTGTCCTCGGCATCCGTACCTATCTTCTGGTCATCGAGAGTCTGTGCTAGTGTTTGGTCGGTGGTTTCTGTGGATTAGTCCTTACTTCCAATGACCCTACCACTAGTCGTAGCTTTCCCACGGCACGCGTGTGCTAGCTCGCCTGAGAGTGGCTGAGCGGCGTACCCGAGAGAGGCGGTGAGTAGGCTGGTTACCGCAGGGCCCCCGCGTACTTCCGAGTCCGGGTTTAGGGGGAAATACCAGCTAGAGGACAGGCCTAGGGCGTACGGTCTGAGTGTGCACACGAGGCTGAGGGTTCGGACCCGCGCTGACGAGCGTGACCTCAGCTAGTCCTTGTTTTACGGTTGCTTCTGGTCACTGAGTGTGTCAGAGTCTCACGCCCGGGACGTAGTAGCTAGACACTTGTGACGCGGTATAAGACGTCAGGGGACGCATCCGGTCGTTCTTCTAGTGGGTGGTGCTCTTGTTCACTGGCAGGTGTGGACTCGCGTTTTGTTGGACCGAGGTTCTGTAGTGCAGTACTGTTAGAGTAGTCGGCTTTTTCGTTTATTTATTTTAGCTTGTCGGTTCTACTGTACTCTTGTTTGGTAGGGTTATCTTCTTCTTTCTCGTTTTCCGTGCGAGGTGGGGATTCGCGGGATCCCTACTGGGCCAATGAGATGAGGCTCACCCCTGCTCTTCAGGTGAGGCGGGGTCAACGGGAGGCGCGGCCGAGTTTCAGCGTGGTTCTTCTAGCCAGGGTTAGTCGCCAGTCTGCCAGAGCCGGGGGATGCCCCGTGTAGTTGTACTCTGGGGGATGCCCCGTGTAGTTGTACTCCGGGGGATGCCCCGTGTAGTTGTACTTTCTTTCCCGTTGACTGTACTTTCCTTTGGACATGAGACACTGTGGACCTTGTAGCAGTTTATTTATTTATATTATTATGTGCATTTTATTTTAGATTATTGTGCTATCTCTGTGGTCGTTGCAACTTCTCTTGTACCCCCACACCACTCTTTTCTACCCTTCCAAGTCTTCGGGCTCGTGGGTTGGCGGATCGAGATTCGAGACGCGTCGGTTCCTTTCCGGTACTCAGATCCTCGGGTCGTCACACATAGTGTCCGACAACGGGACACCATTCAAAAACAAGGACGTATACCAGTTAGCGGCCAAATTCCACATCGACTGGAGAACCTCTTCGGTCTACAACCCCCAGGCTAATGGTTTGGCGGAAGCCTTCAACAAAACTCTCTGCAAGCTCCTGGCTAAGATGGTCAGCCACCGGAAACGCAATTGGGGTGAGAAGGTCTTCGAAGCATTATGGGCCTATCGACGGTCTACAAAACCCCTACGGGGTGCTCGTCGTTCTCCTTTGCTTACGGGACAGAAGTGGTTATCCCCATCGAAGTCCAGTTAGCCTCTTATCACGTGGCTATCCACACCGGCCTTGCTGGCCCTGATGAAGACGAGTACCGGAGAAGGCTAGAAGAGCTCGCCGATCTAGAAGGTAAATGGCTCAAGGCCTACAAACACTTGCAAGTGTACCTGGCTCGCATGGCCCGGGCCTATGATAAGCTCGTCAAGCAGCGAGCTTTCAAACAAGGTGACCTTGTCATGATCAAGGAAAGAGAAGTCATGGCAGGGCGCTCCAGTGGAAAACTACAGCCAAATTGGCGAGGTCCATACATTATCCAGAATGTCTATGAGGGTGGTGTAATGCCCCAGGTTTTTTTTCGGATCTTTTAGTGGGTCTCGGAGTGTATTTTGTGCTTTACACGTATTTTTCCCTGATGTGCCTACGGAACTCTGTGCAGGACGAACCATGGCGTTCTTCGACTCCGGGATAGTACCACTGCGTTGTGTTCCTTCCGAGGATCGCAGAGGTAAATTATCGTAATTTTCTGAATTTTCATAATTTTTAGGTTTTTCTATATATATTAACCCTGTTTCTCTCTCCCCCTCTCATTCTCTCTTTCTCACTCTCTCTCGTCTCTTTCTCTCGCCCTCTCCCCGGGCGGCCGACGGTGGCGGAGGAGGGCGAGGCGGTGATGGCGGGAGGCGAGGAACGGGGAACGGGTCGAGGATCGAGGGCAGGTGGCGCGTGGAAGCTCGGCCGCGGGTTCGTGGAGCGGCGAGGGTTTCACGGCATTTTCTTCATGGATCAGCGAGCTCGGGGTGCAAAATCTTCGGTGGAGGTAGGAAGATGGACCCCCAGCTCATGCTCCTCCTTTCTTTCCAGTTTCGTAGGCCGTGGTGAGCCGAGCGGGCTAATTGGGTCGATTTGGAGAAAAACTCCATGTTTTGGGGTTGTGAGCCGATCTACCGTTTCATTACGTTTTTGGCCGATCCGAGGCCGTAGATGCATGCTAGGGGTTATTTGGGGGCTTCCCCCTTGTTTTCCCCCTCTCCCGTGGAGGTATGGGGGCGTGGGACATTTTTCGGGTCGTTTTCCGCTGTTTCGCACTCGGACGGGTGTGACGGTCCTTCCAGTGACCGTCACAGCCTGTGACGCCCCAGGGTGGGTACGTCACAAGGCCCGTTAGCCTTTTGGTGGTTTGTGGGTGTGACGGTCCCACGATAGACCGCCACGGCGCTGTGACGCGCCTGGGTTGGACCGTTAGGGACGATCTGACCGATTGGCTTTCGGTCATTGGTTTTGACCGTTCGGGGTCAAGGCCTGTTACGCACCTAGGCTGGCGCGTCACAGCCTTGTAACGCCCTGTGTGGGTGCGTCAGAGCGGACGCGTACCCACCTTGTAACGCACCAGAGTTGGTCCGTTATAGCCTGTGACGCATCGAGCGGGACGCGTCACAGTTGGTTTCATCTGTCTTGTGACGCATCAGGGCTGGCGCGTCACAGACTGTGACGCACCAGGGCTGACGCATCAGAGACTGTGACGCACCAGGGTGGGCGCGTCACACGCAACTTTGCACCGAGCTTCTGACGGCCCTTTGTTGGTGCGTCAGAGTGGTTGTGACGGTCGAGACTTGGACCGTTACAGACTGTGACGGCCCAAGGTTAGACCGTCAGGCTCTGTGTTGCACCGAGGTGTATTTTTGTGTTCTCCGCGTTCGTTTCGCGTTGTGTCGGTCCCTAGTCGACCCGGTTGGGACCCAGTGGTCGACCTGCGGTCTCGTGAGTGCCCCAGACACCCGTGGGATTCTGTGTCCGTGTTTTGAGGGTGTCAGGAGGACCGTGCTACCTTGTTTAGCATGCCCATGGGTTCAAGAGTCCAGGTGACTCCTCGTGTGCCGGGCTTTTGTGTTACGCTTGACCGAGTCACCGTGTATCGGTGTGTGTGCGGTGGGGTCTCCCCTGCATGCCATGAGTTTTCCTGGAAGATGATTCCCAAGTGGGCAATGTGTTTGGCCTTAGACTGTGAGTCCAGTTATCGGCGTGGAAGCTTGGGCGTTGCCCTGGAAATCGTGCTTCTGTGCTTTCCGTGTGGGCCATGTGTGTGGCCTTGGACTGTGAATCCAGTAGTCCAGCCTAGAGCTGGAGGTTTCCCGCTGTTCCCTGAGAGTGGGATTCGGTTGGGCGGCCTGTGAGCTGCTGTGGGAACCGTGTTTCCGCGTTTCCGCGTGGCCGAGCGTGCGACCCGTGGACTGTGAGTCCCGTTTCTTCTCCGACTGTGGTCACCGTGCGACGGTGCTGGTACGTGGGATGGTCCATGTACTTCGTCGGGTTCGGACGTTGTTTTTCGTTGTCTTGAGAGTCTACTCTCTCAGTGACCCTCCACTAGTCGTAGCCTGCTTGCATGTGAGTGGACCCACCATGGAGTGGTGGAGAGGCTACCCTGAGGACGGTTTTAGGCTGGTTTTCGTAGGACCCCTTGCCTTTGCCACCAGAGTCCGGTGGGGGGGAAAACAAGCTAAAGGACCCGACCTAGAGCAGATGGTCGGTGTGTGCACACGTGGTTGGGGGCGGTTGGACCCACGTCGACGGGCGTGACCCCAGCTAGTCACTTGCTTGTGGTTACTTGTACGGTGTCTCAATTCTCGCTGGGCCGGAGGGAGACACCTAAGGCGCGGACTAAGACATCAGTGGACGCATTCAGTCTTGCTTCTAGTGGGAGGTACTCCTGTTCTGGACAGAGAGTGACAGACTGTCAGTTTCCGTGACTTTGACCTTCGGGTTTTCGGTCGTGTCGACCATTGAGTTTTCGGTTGTTTCACCGTGGCGCGTGTGTTGATTTTCGCGCCGTGAGACTAGTGCTAGTGGCTTTATCGAGGTTGCATCTTGTCGTGCGGTACCCGTGACCAGGTGTCAGGGTTACACTTTGGACAGCGTGTCCAGGTTGGCCGTGTTCTGGAAGACAAGCCTCTACGGCGTGGTTGTCATGGGTTTTTACTTCGGTAAGCAGTACTAGTGTAGTTCGGTAGCCCCCGACCGTGAGTTCGGGGTGTGTTTCCGATACAGTAGGAGTAGTTGTAGTGTCGGGTTTCGACCGGCCACCGGGTTTACTGTTCCTACTGTTGCGGTTGCTCTTGTAGCCTTCCTTTCCACTACCGCCGCTGTTTCCGGTTGGGGTTCTGCCGGATCCCTGCTGAGTCTCTATTTTGAGACTCATTCCCTGTTTTTCAGGTGTGGCGGTTCTTCTTCCTCGAGGTTCGAGGGCGCGGTGCGGAGGTTCTCAGTTGCCAGCTCGCTGGGTCGAGTGTTCACTCGGCATGTGGTATGTTTTTACTGCTTTAGATTGTACTTTCTGTTGGACTGGACTCTGTCGTAGCTGTAGTTATTTATTTATTTCTGTTAATTATTGAATTGTCTTACTTTATTTCCTATTTCTTTGTACCTCCACACTCCTTTTAGCCCTTCCGAGCCCTCCCGGCTCGTGGGCGGCGGTTCGAGTCTCGGGTTACTGGGTCTCTCCCGGTAATCAAATTCTCGGGTCGCTACAGCTGGTATCAGAGCGAGGTTGTTGTGGACGTACATAGGAATTCAAAATATTGCAGTGATTAAAGTCCATAAGGTCCAGTACAGTCGGCAGCTGGCTTAGGGTTTTGTGTTCGCTTTCCGCCTAGTTTCTCGCTCGAGAGCTTGAGTGCGCTGTGTGGCGCTGTGAAGGTGGTTGTTGTCCGCGGATTTCGTGCTAGCATGGGGTCTAAGGATCGAGGTTGAGAGCCTTCTCCCTCATCGGTGGTGGCCCTGGTTGTGCTGCGTTGGGCAGAGGTTGCTGGCAGGCGTGAGCTCGCAGTGCTACATTCGAGGAATCTGCAGCGTGGTCAGGTGGCTGGAGAGGATTGTTCGTGGTTAAGTGGCCGTGAGCGTGCTTCGAGGAAGCTGTTGTCAGTTTTGCCACTCTTGCTTGAGGTTTGTCCAGCCCCTGAGGTGTTTAGGTCGTAGTTTAAGGTGGCAGAGTAGGTGCTCTGATCGAGAAGTGTGCTCGGGTGAGCGGAATATCTTCTCGGTGAACTGCTATTTCGTCGAGCCTGATGTTCCTGTCGTGCTCCGTGGCGTCAGAAATGACGTGTCGGTCTCGATTGTTCTGCAGATTTTGAGGCAAGATTTGGCAGAGATGTCCTGGTAAGTCTTTGCTCCTGCGTTTCTATCAGTGGATGGGTTGTGTTCGCCCTGGAGTTGACTTGAGATGTGAAGGTTCCGCGGTGAGTTCGGGACTCGAGGATGAGCGTCGGCGGTTGTCGTTATGGCTCGTGTTGCGGCTCTTGGCGTGGTGTGTTGCAGTTCGAGAAATTACATCAGTGGTGCATCGAGAGATGCTATGACTGTGGTCCGACATGACACTTGTTGAGTGTGTCGGAGGCGCTGACCTGACGTGGTGATGGTTTTCTCGGTGCTGGAAGGTGTTGTTTCCAGCGTGCGCGAGGTTCAAGATCCAATCGGGCGTGGAGTTCTTCCGTTGGTCGAAAGGGCCTTTGGTCTCCCCTTTGGTTGGAGAGATTGTATTTGGCTAGGATTGTCGTCTTGCATTGTGTGCCCAGATTGGTTGGCCTTGTGTGCCATGAAGTCCGTGCGAGACGTGCTCCTTGTCTTGGCAAGGTGGTTGCCTGTGAGAAGCTGTGCCCATTCCCTTGTCGTGTGAGGGTGTGCTGGCGCTGTTCCGGAAGGACGAGTGCTGGTTGGGCGGTGTTTGCTTTCTCGGCTGTGCGCGCGTGGATCAGAGTTCGCAGCGGAAGCGTGGTGGGCTTGTGACCCACTGGTTCAAGATCGTAGCGTTGGTTGCTACGGACGAATTCCTGAGTTTGCGTTGAGCACGGGAGGATTGGTTCCTCTGTGTAAAACGTGTTGTTGCCGTGCCGTTTCTCGAGAGGTCGTGATTCTTGGCACTGGCAGGATGGAGTGTTGGGGAATGTGCTGGCTAGTGCGCCGCATGAGTACCCTATTCCTGTGATGGAAGTCGTGTCAGGCGTCGGTGTTAGACCTGGATGGGGTTGTTGAGGATGTCGCCTGATGGAGGTCGAGGACGTGTTGGTCAGAGTCGGTGGCTTGGTGCCCGACTTGTGTTCCCAGTCGTGTCCTCGGATGAGATCATTTTTGGAGAAGTGATCTCTGGCAGGCTGTGGGTTCCTGTTGGTAGCTACGAGTGACTGGTAAGGCTAGTCTCGTAGCCGACCACGGTGAGATGTATGTTGCTTGGGGACCCATGAGCATTGTTCAGGTGGTGTCCTGTTGCTCTGTGGTAAGGGCGGAATCGGGATTGGCAGGTGTCCACTTGGATTAATTGAGACGAAGGCTTCGATGAGACCAGACGGAAGAGTGACGCTTGTGCGTGGTCGTCCTTGATGGAACGTTGGTGTCGCAATGGTTATCCATGATTTGGCGACCAGCATGGGATGGTTCCCCTGTGAGCCTGAGTCGAGTGAGGTGATGACTGAGGACACCAGGATCTTGTCATCTGGTTTCGTCGTGCTCCCCGAGAGGGTCGAGTTGGCGCGATGTTTGAGCTCGGATGCGGAGTCCGAGAGGAGTGTAGCTCGAGATGTGGCATCGGTCTGTGTGTGAGTCAGCGCATGGCCTGCTGTGAGTTGGATCGTGCCTGTTGGGCAGGTGGAGGTTTCCCGTTGACGTGTATCTGGCGACCAGTGGATGGCCTTTTCACAGACAAAAGATGCTGGTTGTCGGGGCTCGAGCGTGGCGAGAGCCGTGTGCCAGCGAGACCTTAGGTGGTCGTTTCTGTGATGTGCCTTTCCGGCCAGGATCTGGGCTTTGTCGAAGTTTATCTTCTGACAAGAGTTGGCTCAGTGATATGTCTGGCTTTCAGCTTGCCAGGTGTGAGGTGATTCTTGGTGTTGAGCCGATGTTCAGGTTGCGGCTTCTTGAGATGGCTGCGTGAGCTGATGGAGGGTATGGGTTGTTCCCTTGAGAAGGGTGCACGACCGGTCAGCTGGTTGTGAAGCTGATGTGTGTTTTATCTGCTGACCATAGGATGGATCGATAGCTGTTTCTCGAGACGAGGACTGTGTCTCCTCGGTGAGCGAGTTGGTGGCAGCGGTGCCATGTTGGTTTTCATGGTGTCTGAGGTGATGCCGGACTGTGTCCTCTGGTATATGCCTGCTCTGATGGCCGATGTGCACGGCGCGCGGAGCGAGGTGTTGTTTGTGATTGTAATTCTGGATGTGTCCCTCAGGATCGATGTTTTCGTGAGAATCGAGGTTTTCTGTGCTGGGGCTCTGACAGCGTTGTCAGTTGGTTCAGTGTTCTTCCCCTGTGACTTCATGCTACGTCTTGAATTTCAAGGACGAAATTCCTTTAAGGGGGGAGAGCTTTAATGCCCCATGTTTTTTTTCGGATCTTTTAGTGGGTCTCGGAGTGTATTTTATGCTTTACACGTGTTTTTTCTTGATGTGCCTTCGGAACTCTGTGCAGGGCGAACTGTGACGTTCTTCGACTCCAGGATAGGACCACTGCGTTGTGTTCCTTCCGAAGATCGCGGAGGTAAATTTTCGTAATTTTCTGAAATTTTGTAATTTTTGGGTTTTTCTATATATATTAACCCTTTTCCCTCTCCCCCTCTCATTCTCTCTTTCTCACTCTCTCTCGTCTCTTTCTCTCCCCCTCTCCCCGGGCGGCCGACGGTGGCGAAGGAGGGCGAGGCGGCGATGGCGGGAGGCGAGGAATGGGGAACAGGTCGAGGATCGAGGGCTGGTGGCGCGTGGAAGCTCAGCTGCGGGTTCGTGGAGCGGCGAGGGTTTCACGGCGTTTTCTTCGTGGATCGGCAAGCTCGGGGCGCAAAATCTTCGGTGAAGGAAGGGAGATGGACCCCCAGCTCGTGCTCTTTCTTTCCCGCGAGTTTCGTAGGCCGTGGTGAGCCGAGCGGGCTAATCGGGGCGATTTGGGGAAAAACTCCATGTTTTGGGGTTGTGAATCGATCTACCGTTTCATTGCGTTTTTGGCCGATCTGAGGCCGTAGATGCATGCTAGGGGTTATTTGAGGGCTTCCCCCTTGTTTTCCCCCTCTCCCGTGGAGGTATGAGGGCGTGGGACGTTTTTCGGGTCGTTTCCCGCCGTTTCGTGCTCGGACGGGTGTGACGGTCCTTCCAGTGACCGTCACAGCCTATGACGCCCCAGGGTGGGTGTGTCACAGGGCCCGTTAGCCTTTTGGTGGTTTGTGGGTGTGACGGTCCCACGATAGACCGCCACAGCGCTGTGACGCGCCTGGGTTGGACCGTCAGGGATGATCTGACCGATTGGCTTTCGGTCATTGGTTTTGACCGTTCGGGGTCAAGGCCTGTGACGCACCAAGGCTGGCGCGTCACAGCCTTGTAACGCCCTGTGTGGGTGCGTCAGAGCGGACGCGTACCCACCTTGTAACGCACCAGAGTTGGTCCATTACAGCCTGTGACGCATCGAGCGGGATGCGTCACAGTTGGTTTCATCCTGTCTTGTGACGCATCAGGGCTGGCGCGTCACAGACTGTGACGCACCAGGGCTGACGCCTCAGAGACTGTGACACACCAGGGTGGGCGCGTCACACGCAACTTTGCATCGAGCGTCTGATGGCCCTTTGTTGGTGCGTCAGAGTGGTTGTGACGGTCGAGACTTGGACCGTTACAGACTGTGACGGCCCAAGATTAGACCGTCAGGCTCTGTGTTGCACCGAGGAGTATTTTTGTGTTCTCCGCGTTCGTTTTACGTTGTGTCGGTCCCTAGTCGACCTGGTTGGGACCCAGTGGTTGACCTGCAGTCTTGTGAGTGCCCCAGACACCCGTGGGATTCTGTGTCCATGTTTTGAGGGTGTCGGGAGGACCGTGCTACCTCGTTTAGCGTGCCCGTGGGTTCGAGAGTTTGGGTGACTCCTCATGTGCCGGGCTTTTGTGTTACGCTTGACCGAGTCACCGTGTATCGGTGTGTGTGCAGTGGGGTCTCCCCCGCATGCCATGAGTTTTCCTGGAAGATGATTCCCGAGTGGGCCATGTGTTTGGCCTTGGACTGCGAGTCCAGTCATCAACGTGGCAGCTTGGGCGTTGCCCTGGGAATCGTGCTTCTGTGCTTTCCGTGTGGGCCATGTGTGTGGCCTTGGACTGCGAATCCAGTTGTCCAGCCTAGAGCTGGAGGTTTCCCGCTGTTCCCTGAGAGTGGGATTCTGTTGGGTGGCCTGTGAGCTGTCGTGGGAACTGTGTTTCTGCGTTTCCGCGTGGCCGAGCGTGCAGCCCGTGGACTGTGAGTCATGTTTCTTCTCCGACTGTGGTCACCGTGCGATGGTGCTGGTACGTGGGACGGTCCCCGTACTTCGTCGGGTTCGGACGTTGTTTTCCGTTGTCTTGAGAGTCTACTCTCTCAGTGACCCTCCACTAGTCGTAGTCTACCTGCACGCGAGTGGACCCACCATGGAGTGGTGGAGAGGCTACCCTTAGAACGGTTTTAGGCTGGTTTCCGTAGGGCCCCTTACCTTTACCACCAGAGTCCGGTGGGGGTGAAAACCAGCTAGAGGACCCGACCTAGAGCAGATGGTCGGTGTGTGCACACGTGGTTGGGGGCGGTTGGACCCACGTCGACGGGCGTGACCCTAGCTAGTCACTTGCTTGTGGTTACTTGTACGGTGTCTCAGTTCCCACTGGGCCGGAGGGAGACACCTGAGGCGCAGACTAAGATGTCAGTGGACACATTCGGCCTTGCTTCTAGTGGGAGGTACTCCTATTCTGGACAAAGAGTGACAGACTGTCAGTTTTCGTGACTTTGACCTTCGGGTTTTCGATCATGTCGACCGTTGAGTTTTCGGTTGTTTCGCCGTGGCGCGTGTGTTGGTTTTCACGCCGTGAGACTAGTGCTAGTGGCTTTACCGAGGTTGCGTCTTGTCGTGCGGTACCCGTGACCAGGTGTCAGAGTTGCACTTTGGACAGCGTGTCCAGGTTGGCCGTGTTCTGGGAGACAGGCCTCTATGGCGTGGTTGCCGTGGGTTTTTACTTCGGTAAGCGGTACTAGTGTAGTTCGGTAGCCCCCGACCATGAGTTCGGGGTGTGTTTCCGGTACAGTAGGAGTAGTTGTAGTGCTGGGTTTCGACTGGCCACCGGGTTTACTATTCCTACTGTTGCGGTTGCTCTTGTAGCCTTCCTTTTCGCTACCGCCGTTGTTTCCGGTTGGGGTTCCGCGGGATCCCTGCTGAGTCTCTGTTTTGGAGACTCATTCCCTTCTTTTCAGGTGTGGCAGTTCTTCTTCCTCGAGGTTCGAGGGCGCGGTGCGGAGGTTCTCAGTTGCCAGCTCGCCGGGCCGAGTGTTCACTTGGCATGTGGTACGTTTTTACTACTTTAGACTGTACTTTCTGTTGGACTGGACTCTATCGTAGTTGTAGTTGTTTATTTATTTCTGTTAATTGTTGAATTGTCTTGCTTTATTTCCTATTTCTTTGTGCCTCCACACTCGTTTTAGCCCTTCCGATCCCTCCCGTCTCGTGGGCGGCGGTTCGAGTCTCGATTTACCGGGTCTCTCCCAGTAATCGGATTCTCGGGTCGCTACAGGTGGGGCCTACACGGTTGTCGATCACAAAGGCCATAGACCGTTCCCGCCTCTCAACGGCAAACACATGAAGCTATATTATGCACCAGAACACGAATTCGCGCGCCAGACAGACTAAGGCGCACGCCCCAGCTACCACCAGTAAGGCCGGTCCTTCCCCGCAAAGGATCTAACCTGCCAATTCTCCCAGTCTACAATTCCCAGTCAACCCGCCAGCTCAGCTCCCCGGAACCGCCGCCAGGCATCCGCGGGGACTGATCTCCTGCCCTCATTACCGTCACCGCGGGAGCACGGGCACTTCTACACCAGCACCAGTCTAGCCGTCAGGCTCCCATGTAAGTCTATATGTATATATATATATGGGGATAAAAAAATGGGGTTAAAAAATAGAGATACCCCGACAGACCCAGTCATCCTCACCACAAGGGGGTGACTGGGGGCAAAAAGGCCAGCAACCCGGCTGAGGTGGAAACCCGAGAGGGCACCTCAGGCAAAATCGGGGAACCCCTCGACGTGAAAACCCGTAAGGGCGCGTCGGAAAAAGCTAAAGGGGGTCGGCTCTAGCGAAAATCCGACAGGGCGGTGGAGCTGATAACGAGAAAATCTTCTTCTCCCTACCAGTCAGAATGACCTTCCGCCTATTCCTTAGCAGGCTGTTAGCCTCATCTAGAGCCAGTCTCTAATCCATTCGCACTGCTACTGCGCAAACCCTCCAATTCCCAGTTGGCCTTGCATTACTCCCGCTCAGTTTGGCCAATCTTTGGCCCTTGCTTCGACAACACAGATCAACCAGTCCCTGTGACAGTCAAGCTTCCAGTCACCATCTCGGTAAACTGATATCCTAGCACATTCCCAGACACCCATCATTCTATACCACTACATCCTACATCCCCTGCAAATCCAGAGCCTCTAAACTTCATCATGATCCCAGTTCTCCCATACAATCCCTGATCCACCGGCCTTAACTCCAATCAAATCTGGCCATAACAAAGTGCCCCTTCGCCACCATGACATGAGGATTTGTAAAGAACCCTTATTAATGGCCGAACAATATCCGGCTACCCACACCTTCCAGTTTCAGGTTACGTCCCCTGACAGCACCATGCTATGGACGGCAGCCTCAAAAAAAAGAGGAGAAAATAAAAAAGAATGAGGTTAAAAATAGAAATACCTCGGCGGGCCTGGTCGAATCCGTTATAGGGAACCGACTAGGTGCAAAAATTGCCACTAACCTAGCTAAGGTGAAAACCCGAAAGGGCGCCTTAGGCAAAATCGGGTAACCCCTCGGTGTGAAAATCCGCAAGGGCGCATCGGAAAAAGCTAAAGGGGGCCAGCTCTGGTAAAAACCCGCAAGGGCGGTAGGGCTGGTAAAGAGAAAAAAACTCTCTCTTCCTCTCTATTCTGCACTTACAAAGCCGTCGGCCATGACACGTCCCGATGGCGAGCTGAACATAACTCCACGACAATGATGGCCACTACACCCCCGAGGGTTGGTCATCTCCAGTGTCAGCTCCGGTTCCAGCTTCCAGCCCCAATCCTGGCTACAACGCCTCCACAGGCCAGCCGCCAGCTTCCAGTCCCAGTGCCGGCTACAACCCCTTCACAGGCCAGCCGCCAGCTTCCAGTCCCAGTTCTGGTACAACGCCTCCATAGGCCAGCCGCCAGCTTCCAGTCCCAGTGCCGACTACAATGCCTTCATAGGCCAGCTGCCACTCCCAGTTCCAGTTCCGACTGCAACGCCTTCACAGGCTAGCCGCTTAGCTTCAGTCCCAGCTTTGGCTACAACGCCTTTGCAGGCTAGCCGCCCAGCCTCCAGCCCTAGTCTCGGCTACAACGCCTCTACAGGCCGGTCATCCGGCCCAGCTCCAGCTCCCAGCTATCGCACCTTTCCAGGTCACCCAGCTGGCTTCGGCTCCAGTCCCCATTTCCAGTCACAGTCCCAGCTTCAATTTCCAGTCCCTCTCCCAGTCCCGGTCTTGGTTGCCATGTCCTCCTAACAGTTCAATCCCAGTTTCCCAGACACATACGAATCATATTCTTTAGCTAATGATATAATGCTATCCAATACTCCACCACCCGGCTCAGGGTCAATATACCCTCCAGAGTCACTTCTACAACCCTAAACCTCGTAAACTGCCCTATTCTTATGGGCCTACGTTGGTTCCCTGGTATTCAGGCTTTCATCCTCCAACAGGATTGGCCCCCACATATAGCCCTTTCTTTCCCCTACTACCCAGTTCTCAGCCTCCAGCTTCTAACACCAAGTTCCTTAAACCCGGTCCATGTTATCCCTTATCACTCATGCCGATGCATCGTAGAACAATCAAGCACGACTAACAATAAGTGGTCGTCAGTTCACGCGCATCGCTCCACTCCATCGGAGAAGGGAGGGAACAACCCAGTAGGCAAAGGATCTGGAGTTTGTCATTAATACTCTGTAAAAGGAGCCCAAGACATGCCCTTGGGGTAACAAAATCCATATACTCCAGACATCAAAAAAGGGGGAAGAAAAAGAAAGGGGAAAGATACAATCAGGTCTTAGGCTTGGTCCCCTCTAGCGCTGCAAGGTGAGAGTCCGCAGCTGCGAGCTCCACCTCCAAGGTGGACAAGAGTTGGGCACTTGCTCTGGCTGTCGTCTCGGTCACCTGCCACTCGGCTCGGACGCGCTCGGCGACTGCCCGCTGCTCCTCCCAGGCCTTCCTCAAGGCCTTAGCCTAGCTCTCCACCTCCCTCAGCTGTGCGGCTCACTCTTGAGATGCCAACGCGATCGCTTCGGCATGGCTCCTCTGCTCAATTACGGCTGACACAAGCAGAGCCCGTCACTCCTGCGCTTCTCAGATCGCTGCTAGCCTCTGAGCCCTCTGCTCCTGAACCTCGCGGAGTCGCAGGTACTCCACCCAGATCCCAGCTAACCCGGACATCCAGAGCTCAGGTGGGAATCCGAGCACGTGGTAGCCCTGGGTGCACTCCCGCAGCCGTTGCCTCAGGTCCTCTGGGGAAGGAAGAGGCTCGCTCTGTGAGTAGCCTCGCGCCCGCTGAAGCAGGGCGGCACCTGCACTTGCCTCCAGCAATGGCTCTGGCGGGGAAGCGAATGTAGGCCACTCGACCCCTAAGTCCAGGGAGAGGTCTCCGGACACGGCCGGCACTCCAGTGGAACCTGCATAGTTTCGACAAATACCGAAGGGAGTGAGTGATACGTGAAAAACTTCCTTTCACAAACAAGGTGAAAAACCTGAGAAAAAGAAGGGGACGAGTCTTGGCTCCTCACCTGAAGCAAATCCAGCTGTCCCGGTGGCATCATCTGTCAGGGTCGGGGAGGGCAAGCGCACCTCCACCTCAACAACATCACATGCCGGGGTCGGAGAGGGCAATGATTCCTCCACCGTCCGATCATCTCCAGCAAGCACGGGTGGGACAGGGGGTTCCTCCTGCCCGCCCTCGTCAAGAGCTGACGTACACTCCTCTCCAGGATCTGATGCTGCGGGCAACCCCAGAACGTCAGCACTTTGGCATATAGAGCCGACAAGCACCAAATAAAGACGGAAAGGACCACCGCATACCTCCAAGAGTGGTCCTCGTCGAAACCTCCCTACTAGCAGTAGCCCCGGAGGATGAGGAGCTCCAACTCGAACTCTCCTCTGTCTCCATCTCCGAGCTGCCATCGTCTAAAGAGCTCGACGAGGTCCCCGACGAACTCCCGGAAGTGGCCGAACCAGAAACTCTTGCAAGCCAACGAAGCAAACAAGGTCATTACAAGACCCAGCTCTATACAAGGGCGCCTCTCCAGCTAAGAGTTGCAAATAGAAAACTCACCAGCCGGAGCACTCCCCTCCAAAACCTTTTCGATGTCGACGATCTCCTCATCGCCCTCAACAGGAGCCACTTCCGCGGGCCCCTCTTCTACCACCTCAGCCCCGTCGCGGGGTAGCTCACCCTCTTCTAGAGGCGAAGATACACCTGTAAACAATGCCAACAAGATCTTAGCACTAGAAGACAATCAACACAAAAGGCTTAACAGAGATGATTAAGTCCCCAACTACATACCTGAGGGTCCCATGCTTGAAGACCCGACCAGCCCCACAGTATAGGCCGACACCACGGCTGGCAGGGAAGCTTGATCCACCCCCGCCAACAGTGTGGCAACAAGCTAGACACTTCTTCAGCCGTGGGCGGCATTAAGGCACTCCTCCCTTCAGGTTCCCCCTCAAAGGAGGGAAGGGACACTGAAGGGCCGGTACAGACCAGCTCCTGAATCATCTCCAGAGTAGTGGCTGGATCCTCACCTGGCAAATGACATCATAAAGCCAGTCATTATCGACATCCCTGCAACTATACAATAGAAGGGCAATGCCCTCCGCAGCGATTCAGTACTTACCCAAGCCATCCTGGGTCGTAGCGGGCTCCTGCCCGTCAACAGATGGGGGCACCTCGCCTCGCATCTCAGAGGGAGTTGTGGTCTCTGATGCCCCGGCCACCTCTGCATGATGCCAGCAACTATGTCTATTCTCAAAATCAAGTACAGCCATAAACACAACATGCTCGGTCCCAGAATTATTTACCTGGCTGGGCATCCTTTGAAGCCTTCCATGGCTCAAAATCGGGAAAGGTCTCAACATTGGGGGGCGGTCTCATCCATCAGACGAAGGAGCCCCTCCATATCTATCTCATAATCGACCCCGTCGTCAGGAAGTTGGTCGACCTCTTGAGGTGGCGAGAAGGCCGCGTCAGCCCCGGTCTCCAGTGGCGCTGTGAAAAGCAAATCCAATTGCACAAGGTTAGCCGATCGTCAAGGCTGAATCAATATAAAGCAAGCAGGTGGATACAGCACTTACTCAGGGCTGGTTCCGCCTCAATATGCTCTCTGGCAGCAGGTCCCCGAGAAGACTCGCCGACCTCTCTGACCCCGGCCTCCACCTGGGGGCGTTTCCGTCGAGGCTGAAGGGCCCCGTCACTATCCTCAAAAGACGTCCCCGTGGAGGGGTGATCCCTGTCCGCCACAGAGCCTGCCAATAAACACAGCCACAAGAGATCTCTCAGCCATATACCCTAGAAAATGACAAAGCGGGGGCAACAGGCTAACGAAGAGGTCTTACCTGAAGCCATAAAGTGGTCAGCGAAAGAGAAACCAACTGCTCCGGCTTCAAGCCCACGACCCGTGCGGCCTTCGCGACCGCTTCCTTCACGTCCCTCAGGGTGTAGGCGCACTCGATAAGGGACACAAGCTCCATGGGTCCGGCTGACCCGATCGCATGGGCGATATGACGCCTCCAGTCATCGATCGCTGTGTCTGCAAAGCTCCCCTCGGGGACCCCTCTGCTCGAACCCGCAGTCAGCTAGAAACTGGGTCCACCAAGTCCTCGACGTCCCGGGTCGAGACGCCCTGGCTCCAGTACCTCCAGGCGCCGCCCGCGCCTGTCGGAGGGGCTTCAGCGCCCCATTGCCGCTCCGTCCTGCAGACAGTGAGCCTCGGCTCCCCCGGGGCACCTGCTGCGCCAGTCGCTCCACCTCCCAGCGGATCCGAGAGAAGCGGGTCCGCAGGTACCCGTCATCTAGCGCGATGAAGGGCAGATCCCCCCGCAAGATGTGGGTCTCCTCGGCTTTCCGGATCGCCGAGGCCTTCTACCGGTACTGGTGACTATGCTCGAACCACCACCTGGGATAGTGGACGTCGAACCGTCCCCGGCATCCTGACACAGGAGTCGGAAGTCACTCCGGCTCTCGGCGACAGTAAAAGTCCCACCACGCCGCACCTAGCAAATGGGTGTCCCAGCCTCTGTACTAACGACCCGCCCAAGGGAACTCCTGGTTCGGCGGAATCCCCTGGTCGTACCTGAAGTTCCGAGCAAACCTGTGCGGGTAGTACGGCTCTAAGAAGCTCGTCACGGACCGGTGTAGAGGCAGCACCACTGGCTGGGTGCTCATCACCCACTCTGTGTACAGTGCCGCATCCGGCTCTTGCTAGTAAGGAAGGGCGCAGGCCGCCCCGCCATTCAAATGCACCAGAATCAGGTGGGAGTCCTTGGTGGCACCATCAAAAGGAACACCCTCCTCGCCCCTGCCGGACAAGTAACACAAGACTCTCCTGGCTTCCTCTAGCTGTACGACTGCGTCCCCGTCTGGCTGCCCTGTGAAGCTAAACAACAATGGTGCCGCCTGGTTCGCCACGGACCCGCGAGACACCAACCTTGGAAACAGTAGGCCAGCCACGCACTGAGGTAGTGGGTAGGCAGAAGCAGACTCCGCTCGCGTGGTGCCGGGTGCGCCGCCAGTACCCCCAATCCCTGGTAAACATTGGCCAAAGCCGCCGGGGCTAAGGCCAGCCTTCGTCCCTCTGCTAGTTGGCGCGCATGCCACAATAGCTCTACTCTCAGCTAGTCGTCTTCCCCATGTGGGACCACGAACGTCGCGAACCAGTATGCCAAGTACGCGGCCAGGTGGGTCACGTCCGGCAGCCTCTGGGGGTTCCACCCCTCCTGTGGTGCGTAGATATACCTTGTGTATGTCCGGAAGCATAGCTCTACCTTTGTGTACTTCTCCCACGGAGTCTGGTCTCTAGCAAACTCCTGGTGAAAGCAAAAAGGTCCGTTGTAAAAGTGGCGGACCCACACGTTCAGCGGCACCCTGGGAGTCTGTGCTGCTCTCTCTCTCCCGGCCAGGGCTAAATCCCTCCAGGTCTTCAGTAAATACCGGTACCTGTAAGAAACCTGGTATCGTCCATGCCCGTCGGCGTGGCTACGATGGAGGTCATCCAGCACTACCTCCTCGTACCCCTCGCTGCTGATCGGAAACCCAGAAATCCTGTACAGGGACCACAAGTCTAACGAGGTCTCCCCCTCAGTCGTTGCCACGGTGTTCCACCTACGGTTGAAGCGCTCTGCCAGCGCCTGTAGAAGCCCCGTGTAGTAAGGATACCCATACAGAGCCGCAGTCACAGCATATCGGATATCAGCTCAGTCTAGCAACACCCGGTAGTGGTGTACTAAGCCCATCAACCACTCAGTAGCTCCCTGGCGATATCTGTGGGACGGAATTACCGCCCAGCGGCCATACCAGCTAACGATAGTCTGTCGCAGAATCCCGGACAGAAGGCTGTGGTCGTCATAGCCCTCCCCGGCGTACTCCAGCCCTGATGGCTCCATTGCTAATCCCGGACCGCCCTCTGTCTATGCTCGATGGTGTCCGTGCAAATCCCAGGAAGCAGGACCCATCACTCTAGCGTGGACTCCGAACTGGTCTGCTCTGCTGAAAAAACCCAGGCACTCAGCATTGGGGAATTGACTCTGCCTCCAGTAGTCCGCAGAGAAACTCGGAAAGCCCCAAAGGATGATTCCGTGCAAACTGTCTCGGCCCACCAAGATTGCCCGCTCCATTCGGCGACGGGCTCCAGCAATCCGAGAGTCGTTCTCCTCCATGCCTGGCGGGACAAAGCGTCCGATGAACTCGAACAAGTGACGATCCATAGGGAACTCCATGGGGTAGCCACCGCTATGATCATAAGTGTAAAGCCCGCACGCCTCTGACGAGCGGGCCAACTCCATAATCCCAACTCCGCTGCCGCGCTCACCAACGGGGCCCTCCGCCACAGTCGTGTGCCCCCAATCGAGCTGCTCCACATTAGCCGCGGTAATTACTGGCGGACCCAAAGGGGGCATGAGCCACTCGGTCCTCCTCACCCAGTGGTCCTCCTCCCGGACCACACACCTCAGGACCCTCTCGTCCCTACCAAATCGTGCCATGACTGCAAGACAGAACAACAAAAGCGGTCAGCGTGCCAGGAATTCAACATAAACAATACAATAAAGCAAAAGTATACGAAGCGTCAAAATGCAACTACAACAACTCAAAAGGAGAGGTTCACAGGCCGTACGACCTCGTCTCCGCCTCCGACGCATGACCCGTGGGGGGCATTTGTTGTACCCGGATAATTTCTCCAGCAAAATACCCAGAAATAAGGGTTCGGGAATTTCCTCGAACACCTTCAAGCCACGGGCTACCCGGCCTCTCCGACAACCCAGTGGGGCCGACTAACGGCCCCAACCCGCTAGCCGAGGTATACGGCAGCACTGCCAATCAATCGGGACCACTCCCGACTCATAAGTTGCAGACTTTGCCCGCATTCTACACGACCACCCGGGCCATCCCGGGGACACTACAACTACAAGCCACGCCACGGGGCACTTAGTGAAAAGGCCAGGGGCTTCCCCAGGGGCTTCCCCCGGAACGCCTTCTTTCAACCCTCCAAGGCCAAAGGGAGACCCAAATAGGTCAACCACAAGCTCGGGAGAACGCAGTATGTGTGTACGGATCACACACGTGTGTTCGGCATTCTGCCGAACACCTTGTGGGCGCACATATTTCAACCCTTCTACACCAACCCGCGGGCCACCCCATGGTTCCAGTGCACTAATTGGGTCCTACAACGACTCCCCAGCAAGCCGGGGCCACCCCCGACCGTCAGACACGTGGCAATATGTCACCCAACTTTAGCTCTCGGGCCAACCCGAGGCTACTCTGCCAACATGCCGTACAACATGGCACGTAACACGAGGCAAGGCCCATGGGCCCAAGGTGCTTCCTCCCAGCCCCTACGGACTTCTACCCTCGGCCCTAGGCCAAATCCAAGGTCCGTCCGTCACCTATGCGGCTCGTTCGGCAACCCGGGGTGTGTCGGGTATTTGCCCGAACACCTTGCAAGCGGCTACCATGACTCGAAGAACAGCGGCCCCCATGGGCCATTGCAATATCCCAGAACTCCGTATCCTTCAAAGGATACCCCTAGACGACGAAGGAAGACCCCCGGGAGGCATCCCTTGGGGTTACGGCTCTGCCCGGGGCCAGTTTGCCCCGGGGCATGGCCGCGCCCCCTAGGAGGGCGAACTCCCCAGGGGAGCCACGCCCTCTCCTCAGCCCGGAGGCCCGACGGCCCTCCCCAGTCCCAGTTCGTGCAAACTCTCAATCTCATGGTCTGAGGTTCGTGCAAGACTCGTTCACCATACCCGTACGTGGAAGGAGCTGCAAGGAACGTCCACGACGAATCACACGCTCGTCCACGACGAATCACACGCACGAGCGTCTCGGTCCGCGCCAACAAGAGTATCCTTCTAGTATCATCCTATCTATTTCTTATTAGCCAATTTAGGAAGAAAAATAACCAAAAATCTAATTTTATAGAGGTGGGACCACTCCCCCCTCTCTGTAACATCCCAATCCGTCAAAAACCTAAAAATATTATTAAATATTTTATATTCAGAGTCTATATAAATTTTAGATTCTCTTAACTAAAGTCTAATACTACGAATGGTATAATGAATACGAGTTTAACGAATAGTATTAAATAAATTAAATAAGATATCTTACGTTGTTAATATATAACTTTTCATAAGAATATCAGAATGGGGTCAATATTAGACCCATTGGAAAGAGGACTCAAAGATCTACAAGTTTCATGTTGAGTATATTTTCAAATTTTGACGTTTGGTAAGTCAAAAATAAGATAATGTGAACTAATTCTTACAAATCATGTCATTGTTAACTTTTAGGGGTTTTCATGTAAAAATATAAAAGAAAACAAAAAAAATAACAAATATCTTCCCCCCCACCCACGTGTCTCTCCCTCTCAAACCCACCCTCCCCCACTAAAACCTCCCCCACCCCCCACGTAACACCCCCCTCCCTCTTGTTCTTATCTTCTCCCCCTCCTCTGTATAAACCACATTCATCTCCCCTCCCCCATCCACCCGTAACATATTTCTCTCCCACCTCTCTTCTCCAATCTCTTTGTAGCAACCCTGATAAATTTAAAAGGAATAAATAAATCAAAATAGATTAAAAGATTTAATAAATAAACGAAAGAGCTTGGAATAAAAATAATTAAAACCCTGATGGAAATAACGCCTCAGATAAAGGCGCTACTTTACAAGAAAACGCCCTTACCTAAGGCGTGTTTTGAAGAAAGGACGTCCACACGTTAAGGCGTCAAATTTCAAGCGACCAAAATAAATAAAAAAGACAAGTTAGAGTAACGTCCCTTTCGTGGACGCGTTTTAACAAGTAACGACGCTTGACAAGGCGTCAATTTAAATTCGACGCCCTGACCTAGGTCGCTAATTCAGTTTGAGTTTCGTTCGACCCAGGAGTCTATCCAGGGTAAGGTGATAACTATGAGAAAGAGTTCGAATGTAGTAATAACTCTAATATGGAAGTATTACTTCCAATCAAACACTAACTCTATTAGGATTCTAGAAATCCTATAAATAACCTACTGCTTGAACCGAGAACGCTATTTGGCGTTCGGAGTATTCTAAGGTATGTGAAGAACAGCAGGTTCTTCTTGTATCTCTGTTCGTCTGATTATCGATTTCATGAAAGAATACTAAATATTCTTATTCTTCTTCTCTTCTTACAGGTTAAGAAGATTAACGGGTAAGTTTTTCTTTCCTCCACCTTCAGTTAAGTATTATGAAGAAAAACTGATGTTTCTTCATCTTATTTCTCTGAAGAGAAGTCATATTAACCTACTGAAGAACGTGGGTTCTTCATCAACGAACGTCTGCTTCTGATCGTGCCAAAAAGAGAACCTGTCGATACATCTACACCAAGACTTCTGCCCCTTTCATCCAACTCTGTTGATAGCAGAGTACCGTGTCTTCATCAGTTCTCCAGTTAATCATCATAAGGTAGGATTTTCTCATGGAACGTAGCCCAAACTACCATATAACTATAGATAATTATCATCGGTAGTTCATGCATATAGTTTTCATGTGTTCTGGTTATTTTCTACGGAATGTTTGAAAGAAACGACCCTAACAAGGGCGTTAATTTAAAAGACACGACCACGCTCAGGTGGTCCTGCACATGGACGTTAATTCCTGTTAATTAATAAATAGCATGTTTAAAAAGTAATTATCAATGCAAACATGATTCTAAATTAATGCATGATCAGTTTCTTGTAATCCTGCTATTTTTCTAGTCCTGACTATATACCATGTTCCTGAAATATTCATTACCTCAAAATTTATAAAATTGTGAATTCACGACCTTGACCAGGTCGTCTCTTGTTTAACTAACGCCCCAGACTAGGGCGCCTTTTTCCTGGTAACGCCCCTACCCAAGGCGCGTTTTCAACAAAATTACAGATTTTTAATATCCTGTAAAATAGCAATATTGGAAAGGACGACCTCTTTGTATGTCGTCAAATTTAATATAAACGCCCCTGATTAAGGCGTTAATTTTATGAAAAATGACTTTACCAGAGTCGCTACTTTCTGCATTACTGATTTTTCCCGATTGCTGTTATCCGAGGGTTTCACTATATGTATATATATATGTGTAGGCACTATTACTCCACTCCGTGAGTATAGTCCCACGTTTCATGATGTTTTATCGATCACCCTTAAACTCTCATTGACATACAAGCTCTCCATTGGACATTCCGTTCCTTTGGACTAGCGAGTTAGTCATAGAGACCTCCGTAAGACTCCTCGTACCTTGGATTCCCTCAAGGTCGACTGAGCTGGTTGTACCCTAAAAACCCATTACACTATTGAATGCCATGTCACTCTAAAAGGAACATGGTATACCGGCCCTTATGATATGCAAAGAGTATATCATGAGAATTCTAAATGGGATGATGATATCATGCCATTTGTTGATGTTCTTGTGGACCTCAATTCTATAATAAGAATGAGGGTATCTTGCCTTTGATGTACTGTTCATGTGGACCTCAATTCTATATAAAGAATGTCCATACTTGTTTGTCATGGTACCCGAGTTAAGGGAACCTAATTCCACCTAGTTTCATCGTTCATCGTGATTGTACCGTTGTTATCGCCTATCTATGTCCAATATCGTATTTTTGGACTCCATTCTCTCAAAGTTATCCTACGTGTCTACAAGCTTAAATTGTTGAAATTCCCTATTGGCTATATATATATATACAAGAGTGGATGTCAAATATACATGATAAATGCCTGCGCATATAGGGCCCGATCTGGTCCTGGGAGGAGCACCCGAAAGTACTTGTGCCCATGGGAGTTGAATGATAAGGTATCTGGCATTATACCGAGTGCATGACTAGCTTGATTGGACATTCCACACAAATCTTGTACTTGACTCGTACTTGACTTGACATGAATTGCGTGACCCGAGAAAGGGTAATTACTTGCTTGCTTGATACATGATAGCCAAAGTCCTTGACATGACTTGCTAAAGAGTACTTGCTTGAATATCTTGTTATCTTTTTCTGAAAGCTCGTGACTAGTTCATCTTGCTGTCTTATTGATAAATTCTCTCTCTATCTTGTCGTTTTATGCGAGCATGCATAGCTATAGTACATTCATAAAAAATGTAATTACTTAAACCCCTTGCTAGTTCCTGAGATATAATTTCCTACTGAGCGTTCGCTCACTCCGTGTTTGTCCCTTACTTTTCAGGTAATTCCGACGACGAGGGAAGTCAATCGGATGGGAATGGTCAAGAGTGAAAGAGCTAGAGCTTTTCCAAGTGTCATCTAGTCTTTTTCCTATTTTCTTGAGTCAACTATGTACTTTTCCTTTTTAATTGAATAGAGTATTGGATTTGTAATAGTCTATCCATTATGAAATAAAGGATTGGGTTATCTTTCTATTTTGCACATCTCTGTTTTGGTGTCGAATACACTACTACTCTGATTGACATGATTGATATAAACTCGTCGCGCATATCCGAGTATCTTCCGCGCTCGGGGCGTGACAGTTTTTGTGGTATCAGAGCCTAGGGTATTCAATTCCTAGGAAAACCCAAGTCCAAGGATATGTTCAAACCTTTAACCAGTGAGAGTGGGTAGAACCAAGGGTTAAAGTTAACATAGTATATGAGTCTTTAAATACAATCACATATTAACCTAGTTATTGTAATTGTAGGATAATGGCTGCCGAACGTGCTCAATGGCGCAACATGCAGCGTACCCTTCAAGGCATGACTCAAGTGCTGCAACAAGTAGCACAAGGAGGTGGACAACGAACAGGAAGTCTCCACCAGACTTTCAAGAACATGAACCCACCCAAGTTCACGGGTTCTACTGATCTAGATGACGCTGAACACTGGATTAGGGAGATAGAACGTATATTCCGTGTTATGCAATGCACGGATCAGGATAAAGTTTTATTAGCTACTTTTCAGTTAGAAAGGGATGCTAGATGCTGGTGGGAATCAATAGAGGCTACTATAAATCAAGATCAGGTTTCGTGGGAAGAATTCGTTGAACACTTCAACGTGAAATATTTCTCGGACCGAGTTCAGGAAAAGAAGGCTGCAGAATTTGCTGCATTAAAGCAACGATCTTTGTCAGTGGCCGAGTATGAGGCCCAATTCTCTAGATTGTCTCGGTATGCTAAGCATCTAGTTAGCACCGAGAAAATGAAGGCTAGGAGGTTCCTTAATGGGCTCAGGCCCCAAGCTATTACTCAACTGGCGCCGATGGACATTCAAGTCTACTCGGAGATAGTACGCCGAGCTCAACTATTAGAAGATGCCACGGAACTGTCGGATAGGATTCGTGGTAAGGATAAGAAGGAACAAGTTACAGGTTCGGGTTCTTTTAAACCCAACTTCAAGAAAAGGCCTAGCAATGGAGGAGCATCCTCACAAGACCAAAAGTTCAAGAAGACCAAGCCCTTCTCTATCACCACTACCTCTCCAAATACAGTGTGCAAACATTGTGATAAAGCGGGTCATAGAGCAGAAGAATGCTGGAGGAAACTAGGAGCATGTCTCCGTTGTGGGAGTCGCGAGCATCGGATTCCCGATTGCCCACTACTAAATAATCAAGCCGATGACGGAAAACGCCCAGTAACCAAGAATGCTCGTCTTCATGCAATCAAGGAAACCGAGCAAGTAGAAGGAGGCGGCTTAGTGGAAGGTATATTGAAAGTTTGTTCCAGGAATGCATATGTCTTAATTGATACTGGTGCATCACATTCGATTGTTTCTAAAAAGTTTGCTGACCCATTACCCCTAGAACCGGAATGGATAAAGTTAGTTTTGTCTACTCCTCTGGATGATGAGACTGATATTACACATCATTACCAAAACTGCGAGGTATTGATTCATGGTCAAAATCTCCCTATTGATCTCATATGTTTAGATCTGAAAGAGTATGATGTTATACTAGGGGCAGATTGGTTATCCAAGTATCAGGCAACGGTTGATTGCCGCAATAGTAAGGTTACATTCAAGGAATTCCCAGAACTAATATTTACTAGCCCCAAGAGTCGGAGCAAATCCCCTCTTATTTCAGCTCTCCGAGCTAGCAAGCTCATCAGGAAATGATGTACATCTTTCCTTGCATTTGTCACAGTTAAAGAAGCTAAGGAGATTAAGCTAGAAGACATTCCAGTAGTGCAAGAATTTCCGGACGTGTTTCCGGAAGATTTGCCGGGATTACCCCCGCAAAGAGAAGTGGCCTTCACCATTGACTTAGTCCCTGGTGCTGGTCCGATTTCAAAGGCACCCTCTAGGATGTCACCTGCTGAACTCAAGGAATTAAAGGAGCAATTGATGGAACTCATTAAGAAAGGATTCATTAGACCAAGTACTTCCCCGTGGGGAGCGCCTGTATTATTTGTAAAGAAGAAAGACGGATCCATGAGGTTATGCGTCGACTATCGACAATTGAATCATCTCACTATCAAGAACAAGTATCCATTGCCGAGAATCGATGAATTGTTTGATCAAATTTCAGGATCCATGTACTTTTCCAAAATTGATCTTAGGTCCGGATATCACCAACTAAGAATCAAGGACGAGGATATTCATAAAACCGCATTCAGAAGCAGGTATGGCCATTATGAATTTGTTGTTATGCCTTTCGGACTAACGAATGCCCCTGCTGCCTTTATGCAGTTAATGAATGGTATATTCAGGCCTTATTTGGATCAATTTGTGGTGGTCTTTATTGATGATATATTGATTTATTCCAAGACCAAGGAAGAGCATGAGGAACATTTGAGGATTGCATTACAAATATTGAGGACAAATCAATTATATGCAAAACTTAGCAAGTGTGAATTCTGGCTTGAAGAAGTGACTTTTCTCGGACATGTTATATCAAAGGATGGCTTGTCTGTAGACCCATCAAAGGTTGAAGCTGTAAGGAACTGGGAAAGACCAACCAATGCTAGCGAGATCCGAAGTTTCTTGGGTCTTGCCGGCTATTACAGGCGATTCATCAAGAATTTCTCTAAAATCGCCGTGCCACTTACAAGGTTAACTCGCAAGGAGATCCGTTATGAATGGGATGAGGAATGTGAGAGAAGCTTCCAAACTCTCAAGGATCATCTTACTACAGCTCCTATCTTAGCATTGCCAATTGAAGGAGAAAAGTTCGAGGTATACGCTGATGCTTCTAGCATTGGCCTCGGGTGTGTTCTAATGCAACAAGGGAGGGTTATAGCCTACTCTTCTCGTCAATTAAAGAAGCATGAAGAGAACTACCCCGTGCATGACTTAGAATTGGCCGCGGTAGTATTTGCACTCAAAATATGGAGACATTATCTTTATGGAGTACAGTTTACTGTATACTCCGATCACAAGAGTCTCAAATATCTTTTCTCACAGAAGGAACTAAATATGAGGTAAAGACGATGGCTGGAATATCTCAAGGACTTCGACTTCAATATACAATATCATCCCGGAAAGGGTAATCATGTAGCAGATGCCCTTAGTCGAAAGCCGAGAGCACTGTTAGCCAATTGTCTGATTCAAGAATGGAAATTGCTAGAACAATTCTCTGAACTCAATATAAGCATGGACACGGACCCTAGATGTGTCACATTATCTCATGTAAGCATACAGTCAGATTTATTATCTGAGATACAAGCACTTCAGGATGATGATCCTACATTAGTAGAAATCAAGGGCAGATTAAAAGGACAATCGGACTTCCAACTAGCTTCTGATGGAAGATTAATGTTCAAGAATAGAACTGGTATACCGGACTGCCCAGAATTGAAAAAGAAGATCTTAGATGAAGCTCAC
This sequence comes from Amorphophallus konjac, assembly GCA_022559845.1. Classification (NCBI taxonomy): domain Eukaryota; kingdom Viridiplantae; phylum Streptophyta; class Magnoliopsida; order Alismatales; family Araceae; genus Amorphophallus; species Amorphophallus konjac. The sequence goes on from CM040119.1 coordinate 31,261,323, forward strand.
AGATCAAGGTATACGATTCATCCTGGATCTACCAAGATGTACCAAGATGTGAAAAGAAATTTTTGGTGGCCCAACATGAAAAGAGAAATAGCGGACTATGTATCACGCTGTCTCACATGCCAACAAGTCAAGGCGGAACACCAAAAGCCTGCTGGAAAGCTACATCATCTAGATATCCCTAAATGGAAGTGGGAGGATATTGGTATGGATTTCATCATGGGTTTATCTAAATCAAAAAGAGGACATGATGGAATATGGGTTATCATTGACCGATTGACCAAATCCGCACACTTCTTGCCAATCAAGAGTCGATGGTCAGTTGATGTCTTAGCTGCACTATACATCAAGGAAATTGTCAGATTACATGGTATTCCTGTTTCAATCGTGTCTGACAGAGATCCCCGTTTTACTTCTCATTTTTGGAAAGGACTACAACATTCGTTGGGGACGAGACTTAATTTTAGTACAGCCTTTCATCCTCAAACGGATGGTCAGACCGAGAGAACAAATCAAGTAGTTGAAGATATGCTTAGAGCATGCATCACTGATTTTGATGGAAACTGGTATGATCACTTGCCTCTGGTCGAATTTGCATACAATAATAGCTACCAAGCTAGTATACAAATGGCACCTTTCGAAGCTTTATACGGAAGGAGTTGCCGATCACCCTTGTGCTGGAATGAAGTTGGAGAGAAACAACTGTTAGGTCCATACATGGTAAGGGATACAACTGAGAAGATACGAGTAATCAGGGAAAGATTGCAAGTAGCTCAGACAAGGCAAAAGGCTTATGCCGACACAAGAAGAAGAGATCTCGAATTTCAAATTGGAGATCATGTATTTCTCAAGATATCGCCTGGACGTGGAATACAAAGATTTGGTGTTAAAGGCAAGCTTACACCGAGATTTATCGGACCTTTTGAGATACTAGAAAGAGTTGGCGAGGTTGCTTATCGCATCGTATTGCCACCTCAACTGTCCGAAGTACATGATGTGTTCCACATATCTATGTTGAAGAAGTATGTACATGACCCATCACATATTATTGAATATGGAGACCTAGTGATCCAGAAAGATTTCACGTATGAACAGAAGCCTATGAAGATCTTAGATCGAGAAGTACGTGTCCTAAGAAATAAGGTTATTCCCATGCTAAAAGTACAATGGAATAAGAATTCAGAACATGAAGCTATATGGGAGACCGAGGAATCTATGAGGAAACAATTTCCAGATTTATTTTAGAAGGTACGTACTCTACACTCTCCAAATGCAAATATATGATATGGAATTTGGGGACCAAATTCTTTTTAAGTGGGGGAGGGTGTAGCAACCCTGATAAATTTAAAAGGAATAAATAAATCAAAATAGATTAAAAGATTTAATAAATAAATGAAAGAGCTTGGAATAAAAATAATTAAAACCCTGATGGAAATAACGCCTCAGATAAAGGCGCTACTTTACAAGAAAACGCCCTTACCTAAGGCGTGTTTTGAAGAAAGGACGCCCACACGTTAAGGCGTCAAATTTCAAACGACCAAAATAAATAAAAAGGACAAGTTAGCGTAACGTCCCTTTCGTGGACGCGTTTTAACAAGTAACGACGCTTGACAAGGCGTCAATTTAAATTCGACGCCCTGACCTAGGTCGCTAATTCAGTTTGAGTTTCGTTCGACCCAGGAGTCTATCCAGGGTAAGGTGATAACTATGAGAAAGAGTTCGAATGTAGTAATAACTCTAATATGGAAGTATTACTTCCAATCAAACACTAACTCTATTAGGATTCTAGAAATCCTATAAATAACCTACTGCTTGAACCGAGAACGCTATTTGGCGTTCGGAGTATTCTAAGGTATGTGAAGAACAGCATGTTCTTCTTGTATCTCTGTTCGTCCGATTATCGATTTCATGAAAGAATACTAAATATTCTTATTCTTCTTCTCTTCTTACAGGTTAAGAAGATTAACGGGTAAGTTTTTCTTTCCTCCACCTTCAGTTAAGTATTATGAAGAAAAACTGATGTTTCTTCATCTTATTTCTCTGAAGAGAAGTCATCTTAACCTACTGAAGAACGTGGGTTCTTCATCAACGAACGTCTGCTTCTGATCGTGCCAAAAAGAGAACATGTCGATACATCTACACCAAGACTTCTGCCCCTTTCATCCAACTCTGTTGATAGCAGAGTACCGTGTCTTCATCAGTTCTCTAGTTAATCATCATAAGGTAGGATTTTCTCATGGAACGTAGCCCAAACTACCATATAACTATAGATAATTATCATCGGTAGTTCATGCATATAGTTTTCATGCGTTCTGGTTATTTTCTACGGAATGTTTGAAAGAAACGACCCTAACAAGGGCGTTAATTTAAAAGACACGACCACGCTCAGGTCGTCAATTCCAGATTTGACGCCCTGCACATGGACGTTAATTCCTGTTAATTAATAAATAGCATGTTTAAAAAGTAATTATCAATGCAAACATGATTCTAAATTAATGCATGATCAATTTCTTGTAATCCTGCTATTTTTCTAGTCCTGACTATATACCATGTTCCTGAAATATTCATTACCTCGAAATTTGTAAAATTGTGAATTCACGACCTTGACCAGGTCGTCTCTTGTTTAACTAACGCCCCAGACTAGGGCGCCTTTTTCCTGGTAACGCCCCTACCCAAGGCGCGTTTTCAACAAAATTACAGATTTTTAATATCCTGTAAAATAGCAATATTGGAAAGGACGACCTCTTTGTATGTCGTCAAATTTAATATAAACGCCCCTGATTAAGGCGTTAATTTTACGAAAAATGACTTTACCAGAGTCGCTACTTTCTGCATTACTGATTTTTCCCGATTGCTGTTATCCGAGGGTTTCACTATATGTATATATATATATGTGTAGGCACTATTACTCCACTCCGTGAGTATAGTCCCATATTTCATGATGTTTTATCGATCACCCTTAAACTCTCATTGACATACAAGCTCTCCATTGGACATTCCGTTCCTTTGGACTAGCGAGTTAGTCATAGAGACCTCCGTAAGACTCCTCGTACCTTAGATTCCCTCAAGGTCGACTGAGCTGGTTGTACCCTAAAAACCCATTACACTATTGAATGCCATGTCACTTTAAAAGGAACATGGTATACCGGCCCTTATGATATGCAAAGAGTATATCATGAGAATTCTAAATGGGATGATGATATCATGCCATTTGTTGATGTTCTTGTGGACCTCAATTCTATAATAAGAATGAGGGTATCTTGCCTTTGATGTACTGTTCATGTGGACCTCAATTCTATATAAAGAATGTCCATACTTGTTTGTCATGGTACCCGAGTTAAGGGAACCTAATTCCACCTAGTTTCATCGTTCATCGTGATTGTACCGTTGTTATCGCCTATCTATGTCCAATATCGTATTTTTGGACTCCATTCTCTCAAAGTTATCTACGTGTCTACAAGCTTAAATTGTTGAAATTCCCTATTGGCTATATATATATATACAAGAGTGGATGTCAAATATACATGATAAATGCCTGCGCATAGAGGGCCCGATCTGGTCCTGGGAGGAGCACCCGAAAGTACTTGTGCCCATGGGAGTTGAATGATAAGGTATCTGGCATTATACCGAGTGCATGACTAGCTTGATTGGACATTCCACACAAATCTTGTACTTGACTCGTACTTGACTTGACATGAATTGCGTGACCCGAGAAAGGGTAATTACTTGCTTGCTTGATACATGATAGCCAAAGTCCTTGACATGACTTGCTAAAGAGTACTTGCTTGAATATCTTGTTATCTTTTTCTGAAAGCTCGTGACTAGTTCATCTTGCTGTCTTATTGATAAATTCTCTCTCTATCTTGTCGTTTTATGCGAGCATGCATAGCTATAGTACATTCATAAAAATGTAATTACTTAAACCCCTTGCTAGTTCCTGAGATATAATTTCCTACTGAGCGTTCGCTCACTCCGTGTTTGTCCCTTACTTTTCAGGTAATTCCGACGACGAGGGAAGTCAATCGGATGGGAATGGTCAAGAGTGAAAGAGCTAGAGCTTTTCCAAGTGCCATCTAGTCTTTTTCCTATTTTCTTGAGTCAACTATGTACTTTTCCTTTTTAATTGAATAGAGTATTAGATTTGTAATAGTCTATCCATTATGAAATAAAGGATTGGGTTATCTTTCTATTTTGCGCATCTCTGTTTTGGTGTCGAATACAATACTACTCTGATTGACATGATTGATATAAACTCGTCGCGCATATCCGAGTATCTTCCGCGCTCGGGGCGTGACACTCTTCCTCTCTCCCCTTTCTTCCTCTCCCTCTCTCTCTCTTTTACGTTCTCACTCTCCCTCCCTGTTTCATTTTTTTACTCTCTCTCTCACACACACACACATTCTCTCACCTCTCCCTCTCTTTTTTTCATTCTTTCATTTCTCTCTCTACTCTCTCCACTCTCTCTCAACTCTCTCTACTTTCTCTCACTACTCTCTAATATCTCTCACTACTTTCTCTCTCCACTCTCTTTACTTTCTCTCTCTATTTTATCTCGATATTCTCTCTCTACTTTCTCTCTACATTCTCTCTTTATGTTCTCTCTCCACATTCTCTCTACTTTCCCTCTCTTTTTTTCTCTCTACTTTCTCTCTATTCTCTCTACTTTCTCTCTTTAAATATCTCTCTCTACTTCTTTCTCTACTCTCTCTTTACTTCCTCTCTCTACTTTCTCTCTCTAGTTTCTCTCTCATCTCTCTTCCCACTCTTATTCTATTATTAATAAACGGAGAAGATAATACAGCATCAGAATAATATAAATATTCGACAAAAGCTTGGACGGAGGATTTGAACCTTATTTGGATAATTTCACCATTCTTTACGTATTTGGGACGGGAAAATTATCTTTTCCCACATAAGGACTATTACTGGGGCTTGGGTGAGATACAAAATTCAATTTGGGAAGTCCACCCTAAAGGTAGGCACATGATAAACCGAGTGCATGTTATTTATTATTTACATTTCTTTGATTTGATTTTATTTGAAATGTAATCTAAGTCAATGATTTATTTAACCCAATGATCTATGTTTAGAATCAGTTATTTATTTAGTTACCATTCTGTAAAAATATTATTTTTCTCTCTAATGTCTCTCTAATGTCTCTCTAATTTCTTTCTACTTTCTCCCTCTACTTTCTCTCTCTACTTTGTCTCTCTACTCTCTCTCTACTCTAATCTCTTCTAATGTTATATAACAGTAATTTATTTAGTTAATAAATTTTATCCACGATCCTATGATTAAAATCTAATTTATGATATTAAATATGATTAAGTTATTTTAGAAAATTTAATAACAAGATTTAAGTATTGAGATGACTATGTAATAAGAATAATAATAGGAATAAAAATGTGATTAAGCATATGGACTGTGTCACTTTAAGGAGGTGTGGGGCGACAAACCGTAGTTAGCATTTGCTACGGGATTAGGCTCATTTCCGAGGACAAACGGACTTCTGAAAAATCCAAAATCCAGAATCCAGAATAAGAAAAATTATCTAGGGAATGGTGGAGTATTAACTCCCGATCCTGCGTGGTTGATCAAGGTCGATAGGCTCCAGCGTTTAGACCATTTATCATTATGTCGACATATGGATGCCTAGGTATGTGTTTGCTACTGTTTTTAGTGACGGGATGCCTGTCCAATATATGATGCCAAATAATATGAAGTTCAGATTTGATATATGACTTTGATATGATCTGAAAATAAGTCCATCTGTATAAGCGATGATTTAGCTAAGATATGTACTATGCCATTTATATATAAGTCAGATAAGATTTGTTATACGCATTTACTTATAAGAAGAAAAATTATTCTGCTCTACTAGTTTTCGTTCGCATTCATAGTATATGTACAATCCAATGAAATTGTGATTAGCTGTATCTATATATCATGGATTTACACAGTTTAGTATATGATAAGTATGTGATTGGTTTTAATGCCTACTAAGTCTTTGGACTCATATCTGTTGCCTAACCATTTCAGGAAACTGACAAGTGAGTACCTCGACTTCGACGAGCAGTAGGTCGGAGGGTGATCTCGGGTGTAATTTGAATTTCTGATGCGTAGAATAAGTAGATTTGGTTTTCTTTTGAATAATGAATGTAAATATGACTTTTGGGTAGAAATATATAGTACTCTATATACAATGTAAATTATGAGTGTTTATCTTATGGAAATGGTATGATTTTATCTTTTGGAATATGTGATGGTTTGGCCTTTAGCGCCTTACAAATATCTCAGCCCACAACACTTCCGTCCATCTGCTGTGACGTCCCCGGACACGATACGGGATCGCGGGAAGGGGGCGCCTTAGAGAGTGGTATCAGAGCAAAGTTGTGAGGCTTGGAGTCATTTGCGGCCATCTGATTTATACACCATACCACAAGATCATAGGAATTTATTTTAGAATTTGATGTCGAACCAAACTAGAGTCATACTAATTCGGGTTAGTTCTCCTTCACAGGAGATGGCAGAGAGTGGTAGGGTTGAGGTTAATACTTCTTTCGAGGAGTCTGCGCCCTCAAATGTCACATCACAAGGAGTTGTCGGGGAAATAATTCATGGCAAGCTTGCTCCCGGTGGGTAAAGTGTGTTACCTATTCAGGGTGTGTTAGATTTAGGAGGGTTCACACAAGCTTTTCAAGGGTTAGTGTAGACTATGCAATTACAGACCCAAACTTGGGCGATAATGTAAGCCCAAACCCGTATGCAAGAACAACCACATAGGGCAGCAAGTGCTACCTTAATAGAGAAGTTCACAAAAATGAGTCCTCCTTCTTTTAAGGGGGAGAGTCAACCGGAGATTGTGAAAAATTGGGTGAGAGAAATTGAAAAGGTTTTCATAACCATTAGATGTGCAGAGCATGATAAGGTGATATTAGCCGCATTTATGCTGAAGGACCGTGCAGATGAGTGGTGGAGGTTTGCACTTAGAACCACTTTCAGAGATAGAGAGATTGAGATTAGCTGGAATGAATTTCTTGATGCCTTCCATGCAAAATTTCTCCCTCAACATGTGAAGGATAGGAAAGAAGTAGAATTTTTAAATCTGACTCAAGGAAGTATGTCGGTTGTCGACTATGAAGCAAAATTTACTGAATTGGAAAAGTATGCCCCCCATATTTGTTCAGATGATCTTAGAAGGGTAAAGAAATTTGTTAGAGGATTGAAGAGCAATGTCAGAAGTAGAGTTACAATTTTTGATCATCAGACTATGGCGGCAGCTTTGAGGACCACTTTTGTTGTGGAAAATGAATATGAGAAATTCTTAGAATAAAGACAAAGGGATAATGCTAAAAGGGGCAATCTTGGTTCAGCCATGAGGAAAGATAAGAAGCCGAAGATGGCATTTCAGATAGAGTTCAACCAGTTAAAGGAGATAATATGCCAGTTTGTCAACAGTACGGAATGCAACATAGAGGTAGGGAATGTTGGCGTGCCGCTGGAAAATAATTTTCATGTGGTGAGACTGGACATATGATAAGAGATTGTCCAAAAAGACCAAAGCAAGAGCAGCAACCACAACAACAGCGGAGGGTTCAAGCCAGAGTTTATGCATTAACAAAGGAAGATACTCGGGATGCCAATGCAGTAGCTGAAGGTATTATTCTTATCGATGATTTGCATGCTAGAGTTTTATTTGATCCGGGTGCTACGCATTCCTTTATTTCTCTGAGATTTGCTGAATTATTGAAAGATAAACAACTTGTGCACACTGATGAGATGTCCATTAACACACCAACTGGGGAGATAGCTAGAACATCTTCTGTTATTCCTAACATTGATGTAGTGATTCAGGGGAGGATTATGCCAGCATGTGTGTATCTGCTAGAAATGACTGATTTTGATGTCATCTTGGGAATGGATTGGTTAGATAGAAATTTTGCCCTTCTAGACTGTCATGGAAAGAAAGTGATTTTTCAGAAACCTTGAGAGCAGATATTTCACTATCAGTGTCCAAGGCACCGTTCTAGTAAAGCACTAGTTCAGCCCTTAGGGCTTTGAAATGGCTCAGAAATGGGTGTCAAGGTTATTTGGCTAGTGTAGTGGCTATTCCTTCTAGTAAAAATAAGAAAATCACCTCAGATATTGATGTTGTCAGAGAATTTTCAGATGTATTCCCTGATGAACTTCCGGATTTGCCACCACACCGAGAGGTGGAGTTCACTATTGAACTCTCACCAGATACTTTACTCATTTTCATCCCTCCTTACAGAATGACACCAGTTGAATTGGCAGAATTGATGAAACAATTGCAAGAACTGCTAGATAAGGGGTTTATTCGACCAAGTGTATCCCCTTGGGGTGCACCTGTTCTGTTTGTTAGAAAGAAAGATGGGTCGCTTAGACTATGCATTGACTATAGGAAGTTGAATCAATTGACCATTAAGAATAAATACCCTTTACCAAGAATTTATGATTTATTTGATCAACTACAAACTGCCACAGTGTTTTCAAAGATTGATCTCAGATCTGGATACCACCAATTAAGGATAAGGGAAGAAGATATTTCAAAAACTACTTTCAGAACACGATATGGGCATTATGAATTTGTAGTTATGCCATTTGGGTTAACCAATGCACCAACATCATTTATTGATTTGATGAATAGAGCTTGCAACCATATTTGGATAAATTTGTAGTGGCGTTCATTAATGATGTGTTGATCTGTTCTTCTACTATTAAAACTCAACAAGAACATTTGAGGATTGTGCTAGGGACATTAAGAAGTCATCAACTATATGCAAAATTTAGTTTTGGCTAGATAAGGTGCAATTTCTAGAACATATCATTTGTGGAGATAGAGTATCCATTGATCCAAGCTAAGGTTGAAGCAGTTTTACATTGGGAGAGGTCAAAAAATGTGAGTAAGAATAGGAGCTTTTTGGGCCTTATAGGTTAATGTCACAGGTTTATTGAAGATCTTCTTCTATTACAGCTCCTATGACCAAATTAACTAGGAAATGAGTTTCTTTTGAATGGTTAGATGAATGTGAAATTAGTTTTCAAGAATTAAAAGTAAGATTGACTACAGCCCCAGTGATTACTTTACCATATGGGTCAGAAGGATTTATGGTATATACAGATGCCACTAGAAAAGGAATAAGACATGTACTGATGTAGAATGACAAAGTAGTAGCATATGCATCCAGACAATTAAAGGATCATGATATGAATTATCCAACACATGATTTGGAATTGACAGCAGTGGTACATGCTCTGAAAATTTGACGACATTAGTTGCATGGTGAGCAGTTTAAAGTATTTACATACCACCATAGGTTAAAATATATTTTCTCTTAGAAAGAATTAAATTTAAGACAAAGAATGTGGATTGAAATTTTGAAAGATGCAAGATTTATAGCAAAATTTTGGCAGAGTTTACAGAAAGGTAACTTCAGTATAAGGTACGTTGAACCATCTGAAATCTTAAGAAGGGTTGGTGAGGTGACATATCAATTGGCTTTACCACCATCAGGAGTTCATGATATATTCTATATGTTTATGTTAAGAAAATACATACATACACATCGCACATTATAGATCATGAGCAGTTGAAAATTCAATCAGATCTAACATATGAAGAGAAACCGGTCCGCATTCTCGATCGAAAAGAACAAGTGCAGAGAACGAAGATAATTCCATTGGTAAATGTATTGTGGAAAAATATTTCAGCAGAAGAAGCCACTTGGGAGATAGAAGATGAAATGAGGAAAAGATATCCACAACTATTTGGTACGTATTGATTAAATTTTGAGGGCGAAATTTATTTAAGGGGGAGTGATTTGTAACATCCCAATCCGTCCAAAACCTAAAAAAATTATTAAATATTTTATATTCAGAGCCTATATAAATTTTAGTTTCTCTTAACTAAAGCCTAATACTACGAACGGTATAATGAATACAAGTTTAATGAATGGTATTAAATAAATTAAATAAGATATTCTACGTTGTTAATATATAACTTTTCGTAAGAATGTCAGAATGGGGTCAATATTAGACCCATTGAAAAGAGGACTCAAAGATCTACAAACTTCATGTTGAACATATTTTCAAATTTTGACATTTGGTAGGTCAAAAATAAGATAATGTGAACTAATTCTTAGAAATCTTGTCATTGTTAAATTTTTAGGGGTTTTCATGTAAAAATATAAAACAAAACAACAAAATAACAAAATATCTTTCCCCCCACCCACGTGTCTCTTCCTCTCAAACCCACCCTCCCCCACTAAACCTCCCCACCCCCCACGTAACACCTCCTCCCCCTTGTTCTTATCTTCTCCCCGTCCTCCTCTATATAAACCACATTCATCTCCCCTCCCCCATCCACCCGTAACATATTCCTCTCCCACCTCTCTTCTCCAATCTCTTCCTCTCTCCCATTTCTTCCTCTCCGTCTCTCTCTTTTACGTTCTCACTCTCCCTCCCTCTTTCATTTTTTTGCTCTCTCTCTCTCTCTCTCACTCACTCTCACACACACGCACACGTTCTCTCACCTCTCCCTCTTTTTTTTCATTCTTTCATTTCTCTCTCTACACTCTCCACTCTCTCTCAACTCTCTCTACTTTCTCTCACTACTCTCTCTAATATCTCTCTCTACTTTCTCTCTCCACTCTCTTTACTTTCTCTCTCTATTTTATCTCTATATTCTCTCTACTTTCTCTCTCTACTTTCTCTCTTTATGTTCTCTCTCCACATTCTCTCTACTTTCCCTCTCTTTTTTTCTCTCTACTTTCTCTCTCTATTCTCTCTACTCTCTCTACTTTCTCTCTTTAAATATCTCTCTCTACTCTCTCTCTCTACTTTCTCTCTCTAGTTTCTCTCTCATCTCTCTTCCCACTCTCATTCTCTTATTAATAAATGGAGAAGATAATACAGCATCAGAATAATATAAATATTCGACAAAAGCTTGGACGGAGGATTTGAAACTTATTTGGACAATTTCACCCTTCTTTACGTATTTGGGACGGGAAAATTATCTTTTCCACGCAAGGACTATTACGGAGGCTTGGGTGAGATACAAAATTCAATTTGGGAAGTCCACCCTAAAGGTAGGCACATGATAAACCGAGTGCATGTTATTTGTTATTTACATTTCTTTGATTTAATTTTATTTGAAATGTAATTTAAGTCAGTGATTTATTAACCCAATGATCTATATTTAGAATCAGTTATTTATTTAGTTACCATTCTATAAAAATATTATTTCTCTCTAATGTCTCTCTAATCTCTTTCTACTTTCTCCCTCTACTTTCTCTCTCTACTTTCTCTCTCTACTCTCTCTCTACTCTAATCTCTTCGAATGTTATATAACAGTAATTTATTTAGTTAATAAATTTTATCCACGATCCTATGATTAAAATCTAATTTATGATATTAAATATGATTAAGTTATTTTAGAAAATTTAATAGTAAGATTTAAGTATTGAAATGACTATGTAATAAGAATAATAATAGGAATAAAAATTTGATTAAGCATTTGGACTGTGTCACTTTAAGGAGGTGTGGGGCGACAAACCGTAGTTAGCTTCCGCTACGTGATTAGGCCCATTTCCGAGGACAAACGGACTTCTGGAAAATTCGGAACCCAGAATAAGAAAAATTATCTGAGGAATGGTGGAGTATTAACTCCCGATCCTACGTGGTTGATCAAGGCCGACAGGCTCCAGCGTTTAGACCATTTATCTTTATGTCGACGTATGGATGCCTAGGTATGTGTTTGCTACTATTTTTAGTGACAGGATACCTGTCCAATATATGCTACCAAATAATATGAAGTTCAGATTTGATATATGACTTTGATATGATCTGAAAATAAGTTCATCTGTATAAGCGATGATTTAGCTAAGATATGTACTATGCCATTTATATATAAGTCAGATAAGATTTGTTATACGCATTTGCTTATAATAAGAAAAATTATTCTGCTCTACTAGTTTTCCTTCGCATTCATAGTATATGTACAATCCAATGAAATTGTGATTAGCTGTATCTATATATCATGGATTAACACAGTTTAGTATATGATAAGCATGTGATTGGTTTTAATGCCTACTGTAACGACCCGAGAATCCGATTACCGGGAAGGCCCGATAACCCGAGACTCGCACCGCCACCCACGAGCCCGAAGACTCGGAAGGGTTAAAAGGATGGTGTGGAGACTACACAAGTATCACAAATAATTACAAAAATTAAACAGTTATAATATTAAGCAGGAAATAAATTAACATTTTACATGGTCCACAATAAAATAACAACAACAGCAAGAACAGTCCACGACTAGTACAGTGACAAGAAAGAAAAGTACAGCTACACGGGGCATACCCCGGCTCTGACCTCTGGCACTACCTCTGGGCACCCGCACCACGCTGCGCTCCTGACGCGCTCCCTGAAGGTGGCGTCTCACCTGAAACACGGTGAAAACACGCAGGGAATGAGTCTCGGAACAAGACTCAGTAGGGATCACTCGAACCCTACCTCGTAAAACGAGAAACCACTACTCTAGCGGTGGGAGAGTACCTCGGAAAGGAAAGCCCTGTACTCTACAGAACTAGACCCTATGGCACGCAAACCGACACACGTGCCACGGTACGAGAAGACCGAAACCAACAGTCAAACCGTAAAACCCGAAGGTCAAAAACACACGACTGACAGTCTGCCACTCCGTACTCGACAGGAGTACCACCCACTAGAAGCACAGCCGGTAGCGTCCCCTGACGTCTTACACCGCACCGCAGGTGAACCGCCTGACGTAGTAGGTCCTACCCGAGGCGCAAACACCGTACAAGTAACTCACAACAAGTGACTAGCTGGGGTCACGCCCGTCGACGTGCGTCCACAGTCCCCAACCACGTGTGCACACACAGACCACGTGTCCTAGGTCTGGCCCTCTGACCGGTTTTCCCCTGGCACTGGACTCTGATGTGACGAGGGGCCCGACGGTAACCAGTCTAAAACCGTCCTTTGGGTAAGCCCGTACACCACTCCCTGGTGCAACTAGCACACGCGTACTAGCAGGCTACGACTAGTGGAGGGTCACAAAGGAGTAGACTCTCAAGTCAACGGAAAACGACGTCCGAACCTGACGAAGTACGGGGGCTGTCCCACGTACCATCACCGCCGCATGGTGACCACGGTCGGGAAAGAAACGGACTCACTGCCCACGGCCAAGCGCATGACCAAGGCAAACGGAACCTCCGGATACCAAAAACACGGTCACGGAACTCCACGGGGTGCCCGGGACGCACACACGGCCCAAGGGGAACACCCAACAACAGCCAGATCGCGCTAGGGATACCTAGCGCGACACGGGACATCGAGCTAGGGCCTCCTAGTGCGACAAGGAATGTCGCGCTAGGGACGGCTAGCGCGACAAGGCATGTCGCGCTAGGGATGCCTAGCGCGACAAGGCTGATCGTGCTAGGACCCCGTAGCGCGACAGGAACCACCTCCTGTTCATGTTCTCCGATGAACGCGCTCGATCGGGGCAACGCGACCTCCAAGAACGCGCTACTGGAGTATAGCGCGTTCTCAGTCCGCGGCCGAAAACGGTAGAAACGCCCAAAAATTCTAACCACGCCCCCATGCCTCCATAGGAGAGGGGGAAATCAAGGGGGAAGACCCCTGGGGACCCCTAGCATGATTCTAGGCCATCAAAACACGAAATCATGCATCAAATCCATAGATCGGGCGAACTCTCCCCAAATCATGGAAAAACCCAAAAACGCTCAAACGATCCCCTCTCGGCCTCCCCGCGGCCTATAAATCGCGGAAAAGATCGGCATGAGGCTAAGGAATGTCACCCTACCTCAATGGAGCAAATGCTCCGCCGAATCAATCACGAATCACGAAGAATGCTTCAAACTTCACGAACTCCCCACGCTTCCCACGCACGCCGCACGCCCACGAGATCGCCTCGCCGTCACCCACGCGTCCGCACCGTCGCCCCGCCGCCGTCCGTCGCCAGAGAGGGGTTCGCCGTGTCCGAATGGGAGAGAGGAGGGTGTCACGGTGGGAAGGAACGGAGGAAGAGGAAGGAGAAGAAAGAGAAAGGAGAAATGAAAAAGAAAAAGGAATTATGGCTTTATAGAAAATCTGAATTTTCGGAAAAATACCGAAAAATAGAAAAATACATTTCCGGAATCCTCGGAACGCACCGATCGCAACGGTACCACTCGTGCCCGGGTGAACTGCCCGGTTCGCCTGCAGCGAGCTTCCGAAGAAAAAGCCGAAACACACACCGGGAATCGGAAAATACACGTGGAAAAGCCGCGGAACGCCTCCGGGCCTCCGAAACGACTCCGGATCGTGCCGATCCGAACACGAAAGATGTCCGAAACGAAATTTCAGACACAACGGAGCCGGACACTCCGAAAACCATATCCGGGACCCACGAAGAAGGATCCGAAAGGTCCGGGATATTACAGCCCTCCCCCCTTAAGGAATTTCATCCTCGAAATTGAGAACAACCCAAGGGAAAGAAGAGGAAGACTCACTCAAACAGATACGGGAACTGCTGACGCATCTCGTCCTCACGTTCCCAGGAAGCCTCACCACCAGAGTGTCGTTGCCACACTACCTTTACCAAGGGAATAACCTTGTTCCGCAGGCGCTGCTCTCGCCTATCCTCCACGCGGATTGGAAACTCTGGGAGAGAAAGATCTGGAGTCACCTCAGGCCAAACGGAGAACTCGAGCACATGAGAGTCATCGGGCATATACTTCCGCAACATCGAGATGTGGAACACGTCATGCACCGACGCCAACTCAGGAGGTAACCGCAACCGGTAAGCAACCTCACCGATGCGCTCCACAATCGCGAAAGGACCAATATAGCGGGAACTCAGCTTCCCACGCCGTCCAAAACGCATCACCCCTTTCATCAGAGAAACTCTCAAGAACACATGATCGCCCACGGTGAACTCGAGGGGCTGACTCCTATGGTCAGCGTAGCTCTTCTGCCGACTCTGGGCCGCCAACATGTTCTGACGAACCAGGTGCACAACATCCGCACATTGCTGCACCAATTTCGGTCCCGTCAAAACGCGCTCACCCACCTCAAACCAATCAAGTGGAGTCCGACAAGGACGCCCATACAATGCCTCATAAGGAGCCATGCCGATGCTCGAATGATAGCTGTTGTTATAGGCAAACTCCACCAACGGTAGGTGATGAATCCAACTCCCCTGCCACTACAGGCAGCAGGATCTCAGCATGTCCTCCAAGGTTTGAATGGTCCTCTCAGACTGACCATCTGACTGTGGATGATACGCCGAGCTAAACGCCAACTCCGTGCCAAGAGCTCGCTGAAAACTCCTCCAGAATCCAGAAGTGAAGCGCGGATCCCGATCCGACACAATCGAAATGGGAATCCCATGCAACGGCACGATTCGCTCCACATAGAGACGAGCCAACCTGGACACGCTCCAGCTGACCTTGACCGATAACAACCGCGTCACCTTCGTCATCCGATCCACCAGCAACCAAATATTATCCTGCCCACTCGGGGTCCTCGGCAACCCCACCACAAAATCCGTGGTCACGTGGTCCCACTTCCAAGTAGGAACATCCAAGGGCTGGAGAGTACCGCCTGGTCACTGATGCTCCGCCTTCACCTGCTGACAGATCAGGCACCTAGCCACAAACTCTGCGACATCTCTCTTCATACCAGGCCACCAGAACTGCCTCCGCAAGTTTCGATACATCTTCGTCGCACCCGGGTGCACAGTGTACCTGCTCCCATGAGCCTCGCGTAAGTCGTAACACCTCACGACGAACCTGCTCCTCGGCTGGAACGTACAGCCTACCACGAAACCTCGCAGCGCCGTCCTCGCCAAGTTCCACGTTAGCCAAAGTCAAAATCCGGGGCAACTCAGGGTCCGCATGCTGAGCCTCTATCACCTGACGACGGATAGCAGGAGTGACAGACAGACTCGCAAGAACCGCCAACCCTGGCTCCTGGGAAATCTTGAGCCTGAAGGAAACTTCGGGCACTTGTTCCCAGAGCCTCAACTTCCTCAACATCAAGGTACTGACCGCCACCTTCCTACTCAAGGCATCGGCAACGACATTCATCCTGCCCGGCTGATAAGACAGGGTGAAGTCATAGTCCTTCATGAACTCCATCCAACGCCTTTGTCTGAGGTTCAGATCTCTCTGCGAGAACACATACCTCAAACTCTGATGGTCCGTGAACACCTCGAACTTCTCGCCGTACAGATAATGCCTCCAGATCTTCAGCGCGAAGATCACTGCCGCCAACTCAAGGTCATGGGTAGGGTAGTTCTCCTCATGGGGCTTTAGCTGCCGAGATGCATAAGCCACCACTCTACCATGCTGCATCAGAACAGCACCCAATCCAACGCCGGAAGCATCTGTACACACCACGAAACCTCCCGATCCAGAAGGTAAAACCAACACCGGAGCCGAGGTGAGCAACCTCTTCAGTTCACTGAAGCTCTGCTCACACTCCTCGGACCAAACGAAAGGCACACCCTTCCGCGTGAGCCTTGTCATCGGGGTCGCAATGCGAGAAAAATCTTGGATAAACCGGCGATAATATCCCACAAGCCCCAAGAAACTCCGGATCTCCGTCACCGACCTTGGCCTCGGCCACTGCATCACAGCCTCGACCTTGGCGGGATCCACGGAAATGCCATCACCAGAAATTACGTGCCCCAGAAAGTGCACCTCGCTGAGCCAAAACTCGCACTTGCTGAGCTTCGCATACAACTGGTGATCTCGCAGCGTCTGCAGCACCACACCCAAATGGTACGCGTGCTCCTCAGCAGACTGCGAATAAACAAGGATGTCATCCACGAAGATGACCACGAACTGGTTCAAATACGGATGAAACACCCTCTGCATCAAGTCCATGAAGGCTGCAGGGGCATTGGTGAGCCCGAACGGCATCACCAAGAACTCATAATGCCCGTACCTCGTACTGAATGCAGTCTTCTCCACATCGGACTCGCGAATTCTCAGCTGATAGTAACCGGATCGCAGATCAATCCGCGAGAACACTCGCGCAGACTGAAGCTGGTCGAACAAGTCATCAATCCGCGGCAACGGATACTTGTTCTTAATGGTCACATCATTCAGCTGCCGATAGTCAATGCATAGCCGCAGACTACCGTCCTTCTTCTTCACAAACAACACGGGCGCACCCCAAGGGGAAAAGCTCGGACGAACATACCCCTTGGCCAGCAGTTCCTGCAACTGCGCCCTCAACTCTCTCAACTCAGCGGGGGCCATTCGGTAGGGAGCCTTTGCCAAAGGTCCCGTACCAGGCACAACCTCGATCACGAAATCGATCTCCCGCTGGGGAGGTAATCCAGGCAACTCCTCGGGAAAAACGTCGGGAAACTCGCACACCACCGCAATGTCCTCGACATCCGGCTCCATCCGGTCAGACACAACCACTGACGCGAGAAAACCCTGACAACCTGAATCAAGCAATCGACGGGCTCGAATAGCAGAGATAAGGAATCGAGAAGAGGCGGAACGGATACCTTGGAAATAGAAGGTCCTCTTGCTCGGATGCTGGAAGTAGACCCTCTTCATTCCACAATCCACCACCGCTCCATGAGTCTCGAGCCAATCCATGCCTAGAATCACGTCGTAATCCCGAAGATGCAACGCATACAACCTGCCTGGCATACTTCGCCCATCGATCCACACCGGAACCTGGTCGAAGCAATACGGAGTGACCATAAAGTCACCCGAAGGCAACTCCACTGCCAAATCACAGGACAACTGGGTCACCGGCTCCTCGACGCTCGACGCGAAATCCTCCGAAATAAACGAATGAGACGCGCCAGAATCGAACAAAACCCGAGCCACACAACCCAAAATCTGAACGGTACCTTCCACGACCTGCGACGCCACTGCCTCTGCCTTGGTCATGTGCGTGATCTGGCCTCGAGCCCTCTGCCTGCCTCCCACGCTAGCTGACCTGGGTAGCGACGGATACTGTCCCTGCTGCTGCTGCTGCTGGGGAACCTGCTGCTGCTGAGGAAACTGCTGCTGCGGCGGTCTCTGGGGACAGTCACGCGCCATATGCCCTGGCTGGTCACACCGAAAATAGATAATCGGCGCCGTGCACTGCCTGCCGGGGTGGGTACCACCACACCATGGACAAGGTCCTCGCGATCCACTCACTGATCCCTAACGCTGAAAAGGAATCGGCTGCTATACACTGCCCGACGAAGCCTGCCCCTGATCCTTGGACTTCTTCTTCCGGAAATTCTTCGAGAGGAACTTCTTGACCTTCGAGCCAAAGGACGCAGATCCTGTCACCGAAGCTGTCGATGCCGGTACTCCTGAACCACCCGATGCATGCTAGAAGAAACCCTGCTGCTGGGTAGCCGACTGCTGGCTATGACCTGACAAAGACTGCCCCTGGCTGATCGGTCCTCGAGTCCTCTGCATATCCATCTCCAAGGAAATCGCAACACGAGACGCCGTCTCTAGATCAGTGGCCCTGTTCGCGATCAAATGGTGCCTCAGCTCCAGCATCAAGCCCTGCACAAACTGCGCGGTCCTCACCCTCTCATGCTCCATGATGTGAGGTGCATACCGACCCAGCTCGACAAATCGGGCCCTGTACTGCAACACGGACATGTCACCCTGCACCAGCTCCAGAAACTCCCGCATCCGCTGCGTGGCAACAACATCTGGACAGTACGTACACTCGAAAGCACTGACAAAGTCATCCCACTCGATCTGCTCAAGTGGACAAAGCTGAAAGGACGTCTTCCACTCAGAAGACCACCACCTCCGAGCCGTACCCTGCAACTGGTTGTAGGCCAACACAACTCTGTCCTCGGCAGCACTCTTCGCAGAACTGAACACCCGCTCCATCTCATCGAGCCAATCACGAGCCGCATCAGGGTCTGCCTGGCCGCTAAAGTAAGGTGGATGGAACTGCATGAAGTCCCTCACTGCTCGGCCTGGCCCACCCCTGACTGACGAGCCCTCACCGGCCTCTCCGCCGAACTGCTGAGACATAAGCTGGTACATGCCACGGAAGAAATCCTCGGCCCCTGGAGCTCTCGCAGCATCCGCGGCCTCGGTAGCTCTCGGAACTCTGCTATGCTCCTCCTGGTCCCTCTGGACCCCCTGCTGGATCTCCTGACCTCCAGCCGACTGCCCCTGCTGAGAGCGAGAACTCCTCCTCGGCGCCATACTCGCTCCTGAAGCAAAAGACAGAAAACACGAAAACGGCAAGGTCAAAATAAACACACGGTGCCCAATGCCAGCGTCACCTGTACATCATCGCTGTGGACTAGTGGACCACTACAATTACCTATGATTCTCATGTAATTCCACAACCACGCTCTGATACCAGCTGTAACGACCCGAGAATCTGATTACCGGGAAGGCCCGATAACCCGAGACTCGCACCGCCACCCACGAGCCCGAAGACTCGGAAGGGTTAAAAGGATGGTGTGGAGACTACACAAGTATCACAAATAATTGCAGAAATTAAACAGTTATAATATTAAGCAGGAAATAAATTAACATTTTACATGGTCCACAATAAAATAACAACAACAGCAAGAACAGTCCACGACTAGTACAGTGACAAGAAAGAAAAGTACAGCTACACGGGGCATACCCCGGCTCTGACCTCTGGCACTACCTCTGGGCACCCGCACCACGCTGCGCTCCTGACGCGCTCCCCGAAGGTGGCGTCTCACCTGAAACACGGTGAAAACACGCAGGGAATGAGTCTCGGAACAAGACTCAGTAGGGATCACTCGAACCCTACCTCGTAAAACGAGAAACCACTACTCTAGCGGTGGGAGAGTACCTCGGAAAGGAAAGCCCTGTACTCTACAGAACTAGACCCTATGGCACGCAAATCGACACACGTGCCACGGTACGAGAAGACCGAAACCAACGGTCAAACCGTAAAACCCGAAGGTCAAAAACACACGACTGACAGTCTGCCACTCCGTACTCGACAGGAGTACCACCCACTAGAAGCACAGCCGGTAGCGTCCCCTGACGTCTTACACCGCACCGCAGGTGAACCGCCTGACGTGGTAGGTCCTACCCAAGGCGCAAACACCGTACAAGTAACTCACAACAAGTGACTAGCTGGGGTCACGCCCGTCGACGTGCGTCCACAGTCCCCAACCACGTGTGCACACACAGACCACGCGTCCTAGGTCTGGCCCTCTGACCGGTTTTCCCCTGGCACTGGACTCTGATGTGACGAGGGGCCCGACGGTAACCAGTCTAAAACCGTCCTCAGGGTAAGCCCGTACACCACTCCCTGGTGCAACTAGCACACGCGTACTAGCAGGCTACGACTAGTGGAGGGTCACAAAGGAGTAGACTCTCAAGTCAACGGAAAACGACGTCCGAACCTGACGAAGTACGGGGGCTGTCCCACGTACCATCACCGCCCCACGGTGACCACGGTCGGGAAAGAAACGGACTCACTGCCCACGGCCAAACGCATGACCAAGGCAAACGAAACCTCCGGATACCAAAAACACGGTCACGGAACTCCACGGGGTGCCCGGGACGCACACACGGCCCAAGGGGAACACCCAACAACAGCCAGATCGCGCTAGGGATACCTAGCGCGACACGGGACATCGCGCTAGGGCCTCCTAGCGCGACAAGGAATGTCGCGCTAGGGACGGCTAGCGCGACAAGGCATGTCGCGCTAGGGATGCCTAGCGCGACAAGGCTGATCGCGCTAGGACCCCGTAGCGCGACAGGAACCGCCTCCTGTTCATCTTCTCCGATGAACGCGCTCGATCGGGGCAGCGCGACCTCCAAGAACGCGCTACTAGAGTATAGCGCGTTCTCAGTCCGCGGCCGAAAACGGTAGAAATGCCCAAAAATTCTAACCACGCCCCCATGCCTCCATAGGAGAGGGGGAAATCAAGGGGGAAGACCCCTGGGGACCCCTAGCATGATTCTAGGCCATCAAAACACGAAATCATGCATCAAATCCATAGATCGGGCGAACTCTCCCCAAATCATGGAAAAACCCAAAAACGCTCAAACGATCCCCTCTCGGCCTCCCCGCGGCCTATAAATCGCGGAAAAGATCGGCATGAGGCTAAGGAATGTCACCCTACCTCAATGGAGCAAATGCTCCACCGAATCAATCACGAATCACGAAGAACGCTTCAAACTTCACGAACTCCCCACGCTTCCCACGCACGCCGCACGCCCACGAGATCGCCTCGCCGTCACCCACGCGTCCGCGCCGTCGCCCCGCCACCGTCCGTAGTCGGAGAGGGGTTCGCCGCGTCCGAATGGGAGAGAGGAGGGTGTCACGGTGGGAAGGAACGGAGGAAGAGGAAGAAGAAGAAAGAGAAAGGAGAAAAGAAAAAGAAAAAGGAATTAGGGCTTTATAGAAAATCCGAATTTTTGAAAAAATACCAAAAAATAGAAAAATATATTTCCGGAATCCTCGGAACGCACCGATCGCAACGGTACCACTCGTGCCCGGGTGAACCGCCCGGTTCGCCTGCAGCGAGCTTCCGAAGAAAAAGCCGAAACACACACCGAGAATCGGAAAACACACGCGAAAAAGTCACGGAACGCCTCCGGGCCTCCGAGGCCAGTGAAGTTTTTAACTTAGCGCAAGAGGCGTTTGACTCCCAACCCTCGGAGGAACATCTATCCGCCTTCCTATCCGCCAAGGATGAATATGATCGTGTGCTATCTATGGAGGAGATTTTCTGGCGTCAAAAATCTAGAGTCAAATGGCTAACGGAAGGGGATCGCAACACTAAATTCTTCCATGCCTACGCGCTAGCTCATCATCACCGCGCCACCATATCTGAGTTGCGCAGGACGGATGGGACCATTGTCAATCTTGAGGATGACTTAGGCACCTTGGTGGTTTCTCACTTTACTGAGGCTTTCACCACCACCCCGCAGTATATTCACCCGGAGGTATTGGCTGCCATACCACCTGTTCTCCAGGACGATGACAATGCTGCTCTTACTGTTGTGCCCGAATATAAAGAAGTTAAGGAGGTGGTTTTCAGTATGTCTTCGGATAGTGCACCGGGTCCGGATGGGATGACAGGCCATTTCTTTAAATGTTGTTGGGACTTCATTGACAAGGATGTCGTGGCGGCGGTACAAGCATACTTTTGTGGCCACAACCTTCCTCGCAGTTTCACCTCATCTCTTATTGCTCTCATTCCCAAGGTGGACACCCCGTCTACTTGTGCAGACTTCAGACCTATAAGCTTATGTAACTTCATGTACAAGATTATCTCACGTGTTTTAAGTGATCGCCTGGCTCGGGTTCTCCCTCGGTTGATATCTGAGGAACAAGGGGCCTTCGTTAAGGGGCGCCATATTATTGAAAATATATCCTTGGCTAGGGAGATGGTTCAGCACCTTGGCTCCCCTTGCAGGGGCAGGAACGTCATCTTCAAGCTTGATATGGCTAAGGCCTATGACCGTATGGAGTGGGGTTTCATCTTTGCAGTTCTTCGTAAATTCGGATTTGACATTGCTATTATTTCGCTCATTGAACCACTACTTACCAACTCATGGTTTTCGGTGCTCCTCAATGGCCAAGTTCATGGTTTCTTCAAGTCCTCCCGAGGCCTTCGACAAGGTGATCCGTTAGCGCCTGCTCTATTCATTCTGGCGGAAGAAGCTCTAAGCCGTGGGCTGTCCGGCTTGTTTGCTCGCAGCAGAGGGGCTTATTTCCATACCCTCTATAGGTGTCCCAACGTATCTCATCTTCTCTTTGCTGATGATACTCTTATTTTCTCTAATGGCTCTATTCGACACCTTCGGGAACTCATGAGATTTCTTAAGAAATATGAGGTCGCCTCTGGACAGCTCATCAACATCTCCAAGAGCTCGTTTGTGGTGGCCCGGGGTGCTCCGGCTTCTTTCTCTGATTCTATTGCGCAGCTCACAGGCTTCAAGAAGGCCCATCTCCCTTTCACCTATTTGGGTATTCCTCTCTTTACTGGGCGGCCGAACCGGGTCCACTTCTCGTACTTATTATCCAAGGCTGCGACCAAGCTTCAATCTTGGAAGTCCAACTTCCTTTCGGCGGGCGGACGGCTCATCCTTATTCGGCATGTTCTATCGGCACTTCCCATCTACACGCTATCTTGTGCGGCGGTACCCTCCTCCATCTTCAAAGGCTTTCATAAGCTTCTAGCCAATTTCTTTTGGGGCTCCTATGAGGGGTCTCCGAAGAAACATTGGAAGTCTTGGGAAGATATCTCACGTCCCATTGCTTGTGGTGGCCTTGGCGTCTTGCATCTACCCACCATGCAGATTGCACTTAGGATGAAGTTACTGTGGAAGGCCATCACCTCTACTTCATTGCGGTCCTTATTTTTTAGAGCTAAGCACTTGCACCTGCAGCACTTCTCTTCTGCTACATTCTCTCATGCGATTATGGCGGACAAGAAACTTTGGCTTTTGGCTGCAGCTATTATCCATGCCAACCACCGAGTCCTAGCTTCAGCAGAATGCTCCACTGTTTCCTTTTGGTTCGACGTATCGGTGGGAGATGTCCCCCTTCTACAGTTTATTCCTCCACATGTGTGGGCCAGCTTCCACTTCAAAGACTGCCCGCTCCAGGCTGTTCTTCAAGGCCAAGCGCCGGATTCTATAGCACTTGCACAGCGGTTCTGCCCTCCTGGCTTGCTCCACATGGCCCATGGTTCTCCCACTTCAGCTGATGTCTGGCTTTGGGCCCCCTCCTCTGATGGCATTTTTTCCTCTCACTCTCTGCGCAGCTTGCTGGCCCCGCCTCCATCTTTGCATTGGGCTTCGCTATGGCACTCCAACCTGCCCTCTAAATGGTCGGTTTTACTGTGGAGGCTCATTAGGGGCTGCCTCCCCCTTGATGATGTGATCTCGGGTTGTGGAATCCCTTTATGTTCCAAGTGCAGCTGTTGCATCTCTCCTCAATCTGAGACAGCAGCCCACCTTTTTTTCCATGGCTCTATAGCTTGTGAGGTGTGGTCTACCTTCCATCCTCTCTTGCAGTTCCACTGCCCCACGGCTGCGGGTGTTGGCTTGGCTATTTTTGAGTATCTAAGCAACCTTCACCGGTCCACCTACTTGGGCAGCATGTCAAGGTGCATTTTCTTTGCTGTCATTTGGGAGCTATGGTTTAGTCGGAACAAGCAGCGGTTTGAGGGCCGACCTATGCATGCTCGGAACATCGTTGGTAGGGTCATGCAATCTGCTCGAGCTATTTCTTCCAAGCTTAAATTTAAGAGAGGGCCTCTTCTCTCGAACCATCGGCAGCTCCTCCTCTCTTGGGGTTTCTCTTTGTTGGAGCCGCAGCAACCCCCTCCGCGCCTCGTTCGCTGGTTTCCACCACCTATTGGCTGCCTCAAGCTCAATGTAGATGGTGCCTTCAAGCGCAGTGTCGGTCTCGCAGGGGGCGGTGGGGTACTTCGGAATTGTGAGGGCTGCCTTGTCCTTGCATTCGCCACCACTTTCCCCCATGTTTCCTCCAGCTTGGAAGCTGAAGCTTTGGCCCTTCGGGACGGTCTCACTCTTTGTAGGGATCGTGGATTTCTTTCTGTGGCAGTGGAGACAGACTCCCTTGTGCTATCTCATATTGTCTCTGGCCGCTGCTCAAGCCCTTGGCGCCTCAACATTGTTCTGTACCAATTGGCGATGGTGTTAAGGTCTATGGATGTGTCTATTGTCCATGTATTTCGTGAAGCTAACCAAGTGGCAGATATGCTTGCTGGACTTGGATGCTCCCTTCCTTGCCCCTCTTTTTGGTCTTCTTGGCTCGATCTCCCCACAGGTGTAAAAGGGCCCTATCGCCTGGATAAGATAGGGTGTCCCTCGTTTCGTTTTTGAGCATCTATTTTGTACTCCTTCTTTTTGACAATTATATATGAAAATTAACCTGTCCGTCAGTCGGGGGTGGAGCGCTTCTTCCCTCTCTTGTAGGGTTGATCGCTCCCCTTTGTCTTGTCGTTCAGGGATTGACCGGAGTTTAAAAAAAAACGCCTCCGGGCCTCCGAAACGACTCCGGATTGCGCCGATCCGAACACGAAAGATGTCCGAAACGAAATTTTGGACACAACGGAGCCGGACACTCCGAAAACCATATCCGGGACCCACGAAGAAGGATCCGAAAGGTCCGGGATATTACACCTACTGAGTCTTTGGACTCATATCTATTGCCTAACCATTTCAGGAAACTGACAAGTGAGTACCTCGACTTCGACGAATAGTAGGTCGGAGGGTGATCTCGGATGTAATTTGAATTTCCACTGCGTAGAATAAGTAGATTTGATTTTAGTTTGAATAATGAATGTAAATATGACTTTTGGGTAGAAATATATAGTACTCTGTATACGATATAAATTATGAGTGTTTATCTTATGGAAATGGTATGGTTTTATCTTTTGGAATATGTGATGGTTTGGCCTTTAGCGCCTTGTAAATATCTCAGCCCACAACACTTCCGTCCATCCGCTGTGACATCCCCGGACACGATACGGGATCGCGGGAAGGGGGCACCACTCTCTCTCTCTCTTCCAACCCGGTCCGCCTAAACCCCCCAGGGGGGGTTTAGGCGGACCAGCCTGGACCCCCAGGCTGGTCCGCCTAAACCCTTGGATAATAAAAAAAATATTTTTAAAATTAAAAAAAGGGGCCACTTTGGTCCGCCCAAACCCCCCTGGGGAGGGGTTTAGGCGGACCAGCCTAGACCCCCAGGCTGGTCCGCCTAAACCCCATGAAAAATCAAAAAAAAAGTTTTTTCCCTCCGAAGAGGGGTTTAGGCGGACCAGACGAGCCCATGGGGCTGGTCCGCCTAAACCCCCCTGGAGGAGGGGTTTAGGCAGACCAGACCAGTCCCTTGGGCTGGTCCGCCTAAACCCCATCCCCTCCACTCCCTTACACACACAAAAACACACACACAAAAATACAAATAAAATAAAATAAAAACACTATTTGGGGGGTTTACCCGGACCAAGTTGGACCCTCAACTTGGTCCGCCTAAACCCCACCCCCCACCCCTTCAACTTCCTATAAATTGCCCCCCTTACAAGCTCATGGGCGATATGAAGCAAGAGAAGAACTGACGAACGGACGAACAAACTCCCCCGGCCTAATTGTCGCACCCTCGGACCCTCGAGGCCTTCGGCAAGATTTGGAAACATAAGAAGACAAGTGCGCGCGTGGTTGGCTTGCTAGTCGGCTCACACACGTCGAGGGTATGTCTCACGTACTCCCCTCACGCGGTGTTTAGCCGTCTCACACCAAGCCCCACCTTCGTCGCATAACCGATGACTACGCCAATGGCAAATACGCCCGCATCCCGGGTCCGCCCGTGTACGTCAACTTGCGACAGTGACGAAGGGCATTTCATAATGCCGGGCCGGGCCCCGATACGGAACCACGTGCCCACCGTTCACCTCCCAGTCGATCGTCGGCCCCTCGGATTGACAAATCAAGTCTAGTCGAACCTCTGGCCCAAAAAATCATAGCCCCGGGGCGGACCATGACTCTCCAGTCTGACAATACTCGCCGTCCGAGACCCGGGCCCAACCGCTCACCTCGAGCCGCGTTCGACCTCCACCAGGCGCCAGTCCGTGTCTGCTTTGGCCACCAAGGCAGTCAGACCCACACCAACTCCTCTGTAAAGAGTCTCTGTAAAACACGCGGATATCCGCTTTGTCACGCAATGACCCGGGGACCGACCCACGTACCGGAATTGTCCCGCGGCTTGCGCCAGTTGTACTTTGGGCACTTAGGCCCACTTGTAAAGCCCATGTGGCTCATCATGAAGCTAGTAAAATACAAGTGCCCGCATTCGGGCCCCCAGCTTCCTACCTATGCCACTCGGCATCCGTGCCTAACACCCTAACCCCAGTAAACCCCCCTCGGTCTAACGTGCACCCATAGCTGCTGAATGCCCCTGGCCCTTTACCCACGGCTTCAGACATATATATAGACTTTTCTTCAGCTCGGAACGAAGGTATTCGGATTCAATCCGATGTAAATAAACACCGGTTGCTTGCGACCGGTGGGGAAAGACGTCCAGTACACGATTCCCGCAATCGCCTACGCACTCACACCCGTGGAACCCCTTTTCTCCACGTGTTGCCCAATCGCCCGAGCCCACGTGCCGTGCCCTGGTGGCGCTTCCCCGGTCAACCCTTAGTTTTATGAGTGATTGTCAAGAAATCGACTGACACGCCCGCACCCTGTCTGGTTAACCCTTATCCTGACATTTCCATGTCATTCGACTTTCCGTGCAAGGAGAGTGCCCATACCGCCGTGAGAGGCATGTAACCGTGAGGAGGATACCTGAATACATCAAACTCCCGTATTTTCCTTCCCCGCTATATCCCTTCCTTCACCCCGATTATTCGGCATAAAAAACTCACGCGACAGTGGAATAGAAGAAATTCTTTCAAAACTCGATCACAACCACCTTGAGGCATTAATTCTTCACCAGCAACAGGATCAACACGGCCTTGCCCTTGAACATTCACTGGAGGAGGTGAAGTACCGCTCTCTTCCCTTGGAACATCTCGGGGAACATTAGCTGGGATACGACCTCGGCCTCTCCGTCTAGGCGGCATTGCAATCTAAGCTTCAGAGAAAACACACAACGAAAAAGCCATAAGTAATCACGGAAAAACAACGTAAGCCAGCAGTAGTGGTACACATGGACTTGCTCTGGACTATTGCAATTTCAATTCCTTATACATCACCATAACACCGCTCTGATACCAACTGTAACGACCCGGAGATCCGGATACCGGTAAACCGATACCAAGACTCGGAGACGCCACCCAAGAGGCTGATGAGGCCCCGTAAGGGTTGGGAGGATTGGTTGAGGAGATGTATAATGAACTAGAATTACACGCGCAATTATAACATGGAAATTTTAAGCATAAGCGGAAGTAATTTATAATATCATAGTGATATATTTACATAAAATAGTCCAGATCCATACATAACAAGACCAAACACTATATATGTATCAAAATAAACAACTACACGGGGCATACCCCGGTCAAAAGAGAAAGAAAGACATACAGACGGACCACTGCTGGCACCTATGACCTGACGTCAAAAGCACGAGAACCACCAACGGACGGCTGCTGCGGCTCACCTGGAAAGGAAAGGGTGAGTCTCACAACAAAGACTCAGTAGAGTTCACGTGGATCCCTACCTCGCAACTAAACATAAAATAGTAATTAAAGATGCAATGGCATATGAATAACAACAAAAATTAAAGCTATTTAGTTATTTGAACAATTAAAGACAGCTAATCTAAATGCCATTTGATATTCAACTGAATAACTAAGCATGAGAATCATAATCTACCTAATAGAATAAAAAGCAATGTTTCCATCATTTTCAAGTGATAGGAGAAAGAGAAGACCACCAGAAAGAAGACTAGACGCATCCACTGACGACTTACACTGTGCCTCAAGTATCTGTACGAGCCTCGAACGCGGCAAGTGAGACACGTAACAGTAACCAAAGTCAAGAACTAGTCAGGGTCACACTCGTCAGTGTCAGTCCAAGCCCCTGACCACGTGTGCACACACAGGCTCAATGTCTTGAGTCAGGCCTCTAGCTAGTTTTTCCCCCCAATAGGACGCTACTGCCAAGCAAGGGGGCCCACGAAAACCAGCTTAAAAACCGTACACCGGGACTACCCCGCCACCTCTCCCAGGTGGGCCGACACTAAAGGTTGTCGGGCTACGACTAGTGGTTCCATCACAGGGAAAGAGAAAATAATTCTATTGGAGTATAGAAATGTGCCACAGTTTGTAAAAATATCTAAACATGGAAACCATATATCATTAAATGCATAATGAAATGAACAGAATATAATTGATATGCTGCATGACCAAACGGTCTAATACAGGCCCGCCAGGAGCTGGGAAACGGTCATGCGACTGATCGCCAAGCTCACCCACGCGGTCCTATGTGTGACCGCCAGGCCACGAACATTTCATATATTTTGAATAAAATGAAACCTTGAACGGAAACGGTCGGTCGATTGACCACTAGGTGACCGAAAGCGGTCAGGTCAACCTCCGCTAGGCTCTCACCGCCTTACCCGGTCAAAGGGGCTTAGCGGTCATCCGCTAGCTCGCCAAGGCATGCAAATAGCCGGTCGCAAGACCGCCAGAAACAGCAAACGGTCAGGGGTGAGGCCGCTAAGGTCCACCGCCTTATACCGTTATGAAAACGGTCCCTAGAGCGACCGCTAGCCGTCTAGAGGACCCGATTCGTGGGTAACGCATATGAAACCCCTCCCAATCGATCCAAATCAACGGGAGAACCTGTTTAACCTGCCTTACATCAATCCTACAGCCATTCCACAACAGTTATATGCCCGAAAACATAAAACAATGGCCATGGATGGATTGAAAACATAAATGTCAATGTTCATGCTTTGAAAACATAAACGACGATTTCCATGCATATAATCATCCTATTCACATGTCGATGGATAGGAAATGATCCTAACGAGACATGGAAGTCATGCCCCTACTTGATTTAAGCCGAAAACGCCATTTCCTCGCCGCTCTACGCGAAGGAAGCTGCGCCTCACCAAGTGGGTTTCCCGCCTCCACGCTCCACCGTCGCCTCCACGATGACAGCACCACTCTACCCACGCCTCGGACTCGCCAAGGCACCACCTGCACACCCTGCAAAGCCCCCGGGGTGATCAAACCATCGGAGAGCAAGAAAGAGGGGAGGTGCGGCCGTGGGAGAGAGAAAGGGT
Organism: Amorphophallus konjac; assembly: GCA_022559845.1. Taxonomy (NCBI): domain Eukaryota; kingdom Viridiplantae; phylum Streptophyta; class Magnoliopsida; order Alismatales; family Araceae; genus Amorphophallus; species Amorphophallus konjac. Next base: position 31,291,125 of record CM040119.1, read on the forward strand.
GAGAGGGGAGAGAGAGCTCCCATGTAAACATAAAAAACAAAAAAAAGATTTTTGATATTATTTTTGTTAATAAAACTTTAAATTACAATAAGGTCTTAAAATAAGCAAAATTACATATATGCATTATATGATTTCTAAAAGCTTATACAAATGGGCTATTCAATTGGATTTGGCCCATTAAGCCATTTTAAAATAGCCTAAATTCGTGAATCAATCAACACTTCAATACCGATAAGGATCAACTAAGAATCCATTAACTATCGGGTCTTACATCCCACTTGAGGTAGTCGGTGACGGAGGCGTCGCCTTTCTTCATTGTCTGTAGTTGGAGATGGAGGTTTAACACCCGCAGCATGGAGGTAGAGCCATACGCCCACGCAAGGCGAGCCCAGGCTTTTGCAGAGGTGGATGAGCCCACGATGTGGGGTAGGATGGCCTCCGGAGGAATAGATCCAACTCAGTAAGAGTTGATCATAAACACGCCAGGCTTCAGCGTCGGGGTTGAGAATAACCTTGTTGTCATTAGCGGGATCCTTCTTAATGAGGGGAGGACACGACCAAGAGCCATCAATGAGGCCATTCATGCAATGTGGCCCCCTTCCCGTGATCCCGTATCGTGTCCGGGGATGTCACAGCGGATGTACGGAAGTGTTGTGGGCCGAATATTTGGAAGGCGCTAAAGGTCAAACCATCACATATTCCAAAAAAAACATAACCATACTATTTCCATAAGATAAAACACTCATAATTTACATCGTATACAGAGTACTACATATCTCTATCCAAAAGTCATATTTACATTCATTATTCAAAGGAAAACTAAATCTATTTATTCTGCGCGGCAGAATCCAAACTAAACCCGGGATCATCTTCCGACCTACCGCCCGTCGGAGTCAAGACGCAGACTGGTCAATTTCCTGAAATGGTTAGGCAACGAAAGTGAGTCCAAAGACTCAGTAGACATTAAAACCAATCACATGCTTATCATATACTAAATTGTGCAAATCCATGATATATATAAAGCTAATCACAATTTCACTAAATTGTACATATACTATGAATGCGAAGGAAATATAAAGAGCAAAGTAATTTTCAAATTTATAAATAAATGCGTATAACAAATCTTATCTGACTTATATATAAATGGCATAATACATATCTTAGCTAAATCAGAGCTTATACAGATGAACTTATTTTCAGATCATATCAAAGGCATATATCAAATCTGAACTTCATATTATTTGGCAGTATATATTGGACAGGCATCCCGTCACTAAAAGTAGTAGCAAACACATACCTAGGCATCCATACGTCGACATAAAGATAAAAGGTCTAAACGCTGGAGCCGGTCGGCCTTGATCAACCACGCAGGATCGGGAGTTAATACTCCACCATTCTCCAGATAATTTTCTTATTCTGGGTTCCGGATTTTTCAGAAGTCCGTTTGTCCTCGGAAATGGGCATAATCCCATAGCGGAAGCTAACTACGATTTGTCGCCCCACACCTCCTTAAAGTGACACAGTCCATATGCTTAATCAAATTTTTATTCTTATTATAATGCTTATTACATAGTCGTCTCAATACTTAAAACTTGTCATTGAACTTTACAAAATAACTGGATCGTATTTTAATATTATTAACTAAATATATATAACATTCGAAGAGATTAGAGTAGAGAGCGAGTAGAGAGAGAAAGTAGAGGGAGAAAGTAGAAAGAGATTAGAGAGAAATTAGAGAGAGATTAGAGAGAAAATAATACTTTAACAGAATGGTAACTAAATAAATAACGGATTCTAAACATAGATCATAAATCACTAACTTAAATTACATTTCAAATAAAATCAAATCAAAGAAATGTAAATAACAAATAACATGCACTCGGTTTATCATGCCTACCTTTAGAATGGACTTCCGAATTGACTTTAGTATTTCACCCGGGCTCCCGTAAAAGTCCTTGCGTAGGAATAGATAATTTTTCCGTCCAAGATATGCAAATAAAGGTGAAATTGTCCAAAGTAAGTTTCAAATCCTCCGTCCAAACTTTTGTCAAATATTTATATTATTCTGATGTATTATCTTCTCCGTTTATTTAATAAGAGAATGAGAGTGGGAAGAGAGATGAGAGAGAAACTAGAGAGAGAGAGTAGAGAAAAAGTAGAGAGTAGAGAGAATAGAGAGAGAAAGTAGATAGAAAGAGAGAAAATAAAGAGATTAGAGAGAGAAAGTAAAGAGTGTGTAGAGAGAGAAAGTAGAGCGAGAAAAGAGAGAGAGAGATAATAAAGAGAGTGTAGAGAGAGAAAATAGAGAGAGAAAGTAAAGAAAGAGTAGAGAGATGAAATAGAGAGAGTAGAGAGACTAGAGAGAGAGAATAGAAAAGAGAAAATAAATAAAAAAATAGAAAGAGAGAGATAGAGATGGGAGAGAGAGAGTGTGTGTGTGTGTGTGTGTGTGTGAGAGAGAGAGAGAGAGAGAGAGAGAGAGAGAGAGAGTTTGAGGGGGAGGGGGCTTTATATAGGGGGAGGGGAGGAGGAGATAAGAGGGAGGGGGAGGTGGTAAGAGGGGGAAGAGAGGAGTGGGGGAGGTGGGAAGTGGGGAAGGTGGGGAGTGAGGGAGGGAGCCACGTGGGGGGTGGGGTAGATATTTTAGGATTTTGTTTTGATTTTTTTTAATATATAAAAACTCTTAATAACATGATTTCTAAGAACTAGCTCACTCTATCTCATTTTTATCCTTCCAAACGTCAAAATTTAAAAAAGTGTTCAACATGAAACTTGTAGATTTTTCAGTTATCTTTCCAACGAGTCTAATATTGACCTATTCTGACATTTCTATGAGGAGTTACGTATTAATAAAAGAATATGTCTATTTACATACTAACATCCGTTAAACCCGTATTTTCTATACAGTTCAAGGCATTGGGGTTTGATTTAGAGAATATGGGATCTGTATAGGTTCCAGAAGTAAAGTGCTTAGTTATTTTTAAGTTTCGAATAGATCGGGTGTTACATGCAATAAGTGTTGAGGAGAGGAAGGAATTGTGCCTTCCAAACGGCATAATTATCGCCCGAGAGTATGATGGGGAGGAAGTGGGTGACATTCGGAAGAGAAGTTATGGTGGAAGGGAAGGTAGAATTGAGAGGGGACAAGGTGGGTTGCGCAGAGGGTAGGGCCGATGTGTCCATGCTAACAAACGGGAGGGAAGCTTGCTGAGAAGAGGAAGCTTGCTGAGAAGAGGGTGGAGATGAGGTGGCCATTTACGGTATCGCAGGTGGCTTTGATACCATGAAACAATATGCTGGGAAGAATAGGGGATCTCACTGTTCTGTGTGGGAGTCCGTCTGTTTGTATTGAGTATATATAGTGGAGAGGGGGAAAATCTACCGTCTGAGAGCACGGCCCAACTAGGTCCAATTGGCTAAACCAGGCCCAGCTCCCCAAAGTGACAGTCCCATTTCGGGCCCACTTACTTCAAGCCCAAAACTCACTCGGAGCAGTACTTCCTAGGCGGCCCTCAGGTCCGAACGTCCGAGCGATAGATCGATCAAGAGATCCCCTGCGAGCACCCGGCATGGCCTACCCAATCCATATACTTATCGCTCAGGGTAAAACCCCTAGCGAGCGCCTCTAGCCCGGATCGACTATCGGAAGCTTATCCAAGCATCCGTTACGCATCCAGCAGGAGCAGGGAACTCTAAGGGATAAGGGAGAGCAAGAGTCCTTATGCCATAAAGAGCCCACTATGAGGACGTAACCTCCCCGAAATCCCCTCAGCTCCCTGGACTATTACGTTAAACAAACTGCTATATAAACACCAGGGGAGACCCTCCGAGAAGAAAAGGCAATAATCCTGAGAGAAAACCACCACACCTCTTGGTGGAGAATAATCTTGCGCCCTCTCTTTATCCTACCCTCTCTCTTCACATCCATGCTCTATCGCACTAGCTGACTTAAGCATCGGAGGGTTTTTCCCAGGGACTCCTCCCTGGGCACCTCTGATCCGTTTCCTGTCTTGCAGTTCATACAGACGTGGTGATCGTGATCAAAGATTCCCCCAGGATCTCATGACTCAGGATCAACACGAGATTACGTCTCTTCATCTGGCACCGTCTGTGGGAAACGAACAAAGAGCTATCATGGTGCAAAGAAATTCCGGTAGGAAGATCGCCGACGGCAAGGGAAAGACCATAGTGGCAGATGGGGGCCCTGCGTCCTCCCACCCCGCAGAAAACCTCCCCTCTGATGGCAACAATCAAGATGATGAGCTGTCTCCACCACCCGCGGAGATGCAAACCCCTAACGGGAGTTTTGACGCTCTCCAAACCCTCAATGCAAAACTGGATATCCTCGTAGAATTAATGAGGACCCAAGCGACTAGGGAAGAGAAGTCATGACTCCCACTGGAAAGCAACCCCCACCCCCGTGGAGAAGCTTCCCAGCAAACGGTCGGAGGCCGCTTCACCCTCCGGGGATGACGGCTTATACGCAACAGGTCAGGGGGACCTTCGCACGCCCCTCCTCCAGAACAAGAAGCCTCCTCCACCCCTAGGAGAGAAGGGACTGAGACACGACGACAGTTCCTGAAAATTGATCCCCCTGAGGGACGACATGGCAGCCAGCAGGGACGCCCCCACAGCCCCTCTGTTCAGCGGCAACCGAAGTTATCCCTCCAATTGCGAGACTTCGAGCGACGCTTCGCGGAGCAAGAGCGCGCCCTCCGCTCCCTATCGAAAACTTCTGCCAAGGAGGACGAGGAGCAATCCACGTTCTCCGATCAAATCTTGAAGGCCGAGATCTCCCCTAGACTCTCATTGCCAATCTTCAAGTCATACGACGGCCAGAGAGATCCGGCCGACCACTATGACAGCTTTGACGCCCTGATGACCCTGCACGGAGTCTCTAACGGTGTCAAGTGCCGAGCGTTCATGACCACATTGGTCCATGTCACTCAAGCCTGGTTCCGAGCACTCACCCCCGGTAGCATTTGCTACTTCAGACAATTCGGGTGAGTATTCAAGGAAAGCTTCACCGGCAGCAGCCCTCCAAGGTCAGTAGCGAGGTTGTTGGCACTAAAGCAGGCATAGGGGGAGAAACTCTGGGCCTACATCAACTGATTTAAATCGGAAGCCCTGCGTATCCCCCGCCTAGATGTCACCTCAGCCATCACCGCACTGACCGGAGGCACCCGCGACGAGAACCTCCGGTGAGAACTAGTCCTCCATCCCCCCATCTCCCTCGCCGATCTGGTGACCCTAGCCCTACGCCATGCGGAGTGAGAGGAAGTCCTCAGCGCTTGCCGCGGCCCAACGAACTCGGGTCGGGAGGGGGGAAAAAGCGACCATCCGAGCAAGGCTCGGGCCAAGGAAAACGGTGGAACCAGGACGGGGAGCGGAGGGAGCCCCCTCGGAAATATGAGTGGTACACTCCCCTGTCTACCCCCGTCTACGAGATATACGAAGACATCAAGGACTCGAGCCTTCTCCGCCAACCCGAGCCTATGAAGGCTAAGCGCCGCAACCGCCGCAAACATTGCCAGTTCCACAACGACCACCGGCACCATACCGAAGATTTTCACCAGCTTAAGGACGAGATCGAGCGTCTCATCCGCCAGGGAGACTTATCTCGGTCCGTGTCCAAGCGCCAAAAGGAGGACCGTGGCATTCCTGAATAAATTGACAATCGCCCCCGCAGAGTCCACATCAATGTCATTTCTGGCGGCACGGCATCAGGAGGAGACAGTAACCGAGGAAGGAAGCGTCACGCTGAACAGGCGAGCAGGGCCTCCGAGCCCCCCAAAGCCCCACTGGCGAGCAAGCAGCAGGCCCTGATATTCTCCGACCAAGACCTGGAAGGGTTTTCTACCCTGCACGATGACGCTCTTGTAGTATCGGCTACTATAAACCATTGTAACGTCGATAAGATACTTGTTGACAATGGTAGTGCCCCTGATGTACTTTCGTACGAATACTTCCTTAAGATGGGTGAAAACCCATCTAAGCTCCGCCCAATTCGAACCCCCCTTTGTGGGTTCAATGGCCAGGCAACCTATCTCGAGGGAGCCCTAGGCCTGCCAGTCACCATCGGCACCCCTCCAAAAACCGTTACTGTTATGGTTGAGTTCATTGTGATCAAGGGGATGTCGGCCTATAATGCCATCTTTGACCGGGATATCCTCAGTCGGACGAAGGCAGTGCCCTCCACCTATCACCAAAAGATGAAGTTTCCCACCAAATGCGGTATTGGGGAAGTCCGAGGTAACGAGGCAATAGCTCGAAGGTGCTACATAATCTCGGTCGAAGCCGTAAAGCCAGAGGGAAAAAAGAAAAAGGGCGAGGGAGTCGAGGTTGAACCAACAACATCCGAGCCTGGTGGCGAATTATTGACGGTCTTCCTCAAAGACAACCCGACTCTAGGAGTAAAAATTGGAGCTGATTTACCGTCTGATGCACAAAAGCAATGCATAGATTTTCTTTCGGAGTATATTCAAGTCTTTGCGTGGTCTGATAAGCATCTTCCCAGGATCCCTGGGGATATGGTGGTACACAAACTCAACCTTGACCCATCGGTGAAACCCGTCCAGTAACGCAAAAGAAAGTACGCCCCAGAGAAGCAGACGATCATCAAAGAGCAAATTCTTAAGTGCAAGAAAATCGGCCTATTTCGACCGATCCTTTACCCGACATGGCTCGCTAATGTCGTTTTAGTACCAAAAGCTTCAGGCAAATGACGAATGTGTGTGGACTTCACCGACCTCAACAAAGCCACTCCAAAAGACTGTTACCCATTGCCGAGCATCGATCAGCTAGTCGACTCGACCTCCGGAAACGAATTGCTCAACTTCCTAGATGCCTACTCCAGCTACCATCAGATCCGAATGGATCTTGAAGACATCGAGAAGACAGCCTTCATCACTGACTTCGGCGTATACTACTACACCCGAATGCCTTTTGGGCTGAAGAACGCCGGGGCAACATATCAAAGGTTGATCAACCAAATTTTCGAAGGACAAATAGGTCGAAACATCGAAGCCTACATTGACGACATGCTCGTCAAGACACCCAGGGTCGAGGACCACTTCACCGACCTAGCGGAAACTTTCGACACTCTCCTAAGGTACAACATGAAGCTCAACCCAGCTAAATGTGCCTTTGGGGTTTAATCTGGAAAGTTCCTGGGTTTTCTAGTCACTCAGCGCGGGATCGAGGCCAACCCCGATAAAGTTCAGGTCATCCTGAACATGCGGCCGCCCGTTTGCGTCAAGGACGTCCAACGCCTGACTGGACGAATTGCTGTGCTCAACCGTTTCTTGTCCCGAGCGGCCGAACGATGCCTGCCTTTCTTCAAATTGTTGAGAGGGCCCAGATTGGCACCCGCTACGTTCACCTGGGATGAGGAATGTCAGAAGGCTTTTGCAGAGCTAAAGGAATTTTTGGCCTCGCCCCCGGTGTTATCAAAGCCGATCTCGGGCGAAACGCTACACCTTTACCTCTCGTTGACTCCTTTCACAGTGAGCTCGGTCCTAGTTCGAGATGACGTAGGAGTGCAGAGACCAGTCTACTACACCAGCAAGGTGCTCAACTAGGCCGAACGACGGTACCCCGCAACCGAGAAACTCGTGCTAGCGTTGGTAACCTCGGCCAAGCGCCTCCGGCCTTACTTCCAAGGACACTCCATCGTCGTGTTGACCAATGAGCCCTTGATGAGGATCCTTGCTCACCCTAAACCTTCGGGTCTCCTCATCAAGTGGGCTATAATGCTCAGAGCTTACGATATCTCTTATCGCCCCCACTCGGCCATCAAGGGACAGGCACTCGCAGACTTCATCACAGAAAGTACTGTCCCGACTGAGGAAGTCCATCCGCCGATGCCCAGGCCCACCTGAGATCTTTTCATCGACAGATCCTCTAACTCGGCCGGCAGCGGCGCCGGCGTTCTTCTCCGATCCCCGGAAGGAGCAAAACTGCAATACGCCTTGAAGTTCAACTTCCTGGCATCCAACAATGCCTCCGAGTATGAGGCTTTCATCTTAGGAGTCAGGATGGCACGACGACTGGGGGCTGAACGAGTCAGGATTCATACCGACTCCCAGTTGGTCGCCAGCCAGGTCAACGGTGATTACGAAGCTTGGGAAACATCGATGATCAAATACCTCCAACTAGTAAGAGGAATAGCCCCACTATTCGAGAGTTTTCAGGTCATCCGGATCACTAGGGAGGAAAACTCCCGTGTAGACGCCCTCTCTCGATTGGCCTCCTATGTTGTCCCAGAAGGTACTCGATCGGTCTTCCTTGAAGAGCTAGAGCGACTGAGCATAGAAGTGGAGCTCATGACCATTGATAAGGCATTATCAAGCGACTGGCGGACCCCATATATATCATGGCTCCGAGATTCTCGAGAGCCCTCTAATCCTCGGAAAGCTCGAAGACTGAAGTATCAAGCTCGGCGCTTCGTCATCTTAGACGACGCTTTGTACCGAAGGTCTTTTTTCGGTCCCCTCCTCAAGTGCCTCGATATCGAGGAAGCCAGCCGAGCAATTCAAGAGGTCCACTGTAACACCCTTAAATATAGTTAAGTTGTACTCTATATCACCGAGGCGCCTTTTGAAGTATCGGCTCAGTTCTTGTTAAGAACTCCGAAGTTAAGCGTGCTTAATGGGGAGTAGTACTGGGATAGGTGACATGCCTGGGAAGTCCTCCATTCTGGAGCCGATCACCCTTAGAAAGGGACAAAACCGTGAGGTCGATAGGCCAAAGCGGACAATACCTCGACGGTATAGAGTACGGGGCGTGACAGAATGGTATCAGAGCTATACCCCAACTGGAAGTGTAGGAACTAAGTGCCATGTAGGGCAAAGTGCTACGCTATGGGAGCCACCTCTTGAACCCGTAATGGGACAAAGTGCTACATAGTGGTAGCCACCTCTTGAGCCTGTAGGGGCCACCTCTAGAATCCTACCTGCCTGGGGGTTTGATTGCATGCTATATGTGCCCAACGACGAGGACGTCGCATATATAAGAGGGGTAGATTGTAACACCCTCAAATATAGCTAAGTTGTACTCTATATCACCGAGGCGCCTTTTGAAGTATCGGCTCAGTTCTTGAAAAGAACTCCGAAGTTAAGCGCGCTTAATGGGGAGTAGTACTGGGATGGGTGACCTGCCCCGAAAGTCCCTCATTCTGGAGCCGATCACTATTAGAAAGGGACAAAACCGTGAGGCCGGTAGGTCAAAGCGGACAATACCTCGACGGTATAGAGTACGGGACGTGACAGAATGGTATCAGAGCTATACCCCAACCGGAAGTGTAGGAACTAAGTGCCATGCAGGGCAAAGTGCTACGCTATGGGAGCCACCTCTTGAACCCGTAATGGGACAAAGTGCTACATAGTGGGAGCCGCCTCTTGAGCCTGTAGGGGCCACCTCTAGAATCCTACCTGCTTGGAGGTTTGATTGCATGCTATATATGCCAAACGACGAGGACGTCGCCTATATAAGAGGGGTAGATTGTAACACCCTCAAATATAGCTAAGTTGTACTCTATATCACCGAGACGCCTTTTGAAGTATCGACTCAGTTCTTGTTAAGAACTCCGAAGTTAAGCGTGCTTAATGGGGAGTAGTACTGGGATGGGTGACTTGCCCGGGAAGTCCTCCATTCTGGAGCCGATCACCCTTAGAAAGGGACAAAACCGTGAGGCCGGTAGGCCAAAGCGGACAATACCTCGACGGTATAGAGTACGGGGCGTGAAATGTTATGCCCTGATTTGCCACAGTAAAGACAACATGACTTTGAATACTTGAAAGCATGATGATTATTTGAAGCATGTGACATCACATTCATTTTTCTCATTTGCTTGACCATTTTGTGTGTGTTGACATGATGTGTTGAATGAAAATTTCTTTTATTGATTATTGATGGATTAACAAGTTTACTGAAGGTAAACTTGTCATCATGCTTTATCATGAAGCAATCATTCGACTTGTGACCTACTTTACCACATTAGTTACAATGGACATATGTCATGAGAGAGTTTTTATTCAGATTAGTAGCATGCTTCCAAGTGGATGAAGGAAGTTTATTTTGGCCAGCATAAAAACTCATTTTCTTCATCAGTAGCCAGCAGTGTGAAGTCGTATGACCTCTTTTACCACAATGATTGCAATGAATGAAGGGTTTTGTGGTAAAAGATTACTTTGAATTTTTGAAGCCAGTTCTGTTCTTGCAAGCTTTCAAATCATCATTTTTCATAATGAAGTAATCATGCATCATGTGTCCAAGTTTTTCACAGTAGAGACAAGAGACATTTCATTTTTCAGGTGCACGGGGTTTTACATGAATGTTTCTAGCATGTACATTTGGACATTCACACTGTTTCTCGAATTATGCTGAGTTCTAGGCATAGTGTGCTGCTGGGAGTTGGATTTGGAGGTGCTAGGTATACATGTGCTATGAACAAATGAAGTGTATAACTTGTTTTCAAATTTCTTTTTGTTCACAGGATTATATCCCAGCCCTTCTCTTTGAAAATTCTCTTTCATTCCCAGCAATTTGTCCATATTTTCTTTGCCATCTACAAATTTAGACAGTGAATTATTCAAGTCAAGAATTTTAAATTGAAGAGATGAAATGTGCAATTCAGTATTGGCAAGTTCTTCTTCACAAGTAGAAATGCTAACATTCAACACAGCATTGGTAGTCTTAAGACATTCTACTTCTTACTTTAATTCATCCACATTTTCACATTCACTTACAACCACATATTTTCCTTTTTCTAGAAACAACAATCGTTCAGAAATAGCCTTGTTCAATTCCTTCAATTTTTCATTTTCTTTTGCAAGCTTTTCATCATGAATGAGTTCATTTATCAAGGTTTGATCATCAGCCATTGAATTTAGTTTAGCAGTCATCTCCTTGTTTTCATTTCTTAAGGAGTAAATTTGATCTTTATGAAATTCAATATCGAACACATGAGCCTCAATCAATTTTTCTAAATGTGAGCATTTTTTATAGGGGGAATCACAGTTGTTTTGTTCAACCTTCTTTTTCAATTTTTTATTTTAGACTTTAGCTTCTTATATTTGTTTGCAAGCTCATCGTATGCAACCAATAGATCATCAAGAGATATATTTTCAGAATCTGAATTTATCTCCGAGGGTGATCCATTCGGTTGATCACTGCCGTGATCACTCGTGCCTGCCATAAGACATTTATCTTCATGTTCTTCCTGGAGGCCGGCTAAGCCATCCAATATATCCTTTGCAAAGCTGCAGCGAGAGACAAAGGAAAAACTATTAGCATTAATCGCGGCGGTGAATAAGCTTGGAGCCAATCAATTTTGAACATGTTTGAACTTATAATCTGTAGTCCAGACAGACTTGTCTTTAGGCAACTCATAAGGACCATGTGAAATAAACTTCCATAGCTTAGGATCGTATGAGTTGACTAGACTGCACATCCTTCCTAACCACAAATCAAAGTTAGAACCATCAAACATCGGTGGAGAATTCAACGTGTACATTTTGGTAGTCATTGATCTGGATCTCTCTAGATTGTTAAATCTAAGAAAAATCGAGTCTTAGCTCTGATACCAATTGAAGTCCCGCGATCAATGACACCCAAGAGGGGGGTGAATTGGGTGATTACAACTTTTAGAAAACTTTTACCCGATTTGAGGAATATGATGAAACATCACCTAGGAAATTCAAATCTGTTTATCCACAGGTTAGATTCAGCAAAATCTATAAACATAATAGCCCTTCGGTACTAGGCGAAGGTGTGAATCCAGAGATCCTACTCACGTAAGATGTTGTTGTCTCGACAAGAGTGATCTTGTCGATTCAAAAACACCTTTTGATATACCAAAGATCTATTTGGATAAAGGACCGATTATGCTAAATCTGAAGAAACAAATGCGGAAGAAATAATATGCAATATCAATCACACAGAATGGGGGTAAAAGAAATAAAACAAATCACACAGCTCAAACCATAAGGCACAAGGAGTTTTAAGGTGGTTCGGATGCACCATCAGCAACCTATGTCCACCCCTCACCAAAACCCGGTGATGCTTCACTGCTGAAAAGTCAGCACGGGGATAAATCCCCAACATGGAGCCAAGCTCCAAAACACACACAGGACGACACCTGCAAACACACGGGGAACAAATCCCAACACACACACACACACACGGGGACACGCCCCAACACACACACATGGAGAAGAAATCTCCCACACGATCCAATGACCGGATCACACACACACACACACACACACACACACACACACACACACACACACACACACACACACACACAACACACGCTGCAACAACCGCAGCACAATAAACCACACGACCGTTCCCGGATGGTCCCACACACACAAATGTAGATCTGAAACAATCCACACACACAAGTGTAGATCTAAACAAGACAAACACACATGACCACAGATCTAACTCGATCCACACACACACAGATATCTTCAGATTACAGGAACATAGATTTGAAGCTCAAAACACAATAACAACATAAGATAAAAACTCCTGATAAAGGTTCCCCCTGAGTGTTTGATGCAGATCTTGAACAAGACTTGCTTCTTCACTTGAATGGAGATTGAATGACTTCAGATGGAGCTTGAAGAGCTTGAGGATGGATGAAGGAATCTTCCACGAACTACTGTTCACGGAGCTACAGTAGCCTTCTTTCTCCTTTGGCAGCCCCTCCTTCAAAATCACTTGTTTCTTTGCCCTAAGAGATGGTTTTATAAGCCTTGAATGGTCCATGGACAAGCCAGAAACCAGATCCACATTCCTGGCGAATTTGGAGGCTAGAGGACTGAAAAGTCCACAAGAAAGGCTTGAACACGTTGGTGAAAACAAAGTCAAACAAGGATGCATCGGGGCTGGTAGTCTACCGGTAGAAAGGGGCGGTCGACCGGAATTTTATAGAATCGGAGTCTTTCAATTCTGGGAAAATCGGTCGACCGACCCTGGCTGGTGGTCGATCGAAATCTGGGTTTTTCCAGATTTGCAACATTCAACCCCTTAAACCCATTTGCAGTCCATGGGATCAAACTTCTTTGACCTTGAGGATTTATACTAAATATTTTGACCTGCAAGAACATAGAAAATTGATTAGAACTATAGCTCAAACATCCATTGTAAGACCCCAGAATTTTCATAAATTATTTTTTTGAGTATTTAGTTAGTTTCTGAAAATTATAAAAGCTTAAATAAATTAATGGATTAATAAGTCATTATAAGGCTCAATTAGGTGGAATAATTAACCTAGCCTATCTAATGAATTTTCAAAACGTTAATGGACCAAGCCCATTAAGTTTGGCCCATATTCTAGAAGGGTATTTAGCATTTTCACGTATTTTAAGGATAAATACTAATTATATAAAATAATTATATGTATAATTAACAAAATAGTTTTAATTTATTTGAACTCTACCCACGTTGACTGTAACGGTCTATCGAGCGACCGTCACAGCCATGTAACGCAGGGGCATCCGACCGTTACATCCTGCAGATTTCGTAAGATGAAGAAGTTGTAAAAAGATGGAAACTTGGAAGTTCTATCTACCAGAGATCGACTTGGGATAGTTTATAACATTACTAGGGACTCTTAGGGATCAGGTTCTGATCAATTAAGGACTCTAGAATCGATCTAATCTTCAAACCCTAGCCACAACTCTATAAATAGGACCTAGTTCTGAACTGAGCGACCCCTACTTTTGGCTCGTGAAGAATCAAGGTAAGGAGTCATAATTTCGAGTAAGCTCTTTAGAACTTTTTATTTAAAATACATTAGACTAATAGCTCTCCAAATTTCATGCTAGGAGATCAAGCAACCAAGGAGATAGAGACTTCCAAAGTTGCTGATTCAGCCTTAGCAACCCAGGAAACTGAACGAAAGTCCCCTGAAGATCAGGAGATTAGGACGTCTAAATGAGGTAATTAGAGTTAGATGCTTTAGAACTTTTTGTTCCCAATAGTTACATCTTCTAACTCTCAAAATTTCACGTCTTTAGGCCAAGAGATTGGAGAGATAGAGCAGCGTGAAGTTGCTGAAAAGTCACAAGAAGAGAAGAACTAGGGCGACTCTTAAAAGGCTCAAATTAGAAGTTTAAAGCCTAGCTAAACGGTAGGTTATCTCATGACTGGCAAAAAGAACTTGTTAGGGATAAAAGCCCTCTATTTTTGATTGATTTCATGCATTGTAGACTTAGAATTTCATGATTTAATGATTTTATACATTCATGCATCTTTTAGTCCTAAATGGAAAATAAAAGATACTATCTTGTCTTTTCACTAAACCCATGCATGTAGTTAGTCTATACTTCGTTTATCATGCCTAGAATATTGGTGAGGCATGTTATGTTTTGTTTTCAAAACCTTTTACTTGTCTTATCACCAGCAGATACTCTGACGCACCAGGGTGAGACCGCCACACTGACCTAACGGCCCTACTATAAGCCGTCACAACCCTGTTGTGTGATAAGTTGCTCAGTTGTCTCTGACGCGCCATGACAGGAGCGTTACATTACTGTAACGACCCCTCGACAGACCGTCACACTCACTATGACGCGCCTACCCTAGACCGTCAGGCACTGTGTGCTGCCAACCCAAGGCAGAATAATAACTAGTTAAGTTAACTTATAGATAAGCCTAGTTATCTAAGTTTTAACCTTATTTTCATGATTTTGAGTTTCTTAATTGATTTATGATAGGAAATTGCATGATGAATGTGCCTTAAGTTATTTTAAGTTATGTTAATTTCATGTGCCAAAACTCTATAGTTTTGTATTTAATTCATGATTTCCTAATGTTGTATGGATGAAGTTTTATCATGATTTCACATCGATCACAGTCTAGCTCTATCTATAGAGTCATTTCTCTAAGTATATGGCACATATTCGGTATGTTGTCCATTAGTTCACTTTGCACTATAGGAACACTATCTTAGACATGAGGACCTCTCTATTAGATATTCCTTCCAATGGACTAGGAAATCTTGTTTCAAGGCCTCCGTAATTCTTCGCGAGCTTGGGATTCCCACTAGGACGCCGAGTTGGTTGTATCATTGAAGGTCATTGATTAGATTACACTATCGGTGTTTTCTGGTTGTCAGTAGTGTAACGGCTCTATACTGGACCGTCAGGAGCACGTAACGGCCCGCTATACGGCCGTCACACTTCACTGAGTCTATTTTATTGGTTCTAGATTCAGACTGGTGTAACGGCCCAGCACTAGACCGTCACATGATGTAACGGCCCAGTAAACGACCGTCACATTGCTTGAATATATTAACCCAAGGTTTGACCAAAGGGTTGATTTTCTAAGGTTCTAGATGGACTATGGATGATCTAGAACTTATCACATTGATCAAGAAACTTAATATAATGAATGGAAGATAAAGAATGTAACGTTATGCTGCCGATTTATTTTTAAGCATAACTTAGTATAAGTCATTCTTGAATTCTCATAATTCTTATTAAAGCATTCATTCATTGAATTGTTGCTATCAAAAGCTTGTTGGAAATTCTTGGCCATACTTTATTGTTACATGCGTGGAAAAAGCTTGATTTATACTTGAAGATGCGATCGAGCACTGATTGTGTTCAAGGGCTCTATGCTAATCCCTCGGCTGATTGTCGGAAACATACTATTATAAACCATGGGATATGATGCTACTGGCGTCGCATTGCGCTGGGAGTACTTTCTTTATAAATAAGTGAAAATCCACAACACAAAATACAGCATGACATGACATTCTTGCTTGATATTCCACAGAAATTCACGAAGTACTTGCTCATCAGCAAAAGATACTAGAGTGATGATTATGTGGCTTGCTAGTACATTCTCGATACATTCTTGTTCATGAAAGACCAATATCATGTTCTCGTTACATTCATGCTAGTTCGTACTTGCTCTCATTGTATCTTATATGACCGTCTTGTTACGTTGTTTTATTCACATGATTGATCGCATTCGCGTGATTTTACCTTATTCCTTTAGAGCAAAGATATTAATTACTTTAATAGTGCCTTCATGTTGATACGAAGATACCTACTGGGCAAGTGTGCTCATTACCTATTTCCATTCTTTTTCAGGAAATGAAAGTGACTCGGGTTCGGGTTCGGAATATTCAAGTAGCGGATCTGAGAGTGATTAAAGAATGAGTGAAGACTTAGGAAGTTCTATTGTTTAGCTCGAGTCTATGTAATTTATATTTCTAGAGTCTAGTGGAACGGAAAGATGATGAAAAGGTTATTGTAAAGAATATTTTGATCATTTATGAAATAAAGTTGGAGTTTGACTAAATATTGTGCGGTTGTATTCTTGTGTGTGATTGCTTTACGCTCTAGTTATTCTTGCTTGCAAGAGACTTACCATGCCAACTGTTCACGTTTCTCGAGCGAGTCTTCCGCTGTCATAAAGGCTCGGGGCGTGACAGTTAAGTTGGTATCAGAGTCTAAGTCTCAGGACTTAAGGGAAAAAAAAGTCATGTCATAGGATAAGTCCAAGGTTTAAGGACCCATACCTATGAACTAAGGAAGAAATTTCCACACCCATGCGAGAATTGGGTAGAGCCCGGGATAAGATAATTAATTAGCGTTAAGATTGATTTCTCCATTCCAATTCCATGAGAAATAACAAGTTGTTATTTTTCTCTCAGGTACATTATTATTATCATGGCTCGTCGTGTAGATTGGGATGGCATGCAGCAAACCGTTGCCGGCCTTACGCAGGCATTGCAAACTATTGCCCAAGGTGACGCAGGGGCAAGGGCTGGTGACCTACATCGTAATTTTCGAGTTTGAATCCTCCGCGATTTTATAGTTCTTCAAATCCCGATGAGGCCGAAAACTGGATAGATGAAATGAACCGAATATTTGATGTAATCCAGTGCACTGATTAGGAGAAGGTGCGTCTTGCAACCTTCCAACTCAACAAAGATGCTCGCACATGGTGGAAGTCGGTTCGGCACCTCCGGCCGATGCACCTTATACATGGGATGAGTTCCTCACCCTGTTTTGTGCCAAATATTTTTCTGAGCACGTAAAAGAAAGAAAGGCTATGGAATTCGCCACTCTTCGACAAGGGATGATGACAATTGCCGAATATGAACTACAATTCTCGAGGCTAGCACCGTATGCATCACACCTAATTAGTACCGATCTATTGAAGGCGAATCGGTTTATGGACGGGTTACGTCC
Organism: Amorphophallus konjac; assembly: GCA_022559845.1. Lineage (NCBI taxonomy): Eukaryota > Viridiplantae > Streptophyta > Magnoliopsida > Alismatales > Araceae > Amorphophallus > Amorphophallus konjac. Next base: position 31,308,344 of record CM040119.1, read on the forward strand.
CGGTTTCATCCAGCAGCTCGGGATCCAAAACATCCGCACTTATGCGGAGATGGTGCAGCCGGCATACTTATGTGAAAGGACCTTGGAAAAGGTCGAAAAGTTAAAAGGGAAAGGAGAGGAATCTAGCCGACGTTCTGATCGGCGTTATAAGAAGGAAAAGTTCAGTATCACGGAACCTTACAAGAGCCGTGATAGTAAGAAAAGATCCAGGAATGGGAATGGTGGAAGTTCCCACAAGTAAAAGAAGGTCAAGGAGGAGAAGGAGCAAGTCGCCACGGCTTGCACATTTTGTGAAAAATTTGGTCATTCGGCTGAGGAGTGTTGGAAGCGCCTTGGCGCTTGTTTACGTTGTGGAAGCAGGGAGCATCGCATGCCGGATTGCCCTCTTATGAAAGACCAATCATCTAATGGAGGAGGCAGGCTCGCCTTAATGCCGTTCTGGAAGAAGAGGAAGCGCCCAGGGATGGTGGGCTTATGGAAGGTACTCTTCAAATTTGTTCTCGTCCTGCATTTGTGCTATTTGATACTGGTGCCTCTCATTCTTTTATCTCCACCACTTTTGCAAAAACATTATCAAATACATCAGTTCCCTTACCTTTGGATCTCGCTATTTCCACACCCTTAGGTTCTGGAACAAAACTTACCCACTATTATCCTGATAGCGAAGTGATAGTAGAAGGTCACAATCTCCCTACAAACTTAGTATGCCTTGATATGAAAGGTTATGATGCCATTTTAGGGGTAGATTGGCTTGTAGATCATGATGCTTACATCAATTGCCGGAATAGGATTATATCCTTTCGAAAGCCCGGTCTTCCGAGATTCTCTTTTCTTGGCATCAAATACAAGAAGCATCATACTATCATATCTTCTCTTCACGCTTGCAAACTTATCTCGCGAGGATGTGAAGCTTTTCTTGCTTCTGTCATTATTACAGAGTCCAAGGAGATCATCATAGCAGACATCCCTATTGTAAATGAGTTCCTTGACGTGTTTCTACCCGAATTACCCAGTTTACCGCCCGAGAGGGAAGTAAACTTCACTATTGAACTCGTTCAGGAGCAGCACCTGTTTCTATAGCCCCTTACAGGATGTCCCCCATGGAGCTTAAGGAATTGAAGAGGCAGTTACAGGAACTTTTGGATAAGGGATTTATCAGGCCTAGCACATCCCCGTGGGGTGTGCCTGTTCTGTTTGTCAAAAAGAAGGATGGTTCTCTCAGACTATGCATCGATTACCGGCGACTGAATCAGCTTACAATTAAAAACAAATATCCGTTGCCGCGTATTGATGAGCTCTTCGATCAGCTTTCAGGAGCAGAATATTTTTCTAAGATAGACCTCAGATCATGTTATCATCAGCTTAGAATTAAAGAAGAAGACATTTATAAATTGGCTTTTCGAAGTCGTTATGGCCACTATGAATTCGTGGTAATGTCATTTGGGTTAACTAATGCCCCAGCAGCATTCATGCAGCTTATGAATAATGTCTTCCAGCCATATCTGGACCAGTTCATCGTCGTCTTCATTGACGATATCTTGATATATTCTAAAACAAAGGAGGAACATGAAGAACATTTGAAAATAGCCTTGCAAACACTTAGAGAACACAAGCTTTATGCCAAACTCAATAAGTGTGAATTCTGGCTCGAGGAAGTCTCATTCCTAGGCCACATTATTTCCAAGGAAGGTATTGCTGTGGATCCTTCTAAGGTAGAAGCCGTCAATAATTGGAGTCAGCCAACGATTGTATCAGAAGTAAGAAGCTTTCTGGGTCTAACTGGATATTATAGGAGATTCATTAAGGACTTCTCAAAAATTGCGGTTCCTTTAACTAGACTTACTAGAAAAGAAAATCCTTTCATCTGGTCAAAGGACTGTGAAAAGAGCTTTCAAATTCTTAAGAATCATCTCACTACAGCTCCTATTCTATCACTACCAATGGAGGGTGGTGGATTTCAAGTGTATACAGATGCGTCTGGTATTAGCTTAGGATGCGTTCCCATGCAGAATGGAAAGATTATCTATTATTCTTCAAGACAATTGAAACGACATGAGGAAAACTATCTTGTGCATGATCTGGAATTAGCAGATGTTATTTTCGCCTTGAAAATTTGGCGACATTATCTTTATGGAGAAAAGTTCACGGTCTACTCGGACCACAAAAGCTTGAAATACTTATTCTCTCAAAAAGAGCTTAACATGAGGTAGAGAAGGTGGTTAGAATATCTCAAGGACTTTGATTTTACTATTCAGTATCATCATGGCAAGGCAAATGCTGTAGCAGATGCACTCAGCAGAAAATCAATGGGTATGCTATCAAGTCTTATGATTAGTATGACTAACCTTATTCCACAATTTGCGTAGTTGAACTTAGATATTGACATAAAGGAAGAAGATTGCTTCATGGCTAATATCCGAGCTCGACCTACATTAATAGAGGATCTAGTCAAATTACAAAATGATGATCCTATATTACTGGAAATTAAGACCAATATTGAACAAAGGCCAGATTTTTCTATTTCCATTGATGGAAGATTGTTATTTAAGGGCCGAATGTGTGTACCAGATCATGAAGCTACAAAGAAACTGATCCTAGATGAAGCACATAATTCCAAGTACACCATTCATCCAGGAGGTACAAAGATGTATCAAGATCTTAAAAGAAATTTCTGGTGGCCCAACATGAAGAGAGAAATAGCTGATTTCGTGTCTCGCTGCCTCACTTGTCAACAAGTAAAGACAGAACATTTCAGACCCGCAGGTAAACTACATCCCTTAAGTATTGCCGAATGAAATGGGAAAGTATAGGGATGACTTCATTATGAGTTTACCCAAGACCAGAGGAGGACATGATGCAATATGGGTAATCATAGACCGATTGACTAAATCTGCACACTTCATACCAATAAAGAGTCGATGGTCTGTGGATATTCTAGCAGCATTATACCTAAAGAAGATTGTCAAATTACATGGTGTCCCAGTCACTATCATATCTGATAGAAATCCTCGATTCACATCGCAGTTCTGGAAGGGTCTACAACAGTCACTAGGGACTAGATTGAATTTCAGCACAGCTTTTCATCCACAAACTGATGGTCAGACAGAAAGAACGAATCAGGTGGTAGAAGATATGCTCAAGGCTTGTGCTATAGACTTTGGAGGTAGTTGGCATGATCACTTACCTCTAGTCGAATTTGCATATAACAATAGTTATCAGGCTAGCATACGAATGACACATTTTGAAGCTTTGTATGGAAAAGGCTGTCAATCACCTATATGTTGGAATGAAATAGGGGGAAAGCAATTTCTAGGCCCCGATCTTATCAGGGATTCTATAGAAAAGATCAAGCTCATCCAAGAAAGAATGAAAATGGCACAAGCTAGGCAAAAGTCTTATGCCGATAATCGAAGGTGCGACTTGGAGTTTCAGGTAGGAGATCATGTATATTTGAAGGTTTCTCCGGGTCGTGGTATTCAAAGATTTGGCATCAAAGGAAAGCTAACTCCTAGGTTCATTGGCCCATTTGAAATTCTTGAAAGGGTCGGTGAAGTGGCTTATAGACTGACTTTACCTCCACAATTAGCAGGAGTTCATGACGTATTTCACGTCTCTATGCTGAAGAAGTACGTATATGATCCTGACCATATTATCACTTATAACAATCTGGAGATTCAGAAAGATATGACGTACGAGCAAACACCAATAAAGATTCTGGAACAGGAAGTACGTCAACTAAGAAATAAAGTTATTCCTATGATCAAGATTCAATGGAAGAAAATATGGCCTTATGAAGCAACATGGGAAACCGAAGCAGCTATGCGGAAAAGATTTTCTGAATTATTTAACTGTAAGTACACTCTCCATAATCCATGTATTTAATTTGGGGACCAAATTCTCTTAAGTGGTGGAGGGTGTAAGACCCCAGAATTTTCATAAATTATTTTTTTGAGTATTTAGTTATTTTCTAAAAATTATAAAAGGCTTAAATAAATTAATGGATTAATAAGTCATTATAAGGCTCAATTAGGTGGAATAATTAACCTAGCCTATCTAATGAATTTTCAAAACGTTAATGGACCAAGCCCATTAAGTTTGGCCCATATTCTAGAAGGGTATTTAGCATTTTCACGTATTTTAAGGATAAATACTAATTATATAAAATAATTATATGGATAATTAACAAAAAAGTTTTAATTTATTTGAACTCTACCCACGTTGACTGTAACGGTCTATCGAGCGACCGTCACAGCCATGTAACGCAGGGGCATCCGACCGTTACATCCTGCAGATTTCGTAAGATGAAGAAGTTGCAAAAAGATGGAAACTTGGAAGTTCTATCTACCAAAGATCGACTTGGGATAGCTTATAACAATACTAGGGACTATTAGGGATCAGATTCTGATCAATTAAGGACTCTAGAATCGATCTAATCTTCAAAGCCTAGCCAAAACTATATAAATAGAACCTAGTTCTGAACTGAGCGACCCCTACTTTTGGCTCGTGAAGAATCAAGGTAAGGAGTCATAATTTCAGGTAAGCTCTTTAGAACTTTTTATTTACAATACATTAGACTAATAGCTCTCCAAATTTCGTACTAGGAGATCAAGCAACCAAGGAGATCGAGGCTTCCAAAGTTGTTGATTCAGCCTTAGCAACCCATGAAACTGAACGAAAGTCCCCTGAAGATCAGGAGATTAGGACGTCTAAACGAGGTAATTAGAGTTAGATGCTTTAGAACTTTTTGTTCCCAATAGTTACATCTTCTAACCCTCAAAATTTCACGTCTTTAGGCCAAGAGATTGGAGAGATAGAGCAGCGTGAAGTTGCTGAAAAGTCACAAGAAGAGAAGAACTAGGGCGATCCTTAAAAGGCTCAAATTAGAAGTTTAAAGCCTAGCTAAACGGTAGGTTATCTCATGACTGGCAAAAATAACTTGTTAGGGATAAAAGTTCTCTGTTTTTGATTGATTTCATGCATTGTAGACTTAGAATTTCATGATTTAATGATTTTATACATTCATGCATCTTTTAGTCCTAAATGGAAAATAAAAGATACTATCTTGTCTTTTCACTAAACCCATACATGTAGTTAGCCTATACTTCGTTTATCATGCCTAGAATATTGGTGAGGCATGTTATGTTTTGTTTTCAAAACCTTTTACTTGTCTTATTACCAGCAGATACTCTGACGCACCAAGGTGAGACCGCCACACTGACCTAACAGCCCTACTATAAGCCGTCACAACCCTGTTGTGTGATAGGTTGCTCAGTTGTCTCTGACGCGCCATGACAGGAGCGTTACATTACTGTAACGGCCCCTCGACAGACCGTCACACTCACTATGACGCGCCTACCCTAGACCGTCAGGCATTGTGTGCTGCCAACCCAAGGCAGAATAATAACTAGTTAAGTTAACTTATAGATAAGCCTAGTTATCTAAGTTTTAACCTTATTTTCATGATTTTGAGTTTCTTAATTGATTTATGATAGGAAATTATATGATTAATGTGCCTTAAGTTATTTTAAGTTATGTTAATTTCATGTGCCAAAACTCTATAATTTTGTATTTAAATCATGATTTCCTAATGTTGTATGGACGGAGTTTTATCATGATTTCACATCGATCACAGTCTAGCTCTATCTATAGAGTCATTTCTCTAAGTACATGGCACATATTCCGGTATGTTGTCCATTAGTTCACTTTGCACTATAGGAACACTATCTTGGACATGAGGACCTCTCTATTGGATATTCCTTCCAATGGACTAGGAAATCTTGTTTCAAGGCCTCCGTAATTCTTCGCGAGTCTGGGATTCCCACTAGGACGTCGAGTTGGTTGTACCATTGAAGGCCATTGATTAGATTACACTATCGGTGTTTTCTGGTTGTCAGTAGTGTAACGGCTCTATACTGGACCGTCAGGAGCACGTAACGGCCCGCTATACGACCGTCAAACTTCACTAAGTCTATTTTATTAGTTCTAGATTCAGACTGATGTAACGGCCCAGCACTAGACCGTCACATGATGTAACGGCCTAGTAAACGACCGCCACATTGCTTAAATATATTAACCCAAGGTTTGACCAAAGGGTTGATTTTCTAATGTTCTAGATGGACTATGGATGATCTGGAACTTATCACATTGATCAAGAAACTTAATATAATGAATGGAAGATAAAGAATGTAACGTTATGCTGCCGACTTATTTTTAAGCATAACTTAGTATAAGTCATTCTTGAATTCTCATAATTCTTATTAAAGCATTCATTCATTGAATTTTTGCTATCAAAAGCTTGTTGGAAATTCTTGGCCATACTTTATTGTTACATGCGTGGAAAAAGCTTAATTTATACTTGAAGATGCGATCGAGCACTGTTTGTGTTCAAGGGCTCTATGCTAATCCCCTCGGCTGATTGTCGGAAACATACTATTATAAACCATAGGGTATGATGCTACTGGCATCGCATTGCGCTGGGAGTACTTTCTTTATAAATAAGTGAAAATCCACAACACAAAATACAGCATGACATGACATTCTTGCTTGATATTTCACAGAAATTCACGAAGTACTTGCTCATCAGCAAAAGATACTAGAGTGATGATTATGTGGCTTGCTAGTACATTCTCGATACATTCTTGTTCATGAAAGGCCAATATCATGTTCTCGTTACATTCATGCTAGTTCGTACTTGCTCTCATTGTATCTTATATGACCGTCTTGTTACGTTGTTTTATTCACATGATTGATCACATTCGCGTGATTTTACCTTATTCCTTTAGAGTAAAGATATTAATTACTTTAATAGTACCTTCATGTTGATACGAAGATACCTACTAGGTAAGTGTGCTCATTACCTATTTCCATTCTTTTTCAGGAAATGAAAGTGACTCGGGTTCGGGTTCGGAATATTCAAGTAGCGTATCTCAGAGTGATTAAAGAATGAGCGAAGACTTAGGAAGTTCTATTGTTTAGCTCGAGTCTATGTAATTTAGATTTCTTGAGTCTAGTGAACGAAAAGATGATAAAAATGTTATTGTGAAGAATATTTTGATCATTTATGAAATAAAGTTGGAGTTTGACTAAATATTGTGTGGTTGTATTCTTGTGTGTGATTACTTTGCGCTCTGGTCATTCTTGCTTGCAAGAGGATTACCATGCCAACTGTTCACGTTTCTCGAGCGAGTCTTCCGTTGTCATAAAGGCTCGGGGCGTGACATCCATATGATGAATGCATGAACTTCATGCAAACCATTAAGAAGGAGTAAGAATTAAGTATGAAAACCCTTTGAGAGCCTGAGAATCATAGCTTCCAATCTATTGATCAAGGTTAAGTCAATAGATCCACCAACAAACAAATCCATATGTTAAAGTGTAGAGAGCCTTTTCACATCAGACCAAATAAACTTCCCATGGGGGCAAGTCGACTTTACTTGCTTTACTAGAATCGAGGATGACATAGCCTTACCAAGGGTTCTTGAAGAATGTAGACATGGTTTACCACTTCTGTTAGATTGTAGATAGCAATGTGCTTGTCCACACATTTGTTTTACCTTCCAAGCGACCATCATGATGTTTGATCCTGTAATTCAAGATAGTGAGGGTTTAATATATCTTGAGATACACAAGGGCTTGTTCACATTAAAGAGGCTATGAAACCTCTTGTAAAATCAACTCAATCAACCAAGGAGATCAAGACCATTTAACCATTTGTCATTTGCCATCTTAACCACTCAAGAACAGCAAGAGCACAAGAGCTCTTTAGTTAACACAAAGCCAAGTAGTATGTTACAAAACTGAATCGTATGAACCATGTAAACTCATGAAACCTCATACCATAAAGTTTAGTTATCATCAAAAACATATGCAAGGCATATACAACAAGGTGCTGAGGAGCCGGGGACCCAGGGCAGAAAGCCCGTGTCGGGTGCTGGCGGAGCTGGGGACCCAGGGGTCAATGACCGCATGGGTCTCTGTTGCTGGAGGAGCAGAGGGGCCAGCTGCCTGTATGGGCAGTCGTCGGACTGGGCTGCTCGTCGGCCATGGCAATGGTGCCCGAGGATCAGGGTGAGCTGAAGGTGAAGGCAGCGTTGCCGAACACGACTGGTGTTGCCAACCGTACGTGCCCGGCGTGGATGGCGATGGCAATTGGACCATAGGCTACTATCGCCACCGATTTGTTGTTGCTATTGCTAGTGCAAGTTGGTCGCTTGATGACGACTGGTCGCATGTTGCATGCTGGATGGGGGCCCTCCTCTTCCTCTCCGATAAGAAAAGGTGAGGGCATTGCGGCGTACACTTGACAGGTGTGACTCTTCTTCGGCAGAAAGAAGAAAGGTAGGAGACGTCCCACCGGGCGTGCCACGTTTGTTATACGTGCGCGGGGAGTCACGTCTGTTTTGGTCCTCACGGCGGGGGCGCACACTCGGCTTTTACGGAAGGTCGAGATAGGTTGACTGGGCACGCGGGGATTCCGGGGGTTTTGAGAAGGAGGCAAAGAGAATGATATGAACGCGGTGAAAGGGATGGCGTATGGTTAATCATTCTGGGAGACTGGGACATGGATGGCTGGGTGGAATGCGGGCGTGCCAGTCGATTTCTCGACAATCACCTATGGAACCAAGGATTGACCAGGGAAGTGTCGCCAGGACGCGGCACGTGAGTCGAGAGATCGGGCGACACGTGAATAGAAGGGGTTCCATGAGTGTGAGTGCGCAGGCGATTATGGGGATTCGTGTACTGGACATCTTTCCCCACCGGTCGCAAGCAACCGGTATTTATTTTACATCGGATTGAATACGAACACCTTTGTTTCGACTGCCGAAGAGAGAGTCAGGGACCCTGGGAGCCGCGACGTCGGGAAGGCTTAGTCCGCGCAACAGCGACAAGGCAACAGCAACACAACATGGATAACTGGGGGCAGAGAGACTAGTTCCGGCGAGGAGGGGGATCCACTCCCTGACTGGATTACATGACTTATATGCCATGAAAGGCATTTATATGGGGGCATGAGAGCCCGATTATAATTTTTTGCAAGCCATGGGACAATTCCATCATTCATGACGGTCCCCGGGTCATTGCATTATTGTGTGGGTAGTTCCGTATCTGTACATAGTGTTCGTCAAAGGACCTATGGGGCGTCACAATGTATTCCCGACGTGAGACAGTGTCGATGTCGGGGCAGTAGGGGTGCCGTGGGCACCGTTGTGCGGGAGAAGTTGAGTGGTCGGGTGCCGCGGGCCCCGATGTGACTGGAGTAGCTGGTAGTCTGGTGCCAGGGGCACTGTTGTGACTGGAGTTATTGAGTGATCGGATGTCGTGGGGCCCGATGTGACTGGAGTAGCTGGCAGTCAGGTGTCGGGGGCACTGTTGTGACTGGAGTTGCTGGCAGTCGGGTGCCGGGGGCACCGTTGTAACTGGAGTTGCTGGCAGTCGGGTGCCGGGGGCACTGTTGTGACTGGAGTTGCTGGCAGTCGGGTGTCGAGGGCACCGTTGTGACTGGCAGTCGAGTGCCGGAGGCACCGTTATGACTGGAGTAGCTGGCAGTCGGGTGCCGAGAGCACCATTGTGACTGGAGTAGCTGGCAGTCGGGTGCCGGGGGCACCGTTCTGACTGGAGTTGTTGAGTGATCGTGTGCCGCTGGCCCCGATGTGACTGGAGTAGCTAACAGCCGGGCACTGGGGTCACCTTTGTGACTGGAGTTGCTGGCAGTCGGGTGCCGGGGGCACCATTGTGACTGAAGTAGCTGGCAATCGGGTGCCGGGGGCACCATTGTGACTGGAGTTGTTGAGTGATCGGGTGTCACGGGCCCCGATGTGACTGGAGTAACTAGCAGTTGGGTGCCGGGGGCACTATTGTGACTGGAGTTGCTGGCAGTCAAGTGCCGGGGGCACCATTGTGACTGGAGTTGTTGGCAGTCGGGTGCTAAGAGTACCGTTGTGACTGGGGTTGTTAAGTGATTGGGTGTCGCGGGCCCCGATGTGACAAGAGTAGGCGAGCGTCGGGAGACCTCGATGGTCATGCTCTGGGCCCAGTGTGACTGGCAGTCAGGTGCCGGAGGCACCGTTGTGACTGGAGTAGCTGGCAGTCGGGTGTCGGGGGCACCGTTGTGACTGGAGTAGCTGGTAGCCGGGTGCTGGGGTCACCGTCATGACTGGAGTTGCTGGCAGTCGGGTGTCGGGGGCACAGTTGTGACTGGAGTAGGCACCGTTGTGACTGGAGTAGCTGGCAGTCGGGTGTCGGGGGCACCGTTGTGATTGGAGTTGCTGGCAGTCGGGTGCCGTGGGCACCGTTGTGACTGGCAGTTGGGTGCCAGAGGCACTGTTATGACTGAAGGAACTGGGCACCGTGAAGAGGTTGAGACCCAAGTAGGTACACGTGTTCCACTGGTTTCATGCTACATGAGAACCACGTGGGCTTTACAAATGGGCCGAGGGGGCCGAAGTACAATGGGCGCAAGCTGCGGGACAATTTCGACGCGTAGGTCGGTCCCCGGGTCAATGCGTAACAAGGCGGATATCTGCGTGTTTTACAGAGGCTCTCCATGAGGAGATCGAGACAAGCCCGACTACCTAGGTGGCAGGGGCGGTCATGGGCTAACGCCTGACGGAGGTTGGACGCGGCTCAAGGTGAGCGATCGGGTCCGGGCCTCAAAAGGTTAATGTCGTCATGCTGGGGAGTCGAGGCCGGCTCCGAGAATATTATTCTCGGGCCAGGGTCCAGCTAACTCGAGTCATCAGTCAGAGTGGTCGGTGGCCAGCTCGGGGCGAGCAGTGGGCATGCGGTTCCGCTTCAAAAGTAGGTGCGGCATCATGGCGTATGCGTAACCACCATGGGTTGTCATACGTGGGCGGACCCGAGATGCGGGTGTGTTCATTGTTGTCATAACGCCTTATACGCGACGGGCATGAACATATGTGCGATGGCTAGACGCCGCGTGAGGGTAGTGCGTGTGACATACCCTCGGCGTGTATACGCCGATCAACAAGCCAACCATGCGTGCACTTAGCTCCTCGCGTCCTCAACCCTTGCTGGGTGCCTGCGGAGGAACTCCGAAGGTGCAGAAGTTAAGTCATATGTTCTTGCATTACATTTTTTTGAGCTCCCTAGGGGGGGCTTTTATATGGAATCTGAAGGGGTGGAAGGGGTTTACCCGGACTAGGTTGAGGGGTGAGGCTGGTCCGGGTAAACCCTTGGGAAAGTGTTACGGAGTGGGGGAGGGAGGGTTTAGGCGGACCAGCCCAAGGGGCTGGTCTGGTCTGCCTAAACCCCTCCCCCAGGGGGGGTTTAGGCGGACCAGCCCAAAGGGCTGGTCTAGTCCTCCTAAACCCCTCACGGAGGGGTTTTTTCTTTGTTAAAAAACTCTTTTTTTGGTTTTGATGGGGTTTAGGGCGGACCAGCCTGGGGGTCCAGGCTGGTCCGCCTAAACCCTCCCCCGGGGGTGGGGGGGGTTTAGGAGGACTGGGCTAGATGTTTCTTAATTAAAAAGACTTTTTTTTATTGTGATTGGGGTTTAGGCGGACCAGCCATGGGGGTGAGGCTGGTCAGCCTAAACCCCTCCCCCAGGGGGTTTAGGCTGACCAGCCTGGGGGTCCAGGCTGGTCGGCCTAAACCCTCCCCCAGGGGGAGTTTAGGCGGACTGGGCTGGGTGTTTTTTGATTAAAAAGACCCTTTTTTATTATAATGGGGGTTTAGGTCGACCAGCCTTGGGGGTGAGGCTGGTCCGCCTAAACCCCTCCCCCCAGGGGGTTTAGGCGAGTTTTACCCGGGTTTGACCGGGGGGTTTTAGGTTACCAAAAGATGGCAATGCCCTTGTTACAAAAAGGAATTTTCTTCCGGAGGCTCCGCCCCCGGAAACCCCAGCAAGGGGCGCTGCCCCCTTGACCCCCGCGACCTGACCGCTCAGGTTGATCCGCGCAACCTGACCGCGCAGGTCGATCCGCATGCGAGGGCGCACGAGGGTGGTGCATGACGCAATGGGTTGCTGGGAGTCCCGAGTTGGGCTCCGGCTTGCTGTAGAGTGGCTGGAGCATGCGTGCCTACTAGGTGCTCGGGGAAATTCTCGACCCGCGTGCATGGGCCGCATAAGGTTGCTGTGAGCTCCTGAAGCTTGTGGTTGGCCCAGATGGGTCTTCCTTTGACTTCAGAGGGCTGGAGGGAGGTGACTCGAGGGTAGACCCTGGCCTCGTTGCTGGGTGTCACATGGCGTGGCCTGTAGTCAGGGCGCCCCCGGGTCGGCTCGGGTAGCTGTGTTGAATGCGGGTAAACCCGCAAACTGAGTGATCGGGGGTGGGCCCGATCGATTGTTGATACTGCCATGGGTCACGGCCAGCTAGTTAGGACCCTTGGTTGGGCCCGATGACTGGGGCGTTGACATGACAATGCCGTTTGTCTTGTGGTCGGGATGACCCTCGCTCCTTGGCGAAGAATCGTATGATGCGGCAGGCTGTTCTGAGTCAAGTTTGGTCTTATTTTATAACCTTTAGACTGCATTTGGAAAATAATTCAATTAGATCTTTCATCTTTCAGAATGCTATTAATATCCACCAAAAATCTGCTTACGGCATGTTCCTTCTTGTTGGCATTGCCTATGGTCTATGGGAGATTTGGAAAGCAAGAAATGCTGCGAAATATGATGGCAAAGTCATCCCGAAGCAAAACCTCCTTCACCACATTATTTTTCAAGTTAAAAATAATTGTGTTGCTGCAAATCTTAAGGAGTCAGATAACATCAAGAGGAACCTTTTGGAGCAGTTTGGTATCAATGTTCAGCCGACCGGTTGCTCTCAGCTGAAAATTATAAAGTGGATTTGCCCTCCCTGGCCTTTTCTTAAGCTCAACACTGATGGTGCATGCAAAATTAATGGTGACTCAGGTGGTGGTGGTATTATTAGAGACAGCAGAGGCAATACTCTTCTTGCATTTTCTCATTACTATGGCAAGTCAAATAGTCTCATTGCAGAGGCACGTGCTTTACTTGATGGCATTAAATACGTGCATACTGTTGATGTCAAGCCAGTCCATATTGAATGTGACTCGAACACATTAGTTCGAATTATCAAAAAGGAAATTCACTGCCCATGGTCCATTCTGTCTTATGTGAGAGAGATCTGGAGCTTACTTACTCAGAATGATGCAGTTGATCATATCTACAGAGAAGGAAATAAAGTTGCCGATTCCTTAGCCTCTTTGGCTTGCATTTCCAAATGTAATGCTTTCTTTTCTTATGCTTCCTACATCTATAAAGGGAGCAGCTCGATTAGATAAACTGGGTATGCTCAGTATTCATTTAATGTAAATGTAATTCCTTTGATCATCAATAAAATTTACCCCCTAGTGTTCGACTCGTGGAGTGGCTTTCTCTTTACCTTTGGTAAAGGGTGCACTCTCCCATCAAACCCTAGGTACGGTTTTTTGGAGAAAAAAAAAAGGTTGTTCTGAGTCCTGAGTTAACCCGGTTGTTGAAGTGTCGGCGGTGTGACACCGTATGCAGGGTGTCCGGGGCTGATCCCCGAATCTTCACAGAGTGTCGTAAGGTACGGCAGGTTGTCCCGAATCCCGAAACTGACCCGGTTGTCAGGAAACTGGCTGGCATAGTGTCATTTGCTCGGGGCCGATCCCCGGTTGTTATGTTGCGTCGCTTGACACAGCGAAGTGTCTCGATTTTTGAGCTCAACTAGACTGGTAGAGCAGCTCTTGCGATGTGCCATTTTGCTCTATTTAGGGAGTATTTCCTTATGCTTAATCCTCGATTATTTCATGAAAATAAGCCGGTGCCAATAGCTACATAATCTCGGGATGTGACAGATCCACAGTAATTCCTTCTTTGGAAATGGCATGGCCAAGGAAAGAAACCTCCTTTAGCCAGAACTCACATTTATTTAGCTTGGCATATAGTTGGTGTTCCCTTAACGTTTGCAAGGCAATTCTCAGATGTTCCTCATGTTCTTCCCTCGTCTTGGAATGGATAAGGATGTCATCAATGAATACGACCACAAAGCGGTCGAGATATGGCCTGAAGGCGTTGTTCATGAGTTGCATAAATGAGAAGGGGGCATTGGTTAACCCGAACGACATAACCATGAACTCATAACCTCCGTATCTACTAAGGAAAGCCGTCTTGTGAATATACTCATCCTTAATCTTCAGCTGATGATAGTCAAACCTGAGGTCAATCTTGGAGAAATACTCCACACCAGAGATTTGATCGAACAGCTCATCAATACACGGCAGTGGGTACTTATTTTTGATGGTAAGTTGATTTAACTGTCAGTAGTCGATACACAGCCTGAGGGATCCATCCTTCTTCTTGACAAATAGAATCGGCGCACCCCAAGGGGATATGCTGGGTCGAATAAAGCCTTTCTCTAACAATTATTGAAGCTACCTTTTCAATTCCTTGAGCTCCGTGGGAGACATCCTGTAAGGGGCCCTTGACACAGGTGCTGCTCCAGGTGTGAGTTCAATGGAGAAATCAACCTCCCTCTCGAGTGTTATACCAGGTAAGTCTGAAGGAAAGACGTCCGAAAATTCTTTTACAATGGGGATTTCTTCTATAAGGATTTCCTTGGACTCAGTAACGATAACGGAAGTAAGAAAAGCTTCACACTCTTGTGAGATGAGTTTACATGCGTGAAGAGAAGAAATAAGAGTATGATGCTTCCTATACTCGATGCCAAGGAAAAAAACTTTGGGAAACCTGGTTTATGAAAGGAAATTTACCTATTGCGACAATTAATGTCGGCATAATAGTCACAAAGCCAATCTACTCCTAATATGGCATCATAGCTCTCCATGTCAAGGCATACGAGATTTACAGGGAGATTGTGACCTTCTATGATAACTTCACTATTGGGGAGATAAGTTTTAAGTTATGTTCCCGAACCTAAGGGTATACTTATAGTTAAATTCGAAGGTAACGGAACAAGTGAAATTGGCAAGGTTTTAGTAAAAGAGCTAGAAATAAAGGAATGAGAAGCACCAGTATCAAATAACACAAATACAGGATGCAAGTAAATTTGGATGGTACCTTCCATCAGTTCCTCTTCTTTGGTAGCTTCTTCGTCTACAACAGCATTGAGATGAGCATGTCGCCTTTGTCCGCCGTCATTCTTGGAGGGTTGTTCCTTCATGAGGGGACAGTCTGGCATACGATGCTCCCGACTGCCACATCTTAAGCAAGCACCAAGATGCTTCCAGGATTCCTCGGTCGCATGGCTGAATTTCTCACAGAACGTGCAAGCCGTCATAACTTGCTTGTCTTCCTCCTTCGCCTTCTTGTTCTTGTGGTAGCGACTACCACTCTCGTTCCGGGATCTCTTCTTATTTTCACGGGACTTATAAGAGTCTGTGATGCTAAACTTCTCCTTCTTTCCACGCCGATCCATCTTTTGACTAGATTCGTCTCCCTTGCCTTTAAGTTTCTCGACCTTTTCCAAGGTCCTTTCATATAAATGTGCTCGCTGGACCATCTCCGCCTATGTCTGAATATTTTGTGAGCCAAGTTGTTGAATGAAGATGGGCCTTAACCCAACCAGAAAATAGTTGGCCTTTAAAATATATGTGCTCACCAGATGTTCAGCGTAAGTAGCCAACCGGGAGAATTGGAGTTCATATTCTGCCACTGACATCATGCATTGGCGTAAAGAAGCGAATTATGCAGCCTTTAGCTCCTTGACATGCTCAGAGAAGTACTTTGCCCGGAAGAGTGTAAGAAACTCGTTCCATGTAGGCTGGGCATTTTGGGGTTGTGCCGAGGTGACCTTCCACTAAGTACGAGCATCTTTATTTAGTTAGAAGGTGACGAGATGAACTTTCTCTTGATCAGCACATTGCATAACATTAAAGATCATTTCCCTTTCATCTATCAAGTTCTCTACTTCATCTGGATTAGAGGAGCCAGAAAACTGTGGAGGATTTAAGCTTCAGAAATTCCGATGTAAACCGTCGACACCAACCCTCGCGCCAGCTTGGGCCATATTCTGTAGTGCCTGGGTAAGACCGGCAACAGTCTGTTGCATCCCATCCCAGTCAACATGGTAGGCCATTGTGAAAGTAAGGCACCTGAGAGGGTAATCAATTAGTTAATTCCTATGGAATTAATAGAATTAACCTAGAGAAAAATATCTAATTTAACTATCTCATCTCAGCTCTACCCATTCTCACATGGGTTTGGAACTTTCTTTCCTTAGTTCATATGTGTGGGTCTTTAATCCTTGGACTTAGCCTATGACATGACAATTTCCTAGGAATAAGTAAGTCATGAGACCTAGGCTCTGATACCAACTTAACTGTCACGCCCCGAGACATATGTACAGCGGAAGTAATATCGGGGAACGTGAGCAGCCGGCAATACGCCTCAAGCTAGCAATAGAATCAGAGCATAATAAACATCCACATAAAGATAGAGTACACAATATTTGACCAAAATTCTAACTTTTATTGATACTAATGATTCATAATTACATAAGGTTGGCTCTTGATCTACTAGACTCAAGAAAAATGAGAATTTACATAGTAAGACTCAATAAAGTGAAAATTACATCATGACTCTAGACTATTTGAAAACTCTTGACATTTTAAGTCTTCTTTGGACCATCAATCATCACTCTCGGACCCGTTGCTAGAGTAATCTGAATCCGACTCACTTGAACTTCCTAAAAAGATTGAAAAAGTAGGGCAATTAGCACACTTGTCCAGTAGGTATCTTTGCATCAACATGAAGGCATACTTTAAGTAATTACATTTTTACTCTAGTGAATAAGGTAAAAGAAAATGCAATAAAGCACACGAACGAAAACCAAGTAACAAGATAGGAATTATAGAGATATAACGAATATGAATGGACAATAGAGTATGATCAAGTAAGATTTATGAGGTAAAGTGGCCCTTCATTAACAAGAATGTACTTCATAACCATAAAGACTATACACTAGAAAGTCATGAATAAGAATGTACTAGCAAGTATGTAAATTATCACAAGTTGCCTCATAGTTTTCACTCGTCTATAAAAAAAGTACTCCCGGCGCAATGCGACGCTAGTGTTCATCATACCCCATGGTTTTCAGCACGTTTCTGGCTATCTACTGAGGGGGCTAGTGTGGAGCCCTTGGACACTGTCCGTGCCCGCTCTTGCATCTTCAAGTTACTGATCAAGCTACTTCCATGATAAATAATATTGTTTCGGCCAATAATATTTAATTCAACCATAGTTTCATGATAATGTAACCAAGGTAAAAAACGTACTCAATAATAAGATCATGAGAGTTCAAAGAATGATTTAAAACAAGGTCATGCCATGGAAGGAATCTGGCAACATATCGGCATATTCTTTGACTTCCATAATTTGTTAGATAGCTTTTGAATAAAGTTTTAGGTTCTAGATAATCAATAGACCATCTAGGAACTTAGAAAAATCAACCCTTGGGTTACACCTCAGGTTAGACATAGTTTAGACATAAGACAGTCAAGTCCGGACCGTTTATGCGAAAAGCGGTCATGTCAGGACCGTTTCCAGACTGTAGCGGTCATGGAGAGACCGTTTCTATGAAGAGTCGACGCATGAGTGACATCTGGACAGATGCGGTCATGGGCTGGTTGCTACTGGATAGTAGCAATCTCCTGAGGGCTGCCTCTAGCCAGGACTCAGAAAAATACCGGCAGTATAAGTGCTTTCTAGATAATTAGGCTTTGAGGGTACAACCAGCTCGACGTCCTAGTGGGAATCCCAGGCTCACTGAGACTTATGGAGGCCTTGAAACAAGATCACCTAGTCCGGTAGAAGAAATATGCAACGGAGAGGATCACAAGTCCAAGTGGGTGCTTATAAATGAAAAAGTGTATCTAATGGTCACACACCGGAGTACGCACCATGTACTTAAGAAAAGAGTATAGATGAGAAGGGATCGCGGCAAAACATCGATCAAAACATCTTTAAGACAAGTCTATAAACCATGTAGAAGTAACTTTAATACAAGCTATACGAGTTTTGGCATAAAATATCATAAGTTAAAAATAGATATTTAAAACATGTCAGACATGCAATCTATCAAGTATGATGCACAATATAACCACTATTATGAATATGAAGTCAAAACAAGGGAATAGAACCTCATTAACTAGGTTTATCATATAGTTAATACGGTCAATCTGTAATTTGTTTAAGGTTAATGAAGTGCAGAAACTGAAACAAGTGGTCGTCATAGGACCGTTTATATAGAGAAGCGGTCTATCGAGGACCGTTTCATTACTTTAGCGATCGCAGGAAGACCATTTATTTCCTCGTAACAAACAAGGTGTAAAATCCGAGGTATAAGCCTATCTTAAGGCCATATATGCATGAAAACTATATAAAACTGAAAATTATAACATGATAGAACAAAATTAAATCATGGAGACGCCTAGGTTACTTGGATTAAGCCAAAGATACCATTTTTTTCAAAGTGCAGGGATATGCATGCAGAGCTAATCTAGATGCGTAGTCATGATAAAACATCTAATACAATGAGTGCAAGGCATGAAATTGCATGAAACAAGAGGGATTTTTTTCCTAACATATTATTCTAGCCATCCACGAGATAACTTACCTCTGTGCCAAGCTTTAGACTTCGAAGTTCTAACTGGAAGATCGCTCAGGTTCCTGCACGTCCTGTGCCAAACTAACAACTTCTGCCCCTCTATCTTCTGATTCTCTTGACCTAAATTCATGAAAATAGGAGGGTAGGTAGAAGATAGAAAGGAAAACAACAAGTTATAAAGACTCAATGTGAACTAACATCGTTTAGGGCTTCTAATCTCCTGATCTTCACTGGACCGGTGCACTGGGTCCTATCCCGCCTATTGCAAACCAGCGACTTGCAGACGCACTAATTCTTCAACGGTTAGGTCTTCTAGCACGAAAATTTGAGGGGAGTTAGATAACACTAAGGAGAACAAAATATTCTAAAGAACCAACCTGAGATAATGCCTCCTTACCGTCGAACTTCGAGAGCCAAAGTAAGGGTTCGCGCAGTTCGAACTTGAACCCTATTTATAGAGTTTACCTAGGGTTTGGGGATTAGATCGAACTTAGTGTCCTAGATTAGGGTAGAGTTGATCCCTAGAGTGTTCTAGAGAGTCTCTCATGCGAGATAGCTTCGATCCAAGGCAATTTGGTCACCAAAGATCCATGCTTTTCACGTTTCTACAGGGCTAGTTCTCAGAACACATTAGCAGTCGAGTAAGGACCGCTTTTGTACAGTAGCGGTCGTGCGATAGACCGTGTCTAGGCATTATGATGGAACATCGGAGTAAGCAATTTTATTTACCTTTGTTTGGATATTTTTTTTGGAATGTATTTGGGTGTGTATTTGTATTTGTGGGTGTTTATGAGTGTAATTGGGTCAAGAATATAATATGGGCTAAACTTCATGTAAGAGGTCCAATTGTCAAAATGGGCCTGAAGACTTTTAAGAGCCCAATTGGACCTTCCCTCTCTAGTGGGCCTCCTTTCCTAGAAGGCCCAATATGATGGCCCATGGTCAAGTGTGGAATATTGACCATGGGTTGCCAAAATTGACTTGGGAGGGGGGCACCCCCTTGTTTGTCCTATATGGGGGATTTGTTTAATGTTGTTTATTCTCTCTTTCCCTTTATGCCCCTTTGACCAAGGGCATTAGAGGTCATTTGGCTAGGTCTAGGGTTTTAGTATATAATGTCTCTTGTGGCATTTTATGCATTTTAATGAGAAAAAAATTACAAGAATTTGTGTGAATCTTGCTTGGGCGCACCCCCCCTCTCTCCTCCTTATTCTTGTTCATCTTGTTCTTCATCTTCTTCCTCTTGATCCAGGGTGTGAAGCCCTCAATATTGGAGTGAATCCAATTCCTATCTCCTCTGTGGAGTGTGAAGCTCCACCATCGTCGTTCGTGCCACCATCGGAGCCGCCAACAAGCCGCCACAAGCCACCATTCCCCCTGCTATCCTGAACTCCGAGTTCCAGAACAGCAAGCTAAAGAAAAGGTCGGTCCTCCCAGCTCCCAGCTCTGATTGAGCTGACATTTTGAGAGATTGTTACTCTTTGAGTTAGCTTTCCAACAATATAGATTTTGCCCCATTCAGATCCCATTTCATATTTTCCCGATATTTTAGTTCCACCCTTGACAGTCTACCAGTCAGCAGATCTGCAGGATAGCAGTCTGTTCTTATATTTTTATCGTCCTCTTAGTCATCTCAAAAAAATCCCTAAAAATTCCTGCGTGATCCCCACATACCCCCTTTCCACCCATAAAATTCACAGAGTCTAAATCCACCATTTTCTTTTGGGTCAAAATTCATCTTTAGGCAGATCCCTTTCTGTCCTGCCAGGTCTGGATTTCAAATCAGAAAGCTTGCAGTGCCACAGTCGTTTTCATTTCCAATCCGCTTGTTGGATGGATGTGAATTTAATTTATGTTGTAGCTCTGTGAGTTCTCTTTCCAACGGCGCCAGTCTCGCCTCGATCCGCCTCCGGATTTAGGCACAGAAATTCTTTTTGCCGAGTCGCGCAATCCTATCCCGAGAACAGGCCAACAAAGTTGTCACCGATTAATTCCAGGAAAAATACGTCGGGGTAGCTTCAGCATCCGCCCCTCCCAACAGTCGACCGGAGACCCTCTACCAGCGTCCCGGTGAACCGCCGCCTCCAGAATCTCCCCGGATATTGATGTCCCTTTGGACGCCCGTGCTTGCTATCCAGCCGGCCAGCAACTCGCAGATTCGGAGCCGCTGCCCGCCATTGCCCGGAACCTGCCGCCTTGCTGCCCGTCAACCCAAATTCGATGCTCCCGACATATCTTTGTGTATCTCTTTACCTCCTTGCGTGGAGTGGGCAAGAAATTCACTTCTGTAATTAATTTAATTACTGTACCGGGAGTTACGAAGTTTGGCCAGAAACGTCTTCCCAACGCCCGGTAGCGTGGAGGTATCGTGTTCGCTCCTCACTCGACAGTTTTTTGCTTATTTCATATATATCTTCATATGCCGCTGTTAGAGTGTTAGGATAACTTAGATCGCTCAAATTTTAATCACCGCTGCGAGAGAGAGCGAGACCGTCCCATGACCCGATCCGGGCACGAAAGTGTGAGTTGACCACCCTAGCTCTTTGCCGGTTTCTCAACCGCGCACGTCCGCACGCTTCCCTTGTTAGGGACGAACGCGAGTTTGCCTAGAGTCCAAGGTTTGCATATCAATTGGCGTCGAGTCACGTCCCGTCCCGCATCAAAGTGGTATCAGAGCGGAAGGTTGAGTCTAGGGTAGTCTATCGTAGCATGGTCTAAGTCTGTCCAAGGTGTCTCATTGCATCTCTATATCTGATATATTAAAATGTGTTCTCGGAACGGTAGGCTATGCCTATTGGGAAAGGGGCACACTTGCGTGAGTGCGATCTTCGGATCAAACATCCGTCACGTACCGAATATTGGAGTTTAGGTCCTTCACTTCGCCTTGGTCGGTGCATTCCAACCTCGTGTCCTTTGCATGTCCACGCGTAGGGGTACCCAATACTCACCACCACCACCACCTATGGCAGATCCCCGAGTCCCTAGTCCCGATGCGTCATCGGTGGTCGACATGTTTCGAGCTATTATGGGGAAAATGGATGACTTGAGTGCTCGAGTGGATAAGATGGAAGGATTGAGTACGCGAGTGGATGGCCTAGGCACACGTTTGGAAGAAAGGATGAAAGCCTTAGAGGATAGGGTCGAAGAGTCGGACCAGTTTGTTCACGGCCTGGTAGGGAGAGTAGTCGTCCTAGAGAGACCCCCGGTTGAGGCGCACCCCGCGTCGACAAATGGTCAACCGGAGCCAGTTCAGTCACCTATTGCTCCTAGGGCTCAAGGGGTAGATGATAGGAGGCACCGAGCCCCCGAGGTGGATGACTACGAGTCCGATAATGAGAATAGGGGTTATGGTGGTGACCGTCAAGTTCAACGGTGGAATCGAGATCATGATGATGATGAGCGGACCCTCAGGACCGTTCGTGTGGATTCTCCCACTTTTGATGGGTCCTTGGACCCGAAGGTCTATCTAGATTGGGAGTCCGACATGGATCGGTATTTTGATTGGTTCGATATGACGGACTGTCAGAGAGTCTGATTCGCTACCATGAAGCTGATAGGGCAAGCTCAGACCTATTGGAAGAACGTAGAGAGCCTGTTGTTTCATCGACAGGAGCCCTAGGTTGAGACATGGGGTGAGATGAAGGTCAAGCTTCAGCAAAAGTACCTTCCAGCCACATACCGTCAGTGACTCATCGATAGGTGGCAGAGTCTCAGTCAGGGAGATTGGCCCATCTCCGAGTATATTGCTGAATTTGATGAATATTTTCTGCGATGTGGTGTCACGGAGGAGAGCTCCATGCCTATTTCCCGCTTCTGTCGTGGTCTGCGGCCCCACTATAGTACGAGCTTTTTCGCCGCAATGTGACCAAGTTGGAAGATGCGTATCAGGTTGCTCTCGAGATGGAGCAGTTTGAGGGAGAGTTCGAGTCTACCTAACAGTTGGGCCCCGTCCCTCTTCGTAGTGCCGATCCCCGTAGCTCCTTAGGCCCATACCCGAGGGCCCCCATGGCTCGACTTATGGAGCCCGCCCGTCAGGAGCTATTCGCTCCAAGGCCTCCCCCTCCCCCGCCAAGGGATCTACCTCTACCCCAACCACCAGCACACATTGCCCGCCCCCCGGGACCTATTGTCCATCCTCCGGCACCCACACCTCCTCCCATGTTGCCTACACCCCCTGTCTGTTGGGAGGATAAGGGTAAGGGACCACTTATCGGAGAGACTAGTAGGTCACGATTGCAGTGTTATCACTGTCAGGGGTTTGGCCACTTTGCCGGCCAATGTCCCTCTCGTACATCACTAGCCCTAGGAGATAAAAGGGTTGGAGAAGCCTCACCATCTGGGTTTGTGTCTGTCAGCTACGAGGCCAAGCCGGAATTAGCTGAGGAATTCTATGAAGAAGATCCGGAAGGACCTATCGACACTCAGGATGCGGCACTCGGATGATGACCACCTAGGGGGTCGTGTCACTGCATTAAGTCTAGGGTCATGCATGAGTCAATTTTTCTTCTTTGTGTTATTTGTTAGGAGTCTATGCATGCATTTGTCAAGCGCATGGTGAGTCAGCATGTGTCAAGTCAAAGTCGGTCTTATGCAAGCTCGCAGATGTCGGTCCCTTACGAGTATGCGGCAAGTCGGATCTAATGCATACATTGTAGACTTGTCGGAGTATGAGATCAGCTCTACATCAATGTCCCGGATCTAGTCACCCACAGGGACCCAGTGGTGATTCATAGTGAGTCTTCGAGCCGCCTCCTCTCCTTTGAGACTGACCCCACCCCGGAGTGTCCATCACTAGCCTCGTTCTCACAGCAGCATGTGCATATCGAGTATATACGGGATGAGTAGGTGACGGTTACTTGGAGTGGAGCGTACACGCGCTACCTGGTACGGTGACGGATCCGCAGGAGTCCCGTGAGTAGCCTCACCCATTACTCGACAGGGTCAAGTTTCTCCCACCCGGGGATAATTGATGGGACATCGGAGCAAGTAATTTTATTTACCTTTGTTTGGATATTTTTTTTGGAATGTATTTGGGTGTGTATTTGTATTTGTGGGTGTTTATGAGTGTAATTGGGTTAAGAATGTAATATGGGCTAAACTTCATGTAAGAGGTCCAATTGTCAAAATGGGCCTCAAGACTTTTAAGAGCCCAATTGGGCCTTCCCTCCCTAGTGGGCCTCCTTTCCTAGAAGGCCCAATATTATGGCCCATGGTCAAGTGTGGAATATTAACCATGGGTTGCCAAAATTGACTTGGGAGGGGGGCGCCCCCTTGTTTGTCCTATATGGGGGATTTGTTTAATGTTGTTTATTCTCTCTTTCCCTTTATGCCCCTTTGACCAAGGGCATTAGAGGTCATTTGGCTAGGTCTAAGGTTTTAGTATATAATGTCTCTTGTGTCATTTTATGCATTTTAATGAGAAAAAATTACAAGAATTTGTGTGAATCTTGCCTTGGGCTCACCCCCCTCTCTCCTCCTTGTTCTTGTTCATCTTGTTCTTCATCTTCTTCCTCTTGATCCAGGGTGTGAAGCCCTCAATATTGGAGTGAATCCAATTTCTATCTCCTCTCTGGAGTGTAAAGCTCCACCACCGCCGTTCGTGCCGCCATCGGAGCCGCCGACAAGCCACCACAAGCCACCATTCCCCCTGTTATCCTGAACTCCGAGTTCCAGAACAGCAAGCTAAAGAAAAGGTCGGTCCTCCCAGCTCCCAGCTCTGATCGAGCTGAGATTTTGAGATATTGTTCCTCTTTGAGTTATATTTCCATCAATATAGATTTTGCCTCATTCAGATCCTGTTTGATATTTTTCCCAAAATTTTAGTTCCACCCCTGACAGTCTGCCAGTCAGCAGATCTGCAGGATAGCAGTCTGTTCTTATATTTTTCTCATCCTCTTAGTCATCTTAAAAAATCCCTAAAACTTCCCGCGTGATCCCCACATACCCCCTTTCCACCCATAAAATTCACAGAGTCTAGATCCACCGTTTTATTTTGGGTCAAATTTTATCTTCAGGCAGATCCCTTTCTATCCTGCCAGGTCTGGATTTCGAATCAGAAAACTTATAGTGTCACAGTCGTTTTCATTTCCAATCCGCTTGTTGGATGGATGTGAATTTAATTTATGTTGTAGTTATATGGTCTCGCCTCGATCCGCCTCCGGATCTGGGCACATAAATTATTTTCGCCGGGTCGCGCAATCCTATCCCGAGAACAGGCCAGCAAAACTATCACCGATTAATTCCAAGAAAAATACGTCGGGATAGCTTCAGCGTCCTCCCCTCCCAACAGTCGACCGAGGACCCTCTGCCAGCGTCCCGATGAACCGCCATTTCCAGAATCTCCCCGGAGATTGATGTCCCTTTGGACGCCCGTGCTTGCTGTCCTACCGGCCAGCAACTCGCAGATTCGGAGCCGCTGCCCGCCATCGCCCGTAACCCGCCGTGTTGCTGCCCGCTAACCCAAATTCGGTACTCCCGACATATCTTTGTGTAGCCCTTTACCTCCCTGCGTGGAGTGGACAAGAAAATTCACTTCTGTAATTAATTTATTACTGTACCAGGAGTTACGAAGTTTGGCCGGGAACGTCTTTCCCATGCCCGGTAGCGTGGAGGTATCGTGTTTGCTCTTCACTCGGTATTTTTTTGCTTATTTTGTATATATCTTCATATGCCGCTGCTAGAGTGTTAGGATAACTTAGCTCGCTCAAATTTAATCACCGCTGCGAGAGAGAGCGAGACCGTCCCGTGACCTGATCCGGACACGAAAGTGTGAGTTGACCACCCTAACTCTTTGCCGATTTCTCAACCACGCACGTCCGCACGCTTCCCTCGTTAGGGACGATCGCGAGTTTGCCTAGAGTCCAAGGTTTGCATATCAATTGGCGTCGAGTCGCGTCCCGTCCCGCATCACATTAAGTCCAAAATTTTTAGATTTTTAGATTTATCAACTATTTGACCCCAATTTGTCCTATCTATCCCCTTTTTAATCCCAATTATGTTTCTATAATTGGGCTTGGGCCTAAAAGGTTAGGTTTTGGGTCTTGTGGGCCTATTTAGGTTGATTTAAACCTAACATTATATCTGGGACTTCAAATAATTATTTAATAGATCTATATTCATTAAATAGCTCATTAAGTCTATTTAAATGCTTAATAATTATATTAAACCCCAGAAAATTCTTAGAAAATTCTCGAGTGTTACACCCTCCCCCATTTAAAAGAATTTGGTTCCCAAATTCAATGCATGGGTTTTATAGAGAGTATACTTACATTCAAATATCTCCGAAAATCTTTTGCGCATAGCTTCTTCCGTTTCCCACGTCACCTCATGCGGTCAGGATTTTGCTCCATTGGATTTTGACCATGGGAATATTTTTATTTTGAAGCTGACGTACTTCTCGCTCAATTATCTTGAGTGGCCTTTGCTTGTACGTCAAGTCTTCTCATATCTCCAGGTTATCATAAGTGATGGCATAGAATTGATCATGGACGTACCTTTTTAGCATTGAGACGTGAAAGACATCATAAACTCCTGCTAGTTGAGGAGGTAAGGCTAGTCGATAAGCAACCTCACTAACTCTTTCAAGAATTTCAAAAGGGCCTATAAATCTTTGAGTAAGTTTGCCTTTGATGCCGAATCTTCAGATACCTCGACCCGAAGAAACTTTGAGGAATACGTGATCTTCTATTTGGAATTCCAGGTCACGCCTTTGGTTATCATCATAAGACTTTTGCCTATCTTGAGCCATCATGAGTCTTTCTTGGATCAGCTTGACTTTTTCAGTAGTATCTTGAATGAGTTCTGGGCCTAGAAATTGGCTTTCCCCAATCTCACTCTAGCTATAGGTGAGCGGCAACTCCTGCCATAGATGGCTTCAAATGGTGCCATTTTAATGCTAGCTTGATAGCTGTAGGAGAATTCCACTAGAGGCAAGTTGTCATGCCAACTTCCACCAAAATCAAGTACACATGTCCGGAGCATATCTTCCAACACCTGATTGGTTCTCTCAGTTTGACCATCAGTTTGTGGATGGAATGCAGTGCTGAAGTTTAACCGGGTCCCTAATGAATGTTGTAGACCCTTCCAGAATTGAGATGTAAATCGAAGGTCTCGATCAGATATAATAGTGACTACAAAAAATAACATTTTTAACAACAAAAAAAATTTATTGTAAAAGGTCAAAATTTTGTTGTTAAATATTTTTCACAACAAATAATTTCGTTGTTAAAAAATGTTATAAAAACCTCGTCACTATGTGTTTTAACAACGAAACTATTATTTTGTTGTTATAAAATAAGTAATACCAATGAAAAAAATTGTCATTATATGTAACATAAAACAACAAAATAATTGTTGTAAAAATCATGTTCTATGTTTGACCAAATTTTTAATAACAATTTCTTTTATCGTTAATAGAATCTTTTACGATGAATCATTTTGTGATTATAAATTATCGCAACAAATATCTTTGTTGTTAAAACGTTTATAGACTAAAAATTAAGAGTAATTATTATATATTTTAATCACATTTATAACAATCTCTTTTGTTGTAAATAATTTATATTCATGAAGAATTTTATATTATTAAAAAATATTACAACCACCCTGTCATCAAGTCGTCATTGAAAGATCAAATTATATTTCTAAACAAAAAAGGTCAATTTTACTACGTATGGATACAATATACACAAGTCAAGATAATGGAATTACTTAATCATCTTAACTCATATAAGACTAAATTGATTTTAAAGTAAAAAATAATCAAATAAATAATTAACAAATGTAGTTGTTCAAGTATATACAAAGACACGTGACATAAGAAATCTAAGAAATTGATGGATGACTCCCTAAACCAACTAATAATACTTGTATTTGTTGTAGCTCTGATGGAAGAGATATATATTGATCTTTGACATTTGCTAATTCTTCTTTTGTGTTTGTAAGTTCTTCCTTTATTTTTGAAAGCTCGTTCTTTGTATCTTCAAGTTCTGAATTGCATCCACAAATTGTTATGATGAAGAGCAATTAAGACATCTATCATGCTTGCTTGATGATCGGAGGCTCCCCATGACCTATGCCTTTTATATACCCAGATCTCGTCCCTGCAGCCTCAGCTTCAGTCATTAGCGCGACCATTTTTTTCTGAAAGAAAACAGATGATATACTAAGTTTTGTTTAAGAAATAATTGTTTATGTAAAATATTTCAAAATTCATGAATATTACATGGAAGAAGTAAAACCAAAAATTATGTACACTTGATCTAAAAGCAAACAAGGAAGAATACAAAACATCCTATCGATTTTTCAGATCTCATTGCAAAAAGAAAAATGAAGAAAGAATACAAAGCATCCTAGTTGGCATGTTCTATTTGGAAAAATAAGTCTTTTGATTTGAGTGGATAACAAGCATTTACATAGAACTAGAATTCATTAATGTATTTAATTGCATTATCAAAAGGCAGGGGCACAGATAATAATAAAAGATCATCTGGAAAGTGGAGATATCAAATCCATGTTAAGAGACCATACTTAAGCCTAAAGGATACCACACCCAAAAGTTAGAAGATTCCAATTCTTGCTGTTAAGTATACATGGTCAAGAAAAAAAATGAATCCCTTGGGCTTACAAACTTCTGATTTTCAATATTAGCATCCTGGTGATGCTTCTGAGCATATGATAGTGTATGCTGTTGAATCAGCTTCCATAGTGGACATCCTCAGAAAATCTGTTATGCTCAGATCCATGGTAAAAACCAGCATCAAAAATGGAGGGGAGAAGAGCGAGGAGGGAAAAGAAACAATGTGTTTGCTGGGTCTGAGCTGGTGGATAGGGCTGTGTGATTGGGAGGAGGGTACAGCTCCAGACACACAGGTACTAGTAACCATGAACACGAACATCCTCACTCTCCCTGCAGCTGATCACCTGTTGCACTCCTCATTGTATGGATTCATAATCTTCTTGACAGCAGGACTAACTCAAATGATCTAGTGGGTGCGGTTTTAATTCCCTGTTCTTTTCTTTTGTGGGTTGATATATGAACAATCGGCCACGGGCATCACCTTCTTCGGTTGATCGATCATGAATCGAAGGCAATTCAAAGACGAGCATTGTCGTTGTCTGTTAGTACCGTGATATTATTGTTGTCATTTCACAGTCGGTGTTTGATAGCTATCAGCTTCACATCTTTCACTTGCTAATCTACTAATACCCACATAGCATCATATCTATAACCTATAACCATATATATATATATATATATATATATATATATATGACAGGTAAGAGGAAGAAAGGATATGATAAAGCTTGAGATAGTACTTATCATTGTGAATATATAAATAGTTTGTTTTTCTATTCTTTTTTCTTTGAAAGGTGACACCATTCATCTATTCTTGTGAAAGAGAAAAGAAAGAATCTGTGTTACAAAGTATATACTCATAGATTGCCAAAGCTAACCATCTGGGTTTTGCACTCAGCTACTTGCACAATTATATTCAGTACTTCATTCATCTTCTGTCTTTGTCATTTCTGCAGGTCCTCTTGGAAGTTGTGGGAGTAAAGAATTTGCCAGACAGTCAGAAGGGCAGCCTTGTTTGTTTCTGTTAGCAAGAAACAACCAGATACATTTTTTGATGAGAGTTGTACACTCAGTATCTTTTCTGAATGTGGGGTGAAAAAAGTGGCATCTTTCCAATGTGAACCTAATGGGGAACTGGTTTTAACTCTCATCTCCAAGTCAACCTCCAAATTAGCTATTTCAAGGCGACGAAAAACAATTGTAAAAACAGCCATCTCCCTGCAAAATTTGGTGGATCCAGATTCTAAACTCTCCACCGAGAAATGGTTTGAATTGAAATCCAGATACAGAAATGCAGACTCCAAGCCAATATACCTGCATGTTGCTGCTTCTTTCACTGTTCCAGTCATTGCACCTCACATGCCTCCCGGGCAGCATTTAAAACATCAACTTTAACCAGAGACTAAAACTTCTGAAAGAACTGCATAAAAAACCTATCAGGCCCTAGTGCCTTTTCTACCCCAAGACTAACAGTGGCAGTGGAGACTTATTGTTAAGTGATTCCCTGAACAAAACCATCTGATCCTCACTGCTGACCTTCTCCCAACAGGTACATTCCCTGTTCCCTTGGCTGAACTCCAAGTTCAAAGTACATCTTTGCAGGATGGCATTTCAAAAGAGACAGGAAAAGATATTTGGATTCTCTCTTGCATAGGAACTTCCACTATATGTGGATCACTCTCAGCATCAAAATGTCCATCGTCCAAGTAGCTCTTAGCCAATTTCCAGAATGTTCCCCCATCTCAGAAATATTTGAATCCTACCCCACCTCAGGCAAAGTCCAGACTCCCTCATTTATGGTATGTACTGGATTGTGGTAGATGGGACTATGGGAGTCAAATATGCAACCTTACGTTGCATCCTGAAATGATCTATGCCTGCCAATCAAACATCCAGAATGAGACTGTTGCCAACAAAATCCAGTCTCTGTGTTCCTCCATTGTAACAAAAAAAAAAGACAGAAGAAAACTTTGATAAAAACTTCCAGCTGAACATAATATGGTTGAATCTCCCAATTGATAAGTTCCATTTCCAACACCTCTGCTCATCATATGTAAGAGCATATCTCAATTGTCCAACATTTTTGCAAACCCTAGTGTCAAGGAATTGAGAGGGTATCTGTGTATTGTGCATGAGAAGCATTCTTACTAGTATCGAAGACTACAAGAAGACCAATGCTAAGTTGTGCCTACGTTCCATTGAGCCTGAAATCCTTTTCCTAGTAGTACAGCAAGATCTCAATTGTCCAACATTTTTGCAAACCCTAGTGTCAAGGAATTGAGAGGGTATCTGTGTATTGTGCATGAGAAGCATTCTTACTAGTATCGAAGACTACAAGAAGACCAATGCTAAGTTGTGCCTACGTTCCATTGAGCCTGAGATCCTTTTCCTAGTAGTACAGCAAGGGAAATGGAGATAGAATCATTCCCCATAAGACTAAGTGACTTTGGACCTTGTTCAGTCTGCCTGGACCTTGGAACTCCAGTCCAAAGTTGTTTGCACATACACTCCCTGTGAAGGGCATTGAAAGGGTCAAATAGCACTTTCTGAAGAAAATGATCAAATAGTGATTGCTGTTGCCTTACAATCTCTACGCTTTTGCATAACTTCCAATATAGAGTCTAGAAAAAAAATCAAAATGTATGAATACAGAGGATATCCTATAGTTAATCAGGTGTTAACCAAAACATCCTTTGAATAAGGACCTCTGAAATTTCAAATTTCTAAAAGTTCCTTCTTGAATTTCCCTAGAAATTAATCTCGCCAATTTCTTCATAGGCAACGAAACCTCTGACACCTGCTCTGACTCACATACTTTTTAGAAAGCAGTAATCATTGCTTTTATATTTATCCTTAATTACATTTGTTATACATGAATATATACAAACATCTTTGGGCAATTCATATGCACTGGCACGAGTAAGATCACTAGGGAACAATACTCAACATCTTGTGCTAGAAATCTGATTAGATATATAGTAGTATTAGCTTTACTATATCTATCGGGAGATTTCACTTGACCTGAAAGTTGGCATGTACTTTATTATGGTAGATATACATGCCCACATTTATTCTGAACGGTGTTGCACTAAGCATAAGGGTAAATCTCACAGCGAATAGATTTCATGGAAATCCTTAAGTCATTAAATTCACTGACATTTATGCAACATTACATGACTTTCATACTACAAAACATGAACAAAAAAATTCAAAACTCAAGGAATCAACAGAGAAAAGGGCATACTAACCCGTTGTACAACAGGATCTGGACAAAAGTAGCATTTTGGAAAGATGAAAACATGTTCATCATAGAAATGTCATTCATCAAATTTGCAACAAGAAACTGTTGAGAAAATCACCTAGTTTGGTTGGACTTCCTAATCCTCTCTGTTGTTCCTCATATTTCTGTGCTTCAGGGGTGAGGAAAGGTAAACAAATCCAGCTTCTGATGGTTTTACATATATTCTTACAATGACAGATAGACATATAATGGTAGAGATGTAAAATTACGTGACAACAAATAATATCATAAACCAAAGATAAAAAGATCAATCAACAAATCTCAGCGAATTCAAAGAAATGTCACAACATTAATTAACTAACCTTCTAGCACCTTATCTAAAAAAAATACTCACATATGCTTCTTCTGCCTCATGAGTGGCCCATCCATGTCCTTCACGATAATGAGTGCTTCGAAAGAATTGAATCTGATCTAATTCTTTCTGAAAAAATAAAAATTCACATCATTTTTTTCTCACCAAGGAACAATCAAAGAATAAAGGAGTAATAATATTTACCATTTCCTCACGAGCTCGAAGAAATGACTTTTGCCCAGTAGTGTGTCGAATAGTTTGCTTGGAGATATTCTCGGCATTTGTTTTAGAGCATTCCTATATTATACAAAGTGACATAGTAATGGGCATATATGCATAATAATAGGAATAAATTATTATGAAGGATAGTACATTTTTGGTAAAATTAAATACCTTCCATTTTCCATTAGTAAATATGTTAACACATAACAATTCCCAATCATCTTGGGAAATCTGTCTATAAGGATGTGCCCGTGCTGCCACAAACGTAGCATAGGATTTAAAATGTTTATGCATGGCATTTCTATGACTGCGAAATTGTGCTACCTATATGGAATGGACACAATTTTTAATCGTTTCATTCTCCATGATATTGACATCAAATTTATCCTACAATGAGACACATTATACAAGAAACAAAAATAATTGCTATCAGAATATGTAGAGACAATTAAATTATAAGCGACTAAATGAATTAAATGTAAGTAATATAGATAAATGACTGACAATGGATTACCTCTACATATGGGTATAAGTGCTCTAAATCCTCAATTTTAATATCTGAGAATCCCTTCACTCGCACGGGACCATAATGTCTTATTATATATCCCAAATGACTACTAAAATCTTTTGCATTTTGTCCAATTGACTTACGCTTTCCTACTGGGACGGTGATAGGCAATGGCCGCCCTCTATTTGCTTGGATCTTTTTCTCAAGCTCAATGCCTCGAGTAGGGCCTCGCCCTTGTTTTTTTTGGGCCCCACCAAAAGGAGTAGAGTCGGAAGAACCTATAGTAGCTAAATAGACACTAATACATAATGAAATAGCAATATTTTAGTAGAAGCATTTTATTGAAAAAAATCACCTAAAATGGAATAAATACATAGCAATGTAACAATACCTAAAGTATGATTTGTAGCAGGTACAACTTCAGTTTCAACCACTGAGTCTATCAAAGGAGCACGTAAGCGACGACCTGGGGCCATAGAGCACTACACCTTACAAGATCCAACCTCCAAAACCTGCATTCAATCAACCCATTGATGATTAGAGAAACATTCTTTTTGTACGTCTTTGTCTGTTCAATTTCATTATTCTTCATGTGCTTACAAAACAATTGAAAGAGTGAACTGGAGCAGGAAAAGGAGAGATGCTCAAAGGACATATTCTCAGCTGGCTGCACTTTGGCTGAGTTACATTTAGAGAGGCCACTTGCAATTTTGTCTCATTAATTGCATATTCAGAAAATAATCTTCTGCCGGGACTGTCACGGGGACTGACTGCGCATCTTAGGATGCCTGTTGAATCTTATATCCTGAAGGAGAAGAGGGTGAAGGCCGAGTGGATTGGACCGAATAATGAATAATGATCAATGATAAAAAAGGGAGCAGGTGGATAGGTGACTGGACTGAAGGGTCTGTAGTGAACTCAAATTCAGGAAGGGCAGCAATGGCCGGCCACAATTCTGGAGGCTGCTGGAAGCAAAGTAAGCAAAACAGAAAAATATGAATTCTGATCATAAGATTCTCTGATTCAAAGGTTGAAGTCTGGTTTGGGCTAATGCATATCAGGAATATCTGAGTTGGTTAATCTGCATTGGCATTTGCCAGTCTTGTGATCCATGGATGGTATGGCTTCCAGAAAAGAGAAGGAACAGAAAATGAAAGATGATGCTTAAAGTGTCCTCCTGAAGCCATCACCATCTTGCACACAGCCAAAAAAAGGGAAGAATGAAAGGAAGAAGAATGAGAGGGCAGAGACAGAAGAATGGACATTTATAGCTTGGAATTGTATTTAAAAGAGAAATGAAGGAGATTAGACTTTTTTTTTAAATGGATGGTACCATTAAATGTATAAAATCTAAAAGGAAGAAGAGATTAGACAAAAGATAGTGACTGGTGGAAGTGGAACGTACCATTAAATGTAAAAAGAGGCCATTTTATTGTTATAAAGGTCTCCTAAACCCAATTCTAAAAATGCCTTTGGGAACCACTTTTCAACTAAAAACTGTACCTTCAAAGAATTCTGCCAAAACGATATGAATTCCTGCAGATTCTCACTGGGTCATGGCAAAGCTTAGTAGAGTATTTCAGGCATCTTACTATCCAACAACTCTAGACCCAGCATACATTCACATTGCAGAGTAAGCTTATAGCACAGAACCTTATCATTGTCAACAACAGAGGGATGGACATAAAACCAACAGATACAAGTCATCAATGCACATGAAACTTTGAAAAGTAAATAATGGGAAGAAACAAATTTGGTGGACAAATAAGTAAGAACAATATATATGCACAAATTTTTTAATGAAAAATAAACTGATGAAGTTGGAAGCTAATAAAAGCCAGGCAATATGAGAATGAAGAAAGAAAATAATATTAAGCCATGCAGAGTTGGAATGAAATCCATGGCACAAGACAAACAAATCAGGAAACAATAAGATACATGTGTTGAAGTTCATTTGAGATTGAATCACCAAGCCTAAAAATTATAAAGCTGCCCTGAACATTCATCTTGACAATTTCCTCTACAGAAAAAGATGGTGGTCCGGAATATGATTGCACACTTTTGTAAAATCTGACAAAAAAGGTTGAGCAGTATTCAGAACAATCAGCTTTTCAATATGATATATGAATATTTTATAATATGAAAGAACCTCTTGGTTTCCAGATACATCACAAAGTTCAACAAAGTTCATTTTACAAGCACCACAAACTTCAACCTTTAAAGCCCCCATGCAAACAAATTCAAGATACACATAACCCTTCTCCTAATTGTCCCTCAGATAAATTTGCTCTGGATCAACAAACTTGACCGCTTCTGCTATTGTAAACTAAAAAGCTCAATGAAAATAGATAGGCAATAAATGGGTACCATTCCACAATTGCAAGCTAAAAATCTAGTTCATTCTAAATCTAGCTCTAGTAATCTCTGAACTCAATATGAGAACCAGAACCATACACTAACAAAAGAACAGACAGTTTTTTCTGAAAATATACTCTAATCATCGCCCACATACACAACCTAACAGATACTGGTCAACATTTACTTTAATATCTGAATTTTTTCTTAACTAGTAGAGACACACAAATCAAATTACTCTAATTAATCCTGGTAAACTGGGAGCATATTACAGTGATCATAAAAACAATGCCACCTGATTAGCACAAACCTACATCAGCTTCATAAGCCTTAATCCGATAGTACCTGAACTTCTTACTTGCACCTTACCTAGAGGCAGAGAGTAAGAAAGATTAATATACATGTGCGCCTTACCTAAAAGCAGAGTCTGAGAAGGGAAGAAATATTCACTCCACAAGGTCTCATTGACCAAAGGGTACTCCACAAGGTCTCATTGACCAAAGGGAATTAGTTAGTAGAAACACGATGTTATGTGCAATTTAGATCCCCTCCAAGAACTACGAGAATCAACCTAAGTGAGATATGTTTTGAAAGTGGGTAGTACCACTGATTGGATTAAATGTAAAAGATGGGATATACAAGTATAGTCAATATGCTCCCAAAGGTTCCCTATACAAACAACATACATACCCAGCCAATGCAGTTCATCCTAACCCCCCAACAACACAAAAACAGTGGAACTGTGAATCCACTTTACATAAATACTCAGTCCATTCTTTCACCCTTGATCAAGCAGCACAATGGAAAACAAATTATGCTCGGTCGAGTTTCTAATGTCTATAATGATTGCTAAAATGTGCCATATCTGATACTTCAATCACTAGGTCCAAATCACATTTTGCTTCAAGCTCAGAGAACAGTTAGGGAAACTATGCAGCAACAATTGCCACATCACAAAGTTCCATCAATGATATTGTACTACTTTCAAGCATACTGCCTAGGTAGTAAGATTCCAATGGCTGTTGTTAGGTAGGCTTCCCGAAAAGTGCTATAGCCTTCTGCTTGGCATACAGCTTCATCCCCAAGCACCAATAGGATTGAAAGCAAATTTCATTACAAGGTTTATTTTCTGGTAATGTTAACACTTATGTAAAAATACAATGAAAAAAGCAAAAATAGGATTGAAAGCATTTGTCTGCATTTATAAAAAAAAACACAAACAACAGGAATTCTAAAAGATCCAACCTCCAACACCTAAACTTACTAGATTCTAACAATGGTGTCTGTTTGGATATGTAAAACCTTGCCTTCTTGAGATCCTTCAGATTGAGTAGAAGCCCTTTGTGTATAAATGGAAAAGACTAATTTTTGAATTTATGTGTATAAACAAATAAAGAACATCAGTATAGTTTAGAGAATAAGATAATATCATAGACCTTCAACAACATTAGCTAATTATCAAATTCTACATGCCTGATGGTTATAAACCTGATTTATCAGGCATGCAAACCTCAAACAATTGAATCACATCAAGCAAATATTGTATATGCAAATAGAGTAGAAAGGACATGATAAAGACTCCCATAAATATAACAAAAAAGAGAAGAAACTTGTCATGCTGAAATACAATTTATATGTTGCTGCTATACTTATCACTTAGTTGTAAAAATTTGAGATCTAATCACTATCAGATTCAAAAAAGATGACTTCTTCCTCCTCGGAACAATATTCAACATCTTCATCTTCTTCAGGGTCAACACAAATAAAATCAACATCTTTGTCACACCCTTCAAGAGATACCCTGGAGAGTTCCTTAGGAGGTACATGGTAGGGAGCAATATCATCTCTAGTCAAAGGCCCAACTTCACTCTCATCAACTTGTACATTACGAAATGCTTCAGCAGATTCCAATTGTTGGTATGTTTCAACTTCATAAACATTAGCATCACTTGAGCTGTCATCTTCACTAACATCTTCTGAAATGTCAAACACATTCCGATTAACTATCTTTTGCACTACACGCCAGCCAGTACCAAACTTTGTGTCATCAACATAGAACACTTGTTCAACTTAAGAGGCCAAAACAAAAGGATTACTAGCGTACAGCGTGAAGTGTTTACACTTGTAAACCACTCATCCATCTTAATTCCATACTTCTTATTACTAACATCCCACCATTTGCACTTAAAAAGATACGCATGGTTACCTCTTAAATACTTCAATTCAATTATATCTGTTAACACACCATAGTAGTCAATGTCAACACCTTCATGTTCCCCTTTGACAACAACACCACTATTTTGAGTTGCACGATTTCTTTGTAATCGCTCTGTGTGAAATCGCATTCCATTTATAAAGCATCCTGAATAATAGATGATATTCTGATGGGGTCCACATGCAAGTGAGTAAAGATCATCTGCCACTTCGAGACGTTTTTGGTTAACTAGCCCCTTCACCTATCATTTGAAATTATAATATCAATCAAATAATAAATTAATCTAACAAGTAGCAATTTTCAAGCATTTATTACTAACCTTTTGTTCAAACCATTTAACAAAATTATGTTCAAGCTGCTGTTGAACATTAACCGCACCTTGCATCTCAAGCAATTTTTCAAGCATTTATTGGAATGTTCACTGTTTAATAGATGTAATAATAAAGGTTAAAATCATGGGGCAAACATTTTTCATAAAAAATAATAATGTTTTTAAAAGATAATTAATTTGTACTTACATTAGGTAATCATTGATCTCATCACAATTATTCAAAACATACCAGCGGATCTTATTATAGTCAACAAGATTGAGAGTATCCATGTGCTTATTACCACCCAGTGGACGGACATCTTGTGCAAAAACTGACAACTTATCTTTGCATTGCTCTTGATTTCCATCATAGTTTCGCTCTGGTTGATTAAATCTTGTTTCAATTTGATTCAAGTACATAGAATAAAATGTGAGACACTCATTATTGATGTATGCTTCTGCAATAGAACCTTTTGGACGAGCTTTATTCCGAACAAAGCTTTTAAGCTTACGTAAGAACCTATTAACAATTCAAATATTAGTCTATATATAAATGAACATGCATACGACGAAAAACAAAGTTATATAATTACCTCCATATTGGATACATCCAACGGTAGTGTACTGGACCACATAACATTGCTTCGCGTGGTAAGTGAATTACAAGGTGGACCATTATATCAAAAAATGCAGGTGGAAATATCATCTCCAACTTACACAAAATCATCACAATGTCTTTCTCAAGCCGTTTTAGTACTTCAATCTTTAGGGACTTCGAACATAAATCTTTAAAGAATAACCCAAACTCAATTATTGGAATGGACACATGTTTACTCAAGTAACCACGTAATGCAACTGGCAGTAGTCGTTGCATCATAACATGACAATCATGACTTTTCATTCCTGATATCTTACAATTTTCAATATTCACACATCGAGAAATGTTAGATGCATATCCATCAGAAATTTAACATTCTTTAGTCATTCACAAAAACTTTTTGGCTCCTTCTCTGACATTGTATATAATCCTGGGTCCATAACAATTGAATCACCATCTTTTCTCAAGTGCAACTCTTGTCTTATATTCATTTCCTGCATATCTAGTCGAGCCTTCACAGAATCTTTTGTTTTGCCTTCGATATTCATCAATGTGCCAAAAATACTTTCACATATATTCTTTTCAATATGCATTACATCCAAATTGTGTCTCAGTTTCAACTTTTTCCAATATGGCAACTCAAAAAATATGCTCTTTTTCTTCCAATTGAGTTCATTTGTAGAACGCTTCCTTTTTCTAGTGCTTGTTGTTTTCCCAAAAGTCATGTCAAGAAGTTCTTGTATTTTTTCCAAAATATCATCACCTGACAACTCAGTGGGTGGACCACGACGCTCTTGTTTACCATCAAACTTGTAACTTTTTCGCCAGTGATGATCCATCGGTAAAAAACGTTGATGGCCCATGTAGCATTGTTTTCTTCCATTTTTCAATGTTTGGGAACATGTTTCACTATTACAAGTAGGACATGCTAACTTACCTTTAGTACTCCATCCAGACAAGTTTGCATAAGCAGGAAAATCATTTATTGTCCACAAAATTGCAGCATGAAGTACAAATACTTCACATGTGAATGCATCATATGTCTCAATACCATTTTCCCACAACTCTTTTAATTCATCAATTAATGGCCTTAAGTAAACATCAATATCATTACCAGGCGACTTTGGACCAGGAATAAGTAAACTCAACATAAAAAATGGGTCCTTCATACATTTCCAAGGCGGCAAATTATATGGCATCAATATCACTGGCCACATACTATAAGAATTGCTCATATTACCAAATGGGTTAAAACCGTCACTTGCAAGACCTAACCGTATATTTTGAGGATCACGAGCAAACCATTCATGTTCTCTATCAAACTCACGCCAAACTTCAGAGTCTGCAGGATGTTTTAGTACTTCCTCACCATTTACATGGTTATTTGAATGCCACCTCATATCTTCAGCGACTTGCCTTGAAACAAATAACCTCTGGAGTCTTGGTTTCAATGGAAAATAGCGTAAGACCTTTTGAGGTACTTTCTTTTGTTTACCTTGGTTGTATTTGTACCTTGATTCACCACACTTTGGGCATTTTTCTTCATTCTCATATTCCTTCCAAAACAGAATGCAATCCCATTTACATGAATCAATCTTTACATAGTCTAAACCCAAATCACACATAATGCTTTTGGCCTCATAAAAGCTTTCAGGTAGTGTCCCTCCAGGTGGTAGTGCTCGTTTCAGTAATGGAAGCAACAAATCAAGTGACTTATTACTCCAATTACACATTGTCTTCACATGAAGGAGATTAATAAGAAAGGAGAACTTTGAGAACTCTCGACACCCTGGATACAATTCAGATTGACCATCACTTAATAAGGAAAGAGAACTTTGTCGCCGCCACTCGTACTCTCACGAGTTAAGGGTTGACTACTAGATGTCGTCTCACTATTAAATGTCTCTTGAGCATCATCGATGATGGTTGCTGCAATGTGAACATCATGTATAATATTCTGAACACCATCATTATAATTGGTCTCCTTTTCTGATCCTTGATCATTGTGATGATGATCTTCACTTTGAATTCTAACTCTGTCAAACTGTTCACCATGATGTACCCAATGAGTCTAACTCCGTAACATCCCATTGATATACAAGTGATCTTCAACCTCGTTCAAATCTTTCAAGTATGCATTCATACATTTGACACAGGGACATCGGATTCTATTCAATCCATCAACACTAGATCGTGCATGAGCCATAAAATTATTTATCCCTGCTATATATTCGGGGCAATCGATTTTGAAGTTGTATCCAGCTTCTGTCCATTCCCTATTTAACATTCAATGACATTAAATGTAAAATTAATTGTCAAGAAACAAAATCACAACTTCTGAATGTGTCAATCCAGGCATGCACCATCATGAATAATGATAGCACCAAAAATAGGTAGAGAAAATCTTCACCTGGATGAAAATGGGGCGTTGATTGTTAATCTGAGAATAAATATGGTGTTGGATGTAGATTTGATGTCTCCAATATGCTGCAATTAGATGAGATATTATAATCATGAAGTACAAAATAGCAAAAGTTTGGTAACGATGTGTATAACAAACTAGAGTAAGAAAACACAATGAGGAAGATGCAAATGCAAATGCAACACATACCTCGTGCAATCAAGGATGGCAAACTCGGTTTCGGTCTCGGTTTCGCCCGGGTCCGAAACCGAGTTGACTCGGTTTCGGTTTCGGTTTCGGCCGAAACCGGCCGAAACCCATATAAAAGGTCAAAAAAATTAAATTAATTCTAAAAAAATATGATAAAAAATCATAAAAAATATTAATAATCACTTAAAATCACAAAAATCATTACACATGCATTTGACTGAATAAGTTAGTGCAATAACTTTGAAGTAGACAACTACAAAAA
Organism: Amorphophallus konjac; assembly: GCA_022559845.1. Lineage (NCBI taxonomy): Eukaryota > Viridiplantae > Streptophyta > Magnoliopsida > Alismatales > Araceae > Amorphophallus > Amorphophallus konjac. The sequence continues at coordinate 31,349,170 of CM040119.1, forward strand.
TTGAACTTCAAACATTGAACATGTGATAGTTAAAGTAATATTCCATTGTACATTAATACAAGCAGTACAAAATTAGACAAAATAGATAAAATAATTGTTACAAAAATTCATTGATTCTTACCTAATATGGATAATAATTATTAGAAGAACCTTCTCCCTCATCGTCTGGCCCTTGATGTTGATACCCATAACCATGTTGCATGTATGGTCTATATTCACTATAACCAAACAATGAGGTAGCCAAGTCCTGCATCCCTCTTTGGATCCCTCTTGGAGTGTTTGGTTGGCTTGAGCCGAATCCAGTATCAGCATAAGAATCTTGAGGAAGAGAAGAGGAACTGGCCGGATGGAAGTTGAATGATGGTTCATAACCCCACGACCGATAAATCGCTGCCTCCTGTTGGCCACCTCCATAACCTGATGGATGCCCATATTGACTCTGTGACTCATGTCCTCCCTCACCCTGACTGTATCCTCTGCCTGTGTCTGCGTGGAAGGAGGAAGGACCACCAGCATCCCCACCGCCAGTAGTAGCACCTGGCACATACGAAAATATATAATTTATCTCCTACCAAAACCTTTTCTGATTCGAACTGATAATAAGAATTTAAGTTACTTTCCAAAATAAAAAATCAAAGGATCACGAAACCTGCAGTCTCCAGTCGCCTTTTGGCCTTTGGGGATGCTTTTTCCTGTGCCGGTGTGCTTTCTTCTTGCACCCTTGACATGAATCCTGTTCCCCTTGGCGTGTGCCTCAAATAAATCTGCTTTAACTGTTCAATTGCCGGGTCCTCTCGAGCAGCAATATTTGTTCTCTCAGTTTGCCCATGCACTGATGTACTTCTTCTTAAGGATGTAGGTGCCTTGCCCATTCTAGGAGTGACTGGCCTGCTATCTGAGTCGGAGTGTCTAGCTGGCTGAAAATCATGTTGCTCCTCAGTGTCCTCAACAACCCTAGACATGTGGGCATGAGTATCTCTGGCCCTCTTTGATTTTCTTCTTAATTCGGGATCCCTTTGCTCATCTTCATCTAGTATGCCCTCTGCCCATCTTCTATCATCATCATCAAAAACGGGCTCATCAACCTGCTCTCGTGTCTCCACCCAAGACTGCAACGGATTCTCATCATCAAATAAGGCATCCACATCAATTTCTGCGGCGGCATCCCCGGCGGCGCGTTTGTCTCGCAGCTGTTGTCTCAACCTCATATTCTTTATTCTCAACCTCATATTGTAGTGGCAGTACACTAATTTCTCTAACCGTTCAGCCTTTAGCCGATTGCGAACCTTTGAGTGTATAAGGCTAAACGTGCTCCAATTTCTTTCACATTGACTTGCTGATGTTGTTTGACTGAGCACCCTAATTGCAATGAAAGCCAATGCATTGCTACCCATATCTCGGTTGTTAACCATTATCCACCAGTCAGCTGTTCCACCAACCATAAAAAAATGCATTTTAGTTGTAAAAATATATATTCATCAGGTTAAGAAATCCAAAAAATAAAATATACCTGGGCTCACTCTTCCCACAGCGTATTGCAATTGGGAGTCAGCATATGTCTCAGTCCTCATTCTGTAATGGTTCATCTACAAACATAAAGTAATAGATTAACATAACTACTTAAATAAATTCTATACATGTTATTGACAGTATCAAATAAAGGCGAACCTCTACTTCGGCCTCTAGTCTCTTTTCTGGATTCCTCGATAAACGACCAATGACTTTTAAAGTCCCTTGAAGCACCTCGCCATCAACATGTGCATCGGCACCGTACATAAATCGAGGGTTGAAGAAATAACCTGCATTTGTGTATAATTAACTAAATAAAATTTATAAAATAACATAAAGGCATTACCTCAATTTCAGTACAATTAATCACTCACCAGCTGCATGCAAGTCATGGTGTAATGTGTTGTCCCATCTCTGGTCAATAATTTTCCACCATTTTGCATAATGTCTGGGAAGGGAATGCTGCAACTCCAATTTGGCACGGTCCATGGCCTCGTATAGATAGCCCATATCATTCTTCTCATCGCCATCCACCATTCTTAGGACCTTCACGAGAGGTGTGACTACTTTCAAGTACCGTGACACCCTGTCCCAGAATTTGTTGTCGTCCACGACGTGGCAGACATCCAGATAATCCATCTGTGTATCAACATTGCCCTTGTCGATGTATTCCCGCAGGGCATTGTGGTACATGAAAGCTTTCAGCTCATTCTTGTACCTGTGCAGATAAATGAAAATTGAAGCTGCATCAACTGCTACATATCAGTAAGGATAAAGTATCAAGAATTGAGATCAATCTTATACCTGTGCAAAGACTCCAAAGAAATAAAATTGGAAGCAAATCTGGTTGGGCCTGCACGGATGATATCTCGCCCTCCACTGGCATGCGCCCTGAACATATTTAGTATCCTAGGATGGCCATAGATATACTGTGTGACTTTTTGTGCCTTGTCAATTGTCTTCTTCACATGCTTTTCCTTCCCTATGTCTTCAAGCATCAGATCAAGACAATGTGCTGCACATGGGAGCCAATATAAATGACTGCGCTTTTGCATCAATTTCTTCCCTGCAGCCTTGTAACTGGCATCATTATCAGTCACCACCTGCACAACATTCTCCTCTCCAATTTGTTCTACCATGCCATCCATCAAATGAAACAAATAATTTGCATTCTTTTCATAATCTGATGCATCAACTGATTTCACAAACACTGTACCGCTGATGCAATACACCAAAAAGTTTATCATGGACTTTTTCGTGGTACCAGTCCAACCATCACACATGATGGTGCATCCTCTCTCCACCCATATATGCTTGAAGCTTTCAACCCAATCATGGAGCTCCTCAACCTCTCCCTCAAGGCCACGCCCGTATATGTCTCGACGTGAGGGGGCTTGCAAGCCAGGGCCAGCATCTGCTATGGCATCTATCATAGGTTGGAAATATTCACTTGAAGCTGCATGTGCAGGGACACCTGCATGAAAAAACCATTTGCAAATAGATTTAAATGCATGCCCTGCAACTTCTGCTGATTTTTTGACCCCTCTCATTGCTTGCTTGATTTTAGGTTGTGTAGCTTGGGGCCTTCTGTGCAGATAGCTGTCCATGGGACCTGTTCCCTGCGTATGTGGGGCAGCACCAACGTCAGGACGTCGTGCAGCTGTACTCTCATAGGTCCCTGATCCCATGGCTCCCTTCCCTTTCCTTCGAGCGGCTTGTTCACGCTCCCTTGCTTCAGTCAGCTCTGGATCAGAATCCTCAGTGCCTTCCTCATCATCATCCCTTCTAACCCTTCTGCCAGAAATCTCCTCAGCAATTTCAGCCTCATCCTCAGCCCTTTGTTGCACCCTCTCCCTTTTCCCCAGAAGGCATTGGCGCATCTCTTCTCGCACCTCTCGGGGACAGTTGTCACATTGTCTGACCTCTCCTCTTACCCCTGCCAAATGTTGTTTTCCTCTGGTAATTCCGCCATACATTTCCTTACTACAGTAATTGCATTTCACCTTTCTTCTCTTAGCATCTATTAAAGACATGTGGGTCCACCCCGGATCCTCCTGCCCTTGCTGCTCCTGTGTTTGCTGACGTCTAGGCATGATGCTGCATTAAGACAGTGACACACAAAAAGGTATAAGTACAATTAAAAACTTAACCCTTAATTAGCAAGTAACCCTTAATCACCCTTGCAAAAAATCAATTACCAGTATGATCCCACCCCAAAATCTTCAATGTAGTTTAATTGAGCTTCAATTTAGCCTAAGCAAACTGACTTAGACAAAAGCCCCAAATTTTATATACTAATTAACCGTTAATTATCATTTACCCCTTAATCACCTTTTGAAAAAATCAATTGTCAGCATGATCCCACCCCAAAATCTTCAATGAAGCTTAATTGAACTTCAATTTAGCCTAAACAAACCGATTTAGACAAAAGCCCCAATTTTTATGAACTAATTAACCCTTAATTAGCAATTAACCCTTAATCACCCTTCGAATTAATTAACTACCAGCATGCTCCCGCTTCAAATTAGTCAATGAAACTTAATTGCGCCCTAATTGACCCTTACTAAACCTAATTAAAGAAAAGCCCCAAATATAAACTTCTAATTAGGGTTTAATTAGAAGTGTTAAAAATCTAATCATGGTTTTAAATTAACCTACAATACAACATTTAACCTACAACAAAAAAAAATTCAACAACTCAACCAAAAAAACACAAAACATAAAAAACCCTAAATTTACCTCCACAAAATTTACCTCCGCAGTAGCAGTCGGACGGTCGATGTGGACGTGTGGAGTGTGGACAGCCCCCTGCCCCCTAAAGGCCTAAACAAGCACAGCAGCAGCAGCCGGCAGCGCACAGCAGCTCCACACTCCACAGGCAGGGAGGCCCGGCAGCAGCAGCAACAGCCAGCAGCTTCAGGCTTCAGCAGGCAGGGAGGCTTCAGCAGCACCTCGCAGGCAGCAGGCTCGCAGGCAGCAGGGTCGCAGGCCCACCTCGCAGGCAGCAGGCTCGCACGGGCCGCAGCCGGCCAGCCCGGCCCAGCCGCAGCCGCAGCAGCTGCAGCACAGCAGCAGCCGCAGCAGCCAGCAGTGCAGCACGGCAGCAGCAGCAGAGCGGCGGCAGCAGCAGCACCCGGCAGCAGCAGCACCCGGCAGCAGCACAGCACGGCGGGGGGGAGGGTTTCGGCCGAAACCGTTGCAGCAGCGGCGGAACTTCTGCGGAAGTGGGGTTTCGGGAGGGAGGCGAAAGGAATATCACAAGTTTCGGCCGAAACTAACAGGTTTCGGGCCGAAACCGACCGGGCTCGGGCGAAACCAGTATCGGTTTCGCCCGAAACCGATATCTCACTTACGTTTCGGGTTGCTACAGTTATTAGGCCCGTTTTCGTATCGGTTATGGCCGAAACCGATACGTTTCGGCCGAAACGTATCGGTTTCGGCCGAAACCGCCAACCATGCGTGCAATAGAAGAGAGAGAGAGAACCTGCCCGAGGCCCGGACAGATTCGTGGCGCATATGCATTGCATGGTTCCTCACCCTTTCTTTGGTCTTCCCTTTTTATGCTTCCTTTGGTTTTCATCTTCACGTCTCATTTATTTGTTTTTTTGTTGTTTTTTTTGGAATAACTTTATTCAATGTATTCTTTTTTCTTTTAGGAGCTGGCAAGACCACTGGGTCCCGCTCTGCTGAACCTGCACAAGACAGGTCAGTAGAGATCTCAGGTGCCTTTGCATTCATTTATTCACTTTTGCTCGTGTTTGCAGCTCAGCATGGAAGATTGGGGGCGTTAAACCCATTTCATCTTACAAGCTCCCTTTTTGAAGCATGAGCAAAGCGCATATGCATGCGCGTGTATGAATGGACGAGCAAGGGATTTAATTCCCAATCACGAGGCAAGATACATTTGAGCCTCTGAACACCACCCCTAGGATGGCTTATATGGGCAGCCTATCTAGGTGCATGAAAACCTCTGAGTTCACCTATGCGTGTGAATTTTCTGAATTTCTGTATGTGGATGCATTTCTGAGTTCCTGTATGCAAATAAAAGCGTTGAGATCATGAATGCAAGAAACGCATTTTTTGAACTAGTGCGTGCAGTGGAGTGCATTTTTTTTTCTTTTTTGGAAGAGGTCTGCTGGTCTGCCTTCCAGAGTGGGATATGGGTAGGTGATTGTCCGCTGCCATGGGAAATCAGCAGATCTGAGGTCTGCCGGTTTGCCCGATCGAGCAGTAGGCTTCCTCCCCCTTTCTTTCTCCTCCATTTCCTTTGGATTGCTTGTCTTCCTTTTTTTTTTGAAGGGGGATGCTGGACTGCTTAGAGGTGGGTCGACCCACTGCTCTGGGTGGGTAGACCCACCTTCAGCAGATTAAGGGGGCTAGTGGTGTTTTAACTTCACCTCTGATTCATTTTTTTTATTTTATTTGATTTCTTATCTTCCTTTGATCCTCCAGGTTTCACTCTCATTGGATTGGTCTCACTTGTTATTTTCTTTCCAGATCATCATCGTTTATTTATTTATTTTTTTGGCCGCATTTCTTTGATTTGGGGTGAGCTTGCTGCAAAGAATGGTCAGGCAGGCAGGGGTCGACTCCAGGAGTCGACCCCCCCCATCCAGCAGCATGAAGGGTCCCAACCCCTTTGTTTCATCATTTTTCTTTTACCTTGTTCACCCATGCTTCAGCATCTTTCTGAAATTTGGCTTGCCATAGCACCTCATTACATTTCCATGCTCATAGAGTTTTCTTTTGATCCAGTTCCCAGACCACTGGGATTTCAGCAACCTCAAGGATTGTTATTGTTATTGGAATTTAATACACATCAGCTCTCATCAATTGGACCTTTTTTGTTCAAATGGTTGGCAGAGATGGCTACTGGCATGGAGAACCAGCGAACTTGAAATCTGCTAGCCTGCCTGCCTGCGAGCCATAAGGGGCAGAATGCAGATGAATTTATGAATTCCAGCCATAGAATGGCTTTCACGGGCTCAATTTCTGAATTTCGTGAGGATGTGAACCCTGTGGATTTGCACACGCATGGAGGGTTTTTGCCACTTTATCTAGGCGTGTGAAACTTCATGAATTCGCCTAGGTAGGTGAGTTTCTGGACCTCTACATATGGGTAGACTTCTGAGCTCAAGTATGCAAAATGAAAATGCTGAACTCATGCATGTAGCAATGCATTTTTTTTGAACTTATGTATGCAGTGAACTGCATTTCTTTTGAGAGAGATCTGCGCAACCCCGCCATTCAGAGTGGGATGTGGGTCAGAGGGGTCAACCCCTGTGCAGATGGCTACACAGGGGTGGCCCAGGCAGGAATATACATAGATGTGAGGTCTGAAACTGTTGCTTCCAGTCTTATCCTCATGTCCCTTCCCGATTGCAATTCCTTTTCAGTGGATTTCAATTTAATTTTTTTTTACTTGCTTATCTCAACGTATAGGCTGGTAACCTGGGAATGGAGGGTTGCTATTTGAGTGACTCGCTCACCAATTTTCTCCTTGCTGCTCAATAAAAGATTCTTTGCAACAGACTTTTCTGATTTAAGATCCAATACTTGTTGCTTGGGGTGGGACAGTTCAACTTTCTATTCATCAAAATATAATCGATGCTTCTGTTTTTTCATTCAAAAAGATGCGAAGGTTTGATACTTCTGCTTCTAGTTTCTCTCAAGTCTCCTTCTCTAAGTGTGATTAATAGCATGTGTATCCCAAACTTTCCCTTCCTTTGTTCAGCTCAGCACGTGGACTGGTAATTTGAGAGTTGAACATTGATGTCCGAGCATCTAGTTCTCTTCTACATTTCTTGCTGTCCAGTAAAGGTTGTTCCACAGTGGACTTTTCTGACTGTATGTCCAGCACCTTTTAGGCTAATTCTGATATCTGTTCATTCAAGCATGACAGATACTCACATTTTCATTCAGCTATAATGCAAGGTTTGTTGGTTTACTCTCCATTTCATTTCTAAAGCATCTCTCAACATGCAGTTCATCATGTTTATATTTTAAAGCTCTCTTCAGGCTATTGGGTTCATTTCTGGATCAGCAACTTTGTCACAAAGGGATAGCATTTCAACATCTGAATTTCTTTATTACTCCTCATGTCACGTCCCGAGATTTATGTACAGCGGAAGATATTCGGGAACGTGAACAGCCGGCAAGAGAAGCCTCAAGTGACAATAATAATCAGAGCACAAGTCATTCACAACATAAGATGAATGGACACAATAATTGATCAAAAATCTGAACTTTATCGATAATAACAATTTAGTACATGATGTTGACTCATTGACTAACTGGACTCAATAAAAATGGAAATTACATAATTGACTCTTGACTAGACTAACTACGGCTTCTCTCGAACCATCAATCACTCCCGGATCCATCACTTGAGTAATCTGAATCCTATTCACTAGTACTTCCTAAAAAAGATTGGAAAGTAGGGGTAATGAGCACACTTGCCCAGTAGGTATCTTCGTATCAACATGAAGGCAACATTTAAGTAATTAACATTTTAGCTCTAGAGTGTAAGATAAACCATGCAAATACGATAAAACACGCAGATAAAACCCAAAGTAACAATAGCACGATAAGATCAAGATATACGATGTGTGGTGATATATGAGCAGAATCAAGTAAGAATTTGACAAGAATGTAACTTGGCCTTTCACGAACGAGCATGCTTGCATGTAACGAGAACGCACTTTCACTTTTCACTTTTCATAACCATAAAGGCTATGTACTATAGAATGTCGTGTAATCAAGCATGGAATAATTCAATCAAGAGAGAGCCTCGTGAGAATTCGTGGGTTTCACTTATTTATAAAGAAAGTACTCCCAGCGCAATGCGACGCCAGTAGCATCATATCCCATGGTTTATAGTATGTTTCCGACAATCAGCCGAGGGGACTAGCATAAAGTCTTTGGACACAATCAGCGCCCGAACTGCATCTTCACGTATAAATCAAGCTACTTCCACGAGATATAACAATAATTTCGGCCAATAATTCAATTCTAAATAATAAGTTTCATGACCGAGGTATAGAACGTTCCAAAAATGACATATGATTCCAAAGAAGAATTAAAAAAATATTATACTCCGGCGGCATTCCGCCAGCATAACGGTATATTCATTAAGTTTCATAACTTAATATTAACTTGTTAAACATATGTTGAGACTCCAGATAATCCTAAGACCATCTAGGAACTCAAGAAAACCAACCCCAAGGGTCAACCTCGGGTTAGACAAGATCAGGAACTAAGCGGTCGTTTCCTGGACCGTTTCATGAAGAAAGCGGTCAGAGTCTAGACCATTTCCTGGAGACATGCGGTCGAGTCAGAACCGTTTAGTAACAGAGTTAATGAAATGAAACGAACCAGAACCATGCGGTCCAGAAGGCCACTAGGGTTCCAGAACTCACATAACACTGGTAAAGTACTTTCTAGACAATTGGGTTTGAGAGTACAACAAGCTCGGCGTCCTAGTGGGAATCCCAGGCTCGCGGAGTCTTACGGAGGCCTTGAAGCATAATCCCCTAGTCCGACATAAGGAATATCCGGCGGAGAGGTTCATAAGTCCAAGAGAGTGTGCCTATAAGTGCAAAGTGTAACTAATGGTCACATACCGGAGTATATGCATGTACTTAAGAAAATGACTCAAGAGATAAGAGTGGATCGTGTGAAAACAGCGATCAAAATAACGTTCTCATACCACCATGAATCACGTTTCATAAACATAAGAGGAAATATTTAATTACAAAATTATAACATTTAGGCATGAAATTACATGATAATGAAAATAAAATTTAAAATCATGCTCATGCTAAAACAGGGTGTTTAACAGGAAATAAACATAACTTTGAGTGAAAAATACCATAATTATAGAGTTATACTTAGGCAAAAATTCAGTTAGGCTCGGGCTAGTTCTCAGAACCGAAAAGCGGTCTAGTGCGGACCGTTTTCAGGAGTCTAGCGGTCTATCGAAGGGCCGCTTATCTATCTCTGGCGGTCACCTATAGACTGTTTCTGTTTGTTTGACAGAAAACCGAGAAAAACAGTAAAATAAACACTGATGTAGGGCATGTTATGCATAGAAATCAACGAGAACATACTGTAAAACATGATAGAACGAGAATAGGTCAATAATATACATGGGTTTGTGTATAATGAACAAGATATTTTCTTTTTAACTCAATTAGGGCTAAGATTTATGCATGGAGATTACACTAAATGCACAGACCTAATAAAACATAAAATTCTCTATGTACAGTAGAGGGATTTTATTCCTAACGTCAAGTTTAAGCCGTTCATGAGATAACCTACTTCTGATCTAGGCTTTAGACTTTGAATTTTGGGCAAGATCTTGACCCTAGTTCCGCTCGTCCTGAACCAAATCAACAAGTTCGTGGCTTTCTAACTTCTGATCCTCTTCACCTAACACCACGAAACTTTGAGGGTAATAAGAGGGTACTAAAAGGAACAATTAACTCTAAAGAACCCCTATCTAATTACCTCGTTTAGGACTTCTAACTTGCTGATCAATCTGGTCCGGTCGCACAGTTTCCTGCGTTTTCTGTACCAAACCAGCGCCTTTGAACTCTTCTAACTTCCTGAAGGCTTAATCTCCTAGAACGAAATTTTGAGGGTAGTTAGACCTTATTATTATGAACCAAATATTTTAAAGAACCTACTTGAAATAATGTCTCCTTACCTTAGTTCCACGCGATCCAAATGTAAGGGTTGCACATGTGAAACTTGGGATCTATTTATAGGGTTAGCTAGGGTTTCATAGATTAGAACGAACCTAGAGTCCTAATTAGGGTTTCAATTCGATCCTCTAGTATTCTAGACTCTTCTAACTAAGGGATAGCATCGATCCTAGGTGATTAGGATGTCAAAGTTCTCATCTTTTCATGCCTTCTTCCATTCACGGAATCTGCAGAGCCTTGCGGTCTAGTCTAGACCGTTTTTAGTTCCCATGCGGTCGCCCGATAGACCGTTTTCAATGTTGGGCGCCGAAATTTGAATTGGTTCAAACTCTTCATCGATTTATCCATTTAATTAGTAGTTTATCCTTAAAATTTCGTAAATTGCCTATTTTTAAGCTTCTAGAATATAGGCCAGATCTTTTTGGGCTTTAATTTGGGTCCTATGGCCTATTTAAATGGCCTAATTAATTGGTTATTATTTGGGCTTCCATAATAATGTATTTAACCCAAATTTCATTTAATATTATATTTAATCTCTAATTAAATTTAGAGAAATCCTAGAAATTTCGAGAAAAGTTCAGAAACACCTTAAAATCATCATCATCATCATCATCAGAGCCTTATCCCAATTAACTGGGGTCGGCTACATGAATCCTGTTCCGCCAAAGATTTCTATCAAGTGCAATATTCATATTTAAACTCAAGGAACTAATGTCCTTCCTAATAACATCGCACCATCTCATTTTAGGCCTTCCTCGAGCTCTTTTACTAGCATCCACTAAGATTTGGTCACATCTTTTAACCGGCGCTGAGTTAGGGCGACGAAACACATGTCCAAACCACCTGAGTCTATTTTCTCTCATTTTGCTATCAATTAGAGCTATCCCTAAGTCCTTACGGATGCGCTCATTCCTAATCTTGTCTTTCTTAGTCTTGCCACACATCCATCTCAACATCCTCATCTCTGCTACACACATTTTGTGGATGTGTTCCTTTCGTACTGCCCAACACTCGGTACCATATAACAAAGCAGGTCTCACAGCCGTTCTATAAAACCTCCCTTTGAGTTTCACAGGCATACGACGATCACAAAGGACACCTGATGCACTTCTCCATCTTAACCAGCCTGCCTTAATCCTATGTGTAACGTCATCATAAATCTCCACATTCTCTTGTATGATAGACCCTAAATATCAAAAGCTACTACTCTTCGGAATGTTATGTCCATCAATTAGAACCATGTCTTCCTGAACCACTCTCCCATTACTAAAATTACAGTGCATAAACTCTGACTTACTCCTACTAATTTTAAAACATTTAGACTCCAAGGCAAGTCTCCAACGCTCTAACTTAGCATTTAGAGCATCAATACTCTCATCAATTAAAATAATATCGTCTGCAAATAGTATACACCAAGGGATATCCTCATGCAATTATTTAGTTACTTCATCCATAACTAAGGCAAAGAGATACGGACTTAGTGCAGAACCTTGATGCAAACCTATAGAAACGGGAAATTCACCAGTCTCCCCAGCAATAGTTCGAACACTAGTAATAGTACCGCCGTACATATCTTTAATCAAATCAACATATCATTGAGAGATTCCTTTCTTTCTTAATGTCCACCAAATCAATTCTCTCGGTACTCGATCGCACGCCTTCTCTAAATCAAGAAAAATTATATACAAATCTTTTCTCATCTCTCTATACTTCTCCATTAGCTGCCGTAGTAAGAAAATAGCTTATGTAGTAGATCTATTTGGCATAAAACCAAACTGATTTTTCGATACAGTAGTCATACATCGGAGGCGTTTTTCAATTACTCTTTCCCAAAGTTTCATAGTATGACTCATAAGCTTAATTCCACGATAATTCCACGATAATCAGAAATACCTTAAAATAATTTACATAAAATTTTGGTGTGTTACACCTCATGGTGTAATAATAGATATTGTCACCCAGACCTTTCAGATACTTGTAGCCTGATATGAACCAACTTAGCTTTCTGTTCATCCAGTGACGCAATTTGCCCATTCTTCTCATTCAATTGCAAGGTGAGATTAGTAACTGTCTTATCCAGTTTCTCTTTGCTGCCTTGTGGATTCATCTGCCATCATCAAGGATTCTATCTTATCTCCCAAACATGGTCCTGCTTCTGGCATCATTAGGTTCTCCCCCTTTTTTTGTTTTTTTTCTGACAAGGGGGAATTGGACATTTCTAATCAGAATACACCTGGTCTAATCATAGAAGGGAACCTGCTTTTTCAAAACTTGACAGAATTTTGTTAGATAGCAATTGGAACACTTTATTCCTGGGTGAGATTAGTAACTGTCTCATCTAGTTTCTCTTTGCTGCCTTGTGGATTCATCTGCCATCATCAAGGATTCTATCTTATCTCCCAAACATGGTCCTGCTTCTGGCATCATTAGGTTCTCCCCCTTTTTTTTGTTTTTTTGCTGACTAGAGGGAATTGGACATTTCTAATCAGAATACACCTGGTCTAATCATAGAAGGGAACCTGCTTTTTCAAAACTTGACAGAATTCTGTTAGATAGCAATTGGAACACTTTATTCCTGGGTGCTAAAGTCATAGCACAACCAAGGATGTTGTTGGATCATAATCCACTTTTACTTGACTGTGTACAGGGTTGTCTTCGTTTCCTTTCTGATTTGAGAATGTATGGTTACAATTTGAAGAGCTTAATTAGTTAAGCAGACCTGAGCGCAATTTCCTTCCTGTTAATCCATATGCTAAAAACATTGCTACTAAGCTGAAGAAATTGAAAGAAGAAATTAAAAAGTGGGCATCTGATTGGAGATAGAAGCGATTCAAAAGGAAAACAGAGTTGGAAGATAGAATTCATGAATTGGAAGTAGTGCGGGAAAGCTGGGACCTAACTTCAGCAAAAATAGAAGGAATTATCTCTTTTGAAGACTCATTTTGCATATTGGATCCACGAAGGAGAGATAGATGGAAACAGAAATCTAGAGCTATTTGGGTGAAAGAGGGTGATAACAACACCAAGTTTTTTCGTAAGATTGTAAATACAGAAGAAGAAGAAACTTTATCTCTATACTAAAAAAAGATGACATCTGGATAGTGAATGAGGCCCAGATTGTAGCTGAAAATAATGCATTTTTATTCAGTTCTCTTCAAGTCCGAAAGGTGGTATCCACAATGGAATGATCCAGAAGGAAGAACCTTGCAGGTTCAAGAATAATGTATGCTAGCAGCCTCTATTAGGAAGCATAAGTACATTATGCAGTTTTAGTATGGATGGGGAGAAGGCACCAGGCCTAGATGGTTTTCCTTTGCTATTCTATTAGAAAGTCTGGTGACTCATTTAAAAAAGATGTTATCTTGGCTACAAGAAAGACCGGCAGAGGAAGTGAGTCTTTAATCATAAGTTCGTGGTGCTTTTCCAAGGAAAGAGGAAGCTACAGAATTAAAGGATTTCAGGCCCATCAGTCTTATAAATGGGGCCTATAAAATTCTGTAAGGTCCTGGATGCAAGGCTTGCGGCAATCTTACTAAGGATGTACTGAATATTAGGCAAGTTTTTTTTCAGGTAGGAAGCTAAAAGGTGCTTTTTTCACAGCACATGAGGTAGTTTTCTCTATAAAACAATCAAGAAAACCAGGATTGGCTTGCCAAATGGATTTCAACAAAGCCTAATTAGGTTTCTTTGGGAGTTTTTATGGAAGCTACTGCAGCAGCTCGGCACAATGGATTAGAATTGTTCAACATAGTATCAGCACAACTTTCTTTTCAATCATTTTTAACGGCATGGTTCATGATCTATTTAGAAGCAGTAGCAGCAAGGGGATCTGTATGACCAACCCTAATTTTTGTGATACTCGGTAATATGCTGAGTAGAATGTGTACTCTACTGTCTATTTCTCACCTTCAGTAGTTCAGTTTACCGATGATACCTTGATCTTCCTTGAAAGGAGTTCTGTGCAGATCAGAAACTTGCTCTTCATACTGAAAAGCTTTGATGCATGCTATGCATTGCTGATTAATTATGATAAGAGTGTAGTCTTTGGATTGAATATGGAGGCAACACAGATCCAAGAATGTGCAGAAATATTGGCTTGCAAGATTGATATAATTCCTATGGTTTAGTTAGGGTTGCCACTTCATCATGAGAGTTTCAGAATGGGATCCCCTTTATCGAATTCAGAGGAAATTGGCTTATCTGGAAGGCCAAAAACTTATATTTGGAGAGTGTATCACTTTGATTAATTCAGTACCAACAAGTATCCCACTACATTATTTGTTGGTTTTCTTCGTTTCAATGTCTGTCAGGAAAAAAATTGACAGGATCTCCAGCATTTTTTAACTGTAATTCACTGTCTCAACTTCATTCAGACTCTACCCCTTTCTTTCTTTTTTATGATGGCAGTGGGAAATCAATGCCTTTCTTCTATATAACAATACACAACAAGAATCTTTTGTTTTTAGTAGATGATGCTAGCATCAATCTAAAAAAATAGCAGCGTGAATTGCTTTGTTCATGATCTTATCTAGAACCCTTCAGTGGCAACATGGAGTTTATAGGTTTCTTCTATGCAATCATAGCATAAGGGTTCGATTCTGAAAGGCCTTTGACAAACATGAAATATTAAAATCCACAGAGCTTAGTCCCACTCCCAGCACAATTGAATATATCATAGTTTGACCTATTATTCATTGTGAATCTCATTTTCATAGGGATGACAACTCAATAATATTAATTTTATACATCTAATGCTTGAAATTAACAAAATAGAGTATTTGTTGAACCAAAGCTTGCATTTACTCACACATGTGAATAGAGCTTCATAGTGACAGGGACTTACTCATTCAACTAACAATAAAATATACTTCCTAGAAGGGGCAAGAAAAATTTCTGCAGATGTTGATAAAACATTAATGTCATTGAACTAAAATTGGCGAAACTTTCCCGTCCAACAAACAACATTCTTGAAAGTCCATTTCCATTTGTCAACTGGAGGGGAAGTCCAATTCTAGACCTCTAAGCACTACCAATATCACAATCTAAGAATTGCAAATATTACCCCCTCCCAAAAATTCTAACATTTCATTTCCCTTAATCCATCCAAACTGGAAAGCAAAAAAGGTCACCACACTTTGTGATCACCCTTGAGTGCTTCTATCTGTTTTCAACCTAAAATTTCTCAGTGCCATCAAGAAGGTGATGGATGGAAACTTTCTTCTATCTTACAGAAAGGACAACAAATAAAAATATGACCAAATCTCTTCATTTTTCTTGACCGAGAAAAGGAACAAAGATATTCTCTTCATTTTCTTGACAGCCATGCACTATTTTCAACATCAAAACCCTGAACACCACTCCAAAAAAGAGGACGAACATTAAATAGAAGAAGAAACAACACAAATTCTGAAGATGGAAAACCTCTGTTGATGACGACGCCGAGGTCCTAGTACACGGGTATCGTGGTTGGTAATGTAGTCACCGTTTGAGGTTCCTCTATAGGTGGCTACTGACGGAGGGCAGATATAAGGTGGCGCCATGGCCTAGCTGCTAGGCTCGTCTGGTGATCGGTGGAGGGCCACTGCAGTGGCTACTGGTCGGGTGGTGGAGGGCGTCTAGAGGAGGCACACGGCCGGCTCGTGCTCGGGTGGTACAACACAGATGGTCGGCAAGTCGAGGGCAATGGCCAAAGGACGGCAGGGCGATCCGAGGTGTCACCGGAGGTGGGTCGATCGAGGCCCTGGGCAGTGACGGATGTTGGATAGGGCGAACAGGGAGCGACCAGGCGGTCACAGGGTTGAGGGAGAGGGAGAGATGAGGATGTAGAGGAGTAGGGAATCGCAACTAGCTAGCTAAGGGATGAGTTGAGGGAGAGATATGCATGTAGAGGCCGATGGAATCGCAGGGTTGAGGGAGCGAGAGATGAGGAGGCTGTGGGGAACCGTAGGGATGTGAGTTGAGGGAGAAAGAAGCGGGAATGTGGAGCGAGGATAGCGGAGGCCGGGCGCGGGCACTCTGAAAAATGGTTTATGAATATTTTACAATGAAATTATATTGTTAGTTAAAATAAAGAATGAAATAATTACAACAAATTATAATAATTTGTAAATTAAAATATCTATTACAATAAATTTTTTATTTGTTATTACTTATGATGAAATAACAACTAAATTATAACCTTTGTTACTAATGATAACCTCTTTTATTTAATAAAAATAATATTCAAATTTCATTTTTATATCTCATTTATTACAACAAATTTTTTTACCTTGTAAATTTTTTTGTTGCTATTAATCAAATTTCTTATAGTACAGGGACTCCATGTAGTTTCATAATTTCTTTTACATATAAGGCAGCCAAGACATCCACATACCATCGACTCTTAATAGGTAGAAACTGAGCCGACTTGGTCAAGCGGTCAATGATCACCCAAATACCGTCATGTCCTCCTCTTGATTTAGGTAGACCCATGACAAAATCCATCCCTATACTCTCCCATTTCCACTCGAGAATCACCAAGGGATGTAGCTTTCCAGTGGGCTTTTGATGCTCTGCCTTAACTTGTTGACAAGTGAGGCAACGTGATACATAGTTCGCAGCTTCTCTCTTCATATTAGGCCACCAATAATTCCTTTTGAGATCTTGGTACATCTTGGTAGCACCAGAGTGAATGGCATACCTTGATTTATGTGCTTCGTCCATAACCAACTTCTTAGTATCAGCATGATCTGGGACACAAATTCGACCTTGGAATAGTAATCTTCCATCAGTTGCAATAAAGAATCCTGACCGTTGACCTATGTCATCCTTGATTTCCATCAATGTAGGGTCATTTTCTTGCAACTTGACTAGGCCTTCTATTAATGTAGGTTGTGACCGAATATTGGCAATAAAGCATTCTTCTTTCTCCGTATTTATATCTAGATTTAACTGGATAAATTCAACAATGAGATTAGTCATACCGTTCATGAGGCTTGATAACATTCCCATTGGCTTCCTGCTGAGCGCGTCGGCTACAACAATCGCCTTTCCTAGATGATATTGGATGGCGAAGTCAAAATCCTTAAGATATTCCAGCCATCGCCTTTATCTCATGTTTAGCTCCTTTTGAGAAAAGAGATATTTCAGACTTTTGTGGTTCGAATATACCGTGAACTTTTCTTCATAAAGATAGTGACGCCAGATCTTTAGAGCAAATATAACGGCAGCTAGTTCCAGATCATGAACTGGATAATTTTCCTCGTGCCGCTTCAATTGTCTTGAGGCATAGCAAATCACTCTGCCACTTTGCATAAGAACGCACCTGAGGCCAACGCCTGATGCATTCGTGTATACTTCAAATCCGTCGCCTCCGACAGGCAGTGCCAGAATGGGGGCAGTAGTGAGAAGTTCCTTGAGAGTCAAGAAACTCTCCTCGCACTCCGTGGTCCATACAAATGGATTTTCTTTTCTAGTGAGTCTTGTGAGAGGAACGATGATTTTGAAAAAATCCTTGATGAACCGCCGATAATAACCAGCCAAACTAAGGAAACTTCTAATTTCAGATACAGTCGTTGGTCAGCTCCAATTCTTGACAGCTTCAACTTTAGAAGGATCCACAGTAATTCCTTCTTTTGAAATGGCATGGCCAAGGAAAGAAACCTCCTTTAGCCATAACTCACATTTATTTAGCTTGGCATATAGTTGGTGTTCCCTTAACGTTTGCAAGGCAATTCTAAGATGTTCCTCATGTTCTTCCCTCGTCTTGGAATAGATAAGGATGTCATCGATGAATACGACCACAAAGCGGTCGAGATATGGCCTTAAGACATTGTTCATGAGTTGCATAAATGCTACAGGGGCATTGGTTAACCCGAACGACATAACCACGAACTCATACTGTCCGTATCTACTACGGAAAGCCGTCTTGTGAATATCCTCTTCCTTAATCTTCAGCTGATGATAGCCAGACCTGAGGTCAATCTTGGAGAAATACCTCGCATCGGAGATCTGATCGAACAGCTCATCAATACGCGGCAGTAGGTACTTATTTTTGATGGTAAGTTGATTTAACTGCCGGTAGTCGATACACAGCCTGTTCTACCACCCCAAGGGGATGTGCTGGGTCGAATATAGCCTTTCTCCAGCAATTCTTGAAGTTGCTTTTTCAATTCCTTGAGCTCCGTGGGAGACATCTTGTAAGGGGCCTTTGACATAGGTGCTGCTCCAGGTGTAAGTTCAATGGAGAAATTAACCTCCCTCTCGGGTGGTATACCAAGTAAGTTTGAAGGAAAGACGTCCGAAAATTCTTTTACAACGGGGATTTCTTCTATAAAGATTTCCTTGGACTCAGTAACGATAACGGAAGCAAGAAAAGCTTCACACTCTTGTGAGATGAGTTTACAGGCGTAAAGAGAAGAAATAAGAGTAGGGTACCTCCTATACTTGATGCCAAGGAAAGAAAACTTTGGGAAACCTGGTTTATGAAAGGAAATTCGCCTATTGCGATAATTAATGTCAGCATAATGGTCACAAAGCCAATCTACTCCTAATATGGCATCGTAGCCGTCCATGTCAAGGCATACGAGATTTACAGGGAGATTGTGACCTTCTATGATAACTTCACTATCGGGGAGATAAGTTTTAAGTTCTGTTCTCGAACCTAAGGGTGTACTTATAGTTAAATTCGAAGGTAACGGAACAGGTGAAATTGGCAAGGTTTTAGTAAAAGAGCTAGAAATAAAGGAATGAGAAGTACCAGTATCAAATAACACAAATGCAGGATGCAAGTAAATTTGGACGGTACCTTCCATCAGTTCCTCTTCTTTGGTAGCTTCTTCGTCTACAACAGCATTGAGACGAGCCTATCGCCTTCGTCCGCCGTCATTCTTGGAGGATTGTTCCTTCATGAGGGGACAGTCTGGCATACGATGCTCCCGACTGCCACATCTTAAGCAAGCACCAAGGCGCTTCAGCATTCCTCGGCCGCATGGCCGAATTTCTCACATAACGTGCAAGCCGCCATAACTTGCTTGTCTTCCTTCTTCGCCTTCTTGTTCTTGTGGTAGACACTACCACTCCCGTTTCGGGATCTCTTCTTATTTTCACGAGACTTATAAGAGTCCGTGATGCTAAACTTCTCCTTCTTTTCATGCCGATCCATCTTTCGGCTAGATTCGTCTCCCTTGCCTTTAAGTTTCTCGACCTTTTCCAAGGTCCTTTCATATAAATGTGCTCGCTGGACCATCTTCGCGTAGGTCTGAATATTTTGTGAGCCAAGTTGTCGAATGAAGACGGGCCTTAACCCATCCAGAAAATAGTTGGCCTTTAAAATATCTGTGCTCACTAGATGTTCAACATAAGTAGCCAACCGGGAGAATTGGAGTTCATATTCTGCCACTGACATCATGCATTGGCGTAAAGAAGCGAATTCTGCAGCCTTTCGCTCCTTGACGTGCTCGGAGAAGAACTTTGCCCGGAAGAGTGTAAGAAACTCGTTCCATGTAGGCTGGCATTTTGGAGTTGTGCCGAGGTGACCTTCCACCAAATACGAGCATCTTTATTTAGTTGAAAGTTGGCGAGACGAACCTTCTCTTGATCAACACATTGCATAACATTGAAGATCCTTTCCATTTCATCTATCCAGTTCTCTGCTTCATCTGGATTAGAGGAGCCAGAAAACCGTGAAGGATTTAATCTTCGAAAATTCTGATGTAAATCGTCGGCACCAGCCCTCGCGCCAGCTTGGGCCATATTCTGTAGTGCCTGGGTAAGACAGGCAACAGTCTGTTGCATCCCGTCCCAGTCAACACAGTGCGCCATTGTAAAAGTAAGGTACCTGAGAGGATAATCAATTAGTTAATTCCTATAGAATTAATAGAATTAACCTAGAGAAAAATTTCTAATTTAACTATCTCATCCCGGCTCTACCCATTCTCACATGGGTTTGGAACTTTCTTTCCTTAGTTCATAGGTGTGGGTCCTTAATCCTTGGACTTAGCCTATGACATGACATTTTCCTAGGAATAAGTAAGTCCTGAGACCTAGGCTCTGATACCAACTTAACTGTCACGTCCCGAGACATATGTATAGCGGAAGTAATATCGGGGAACGTGAGTAACAGGCAATACGCCTCAAGCTAGCAATAGAATCAGAGCGCAATAAACATCCACATAAAGATGGAGTACGCAATATTTGACCAAAATTTTAATTTTTATTGATAATAATGATTCATAATTACATAAGGTTGACTCTTGATCTACTAGACTCAAGAAAAATGAGAATTTACATAGTAAGGCTCAATAAAGTGAAAATTACATCATGACTCTAGACTACTTGAAAACTCTTGACATTCTAAGTCTTCTCTCGACCATCAATCATCACTCTCGGACCCGTTGCTAGAGTAATCCGAATCCGACTCACTTGAACTTCTTGAAAAGATTAAAAAAGTAGAGTAATGAGCACACTTGCCCAGTAGGTATCTTCGCATCAACATAGAGACATGCTTTAAGTAATTATATTTTTTAGTGAATAAGG
Source organism: Amorphophallus konjac (assembly GCA_022559845.1). Lineage (NCBI taxonomy): Eukaryota > Viridiplantae > Streptophyta > Magnoliopsida > Alismatales > Araceae > Amorphophallus > Amorphophallus konjac. The sequence continues at coordinate 31,369,899 of CM040119.1, forward strand.
TAAAAGAAAATGCGATAAAACACACGAACGAAAACCAAGTAACAAGATAGGAATTATATAGATATAACGAATATGAATGGACAATAGAGCATGATGAAGCAAGATTTATGAGGTAAAGTGGCCTTTCATTAACAAGAATGTACTTCATAACCATAAAGACTATGCACTAGAAAGTCATGAACAAGAATGTACTAGCAAGCATGTAAATTATAACAAGTTGCCTCATGATTTTCACTCGTCTATAAAAAAAGTACTCCCGACGCAATGCGCCGCTAGTGTTCATCGTACCCCATGGTTCAGTACGTTTCCGGCTATCTGTCGAGGGGGCTAGTGTGGAGTCCTTGGACATTGTCCGTACCCGCTCTTGCATCTTCAAGTTACAGATCAAGCTACTTCCATGAGAAATAATATTATTTCGGCCAATAATATTCAATTCAACCATAGTTTCATGATAATGTAACCAAGGTAAAGAACGTACTCAATATAAGATCATGAGAATTCAAAGAATGATTTAAAACAAGGTCATACCACGGAAGGAATCTGACAACATAACGGCATATTCTTTGACTTCCATAATTTTTTAGATAGCTTTTGAATAAAGTTTTAGGTTGTAGATAATCAATAGATCATCTAGGAACTTAGAACAATCAACCCTTGGGTCAAACCTGGGGTTAGACATACATAAGATGGTCAAGTCTAGAACGTTTCTGGGAAAAGCGGTCATGCCAGGACCGTTTCTAGACTGTAGCGGTGGTCATGGAGAGACCGTTTCTATGAAGAGTCGACACCAGCGAGGAAAAAGAGTCGACGCATGAGTGACATCTGGACAGATGCAGTCACGGGCTGGCTACTACTGGACAGTAGCGGTCTCCTGAGGGCCGCCTCTAACCAAGACTCAGAAAAACACCGGTAGTGTAAGTGCTTTCTAGACAATTGGGCTTTGAGGGTACAACCAGCTCGGCGTCCTAGTGGGAATCCCAGGCTCGCGGAGACTTATGATGGCCTTGAAATAAGACCACCTAGTCCGGTGGAAGGAATATCCAACGGAGAGGATCATAAGGCCAAGTGGGTGCTTATAAGTGCAAAAGTGTATCTAATGGCCATGCACCGGAGGACGCATGTTTACACGCGGAATTTTTTTTGGACGTCCAATTTCGTTGGATAAATTTGTAGATATTTTGACATATTTGTTAATTCCACGCTTTTGGGGTTTATCAGACGATTTAGGGTTCGTGTACTGGACTTTTCCCCACCGACCGGAATCGGTGTTAATTTACATCGGTACAAGTCCGAACACCTTTGATTAACTGTCGAAGAACGCCTTTTGCCTCTATACGTTGTGACATAAATGAGCTTGATTGCCCATCACGGGTACATACTCTTGCACAGAAATTTGGAGACTTCATTTCTTAAACACATATAATTTGAATTACAAGCGGTCTTTCAAGACCATTACATATGGTCCCGATTGTGTAATCGGGTCTTCAAGATTACATACGGTTGCAACTAGAGCCTTTAAATTTGCTTCAGTCTGCATTTGGATCTTTGAATTTGATGTCGTCTTGATCAGGTCGTTGAATTTACTTTTGTTCCTTGATCGAACGGTTGAATTTGAATTCCATCACGAGAACCGTTAGATCGCCAAGATGATCGCTGTCGGTCCGTCGGAATTACTTCGTGGTCATAATCACTCTTTTAACTGTGATTGGACTCTTAAGTTGGCTTGGTGTCCATAAAGGACATTCCCATATGAGGCGGGATATATTTGTAATTTTCCTCCATCAGAGTACTTCTGCGGCTTTCCCAAACTTTGAGATATTCTTGCAATTCCTTACTTTCTTGAAGATAGCCCCGTCGCTTCTCGACTTCCTGGGCATTCTTGTCATTCTGACTTTTTGGAATATATTTGACATTTCTTGATTTCTCGGAGAGTGTGAAGCTTGACTTCTTGGCCTTCTTCGTCTTCATTTCTTGACTTCTCGAAAATAGCCCCGTCATTTGACTTCTCGGACGTTCATCGTCTTGATTTCTTGACTTCTCGAAAATGGCCATGTCATTCGACTTCTTGGGCATTCCATTCCGAGTATGAATTTTCTTGACCTTTCAGAGTTTGTTTGCAATTTCATCAATTTCTGAGTTTTCGGTCATGATAGCTCTTGGCCATGAAATAGATACATGGGCTTAGATGGTTAGCCATAAGCCGAACTCAGGAGAGCGCACACCGCTTCAGGGAAGGGGCGTGGTCTCGCTCCACCGAGTCGTGCAAACGGCGCCAACTGGAACAAGAGCATTCTTTAGTGATTTTGAGACAAATCGTGAACTTGTGCAGTTTCTATACTGAACAACGACTTTCATGCAACTTTCCCACAAATATGGTATTTCCACAATTTTCTAATATTTCAAGGTTTTCTTTGCATTTTTCCACTATTGGGGGTATTTTTTGTAATTTTCCCACCATCAGGGTATTTCTATAATTTTTCCGTCATCGGGAGTATTTCTAAAAATTTCTCGCCATCGGGGGTATTTCTGTAATTTTCCACAACATGGGGTATTCCTGTAATTTTCTGGCCACCGGGGGTATTTCTGCTATTTTTTGACCTCCGGGGGTTTTTCTGCAATTTTCCCGCTGTCGGGAATATTTCTACAATTTTCCCGCCATCGGGGATATTTTTGCAGTTTTCCCTTCATGAGGGATATTTCTATAATTTTCCCAGAGTTTATTTGCAATCTCTTAGAACTTTTGGGTATTTTTGCAATGCTTAGACTTTCTGACAGTGCTATGTGATGAGGGTAAGCTTGCAATTTTAGTTTCCAGAAAATATCCCGTGGCAGAGGTATGTTTGATTTTTCAGGAGATATCCCATGGTAGGGGTATATCTGTAATTTTGAATTCTCATAACATACTGTGCAGCGGCATGGGCTGTCGCGTAACTTCACATGATTTATCATATTTTGCATACTTCACATGCTTTCTGAGAATAAATAGTTTTTTCTTTCTGATAGAATTGCACAAGGACAAAATTTCCTTTTTCTCTATTGGTTAGCAAATTCCATCAGCCAAGGAGGTGAGATGCGTATAGTTTTTTTACCTTCCAGAATGTAAGGGTGCCAGGTATTTATTCCCTTTAAACATATTGGTTAAGGGCATTTATTGCCTTCTCCCAAATGCCCATCGGCTAAGCCTTTTAGAAAGAAAGAAGGGAAGAGGGATCCGTCTGAGCATTCATTTCCCTCTCCTTTAATTCCAGTGTTAAAGAGCATTTAACCTCTTCTTAAAATAGGCCAAGGTGGCAGTGGGATTTATTCCTCTTCTCCAATCCCATTAGTTAAGAGCATTTATTATCCTTTAAAGTCACGGTTAAGAGGCCAAGGGGGAGAATGGGTGCGCAGACTGTCCTCTTCTCAAAAATTATTGACCAAAGGCTTTAATCCCTCCTTGGGTTTCATGCTCATTTACTCTTGTGCAGGGGCAGGTTTATAATTGCAGTTTCCCAGAAGATATCTCAAGCAATTATAGAGCTATTCACATAGTTTTTTGATCTTCAAAGTATACCCAGCATGGGAGGATATACATAATTCCAGTCATAATGATGACAGGGGTTCCTATGCAATATCTTTTCATTTCTGATTTCCTTTATGCATACACAGGCAGAAGAACTCTTGATCGACCCCTTCCTTCTTGGGATTCATGCTTCAAGCTTCATGTCTTTCAAAGAAAAAATAGTCTTCAACACCTTTGCTCCCTGTGCAGGCCTTCCTCCTTGTTTACTGCAGGCCTCACACATGTGTTGTGCTTGGGCTGCTCCCTGCGTGGGGGCTGGGCCTCAAAGAAACTCTCCAGCCCCTGTTGTTGTTCTGCACAGACTTTGATGCTGCTGCCTCCCCAAGTGCTTCATCCGAAGATCCCCGCTGGAGTTGCTTCCTGCCATTCTTTGCCATTCCTTTTATAGCTGATAAGGGGGGACCGGAGGCATGACTTTGAAACCTCCCCCACCCCCTCTGGTGGAATCTGAAAAGGTAAGGCCTCTTCACCTTCTTCTTCCCCACGCCCTCCGGTGGAATCTGAAAAGGTAAGTCCTTTCACCTTCTTTCCTCCTTTTTTTTAATTAGCTCCAGGACGGAGGGGGTGAGTCTTTGGAAGATGAAGAGGCAGAACCGGAGGACAGGCTCCTCCGGTTACCTGTCAACCGGAGGCCCTTCTTTTTTTTGTTGCTTCACTTTTCTTTTTTTTTTGTTGCATGAGAGGAGGAACCGGAGGGGGTGTGCCTCCGGTGTTAACTTCCTAGACTGCCCCTCTGGTGGAAGTTCAAGAGGTGTCTGTTTTCTCCTCTTTTTTTTTAATACATAGGCCAGAAAAACAAAGGAACTGGAGGGGGGGTCTCCTCTGCTGCCACTTAGCCGGAGGGGGTTTCTTAACTTTTTTTTTCCAGGGTTCAACAATGCACCATGTACTTAAGAAAAGACTATAGATGAGAAGGGATCGCGGCAAAACAGCGATCAAAACATCATTAAGACAAGCCATGTAGAATGTCTGGGATGAGTTGGGATTCACCAAGGTCATGGATGAGTAAAAGATCCACATCCTCCCCTAAATTAGGAGATTCCCGGCTAGAGTGAATTTCAAGTGGAGTGCCTGGTTCCTTAATTACCCAAGAAGAATGGTTTATGGCTACACTCAATTCACTCTCCAAGCTCATATTTTCTCCGTCCTTTACTTGAAACAAGGACGTATCAATTTCAGGAAGGGAAAGATAAGAAATTTGATCATCAATTAGTGAGTCTACTTCCCCCTCTTCTCCCTCCAACTTAAAATCAACAGACTCACCATTACCCTTGTCACAAATGGAGTTGGGTTTAGGTATCTCAGGGTGCTCTTCACTAACTCCCTCTAAGGGCTCCTCATAAGACTCCTCGTTGCTCTGCTCAAGATCAAAAGTGATATGAGTGTTGGACCATGGTTGGCAGTTTCGGCCGAAACGTATCGGTTTCGGCCGGTACCGATCCGAAATCGGACCAAAACACTGTAGCAGGTCCGAAACAATTAAAAAAATATTATTTAAATAGTTTTGGACGAAACTGGTCAGTTTCGGTCCGAAACTGGTGAGTTTCGGTCCGAAACTGGTGAGTTTCGGTCCGAAACTGGTCAGTTTCGGTCCGAAACTGGTCAGGATTATTAATTTTTTAAATTTTTTAACTGGTTTCATCCGGTTTCGGCCGAAACCGAAACCGATACCGATACCGAAACCGAGTCGTATCGGTTTCGGACCCGGCCGAAACCGAGTCCGAAACCGACACTGCCATCCTTGTGTTGGACTGGGGAATCATGGATTGATCATCCACTGCCATTCTTGTCAAGTTTTCAGTGAGCTACCTCATCAGGTCCTCTAGCCTGGAAATGGATTGATCATTAACCAAGATGAGTTGTTGCATTTGATTAATCATCTCTTCCTTATGATCTGTGGATGGAGGGGATAGATGAGTGACCTGGGAGTCAGACTGCGATGGAAAGTAACTGGGAGAGTAATCAGTCCGAGAATTAGGTGATGGAGAGTGTATGGGTTGTCCTCCATAATGAGATTGATCGTAAAAGTTGTTTGGATATTGAGCCCAATTTTGAAAATCTTGTTCTGCAGGACTTTGGCCTTGATCTTGATAAGACTCCCAAGAAGAATTATGTTGATATCTCCAAACAGAATTAAAGGTGTGTGGACATGGGTCATAATCAGGTGTGGAGAGGTCTTGAGGCATTTGGGGTTGCCTTGCTTGGTCCATCCAAGATATTGTTGGTTGATCTTCCCAGCTAGAGTTATAAATATCTGAAGATGATTCGTAATCGGGCTGAGAAAACCGTTGGACATGCTGGGCTTGCTCCGGGGTGAAAGGTAGATCATAGCCCCTTGGAAGAACTGAGTGGTGTGAGCCTGGTCTTGGGTAAACGATGAAAACTGGTCCATCATAGGTGACGGGATCTCATTTTGGGCCGACCACGAGTATGGACTTTCATAGAAGGTCGAGCTGTTTTGGGTGAGAAATGAGATTTGGTTTGGGCAACAACTTACATAATGGGCCGGGCTGGCCCATATGTGATCATTGTCATTGTGATTAGGTGGCATGAAGATATTTTGATCCATGGCTAAAAATTGATCAAATTTGTGAGCCAAAGAGTCAAACTTGTTTAATTTGTGTGCCTAATCCATAAATGCGAATTTTTCTCTCACCAAACTTTTTATGTTAGTTATTAATCATTTTTTTATTTTTTAAAATTTTAATTTTTATTTTCTCTCCCTTTATTCATCTCATGTTTGTTTTTTTATTTTTTATTTTTTTTATATTTACTAAACACAAACAAGTGATAACCAAATTAACCTGTGACTCTTAAGGGCAACCTAGGTCTACTAGTTGGGTTTCACAAAGTGGCTATGGCACCACTAAAGCCTACCCTCAAGTTCGTTCACTGGCCAGGAAAGAGGTGGGGTAGTGGGAGGCTCCCCTTGCTTTCGCAAGGTCCTAATTAAAAGTAACTTGCCTACTTATAGCGTTTGCCGTTGACCTCTAGCCTTAGACACCAGTTTCAAAAAATGAGAATAGACTCACGTGATAACAAAATCTCAATGTAATCCTAGGGCCGAGTCTACTTGTTTTTATTAAGCTAGGTGTCATGTAAAATACAAGGATGGTTGTTTTGGGCTAAGGAAGGGTGATGAAATCCCTCCTCTATTTTATTAAGCCGGCTGTCTCTCTCTATTTTTCTCCATGTTGCCCGTCTACTTTCCTGCGTCGGCAGCCGCATTTGAAGAACTCATGCCCACTTTTCCTGTCAGCTACCTTGTGGAGCTTTGGCCATCCGCCATCCACGTTGCCTTGTGTGTCTTTGCCGACAGGTGGACCAAGTGTTGCATGCTTTTGGTGTTGTGTTTGATGCCTTAACAGTTACATGCTTTTGTCTTTGCATGTGGAGATGGAGCCCATGTGTTGCATGCATTGCCTTTCACATTGCATATTGCGAAGACTTGTTAGCATGGCTCTTGTTGGTGTACGAAGCCAGCTACCTTGTGGGGAGCCCTCCATGTGTGAAGGGTGGCTTGCTACGCGATGCCCTTTTGCTTCTTTAATTCCTTTAAGACTATGCATGCAGCTATTCATTACATGGCCATTGTTGCCGACGTGTGAAGCTTCTTCAGCGTGAGCCATCCTGCATACTTTTGTGAAGTGAAGCCTTATCATATATCATATATATATCATATAATTTATCAAATATATATATCAGATATATCTATATATGTATATATCATATGTATATATCTATATATATCAAATATATATATATATATATATATCATATATATCTCTATATATATCTAATATATATATAGCTATATATATCAAATATATATATATATCATATATATATATATATATATATATATCTATATATATATCAAATATATATATATGTATACCTATCATATATATATATATAAACAATTATTTTATTTTTCTTTGTTTTTCTTTGTTTTCTTTTTTTTTATTTGAACTCAGATTGGACTTGGTCGACATGGACTTTTGGATGTGTGAATGGGCTTTGGCCCATTTGTCTTCTTATTTATTTTCTTTTTATTCCTCTTGTTGTGATCTTCCTTTGTGCATGTAAAATAGAATCAAATTTTAATTAAATCAGGCAATTAAACATTTTGAACTGAAATTGAAATTAAGTGTGATAAATACATAGTGATGTATATTAAAGCTCATAAAAGTGTGTTATAACATTAATTAACATATAAAATTACAGACTTACACCCCCCAACTTACTCATTGCTAGTCCCTTAGCAATCCAAACAATTAAAAATTCAGGATCAACAAGAGTTTACAAAGTTCATACCTTCGTATCCAACTATTCTTTCACAGAAATAACCAAAGATTAGGAATCCGGAAACGTTAACATATACTAACATTAGATTTGGAAATTAAGGTGCATGATCAAGAATTCAACTCAAAATTCAATAGCACTAGTGCATGTGTAAATGCTAGAGTCACAGTGTGGACAATTGCATCCCCCATTTGCTTAAATAAGTGCCTTTCAACCTTGCACCTCTTAGTCAGAGCAGTAAGTGTACAAGCTTTTTGTCTGCCTTATTGCTTTGTCCCTTAAGGATCTTTTATTTTTCTACACACATGATGCTGCACTACCCTTCACTGTTTAACACGAACCTCGAAGCAGGCCCGATTACTCAGATTCGGAGCATTTTTCATGGTGTTTTCTTTTCTCTTTTTTTTTCAATTGTGCTTTTGCACTAATTTGATGGATAACTTGGCAGAAAGTTTATAAAAGATCTCTTTTTTAAGAAGTGCAGAATATCAGGCAACATACCCAAAATAGCAGAAGGCTTGTCCTGCATGTTTCATTAGCGTGCAACGTGATTTTCATTTTTCTAAAGTGTACATGAACTTTAAAAGAGATTCTTAGATCAATTTTTCATGGCTAGATTAAATAAAATTTCCATCATCCTTCTCCCTAGTCTTTTCTATTCTAGAATCATTTTCAATTCAAGCATGAATCAAGAAACTCTAAATGGGGATTTCATCTTTTCATCAATGCAGGATATCAAGCAATGACTCATATCAGATTATATTCACATGAAACAAAAAATTTTTTTTTTCTCCCCCCCAACTTGAATGACATTGTCCTCAATGGCATATGCAATAGAAAGATTGGAGAACAAGCAGAGAATATGGTTGGGATGGAAGGATACAACCTGGTGGATGGGGCAAAGTGACGACGACTCCTTCTCTTCTCAGCCTGACAACTGAAAAACAAACACACTAAAATGAAACATCAAATCATAAAAATCTTGGGTTGCCTCCCAGAAACGCTAAGTTTACCGTCTTCAGCCAGACGCATGAAAGCTCAAAAAGGAATTCATTCCTGATCACACAATGCTATGGATTCTTTTGGTGATAACAACTCATTTTCCAAGTATGGTTTTAACCTTTGACCGTTAACGGTAAAAATATGACCATTTTATGGATTCAGAATTTGAACGGCTCCATGGTCAAATGCTTTAACAACTATGAACGGTCCATCCCATCTGGATTTCAACTTATCGGGGAACAAGCGTAGCCGTGAGTTAAAAAGCCAAACCTTTTGATTTTCATGAAAAAATTTCCTGTGAATATGTTGATCGTGGAAGGCCTTGGTTTTAGCTTTATAAATCCTGGAATTTTCATAGGCTTCGTTTCTTAGTTCCTCCAGTTCATTGAGTTGTAGGGCTCTTTGGGCTCCAGCTTGAGTTAAGTCGAAGTTGACTTGCTTAATGGCCCAATAGGCTCTATGTTCAAGCTCTACGGGCAAGTGGCAGACTTTTTCAAAAATGAGACGATATAGAGACATGCCAATGGGAGTTTTAAAGGAAGTTCTATAGGCCCAGAGTGCATCATCTAGTCTCTCGGACCAGTCTTTCCTATCAGGCCGAACTATCTTATGCAAGATTGTTCTTTATCTCCCTACTTGGAAATCTCCACCTGGCCACTGGTTTGGGGATGATAGGGGATGGCTAACTTATGAGTGATGCCATATTTGTGAAGTAAAGCTTGGAATTGGAAGTTCGTGAAATGGGACCCCCCATCACTAATTATAGCTCTAGGACACCCAAATCTAGAAAATATGTTTTTCTTGACAAATTTCATTACCACCTTATGATGATTGGTCCTAGTAGCAATAGCTTCTAGCCATTTCGACACATAGTCGACCGTCACCAAGATGTATTCGTTGCCAAAGGATGGTGGAAATGATCCCATGAAATCAATACCCCAAACATCAAAAATTTCTACAACCATAATGGGGTTTAGCAGCATCATATCTCTCCTAGAATTGTTACCCACAGCTTGACATCTCAAACATGTTTTGAAAAATTCATAAGCATCTTTGAATAAGGTGGGCCAATAGAATCCACTCTGCAAAACTTTCGCCATTGTTTTCTTTCTTGAAAAATATCCCCCACATGCGAGATTATGACAGAAGTTCAAAACAGATTGTTGCTCCTCCTCGGGGACACATCTTCTTATTATTTGATCGTGACCCATGTGAAATAGCTCGGGATCCTCCCAAAAGTAGTGCTTAATGATGGGGGCATCCCTCGCCCCTTCCACTTCTTTTGAGGCTCGGATTGCTCATCAGCGTGCGCCATTGTGTTCGTCATAATTTTATGAGTCTAGTCATGTAATTTTTACATTTTATTTGAGTCATCATCATGTAATTTTCCCTTTATTTGAGTCATGTACCTAGGTTAGTAGGTTATCTACCAAAGTCTTGTGTCATTGTGTTGGTTTGTTAGGCTATTGGGCCCAACTAATGGGCTAGGCCCAGGGGCGCCCCTCTCTTGGAGTGCTTGGTCAATAGTTGTTTAGTCAGGGTCATTTTCATCCTAGGAAAAGTTCAATGCCTATAAATAGGCCCCCACTCATCTCATAGTAACAACTTTTGCATGAATATTGAAATCCAGAATTCCAAATCCCACTAGACCTCTCTCTCATTATCTCTCTCTCTATTGGGGTGGATTCCCCTCTCTCTCTCTCTCTCTAAAGGGGGCGAACCCCATTCTCTCTCCTCCCCACCCCAATTTTGAAAATTTTCTCTCTCCTCCCTTCCCAACCACCTCCACTCCCCACCTACCCCATTAAAACCTCTTCCCATTCCCCACAACCCTCATCAATACTCCCCCCTTCCCAAGACCCCCTCCACCAATCCTCTCCTCACCACCCAACCCCCAACTACCCCTCCCACTTTCCCAAGCACCCTTCCCACTACCCTAAGCACCCCTCCACCTCCAAATCCCACTAGACCTCTCTCTCATTATCTCTCTCTCTATTGGGGTGGATTCCCCTCTCTCTCTCTCTCTCTCTCTCTCTCTCTCTCTTCTCTCTCTCTCTAAAGGGGGCGAACCCCATTCTCTCTCCTCCTCACCCCAATTTTGAAAATTTTCTCTCTCCTCCCTTCCCAACCACCTCCACTCCCCACCTACCCCATTAAAACCTCTTCCCATTCCCCACAACCCTCATCAATACTCCCCCCTTCCCAAGACCCCCTCCACCAATCCTCTCCTCACCACCCAACCCCCAACTACCCCTCCCACTTTCCCAAGCACCCTTCCCACTACCCTAAGCACCCCTCCACCTCCCTAAGCCTTTGAATTTCGAAATCCCCCTTCCCTCCACAGCCCTAGGTCGCCCCCCCCCCTCTCTCTCATCTCCTCCACTCTCCTATTGTTCTTCTCCATCACCCCCACCTTCCACCATCTAGACTGGCGACCTGCAGAGGATCACCTGCTAGCAGCGGCCACCCCGACCACCTCCCCACGAATCTGAAGGCCCAAGAGGTACCCACGGAAGCGTCTGCCTGTCTTCTTCGCAACGACAGTGGTTTCGTTGTCGTCCGAGCACCGAGCTGCCCGGGATAGCCGTTCTCCCTCGACTGCGCGAAGCTCTCCTGACAGAGCACCTGAACGTAATTGGAAGCTCTGCCACGACAAATCCAACATGAATCAGGACAAAAGTTCTTCTACAAGATCTTCTTCGACCTGTCTACTTTCAGAATCAAGAGGCGGAACTCCAATTGGCATCCGTTCGCAAGAGTTATTAATTTCTTCCTCCATGCGCTCGGATCTACCTCCACTCAGTCTGCACCGACCCCTCCTCAGTGTTTAGAGCCCACCGGTCGACCCCGACATCAGCTGGCAGAGCTTCCAATCCCCGTCAGTCTTGCTTCGAAGAGGACTCGTCAACGGTTCCAACGACTCCAGCGGTACCTGATTCTGAGCTCGGGAGCGGTCGTGGCACCATCTTCTTCCTGCTGTTGGGAACCTGAAACTGTCAGATCCGAGGGTCTGCCCTGTTCAAGCCCCCACCCCGACCAGCAGCGGTGCCTGAAGAAATTTACAAAATTCTGGAGTCACCCTGTTCCAGATACGAAGATTCTCCAAGTGGTTTCGTCCCCAAAAAAATTTGGGGGAAGTCACAGCAGCAACATCTTCGACCGACTGTCAGCACTCGCAGAGAGAGGACTGAACCGATCTCGATCTTCATTCGGCATACTTTCCCCGTTTCTCCCCTCCCCGCTTGGCCGACTGAAGGCCCCTCCCTGCGTGGAGGAATATTTTGGTTGTAATTTGAACCCCCACCCCTAGTCCAACCCCCTTGCAAGGGGTGCAGTGCATGTAAATCTTAAATTTCAGGTTCGAAGCTTCATCGGCGCGGCGTGCGGGGTGCATACCCACGCCTCCCCGCTCGCCCCCGTCTCCGGCCAGAGTCGGCGTCTTCACGCCGGCTAGGTGAGCCTCGGTCCCTCTCTTGGCTGGTTTCAATTCATTGCTAGCATAGTATTATCGCCATTGTTTCGTCGGACGGTGAATGAGAGCTCGGCCCTAAATTGCTAGTGCCGTGAGTGACCACCGCGGACGAGTTGTAAGTGAACCATTACATCCCACACCCTTGGTGTGCTGGCCGCCCATGATTTGGGCATCCCAGGCCCATTTGGGGTTCTCCCCAAGCTAGCCAACCTTTGGAGCCTCAAGGACCCGCCTCGGACCCTCTCCATCATCGCCAAGTTGCCTTCGGGCACTAATGTGCGCCAAGCGAGTGAGCTCGCTAGTGTGAGTCCGCTGCCCAACTTGAATGCTTGCAAAATAGGTCCAAGGGTGGTTTCACATCAAGTGGTATCAGAGCAAGTTCACAACTTGTCTCTATCAAGTTGGTCCTAGGGCATATTTATGCATTTAGAGTCCTCGGTTGCATCTCTTGTCCACTAGTATGGCCACCTCATACCGACCTTACCAATCGGCCCTCTCCATAAGTCCAAACCACCAAGGGATGCCTACCACTAACACACATAACCTCCCTAGCCATGTCAACTACCTCATGAAGGCCTTGACCTATGCCAATGAGCGGCTTGATAACATATCGGGTCGACTCAACCAACTTGGAGAAAATGGGCCCACCCCAAGGACGGACGATAGAATGGTCCCTCTCCCACTTCCCACCTTTGATGGAACCTTTCCTAGAGAATATTTAGATTGGGAAGCTACAATGGACCATTACTTTGAAAGGAATCCTTTGTCCGAGGATAGGAAGGTTCAAAGTGCCAAAATGCAACTAACCAAAAGGGCTCAAACTCATTGGGTTAAAATTGAAGGCTTAAGGATAATTAGAAGGGAAGCTCCCCTCACCACATGGGAGGATATGAAGGAACAACTTAGGGCAAGATATGGTTTCCCCTCCTACCCGGATCACCAAAGCCCAAGGAGCATTTCAACTCCACCATCCCCACCCGACCAACCCAAGAACCCAATCCCCTATTCCCCACCACTTCCCACCTATCCTATCCCGACCACCACATCTACACCCTACCTACAAATTCTCACCACAACCATAGCTCCACAAACCCAATTGGGCCCCATGACCGCCCCTCCACCTAGGCCCATGACGACCACCACCCCCCAAACCAAATTCCCCCACCAAACCCATATCCCACAAGCTCCCTTGAACCCCACCACTATCCCTCCATCACCCCCAAAGAAAGATGCACCTCGCAAGGCCAACCAACCTAAACCCCCTCGCCCAACCCACCTTCCACTTCCAACCCCAACCCTACCCCAACCCAGGCCACCACTACTTCCACTCCTAACCCAAGTTCGACCTCACTCACCACCCCGGGTGCACCATGCCCCAACCATCATCACCCCATCTCCACAAGACCTTCCCATTCCCTTGAGAAAGGAGGCCACACCCACTCACATAGGAATAGTTGCTAGCCCGGACCCTCTCCCCGCTCATAAGGAAGCCCAAATTCACACCAATAGTAAGGAAGAGCCTCAACCCTTCACCACTTCAAATAGTCTGGATCTTCAAGAGCCACAAACCTTCACAAATGGCACCATAATCATAGATGGGCCCCTAGCTAGATGGCTAAAGGAGAGACCAAATCACCCCATCATGTCCCATGTTTTCCCTCCCATAGAACAAGACCTTCCCATAGTGCCCTTGTTCTCCTATCACACCACAATCCAAGCGTCCTATCAAGTGGAGATCTTAGAGGACCTTCTCAAGGGCTTAGCATGGCAATTAGAGATGACTAGCATGTTGACCCCTAGGGTCGAACAACCTAGGAGCCTTGGCCTCCTACACCTATGCATAGGGTCCATCACCTCAATGTGCACCATTGGTTGCTACACTAGTGACCTTCTCTTATTCCTCCCTATACCCGATAAGCCCGATGCTATCCATAAATTAGAGTTGCTTATCTCGGGTAGAACGTCGAGCCCTCCATTCATGGCCGACTATCCCATCAAAAACTTCGGCCCAATTATTTCACTAGAGGAGGATGAATCACCACTATGTGAGGACCATGAGGACCTAGAGTTCCTCTCCCTAAGTGACCCTTATCATGACCCCTTCGATCCCTTCCTACACCCACCCACCTTACTCCATGGATGGCAGTATCGGCCGAAACGGATCGGCCGAAACCGATACGTTTCGGCCGAAACGTATCGGTTTCGGCCTATACCGAAACCGAAACGGGCCTTGTCACTGTAGCAAGTCCGATACCAAAAAAAATTATTTTTTTAATGGTTTCGGACCGAAACCGACCGAAACCGTCCGGTTTCGGCCGAAACCGGACCAGCTCAATACAATTTTTGCCTTTTCTGACTGTTTTGAACCGTTTTCGGTCGAAACCGAAACCGATACGTATCGGTTTCGGTACCGGCCGAACGTATCGGTTTCGGTACCGGCCGAAACCGATACTGCCATCCTTGCCTTACTCACCACCAACATTTTCCTACCCCAACCAACCATGTTGGACCAAGCCCACCTCTCCCAAGACCCGGACCACACCAAGGGAACCATGACCATGCGTGAAATACACTTAGGAAATAATGAACATGATACCCACCTTCCTAGATCCTTTCGACCCTTTCACATGGAAGATCAAGGGCCACCCCACACCCATGCACATAGAGGTCATCTCTAGGATAGGAGTGCATAAGTCTTGGCACAACACACCACTTGGCATGATTAGAAAGTCGGGTCCATTCATTCACATCACCCACATGCCAAGTAGGAAGCATGAGTGGTCCCTATTTGGGTATGCTAGGAACCTACATGGGTCCTCCCCAATTCACCATTGGTCTTATGTATGCTAGGAACCTACATGGGTGTCCGGGTCCTCCAACATTCATCACACTCACCCATAAGAGGGACACCTATGGATGCCCCGGTCCTCCCAAATCATTCAAAGTCTTCATAACATCAATGCATGATAGGTCTATATGTGGTTGCCCTGGACCACCTTTGCATACCATACATTGTCCACTCACACCGCATCATAGTGCAAGGCATATGCATCCGAGCAAGGATCAAGCAACAAGTGGTGAGATTCACAACAAGCGGGCAAAAACTCATGGGCGCCACTTGGAATTCCAAGTTGGTAACTTGACGATGATGACTTTGAAGTGGCTCTACCCTAGGGTCACCTCCAATTTGAGGGCATGAGGACTTGGACCTTGCCAAGTTCCGAGTGATTTTGGCAACCTGACTTGCGGGTTGGACTTACCGATGGGTTTTGGGATTCACCCCATTTCTCATGTGACGGATCCGGCACCCTCTAAGGGTGGATCCTAGTGAGTGCCTTGAGCTTACACCTATCTTTGCGAGAGACACCCTCGGAGTGCCACCACAAATTAGCCTGAGAGCCCGACGTGAGCACACGGCGGCAATACTAGGCAAGCAAGATCCCATCGCCAGCATGAGGGTGTGCCCGAGCGCCACTTTGACGAGCTGAAGCGCCCTTCTCTGGCTATGAGCGAAGGTTGAGTTTGGAGATCGTGATTCGCCCGGAGCTGCATTTTGGTGTACTACTTTCCCGGTGGACCCATACTCGACGGGGTCGAGTTTTCCCCACCCCGGGGGTATGATGGGGGCATCCCTCGCCCCTTCCACTTCTTTTGAGGCTCGGATTGCTCATCAGCGTGCGCCATTGTGTTCGTCATAATTTTATGAGTCTAGTCATGTAATTTTTACATTTTATTTGAGTCATCATCATGTAATTTTCCCTTTATTTGAGTCATGTACCTAGGTTAGTAGGTTATCTACCAAAGTCTTGTGTCATTGTGTTGGTTTGTTAGGCTATTGGGCCCAACTAATGGGCTAGGCCCAGGGGCGCCCCTCTCTTGGAGTGCTTGGTCAATAGTTGTTTAGTCAGGGTCATTTTCGTCCTAGGAAAAGTCCAATGCCTATAAATAGGCCCCCACTCATCTCATATGTAATAACTTTTGCATGAATATTGAAATCCAGAATTCCAAATCCCACTAGACCTCTCTCTCATTATCTCTCTCTCTATTGGGGTGGATTTCCCTCTCTCTCTCTCTCCTCTCTCTCTCTAAAGGGGGCGAACCCCATTCTCTCTCCTCCCCACCCCAATTTCAAAATTTTTCTCTCTCCTCCCTTCCCAACCACCTCCACTCCCCACCTACCCCATTAAAGCCTCTTCCTATTCCCCACAACCCTCATCAATACTCCCCCCTTCCCAAGACCCCCTCCACCAATCCTCTCCTCACCACCCAACCCCACTACCCCTCCCACTTTCCCAAGCACCCTTCCCACTACCCCAAGCACCCCTCCACCTCCCTAGGCCTTTGAATTTCGAAATCCCCCTTCCCTCCACAGCCCTAGGTCGCCCCCCCCCTCTCTCTCATCTCCTCCACTCTCCCATTGTTCTTCTCCATCACCCCCACCTTCCACCATCAAGACTGGCGACCTGCAGAGGATCACCTGCTAGCAGCAGCCACCCCGACCACCTCCCCGCGAATCTGAAGGCCCAAGAGGTACCCACGGAAGCGTCTGCCTGTCTTCTCCGCAACGGCGGTGGTTTCGTTGTCGTCCGAGCACCGAGCTGCCCGGGATAGCCGTTCTCCCTCGACTGCGCGAAGCTCTCCTGACAGAGCACCTGAACGTAATTGGAAGCTCTGCCACGACAAATCCAACGTGAATTAGGACAAAAGTTCTTCTGCAAAGATCTTTTTCGACCTGTCTACTTTCAGAATCAAGAGGCGGAACTCCAATCGGCATCCGTTCACAAGAGTTATTAATTTCTTCCTCCAGGCGCTCGGATCTACCTCCACTCAGTCTGCACCGACCCCTCCTCAGTGTTCAGAGCCCACCGGTCGACCCCGACATCAGCTGGCATCCCCCTCAGTCTTGCTTCGAAGAGGACTCGTCAACGGTTTCAACGACTCTAGCAGTACCTGATTCTGAGCTCGGGAGCGGTCGTGGCACCATCTTCTTCCTGCTGTTGGGAACCTGAAACTGTCAGATCCGAGGGTCTTCCACCCTGTTCAAGCCCCCACCCCGACCAGCAGCGGTGCCTGAAGAAATTTACAAAATTCTGGAGTCACCCTGTTCCAGATACGAAGATTCTCCAAGTGGTTTCGTCCCCAAAAAAATTCGGGGGAAGTCACAGCAGCAACGACTGTCAGCACTCGCAGAGAGAGGACTGAACCGATCTCGGTCTTCATTCGGCATACTTTCCCCGTTTCTCCCCTCCCCGCTTGGCCGGCTGAAGGCCCCTCCCTGCGTGGAGGAATATTTTGGTTGTAATTTGAACCCCCACCCCTAGTCCAACCCTGTAGTGTCCCGGATCTTTCGGATCCTTCCTTGTGGGTCCCGGATCTAGTTTATCGGGGTGTCCGACCCTGTTGTGTCCGAAATTTCGTTTCGAACATCTTTCGTGTTCGGATCGGCGCGATCCGGAGTTGTTTCGGAGGCCCGGAGTGTGTCCGCGGCTTTTCCCGTGCGTGTTTTCCGATTTCCGCGTACGGGTTTCGGCGAATCCTTCGGAACCCTGTAGCGGGTTAACCGGGTCGTTCACCAGCCCGCGAGTGGTACCGTTGCGATCAGCGCGTCGAGGCGATCGAGGAGGTGTATTTTTCTATTTTTCGGGGATTTTTCCGATTTTTTCGAATTTTCTTTATATATCAATTCTTTTTCTTTTCTTTTTACCTTTTTCTTTTCTTCTTCTTCCTCCTTCCTTCAACCGTGAGAGCTCCCCCTCCCCCGCGGCCGATCTTCTTCCCCCCGGGCGACCGAGACGCGGCCCCTCTCACTCCGGCAACGGCGTGGCAGCGGCGACGGCGGCAAGGCGGTCCCGGTGGCGTGCTTTTCGCGGCGAGAGGCGGGGCGTTCGTGGGAGTAAAAGCTTCATCCTTGATTTCGGCGGTGATTCGGTGGATTTCGAGCTTCCTTGAGGTAGGGGGACGGATCCTTGCCCTCTTCATAGCATTCCCCGTGATTTCTAGGCCGTGGAGAGGCCGAGTGGGGTTAAATCCATGTCGGGAGGGTCATTTTCATGCTTGGGGTTTGAGCGCCGGATCCGTCGATTCGTGGAGTTTTTGATCGATTTGGGGGCTCTAGATGCATGCTAGGACGTTGTGGGGTGATCCCCCGTTGTTTTCCCTTCACCAGGGGTGGTGAATGGGCGTGGATCTACGTTTTCTGGGCGTGTTTCGCGAACCGGGCTCGGCCCGTTGTCGCGCTATAGTCCAGTGGCGCGTTCTTGATGAACGCGCCGTGTCGTCCGAGCGTGTCTGTCTGAGAAGACGAACAGTAAGGCGGTGGAGAACGCGCCTGGTTCTGGTAGCGCGATCTGGAGATCGCGCTACCCAAGACTAGCGCGTTCAGGTGTGAACGCGCTAGCTTTGGGCAGCGCGACATGAAAGATCGCGCTACCCATAGCTAGCGCGTTCTTCGGTGTCGCGCTAGGGATACCTAGCGCGACCATCCCCCTCCCCCGAACCGTGTTCTTGCGGGTAGCGTGACCTCCGGTTGGGTGAGTTGCGGACCCGGTTGTGGCGTGTGGCCCTAGGGATGCCGTGGGCACCCAGTGAGAGCCACAGGGGCGCCCGGGGTTCCCCGGAGAGTCAGTTACCTCGGTAGGGGTGCCGCGTGACTTGAGGGACGGTTGGACCTCATGCGTGTCCCCGGCATCCGTGCCTATCGTATGGTCATCGTGAGTCTGTGCTAGTGTTTGGTCGGTGGTTTCCGTGGATTAGTCCTTACTTCCAGTGACCCTACCACTAGTCGTAGCTTTCCCACGGCACGCGTGTGCTGGCTCGCCTGGGAGTGGCTGAGCGGCGTACCCGAGAGGCGGTGAGTAGGCTGGTTACCGCAGGGCCCCCGCGTACTTCCGAGTCCGGGTTTAGGGGGAAATACCAGCTAGAGGACAGGCCTAGGGCGTACGGTCTGAGTGTGCACACGAGGCTGAGGGTTCGGACCCGCGCTGACGAGCGTGACCTCAGCTAGTCCTTGTTTTGCGGTTACTTCTGGTTACTGAGTGTGTCTGAGTCTCACGCCAGGGGCGTAGTAGCTAGACACTTGTGACGCGGTATAAGACGTCAGGGGACGCATCCGGTCGTTCTTCTAGTGGGTGGTGCTCCTGTTCACTGGCAGGCGTGGACTCGCGTTTTGTGGGACCGAGGTTTCGTAGTGCGGTACTGTTAGAGTAGTCGGTTTTTCCGTTTATTTACTTTAGCTTGTCGGTTCTACCGTACTCTTGTTTGGTAGGGTTATCTTCTTCTTTCTCGTTTTCCGTGCGAGGTGGGGATTCGCGGGATCCCTACTGGGCCAATGAGATGAGGCTCACCCCTGCTCTTCAGGTGAGGCGGGGTCGACGGGAGGCGCGGCCGAGTTTCAGCGTGGTTCCTCTAGCCAGGGTTAGTCGCCAGTCTGCCAGAGCCGGGGGATGCCCCGTGTAGTTGTACTCCGGGGGATGCCTAGTGCTGTTGTACTTTCTTTCCCGTTGACTGTACTTTCCTTTGGACATGAGACACTGTGGACCTTGTAGCAGTTTATTTATTTATATTATTATGTGCATTTTATTTTAGATTATTGTGCTCTCTCTGTGGTCGTTGCAACTTCTCTTGTACCCCCACACCACTCCTTTCTACCCTTCCGAGTCTACGGGCTCGTGGGTTGGCGGACCGAGATTCGAGACGCGCCGGTTCCTTTCCGGTACTCGGATCCCCGGGTCGTCACAGCTGGTATCAGAGCCTAGGTTGTGGAGGTGTATCGGAACTTGGAACGAATTACAGCGGTCCAGAAGGTCCATGAATGTCCGGTACAGTCGGCGACTGGCTTAGGGTCGTGTGTTTTATTGATTTCCGGTTGCTTTTCTTTGATGCCAGGTGTGTTATGGTGCCACGGAGGAGGACTCGTGCCCAACAGGGAGAGTCTAGTGGTGGTCCAGAGGAGCAGAGCAGGGCTTCAGTTTCCGAGGGTGTATCTGGAGATGCGAGAGCTCCAGGGATGGACGACTTCTTCCGAGGCATGTTTGAGTATGTGTTTCAGCGGCAGCAGGGAGGTCAGCAGCAGGGAGATCATCAGCAGCAGGGTGGCGATGCTGGTGAGGACCGGGCTCGTGGTGGTCATGGTCGTGTGCTGAAGGAGTTCTTGCTGTTTCAACCTCCTTCTTTCAGTGGGCAGCCAGATCCTGAGGTGGCCAGAGAGTGGCTCGATGATGTTCAGCGGATTTTCAGTGCGATGGAGTGTTCCGAGGAGGAACAGGTGGCGTTGGCTACTCATCGTCTTCAGGGATCGGCCCGTACTTGGTGGACGTCAGAGTGGGGTTCAGTGTTCCAGTCTCGTCCTCTTCGGCAGATTGCGTGGCAGGAGTTCGTCACGGCTTTCGAGCGTGCCTTCTGTCCGTCCTTTGTCAGGTCGCAGAGGTTGCGTGAGTTCATGGAGCTGACTCAGGGTGACATGTCGGTGATGCAGTACCGTGCCAGGTTTATCGAGTTGGGCCGTTATGCTCCTCATATCGTGGCAGATGAGGAGGTCAGGACCGATCAGTTTGTGGGTGGTTTGAGGCTAGAGTTGAGGCATCATCTTCTTGCGTCAGGATTGACCACTTTGGATGCGGCGTGCAAGGCAGCATCGGCACTGGAGAGAGATTTGCAGAAGGTTTGAGGGCAGGGCAGTGCTAGTCAGGTGCAGGCAGGTTTTGGCCAGCCGTCAGCAGTGCAGCAGCAGAGTACCGTCCAGCTCTCGGCAGGTGGTTCAGTGGCGACGCAGTCTGTGGCTCCTGTGCCAGAGTCTTCGTCCTTTGGCTCTAGGCTCAAGAAGTTACTCAAGGAGGCGGGCCTCGGCGGGAGATGCCGGGGTAAGAAGGGGCAGTCACAGCAGGAGTCGTCGGCCAGTGATCAGCAGTCCGTAGCTTTGCAGCGTCAGGGTTCGGTGTCAGGTGCTAGGGGCGGTTGTCCCAAGTACGGTGGTTCTCATCCAGGCAGACCGTGTTCGGCGCCCGTGATTTGCTTCAGGTGCGACCAGCCAGGGCACATGGCACGTGACTGTCCGCAGAGACCACGCCAGCCGCACGAGTTTCAGCAGCAGCATCAGCAGTTTCGGCCCCAGCAGTCATCAGCACAGCCGCAGCAGTACCATCAGCAGGGACAGTTTCCTCAGTTGTCACGGTCAGCTACTGTGGGGAGGCAGAGATCCCGAGACAGAGTGACTCACATGACCAGGGCGGAGGCTGAGGCGTCGCATTTGGTGGAAGGTACTCTTTCGATTTTGGGTAGTGCGGCTCGTGTTTTGTTTGATTCGGGTGCTTCTCATTCGTTCATCTCGGAAGATTTTGCTCAGAGCGTGGAGGACCCAGTGACCGAGGTGTCCTGTGACTTGGCGGTAGAGTTGCCTACCGGTGACTTCATGGTCACCCCGTACTGCTTTGAGAAGGTACCGGTGTGGGTGGAAGGGCGGAGTTTGCCGACTAGACTCTATGCGTTACCGCTTCAGGACTTCGATGTGATTTTGGGCATGGATTGGCTCGAGGCTCATCATGCCTTGGTAGATTGCAGCTCGAAGAAGGTCTACTTCCGACAGCTTCGTGGACCCACCTTCTATTTCCAAGGTATTCGGTCTTCCTCTTCCCGCTTGCTTATTTCGGCTATTCGTGCGCGTCGTTTGCTTGATGCAGGTTGTCAGGGCTTTCTCGCATCCGTGGTTTTGGTCGAGCGGCAGGGTCCTGAGGTAGAGGATGTTCCTGTCGTGTGCGAGTTCCCCGATGTCTTTCCCGAGGAGCTACCAGGGTTGCCACCGCAGCGAGAGATTGATTTCGTGATTGAGGTGGTGCCAGGTACGGCGCCTATGTCGAAGGCCCCTTATCGGATGGCGCCTGCCGAGTTGCGAGAGCTGAAGGCGCAATTACAGGAGTTGCTGGCCAAGGGGTATATTCGTCCTAGTTATTCCCCGTGGGGTGCGCCGGTGTTGTTTGTGAAGAAGAAGGATGGTAGCTTGAGACTGTGCATCGACTACCGTCAGTTGAACCAGGTGACTGTTAAGAACAAGTATCCGTTGTCGCGGATTGATGACTTGTTCGATCAGCTTCAGTCGGCCCAGGTGTTTTCGAGGATCGATTTGAGATCGGGTTATTACCAGCTGCGGATCCGAGAGTCGGACGTGGAGAAGACGGCGTTTCGGTCTAGGTATGGGCATTATGAGTTCTTGGTGATGCCGTTCGGGCTCACCAATGCCCCCGCAGCATTCATGGATTTGATGCATAGGGTGTTTCGTCCGTACTTGGACCAGTTTGTGGTCGTGTTTGTGGACGATATCCTTGTGTATTCGCGGTCTGCTGAGGAGCATGTGCAGCATTTGAGAGCGGTATTGCAGACCCTGCGCGATCACCAGTTGTATGCCAAGTACAGCAAGTGCGAGTTCTGGCTCCGAGAGGTGCACTTTCTGGGGCATGTTATTTCTGGTGATGGTGTTTCCGTGGACCCGGCCAAGGTCGAGGCGGTGGTGCAGTGGCCGAGGCCGAGTTCTGTCACGGAGATTCGGAGTTTCTTGGGGCTTGCAGGTTATTATCGGCGGTTTATTCAGGATTTCTCTCGTATTGCGGCCCCGATGACCAGGCTTACGCGGAAAGAGGTGCAGTTCGTCTGGACGGAGGAGTGTGAGCGGAGCTTCATGGAGCTGAAGAGATTGCTTACCACTGCTCCGGTTTTGGTGTTGCCATCTGGCTCGGGTGGTTTCGTGGTGTGTACAGATGCTTCCGGGGTAGGCCTCGGTGCTGTGTTGATGCAGCATGGGAGAGTTGTGGCATATGCGTCGCGGCAGTTGAAGCCACATGAGGCGAACTACCCTACTCATGATCTTGAGTTGGCAGCGGTGATCTTCGCTCTGAAGATCTGGAGGCATTACTTGTACGGCGAGAGGTTTGAGCTTTTCACTGACCATCAGAGTTTGAGGTATGTGTTTACGCAGAAGGACCTTAACCTCAGACAGAGGAGGTGGATGGAGTACATGAAGGATTATGACGTTACTCTGTCTTATCAGCCTGGCAGGATGAACGTCGTGGCTGATGCTCTGAGCAGGAGGGTAACGGTCAGTCAGATGTTGTTGAGGAAGTGGAAGCTTTGGGAGCAGGTCCCGGCCATGACTTTTAGGCTCAAGGTCCCTCAGGACCAGGGTTCGGCTGTCCTTGCGAGTCTGACTGTCACGCCTGCGGTGCGTCGACAGGTGACTGAGGCCCAGCGAGCGGACCCCGAGCTACCTCGTATTTTGTCGATGGCCGAGGTGGAGTTTGGCGAGGATGGAGCTGTGAGGTTCAGAGGTAGATTGTATGTGCCAGCCGAGGGGCAGGTGCGGCGTAACGTATTGCGTGAGGCTCATGGGAGTCGGTATGCCGTGCACCCCGGATCGGCCAAGATGTACCAGAACCTGAAGAGGCAGTTTTGGTGGCCTGGCATGAAGAGAGATGTTGCGGAATTTGTGGCCAGGTGTTTGACCTGTCAGCAGGTGAAGGCTGAGCACCAGCGACCAGGAGGCACACTTCAGCCCTTGGACATTCCTGCGTGGAAGTGGGATCACGTGACCACTGATTTTGTGGTCGGTTTGCCGAGGACGTCCAGTGGGGAGGATAGTATCTGGTTGCTAGTGGATAGACTGACGAAGACGGCGCGGTTGCTGCCGGTCAAGGTCAGTTGGAGCGTGCAGCGCTTGGCTCGTCTGTACGTGGAGCGGATCGTCCCATTGCATGGAGTCCCTATCTCCATTGTATCGGATCGTGATCCCCGTTTCACTTCTGGATTCTGGAGGAGTTTCCAGAGGGCTCTAGGCACTGAGTTGGCATTCAGCTCGGCCTATCATCCTCAGTCGGACGGTCAATCTGAGCGGACCATCCAGACTTTAGAGGACATGTTGCGAGCGTGTTGTTTGGAATGGCAGGGGAGTTGGACCCACCATCTGCCATTAGTGGAGTTTGCCTACAACAACGGCTATCATTCGAGCATCGGTATGGCTCCCTATGAGGCGTTGTATGGGCGACCTTGTCGGACTCCGCTTGATTGGTTCGAGGTGGGCGAGCGTGCCTTGACCGGACCAGATTTGGTGCAGCAGTGCGTTGAGGTGGTGCATCTCGTTCGGCAGAAGATGTTGGCAGCTCAGAGCCGGCAGAAGAGTTATGCCGATCGGAGGAGGCGACCTCTCAGCTTTGCTGTGGGAGATCGAGTTTTCTTGAGAGTGTCTCCCATGAAGGGCGTGATGCGCTTCGGTAGGCGTGGGAAGTTGAGTCCCCGCTACGTTGGTCCCTTCCCCATCGTTGAGCGTGTTGGGGAAGTTGCTTATCGGTTGCAGCTACCTCCGGAGCTTTCCGCCGTGCATGATGTGTTCCACGTGTCGATGCTTCGGAAGTACATGCCCGATGATTCTCATGTTCTCGAGGATGCCGTTTGGCCTGAGGTGACCCCAGATCTGTCCCTTCCGGAGTTTCCTGTTCGCATTGAGGATCGGCGGGAGCAGCGCCTGCGGAACAAGGTTATTCCTTTGGTTAAGGTGGTCTGGCAGCGTCATTCTGGCGGCGAGGCGTCTTGGGAGCGCGAGGATGAGATGCGGGAGCTGTATCCTTATTTGTTTGTGTGAGTCTTCCCCCTTTCTTGTGCCTTGTCCTTGAATTTCGAGGACGAAATTCGTTTAAGGGGGGGGAGGGCTGTAGTGTCCCGGATCTTTCGGATCCTTCCTTGTGGGTCCCGGATCTAGTTTATCGGGGTGTCCGACCCTGTTGTGTCGAAATTTCGTTTCGACATCTTTCGTGTTCGGATCGGCGCGATCCGGAGTTGTTTCGGAGGCCCGGAGTGTGTCCGCGGCTTTTCCCGTGCGTGTTTTCCGATTTCCGCGTACGGGTTTCGGCGAATCCTTCGGAACCCTGTAGCGGGTGAACCGGGTCGTTCACCAGCCCGCGAGTGGTACCGTTGCGATCAGCGCGTCGAGGCGATCGAGGAGGTGTATTTTTCTATTTTTCGGGATTTTTCCGATTTTCCGGATTTTCTTTATATATCAATTCTTTTTCTTTTGTTTTTACCTTTTTCTTTTCTTCTTCTTCCTCCTTCCTTCAACCGTGAGAGCTCCCCCTCCCTCGCGGCCGATCTTCTTCCCCCCGGGCGACCGAGACGCGGCCCCTCTCACTCCGGCAACGGCGTGGCAGCGGCGACGGCGGCAAGGCGGTCCCGGTGGCGTGCTTTTCGCGGCGAGAGGCGGGGCGTTCGTGAGAGTAAAAGCTTCATCCTTGATTTCGGCGGTGATTCGGTGGATTTCGAGCTTCCTTGAGGTAGGGGGACAGATCCTTGCCCTCTTCATAGCATTCCCCGTGATTTCTAGGCCGTGGAGAGGCCGAGTGGGGTTAAATCCATGTCGGGAGGGTCATTTTCATGCTTGGGGTTTGAGCGCCGGATCCGTCGATTCGTGGAGTTTTTGATCGATTTGGGGGCTCTAGATGCATGCTAGGACGTTGTGGGGTGATCCCCCGTTGTTTTCCCTTCACCAGGGGTGGTGAATGGGCGTGGATCTACGTTTTCTGGGCGTGTTTCGCGAACCGGGCTCGGCCCGTTGTCGCGCTATAGTCCAGTGGCGCGTTCTTGATGAACGCGCCGTGTCGTCCGAGCGTGTCCGTCTGAGAAGACGAACAGTAAGGCGGTGGAGAACGCGCCTGGTTCTGGTAGCGCGATCTCCAGATCGCGCTACCCAAGACTAGCGCGTTCAGGTGTGAACGCGCTAGCTTTGGGCAGCGCGACATGAAGATCGCGCTAGCCATAGCTAGCGCGTTCTTCGGTGTCGCGCTAGGGATACCTAGCGCGACCATCCCCCTCCCCCGAACCGTGTTCTTGCGGGTAGCGTGACCTCCGGTTGGGTGAGTTGCGGACCCGGTTGTGGCGTGTGGCCCTAGGGATGCCGTGGGCACCCAGTGAGAGCCACAGGGGCGCCCGGGGTTCCCCGGAGAGTCAGTTACCTCGGTAGGGGTGCCGCGTGACTTGAGGGACGGTTGGACCTCATGCGTGTCCCCGGCATCCGTGCCTATCGTATGGTCATCGTGAGTCTGTGCTAGTGTTTGGTCGGTGGTTTCCGTGGATTAGTCCTTACTTCCAGTGACCCTACCACTAGTCGTAGCTTTCCCACGGCACGCGTGTGCTGGCTCGCCTGGGAGTGGCTGAGCGGCGTACCCGAGAGGCGGTGAGTAGGCTGGTTACCGCAGGGCCCCCGCGTACTTCCGAGTCCGGGTTTAGGGGGAAATACCAGCTAGAGGACAGGCCTAGGGCGTACGGTCTGAGTGTGCACACGAGGCTGAGGGTTCGGACCCGCGCTGACGAGCGTGACCTCAGCTAGTCCTTGTTTTGCGGTTACTTCTGGTTACTGAGTGTGTCTGAGTCTCACGCCAGGGGCGTAGTAGCTAGACACTTGTGACGCGGTATAAGACGTCAGGGGACGCATCCGGTCGTTCTTCTAGTGGGTGGTGCTCCTGTTCACTGGCAGGCGTGGACTCGCGTTTTGTGGGACCGAGGTTTCGTAGTGCGGTACTGTTAGAGTAGTCGGCTTTTCCGTTTATTTACTTTAGCTTGTCGGTTCTACCGTACTCTTGTTTGGTAGGGTTATCTTCTTCTTTCTCGTTTTCCGTGCGAGGTGGGGATTCGCGGGATCCCTACTGGGCCAATGAGATGAGGCTCACCCCTGCTCTTCAGGTGAGGCGGGGTCGACGGGAGGCGCGGCCGAGTTTCAGCGTGGTTCCTCTAGCCAGGGTTAGTCGCCAGTCTGCCAGAGCCGGGGGATGCCCCGTGTAGTTGTACTCCGGGGGATGCCCCGTGTAGTTGTACTCCGGGGAATGCCCCGTGCTGTTGTACTTTCTTTCCCGTTGACTGTACTTTCCTTTGGACATGAGACACTGTGGACCTTGTAGCAGTTTATTTATTTATATTATTATGTGCATTTTATTTTAGATTATTGTGCTCTCTCTGTGGTCGTTGTAACTTCTCTTGTACCCCCACACCACTCCTTTCTACCTCCGAGTCTACGGGCTCGTGGGTTGGCGGACCGAGATTCGAGACGCGCCGGTTCCTTTCCGGTACTCAGATCCCCGGGTCGTCACAAACCCCCTTGCAAGGGGCGTAGTGCATGTAAATCTTAAATTTCAGGTTCGAAGCTTCATCGGCGCGGCGTGCACCCACGCCTCCCCGCTCGCCCTCGTCTCCGGCCGGAGTCGGCGTCTTCACGTCGGCTAGGTGAGCCTCGGTCCCTCTCTTGGCTGGTTTCAATTCATTGCTAGCATAGTATTATCGCCATTGTTTCGTCGGACGGTGAATGAGAGCTCGGCCCTAAATTGCTAGTGCCGTGAGTGACCACCGCGGGCGAGTTGTAAGTGAACCATTACATCCCACACCCTTGGTGTACGGGGCCCATGATTTGGGCATCCCAGGCCCATTTGGGGTTCTCCCCAAGCTAGCCAACCTTTGGAGCCTCAAGGACCCGCCTCGGACCCTCTCCATCATCGCCAAGTTGCCTTCGGGCACTAATGTGCGCCAAGCGAGTGAGCTCGCTAGTGTGAGTCCGCTGCCCAACTTGAATGCTTGCAAAATAGGTCCAAGGGTGGTTTCACATCACTTAACCTTTGAAAAGAATCGATTCTTCTCCTGCCTAGACCACCCTCCTGAAATCTATCTTACCGCCAGGTAATTGACTATATGAGCGTACCAGGGGGTTGAGGTGTGAGAGATGGAAAGAATTTGCTCATCAGGGAAAGAATCAGACATAGGAGCACTTTCAAGAATCACAATCCTAGACAAGTGATCAGCCACAACATTCTTTAACCCCTTCTTGTCTCTAATTTCTAAATCAAATTCCTGAAGCAATAAGATCCAACGGATGAGTCGGGGTTTGGCATCTTTCTTGGTGAGCAGGTATTTCAAAGCAGCATGATCAGAATAGACAATGACTTTGGCCCCCAAAAGATATGAGCGAAATTTCTCTAGGGCAAAAACAACGGCCGAAAGTTCTTTCTTTGTGGTGGTATAATTCAATTGAGTATCGACGAGAGTGCGACTCACATAATAGATCACCACATGTTTCTTATCAATTCTCTGGCCTATGACAGCTCCTGTAGCATAGTCAGAGGCACAATTTAATCTTGAAGAGCGGTAGAGATTTCAATTCAAGAGTAGGCGGATGAGCCAGAGATGGAAGAGCAGGTTCGAATTTTAATGGAGGAAGTGGCTCTACCCTAGACCAGAGTGCAGAAGCGGAATAAGAATCTTGAAGCTTGCTACCCTCCTCCAGGGTGTCCTCAACGTCATCCGGACTTTCATCAATCACCTCCTCAAAGATATCAATGATGTTGCATTCTTCTTCGTGGTTCGGGTATTGAGAAGCCTTAAATACATTCAATGCAACCTTCTCTCCTCCAAATGATATATCCATCATTCCCGTGGCACAATTTATCTTAGCCTTTGCCGTAGCTAAAAACGGACGTCCCAAAATGATAGGTGTGTGCTTTAGATCCTGGGACGAGGCCATATCTAGAATGAGAAAATCAACCGGGAAATAACATTAATGCACTTTGATAATAACATCCTCCAACAGACCCCTTGGTGTTTTAACCGACCTATCCGCCAATTGAAGGATGATTGAAGTGGGTTTTAACTCCCCCAGATCAAACTGCTCATAGATAAAGGTGGGCAAAAGATTCACGCTAACACCTAAGTCTAGCAATGCTCGATCAAAAGTGACTCCACCTATATCACATGAGATTAAAGGGGCTCCGGGGTCCTTCAATTTTTTAGGCAAATGATTCATTAAAACAACACTCACATCCTCAGACAAGCGGATCTTTTGAGTCACCGCCTTTGGCTCCCTCTTTGGAGTACAAAGCTCTTTCAAAAACTTTGCATATGCCGGCACATACTTGATTGCATCCAAGAGTGGAATATTGATATTCACCTGTTTAAATAATTCCACTAATTCTTCCTGTTGCACCGGCGGTTTCTTGTGAGCCTTCGGCTTTAGAGCATCGGGAAAAGGGACCTTAGGCACATATTCTTGGGGTCCTTCATCAACTTTCGCCTTCCCTTTCTCCAGCTTCTTCTCTCCACCCTCCGGCTTCTTCATTTCTTTAACAATCACGGGCTCCTCCTCTTCCTCATCACTCTCCTCTTGGGCCTCTTGGACTACTGCCAACTTCCTTAGTCCTATAGAGATTATCTAAAGTCTTCCCGCTCCTAAGAGAAGATATTGCCTTAGCATTCTCAAATTGGGGACCTGCAGGAGGCGGCGGCTGAGGTTGATTTGGTTGAGGAAGAATAGGAACTCTTTGGGGGAAGCCCGGAGGTTGGTTCCTAGGATTAACCATAGGCTGACTAGGAAGCTGACCTACCTCTCTCCTTACATTACTTGCTGCCAATTGCCCTATCTGACCTTCTAACTTAGCAATGGATTGTTGCTGAGAAAGAATGAGCTGTTGGAGTTGGTCGAATTTTTCATCAAAATTGGGCTGCGGAGGTTGTGGAGGAGGAGGTTGGAAGGGAACTTGATTGAATCGGTTAGAAGGATATTGATGGTATTGGCCCTGAGAAAATTGAGCTTGCTGATACGGGGCCTGAGAATAATGTGATGGGTGTTGAGATTGTTGCGGAAAAGGTGCATTGGATTGAGAAAAATTATGGTGAGCTTGGTGAGTTGGGTGTTAAGTTTGGTGAAAAGGAGATTGATAATGTTGGTGAGATTGAACCGGAGCATGAAAGGGTTGTTTTTGAAAAGAATGATTAGATTGGGTAGATGGACCTTGCTGAGATTTCTAAGAAAAATTCGGGTGATTTCTCCAGCCTGGATTGTAGGTGTTGGAATAAGGATCATAAGGAGGTCTTGGATCCAGCCTGCTTAGAGACACCCTGAGCAGCGAAGATTTGTTCTTGGATGAATGGGGGAAGCTGGACTGCAGTAGGGCAATCGGTTACCACATGATCGGGGCTAGAGCAAAGAGCACAGATCTCTTCATGACTGGGAGCTGATAATGGTTGAGGTCGAGGACCTGAAGAAGAAGGTTCCTGCCTAGATAGCAATTGATCTAGCTTTTGAGCTACGAGATCAACCTTCGCTATCTTCTGCGCCAACAATTCCATTTTGTTCAATTTCTGAGTCAAGGCATTGATATCCATCCTATTCTCACACTCAACTTGGCTCTTCACTTCATAAAGCCCACCCTTCTTAGTCGGCCCAATCGTTCTCTAATAGGATGAGAGCGAGGCATGACTAATTGAATTTTCACTAAGCATTTCAAATAAATCATATGCCTCATCTTCGCTCTTACTCATAAAAGCCCCCCCACATGACGCATCCACCATTTGACGGTAACTATCAGTCAATCCCTCGTAGAATGCTTGAACTATTTGCCATCTTGATAGACCATGTGGGCATTTCCTTAACAAATCTTTCAGCCTATCCCATGCCTCATGGATTTGTTCCCCAGGATTTTGTGTGAATCCAGTTATCGCTCTCCTCATGGTATTGGTTCGCCCTATGGGATAGCATTTCTGCCCAAGTGTCAATTGATCTACCCAAAGCTCCTAACCAATATTTGGCTTTGTCTTTGAGAGAGAATGGGAAAAGAGTCAGCCTGAGAGCATCATCAGAGAAGTTTGAAATTTTCATAGTTGAGCAAATCTGGAGGAACTCATCCAGATGTCTGTAGGGATCCTCATTGATATTGTCATAGAAGGATGGCAACATTTGAATGGTACTTGATTTAATTTCATATTGGGCTGCTTGATTTTGAGGTGCTTGGGTATAAAATGAAGGTTGGTATTGATCGGGTAAGAAATATTCCTTCATTTGCTTGGGAGCGACTTGTTGAACTTGCTGTTGATTTTGGTTGTGGTATGCCATGAGGTTAGGTTGATGGTGAGTTCTAGAATACACTAACCTTTCAATCTCTCCTATGGGTCCTAACAAAGGTTGTAGCGATCTCCTACCTTGCAAATTAGGACAAAATGAGAGAGATTTTTTTTTATGCTGATTTTTTTTGTTTGTTTATTTTTTTATTTTGACACAACTAAGACGAAGAGAGAGAAGGGAATGATGTTTTTCCTTTTTTTCCTTTTTTTTTAGTTTTATTTTTATGCAAACACAAACAAGTTGTCACACAAATTACCCTAATGACCTAGATGTGTCCTATACTTACAAATGGGGTTTCACAAAATGATTAAAGTAAAACTTAAGTTCACCCTCAATATTTCCACCAGCCAGGTAAGGGGTGAGGTAGTGGGAGGTTCCCCCTACTTTCGTAGGGACCTAATTATACCAAATCACTAGCTCGCTTAAGGCGTTTCCCGTCCGACCGTCTTGCCTTAGGCACCGGTTTTCATAAGAGGGTAAGCCCAAATAACACTAAAATCACAGTGTGATCTTAGGGCCAATGTCTACTGACTTTTATTTATGGTTTAAGTTATGCAAAGATGCAAGGGAAATGTGGTTTGTGGATTAAGGAAGGGTGATGAAATCTCCACCTTATCTTATTTAGGGGTAATGCCCTTAGAGTGTTTCAAAGAGATGCAACAAATAGATTCAAACAAGGGGTTTAACATGCAAATGCATGAACAATTATTTTCTAAAACATAAATATGAAATAAAATTAATACAACCTACATGATGCATGACCTAAAACAGGATGCGTGTGATTTCTAATCTTGGAATGAGATTTTTTTTATTTGATTTAAATGAAGAGTTTTTTTTAATTAATGAAGCTATATAACCACAATATTTTGAGTATTAAGGAAATAACAAAAATGAGAGGGGTTTATGGCACTTACTTGTAACGCAATCCCTCGTTCTTTTTTTTTATTGGAAGACTAAGAAAAATGAGAACTTACCCCTGAAATTTTTTTGATTTTTTTTTCAGAGAGTATTTTTTTAAAAATTTTCAATTGATGTAAATAAATGGCGAATCAACTAAAATACATGAATAATATGCATTTATAATGAAAACACGATAGCATGAAATTAAAAAGTTTCAGTGATTTTTTATTTTTTATTTTTTTTCCAGAGTTTTTTTTATTTTTTTATTTTTTTAAAATTTTTTTAATAAGAGATGAATGCAAGAAGTTATAAACAATAAAATAACAAAGACATACAAATTTATTACAAATGAAGTCTAAAATGATATTTTTATGTGTTCTGATTTTTTTCTGATTTTTATAGATTCTTCAGGGATTTTTCAGATTTTTTTAAAGATTTTTCAGAAATCGAAAAAATAGAACATGAACGTTTCAGCCCTTTAGCGACGCTTGACTGCTACAGTTCCAGACTTTCAGCGACGCTTCATTTTCTGAGAATTTCAGGTCCGATTTTTCTCTTTCTTTGATTTTCTGATTTTTTTTTCCTGCAAAATAAAAATAGAAAAATTAATATACAAATATACAAATCAAACACAAGAATATCCAACCATTAAAAATTATTTCTTCCCCGGCAACGGCGCTAAAAATTGATTCGCTCCGACAAATGTCGTTAAAAATGTCATGCCACAATTTAAAAATTTACCGAACTCACTCACTTAACAATTTTAAAATTCAAGCAAAGTCGTGAATACGGGGGTCGATCCCACGGAGAAGAAACATTTTCAATTAAGCATGGAGGAGAATTCTTGTATTTGAAAAATCCGAAGTTTTGAATGAGATTAAACTAATGGAAAGGAAACTTGCATGAAAACTAATTAAAGAATATGAGAGGGTTAAGGAGAGAAATTGGAAAGAGGTAGAAAGAGAAGGACACAATTTACCAAACTCTGAATTTTATTGCTATGAAAGGTGACACGTTCAACTCTAATAAAAATGAAAATATAACTTGCAAATAAGAGAGAAAAAAAAAGAATAAGAGTCAATAGGATGAAGAGTAGTCGCCGTCTCCGCCGTGCCGAGTCTTGGAATTTCACTCCGTCATGGAAGTAGACGCCGTCAAGAAGACGAGAAGAGGATGATCCGCCTTGGGATGTGTGAAGAAGTAGGGAAGAGGGAGATAGATAGAAGAAGTGGGAAAAATACCAAGTTCACTGAAATTATATTGAACACAGGGGTTGAAAAGAAGGAAAATAACTTAAAATCCAAAGATAATTAGAAAAAATGAAAGAAGAGAAAGTTGTAGAGGGCGAAGAGAGAAAGAAGTTTGGTGAAGAACTCATAGATAGAAAATGAGAGGACGAAGGTGAAAAACGTGAAAAACCGGCATCTATGGCGCGGGTGAATAGTGACTGGGTAGAAAATAGAACCTTAGAAAATTAATTATAACTTAAAAACGAAGAAGAATTGGAGGAAGTGGTAGAAGAAGAAAAGTTAGATCTACAAGAGAAGAACAACTTTTATGAAGAACTCAGAGAGAAAAGAGGATTGGAAGGGTTTCAAAACAGAGAAATGGCAGAGACTATCATCTCGGATGAACAGTGACTACACAAAACAGCAAGTTAAAAATTGGGGAATAACTTAAAAACGGTGGAGATTTAGGAAAAGTGGTAGAAAGAGAAAATGACGAACACTTAGAGATGAACAACTTTGTTGAAGTAAGCAATTCGAAATAACGACCACAAATGTATGTAAATGGGCTATGAAGGGACTAAAATGGCTAATATTATAGCAACATTCATACAACACACTAACAACAACCCAAAAACCCAAAAATAAAAGCTCTCCAAAACACTCCTACGTGACTCTCCAAAGTCAAAAAAGAACTCTCCTCTACATCAATAACAAGACCCCTTTTTATAGGGCCACAATTACACTGTTGCTCTCTATATGAACACTCTTACAACTTTTGTTGAAATTAAGCCCACCACCTTCTTTTGTTGAAATTAAGCCCACCAAACATTTTCTTCTTCTCACTTTTTCTTTTTTTCTCTTTTCAAACGTCGGCCGGCTGTCTCTCTCTATTTTTCTCCATGTTGCCCGTCTGCTTTCCTGCGTCGGCAGCCGCATTTGAAGAACTCATGCCCACTTTTCCTGTCAGCTACCTTGTGGAGCTTTGGCCATCCGCCATCCACGTTGCCTTGTGTGTCTTTGCCGACAGGTGGACCAAGTGTTGCATGCTTTTGGTGTTGTGTTTGATGCCTTAATTGTTACATACTTTTGTCTTTGCATGTGGAGATGGAGCCCATGTGTGCATGCATTGCCTTTCACATTGCATATTATGAAGACTTGTTAGCATGGCTCTTGTTAGTGTACGAAGCCAGCTACCTTGTGGAGCCCTCCATGTGTGAAGGGTGGCTTGCTACGTGATGCCCTTTTGCTTCTTCAATTCCTTTAAGACTATGCATGTAGCTATTCATTACATGGCCATTGTTGCCGACATGTGAAGCTTCTTCAGCGTGAGCCATCCTGCATACTTTTGTGAAGTGAAGCCTTATCATATATCATATATATATCATATAATATATCAAATATATATATCAGATATATCTATATATGTATATATCATATGTATATATCTATATATATCAAATATATATATATATCATATATTACTATATATATATCGCTATATATATCAAATATATATATATATCTATATATATCTATCTATATATATATCAAATATATATATATGTATACCTATCATATATATATATATAAACAATTATTTTATTTTTCTTTATTTTTCTTTATTTTCTTTTTTTTTATTTGAACTCAGATTGGGCTTGGTTGGCATGGGTTTTTGGATGTGTGAATGGGCTTTGGCCCATTTGTCTTCTTATTTATTTATTTATTATTCCTCTTGTTGTGATCTTCCTTTGTGCATGCAAAATAGAATCAAAATTTAATTAAATCAGGCAATTAAACATTTTGATCTGAAATTGAAATTAAGTGTGATAAATACATAGTGATGTATATTAAAGCTCATAAAAGTGTGTTATAACATTAATTAACATGTAAAATTACACACTTATCAGTCGTGCCATCAACAAGATCACCGTGAAGTACAAGTTCCCTATTCCCCGCCTTGATGACATGCTTGATATGATGGCCGGTGCCACTATCTTTTCAAAGATTGATCTTAAGAGTGGCTACCATTAGGTGAGGATTAGGCCAGGTGATTAGTAGAAGACCGCATTTAAGACCAATGATGGTCTATATGAGTGGTTGGTTATGCCCTTTGGGTTAACCAATGCCCCCAGCACCTTCATGCGACTCATGACTCAGGTCCTTCGACCATTCATTGGAGTTTTTGTGGTCGTGTATTTTGATGATATCCTTATCTAAAGTCGAACTAAAGGGGACCACTTAGACCATCTTCGGCAGGTCTGCCTACTTTTGAGGCGAGAGTAGTTATTTGCCAACCCATAGAAGTGTGCCTTCATGATTTCTCAGCTTACCTTCTTGGGTTTCATTGTGTCTAGTACAGGGGTCTCCGCTGATCCAGAGAAGGTCCGGGCCATTGTTGAGTGGCCGGAACCCCGCACGATCCATGATGTCCGCAGCTTCCATGGCCTCGCGACGTTCTATTGTCGTTTTATCCGCGGATTTAGTTACGTCACTGCTCCGATCACAGACTGCATTAGGAAGGGCACATTTGTATGACGAAGGCCGCTACTGCTGCCTTCAAGGACATCAAGGAGCGCATGACCCAGACACCGGTCCTTCGATTGCCAGATTTCTCGAAGGTGTTTGAGGTCTCGTGTGATGCATCGGGTGTTGGGATTGGAGGAGTGTTGAGTCAGGAGACCCACCTGATTGCATATTTTAGTGAGAAACTGAATGACGCGAAACTACGATACTCCACTTATGATAAGGAATTCTATGCAGTTGTTCAGGCTCTTAGGCATTAGAGACACTATTTATTACATCAGGAGTTTGTCTTGTACTCCGATCATGAGGCTTTGAAGTTCCTCCATGCCCAAAAGAAGCTTAATGCGCGTCATAGCAGGTGGGTTGAGTATCTCCAGCAGTTCACATTTATGCCTAAACATAAGACTGGAGTGGAGAACAAGGTGGCTGATGCCTTGAGTCGGCGTGCATGTTTACTGACTACTATGAGTGCCAAGGTCATAGGGTTAGAGAAGATGAAAGAGGCCTACGTTGATTGACTTTGGTCAGATTTATGCCACTCTCCAAGCCGGACTCTCGAGAGACCATGATGATTATGTGCTTCAGGAGGGTTACCTCTTTCGAGGAGGCAGGCTTTGTGTTCCCCGAACTTCGGTTCGAGACTTCTGAGTCTGGGAACTACATGCGGGAGGTCTAACCGGCCACTTCGGTCGGAATAAGATTAATGAGGCTATTGAGCACAGATTCTATTGGCCGAGTTTGAAGAGAGATGTTGCTCACATTGTAGCTCAGTGCCGTACATGTGCTACGGCCAAAATGAAGAAGCAAAGCTCGGGCCTCTGTACGCCTCTTCCCGTGCCTGATGCCCCGTGACATGATGTTAGCATGGATTTTATCTTGGGATCGTCACGCACCTCTAGGAAGCATGATTCGGTCTATGTGGTGGTTGATCGGTTCTCGAAGATGGCCCTTTTCATTCCCTGCTTGAAGACTTCGGATGCTTCGAGGGTAGCCCGCCTTTTCCTTACTCATGTGGTGTGCAAGTTCGGGTTGCCTCGTACCATAGTGTCTGACCGTGATGTTAGGTTCACCAGTTATATTTGAAAGACACTGTGGCATATGTTAGGTACTCATCTCAAGTTTTCCACTGCATATCATCCCCAGACAGATGGTCAGACCGAGGTGGTCAATAGGAGTCTGGGAGATCTTTTGAGGTGTCTTGTCAGGGACCGTGTGGGGATTGGGATCTCATGTTACCACTGGCTGAGTTTGCATATAATGATTCGGTAAATAGGTCTATCAGTATGAGTCCGTTTGAGATTGTCACAGGTCGTAGACCTAAGAAGCCAGTGGATCTTGTTCCCATGCCCATTCATGCACGAGTGTCGGAGTCTACAGAGTCATTTGCTAGGCATGTTAAGAGTCTGCATGACGACATCCGTCGTCACATTGAGGCCAGCAATGCATGGTACAAAGAGTTAGCCGATGCCCACCGAGAGTTCCAAGAGGGTGAATATGTCATGATCAGGGTTAGACCTGAACGGTTTCCCTATGGAACCGAAAAGAAATTGCAAGCTCGCGGAGTCGGTCCATTTAGAGTGTTGAAACGCGTTGGATCCAATGCGTATGTTGTGGACCTGCCTGAGGAATATGATATAAGCTCTACTTTTAATGTATCGGATCTAGTTGCTTATAGGGACCCAGCGGTGATCCCTAGTGAGCCTTTCGAGCCATCTCCTCCCATTGAGAGTGATCCCACACCTGAGTGTCCACCACCAGCCCCCTTTTCACGGCAGCGAGAGCATATAGATCATATACTGGATGAGCAAGTGACTATTACCAGGAGTGGATCCTACCCGCGCTACCTAGTGCGATGGAGAGGGCGACCCGGCACCGAGGATACTTGGATCACCCGGGCTGAGTTGCATAGGATAGATCCGGATCTACTGGAGCGCTACCAGAGCGATGCAGACCGTTACTCGACAAGGTCGAGTTTCTCCCACCCGGGGAGAATTGGTGCAAACATCAGAGCGAGCGAGAAGCACAAATCGGCGAGCCACCAGTACCGTACGCGGAGCACCACTCGAGCTACATCGGCTTCCCTTTGGCTCGGAGATAGTCTGGAGTCTCCGCCTTGAGTTTGGATACTTTTTAGCATTTATTTGCATTGTATTTGGGCTTGTAATGTGTGTTTTACTTGGGTTTTCATTTGGGCTCCTTTGTAAGGCTCTTAATAAGCCATTTGGGTTAAGCCATTTAGAGTCCATTAAGGGGTGTGGCCATATTGGACCATAAGGCTTCATAATGGATCTTTAAGTCACTTAAGGCCCAATTGGGCTTCTCCCTCTCATGGGCCACCTAGGTTGGAAGGTCCATAAGCTATTATGGGTTCATGGGCCTGTTGGATGGCCTTGGCCCATACTTGGCCCAAGTTTGGCCCATGGCCCCCTCTTTTGGATGTATTAGGCTAGTTTTATTATTTTCTTTTCTTCCTTTGACCACATGTGTAAAAATGGGATTTGGCCTCCCTTAATTACCCCTCCCTAAACCTAGATCTGAGGGTAAGAAGGGTCATTTGGCTAGGGTGGCCAACTCATATAAAACCTTTGTATTTTTATTTTTCCATAGAATGAATTAATACACAAAATTTCAGCAATTTCTTGGAGCTCCAAGAGGGTGCGCAACCCTTCTTTCTCCTCTCCCTTTCTTGCAGCTGTGAAGGCTGCTCTCTGAGGTGGGAAGCCTCTCTATCAAGCCTCTTCTGAGTGGGAAGCTCAGATCTACCGTCGCCGCCACCACCGAGCCGCCGTTGCACCGCCACCGCCGCCTCGCCGGAATCCTGCCTCCACCATCTAGCAGGCTAAAGGAGGAATTTTTGCTCTCAACCTCATCATCTGTTGGGTTCCAAATTTTAAGGGTGAGTTCCAGAGGTCAATCCCACGTCCCATAAAAAATTTTCAATTTTCTAGCCTTCGTTTTTCATTTTTCCCATCTGGTGTTTCCCAACCCTCCAGATCTGCAAGGTTTCTGTCTTCTGTCACAGCAACCTGGTAGTTCGTCCATGAACCCACCTTCCCCATGTCTGAACGAGCTATAATTTTTATTGGGGATTCTGTCTACCCAAGCCCTCTTCCATGAATTTTTTTGAGATTTATAGATCACGTTTACATTTTCTTAAAATCTCTGTCAAATCCCAAATCTGTTCTGTCTGCCACTGTCCAGATCCGACCACCCAGCGTTAAAAAGTTCTTTTTTCCAACCAAACCTTCACCATAAATTCCACAAAAAATATTCTCATCTTCCCCACTCTCCCCTCTCCAACTTTCATGAAGAACTCAACACCTAGATCCATCGTTTGAGTCGCGGTCAATGCCAACTCTCAGGAAATTCCACTTCTGCCCGGCCAGATCTGAGATAGAGATCAGTCATGTTCTAACTTCCACCATCAGAAATACGGCCTCTACAAAATTTCTAGAACAACAGAGGGTCGAAGGGTTTCGAGTCAGCTTTCCAACGGCACCGGTTTCACACCGATCCGATGTCGGTGCTGGTCGCAGAACCTTCTGTCGCCTGAGCGCGCGGGTCTGAAACAGAGTTTCAGATCCGTGGGCAACAACTCCAACAAGTGAAGATCGGAGCCGATCGGACTCCTCCCAGTGTTCCAGTCCGGCCGCCGTCCAGGGGACCGCCCCTCCAGGTGTCCCATCCACAACGGGACCCACCCCGTCAGATCCGGAGGACCGACAGTACGTGGGCCCCGCAGACCCGCCGAACGCGCCGTCTGGACAGCACCAACTTGCGGCTTTCGGCACCAACGGAGCGACCCAAGATGCTGCCCGTCAACCCAAATCCCGATACTCCTGGGCCCCACATGTGACCTGTTACCTCCCTGCGTGGAGTGGGTCAAAATTTTGTACCACAGTGAAAATTGTTAATCAGGAGTACGGATTTGGCCGGGGTTGTCTTCCCCACGCCGGGTGCGTGGTAACGATCTCACCTTCTCATCATTTGCTTACTTATATGATTATATGCCGCTGCTGAATGCATGTTGGATGGCCTTTGCCCATACTTGGCCCAAGTTTGTCCCATGAAGGGGGTGCCCCCTCTTTTGGATGTATTAGGCTAGTTTGATTATTTTCTTTTCTTCCTTTGACCACATGTGTAAAAATGGGATTTGACCTCCCCTAATTATCCCTCCCTAGCCCTAGATCTGAGGGTAAGAAGAGTCATTTGTCTAGGGTGGCCAACTCATATAAAACCTTTGTATTTTTATTTTTCCATGGAATTAATACACAAAACTTCAGCAATTTCTTGGAGCTCTAAGGGGGGTGCGCAGCCCTTCTCTCTCCTCTCCCTTTCTTGCAGCTGTGAAGACTGCTCTCTGAGGTGAGAAGCCTCTCTATCAAGCCTCTTATGAGTGGGAAGCTCAGATCTACCACCGCCGCCGCCACCGAGCCGCCGTTGCAACGCTACCGACGCCTCGTCGGAATCCTGCCTCCACCATCCAGCAGGCCAAAGGAGGAGTTTTTGCTCTCAACCTCGTGATCTGTTGGGTTCCAAATTTTGAGGGTGAGTTCCAGAGGTCAATCCCACGTCCCATATAAATTTTCCAATTTTCTAGCCTTCGTTTTCCATTTTTCCCATCTGGTGTTTCCCAACCCTCCAGATCTGCCAGGGTTCTGTCTTCTGTCACAGCAACCCGGTAGTTCGTCCATGAACCCACCTTCCCCATGTCTGAACGAGCTATAATTTTCTGTTTGCGACGTACATCACTTAGAAACTCTTAGTGTCGGGCCACAGTGTCTCTACTGTTCGTATGTTGCTGGTCACGTCTGCACTTAGAGTCCGATCCGACAAGTGAAGATCGGAGCCCATCGGACTCCTCCCGGTGTTCCAGTCCGGCCGCCGTCCAAAGGACCGGCCGCCGGACTCCTCCCGGTGTACATCACTTAGGAACTCTGTTTGAGACGTACATCACTTAAGAACTCTTAGTGTCGGGCCACAGTGTCTCTACTGTTCGTATGTTGCTGGTCGCGTCTGCACTTAGAGTCCAATCCGACAAGTGAAGATCGGAGCCCATCGGACTCCTCCCGGTGTTCCAGTCCGGCCGCCGTCCAAAGGACCGCCTGTAATGCCCCGGATTTTTCGGATCCTTGTTCATGGGTCCCGGATCTGGTTTCTTGGAGTGTCCGACTCCGTTGTGTCCGAAATTTCGTTTCGGACATCTTTCGTGTTCGGATCGGCGCGATCCGGAGTTGTTGCGGAGGCCCGGAAGCGTTCGCGGCTTTTCCGCGTGTGTTTTCCGATTCCCGGTGTGTGTTTCGGTAATTCCTTCGGAACCTCGTTACGGGTGAACCGGGCTGTTCACCAGGGAGCGAGTGGTACCGTTGCGATCGGTGTGTTCCGAGGATCGCGGAAACGCGATTTTCTATTTTTCTGGCATTTTTGGGAATTTACGGATTTTCCTATATATTGACCACCTTTTCTCTCCCCTCTCATTTCTCTCTTCCCTCCCTCTCTCTTCTCTCACGTTCTCTCCTCTCCCCCTCTCACTCCGGGCGGCCAACGGAGGCGGCGAGGGCGGGGCGGCGTGGCTCGTGGGGCGTGGAGCGACGGGTACGGGACGAGGATCGCGATGGTGGAGGCGGTTCGTGGGATCGTGAACCGGCGAGGGTTTAAATGGCGTTTCTTCGTGGATCGGCGTCCACGGCGCGTCGAATCTTCGGTGGAGGTAGGGAGATGGACCCTCGACCCGCGTACTTCATTTCCCGCGAGTTTTGTAGGCCGTGGTGAGCCGAGCGGGCTAAACGGGGCAATTTGGAGAAAATGCATGTTTTTGAGGTGTGAGCCGGATCTCTCGTTTTACCGTGTTTTTGGGCGATCCAGTGGTTTAGATGCATGACTAGGGGCTTGGGGAAGGTTTCCCCTTTTGTTTCCCCTTCACCTGGGGGTGAATGGAGCATGGAATGGTTTTTCCCGCGGTTTCCACCGTTTTCGGGCGCGGACTGAGAACGCGCTATGCTCCAGTAGCGCGTTCTTGATGGTCGCGCTGCCATGAACAGTAGGGCGGTTCCGATCACGCTATGGGGTCCTAGCGCGATCTGCCTTGTCGCGCTAGGGGTTCCTAGCGCGCGCTAGGAGGCCCTAGCGCGATCTTCCCTGTCGCGCTAGGGGTCCTAGCGCGTTCTTCCTTGTCGCGCTAGGGGTCCCTAGCGCGATCTGTCCTGTCGTCTGGTGTTCCTCTTGGGCCGTGTGTGTCCCGGACACCCCGTGGAGTTCCGTGACCGTGTCTTTGGGTGTCCGAGGTTCCGTTTACCTTGATTAGCGTGCCCGTGGCTTGGTGGGTCCGGGTGACCCCAGGCGTTTCGGGTTTTCGTGTTCTCGCTCGATCGAGTCACCGTGTATCGGTGTGCGCGGTGGAGTTCCCCCGCATGTCGTGAGTCTTCCTGGAAGATGATCCCCGAGTGGGTCATGTGTTTGGCCGTGGGCGGTGCGCCCGTTTCTTCTCCGACCGTGGTCACCGTGCGATGGTGCTGGTACGTGGGACGGCCCCCGTACTTCGTCAGGTTCGGACGTTGTTTTCCGTTGTCTTGAGAGTCTACTCTCTCAATGATCCTCCACTAGTCGTAGCTTCCTGCGCACGCATGTGGGAGTGGTGGAGAGCGCGACCCGGTGAGACGCGGTTTTTAGGCTGGTTTCCGTCGGCCCCTTGCCTTTGCCACCAGAGTCCGGTGGGGGGGAAAACCAGCTAGAGGACCCGACCTAGAGCAGATGGTCTGTGTGTGCACACGTAGTTGGGGGCTTAGGACACGCGCTGACGAGCGTGACCCCAGCTAGTCCTTGTTGTGGTACTGGTTACTGTGTGTGTCTGAGTCTCACGCCTAGGGCGTCGTAGCTAGACACTTGTGACGCGGTGTAAGACGTCAGGGGACGCATCCGGTCGTTCTTCTAGTGGGAGGTACTCCTGTTCTGGACAGAGAGTGACAGACTGTCAGTCGCATGACTTCGACCTTCGGGTTTTTGGTCGCGTTGACCGTTGAGTTTCGGTTGTCTCGCTGTGGCACGTGTGTCGATTTTTGTACCGTGTGACTGGTTCTAGTGTAGTTTGGTAGCCCTTGGCCGTGAGTCTGGGGTGTGTTCTGGTACAGTAGGAGTAGCTGTAGTGCCGAGGTTTTGCCGACCACCGTAGTTACTTTCCTGCTTTCGTAGTTACTTCTTTCCGTTGCTGTCTTGCTAGCGTAGCTTTCCTTCTGCCGTTGTTTCTCAGTTGGGGTTCCGCGGGATCCCTACTGGG
Organism: Amorphophallus konjac; assembly: GCA_022559845.1. NCBI lineage: Eukaryota > Viridiplantae > Streptophyta > Magnoliopsida > Alismatales > Araceae > Amorphophallus > Amorphophallus konjac. The sequence continues at coordinate 31,413,072 of CM040119.1, forward strand.
CCAGTGATAGGAGGCTCACCCCTGCGTTTCAGGTGCGGCGGTTCTGTCTCGAGGTTCGAGGGTGCTGTGCGAGGTTCTTAGTTGCCAGCTTGCCGGGCCGAGTGTTCACTTGGCATGTGGTACGTTTTTACTGCTTTAGACTGTACTTTCTGTTGGACTGGACTCTGTTGCAGTTGTAGTTGTTAAATTCTGTTAATTGTTGAATTGTTCTACTTTATTTCCTATTTCTTTGTACCTCCACACTCCTTTTTAGCCCTTCCGAGCCTCCCGCTCGTGGGCGGCGGGCCGGGATTCGAATGGTATCGGGTTCCTCCCGGTATCCGGATCTCGGGTCGTCACAGTTGGTATCAGTGCGTGGTTGTAGACGTACATGGGAATTCGAGATATTGCAGTGATCAGAGTCCGTAAGGTCCAGTACAGTCGGCAGCTGGCATAGGGTTTCGTGCATGTTTTCGCTTAGTTTCTCGCTTGAGAGCTTGAGTGCGCTGTGCGGCGCTGTGAAGGTGGTTGCTGTTCACGGCTTTCGTGCCGGCGTGGGGTCTGCGGATCGAGGTCGAGAGCTTTCTCCCTTGGGTGGTGGCCCCGATTGTGTTGTGTTGGGCAGAGGTTGCCGGCGGGTGTGTTGCTGTGGTGCTGCGTTCGGGGAATTGCAGCGATGGTGCATCGAGAGATGTTGTGATCATGGTCCGACGTGACACTTGCTGAGTGTGTCGGAGGCGCTGACCTGACGTGGTGATGGTTTTCTTGGTGTTGGAAGGTGCTGTTCCCAGCATGTGTGAGGCTCGAGGTCAGGTCGAGTGTGGAGTTTTCCTTCCGTTGGTCGGAGGTGTGATTGAGTTCTCCTTTGGTTGGAGAGAATCGTGTTTGGCTAAGGTTCGTCGTGTTGCACTGTGTGTCCGGATTGGTTGGCCTTCGTGCGCCATGAAGTCCGTGCGAGATGCGTCCCGCGTTTTGGCAAGGTGATTGCTTGTGAGAAGCGTTGCCCGTTCCCTGATGTGTAAGGGTGTTGGCGCTGTTCCGGAAGGATGAGTGTCAGCTGGGCGGTGTTTTTGAGATTTGCGGTTGGTGTCGCGGTTCCCGATGTGTGGAGGATCGGAGTCTGCGGGGTTGCAGATGGTTGTCGAGATGGTGGATCTCGAGTTGGCGTTGTGGTGGTTGTGCGTGTGGATCAGAGTGCGTGGATCGTAGCGTTGGTTGCTGCGGGTGGATTTCTGAGGAAGTGCAGAGCAGCGGAGGATTGGTTCATCGGTGTGTGTTGTCTCCGGCGACGTGAGACGTGTTGTTGCCGTGCCGTCGCTTGAGATATTGTGGTTCATGGCACTGGCAGGTGGAGAGTTGGGGAAATGTGCTGGCGAGGTTGCCGCATGAGTACCCTGTTCTTGCGTTGGAGGTTGCGTTCGTGGATGAGATCGTGTTTTGGAGAAGTGTGCCGTAGATCGTAAGAGGTTGTGTGTCCCGTGGCTCTGTGATAAGAGCGGGAGTCGGGATTGGCAGGCATCCTCTTGGATTAATTGAGATGGAGGTTTTGATGAGATAGGATTCGATGAGATAGGACGGTGGTCGATGCCTGTGTGTGGTGGTCTCTGATGAGACGTTGACGTGGGATATTGATCCTCCGTCTGCGACCAGCAAGGGAGGATTCCCCGTAAGTCTGAGTCGAGTGACGTGAAGACCGAGGAGAGATGGAGTCTTTGGGTCCCGCCGTGCTCCCCTGAAGGGTAGAGTTGGCGCGGGGATCCATCTGGATATAGTGGTGGTCTGTGCGAGAGTCAACGGATGGCTTGCCGAGGTTTGGAATGTTCCCTTCGGATCTGGTGGAGGACCAAGAAAGAAGGAAGAACCTGAGCAAGCGGAGGTTTCCTGTTGACAAATGTCTGGTGACCAGTGGATGGTCTTTCATAGACAGAAGATGCTGGCTGTAGGGGCTCGAGAATGGAGAGAGCCGAGTGCCAGCGAGGCCTTTGGTGGCCGTTTATGAGATGCGTTTTTCCAGATGGGATCTGAGCTTTGTCGAAGTTTGAGTTCTGAGAGAGTTGGTCCCGTGCTGTCCTTGGTATTTGGCTTGCCTGGGGTGAGCTCGTGGAAGCTCAGTGATTGGTTGCCCCTGGTGCAGGGTGTGAGATCGATCAGCGGTTGTGAAGCTGGCGTTTGGTTGGTCCGCCGAGCGTGGGCGTTGACTGGTGGATTGGTCCTTGTGGCGAGGATTGCGTTCCCTCGGTGAGCGAGAGGGTGGCAGTGATGCCGTGGGTGTTTTTCGTTGTGTCTGAGGTGATACCAGACTTGTGCCCTTGTGTTATGCCTGCTCTGGTGGCCGGTGTGTGCGCAGTGTGCAGAGCATGGCATTGTTCGTGATTATGGTCTGGCTGTATCCCTCATGATCGGTGCTTTTGCGAGAATTGAGATTTTTCTGTGTTGGGGCCCTGGCAGCGTTGTCAGTTAGTGGAGGCGTTCTTCCCCTGTGACTTGGTGCTAGTCCTGAATTTCGAGGACGAAATTTCTTTAAGGGGGGGAGGGCTGTAATGCCCCGGATTTTTCGGATCCTTGTTCATGGGTCCCGGATCTGGTTTCTTGGAGTGTTCAACTCCGTTGTGTCCGAAATTTCGTTTCGGACATCTTTCGTGTTCGGATCGGCGCGATCCGGAGTTGTTGCGGAGGCCCGGAAGCGTTCCGCGGCTTTTCCGCGTGTGTTTTTCGATTCCCGGTGTGTGTTTCGGTAATTCCTTCGGAACCTCGTTACGGGTGAACCGAGCTGTTCACCAGGGCGCGAGTGGTACCGTTGCGATCGGTGTGTTCCGAGGATCGCGGAAAAGTGATTTTCTATTTTTCTGGCATTTTTGGGAATTTACGGATTTTCCTATATATTGACCACCTTTTCTCTCCCCTCTCATTTCTCTCTTCCCTCCCTCTCTCTTCTCTCACGTTCTCTCCTCTCCCCCTCTCACTCCGGGCGGCCGACGGAGGCGGCGAGGGCGGGGCGGCGTGGCTCGTGGGGCGTGGAGCGACGGGTACGGGACGAGGATCGCGATGGTGGAGGCGGTTCGTGGGATCGTGAACCGGCGAGGGTTTAAATGGCGTTTCTTCGTGGATCGGCGTCCACGGCGCGTCGAATCTTCGGTGGAGGTAGGGAGATGGACCCTCGACCCGCGTACTTCATTTCCCGCGAGTTTTGTAGGCCGTGGTGAGCCGAGCGGGCTAAACGGGGCAATTTGGAGAAAATGCATGTTTTTGAGGTGTGAGCCGGATCTCTCGTTTTACCGTGTTTTTGGGCGATCCAGTGGTTTAGATGCATGACTAGGGGCTTGGGGAAGGTTTCCCCTTTTGTTTCCCCTTCACCTGGGGGTGAATGGAGCATGGAATGATTTTTCCCGCGGTTTCCACCGTTTTCGGGCGCGGACTGAGAACGCGCTATGCTCCAGTAACGCGTTCTTGATGGTCGCGCTGCCCCGATGGGGCGCGTTCATTGGAGAAGATGAACAGTAGGGCGGTTCCGATCGCGCTATGGGGTCCTAGCGCGATCTGCCTTGTCGCGCCAGGGGTTCCTAGCGCTATCTTCCTTGTCGCGCTACGGGTCCCTAGCGCGACCTGTCTTGTCGCGCTAGGAGGCCCTAGCGCGATCTTCCCTGTCGCGCTAGGGGGTCCTAGCGCATTCTTCCTTGTCGCGCTAGGGGTCCCTAGCGCGATCTGTCCTGTCGTCTGGTGTTCCTCTTGGGCCGTGTGTGTCCCGGACACCCCGTGGAGTTCCGTGACCGTGTCTTTGGGTGTCCGGAGGTTCCGTTTACCTTGATTAGCGTGCCCGTGGGCTTGGTGGGTCCGGGTGACCCCAGGCGTTTCGGGTTTCCGTGTTCTCGCTCGATCGAGTCACCGTGTATCGGTGTGTGCGCGGTGGAGTTCCCCCGCATGTCGTGAGTCTTCCTGAAGATGATCCCCGAGTGGGTCATGTGTTTGGCCGTGGGCGGTGCGTCCGTTTCTTCTCCGACCGTGGTCACCGTGCGATGGTGCTGGTACGTGGGACGGCCCCCGTACTTCGTCAGGTTCGGACGTTGTTTTCCGTTGTCTTGAGAGTCTACTCTCTCAGTGATCCTCCACTAGTCGTAGCTTCCTGCGCACGCGTGTGCGGACCCACCTGGGAGTGGTGGAGAGCGCGACCCGGTGAGACGCGGTTTTTAGGCTGGTTTCCGTCGGCCCCTTGCCTTTGCCACCAGAGTCCGGTGGGGGGGAAAACCAGCTAGAGGACCCGACCTAGAGCAGATGGTCTGTGTGTGCACACGTAGTTGGGGGCTTAGGACACGCGCTGACGAGCGTGACCCCAGCTAGTCCTTGTTGTGGTACTGGTTACTGTGTGTGTCTGAGTCTCACGCCTAGGGCGTCGTAGCTAGACACTTGTGACGCGGTGTAAGACGTCAGGGGACGCATCCGGTCGTTCTTCTAGTGGGAGGTACTCCTGTTCTGGACAGAGAGTGACAGACTGTCAGTCGCATGACTTCGACCTTCGGGTTTTTGGTCGCGTTGACCGTTGAGTTTCGGTTGTCTCGCTGTGGCACGTGTGTCGATTTTTGTACCGTGTGACTGGTTCTAGTGTAGTTTGGTAGCCCTTGGCCGTGAGTCTGGGGTGTGTTCTGGTACAGTAGGAGTAGCTGTAGTGCCGAGGTTTTGCCGGCCACCGTAGTTACTTTCCTGCTTTCGTAGTTACTTCTTTCCGTTGCTGTCTTGCTAGCGTAGCTTTCCTTCTGCCGTTGTTTCTCAGTTGGGGTTCCGCGGGATCCCTACTGGGCTAGTGACAGGAGGCTCACCCCTGCGTTTCAGGTGCGGCGGTTCTGTCTCGAGGTTCGAGGGTGCTGTGCGGAGGGTCTTAGTTGCCAGCTTGCCGGGCCGAGTGTTCACTTGGCATGTGGTACGTTTTTACTGCTTTAGACTGTACTTTCTGTTGGACTGGACTCTGTTGCAGCTGTAGTTGTTTAATTCTGTTAATTGTTGAATTGTCCTGCTTTATTTCTATTTCTTTGTACCTCCACACTCCTTTTTAGCCCTTCCGAGCCTCCCGCTCGTGGGCGGCGGGCCGGGATTCAAATGGTATCGGGTTCCTCCCGGTATCCGGATCTCGGGTCATCACACCGCCCCTTCAGGTGTCCCATCAACAACGGGACCCACCCCGTCAGATCCGGAGGACCGACAGTACGTGGGCCTCGCAGACCCGCCGAACGCGCCGTCCGGACAGCACCAACTTGCGGCTTTCGACACCGACGGAGTGACCCAAGATGCTGCCCGTCAACCCATGATGGGGGCTGTTGACCCCATAAAATATTTTCATTGATCTCAGAATGAATATTAATGGTGCCCATTTAGGCCTTAAGAAACATGTTTATTTGACTACTGACTCAAATAAACATGTTTGACAAAGAACAACATTCCAGGAGTAGCCACTTGATTCCACCCGAAGAAAATTCAGTCGATTGCTTCCGAAGTAGTCAAAGTGGCGCAGCAAAGCTCTGGATGCTGCTATAAGACTCTGCGGGAAATATTTCCCAACTATAAATTTGGGTACCAGTGAGGTGATTTTGGAAGCCAACAGAAACTTGGGTGATGGCACAAATTGTCGATTATGCTTCTCATGTTACTAGCATAATCGCATGCACAATAAGAAATCTGTGTGAATTGGGGACTCTTGCAGTTGCTGGTGGGGGGAGTCTGGTGACAATTTTAAACGTGTCATGGAAAGGTGTGGTTTCTCTTCTGCAGCTTGGCAAAAGAGTTTTATCTGATGGAGATAAGTAGATGTCTCTTGCTGGTGTCATCTTTTGGCATTTTATTTAGCAGAGAAGTAAATATGCGAGCTACAAGTGAGGCATTGGCAGATGTTGTAGAGCCAATGTTTAATCTTCTGCTACATGCCATTTATAAACTCAACTGACATAGAGCTTGAGTCCAAATTACAGGTATTGGACTGATTGTTCACAGATCAAGATGATGCTTGCACTTTGCATTCAGATGGTGTTGATCCTCTTACAAGTCAAATGACTTCATTTGATGGAATACTAGTTGTGGAAGATGGAATGCCTGGAGCTGGAACACTAATGCTAGTTCTGTACCAAACAGTGGAACACATGAGAAGTCTGAAGTAAGGGATTGGATTGAGTAAAGTAAAGGCAACAAAAGATTAGAGCAGAGATCTGCAGCATGCTCTAACTACATGGATTCAGAGATTGAAACAGACAGTGAGACCAATGGTAAACCAACTCCAAGTTTCCTTATCAAGGAATATAATGGGTTTAATCCAAATGGAGAAAGGAATTTGCTTGATGAGCATCTAAGTTCATATGTGACTAAAGAATCATCTACTCAAAACGGTTTATCCAATGAAAGAATTTTCAGGCCTCCTAAGGAAGATTCATTATTCAGTTCAGTTGATGCAACACCCACACATGGTCTCACAAGAAAAGAGCCAAAGACAAGATGAGAATCCTCCGTACAAGTCAAAGAACACAAAGAAGCTTTCCACGTGTTGAGGGGAAATTTTTTTAAGAAGTACGGACTCCTTTTATAGGAGAAAGAGACCCCAATAGGCCGGAGGGGCCCTTTACCCTGCCTGCAGGCTGGAGGGTGCTCCTCCGCCCTGCTGACAGGCCGGAGGGGCCCTCCGACCTGCTGGCAGGCCGGAGGAAAACCCTCCGCCCTATTAGCAGGCCGGAGGGAGTTCCTCCGCCCTGCTGACAGGCCGGAGGGGCCCTCCAACCTGCTGGCAGGCCGGAGGAAAATCCTCCGCCCTGTTAGCAGGCCGGAGGGAGTCCCTCCGCCCTGCCAGCAGGCCGGAGGGGCCCTCCCCCTGCTAGCAGGCCGGAGGACCCTCCTCCGCCCTGTTAGCAGGCCGGAGGAGGCCTTCCTCCGCCCATGGTCTTGCGGTTACCAAAAAAAAAAAAGAAAGAGAAAAGAAAAGAAGGAAAGAAAATAAATGTTGCAGTTACGGCCTATGAAAAGGCGGAGAAGATGAGGGGCTTACCTTTTCGAATTCCACCAGAGGAGAAGAAGAGGATTCCCCTCCGCCCTTTCTCCAATCCAATATAAAAGGCTCCCACTAGGAGCCAAGGAGGGGGACAGCCACAGCAAAAAGGAAAGCAACCACAAGAAAAGAAAGAGAGGGACAACAGCAAGAAGACAAGAGGTGATAAGAAGACAAAAAAGGAAGGAGAAAGAATACAAGGGAAGAAAAAGAAGACAAGGACAGCCAGCAGCCTTCTTTTTTCTTCCAACAGGTCGCAGCCTTCTATTCTGTGGGGTTTTGTTGAAACGAAACATACTTTATGTGGAGAGGATGTTTAAGAAGACTTGACTAAGATACCCTCTATTAAGAGTGATATGTACAAAAAGGCCTAAATAGGCTCAAGTAAATTCAAGTGCTTCTACATATAGCTATTTGACGGGCTAGGAAGAATGTTGCTTCAAGTCCTTATATTCAAGAGGTTATGACGTACAAAATTATGCATTTATCCCTACTTTATTGGGAAATCACATAAATATTTCAGAACGGATCAAGCAAGGACTTTTTAAAAATCTAAAATTCAATAGTGAAGGCCTCATTGCTCCCTCATGTAGCTAAAGTTGGCAAAAGATCATACCATGACTACGAGGATATAAAATTGCAAATATACCCTTTAAGTATAGGAAATTATGCAAGTATCCAATAATCTGATCAGATTTCAGATTAACAAATTTTAAGTATAGGAAATTATGCAACTGACAACGACTATCTTGACAAAAGGGGCTAATATTATGAGGGCAAGAAAATGTCTTTAGCAGTTTTAATCAAGGGTGTTCGGATTTATCCGATATAAATTAACACCGATTCCGATCGGTGGGGAAGAGTCCAGTACATGAATTCTTAAATCGTCTGATAAAACACGCGCGCGGAAATCATAACATGCGAGTTTAAAAAGTCAAAATACAGATACGCATGTTTTGTTTCCTTACCGGAACGGAATTATTATATTTTTTTTCCGCGTGTAAACAGGGGCATCTCTCGCCCCATATATTTTCAAAGCCCCGGTTGCCCGCCAGCATAGTTCCATTACATCCGTCACATTTTTCTAAGTCAATTCATGTAACTTTCATATTTTCTTTGAGTCATAATTATGTAATTTTCCTTTTATTTGAGTCTTGTACCTAGGTTAATGAGTCATTTACCTAGGTTAAGTGTCATTATGTTGATAGATTAGTTTATGGGCCCAATTCATTGGGCTTGGCCCAAGGGCACCCCCCTTCCCTTGGTTATTTGTCATTGTGTTAAGAGTCAAGGTCTTTTGTAGAAATGTGGGTTGCCTATATATAGGACCCATTTCCTCCATTTGAACTAATGAATCAATGAATGAAAAACTTGCCATTTTGAGAGTTTACACTTCTTATCTAGTGGAGAGATTCCATTTTTTGGGTGAGAGACCCTAGGGGAGAGATTCCCCACCCATCCCTCTCTTAATCTCTCTTTTTCACTCCCCTTTCTCTCTCCTCCACACCCAATTTCGAAAATTTTCTCTCTCCTCCCTTCCCAACCACCACTCTCCCACCTACCCCCATTAAAGACCACTCCCCTTCCCCACACATCCCATTACTCCACCCCTAATCCCAAGAGATCTTCCACCAATCCTAGCTCCACCTCCCAACCCCCAACTACCCCACCCACTTCCCCAAGCACCCTTCCCACTACCCAAAGCAGCCCTCCACCTTCCCAAGGCACCTCTTCCCATCCCCAAGACCACCATTGACCACCCCACATTAAAGGAAATTCAAACTCACATGCCCCCCCACCTTCCTCCTTCTCCCTCCAAGTCCAAATTCGTAGCTCCTCCTCCCACCACCTGTTAGACCCCCTTCCAGACCCTATTCTTCCCCTCCCACACCTTGGAACACCCCCTCCTAGACCCCCTCACAAAAGGGTTCTCCCCACACTCATCCACCTCCATTTCCCCTGTCATATACCCCATTTCCCCCCACCATCTTCAACCTCCAGTTTTCAGTTCGCTGGCAGCAGAAGAGTAGCAACTTGCAGCAGCGACTCCGACCACATCCCAGCGAGTTTGAAGACCCAAGAGCTATTCACGGAAGCATCTTCCTGTCTTCTTCGCAACGGAAGTGGTTTCATCTTCATCAGAGCTGTGTGCTGCCCGGGAGCTCCGTTCTCCCACAACTGCGCAGAGCTGCCCCTGCTGAGTACCAGAACCGGAGTAGAAGCTTCACCACGATGAACCTTGGAAGAATCAGTTCAAGAGCGCTTCTGCAAAGTTCTTCCTCGCCCTGTCTACTTTCAGAATCAAGAAGCGAAACTTCGATCAGCGTTCGTGATCCAGAGTTATCAATTTTCTCCCTCAGCTACGCGGGTCTGCTACCCACAGTCTGCACCGACCTGTCATCATTGTTCAGAGTCCCCTGGTCTTCTCCGGCATTGTTTGGCTTCCCCGTCAGTTTTTCTGCGAAGAGGACTCATCCACGGTTCCAACGACTCTGACGGTGCTTGATTCCGAGTTCGGGAGCTGTTGGGGCATCCTCTGCAACCAGCACTGTTGGAAACCAGGAGCTGCCAGTCCGAGACTCTGCCTCCCTGTTCGGGCCTCCACCCAGACCAGCAGGGGCGACAGAAGAAATTAACAAAATTTAGACGACTTCCCCGGCCTCCTACGAAGATTTTCCAGGTGGTTTCATTCCCAACAAAATTCGGCATCAGTCGCAGCAACCATTTCTTCGATCATCTGTCAGCACCTACAGAACGTGGACAGAACCGGCGACCTCCCATCTTCGGTGTTCCTCTCTCAAGTTCCCCTCCCCGCTTGGCCGGCTGAAGGCCCCTCCCTATGTGGAGGTAGTTTTAGTTGTAATATCACTTAACCCCCACCCCAAGATCCCCCTCCTGCGAGAGGTGTAGTATTGTAATCATTTGGGCAGGTCAAGCTACCCCGACGCGGCGTGTGGGGATCCACCCGCCTCCCCGCTCGCCCTCGTCTCCGAGCGGGACCGGTTTCTTCAAACCGGTCGAGTAAGTGCTCCAAACTTTGCTCTAATTTGTGCTTGTTCTTTCAATATTAGTTCATAAACTCCGTTGGACGTGAATGAGAGCCCAATCCTTAAGCTCCTTTGCTATAAGTGATCACCGTGGGAAAAGAGTGGAACCCGTGCCCTCGGCACGACGTCGGCTCCCTTGAATTCGGCTGCCATTACCCTTGGGAATCAACTTAGGCCTTGCTGGCCCTCTACTAGCAAGGGCCCAGCCCACACAACCTCCACTTGGCATTGCCAAGTTACCCTGGGTCTTGGTGAGCATCGGGTGAGCGGTCGCCGACATCGGTCCGTTTGATTGCGATTGTGCTTGTTTGTTTAAGTCTTAGGTTGTTTCACATCAACCCAAATCCCGATACTCCTGGGCCCCATATGTGACCTGTTACCTCCCAGCGTGGAGTGGGTCAACATTTTGTACCATAGTTAAAATTGTTAATCAGGAGTACGGGTTTGACCGGGGTTGTCTTTCCCACGCCGGGTGCGTGGAGGTATCGATCTCACCTTCTCGGCATTTGCTTACTTAATATATGATTGTATGCCGCTGCTGAGTGCGTTAGGCCCCGTGAGTTCATGTCACCGCTATGAGCGAAAAAAAATACTTTTCTTTAATTTAAGTGTGTTATTCTAATATAAATGCACATTAAATTAATCTAAATGATTATCTCAAATAGTAATTATCTTATCTCAATAGAGAAATTTAAATTTTAAATTTTGTTTAACTTTTGAATTTAACGAGGTGAGATAATTATTATTTACTTTGAGATAAAAAGGTAATAATTGAAGATAATTCTGTGAAATTTAATTTTTTAAATTTTTAATTATTAGATAATTATTAAATTCAGAATCTGAATTTCATTGAGGTTAATTGTATAAAATTCAAATATTTGAATTTTTAATTATTAGATAATTGTTAAATTCAAATTTTAAATTTTTAAAAAAATGATAATTGAGGATAATTACATTATTTAAATTTAATTTCAAATAAAATTATTGGATAATTAGTTTGAATTTAAATTTAAAAATTTAAATGATTGTCATATTTAAAATTTAATTTTAAATTTGATTATTAGATAATTAAATTTAAATTTAAATTTAAATAATTATCTCAATTATCTGACTTATTTGAATCAGATTCAAATATGCATGCCCCTGTTATAATGATGGTTCTTTACGTGATCTACTTAATTTACCTTGCATTGGCTTGTTTATGTGTTTAATTTTAGTTAATCCAAGTGCGATTTTTAAAATGAAACAAAGCTAGCCTATTTTTGTTTGCACATCCAATTTTTCAATCCAAAAGTAAGGATTATTTTCAGAAATAACCCTTGATTGATTTTACATGAATAGGTTGGCAAGTGATCATGGACTTGGTTAATGTAATTATTTAGGGTCTGGGAACCTCCTTTCTCTCTCTGTTAAAATTCCTATGTACTTCTATCTCCCTTTTAAAGTTGAACTCCCTAAGGGCTGCTGGAATTTTATTGACATGTAATTTAAATTTTGTCGGCCTGCGTGTCATGTAAAAGTTGTAATTAATGCGGCGTCGAAGTTTGAAAGCGCGGAGCACACCCGACGAGGACAATCCAGCTGCTTCGGAAGCGGGCCGGATGTCTTAATTACATTAGGATTAAAGTCCATGATCACTTGCGATTTAATTTATGTATTGGATGCATTTATTTTGTACAAACTACTAGGTACGGTAAATATATTGGATATATTTATATTACCACATAGGGTGAGATCAAGATAAAATCAAATTCCCTCGCGATTTAATTTTAGATCTAGTAAGTGTGGCTCTAGGAGTCGTCGTGGCCCTCCATCATTATGGGGTGAATGAACGTCTTCATCTTATGGATTTGTTGTGCTTTCCACAAGGTCCATGGGCTTTGGAGGCGAGATGTAACCCCAAGGCCAGGCCTCAATGGGGTGAGGAATTGAACCCGACTTTGTTGTGCTTTCCACAAGGGTCGGATCATGAACTCATTGCCATATCGTAATGGTGGTTAGATCTAACCGAGAGTATCCCTTGTTGTGCTTTCCATAAGGGGATGATTTCTCGAGGGCCGAATGTCGGATATTGCATTAGATGCAAGTGCCTGTTGACGGGCCCTTGAGATGGTGTATGGCTTGTTATGCTTTCCACAAGGTCGTACCTCAGTCTCGTTGGGATTCCGACCCACTAGGTTGATCTCGTTGATCTCCCGTTCTATATACTGAGGGTTATACAGTTCGATCGAAAAATAGTGGGACTAACTAAGATAGAAAACCACATCTGAGTTAGAATTTGAACATATGCTAAGTTGTCTTTTATTTCTTATCCAGATTACAATGTCGTCATCCAACCCCCTCCGCGGCATCTTGGATGCCAACAGACTGACTGGACCGAACTACTCGGATTAGCTGTGCAATCTACGCATAGTCCTCACCGCCGAAAAGATAGCTTACGGACACGGTTCATTCTGAGCCAGCTCCTGATGCCGACGAGGGCGAGTTGATGACTTATGCCAAATGGTCAGAAGAGTCTTCCCTTGCCCAATGTTACATGCTGGCCTCTATGGCTTCCGAGCTGTAGAGGCAATTTGAAAAGAGTGATTGTAGAAGCATACTTCTTTCTTAACCTACGCCAGCTCTTCGGGGAGCATGGCAGGATTGAGAGGTATGATATCTCCAAGAAACTTTTCAGGACACGGATGTCAGAGGGTGCTTCAGTACAGGCTCATGTACTGAAAATGATGGAGTGGATTGAGAGACTCAATGCACTATGCATTGATCTTATTCTCCAGTCATTGCACGATTCCTTTTCTTCCTTCATCATAAACTTTAACATGAATAGGATTGAAGCAACTCTCCCGGAGCTGCTTAACATGTTAAAGAGTGCTGAAGGGACTATGCAGAAAGATAAACCATCTTCTTCTGTAATGATTATTGTCCGGGCCAACAAGAAAAGGAAGGCCACCCAGATATCCACCAAAGGTGACAAAGGGAAGGGAAAGAAGAAGGCCATGGGTAAGCAACTCGCCAAAGTTGACAAAAGGAAGGGCAAGAAGAATGAAAAAGAAGATAAGTGTTTTCGATGCGGGAAAACAGGACATTGGAAAAGGAATTGCAAGGCAATTCTAAATGAAGGTATTTTTGTCATAGACCTTAATTTGTCATATATGGAATCCACGTCATAGGTATTGGATACTGGATGTGCATCTCATATCTGCAACTCTGTGCAGGTGCTGGCAAATAGAAGACGGCGGGGCAAAAAGGAGATTGAACTGAGGATGGGCAATGGAGCTTTAGTTTCTGCCAAAGCTGTCGGGACTGCACGCCTCAGTTTATCTTCAGGAGTCATTCTGGAGCTGAATGACTGTTATTATGTTCCTAATATTATTAAGAACATTATTTCAATCTCTGGCTTGTATAACGTTGGATATACATTGGCTTTTAACAGCACTGGGTGCTCTATAATGAATAATGGTTTGATTATAGCTAATGGTTCATTAGTCAATGGTCTTTATGTATTAGATATACGTTCTAATGTTATGCAAGTTTCCAATGCTAATGTAGTGAATTCTGCATATCTATGGCATTGCAGGCTTGATCATGTAGGTGAGAAAAGAGTCTCTCACCTACACTCAAATGGGTATTTGAATTCATTCGAATACAAGCCATTTGATACCCATGAGTCGTGTCTCATGGGGAAGATGACCAAGGCTCCCTTTAGTGGACATGGTGAGAGGGCTGCTGACCTTCTCGAGCTCATACACTCGGATGTGTGTGGACCCATGTCCATGGAAGCAAAAGGGGGTCGCCTCTATTTCATTTCTTTTATTGATGACTTCTCGAGATATGGCTATGTGTATTTTATGAGGCATAAATCACAAGTCTTTGAGAAGTTTAAGGAATACAATAATGAAGTAGAGAAACAGACTGGCAAAAGGCTCTTCGATCGGATCGAGGAGGTGAATACATTAGCCATGAATTCACTTCTTATCTTAAAGACAATGGAATTATTTCTCAGTGGATTCCACCGTATACATCACAGCACAATGGTGTATCCGAAAGGAGAAACATGACCTTGTTAGACATGGTCCGATCCATGATGTCTATGTCAGAACTACCTTGGTCTCTCTGGGGCTATGCCTTGGAGACTGCAGCCTATTTACTGAATAGGATCTCAAGTAAGTCTGTTCCTTCTATGTCAGGACTACCCGTCTCTCTGGGGCTATGCCTTGGAGACTGCAGTCTATTTACTGAATAGGATCTCAAGTAAATCTGTTCCTTCTATGAGATATGGAAGGGCAGGAAACCAAATTTTAATCATATTAAAATTTGGGGGTGTCTTGCCCATGTGAAAAGGAACGATAGTGATAAACTTGAGTCTAGAACCGATAAGTGTAGGTTTGTGGGATATCCAAAGGAGACATTTGGATATTATTTCTATCACCTTTCTGAGCAAAGGGTCTTAGTGGCCAAGAGAGCTGTATTTCTAGAAAGAGAATATCTTCTCCAGAAAAACAGTGGGAGTCAAATAGAATTAGACGAGGTCCAAGAACCACAACCTAAAGACTCATTAGATGAGACTGTATCGGTTGATCCTATTCAGAGTGAAACACAGACACTACGGAGATCTGGTAGACTACCAAGAGAACCTGAGAGATATGTTAGACATGTCTCAGAGAGGTCCTCTAAGGTATGCATCGACGAGGATGAAGATCCTCAATCCTACCAAGAGGCGATCCGTAGTGCAAACTCCAAGAAATGGTAAGAGGCAATGGATTCAGAGATCCAGTCCATGTACACCAACAAAGTTTGGAACTTGGTTGATGTACCCGAAGGGAAAGTCCCTATCGGCTGCAAATGGATATTCAAAAGGAAAATCGGTGCAGATGGACAAATTGACACATACAATGCTAGATTAGTGGCAAAAGGATATTGTCAAAGACAAGGCATTGACTATGACAAGACATTTTCGCTAGTAGCCATGGTTAAGTCAATCAGAATCCTCCTCACCATTGCTGCATACCTGGATTATGAGATTTGGCAAATGGATGTGAAGACAGCTTTTCTGAATGGAAATCTGTCAGAAGAGGTGTACATGGTACAGCCTGAAGGATTCAGTTCCATGCAAACTTCAGAGGTACATTTATGGATTGAAGCAAGCATCTCGGAGTTGGAACTTAAGATTTGATGAGGCTGTTAAATCTTTCAACTTCATTCGAAATGAAGATGAACCCTGTGACATTTTTGGTCCTTTATGTTGATGACATCCTACTCATTGGGAATGTTGACATCAACTAAGTCTTGGTTGTCCAAGACCTTCTCCGTGAAGAATTTGGGAGAAGCATCCTATATGCTGGGCATAAGGATCTATCGAGATAGATCTAAAAGGATGCTAGGATTATCCCAATCCATGTACATAGATACTATCCTCAAAAGATTTAGGATGGAAAATTCCAAGAGAGGTCTCATTCCTATGAGACATGGAATTTGCCTATTTAAGGGGATGAGCCCTAAAACATCTTAGGAGGTGGCACACATGAATAAGGTACCCTATGCTTTGGCCATAGGGTCAATCATGTATGCAATGCTATGTACACGGCCTAATGTTGCCAATGCTTTGAGCATTGTCAGTAGATATCAGACAAATCCAGGCGAAGAGCACTGAAAGGCGGTGAAGGGCATCCTTAAGTACTTGCGAAGGGCTAAGGATCTTTTTCTACTTTATGGAGGAGAGGACCTACAGCTTAGAGCTTACACAGACTCTAGTTTCCAGTCAGATCCAGATGATTGCAAATACATGTCTGGATTTGTATTCATGTTGAATAGAGGGACAATCAGTTGGAGAAGCTCCAAGCAAGATACGACTGCAGACTCGACGACGGAGGCAGAATATATTGCTGCGGCTGAAGCTGCTAAGGAAGCCGTCTGGATGAAGAAATTCATCTTGGAACTCGGCCCAGGTGAAGGAACCAAGATCTCATCAAAGATCGAAGCATATTCTCAGGCGCTTCCACCTTATTCGGAAGATTGTTGATCGTGGAGATCTGATGGTAGAGCGTGTACCATCAGAAGACAACATAGCAGATCCACTAACTAAGCCTTTGACACAGATTGTATTTGAGCGCCATCGGGATAAGATGGGTCTCAAAGTTGTGGGCAATTGGCTGTAGTTCAAGTGGGAGATTGTTAGTATTGGTGTGCTACAGGCCAATTTAGGGTCGGGTAGGCCCAATAGTTGTATGATCTTGTTCTTTATTAATAAAGTGGTATTTGAGAGCGTAAATAAGTGATTGTATATTACTTTACAATGTCCCTAGGATATGTGGTTGTAAAGTCAACTCGAGATGGGATCTCGATCATGAGACTGACTTTACATGGACACACACCTTAAAGTGTTCCTGGTTAGAGGGTAATCACTCGGGGACTTTGATTACCTAGTAAACCACATGATGTGTTAGAGACCAGTCTCATGGTCACTGGTGCAGGGCACCAACACATATGTGTAGGTGTACGTTCTGGGAGGATGTACACTGAACTGATCCGCTATTGGATCTTCAGATGGTTGATTATACCTAATGTCAACTGAAGATCCAACTGTCTCAGTAGCATCGTTGGTCCTTTGACCTGAGACATTGATCGGATCTTACACGAGGACTGAGATGGTTTAATTACTTGGCTAAGTGACTTTAACCATAAGTCATGAATTACCGAGTCATTAACCATTTCAGGATATGTGTGAAAATCATCAATGGTCAAGAGGGGATCGCTCACTGTCGGGTATATATCAAACAGTTAATGGGTCATGACACTGACGCTCCATTAAATCCCTGGCCAGGGTTGTGTGAGTTCGTTTAGTACGGACGTCATACACTTTAAGGAGGACATGGTCAAATGGTACGATCATGGGGTTTGACAGAAACCATACCTTCGATCGAACCCTCATAGAAAGAGCGAGGGATTATAGCAATGCGGCAACTGAAGACTTACAGGTACCAGACAGGCTGGTTTAAACCCGGCATCCTCTAGGGTCACGCGGATTTGCTTGACCCAACGTGATCTAAGGTTCGGAATAAATTAATTACAAACCAAATATAAAACAATATATAGGCCCCTTGACTTTGGTGGATCCACCTTGGACTTTGAATACACATTGGAGCTCGCCGGTGGGCTATCAAGTATAGGTTTCCCATTCCCCGTCTTGATGACATGCTTGACATGATGAGTGGAAGAGAGCCTTCAAAACAAAAGAAGGTCTGTATGAGTGGCTTGTCATGCCGTTTGGGCTATATAATACCCCAGCACTTTCATGAGGCTTATGACAGAAGTCCTTCATCCTCTCATTGGTCGCTCTCTCTCACTTTACGCGGCAATTGAAGAGATACTAAATAAGCAAGTGATTGGAGCACGTAACCTAGCTAGACTGAAAAGTCTAACTCCGACCGGAGACGAGGACGAGTGGGGACGTGCGGGTCTGCACGACGTCGATGAAGTTTGACCGGTTACAAAAAATTCACTCCACCCAAGGAGGTTGCAATTATTACAAAACCGCGTAATTTAAATATCTTCCCGCGCAGGGGAACAAATTAATCCAATTTCTCCGCGTGCAAGGAGATTCTCGGGCACTCACACTTCCGTAAACAACGGTCCACCAGTTTGACCATGCGATCCGGGAGTGGACTCAGGTGCTACTTCCAATTCAAACAATTGATATATATATATATATATATATATATATATATATATATATATATATCCCTTGATATTATATATATATAATATATATATTTCACCAAACTTCAACCTCCCTTTGTTGACATTTTTTTTCAAATTTTTCCACTTGGGCGGCGAAGGAAGGCTTTACCGTGCGCGTGAGCGCGTCTCACGCGGGAGCGGGGTCAGCCAAGGCGGCAGCCCACGCGGGCGGGCAACCAGGCTGGCAGGCGCGGCGAGGCGACAGCAGCAGGGCGCGGTGCGCGCCGGGCGGGCACTGTGCGCGTTGGGCGGGCGCGGGGGGCTGCTGGCATTGTCAAAGTAGACGACAACAAAGCGACCAATGAGAGGATGAAGGACTTCTGTCATAAGCCTCATGAAAGTGCTAGGGGCATTGGATAGCCCAAACGGCATGACAAGCCCCTCATACAGACCTTCTTTTGTTTTGAAGGCTGTCTTCCACTCATCCCCTGGTCGGATTCGGACCTGGTGGTAACCACTTTTCAAGTCAGTCTTGGAAAAGATGGTGGCTCCGCTCATCATGTCAAGCATGTCATCAAGACCAATGGGAAACCTATACTTGACAGCCCACCAGCGAGCTCCAATGTGTATTCAAAGTCCAAGGTGGATCCACCAAAGTCAAGGGTGGCTCCACTCATCATGTCAAGCATGTCATCAAGACAGGGTAATGGGAAACCTATACTTGACAGCCCACCAGCGAGCTCCAATGTGTATTCAAAGTCCAATGTGTATTCAAAGTCCAAGGTGGATCCACCAAAGTCAAGGGGGCGCCCCCTATATATTGTTTTATATTTGGTTTGTAATTAATTTATTCCGAACCTTTGATCACGTTGGGTCAAGTAAATCCGCGTGATCCTAGAGGCGCCGGGTGTTAACCAGCCTGTCTGGTACCTGTAAGTCTACAGTTGACGCATCGCTATAATCCCTCGCTCCTTCTATGAGTCTGGTTCGATCGAAGGTATGGTTTCTATCAAACCCCATGATCGTGCCATTTGACCATGACGTCCGTACTAAACGAACTCACATGACCCTAGCCAGGGATTTAATGGAGCGTCAATGTCATGACCCATTAACTGTCTGATATATACCCGACAGTGAGCGATCCCCTCTTGACCATTGATGATCTTCACACGTATCTTGAAATGGTTAATGACTCGGCAATTCATGACTTATGGTTAAAGTCAACTTAGCCAAGTAATTAAACCATCCCAGTCCTCGTGTAAGATCCGATCAATGTCTCAGGTCAAAGGACCAACGATGCTACTGAGATAGTTGGATCTTCAGTTGACATTAGGTATAATCAACCATCTGAAGATCCAATAGCAGATCAGTTCAGTGTACATCCTCCCAGAATGTACACCTACACGTATGTGTTAGTGCCCCGCACCAGTGACCATGAGACTGGTCTCTAACACATCATGTGTACTGGTTTAATATGTAATCAAAGTCCCCGAGTGATTACCCTCTAACCAGGAACAATTTAAGGTATGTGTCCATGTAAAGTCAGTCTCATGATCGAGATCCCATCTCGAGTTGACTTTACAACCACATATCCTAGGGACATCGTAAATATGGATCGTGTCAATCATGTAAATATCAGAGTGTGCAAATAACTAAACTTTAACTCGAAATTAATACAAATAGTACGAGCTGACAATTGTCACAACTAATCAAATGACAAATACATATGTTCCCAGAGTCCAACGACTAGACTTCAAATCTTAAGCAGTTCTAATCAAGTTGACTAATACAAATGACATAGATGAATTGATACAACTGACATAAGTGAACTAATACAATAACACAAAGGACATCACAATTAACATGACAATTGATGACTCCATTCTACACTCATCACTCAGACTCATCCCCTTCCGTGTTCTGGCCGATATCCAAACTACCTGAAAAGGTTAGAAAAATAACTAGATGAGCGAATCGCTCAGTAGGAATTACATCTCAAGATTTAACATGCTTTAAGTGGTTTACAAGTTCGATTAATGTCAGTAAAGTTATGCATGTAGATGAGTAGATATCAAGGATTGTAAAAATCGACAAGAGCAGTGAAGGAATAACAAGTGAGAGTATAAGGATTCCAACTTCAATGCAGCAATAGCAAGATATTCAAGCAAGTAATAACGGGAATTAACGAAAATCTTTCCAAGAGAGTAAGAACTCATGTCAAGCAAGTAATAGAAAGTAATATAAATTCAAGCATGTAAAACTGGAATTGGCTATTTATCAATTTCATTCAAGCAAAACTTTACCCTTCTGCGGGTCTCAAGTCAAATCAATCAAGTAATATCACGAGAATGAGTGGAAAGTCTAAAGTCTAGCAAGCAAGTACTTCGGTGCAATGCCAAACACCGTGGTCAATAAACTCCCATGGGCAAAAGTACCTTCGGGTGCTCCTCCCAGGACCAGACCGGGCCCTATATGCACAGCATTAATCATGTCTGTCGACATCCACTCTCATTTATAGCCAATATGGAATTTCAAGGTTTGACCAGTATGATATAAGGATGAACTAGGAGTGGAAACCAGTAACGTTTGATACACGGAAAAAAACTAGATAAGAGAGGTGCCTTATGGGCCACCTGACAATTTTAGAAACGACACCCTCACTGTGGGATGCCTTTCCTGGGAATTATACAGGGTTTAGAGGACCCTGTCAGGAGTTAAATATCACCTCTCAGGCTGCCATCTATCAGTGGAGATGGCAAAAGCCTAACGATCAGGTTAACGCAATGAGCCAGCTGTAGTTCATCGCGTCAACCCTGTAGTTCATCGCATCAACCCTGTGAACAGGCTGGGTCGACTCATCAGTTCATCGCGTCAACCCTGCGAACAGGCTGGGTCGACTCATCAGTTCATCGCGTCAACCCTGTGAACTAGCAGGGTCGACTCATCAGTTCATCGCGTCAACCCTGTGAACTGGCAGGGTCGACTCATCAGTTCATCGCGTCAACCCTGTGAACTGGCAGGGTCGACCCTGTGAGCAGGCAGGGTCGACTCATCAGTTCATCGCGTCAACGCGATGAACTGGCAGGGTCGACCCTGTGAACAGGCAGGGTCGACTCATCAGTTCATCGCGTCAACGCGATGAACTGGCAGGGTCGACTCTGCAGTTCATATTTGCTCAAAATGGCTTAAGGTATTAATCTTTGATTAAACTAGGGTATTAACCTTTAATTTAAATTTATTTAGGTAAAACTGATGACATGGATAGATAGAGAAAACTGTAAGGATTATAGATCTTTATTCATGCATTCGTTTCATGCTGTAGTTGCTTAAATATCAGATTTTTAACATGACGTATCATACAAGTTTTCATTTTTAAAGGAACTAAATGGAGACAAGGTTTCTAGATAGGCTACCTAACAGATTAATTAGGTATGCTAGTTAGTTAGTAGATCAACTAACATGTTAATTAGGTATGTTAACAGGTTAGTTAAACTAATAAGTTACGTAAAAACACGATAAAACTTGCGTTAAACGGATATATCGTATGGATATGAAGCTAATACATGCCAACTACCCTAGATTGAAGCTAATACATGCTAATCAATGCTAATCATCTTGGGTATAAGGCTACTACATGCTAATTATCTTGGTACGAGGCTAATACATGCTAATCATCCTACATTTAAGCTAACACATGCTAATTATTCTAGGTATGAGACTAATACTTGCTAATTATCTTGGGTAGTTGGCATTTAAGCTAATACACGCTAATCATCCTAGATTTAAGCTAACACATGCTTTATGAACACTAAATGTCGCATGGAAATGAGCCTAAGACTAAATGCCTAGACTAATCATCCTAGATTAGCTACTAGTTTAGTTAAAAGTTGAGAACACCTACTTGTTGGAAGATCGTAGCAGCAGAACCCTTCTTTGTAATCCCTGCAGAGCTTTGCCCCAACCTTAGCTAGCCTAGAATGGGGGTAGCAAAAGGGGTATGTTTATAGGGTTGTCATGGCCGAATGGGAGGCAAGATCTGAAATATGGGGCTTTACAGCTTGTACAGGCTGGAGAGATAAGGGATAATGTTTGGACAGCCAATCCATGGCCCAGATCGTAAAGTCTGTCTCCCACATTCATACACGATCCCTCTTCAATGTGCACACTTTCAAAGTCTGTACATCCTCAAAGTCTATACATTGGCTTCACAAAGTCTGTACATTGCTATTGCTAGCCTATTCACTAAGTCTGTACATCACAAGTCTGTACATCCTCTCCCTCTCAAAGTCTATACATTGGCTTCCTCTCAAAGTCTGTACATCACAAAGTCTATACATTGGCTATTGCTAGCCTATTCACAAAGTCTGTACATCACAAGTCTGTAACATCCTCTCCCTCTCAAAGTCTATACATTGGCTTCCCTCTCAAAGTCTATACATTGCCTGAGCATAGTCATGAAGTCTGTACATTGCACTGTGCATCATTCTTTCAAGTCTATACAACGAGGTGAAGTCTGTACATCTATTAGTGATCTTCCAAGTCTGTACGTTGCTAGCTTATAATGTATAATTAATTGGCACAAAAGGTAAATGGTGGATGCTAGGATTTGAACCATGTTCATTGGGTTGAAAGGCAAGTTACTTAACCAACTACACTAGGAAGCCACTTGTTAAGTGAATACTCTTTACATATGATAACTACGTGTTCCAACTTCTTACTAATCTAGAGTATTCACTTAACAAGTGGCTTCCTAGTGTAGTTGGTTAAGTAACTTGCCTTTCAACCCAATGACCAGGGTTCAAATCCTAGCATCCACCATTTACCTTTTGTGCCAATTAATTATACATTATAAGCTAGCAACGTACAGACTTGGAATATCACTAATGGATGTACAGACTTCACCTCGTTGTATAGACTTGGAAGAATGATGCACAGTGCAATGTACAGACTTCATGACTATGCTCAGGCAATGTATAGACTTTGAGAGGGAAGCCAATGTATAGACTTTGAGAGGGAGAGGATGTACAGACTTGTGATGTACAGACTTTGTGAATAGGCTAGCAATAGCCAATGTATAGACTTTGTGATGTACAGACTTTGAGAGGAAGCCAATGTATAGACTTTGAGAGGGAGAGGATGTACAGACTTGTGATGTACAGACTTTGTGAATAGGCTAGCAATAGCCAATGTATAGACTTTGTGATGTACAGACTTTGAGAGGAAGCCAATGTATAGACTTTGAAAGGGAGAGGATGTACAGACTTGTGATGTACAGACTTAGTGAATAGGCAAGCAATAGCAATGTACAGACTTTGTGATGTGCAGACTTTGTGAAGCCAATGTATAGACTTTGAGGATGTACAGACTTTGAAAGTGTGCACATTGAAGAGGGATCGTGTATGAATGTGGGAGACAGACTTTACGATCTGGGCCATGGATTGGCTGTCCAAACATTATCCCTTATCTCTCCAGCCTGTACAAGCTGTAAAGCCCCATTATTTCAGATCTTGCCTCCCATTCGGCCATGACAACCCTATAAACATACCCCTTTTGCTACCCCCATTCTAGGCTAGCTAAGGTTGGGGCAAAGCTCTGCAGGGATTACAAAGAAGGGTTCTGCTACTACGATCTTCCAACAAGTAGGTGTTCTCAACTTTTAACTAAACTAGTAGCTAATCTAGGATGATTAGTCTAGGCATTTAGTCTTAGGCTCATTTCCATGCGATATTTAGTGTTCATAAAGCATGTGTTAACTTAAATCTAGGATGATTAGCGTGTATTAGCTTCATACCCAAGATAATTAGCAAGTATTAGTCTCATACCTAGAATAATTAGCATGTGTTAGCTTAAATCTAGGATGATTAGCATGTATTAGCCTCGTACCAAGATAATTAGCATGTAGTAGCCTTATACCCAAGATGATTAGCCTTGATTAGCATGTATTAACTTCAATCTAGGGTAGTTGACATGTATTAGCTTCATATCCATACGATATATCCGTTTAACGCAAGTTTTATCGTGTTTTTACGTAACTTATTAGTTTAATTAACCTGTTAACATACCTAATTAACATGTTAGTTGATCTACTAACTAACTAGCATACCTAATTAATCTGTTAGGTAGCCTATCTAGAAACCTTGTCTCCATTTAGTTACTTTAAAAATAAAAACTTGTATGATACGTCATGTTAAAAATCTGATATTTAAGCAACTAAAGCATGAAACGAATGCATGAATAAAGATCTATAATCCTTACAGTTTTCTCTATCTATCTATGTCATCAGTTTTACCTAAATAAACTTAAATCAAAGGTTAATACCCTAGTTTAATCAAAGATTAATACCTTAAGCCATTGTGAGCAAATATGAACTGATGAGTCGACCCTGCCAGTTCACAGGGTCGACGCGATGAACTGATGAGTCGACCCTGCCAGTTCACAGCGTTGACGCGATGAACTGATGAGTCGACCCTGCCTGTTCACAGGGTCGACCCTGCCAGTTCACAGGGTTGACGCGATGAACTGATGAGTCGACCCTGCCAGTTCACAGGGTTGACGCGATGAACTGATGAGTCGACCCTGCTAGTTCACAGGGTTGACGCGATGAACTGATGAGCCGACCTAGCATTTTCGCAGGGTTGACGCGATGAACTGATGAGTCGACCCTGCCTGTTCACAGGGTTGACGCGATGAACTGATGAGTCGACCCTGCCTGTTCGCAGGGTTGACGCGATGAACTACAGCTGGCTCATTGCGTTAACCTGATCGTTAGGCTTTCGCTTTTGCCATCTCCACTGATAGATGGCAGCCTGAGAGGTGATATTTAACTCCTGACAGGGTCCTCTAAACCCTGTATAATTCCCAGGAAGGGCATCCCACAGTGAGGGTGTCGTTTCTAAAATTGTCAGGTGGCCCATAAGGCACCTCTCTTATCTAGTTTTTTTCCGTGTATCAAACGTTACTGGTTTCCACTCCTAGTTCATCCCTACACATTAATGCGCCCTTGGATTCCATTCCATAATTCTACCTTATATATCATACTGGTCAAACCTTAAAATTCCATATTGGCTATAAATGAGAGTGGATATCGACAGACATGATTAATGCTGTGCATATAGGGCCCGGTCTGGTCCTGGGAGGAGCACCCGAAGGTACTTTTGCCCATGGGAGTTTATTGACCACGGTGTTTGGCATTGCACCGAAGTACTTGCTTGCTAGGCTTTACACTTTTCACTCATTCTCGTGATATTACTTGATTGATTTGACTTGAGACCCGCAGAAGGGTAAAGTTTTGCTTGAATGAAATTGATAAATAACCAATTCCAGTTTTACATGCTTGAATTTATATTACTTTCTATTACTTGCTTGACATGAGTTGTTACTCTCTTGGAAAGATTTTCATTAAT
This sequence comes from Amorphophallus konjac, assembly GCA_022559845.1. Classification (NCBI taxonomy): domain Eukaryota; kingdom Viridiplantae; phylum Streptophyta; class Magnoliopsida; order Alismatales; family Araceae; genus Amorphophallus; species Amorphophallus konjac. Next base: position 31,438,193 of record CM040119.1, read on the forward strand.
TCCAGTTATTACTTGCTTGAATCTCTTGCTATTGCTGCATTGAAGTTGGAATCCTTATACTCTCACTTGTTATTCCTTCACTGCTCTTGTCGATTTTTACAATCCTTGATATCTACTCATCTACATGCATAACTTTACTGACATTAATCGAACTTGTAAACCACTTAAAGCATGTTAAATCTTGAGATGTAATTCCTACTGAGCGATTCGCTCATCTAGTTGTTTTTCTAACCTTTTCAGGTAGTTTGGATATCGGCTAGAACACGGAAGGGGATGAGTCTGAGTGATGAGTGTAGAATGGAGTCATCAATTGTCATGTTAATTGTGATGTCCTTTGTGTTATTGTATTAGTTCACTTATGTCAGTTGTATCAATTCATCTATGTCATTTGTATTAGTCAACTTGATTAGAACTGCTTAAGATTTGAAGCCTAGTCATTGGACTCTGGGAACATATGTATTTGTCCTTTGATTAGTTGTGACAATTGTCAGCTCGTACTATTTGTATTAATTTCGAGTTAAAGCTTAGTTATTTGCGCACTCTGATATTTACATGATTGACACGATCCATATAGACGCGTCACGCCTCCGGGTAATCTTTGTGTTATTGTACAATCACTTATTTACGCTCAAATACCACTTTATTAATAAAGAACAAGATCATACAACTATTGGGCCTACCCGACCCTAAATTGGCCTACCAATACTAACAATCTCCCACTTGAACTACAGCCAATTGCCCACAACTTTGAGGCCCATCTTATCCCGATGGCGCTCAAATACAATATGTGTCAAAGGCTTAGTTAGTGGATCTGCTATGTTGTCTTCCGATGGTACACACTCTACCATCACATCTCCACGATCAACAATCTCCCGAATAAGGTGGAAGCGCTTGAGAATATGCTTCGACCTTTGGTGAGATATTGGTTCCTTCACCTAGGTGATGGCCCCATTATTATCACAAAATAATGGGATGAGACTGATATCTCGGGAACTACGCCGAGTTCCAAGATGAATTTCTTCATCCAGACGGCTTCTTTAGCAGCCTCAGCCGTAGCAATATAGTCTGCCTCCGTCATCGAGTCTGCAGTCGTATCTTGCTTGGAGCTTCTCCAACTGACTGCCCCTCCATTCAACATGAATACAAATCTAGACATGTATTTACAATCATCTGGATCTGACTGAAAACTAGAATCTGTGTAAACTCTAAGCTGTAGGTCCTCTCCTCCATAAAGCAGAAAAATATCCTTAGCCCTTCGCAAGTATTTAAGGATGCCCTTCTTTGCCTTCCAGTGCTCTTCGCCTGGATTTGCCAGATATCTACTGACAATGCTTAAAGCATTGGCAACATCAGGCCGTGTACATAGCATTGCATACATGATTGACCCTATGGCCGAAGCATAGGATACCTTATTCATGTGTGCCACCTCCTCAAATGTTTTAGGGCTCATCCTCTTAGATAGGTAAATTCCATGTCTCATAGGAATGAGACATCTCTTGGAATTTTTCATCCTAAATCTTTTGAGGATAGTATCTATGTACATGGATTGGGATAATCCTAGCATCCTTTTAGATCTATCTCGATAGATCCTTATGTCCAGCACATAGGATGTCTCTCCCAAATTCTTCATGGAGAAGGTCTTGGACAACCAAGACTTAGTTGATGTCAACATCCCTACATCATTCCTAATAAGTAAGATGTCATCAACATAAAGAACCAAAAATGTCACAGGGTTCATCTTCATTCCGAATGAAGTTGAAAGAGTGAAAGAGTTGACAGCCTCATCAAATCTTAAGTTCCAGCTCCGAGATGCTTGCTTCAATCCATAAATGGACCTCTGAAGCATGGAAGTGAATCCTTCAGGTTGTACCATGTACACCTCTTCTGACAGATTTCTATTCAGAAAAGCTGTCTTCACATCCATTTGCCAAATCTTATAATCCAAGTATGCAGCAATGGCGAAGAGGATTTTGATTGACTTAACCATGGCAACTAGCGAAAATGTCTCGTCATAGTCAATGCCTTGTCTTTGACGATATCCTTTCGCCACTAATCTAGCCTTGTATGTGTCAATCTATCCATCTGCACTGATTTTCCTTTTGAATATCCATTTGCAGTCGATAGGGACTTTCCCTTCGGGTACATCAACCAAGTTCCAAACTTTGTTGGTGTACATGGACTGGATCTCTGAATCCATTGCCTCTTGCCATTTCTCGGAGTCTGCACTACGGATCGCCTCTTGGTAGGATTGAGGATCTTCATCCTCATCGATGCATACCTTAGAGGACCTATCTGAGACATGTCCAACATATCTCTCAGGTTCTCTTGGTAGTCTACCAAATCTCCGTAGTGTCTGTGTTTCATTCTGAATAGGATCAACCGATACAGTCTCATCTAATGAGTCTTTAGGTTGTGGTTCTTGGACCTCGTCCAATTCTATCTGGCTCCCACTGTTTTTCTGGAGAAGATATTCTCTTTCTAGAAATACAGCTCTCTTGGCCATAAAGACCCTTTGCTCAGAAGGGTGATAGAAATAATATCCGAATATCTCCTTTGGATATCCCACAAACCTACACTTATCGGTTCTAGACTCAAGTTTATCACTATCGTTCCTTTTCACATGGGCAGGACACCCCCAAATTTTAATGTGATTAAAAATTGGTTTCATGCCCTTCCATATCTCATAGAAAGAATATATTTACTTGAGATCCTATTCAGTAAATAGGTTGCAGTCTCTAAGACATAGCCCCAGAGAGACAAGGGTAGTCCTGACATAGACATCATGGATCAGACCATGTCTAACGAGGTCTTGTTTCTCCTTTCGGATACACCATTGTGCTGTGGTGTATACGGTGGAGTCCACTGAGAAATAATTCCGTTGTCTTTAAGATAAGAAGTGAATTCATGGCTAAGGTATTCGCCTCCTCGATCTGATCGAAGAGCCTTAATAACTCTTGCCAATCTGTTTCTCTACTTCATTCTTGTATTCCTTAAACTTCTCAAAGGCTTGTGATTTGTGCCTCATAAAATACACATAGCTATATCTCGAGAAGTCATCAAAAAAAGAAATGAAATAGAGGTGACCCCCTTTTGCTTCCATGGACATGGGTCCACACACATCCGAGTGTATGAGCTCGAGAAGGTCGGCAGCCCTCTCACCATGTCCACTAAAGGGAGACTTGGTCATATTCCCCATGAGACCCGACTCACAGGTATCAAATGGCTTGTATTCGAATGAATTCAAATACCCATTTGAGTGTAGGTGAGAGACTCTTTTCTCACCTACATGACCAAGCCTGCAATGCCATAGACATGCAGAATTCACTTCATTAGCATTGGAAACCTGCATAACCTTAGAACGTGTATCTAATACATAAAGACCATTGACTAATGAACCATTGGCTATATATAATTAAACAATTATTCATTATAGAGCACCCAGTGCTGTTAAAAGCCAATGTATATCCAACGTTATACAAGTCAGAGATTGAAATAATGTTCTTACTAATATTAGGAATATAATAACAGTCATTCAGCTCCAGAATGACTCCTGAAGGTAAACTGAGGCGTGCAGTCCCGACAGCTTTGGCAGAAACTAAAAGTTCCATTGCTCATCCTCAGTTCAATCTTCTTTTTGCCCAGCCGCCTTCTATTTGCCAGCACCTGCACAGAGTTGCAAATATGAGATACACATCCAGTATCCAATACCTATGATGTGGATTCCATATATGACAAATTAAGGTCTATGACAAAAATACCTTCATTTAGAATTGCCTTGCAATTCCTTTTCCAATGCCCTATTTTCCCACATCGAAAACACTTGTCTTCATTTTCATTCTTCTTGCCCTTCCCTTTGTCAACTTTGGCGAGTTGCTTACCCATGGCCTTCTTCTTTCCCTTCCCTCTGTCACCTTTGGTGGATATCTGGGTAGCCTTCCTTTTCTTGTTGGCCCGGCCAATAATCATTATAGAAGAAGATGGTTTATCTTTCTGCATAGTCCCTTCAGCACTCTTTTAACATGTTGAGCAGCTCCGGGAGAGTTGCTTCAATCCTATTCATGTTAAAGTTTATGATGAAGGAAGAAAAAGAATCGGACAATGACTGGAGAATAAGATCAATGCATAGTTCAAAATCCAACTTGAATCCTAGTGCATTGAGTCTCTCAATCCACTCCATCATTTTCAATACATGAGCCTGTATTGAAGCACCCTCTGACATCCGTGTCCTGAAAAGTTTCTTGGAGATATCATACCTCTCAATCCTGCCCTGCTCCCCGAAGAGCTGGCGTAAGTTAAGAGAAGTATGCTTCTACAATCACTCTTTTCAAATTGCCTCTGCAGCTCGGGAGTCATAGAGGCCAGCATGCAACATTGGGCAAGGGAAGAGTCTTCTGACCATTTGGCATAAGTCATCAACTCGCCCTCGTCGGCATCGGGAGCTGGCTCAGAATGAACCGTGTCCAACATGTAAGCTATCTTTTCGGCGGTGAGGACTATGCGTAGATTTCGCAGCCAATCCGAGTAGTTCGGTCCAGTCAGTCTGTTGGCATCCAAGATGCCGCGGAGGGGGTTGGACGACGACATTGTAATCTGGATAAGAAATAAAAGACAACTTAGCATATGTTCAAATTCTAACTCAGATGTGGTTTTCTATCTTAGTTAGTCCCACTATTTTTCGATCGAACTGTATAACCCCCAGTATATAGAACGGGAGATCAACGAGATCAACCTAGTGGGTCGGAATTCCAATGACACTGTACGACCTTGTGGAAAGCACAACAAGCCTACACCATCTCAAGGACAGTCAATAGGCACTTGCATCTAATGCAATATTCGACATTCGGCCCTCGAGAAATCATCCCCTCGTGGAAAGCACAACAAGTGATACTCTCGGTTAGATCTAACCACCATTACGATATGGCAATGAGTTCATGATCCAACCCTTGTGGAAAGCACAACAAGGTCGGGTTCAATTCCTCACCCCATTGAGGCCTGACCTTGGGGTTACATCCCGCCTCCAAAGCCCATGGACCTTGTGGAAAGCACAACAAATCCATGAGATGAAGACGTTCATTCACCCCATAATGATGGAGGGCCACGACGACTCCTAGAGCCACGCTTACTAGATTTAAAATTAAATCGCAAGGGAACTTGATCTCACCCCTAGGTTATATAATATATCCAATATATTTACCGTACCTAGTAGTTTGCACAAAATAAATGTATCCAATGCACAAATTAAATCGCAAGTGATCATGATCCTAATGTAATGAAGACATCCAGCCTGCTTCCGAAGCAGCTGGATCATCCTCGTCGGGTGTGCTCCGCGCTTTCAAACTTCGACGCCGCATTAATTACAACTTTTACACGACACGCAGGCCGGCAAAATTTAAATTACATGTCAATAAAATTCCAGCAGCCCTTAGGGCGAGTACAACTTAAAAAGGGAGATAGAAGTACATAGGAATTTTAACAGAGAGAGAAAGGAGGTTCGCAGATCCCAAATAATTACATTAACCAAGTCCATGATCACTTGCCAGCCCATTCATGTAAAATCAATCAAGGGTTATTTCAGAAAATAATCCTTACTTTTGGATTGAAAAATGGGATGTGCAAACAAAAATAGGCTAGCTTTGTTTAATTTTAAAAATCGAAGTTGGATTAACTAAAATTAAACACATAAGCAAGCCAATGCAAGGTAAATTAAGCAAATAACGTAAAGAACCATCATTTATAACAGGGGCATGCATATTTGAATCTGATTCAAATAAGTCAGATAATTAAGATAATTATTTAAATTTAATTATCAAATAATCAAATTTAAAATTTAAATTTAAATATGACAATCATTTAAATTTAAATTCAAACTAATTATCCAATAATTTTATTTGAAATTAAATTTAAATAATGTAATTATCCTCAATTATCATTTTTCTAAATTTTAAATTTTAAATTTAACAATTATCTAATAATTAAAAATTCAAATGTTTAAATTTTATACAATTAACCTTAATGAAATTCAGATTCTGAATTTAATAATTATCTAATAATTAAAAATTTGAGAAAAAAATGAATTTCATAGAATTATCTTCAATTATTACCATTTTATCTCAAAGTAAATAATAATTATCTCACCTCATTAAATTCAAAAGTTAAACAAAATTTAAATTTAAAATTTAAATAATAATTACTATTTGAGATAATCATTTAGATTAATTTAATGTGCATTTATATATATATATTGCATATATATATATATATCTATATTAGAATAGCACACTTAAATTAAAGAAAAGTATTTTTTTTTCTCTCACAGCGGTGACATGAACTCACTGACTAGGTTCCTAACGCACTCAGCAGCGGCATACAATCATATACTAAGTAAGCAAATGCCGAGAAAGTGAGATCGATACCTCTACGCACCCGGCGTGGGGAAGACAACCCCGGCCAAACCCGTACTCTTGATTAATAATTTTCACTGTAGTACAAAATGTTGACTCACTCCACGCAGGGAGGTAACTGGTCACATGTGGGGCCCAGGAGTATCAAGATTTGGGTTGACGGGCAACATCTTGGGTCGCTCCGTTGGTGCCGAAAGCCGCAAGTTGGTGCTGTCCGGACGGCGCGTTCGGCGGGTCTGCGGGGCCCTCGTACTGTCGGTCCTCCGGATCTGATGGGGTGGGTCCCGTTGTGGATGGGACACCTGGAGGGGCGGTCCCCTGGACGGCGGCCGGACTGGAACACCGGGAGGAGTCCGATCGGCTTCGATCTTCACTTGTCGGATCGGACTCTAAGTGCAGACGCGACCAACAACATACGAACAGTAGAGACACTGTGGCCCGACACGAGGTTGAGAGCAAAAATTCCTCCTTTGGCCTGCTGGATGGTGGAGGCAGGATTCCAGCGCTCAGAAGAGGCTTGATAGAGAGGCTTCCCACCTCAGAGAGCAGCCTTCACAACTGCAAGAAGGAGAGAAGGGCTGCGCCCTTGGAGCTCCAAGAAATTGCTGAAATTTTGTGTATCCATGGAAAAATAAAAATACAAAGGTTTTATATGAGTTGGCCACCGTAGACAAATGACCCTTCTTACCCTTAGATCTAGGGTTAGGGAGGGGTAATTAGGGGAGGCCAAATCCCATTTTTACACATGTGGTCAAAGGAAGAAAAGAAAATAATAAAACTAGCCTAATAAATCCAAAAGAGGGGGCGCCCCTTAATGGGCCAAACTTGGGCCAAGTATGAGCCAAGGCCATCCAACAGGCATTCAGCAGCGGCATACAATCATATACTAAGTAAGCAAATGCCGACAAGGTGAGATCGTTACCTCCACGCACCCGGCGTGGGGAAGACAATCCCGGCCAAATCCGTACTCCTGATTAACAATTTTCACTGTGGTATAAAATTTTGACCCACTCTACGCAGGGAGGTAACAGGTCACATGTGGGGCCCAGGAGTATCGGGATTTGGGTTGACGGGCAGCATCTTGGGTCGCTCCGTCGGTGCCGAAAGCCGTAAGTTGGTGCTGTCCGGACGGCGCGTTCGGCGGGTCAGCGGGGCCCATGTACTGTCGGTCCTCCAGATCTGACGGGGTGGGTCCCATTATGGATGGGACACCTGGAAGGGCGGTCCTCTGGACGGCGGTCGGACTGGAACACCGGGAGGAGTCCGATCGGCTCCGATCCTCACTTGTTGGAGTTGCTGCCCACGGATCTGAAACTCTGTTTCAGACCCGCGCGCTTCGGTGACAGAAGCTGCTGCGACCAGCACCGACGTCGGATCGGTGCAAAATCGGTGCCGTTGGAAAGCTGACTCGAAACCCTTCGACCCTCTGTTGTTCCAGAAATTTTGTAGGGGCCGTATTTCTGATGGTGGGAACATGACTGATCTCTGTCTCAGATCTGGCCGGGCAGAAGTGGAATTTCCTGAGAGTTGGCGTTGACCGCGACTCAAACGATGGATCTAGGTATTGAGTTCTTCATGAAAGTTCGAGAGGGGGAGTGAGGAAGACGGGAATATTTTTTGTGGAATTTATGGTGGAGGTTTGGTTGGGAAAAAATATTTTTTTATCGCTGGGTGGTCGGATCTGGACAGTGGTAGACAGAACAGATTTGGGATTTGACAGAGGTTTTAAGAAAATGTAAACGTGATCTATAATCTCAAAAAAATTCATGGAAGAGGGCTTGGGTGGACAGAATCCCCAATAAAAATTATAGCCCGTTCAGACATGGGGAAGGTGGGCTCATGGACGAACTACCAGGTTGCTGTGATAGAAGACAGAACCATGGCAGATCTGGAGGGTTGGGAAACACCAGATGGGAAAAATGGAAAACGAAGGCTAGAAAATTGGAAAATTTTTATAGGACGTAGGATTGACCTCTGTAACTCACCCTCAAAATTTGGAACCCAACAGATCACGAGGTTCAGAGCAAAAATTCCTCCTTTGGCCTGCTGGATGGTGGAGGCAGGATTCCGGCGAGGCGGCGGTAGCGGTGCAACGGCGGCGGCGGCGGTGGTAGATCTGAGCTTCCCACTCAGAAGAGGCTTGATAGAGAGGCTTCCCACCTCAGAGAGCAGCCTTCACAACTGCAAGAAGGAGAGAAGGGCTGCGCCCTTGGAGCTCCAAGAAATTGCTGAAATTTTGTGTATCCATGGAAAAATAAAAATACAAAGGTTTTATATGAGTTGGCCACCCTAGACAAATGACCCTTCTTACCCTCAGATCTAGGGTTAGGGAGGGGTAATTAAGGGTGGCCAAATCCCATTTTTATACATGTGGTCAAAGGAAGAAAAGAAAATAATAAAACTAGCCTAATACATCCAAAAGAGGGCCCCCCCTTCATGGGCCAAACTTGGGCCAAGTATGGGCCAAGGCCTTCCAACCTAGGTGGCCCATGAGAAGGAGCCCTCTTTTGGATCCATTATGAAACCTTATGGTCCAATATGGCCACACCCCTTAATGGACTCTAAATGGCTTAACCCAAATGGCTTATTAAGAGCCTTACAAAAGAGCCCAAATGAAAACCCAAGTAAAACACACATTACAAGCTCAAATACAATGCAAATAAATGCTAAAAAGTATCCAAACTCAAGGCGGAGACTCCAGACTATCTCCGAGCCAAAGGGAAGCCGATGTAGCTCGAGTGGTGCTCCGCGTACGGTACCGGTGACTCGCCGGTTAGTGCTTCTCGCTCGCTCTGGTGTCCGCACCAATTCTCCCCGGGTGGGAGAAACTCGACCCTGTCGAGTAAGGGTCTGCATCGCTCTGGTAGCGCTCCAGTAGATCCGGATCTATCCTATGCAACTCAGCCCGGGTGATCCAAGTATCCTCGGTGCCGGGTCGCCCTCTCCATCACACTAGGTAGCACGGGTAGGATCCACTCCTGGTAACAGCCACCTGCTCATCCAGTATATGATCTATATGCTCTCGCTGCCGTGGAAAGGGGGCTGGTGGTGGACACTCAGGTGTGGGATCACTCTCAATGGGAGGAGATGGCTCGAAAGGCTCACTAGGGATCACCGCTGGGTCCCTATAAGCAACTAGATCCGATACATTAAAAGTAGAGCTTATACCATATTCCTCGGGCAGGTCCACAACATACGCATTGGATCCAACGCGTTTCAACCCTCTAAATGGACCGGCTCCACGAGCTTGCAATTTCTTTACGGTTCCATAGGGAAACCGTTCAGGTCTAACCCTGATCATGACATATTCACCCTCTTGGAACTCTCGGTGGTGTCGGTGGGCATCGGCTAACTCTTTGTACCGTGCATTGCTGGCCTCAATGTGACGACGGATGTCCTCATGCAGACTGCTAACATGCCTAGCAAATGACTCTGTAGACTCCGACACTCGTGCATGAATGGGCATGGGAACAAGATCCACTGGCTTCCTAGGTCTACGACCTGTGACAATCTCAAACGGACTCATACCGATTCACCTATTTATCGAATCATTATATGCAAACTCATACCGACGGACGGTCCCTGACAAGACACCTCAAAAGATCTCCCAGACTCCTATTGACCACCTCGGTCTGACCATCTGTCTTCCAAAAATAACTGGTGAACCTAACATCACGGTCAGACACTATGGTGCGAGGGCTACCCTCGAAGCATCCGAAGTCTTCGAGCAGGGAATGAAAAGGGCCATCTTCGAGAACCGATCAACCACCACATAGACCGAATCATGCTTCCTAGAGGTGCGTAGCAATCCCAAGACAAAAACCATGCTAACATCATGCCACGGGGCATCAGGCACGGGAAGAGGCGTACAGAGGCCCGAGCTTTGCTTCTTCATTTTGGCCGTAGCACATGTACGGCACTGAGCTACAATGTGAGCAACATCTCTCTTCAAACTCGGCCAATAGAATCTGTGCTCAACAGCCTCAATAGTCTTATTCCGACCGAAGTGGCTGGTTAGACCTCCCGCATGTAGTTCTCAAACTAAGAAGTCTCGAACCGAAGTTCGGGGAACACAAAGCCTGCCTCCTCGAAAGAGGTAACCCTCCTGAAGCACATAATCATCATGGTCTCTCGAGGGTCCGGCCTGGAGAGTGGCATAAATCTGACCAAAGTCAGGGTAATCAACGTAGGATCTCTTTCATCTTCTCTAACCCTATGACCTCGGCACTCATAGTAGTCAGTAAACATGCACGCCGACTCAAGGCATCAGCCACCTTGTTCTCCACTCCAGCCTTATGTTAAGCACAAATGTGAACTGCTGGAGATACTCAACCCACCTGCTATGATGCGCATTAAGCTTCTTTTGGGCATGGAGGAACTTTAAAGCCTCATGATCGGAGTACAAGACAAACTCCTGATGCAATAGTGTCTCCAATGCCTAAGAGCCTGAATAACTGCATAGAATTCCTTATCATAAGTGGAGTATCGCAGTTTCGCGTCATTCAGTTTCTCACTAAAATATGCAATCGGGTGGGTCTCCTGACTCAACACTCCTCCAATCCCAACACCCGATGCATCACACGAGACCTCAAACACCTTCGAGAAATCTGGCAATCGAAGGACCGGTGTCTAGGTCATGCGCTCCTTGATGTCCTTGAAGGCAGCAGCATCGGCCTTCGTCCATACAAGTGTGCCCTTCCTAATGCAGTCCGTGATCGGAGCAGTGACAGAACTAAATCCGCAGATAAAATGACGATAAAACGTCGCGAGGCCATGGAAGCTGCGGACATCATGGATCGTCCGGGTTCCGGCCACTCAACAATGGCCCGGACCTTCTCCGGATCAGCGGAGACCCCAGTACTAGACACAATGAAACCCAAGAAGGTAAGCTGAGAAGTCATGAAGGCACACTTCTGTGGGTTGGCAAATAACTGCTCTCGCCTCAAAAGTAGGAAGACCTACCGAAGATGGTCCAAGTGGTCCCCTTTAGTGCTACTATTAGATAAGGATATCATCAAAATACACGACCACAAAAACTCTAATGAATGGTCGAAGGACTTGAGTCATGAGTCGCATGAAGGTGCTGAGGGCATTGGTCAACCCAAAGGGCACAACCAACCACTCATATAGACCATCCTTGGTCTTAAATGCAGTCTTCCACTCATCACTTGGCCTAATCCTCACCTGATGGTAGCCACTATTAAGATCAATCTTTGAAAAGATAGTGGCATCGACCATCATATCAAGCATATCATCAAGGCGGAATAGGGAACTTGTACTTCACAGTGATCTTGTTGATGGCACGACTATCAATACACATTCTCCATGTGCCATCCTTCTTTGGGACGAGTAGTGCTGGAACAGCACACGGACTCATGCTGTCCCGAACAGACCCTCTCTGCATCAGCTCATCGACCTGCCGCTTTAGCTCGGCATGTTCCGTGGGACTCATGCGATAGTGGGGAAGATTGGGCAATGAGGAGCCCGGAATCAGGTCGATAGCATGCTGAATATCCCGCATGGGTGGGAGTCCCTCGGGAAGCTCCTCGAGAAAGATATCAGCAACCCCTGCAGGATGGGAATGACATTGGGTGGAAGCTCACCCTCGGACTTTTGCTCCACCTCTCGGACCGTAATAGCAAACACATGACTTCCCCTAATAGCCTCCCGTTCCATTTCTCGGGAGCTAATCACACTCGAAGTACCGGTCCATGCCGGCCTCCCAATCTAAATAGACCTTCGGGTCCAGAGACCCGTCAAATAGGGGAGGGGTCCGCACGCACGTTCCTAAGAACGCGGTCGTCGTCATCATCACGATTCCATCGTTGGTTTCGACGACCGTAACCCCCAAGCTCATTATCGGAGGCGTGATCATCCACCTCGTGCACTTGCTGCCTCCTATCATTTGCCCCTTGAGCCCCTTGAGCAGCAGGTTGCTGAACCTGCTCATGTTGGCCATTAGTCAGCGCGGGTTGCGCCGACACTGGGGCCCTCTCTAGGACAACAATTCTCCCCACAAGACCCTAAATGGATTGGTCCGATGCTTCGGCCCGATCCTCTAGGGCTTTCATCCTCCCTTCTAGACGCGTTCCTACGCCATCTAGAAGCGTACTAAGGTCATCCATACGCGTATCGAGACGATCCATGAGGGCTCGGAACATCTCGGCCGTCGAGGGCTCTTCGGAACTACGGGCTCGGGGATCCGCCGCCATAGGTGGTGGTGGCGAGTATTGGGTGCCTCGACGGGTGGGCATGCAACTGACACACTGACTGGGGGTACACGGACTAAAGCAAACATAGACTAATGCAAAGATGATGCACCTAGACTTAACCAATATTCGGTACCTGGCGGAGTCTGGGGATCCGAAGATCCTCTCACGCGAATGAATCACCTCCCTGATAGGCGTAACCTAACGGTCGGGCGACACCTTTTTATATACCGAGTTATTGGGATGAAATGCGACCCACAAACACTTTTTTTTTGTTTTAAGACAATGATGATCCTAGACTCGACTTAGACCATGCTATGACTACCCTAGACTCGACTTGCTCTGATACCAAACTGATGCGGGACGGACAGAGGGACCGACTCTAAGTGATGCGAACCTAGGACTCTAAGTGCAGACGCGACCAGCAACATACGAACAGTAGAGACACTTTGGCCCGACGATAATAGTTCCTAAGTGATGTACGTCGCTAACAGAAATGCGACCTCACTTGTCGTCCCAAGCGAGGGATAGCGTGGATCCGCGCGGTTGAGAAACCGGCAACAGAGTCAAGGGTGGTCGACTCACTTCCGTACTCGGATCGAGTCACGGGACGGGTTACTCTCTCGCTCATAGCGGTGACATGAACTAACGAGCTAGGTTCCTAACGCACTCAGCAGCGGCATACAATCATATACTAAGTAAGCAAATGCCGAGAAGGTGAGATCGTTACCTCCACGCACCCGACGTAGGGAAGACAACCCCGGCCAAATCCGTACTCCTGATTAACAATTTTCACTGTGGTACAAAATTTTGACCCACTCTACGCAGGGAGGTAACAAGTCACATGTGGGGCCCAGGAGTATCGGGATTTGGGTTGACGGGCAGCATCTTGGGTCGCTCCGTCGATGCCGAAAGCCGCAAGTTGGTGCTGTCTGGACGGCGCGTTCGGTGGGTCTGCGGGGCCCACGTACTGTCGGTCCTCCGGATCTGACGGGGTGGGTCCCGTTGTGGATGGGACACCTGGAGGGGCGGTCCCCTGGACGACGGCCGGACTGGAACACCGGGAGGACTCCGATCGGCTCCGATCTTCACTTGTTGGAGTTGCTGCCCACGGATCTGAAACTCTGTTTCAGACCCGCGCGCTCCGACGACAGAAGGTGCGACCAGCACCGACGTCGGATCGGTGCGAAGCCGGTGCCGTTGGAAAGCTGACTCGAAACCCTTCGACCCTCTGTTGTTTCAGAAATTTTGTAGGGGCCGTATTGCTGATGGTGGAATTTAGAACATGACTAATCTCTGTCTCAGATCTAGCCGGGCAGAAGTGGAATTTCCTGAGAGTTGTAGGGGCCGTATTGCTGATGGTGGAATTTAGAACATGACTGATCTCTGTCTCAGATCTGGCCGAGCAGAAGTGAAATTTCCTGAGAGTTGGCGTTGACCGCGAATCAAACAATAGATCAAGGTGTTGAGTTCTTCATGAAAGTTGGAGAGGGAAGAGTTAGAAAGACGGGAATATTTTTTGTGGAATTTATGGTGGAGGTTCGGTTGGGAAAAAGGATTTTTTTAACGCTGGGTGGTCGGATCTGGACAGTGGCAGACAGAACAGATTACTGTCGCTCTCTCTCTCTCTTAATCTCTCTCTCCACCTGTTAATCTCGTTCTCTCTCTGTTAATCTCCCTCTCTCACTGTTAACCTCTCTCTCTCGATTTCTGTCACTCTCACTCTCTCTCTCCTACACCCGTGGACGCCAGCGGCCGCCTCCGCCAGCAGCACCGCTGCCGCCCCTGCCGCCGAGGCCGCCCAACCGCGAAGGCCGTCGCCCCCGTCGTCGCAGCGCCGCCCGCCGTCGCCGCGCCCGAGCGCTCGCCCCGCCGAGCCCGTGCACCCACGCGCCTGCGTGGCGTTCAGCACTCCGGCCACCTCCACCGCGAACTGCCACCCTGCGCCCTCCCCCGACTACCTCCTCTCATCCTGTCGCCGCACCTCCACTCCGCCTCCAGCCTTTCGCAACCGCCGTGACGCCGCTCCCACTCTCCTCTCTTTCCCGCGAACACCGCCCTCACCCAGCCGCAGCTACCGGAAGCCCCTGCAACAACCTTGCTAGCCGCTCCGGCCCCCCCAACCGCGGCCATCTTCCTCTCCACCGGCCGTTGGCCTGCTTCTAACAGGCGCCTGCCACCGCATCGAACCTCCCTGGCCGCTGTCATACCCACACGCCCGGCCGCGAGCCACCCTTCTCTCTCCAACTACTGCTGGAGCACCTGCGCGCCAGTCACCACCGCCGTTCGACCTCTCCTTCTCACCAGCCAGCCATCGCGACCCAGCTCTTCACCGCCACCCTCACACCGACCACTCTCTTGACGTCCGCACCGCCTGCCACATCAGCCCGCATCAGCCGGTGCCGCGTTAACCCGCGCCCTGCGGCGCCCACCGTGGCCGCCCCCCCACGATCTGTGGGTAGCCCTTGACTGCATGATTTACGCAGTGGGCAAGTTTGAAAAGAAAAAAAGAAATGGTTGAAAAAAAAAGAAACAAAAAGGTTGAAAGTGTGAAAAAAAAGGGGTTTGAAAACTGAAAAAAAAAAGAAGAAAGAGGTCAAAAAGAACGGTTGGAAAGTTTGAGAAAAAAATGAAAAAAAAAGGAGTGTTATATATATAATATATATATCATGGATACATAAGATTATATATATATATATATATATCTATGTAAGGAAAAAATAAGAGTTAGAAAAGTCAAAAAAAGAGGTTGAAGTTTGGTGACATATATATATATATATTATATATCAAGGGATATATATATATAATTTAATAATTATATATCTATATATATATCATTTGAATAAATGAGTAACCGTGGCCCCCGAGTCCACTGCGGCGGCTTGAGCAGGCCCCACTTGAAGCTCCAAGTCTGTCCTCTTCTGCCGTCCGCCTTCGCCTCCACCAACGCCACTACCACTTCAACCGCGGGTCCTGCGATTCCAAGTTCGAGGTTCGAGGTCGAACCTCCTCCAAGCAGAGGGGTTTGACGAGAATCGTTAAGCAGCATGGGAAACTATTTATATTTGTATGTATTGAGTATGTAAGTGATACGTATTTGTGTATGTAAGTAAAATACATGTATTACTACATGTATATTTACTTTCGTCTTATTAGACTGGTCATAGTCAAAAGTTATTGTATTTTATATTTTCTTAAACCCAAGAGTCAAAGTTAGGTTGTTGAGGTTTGTTTTATTAGGCTTGGATATAGATGCAATTAGGAAAGTTCAAGGGTAGGTAAGTTATGACTTTTTCTATATAAGAAAGGCCAAGGTTGTGTTGTTACGTATGATGAAGATTGAAAAGAAGTTTGCATTCACGTGAGAGCTTCCCCTCTTGCCATTTTTCCCTTCCCTCCTTTCGTCCTTGTGGGATTTGAGAGTCCGGTGAGAGACCGCCCGGTGTGAGGCCGAGCTACGCGAGGTAGCAACCTATCCAGTCCTATTCGTGATACCGGAGTTGCCATCGATCCGTTCTCCGACGCCGTCCGCGTCAGATTAATTGGTGCGGACACCAGAGCCGCGAGAAGCACGAACCAGCGAGCCACCGGTACCATACGCGGAGCAAGCACCTACATCGGCTTCCCTTTGGCTCGGAGATAGTCTGGAGTCTCCGCCATGAGTTTGGATACTTTTTAGCATTTATTTGCATTGTATTTGGACTTGAAATGTGTGTTTTACTTGGGTTTTCATTTGGGCTCCTTTGTAAGACTCTTAATAAGCCATTTGGGTTAAGCCATTTAGAGTCCATTAAGGGGTGTGGCCCAAGGATGGCAGTATCGGTTTCGGTACCGGTTTCGGCCGGTCCCGAAACCGATACGTACCGGTTTCGGTATCGGTTTCGGTTTCGGCCGAAACCGGTTGAAACCATTCAAAAACCTCAAAAATTTAGTAAAACATGTCAGGTTTCGGCCGAAACCTGTCCGGTTTCGGCAGAAATCGTCAGGTTTCGGACCGAAACAGGTGAGTTTTGGCCGAAACCAATACGGTTTCGTCCGAAACCATTAAAAAAGTATTATTTAATAGGTTTCGGACCTGCTACAGTGTTAAGGGCCGGTTTCGGATCGGTACCGGCCGAAACCGATACGTTTCGGCCGAAACGTATCGGTTTCGGCCGATACTGCCAACAGTGGTGTGGCCATATTGGACCATAAGGCTTCATAATGGATCTTTAAGTCACTTAAGGCCCAATTGGGCTTCTCCCTCTCATGGGCCACCTAGGTTGGAAGGTCCATAAGCTATTATGGGTTTATGGGGCCTATTGGATGGCCTTGGCTCATACTTGGCCCAAGTTTGGCCCATGAATGGGATTTGACCTCCACTAATTACCCCTAGTTTTATTAGGGAGGGATAATTAGGGGAGGGCAAATCCCATTTTTACACATGTGGTCAAAGGAAGAAAAGAAAATAATAAAACTAGCCTATTACATCCAAAAGAGGGGGCGCCCCCTTCATGGGCCAAACTTGGGCCAAGTATGGGCCAAACTTGGGCCAAGTATGGGCCAAGGCCATCCAACATGCCCATAAACCCATAATAGCTTATGGACCCTTCCAACCTTGGCCCATGAGAGGGAGAAGCCCAATTGGGCCTTAAGTGACTTTAAAGATCCATTACGAAGCCTTATGGTCCAATATGGTCACACCCCTTAATGGACTCTAAATGGCTTATTAAGAGCCTTACAAAGAAGCCCAAATGAAAACCCAAGTAAAACACACATTACAAGCCCAAATACAATGCAAATAAATGCTAAAAAGTATCCAAACTTAAGGCGGAGACTCCAGATAGAGCCAAAGGGAAGCCGATGTAGCTCGAGTGGTGCTCCGCGTATAGTACCGGTGGCTCGCCGATTCGTGCTTCTCACTCGCTCTGGTGTCCGCACCAATTAATCTGATGCGGACGGCGTCGGAGAACGGATCGACGGCAATTCCGGTATCACAAACAGGACTGGATAGGTTACTACCTCGCACAGCTCGGCCTCACACTGGGTGGTCTCTCACCGGACGACTCTCAAATCCCACAAGGAGGAAAGGAGAGAAGGGAAAAATGGCAAGAGGGGGAAAGCTCTCACGTTAATGCAAACTTCTTTTCAATCTTCATCATACGTAACAACACAACCTTGGCCTTCCTTATATAGGAAAAGTCATAACTTACCTACCCTTGAACTTTCCTAATTGCATCTATACCCAAGCCTAATAAAACAAACCTCAACAACCTAACTTTGACTCTTGGGTTTAAGAAAATATAAAATACAATAACTTTTGACTATAACTAGCCTAATAAGACGAAAGTAAATATACATGTAGTAATACATGTATTTTACTTACATACACAAATATGTATCACGTACATACTCAATACACACAAATATAAATAGTTGCCCATGCTGCTTAACGATTCTCGTCAAACCCCTCTGCTTGGAGGAGGTTCGACCTCGAACCTCGAACCTGGAATCGTAGGACCCGCGGTTGAAGTGGTAGTGACGTTGGTGGAGGCGAAGGCGGACGGTAGAAGAGGACAGACCTGGAGCTTCAAGTGGGGCCTCGCACCCGTCCCCATCTCAAGGACGATGCACCCAAAGCTTCAAATTCTCCCTTCAGGGTGGAGCGGAGGAGGACAGATCTGGAGCTTCGAATGGGGCCTCGCACCCGTCCCCATCTCAACGACGATGCATCCAAAGCGTCAAATTCTTCCTTCTCGGCGGAGCGGACTTGGCAAAGGACGATCATGCACACCACACTCCCGAAATCACGGACTGTCTGTCGACGGCCAGGCGACGCGGGCGCTGCTCAAGCCGCCGCAGTGGACTCGGGGGCCACGGTTACTCATTTATTCAAATGATATATATATAAATATATAATTATTAAATTATGTATATATATCCCTTGATATATATAATATATATATATATATGTCACCAAACTTCAACCACTTTTTTTGACTTTTCTAACTCCTCTTATTTTTTTCTTACATAGATATATATATATATATATATAATCTTATATATCCCTGATATATATATTATATATATAACGCTCCTTTTTTTCTTCATTTTTTTCTCAAACTTTCCAACCGTTCTTTTTGACCTCTTTTTTTTCAGTTTTCAAACCCCTTTTTTTGACTTTTTTTTTCACACTTTCAACCATTTTTTTCATTTTTTTCAACCCTTTCTTTTTTTCTTTTCAAACTTGCCCACTGCGTAAATCACGCAGTCAAGGGCTACCCACAGATCGTGGGGGGGGGGGGGGGGGGGGGGGGGCCCGGTGGGCGCCGAAGGGCGCGGGTTAACGCGGCACCGGCTGATGCGGGCTGATGTGGCAGGCGGTGCGGACGTCGAGAGAGCGGTCGGTGTGAGGGTGACGGTGAAGAGCTGGGTCGCGATGGCTGGGTGGTGAGAAGGAGAGGTCGGCCGGCGGTGGTGACTGGTGCGTAGGTGTTCCGACAGTAGTTGGAGAGAGAAGGTTGGCTCGCGGCCGGGCGTGTGGGTATGACAGCGGCCAGGGAGGTTCGATGCGGTGGCGGGCGCCTGTGAGAAGCAGGCCAACGGCCGGTGGAGAGGAAGATGGCCGCGGTTGGGGGGGCCGGAGCGGCTAGCAGGGTTGTTGCAGGGGCTTCCGGTAGCTGCGGCTGGGTGAGGGCGGTGTTCGCGGGAAAGAGAGGAGAGTGGGAGCGGCGTCACGGCAATTGCGAAAGGCTGGAGGCGGAGTGGAGGTGCGGCGACAGGATGAGAGGAGGTAGTCGGGGGAGGGCGCAGGGTGGCCGTTCGCGGCGGAGGTGGCCGGAGTGCTGAACGCCACGCAGGCGCGTGGGTGTAGGGGCTCGGCGGGGGGCGCTGCGGCGACGGCCTTGGCGGTTGGGCGGCCTCGGCGGCAGGGGCGATAGGGCGGTAGCAGTGCTGCTAGCGGAGGCGGCTGCGGGCGTCCGCAGGTGCAGGAGAGAGAGAGAGAGTGAGAGAAATCGAGAGAGAGAGAGATTAAAAGGGAGAGAGGGAGATTAACAGAGAGAGAATGAGATTAACAGGGGGAGAGAGAGATTAAGAGAGAGAGGATCGCGACAGTAATATGTTCTGTCTGCCACTGTCCAGATCCGACCACCCAGCGTTAAAAAAATCTTTTTTCCCAACCAAACCTCCACCATAAATTCCATAAAAAATATTCTCGTCTTCCTCACTCTCCCCTCTCCAACTTTCATGAAGAACTCAACACCTAGATCCATCGTTTGAGTCACGATCAACGCCAACTCTCAGGAAATTCCACTTCTGCCCGGCCAGATCTGAGACAGAGATCAGTCAAGTTCTAAATTCCACCATCAGAAATACGGCCCCTACAAAATTTCTGGAACAACAGAGGGTCGAAGGGTTTCGAGTCAGCTTTCCAACGGCACCGGTTTCGCACCGATCCGACGTCGCAGCAGCTTCTGTCGTTGGAGCGCGCGGGTCTGAAACAGAGTTTCAGATCCGTGGGCAGCAACTCCAACAAGTGAAGATCGGAGCCGATCGGAGTCCTCCCGGTGTTCCAGTCCGGCCGTCGTCCAGGGGACCACCTCCAGGTGTCCCATCCACAATGGGACCCACCCCGTCAGATCCGGAGGACCGACAGTACGTGGGCCCCGAAGACCCGCCGAACGCGCCGTCCAGACAGCACCAACTTGCGGCTTTCGGCACCGACCGAGCGACCCAAGATGCTGCCCGTCAACCCAAATCCCGATACTCCTGGATCCCACATGTGACCTGTTACCTCCCTGCGTGGAGTGGGTCAAAATTTTATACCACAGTGAAAAATTTTAATCAGCAGTATGGATTTGGCCGGGGTTGTCTTCCCCACGCCGGGTGCGTGGAGGTAACGATCTCACCTTCTCGGCATTTGCTTACTTAGTATATGATTGTATGCCGCTACTGAGTGCGTTAGGAACCTAGCCCGTGAGTTCATGTCACCGCTGTGAGCGAAAGAGTGACCCGTCCCGTGACTCGATCCGAGCACGGAAGTGAGTCGACCACCCTTGACTCTGCTGCCGGTTTCTCAACCGCGCGGATCCACGCTATCCCTCGCTTGGGACGACGAGTGAGGTCGCATTTCTGTTAGCGACGTACATCACTTAGGAACTATTATCGTCGGGCAAAGTGTCTCTACTGTTCGTATGTTGCTGGTCGCGTCTGCACTTAGAGTCCTAGGTTCGCATCACTTAGAGTCAGTCCCTCTGTCCGTCCCGCATCAGTTTGGTATCAGAGCAAGTCGATTCTAGGATCATCATTGTTTTAGAACCAAAAAAAAGTGTTTGTGGGTCGCATTTCATCCCAATAACCCGGTATATAAAATGGTGTCACCCGACCATTAGGTTACACCTATCGGGGAGGTGATTCATTCGCGCGAGAGGATCTTCGGATCCCCGGACTCTGCCAGGTACCGGATATTGGTTAAGTCTAGGTGCATCATCTTTGCATTAGTCTGTGTTTGCGTTAGTCCGTGTACCCCCCAGTCAGTGTGTCAGTTGCATGCCCACCCGTCGAGGCACCCAATACTCGCCACCACCACCTATGGCGGCGGATCCCCGAGCCCGTAGTTCCGAAGAGCCCTCGACGGCCGAGATGTTCCGAGCCCTCATGGATCGTCTCGATACACGTATGGATGGCCTTAGTACGCGTCTAGATGGCGTAGGAATGCGTGTAGAAGGGAGGATGAAAGCCCTAGAGGATCGGGCCGAAGCATCAGACCAGTCCATTCAGGGTCTTATGGGAAGAATTACTGTCCTAGAGAGGGCCCTAATGTCGACGCAACCCGCGCCGACTAATGGCCAACATGAGCAGGTTCAGCAACCTGCTGCTCAAGGGGCTCAAGGGGCAAATGATAGAAGGCAGCAAGTGCACGAGGTGGATGATCACGCCTCCGATAATGAACTTGGGGGTTTGGGTCGTCGAAACCAACGATAGAATCGTGATGATGACGACGACCGCGTTCTTAGGAACGTGCGTGCGGACCCTCCCCTATTTGACGGGTCTCTGGACCCAAAGGTCTATTTAGATTGGGAGGCCGGCATGAACCGGTACTTCGAGTGGTTTGAGATGACGGACCACCGAAGAGTTCGGTATGCAAAGATGAAGTTGCATGGGCAGGCCCAAACTTATTGGACCAATGTGGAGAGCCTGTTAATGCAGCGATGTCAACCCCAGGTCGGTACTTGGGATGAGATGAAAACCAAATTGAGGTAGAAGTACCTCCCTGCCACATATCGCCAACGTCTCATAGACAAATGGCAAAGTCTCACCCAGGGGAGCCGGTCCATCACTGAGTACACCGCCGAGTTTGATGAGTACTATTTGAGGTGTGGAGTGACGGAAGAGAGCACCATGACCATTTCGCGCTTCCGAAGAGGTCTGCTGCCACATTATCAATATGAACTCTTTCGCCGCAATGTGACCACTTTGGAACAAGCATATCAGGTCACTCTCGAATTGGAGCAATTCGAGGCCGAGTTGGAGTCTACCCAACGGTCGGGCCCCTTCCCTCTTCGTAGTGTCGAGCCCCGTACTCTTCAGGCACCTACCCGAGAGCCCCATGGCTAGACATTAGGACCCTACTCGTCCGGAGCCATTTGCTCCTAGGCCTCGCTCTCCACCTCCGAGGGACTTCCCTCGTCCCCAACAACCCACGGCACCCATCGCCCGTCCGTCGGCACCCGCACCTCTTACCCGTCCCTTATTGCCTTCACCCCCTATCCGTCTGGAGGATAAAGGTAAGGGACCTTTGATCGGGGAGCCTAGTGGATCATGGCAACAGTGTTTTCGCTGCAATGGGTTTGGCCATTTTGCCAATCAGTGTCCCACGCATCAATCTCTAGTCATTGGGGACACAAAGGTCGGGAACACCTCATCTTCCGAGCTTATGGCAGTCAGCTATGAGGCGGATCAAGAATTAGCTGACGAATTCTTTGAGAATGAGAATGAGGGTCAGGATGTTCAGCATCTCGATGATACCCAGATCGGGGTCGTCAGGTGTATTCTCTCCCAGCCACAGGCCAGTGATGACTGGCGTCGGACCACTATCTTTCATACATAGGTTGGGCGGACAAGTGTGTAAGGTGATTATCGATAGTGGGAGTTGTATCAATGAAATCCGGGCACTGTCTCTCGTCTTGGTCTTACTCCCGTGGACCTATCGAGTATCATGGGTGGATTCCACCTCCATTCCGATCAGGCTGCGGTGTTTGGTCCCACTGCAGTTCCATGCCTACCGTGACGAAATCTGGTATGATGTCCTCCCCATGGAGGTGGGCAGTATTATTCTTGGTAGGCCGTGGTTATTTGATCGTGATGCCACACTCCATGGCCGGTCGAACACCTGTACCTTCTACCATGGTGGCCAGCAGATTACCCTCCACCCCTCTCAGCCCAAGAGGCCCTCAGTTAGGGGTCCTACTGGTCCTAGTACTCCGGAGCCTTCCGTCCCTGGACCCAGTACCCCATCCCCAGCTAGGGCCATGACCGTTACATCGAGCACAGGCGAGCCCTCTTCTAGGAGGTTGATGTTGATTAGCTCCCGAGAAATGGAGTGGGAGGCTATTAGGGGAAGTCCCGTGTTTGCTATTATGGTCCGAGAGGTGGAGCAAAAGTCCGAGGGTGAGCTTCCACCCGATGTCATTCCCATCCTGCAGGAGTTCGCTGATATCTTTCCCGAGGAGCTTCCCGAGGGACTCCCACCCATGCAGGAGGATATTCAGCATGCTATCGACCTGATTCCGGGCTCCTCATTGCCCAATCTTCCCCACTATCACATGAGTGCCACGGAACATGCCGAGCTAAAGCGGCAGGTCGATGAGCTGATGCAGAGAGGGTCTGTTCAGGACAGCATGAGTCCGTGTATTGTTCCCGCACTACTCGCCCCAAAGAATGATGGCACATGGAGAATGTGTATTGATAATCGTGCCATCAACAAGATCACCGTGAAGTACAGGTTCCCTATTCCCCGCCTTGATGATATGCTTGATATGATGGCTGGTGCCACTATCTTTTCAAAGATTGATCTTAAGAGTGGCTACCATCAGGTGAGGATTAGGCCAGGTGATGAGTGGAAGACCGCATTTAAGACCAATGATGGTCTATATGAGTGGTTGGTTATGCCCTTTGGGTTGACCAATGCCCCCAGCACCTTCATGCAACTCATGACTCAGGTCCTTCGACCGTTCATTGGAGTTTTTGTGGTCGTGTATTTTGATGATATCCTTCGGCATGTCTGCCTACTGTTGAGGCGAGAGCAGTTATTTGCCCTTTGAGTTGACCAGTCGCACTAAAGGGGACCACTTGGACCATCTTCGGCAGGTCTGTCTACTGTTGAGGCGAGAGCAGTTATTTGCCAACCCACAGAAGTGTCCCTTCATGACTTATCAGCTTACCTTCTTGGGTTTCATTGTGTCTAGTACCGGGATCTCCGCTGATCCGGAGAAGGTCCGGGCCATTGTTGAGTGGCCAGAACCCCGCACGATCCATGATGTCCGCAGCTTCCATGGCCTCGCGATGTTCTATCGTAGTTTTATCCGCGGATTTAGTTCCATCACTGCTCTGATCACGGACTGCATTAGGAAGGGCACATTTGTATGGATGAAGGCCGCCGCTGCTGCTGCCTTCAAGGACATCAAGGAGCGCATGACCCAGACTCCGGTCCTTCGATTGCCAGATTTCTCGAAGGTGTTTGAGGTCTCGTGTGATGCATCGGGTGTTGGGATTGGAGGAGTGTTGAGTCAGGAGACCCACCTGATTGCATATTTTAGTGAGAAACTGAATGACGCGAAACTGCGATACTCCACTTATGATAAGGAATTCTATGCAGTTGTTCAGGCTCTTAGGCATTGGAGACACTATTTATTGCATCAGGAGTTTGTCTTGCCACCTGCTATGACGCGCATTAAGCTTCTTTTGGGCATGGAGGAACTTCAAAGCCTCATGATCGGAGTATCTCCAGTAGTTCACATTTGTGCCATAAGGCTGGAGTGGAGAACAAGGTGGCTGATGTCTTGAGTCGGCGTGCATGTTTACTGACTACCATGAGTGCCGAGGTCACAGGGTTAGAGAAGATGAAAGTGGCCTACGTTATTGCCCTGACTTTGGTCAGATTTATGCCTCTCCAGGCCGGACCCTCGAGAGACCATGATGATTATATGCTTCAGGAGGGTTACCTATTTCGAGGAGGTAGTGTGTTCCCCGAACTTCGGTTCGAGACTTCTTAGTATGGGAACTACATGCGGGAGGTCTAGCCGGCCACTTCGGTCGGAATAAGACTATTGAGGCTGTTGAGCATAGATTCTATTGGCCGAGTTTGAAGAGAGATGTTGCTCACATTGTAGCTCAGTGACGTACATGTGCTACGGCCAAAATGAAGAAGCAAAGCTCGGGCCTCTATACACCTCTTCCCGTGCCTGATGCCCCGTGGCATGATGTTAGCATGGATTTTGTCTTGGGATTGCCACGCACCTCTAGGAAGCATGATTCGGTCTATATAGTGGTTGATCGATTCTCGAAGATGGCCCTTTTCATTCCATCCTCGAAGACTTCGGATGCTTCGAGGGTAGCCCGCCTTTTCCTTACTCATGTGGAAAGGGGGATACCGGGGGGATTTTAAACCCCTAGGGTGTCACAAACGTGGGTGGGTGTGTGCATGGCAATGAAGGTGAAGAAAAACGTAGGGAGAAAGTGAGAAGAGTGATGCATGCAATGAAAAAAATGGACGAAACCTATCAACTAGACTACTCCCAGAACCGGAGGCTTATATGGACGTGGAAAGCCTCCCTCCTTGGTGCCAGGTCGCTCAAGAATGCGGCAGGGCTTCTCCGTCGACCAAAAATCTCCCCCTTTTCAAACCCGGCCTTTAGGGTCTATTTATAGAGCACCTAAAGTCCTAGCTCGGAATTAGGGTTTAGAAGCATTTTCAGGTCGAGATCATCAAACAAAAGATGAAGATAATTCAATTATCTTTCATCTGGAAGAAACGGCACTCGAAATGGTTGAGGATTCGCGGAGAAATGGCTGGATAAAGTTGGGGGTAAATCCACGAGGAGAATCTGTTGAATCTTCAGCAATCGAGCAGATGAACGGTCTAACGATAGACATCCATATGGGCGGTCCATTCCGGGCCATCCAACCCTCTCGGTGGAAATTCAACAATTACAATAATCCAAATTATCCATTAAACCGGCCGAATAGTTCGCCGTTCGACTCTCATACATGAATGGCTCAGATGAGACCGTTCAAAGGTAGAGCGGCCAAAGAAAAATCGTTCTAGCCTTAATTGGATAATTATCTGAGACAGTCGCCAAGCGCAGGACTCTGAGAGACGAGCGGCTACCATCCGTCCGTCCATCATGTTGAACGGCTAGGGGAGGACCGCATAAATGCTTGTCGGTGGAAATTCAGAAAATTAAAGAAAATATTCCAAAATATATGGACGGTCCACAGGCAACCGCACATTAATTGAGCGGCCAGGGATGAACCGTACATGTGTATGGGCGCTTGAAACTCATAGAAAAGCCGAATTAACCAAAACCAAGGCCCATTAAGCCCAGAATTGAAACAAACCTAGCCAGGGAGGGAGGCTACCCAAAAAGCTGGCCCAAAACATGCCTGAAAACAACCCCAACGAGTGATGGACAACTCGAGGCATCAACAAATGGGAGTAAGAGGAACGACTCAACTTATCGGTAAAAAACAGGTGTCAACAGATGCCCCTCCTTAACGTCCTCTTTGCAGGGGAGCGAGCAGAGGTGAAGCGAAAGTGACATGGAACATGGAGATGAAGCGGAAATGCAGCGGAGTGGATCGGAAAGCGGGCGTTAAGGTAAAACGACACCTGTTTTTACCAACAAGCGACAAGAATCTTCCGAAAAACTCTGAACCAAACACAAGGAATGATTAGACCAAAAGCGACGCCAGTCTGGAGGAACTAAACTAAATGAAATGAAACAAATCGATAAGACCAACCTCATGGGGGACACAATCCCGCGGTCCAATGAGGAGGCCAAAAGCAGGCAGCAAAAGTAAAGGAAACAGGCTAAAGCTCCAGACGGGGATCTCTTAATCAACCAGAATTGACCAAAAAGAACCTTCCAACTCAGAGTGGAATTAGTTCCTCTTACTCAAACACTGAACGCACAGCCAACCATTGCTGGTGGGGCATTCTGCAGGCAAACCATGGGGCATGAATGCTTAAAAGGATGCGTATGATGCATGCTGGGCTAAAATAAAAGAAATCGTTAAAACAAATGCAAAGAAAGATTAAAATATAAAATACTCGAGAATAATATTGCTAAGCTAGGAAAATCAGAGTCAAGATACCATCCGCAACCACAGCGTGCAGGATAGAACCATCCTCCCCATGACATCCCAACCTAACGGCCTATCCGAATATTAAACACGTGAACCTGGATCATCATCATTTTTGTTAAAGGGGAACATCAGATCCTGGAACACGTAGATAATCAACTGGTTCTCGAGATAATATATTACAGTACCATATAATAATGCAATAAGGTGATAGGGATAGAAGGCCATACCTGACTTACCTGTGCAGGTGAAACGGCAAGTGAGAGTTTGATGCTGCACATAAGATTGTTAACAAGATTTGCAATGATATCAAAATTCATCAATTGAACACTAAGTGCAGGAATGAGGGTGGGACAATTTCAAACATGAACGGTTAGATACCAACCGCCCAAAGAAGCACGGTTATATGTGAGCCGTATATATTATGGAATTTGAACCGACTTAAACAGCATACCGTTAAAGATGAACGGTCACCTCACAACCGTTCAAACGAAGGACGGTCTAACGATAGACCGCATAACCTCTGCAACTTCGAAAGCCTAAAAACCCTTCGTCTCCCTCCCTCCACCGTAACCGACGGTGGGAGGGAGAACGAAGGGGGCAACCCACCACCCATTCTCTCAATTTCTCACACCCCTCTCCCACTCTCAATCTCCCTCTCCCACATGCGCTCAAAGCATTGCGCGAGATGGCCCTCGATGACGAACGTGGACGCGCCACCGCCGACGACTGCCGCCGCGGCGGAGGTTCCACCAACGGAGGAGACACCGGCAACACTGCCGGCCGAGGGAGGTGCTCTCCCGCCGCCGTCCGAGGCCGAGGAAGGCGCTGAAGCCGCCGCGCCCGGAGATGGAGACGCCGGGGAGGACGCACCGGCGGAGAGGCCGGCCAAGGGGCCCCGTCCGACCGAGGTAGGTGCACCAAAACCTCCTCCTTTTCCGTTTTTACACCATGCATGTTAGATTAAGGGGATTCTGGGGGGATTAGGGCTCTTAGGACCGGTTTTAGGGGGCAACGGTGGCCTCCCCACCGGTGGGGAGACCCTCACCGTCGTTGGGGAAGATGACGGTAGGGCGGTTTACACAAAACCGCACAAACAAACGCATACGGCTCACATAGAGCCGCCCACACTCATACGGCCCAGGGGTAGCCGTTCAAATTCACACAGCATCAGAACCGAACCAAGTAAGGACGGTGAGAGGTTCACCGTACAAACGACAAACGGGCCACATTGGTCCGCTCAACACCCTGTCAACAAAGAACAACGCGGTCCCTATAGAACCGCCCCACCTTCCTGCGGCCCAGGAGTGGCCGTTTGAAACTAAGAAACCTGAGGGAAGAACGGTGCATGCTCATCCGTTCAAGATAAGAACGGCCAATGCTAGCCCGTTTGAAACACAGAACTTAGGGATTAGAACGGTGCACATGGGACCGTTCAAAGGGACGAGCGGCTTGTGGGAGACCGCTTTTCTTACAGAGATTTAAACCTTGATGATTTTATTTATATATGAAATAAAATGCTTAAATAAATTACTAAAATGCATTTAAAATGAATGAATGAATGCAGGGAAAGCGCAAGACCCGCACCTCGTGGCTGCAGGTCCGCGCAATGTATTTAGCACTGCCAGACTTTCTGAGGGAGCGGTTGACTGCCATGGGGTTTGCCCCATTCCTGAGCACGACCGCTAGGATCCAGTGAGTCGGACGTTCCTCTTCCCGTGGGGCCATATGGTCCCCACGCTGGAGGACGTGGCCAGGCTTACTGGCCTTCGAGTGCATGGGCTACCGGTTAGCGGGACCACTTTTCCCGACTATCGGGCGATGGCTCGGGGATTGCTGGGCTTAGAGCTACAGCGCCCTGAGAGGCAGTCGACCCTCCTACCACGGGACAGCCTGGGATTACAATGGGCGGGAGTTGCAGTTGGTGAGCGGCCGGAGGAGCACCTGCAGCGGCTGGTGGAGCTGGCGCGGCCGAGGGTAGCTGCGGGGCCGGGAGCAGAGGCGGACAGAGTGCTACGGCGATTCCTGATGCTGATGTTCGGGTGACTTCTCTTCTCCACCAGAGCGGACGTGATGAGCTGCCGCTTCCTTCCCTTCCTCGAGGAGCTGAGCCACGTGAGCGACTACACGTGGGGAACAGCAGTCCTCGCGTTCTTGTTTGACACGCTGAGTTCGACGGCCCGTCGGACGATGCTCGGAGGCTTCTCCCCCTTACTCCAAGTACGACTCCTACCCTAGACCTAATTATGCAATTCTATATGTTTCCTGAATGCTGACACGACGCTGTGAGCAGAGGCGGACAGAGTGCTACGGCGATTCCTGATGCTGATGTTCGGGCGACTTCTCTTCTCCACCAGAGCGGACGTGATGAGCTGCCGCTTCCTTCCCTTCCTCGAGGAGCTGAGCCACGTGAGCGACTACACGTGGGGAACAGCAGTCCTCGCGTTCTTGTTTGACACGCTGAGTTCGACGGCCCGTCGGACGATGCTCGGAGGCTTCTCCCCCTTACTCCAAGTACGACTCCTACCCTAGACCTAATTATGCAATTCTATATGTTTCCTGAATGCTGACACGACGCTGTGATGCAGGTGTGGGCCTACATACACCTACGTGGGTTAGGCAGAGGCGAGGAGACCCGTCTTGGGCTCCTGCCGATTGCACGGAGGTGGACAGCACCTCGGGAGATTGCAGCCCTGAGACGACAGGTCCGAGAGCTACAGGACGACCTGGACGCTCTACCGTTTGCCTCTGTATGCTTCTAAACTTAGACTCACGACCTGGACGCTCTACCGTTTGCCTCTATATGCTTCTAAACTTAGACTCTTTTAATTAAATGCAATTCTTATATGATGATGATGCTGATGCGACTTTCTATTTCTTGCAGGTACGGTGGACACCTTACACAGAGGAGGGCCAGGAGGGTCAGCCTTGGGTGGTTGGCGCCCTCGCTTTTGCCGGACGAGATGTGTGGCTTCACTGCATGAATGTGGTGGAGCCACTACACTTCAGATTGGTGATGAGGACCATTGGGGTCCATCAGCCAGCAGTGGAGTTCTCGGCGTAGGTGGCCGACTGGACAGCTCTCGGGCAGGTGGTGACCGTCCGAGCGGAGAGCGACTCAGTATACTACACCGCGTACGCCAGACACTACCGGGACCAGGTGTTCCGGAGTGCCCACCGACCGGTATGACTTCTAAACCCAAACTCTGTCTATTATGCGTATGATTCCTATATGATGACGCACTGACACATGGACTTCTAAATGTAGATTGACCATGCGGGACGACTAGCGGAGCTGCATGGGCTTCTGCACTACGAGGCCCGACAGGCCCTGGCCTTACTGGTGAAAACCCTAAACTCTCTAAATTATGCAAATGCTTATGATTATGATTGTGCATGTGACTGACCTGGAATTTTGGATGCAGCGTGCCGAGGGGGCCCAGCGACAGGGGGCCGATGCTCCTTCTTCTTCTTCTACCCAGACTCCTGCAGATCGGGCTGAGCGGGGAGGCCGACTTTACTAGGATGGTAGCGCGGGCCAAAGCGGCCGAGGTGGCGCTCACCGAGAGGGTACGCAAATCACTACACTTCCCCTTTTGTACTTATGCTTATGAAATGTATGAAATGTAAATGACTGACTGCGATATGTGTATGCAGACGTCCGAGCTGACCCTGCTGAGGGCGGAGCTGGAGCAGAGCCGGGTGGTGCTCACCGAGAGGGTACGCAAATCACTAGACTTCCCCTTTTGTACTTATGCTTATGAAATGTATGAAATGTAAATGACTGACTGCGATATGTGTATGCAGACGTCCGAGCTGACCCTGCTGAGGGCGGAGCTGGAGCAGAGCCGGGTGGTGCTCACCGAGAGGGTACGCAAATCACTACACTTCCCCTTTTGTACGTATGCTTATGAAATGTATGAAATGTAAATGACTGACTGCGATATGTGTATGCAGACGTCCGAGCTGACCCTGCTGAGGGCGGAGCTGGAGCAGAGCCGGGTAGCGGCTCGGGAGAAGGCAGCGCATTTGAGGGAGGAGACCGCCCGACTGCTAGAGGAGCTTGCACAGGGTAGGACCAGACAATACCGTTGAGACGGCGCTCCTACGAGCTGATGTTGAGCGTCTTCGAGCCAGCGCTACCAA
Source organism: Amorphophallus konjac (assembly GCA_022559845.1). Taxonomy (NCBI): domain Eukaryota; kingdom Viridiplantae; phylum Streptophyta; class Magnoliopsida; order Alismatales; family Araceae; genus Amorphophallus; species Amorphophallus konjac. The sequence goes on from CM040119.1 coordinate 31,469,292, forward strand.
GGCGGAGCGCTACAGGACCGAGGCTGAGCAGGGTCAGGTCTCGAGGCTGGAGGGCCAGGTGGAGATTCTTCGGGAGATGAGCCAGAGGTCGAGGAGCGGTGCTCCGAGCAGGACCCATGGTTCTTTCAGGACTTACTTGACAGGTTCCTCTGGCCGGCAGAGGAACGAGGAGGACGAGAGACGGCGGCGCCGCCGAGACGAGGTGACTTCTCCGATGGCTCCACCATCGAAGAGGTTGGAGGGAGGAGGCGACAGCGACCATCAGGAGGGAGAGGGTCAGGCTTGACTCTTGTACTTGGGGCCCGACTTTTGTACATATGATATGATATGATAGTGATAGTGATATGCTTTTTGTCTATTTCTATGAATGAATGGATGAATGCGACTACTGACTCGACACGAGTGTGTGAGTGAGAGACGACGACTACGGGGGAAACACGACTACGGGTGTGACGCGACACGACCATGAGTGAGACAGAGGGACGCCGACTCCGAGTGGGAGAGAGAGAGCGTGATGTCAAATGAGTGAGATGAGGGCGTCAAATGAGTGAGATGAGGGCGCCAAATGAGTGAGATGAGAGACAGCACGACTACTAGTTGGACAGGTGCACAACTTGTTGGACAAGGGCTTCAGATCAGAAGAACGGTTCTCAGTGGGCCATTCAAAGTAACACGGTCTGTAATAGACCGTTCCAAGGAGATATTAAACAGTCTTATATTAACCGTTCTGAATGTTGAACGGTTTACCATAGGCCGCATAAGAAGACAAACGGTCTAACTCAGGCTGCTTAAGCTCCTGCCCTCGAACTCTCTGGAAGATGATAAACGGTCTGTTGCGGGCCGCTCAATGATATAGGCGGTCTATCGTAAGACCGTCCAAAGGGGCATCCTGCGAACTTGAATGGGACTCTCCTGGAGAGTCCTTAACCCGAGGGCAAACTGCTTTAAACCCATCCAAACCTCATCTTATCCAACCCCGATCTCAAGAGGCCTAAGCTTCCTAACAAGCCCTATACGTAGGAGGGGGAGCCTAAATTCGTGATTCACACATCCTCCTCCTTCTAAGCCTTGAAACTTTTGCTATTCATCACCAAATCATCATGAAGAGGGTTCTAGAGGAGCATCTTTTGAAGGGCCAAAGTCTGCCAAGAGGGAGCGGGAAGTGCTCCAACGACTGACCGCGATCCCGCGACATCTCAGCTCGAGCCCTCTGAGAGAGGTAAGCTAATCATGATTTCATTCAATTCTTTCATTTACTTGCATGTTTTTCCTTTCTCTCTCTTTTCTTCCATCTTCTTTCTTCCCGCCTCAGCTTCTCCCTGGCCCCAGGCGGTATTCCACCTTGAAGTGGTTGGCTCCCATGGTCCGCGCCTTGCCCCTAGGAGTGACATCTATCCTGAGATCTTGGCACTTACAACCTCTCCTAGTGTTAGGTCAGAACTACCCAAAGCTTTCTCTTGATTGGCACAGCATCTCGTCCTTAGTTGAAATTTGGCATCACTCATACATTCATTTTCCCATCATTCGAGGCCACTATCCTACTAGAGGAGGTAGAGACCTACTTCTCTTTACCCTCCCAGGTGGGGGAGGAGGACTCCGTGTGTCATACTGTTGCCCCTGTAGATCCTAGGCTTATCTTGGGAGGGTTCATACCAGACAGCAGGGATGTCCACACTTTCGTAGGCCCACGTCAGATTCACCTTCTTCCTCTTAGTCAGTGGGTAGTGGAGCATTGCAGGAACAGGTGTGGGTGGGATGAAGCCATAGCTAAGGCTGCGTCCATTTGCTTGTGCGGGGCTATCTTGTTTCCTTCAGTTGACCATGTGCTAGAGACTCCCCTTCTTAGTACCATCAGCGGCCTATGGCAGGGACTTTCCATCTCCCAGGCAATCCTTGCCTACTTGTACGAGAGCCTCGCCTCAGCAGCCTTAGAAGGTCCCCTGTTTGGCTCTATGATCCTTCTAGAGTGTTGGATGGGTATTAGGATGAAATTCATCTACAAGGAGGATGTCACTTCAGCTAGCAGGATCTTCGGGAGCCACCCCCTCTTCTTCATAGGTGGCGCGTTCGGATTCTCTCCGCAGGTAGAGTGCAGGACAGCAGAAAAGAAGACCAGGGATGAGTGGCGACTGCACATCAACAGGCTGCCCCTGGATTGGTTCGTGATGCACCCGGACTTCCTCCGTGACACCGCTGTTAGAGTTCCCAGGAGGCCGGGCTTGGACTTGAGGCTCGTGAGCGACACCGCACTGGCGATGTACAGCCCGCACCGGTGCTACCTACAGGTTGGACTACCCCGGACCGTTCTACCAGCACTACCCCACCTTCCCGCGCTACAGGCGAGGAGGATTGGTACAGAGGAGGACGAGCAGGCGGTCAGGAGTGCCCTGATCATGTGGGAGGTAAGCAGGGCCGGGCTTGTAACGACCCGAGAATCCGATTACCGGGAAGGCCCGATAACCCGAGACTCTAACCGCCGCCCACGAGCCGGGAGGGCTCGGAAGGGCTGAAAGGAGTGTGGAGGCACAAAGAAATAGGAAATAAAGCAGGACAATACAACAATTAACAGAGATAAATAAACAACTACAGCTATAACAGAGTCCAGTCCAACAGAAAGTACAGTCTAAAGCAGTAAAAACGTACCACATGCCAAGTGAACACTCGGCCCGGCAAGTTGGCAACTGAGAACCTCGCTCCGCGCCCTCGAACCTCGAGGAAGAACCGCCACACCTAAAAAGCAGGGAATGAGTCTCCAAAACAGAGACTCAGCAAGGATCCCGCGGAACCCCAACCGGAAACAACGGCGGTAGCGGAAAGGAAGGCTACAAGAGCAACCGCAACAGTAGGAACAGCAAACCCGGTGGCCGGTCGAAACCCGGCACTACAACTACTCCTACTGTACCAGAAACACACCCCGAACTCACAGTCGGGGGCTACCGAACTACACTAGTACCGCTTACCGAAGTAAAAACCCACGGCAACCACGCCGTAGGGACCTGTCCCCCGGACACAGCCGACCTGGACACGCTGTCCAAGGTGCAACCCCGACCATCCGATCGCGGGTACCGCACAACCATATGCAACCTCGGTAAAGCCACTAGCACTAGTTTCACGGCGCAGAAACCGACACCCGCCCCACGGCGAAACAACCGAAACTCAACGGTCGACATGACCGAAAACCCGAAGGTCGAAGTCATAGAAACTGACAGTCTGTCACTCTCTGTCCAGAACAGGAGTACCTCCCACTAGAAGCACAGCCGGTAGCGTCCCCTGACGTCTTACACCGCGCCGTAGGTGAGAACTGCCTGACGTGGTAGCGCCTACCAAAGGCACGAACACCGTACAAGTAACCACAAACAAGTGACTAGCTGGGGTCACGCCCGTCGACGTGGGTCCAACTGCCCCAACCACGTGTGCACATACAGACCGCGCGTCCCTGGTCTGGTCCTCTGACCGGTTTTCCCCTCAGCCGGACTCTGGCTGCAAGACGTGGGGCCCAACAGAAACCGGTCCACAAACTGTCTCTAAGGGTGGGTGCCCGTACACCACTCCCTGGTGCGACCAGCACACGCGTACTGGTGGGCTACGACTAGTGGAGGGTCACTGAGAGAGTAGACTCTCAAGTTGAAGGAAAACAGCGTCCAAACCCGACAAAGTACGGGGACCATCCCACGTACTAGCACCGTCGCACGGTGACCACAGTCGGAGAAGAAACGGGACTCACAGTCCACGGCCGCGCACACACCCTGCGCGAGAGTCGAGAAAACCCAAGTGACGCTAAGTCACTGGACTCTGGACAGTCCTCTAGACGCACTACACCCAACGGTCCTTGAGTCACTAGACTCGGGGTCAAGACCATTGCACGTAACAGCACAAGGCCGTCAATCTAGTCCAATCTCTAGGTCTAAAATCACGGTAGCACGGATACTGAGGCAGCTCACGAGCCACCGAGACCATTCCCTCGGGAAGGGAACTGAGAAGCCTTCTAGCCCCAGGCATGGCAACTGGACTCACAGTCCAAGGCCACACACGGCCCACGCAAAAAGCACAGAAGCACGATTCCCAAGGTAGCGCACAAGCCACCACGCCGATAACTGGACTCGCAGTCCAAGGCTTTCACATGGCCCACTCGAAAATCATCTTTCAGGAAAACTTACGACATGCGGGGAAACCCCACCGCACACACACCGATACACGGTGACTCAGTCTAGCGTAACACGAAAGCCCGACGCACGAGAAGTCACCCGGACTCTCAAACCCACGGGCACGCTAAACGAGGTAACACGGTCCTCCCGACACCCTCAAAACACGGACATAGAATCCCACGGGTGTCTGGGACACTCACGAGACCGCAGGTCGACCACTGGGTCCCAACCGGGTCGACCGGGGATCCACACATCGCGGAACAAAGCGGAGAACACAAAAACTCACCTCGGTGCAACACAGAGCCTGACGGTCTAGTCTTGGGCCGTCACAGTCTGTGACGGTCCAAGTCTCGACCGTCACAACCACCCTGACGCAGCACCCACAAAGGGCCGTCACACACCAGGCTGCAAGTTGCATGTGACACACCCTCTCTGGCGCGTCACAACATGTGACGCGCCAGTCCAGGTGCGTTACAAGACACGGGGAAATCAACCGTAACGCGTCCCACTCGGTGCGTTACAGTCTGTAACGGACCACTCTTGGTGCGTTACAAGGTCGGTACGCGTCTGCTCTGACGCACCCCGACAGGGGCGTTACAAGGATGTGACGCGCCAGGCTTGGTGCGTCACAGGCCTTGACCCCGAACGGTCAAACCAACGCCTGAAAACACGGTCAGCTCGTCCTGACGGCCCACCCTAGGCGCATCACAGAGCTGTGGTGGTCTATCGTGGGACCGTCACACACACATACCACCAAAAAGGCTAACGGGCCTTGTGACGCACCCACCCTGGGGCGTCACAGGCTGTGACGGTCACTGGAAGGACCGTCACACCCGTCCGAGCGCGAAACGGCGGGAAACGACCCGAAAAACGTCCCACTCCCCCATACCTCCATGGGACCGTCACACACACATATGCATCTAAGGCCTCGGATCGGCCAAAAACGCAATGAAACGGGAGATTGGCCCACAAGTCCTAAAACATGGATTTTTCCCAAAAATCCCCGATTACACCCACTCGGCGCACCACGGCCTACAAAACTCGCGGGAAAAGAAGTGCACGAGCTGGGGGTCCATCTCCCTACCTCCACCGAAGATTTCGCGTCCCGAGCTCGCCGATCCGCGAAGAAAACGCCGTGAAACCCTCGCCGCTCCACGAACCCGCGGCCGAGCTTCCACGCGCCACCGGCCCTCGATCCTCGACCCGTTCCCCATTCCTCGCCTCCCACCATCGCCGCCTCACCCTCCTCCGCCACCGTCGGCTGCCCGGGGAGAGGGGGAGAGAGAGATGAGAGAGAGTGAGAATGAGAGAATGAGAGGGGGAGAGAGAAAAGGGTTAGTATATATAGAAAAACCCAGAAATTACAGAAATTCAAAAAAAATACGAAAAATTACGTCCGCGATCCTCGGGAAGAGCAGTGGCAACGTCCCGGAGTCCGAGAACGCCACGGTTTACCCTGCAAGGAGTTCCGAAGGCACATCAGGGAAAAATACGTGTAAAGCACACAATACACTCCGAGACCCACTAAAATGATCCGAAAAAAAAATCCGAAAAATCCGGGGCATTACAGCGCTTACCCTACCAGCAGAGGTTGCAGAGATCCCGGCGACGCGCCAGGCTTATGTTAGAGAGCTGAGAGAGATACGTCACCGCGGGGATGCCCAGCGGAGGACTGAGTGATTTTCTTTCCTTTCATGATGATGTTGGATAGGACTTGTGCTTAGAAAGTTTGTATATGAAATGAATAAAATTGATGATTGGATTGAGTTTGAGCTTTGGACTTTGGGCTTTTTCCTTGATGTGATTGTGTAGGTTGGGATAAGACTTTAACATTCACACGGTCACGAGCCAACTGAACTTTTCAGCTTCAACCTGCCCCTGCACACATACAAATACAGAAAACAGATTAAATCTGTTTTAGCCTTAACCCCTTACCTATAACAAGTTAGGAAATGACCAGTTCTTGATTTTTGGTCAAGGGGGTAAAGCCTTATTAAATAGGCAAATAACCAATGTCAAATGAATGCAATATATGAATGCAAATCAAGAAAATCTTTTTTGAAATTTTGAAAATATCTGATTTTTGCTTGGATTTCAAAATATTTGATTTTGTTTTGGATTTTGAACATATTTGCTTTTTTTTATTTTGAAATATTTGATTTTTTTTTAGATTTTGAAATATTTGATTTCTTTGGATTTTGAAATATTTGATTTCTTTGTTGGATTTTGAAATATTCGATTTCTTTGGATTTTGAAATATTTGATTTTTTAGATTTTGAAGTATTTGATTTTTTTGGATTTTACAATATTTGATTTTTTTTGGATTTTGAAATATTGATTTTTTTTTATTTTGAAACCAGCTTAGACCTGACGACAGGGAACCTCCTATCTCACCAGGGGCCTCCCGGGCTCAATGTGCAAATATAAAGGACCGCTCGTGGCCAGTGCTAACCTTGCTTTAACGGTGCCTCTACCGAGGCCATACCCGGGGTAGGATCCATTCCTTGGAAAATAAAACAAATTTTAATAGAAAAGCTGGCGATAGGTATAAATGTTTCTAGGGCTTGAGTTCTTCTCGCGACACCCCCTTTTCAAAGAATTTGGTCTATTGCGCAGGGGATTTGTGTCCATTATCGAACCTACTTCCGCTCTAGGCACGCATACGACCGGGCTCATAACGTCCCGCGGGGAAACTGTACTGCCACTCTTGTCGTGCCTAGTTTTATTATTTTTGGGGTCTTTCAAACCTTTTTGAGGGCTTCGAGCTTACAAGCTTTTAGCTTTGATTTTTGCCCCTTTTTTTCTTCATTCCTTTCTTTCTTTTCTTTCTTGTTCTTTTGCGGAGTAAGGTCATAATGGACTGCCCCTATTTGAGACCTCTTTTATTGGGGGGTCTAGATCAGTTCTCGCCCCCTTGTTCACCCTTTGCCCCTATTTTCAGCCGAGAGAGAAGGAAAAACAAGGACTTTCACCCTCCCCGAAGCATGGCCAAGGGAGAAACGGTGTTGTGCAAAAGAAGGAAACTGACCCACGGGGGGTCGTGTAGTGTGTGAAATATTGAACCGGGGATTTCCTTTCGTGATCAAGTGAAGGCGCACCTCGCCACCAAGTCGTTGCTGGTTTGACTCTATGGATAAAAACATTTTAAATATAGCACATTCCACGGATTTGGCAATTCTTCACCCTCCGCGTTGATTAAACGATACGCGTTACCCGGATAGACTTCCTTAATTACAAACGGCCCTTCCCAGTTGGGTTGCAGCTTAGACCTGGGACCTGCTGCCCTGATAAATTTGCGTTTCAAAACCATATTACCCACTTGGAATTTTCTTTCGATAACCTTCTTTTGGAAATACCGCGAGACACGTTTGTAATAAACCAAGACATGATTGGCCGCGTTAAGCCTCTTCTCGTCTAAGAGTTCCAGTTGGACTAGCAACGCCTCTCGACGCTCGTCGAGATTAAGTTCTTTGTCCAGCTGCACCCTTAGGGAAGGGATCAGGATCTCGTACGGGAGTACCGCCTCCATCCCATAGGTGAGAGCAAAAGGAGTTTGCCCCGTGGGAGTACGGACGGAGGTGCGATAAGCCCATAGAGTTTCTACCAGTTTATCGACCCAATCAGCAAATTTGTGTGACTCGCATGTTTTCTTGATGATTTTAAGAAGCGTTTTGTTCGTGGCCTCAGCCTGGCCATTACCTTGGGGGTAGTATGGTGATGAATGATGCAATGATATATTAAACTTCTTACAGAGGTCCCGGAGTTCTTGAGAAAGGAATTGAGGCCCGTTGTCGGTGACGATATCACTTGGCACTCCAAACCGCGAGATGATATTCTTCAGGATGAAGCGGCATACTGTGGTGGCTTTGATCTCTGCATAGGCTTCAGCTTCCGCCCACTTGGTGAAGTACTCCGTAGCCGTCAAAATGAAGGACTTCTGTTTGACTGCGAAATTCGGGTCACCGAGAGGTCTGATGATATCAAAGGCCCACTTGGTGAAGTACTCCGTAGCCGTCAAAATGAAGGACTTCTGCTTGACTGCGGAATTCGGGTCATCGAGAGGTCTGATGATATCAAAGGCCCACATGGAAAATGGCCAAGGAGCAGAGAGAGAATGGAGAGAAGAGGCAGGAGCATGGATCTTGTCAGCATGGAGCTGGCATTGAAAACACCTACGGACATAGGTGGAGCAATCTTCTTCTAGGGTTGGCCAGTAATAGCCCTGCCTAAGAATCTTCTTCGCCAACGCCTGCCCATTTACACTCACTGGAGTGAGCTGCTTCTACTACCTTCCAAGCCTCATCGTCATCTAGACACCTCATTAGAACTCCATTGAGAGCTCGCCTATACAATTCTCCAGCAACAATCGTGTATCTTGCGGCGACTCTTCTAATGGCCTTTCGCTGCTCGGCATTTGCCGTCTCTGGAAATGAACCATCCCTAAAATACTGCTCAATCTCATAATACGACAACTCTTCTTCTTCTATGATCTCCTCAAGCTCAGTTAACGAAACTTCTTTCACCTCTTCTCTTTCCGCCTTCCTTTCTATAGATTTCCTAAGGTTGTCGAACCAGGGAATCCAACCGCTGGACCACAATGGTCTCAGTGGCGCGACTGAGGGGAAATGAAAGAGAAGAAGCGAGTGATGCAAGTGCATCAGCCAGGATGTTCTGAGAACGAGGAGTGTGAATATAGATAAGCTTCCGGAATTGCCTAGTCAAGAGCGTGACCAAATCTTGATAGGGTTTGAGCTTAGGGTCACGGGTGCGGTAAGTTGACAGAACTTGAAGCACCAATTGAGAGTCTCCTATGATGTTAAGGTATCGCGCGCGCCCAAGAGGTATGCGTGCTTCAGACCGACAAGGAGAGCCTCATACTCGGCTATATTATTCGTGGCAGGAAAAGAGAGTTGATAAGCGATATGAATGGTTACCCCTTCCGGAGTAAGGAGAACGGTGCCGATTCCACTGCCCTGGGAATTGAGAGCACCATCAAAATGGAGAGACCAGAAAGGAAGATGAGTGATTACTGCCAAGTGTTCATCAGGGAACTCGTCCTGGATTGAATCAGTGCGAGGGATGAGAGAATGAGCGAGATGTTCAGCAATGGCGTATCCCTTGATCGCTTTTTGGACGATGAAGGTGATATCGAACTGGGAGAGAAAACTCTGCCAGCGAGCTAACCGGCTAGAAAGGACAGGCTTTTCTAAAAGATAACAAATGGGGTCCATTCTAGAGATCAGCTTAACCTCATGGGCAAGAAAATAGTGTTTGAGCTTCTGAGCTACCCATACTAGTGCTGCACAGGTCTTCTCCATGGCAGTATACTTGGATTCAGCGGGATTAAACAACTTCGAAAGGTAGTATGCTGCCCTTTCCCTTCCTTCATCATCTTCCTGAGCCAGGACAACTCCTCAATCACATAAATGTATAGGATCAGGGGTTTCCCAGGGACGGGTGGTTGTAGAACTGGGGGATTAGAAAGATAGACCTTAAGATCTTCGTAGGCCTTTTGGCATTGTTCATTCTATTCACATTTTGCTCCCGCCTTTAACAATTCATAGAATGGGCGGCATCTTTACGAATGTTGAGATATAAATCTCCTAATGAATTGTAAGCGCCCAATCAAACCTCTGAGCTCGGTGATGTTCTTAGGCGGCGGCATCTCCATAACGGCCTTTGCTTTATTCGGATCGATCTGAATCCCGCCTTTAACCCAAGTAATTTCCCTGATGCAACTCCGAATACACATTTCTTCGGATTCATCTTTAACTTATACTCCCTAGCCCTTTGCAACACTTTGGCTAGAATGGCGGGGTGTTCCTCTTGAGACCTCGACTTTACCAAAATATCATCCACATAAGCTTCCATGTACACATGCATCATATCGTGGAAGATAGCCATCATTGCCCGCTGATAAGTGGCACCTGCATTCTTCAATCCAAATGGCATAACGACATAGCAGTATGTGTCCTAGGGCGTAGTGAACGAGGTCTTCTCTTGATCCTCAGGAGCCAGACGAATTTGGTTATATCCAGAATAACCATCCATAAACGAGAGGGCTTAGCCATCATTGCCCGCTGATAAGTGGCACCTGCATTCTTCAATCCAAATGGCATAACGACATAGCAGTATGTGTCCTAGGGCGTAGTGAACGAGGTCTTCTCTTGATCCTCAGGAGCCAGACGGATTTGGTTATATCCAAAATAACCATCCATAAACGAGAGGGCTTCAAATCCAGTCGTGTTATCCACCAGTACATCAATGTGAGGAAGTGGAAAGTCATCTTTCGGACACGCCTTATTTAAGTCCCTGAAGTAGATACAAATCCGAATTTTGCTATCCTTTTTCGTTACTGGGACTATGTTTGCCACCCATTGCGGATATAAAACAACTCAACTTCCCAGGGACTATGTTTGCCACTCATTGCATAAACTTGCCCTTATGCAATTTATCGACTTCTTCCTTAATTCTTAAGGCCATCTGTGGGTGGAATCTTCTTGCTTTTTGTTTAACGGGTGTTGCCCTGGTTTAAGAATCAATCGGTGTTCAACCAATGAGAGGTCAAGACCCGGCATGTCCTCGTAGGACCAGGCAAAAGAATCGATGTACTCTCTAAAACCTCGATGAGCTCCTCTTCAACCTGAGGAGGGAGATTAGCAGAAATAAGTATGGGCCTGGGATCCTCTTCTGTTCCAAGATAAATCTCTTTAGTGGGTTCATCTACTGCCGATGACGGTTCATCAAACCTCTTCAAACCTTGTGCGTACAAGTCGGCAGTGTCGTCCACCTCGCTTTCCTCATCCTCGGCTGGATCCTTCTCGTCTACAATTTCATATACACCTAATCCGTCATTGCTCCATACCCCTTCTAATTCCTCATCATCTTCCAAAACAATTGCGGTCTCTACAAACTCAGGGCATCTCAGAAGGGCATGGCACCTCTCGGCCAAATCTTGCAAAAACCTATTAGGGATGGATTTATGATGACGCATTACAGGGTGCACCGCAGACGAGGACGGGCTGACTAGACTCTACCCCAACTGACTCTACTAACCTAGGAGACTCTGCACACTGTACATCTAACCTAGAAGATAGGAAATCTACCGGAAAAGGAATAGGGGTCTCACGCCCCTGGGAAGCTGAGCAGAACACAACGTAATCTTCCATTGAAACCTCCGTTTTAAAATTGGCGTTTTTTTTGAAGGTCGGAGGTGATCATGAGACAAGAGGAGGAAGAAGACGGGGGAGGAGGTAGTTGCATGGGGAACAAATCGGGGAAGATGCAATCGAAGAATAGATCAGAGGATCGAAACCACATCTCGTGGAGTTGGGCATTGGGGGGAGGAGGAGTAAACAAAGTTGACAGATCAATAGGTGGGCAGCGCCCACATGCACATGGCACGAACAGAATTTCAGGTTCCGTGAAGTACGGGTCGACCAGAATTAGAGGGGAATGGGGGGCAAACCCCAATTGTTGGAACAGAGAGGTGAGACGGGACGGGGACAGAGAAAAGGTAGTGATAGAGCTCCCCACTTCCCGTGGCCCCCGGCGGACTAGCTGCGTTGGAGAATGCTTCACTAGCTGCATCTCCTTCTTCCTCGAGCGATCTTCCTCCTTGCTGAACAGCTTTTCAAAACAAACACAAAAATCATCCATATCACCCACCAGTCCCTTCAGCGGCGGCGGTGGGTCAGCAATAACACAGGCATCATCGGCCTTCTCTTCGGAACTGGGTGGCGGCTTCTTCAAAGTGCCAGGCTGCAACGGGCCTTTTACAAAATGTTATCGATAGTCCCACGTCAACGGCCCAAAATCTCCAAGTATCGACATTGCTGAATCACGGTAGCCAAGGCCTCGGGCTTAGTCCACCCCTGTAATTGTGCGCCGAGACCCAGGCCCGGCTGATAACCCAGTTTCAGAATCATGTGCCACCCCTTTGACTCTCTTATCTTGGACTTAATTTTTACATTGACTGGTGCAGTGGCGGGCTTGCGACGCATATGGGCCCATGGGTAGTTTAAGTCCATCACTGACAAAACTGGCCTATTACTTGGCCACAGTGTAGGGAGAATTTTATCTGTGATGGCATCAACATACTGGACGGTGGAGATGCTTTTCACTTTAACCACCCGGCCCTGGAATGGGAATTTCAGGCATTGGTGGGCGGTTGAAGGTACGACATTTAAACTGTTTATCCATGGACGACCCAGAATAGCTTTGAACATTGGGTCTATGTCCAACACATAAAACTCCACGTCCATAACCAACGGCCCTAGCTCGGCCTGTACAGTCACGACCCCGTGACAAGCACGCCTGGAGTTGTCATATGCTATTGTGGTGGGTGTTGGCTTAAGCATATCCTCTGAAATGTTACAGGCACGGAGGGTACTCAATGGACACACGTTTATCGATGCTCCTGTGTCCACGAGGGCAGACTCAACAGCCACTTTATTCAAAGAAATGGTAATACAGAGTGGCATCTGCCGTGCCTCTGGGGGAGCTAGTTCTGACTCAGAAAATGAAATAGAGGCCCCCCTTGTGATGGTTGCCAACACCGTTGGTAAACTGTCCACCGCCACATCTTCATTTACCATCACCTTCTGCAAAAAAGTCTTCAAAGTATCCTGATGTAGTGGCGACCTTTTGATCAATTCCAAAACTGAAATCTTGGCCAGCATCCGGTCCAAGTGTTGTAACAAGTCGTACTTCGTGCCTGGCACGGGGTCTGCATCTTCAGCTGTTGAGAAAGAAGGCTAAGGGGTAGGTGCGGGAGCACGAGAAGAAGGGTAAACTTTGTGGAATGGATTCCCGCTCCGAAGGGCGCAATGTGGTGCCGGCACAGCCTGAGATGGACCCCCGCTTGGCCCGGTGGGGTAGGTGGAAGGGGTAGAAATGGGGGTGAGGATGGCGGAAGTTTGCCTGATGGGCCCTAGTGAAGGGGAAATGGGCGAAGGGTTAAGTAGAGGGGTGATGATGGAGGGTATGGTGGGTGATGGCGAAAGGACTGACGGTATGGAGGGGAATGCGGTGGGCCTGATGGGCGATGCGGAGGGAATAATGGGTGGTCAGAACGGCGGGCCTGAGAACGGAGGGGATAGCAGGTGCGGGGGAATGGTTATGGTGGAAAGCCAAGAGGTGTGCGGGGGTTTCATCATCAAAAGTCCACCCAGCGTTGGGGGCTGGGTGCTGAACAATGTTTACTTGGGCCGGTGCCAGCGCCGGCGGCTGTTGTTGTTGCTGTTGGGGTTGCTGTTGCTGTTGGGGTTACTGTTGTTGCTGTCGCTGGGGCGCCGCAATGGAAATCTGTCAGAAGAGGTGTACATGGTACAACCTGAAGGATTCACTTCCATGCTTCATCCTAATAAGGTATGCAAACTTCAGAGGTCCATTTATGGATTGAAGCAAGCATCTCGGAGCTGGAACTTAAGATTTGATGAGGCTGTCAAATCTTTCAACTTCATCCGGAATGAAGATTCATGTGTTTACAAGAAGGTCAGTGGGAGCTCTGTGACATTTTTGGTCCTTTATGTTGATGACATCTTACTCATTGGGAAGGATGTAGGGATGTTGACATCAACTAAGTCTTGGTTGTCCAAGACCTTCTCCATGAAAGATTTGGGAGAGACATCCTATGTGCTGGACATAAGGATCTATCGAGATAGATCTAAAAGGATGCTAGGATTATCCCAATCCATGTACATAGATACTATCCTCAAAAGATTTAGGATGAAAAATTCCAAGAGAGGTCTCATTCCTATGAGACATGGAATTTGCCTATCTAAGGGGATGAGCCCTAAAACATCTGAGGAGGTGGCACGCATGAATAAGGTACCCTATGCTTCGGCCATAGGGTCAATCATGTATGCAATGCTATGTACACAGCCTGATGTTGCCAATGCTTTGAGCATTGTCAGTAGATATCAGGCAAATCCAGGCGAAGAGCACTGGAAGGTAGTGAAGGGCATCCTTAAGTACTTGAGAAGGGCTATGGATCTTTTTCTGCTTTATGGAGGAGAGGACCTACAGCTTACACAGACTCTAGTTTCCAGTCAGATCCAGATGATTGCAAATCCATGTCTGGATTTGTATTCATGTTGAATGAAGGGACAGTCAGTTGGAGAAGCTCCAAGTAAGATACGACTGCAGACTCGACGACGGAGGCAGAATATATTGCTGCGACTGAAGCTGCTAAGAAAGCCGTCTGGATGAAAAAATTCATCTTGGAACTCGGCGTAGTTCCCGAGATATTAGCTCCCATCCCATTATTTTGTGTTAATAATGGGGCCATCGCCCAGGTGAAGGAACCAATATCTCACCAAAGGTCGAAGCATATTCTCAGGTGCTTCCACCTTATTCGAGAGATTGTTGATCGTGGAGATGTGATGGTAGAGCGTGTACCATCGGAAGACAACATAGCAGATCCACTAACTAATTGTTTTGAGCGCCATCGGGATAAGATGGGCCTCAAAGTTGTGGACAATTGGCTGTAGTTCAAGTGGGAGATTGTTAGTATTGGTGTGCTACGTGCCAATTTAGGGTCGGGTAGGCCCAATAGTTGTATGATCTTGTTCTTTATTAATAAAGTGGTATTTGAGCGTAAATATGTGATTGTATATTACTTTACGATGTCCCTAGGATATGTGGTTGTAAAGTCAACTCGAGATGGGATCTCGATCATGAGACTGACTTTACATGGACACATACCTTAAACTGTTCCTGGTTAGAGAGTAATCACTCGAGGACTTTGATTACCTAGTAAACCAGTACACATGATGTGTTAGAGACCAGTCTCATGGTCACTGGTGCAGGACACCAACACATATGTGTAGGTGTACGTTCTGGGAGGATGTACACTGAACTGATCCGCTATTGGATCTTCAGATTGTTGATTATATCTAATGTCAACTGGTTTACTAGGTAATCAAAGTCCCCGAGTGATTATGTGTAGAGACCAGTCTCATGGTCACTGGTGCGGGACACCAACACATATGTGTAGGTGTACGTTCTGGGAGGATGTACACTGAACTGATCCGCTATTGGATCTTCAGATGGTTGATTATACCTAATGTCAACTGAAGATCCAACTGTCTCAGTAGCATCGTTGGTCCTTTGACCTGAGACATTGATCGGATCTTACACGAGGACTGGGATGGTTTAATTACTTAGCTAAGTGACTTTAACCATAAGTCATGAATTGCCGAGTCATTAACCATTTCAGGATACGTGTGAAGATCATCAATGGTCAAGAGGGGATCGCTCACTGTCGGGTATATATCAGACAGTTAATGGGTGGGTCATGACACTGACGCTCCATTAAATCCCTGGCCAGGGTCGTGTGAGTTTGTTTAATACGGACGTCATACACTTTAAAGAGGTCGTGGTCAAATGGCACGATCATGGGGTTTGACAGAAACCATACTTTCGATCGAACCAGACTCATAGAAGGAGCGAGGGATTATAGCGATGCGGCAACTGTAGACTTACAGGTACCAGACAGGCTGCTTTAAACCTGGCGTCCTCTAGGATCACGCGGATTTGCTTGACCCAACGTGATCAAAGGTTCCGAATAAATTAATTACAAACCAAATATAAAACAAAACAATATATAGGGGGCGCCCCCTTGACTTTGGTGGATCCACCTTGGACTTTGAATACACATTGGAGCTCGCCGGTGGGCGCGAGCCAGGCGCGGGCCAGGGCGGGCGGCCGCGACAGGGCCGTATTTCTGATGGTGGAATTTAGAACCGGACTCCTACACACATCCGCCAGGTGCCATCTTTCTTAGGTGTGAGTAAGACAGGGACAACACATGGGCTCTTGCTCACCCTGAGGAAACCCTTGTGGATAACGTCCTCGACAATTCTTTGGAGCTCAGCATGCTCCTTGGGGTTCAGTCGGTAATGGGGAAGGTCGGATAGGGTGGACCTAGGGACAAGGTCAATAGCGTGTTGTATATCACGCATGGGAGGGAGTCTAGAGGGTAACTCCTCTGGGAAAATATCTTGGAAGTCCTGCAGGATTGCCTGGACCTCAGGTTCTGAGACTCGGGACTCCTCGGGTGTGATGGTGACGACAATAGCCCAAACTGGGGCACCCTCGGCAACCCCTCTATTCAGCTCACGGACACCTGTAAAGGTAAGGCGTCTAACTAGGTCATGACCAACCTTAGAGGCCTTAGGAATGGGTGTGGTAGGTGCTGAAGAAGAGGGAATGGACAGTTTCCCTTCAGTGGGAGTTCTCCCCTGAATCTTGGGGGTTCCAGTGGGGGTGGAGGTGGAACTCTTTCCCGAGGTCACCTTTGGGGGTGCCGGGTACAACTGAATCTTCTTCCCGTTGTGGGAGAAGGAACACTGGTTGGATCGACCAAATGTAGTAAGGTTTACATCATAGATCCACGGTCGTCCTAGAATGATACTACCGACCTTCATAGGCACTACATCGCACAAGATCTGTCCTTGGTAAGACTGGGATTGGATGGGAATGACACATGTAGTGATGACAGGAATAGAAGTGTCGTCTACCCAAGCCACGTTGTATGGCCTCGGATGGGGAGGGGTAGGTAAACTTAGACGGGAGACAAAGTCTGAAGAGACTGCATTGATGCTCCCCGTTGTCAAAAATCACCTTACAGGGTTGAGACTTCATCATGATATAGGTTTGGAAGATGGAGGTTCAACGCCAATCGTCCTCCTGGGGGTGTGTTAAGATACAGCGAACTACACCCAATCTTCCCTGGTGTTGAACCATCATGCATGTACTCGACATGCGTTCCACTATACCCTGCATCCATTTCCTCAAACTGGGCGATGAGATCAGGATCGGCCTCATACTTCTCAATGGCTTCTCCTTCCTGAGGTGGAAGCTCCACAGGCTGGGGGTCAGTGATGACTAAGGCTCGGGTGGAGCAATTATAGGCAACATGCCCTAGGTTACGGCACCTAAAGCAACGAATTCCCGAGACAGGGACTGGTTGGGAGGTGCTAGGGATGACTCTATTTCCCTTATCATCTCTCCTATCAGTTGGCGGAGTGTACTCCAGCCTGGGCACAGCAGCGGGTGCAGGTAAAGGGTTCCTTGGGAAATAAATAGTAGGGGCAATGGCCCTAAGTGGGGTAGCAGTAGCGACATAGAAGGTGGAGGGGCTAGGCCTCTCAGAGTAGCGGACCACGGGGTTTCGGGATTCCGGTTGGCGGTAGGTGGGAACTCGAGGTGGGACCATCCTTTGAAATCGCTCAACATCTCGAGCGACCTGATAGGCATGCTCAAGAGTGTTAACCTCTCGTAGGAACAGTTCCCGCTGTATGCTCTCGTGTAGGCCATCCCTAAACCGTGAGAGGGTGACGGAGGCATCCTCCATGACTCGATTTCGAAGGAAAAATTCATCAAATTTGGCGATGTACTCGTCCACGGACTTTCCATCGTTGGGTGAGTTTCTGCCATTGGTCTAAAAGACGCTGATGGTAGAAGGGTGGCAGATACTTCTCCCTCAGTTTCTCCTTCATTTCTTCCCACGTGCTTATGGGCTCCTCTCGTCTCCTTGCTAGGAGATTTTCGATGTTGCACCAGTAGGTCTTGGCTTGACCTAGGAGTTTCATTTTGACAAACCTCACACTTGTAGCAGGGGTCATGTGGCGATGCCAGTCAAAATATTGATCCATCCCGGTTTTCCAATCAAGGTATGTAGCGGGGTTTAGGGACCCATCAAAACTCGGAGCGTCAATCTTGACGTTCCGTAGGATGATATCCTCATCGTCGTGGTCTCTCTCGAGGCGCACGGGCCTCTTGCTCTCTACCTTGGGGAGCCTGATTCTAATGGGCTTGGTCTCTCTCCTCCCTAGGATTGGCTACGGGATCGCCGCGGCCATTCACTTTTCCTTCCTCTCCCTTCAGTCGTTCCTCTAAAGCCTGGATCCTCTCATCTAGCTCCGCTCGTAATTGGCCTATAGATTCTTCAAAGTGGGCCATAAGGTTATGCTCGAGCTGGACTAGCATAGCACTCACACTCTTTTGATCCATGGGTAGCGTTGAAGGGTGCTCTAGATGGCCTGATTCCTAAACCAGCGTGGCATGCACGGGCTCGGACCTAAATGATGCAATCTTGGGACCGAAGATTAGCAAGGCTTAGACCTAAATTGGTCTAAAAGACGCTGATGGTAGAAGGGTGGCAGATACTTCTCCCTCAGTTTCTCCTTCATTTCTTCCCACGTGCTTATGGGCTCCTCTCGTCTCCTTGCTAGGAGATTTTCGATGTTGCACCAGTAGGTCTTGGCTTGACCTAGGAGTTTCATTTTGACAAACCTCACACTTGTAGCAGGGGTCATGTGGCGATGCCAGTCAAAATATTGATCCATCCCGGTTTTCCAATCAAGGTATGTAGCGGGGTTTAGGGACCCATCAAAACTCGGAGCGTCAATCTTGACGTTCCGTAGGATGATATCCTCATCGTCGTGGTCTCTCTCGAGGCGCACGGGCCTCTTGCTCTCTACCTTGGGGAGCCTGATTCTAATGGGCTTGGTCTCTCTCCTCCCTAGGATTGGCTACGGGATCGCCGCGGCCATTCACTTTTCCTTCCTCTCCCTTCAGTCGTTCCTCTAAAGCCTGGATCCTCTCATCTAGCTCCGCTCGTAATTGGCCTATAGATTCTTCAAAGTGGGCCATAAGGTTATGCTCGAGCTGGACTAGCATAGCACTCACACTCTTTTGATCCATGGGTAGCGTTGAAGGGTGCTCTAGATGGCCTGATTCCTAAACCAGCGTGGCATGCACGGGCTCGGACCTAAATGATGCAATCTTGGGACCGAAGATTAGCAAGGCTTAGACCCAATTTATTGGCTAATAGGCAAAGGGTCAATTTGAAGGGATCGGTCAGGGAGGGTTGCTCGCCCGTAGGCGGAGTAGTTGTGGAACTACCTCCTGATATTTAGGGTGCCCTTAATGCGACAGTTCTAGGGCTTAAAAAGGACACGTGCAAACAAGCTCTCTCTCTCCGTCCACAGCGATGCACAAAGGAGACTGGCTGCATGGATAGGGCTCTCTCTCACTTTACGCGGCAATTGAAGAGATACTAAATAAGCAAGTGATTGGAGCACGTACCTAGCTAAACTGAAAAATCTCACTCCGACCGGAGACGAGGGCGAGTGGGGATGTGCGGGTCCGCACGACGTCGATGAAGCTTGACCGGTTACAAAAAATTCACTCCACGCAGGGAGGTTGCAATTATTACAAAACTGCGTAATTTAAAAAATCTTCCCGCGCCGGGGAACAAATTAATCCAATTTCTCCACGCAGGGAGATTCTTGGGCACTCACACTTCCGTAAACGGCGGTCCACCAGTTTGACCATGCGATCCGGGCGCTGCTCAAGCCGCCGAAGTGGACTCAGGTGCCACTTCCAATTCAAACAATTGATATATATATAGAGAGAGAGATATGTATATAATTATTGAATTATATATATATATATATCCCTTGATATTATATATATATATTTCACCAAACTTCAAATTTTTCCACTTGGGCGGCGAAGGAGCAGGCCGATAGGCGTGAGAGCGTCTCACGCGAGAGCGGGGTCGGCCAAGGCGGCGACCCACGCTGGCGGGCGACCAGGCCGATAGGCGCTGGCCAGGAGCGAGCGCGGGGACCTGCTGGCGCAGGAGGCGAGGCGACAGCGCGGTGCGCGGGGGGGGGGCGCAGTGCGGGGGCGACTAGGTCGGGCATGCGCGGGCGGGCCCGGGTGCGCCTGCAGGCACGGGCGCGCAGGGTGACAGAGGCCGCAGGCGGCCGTGGGCTCAGGTGCGGGCTCCGAGGCGGCAACGTCAGGCGTCGAGCGCAGGAGCACGACGGGCCCAGGCGCGAGGCGGGCGCACTCTAGGGCGGCCGCGGGCGCACGCGCGAGCTGCGGCGGGTGAGCGCCCGGGGGCTGTTGCTGGTGGTGGCTGGCGGCGGCGCGCGATGGCGCGCTGGGGAGTAAATGGCCGTTGCGGCCTGATGGTTTTTTGGAAATGCGGCACGGGCGACGAGGCCCGATCGCGCAAACTTCTTTTTTTTTTTCAAATTCTTTTTCTCTCTCTTGCAACCCAGAGAACTCCTGTGTGTGTTTTTTTTCTTTTCTTTTTTTCACTTCTTTCTCCCTCTCTTCTCTCCCTCAACCGAGAGAGCTTTTGATCTTTCTTTTGTTTTCTTTTTTCTTTTTTTTTCACGAACAGAAATTGGGGAGACGAGACGATGCCGATGTCGGGGCTGATGGAGGCGCCGTTGTTGGGCTCTGATACCAAATTTGACGCGGCGACGACGTGAAAAATGGATCGACGGCACTCCGACGGCACGGACGGGACGGATGACACTGCCTCGCGTCGGCCTGACGCCGGACGGTCTCTCACCGGGCGACACTCAACTCTCACAAAATGAGAAAGAGGGAAGGAAGAATGGCAAGAGGAGAAAACTCCTTTCACGTAGGAAGCAAATCTTTCAATCTTCATATGAGAAACATAACACCCAAGCCTCCCTTTATATAGGGAGGGCTATGACAACCAAACCTTTAACTTCACCTAATTGCTCTTATGCCCTTAGCCTAATAAAACAAAACTCACCAACCATTATTTGACTTGGACATAATAAATTAAAATATTTTGACTTAGTAAAAATAAAATAATACAAATATCACCGTACACACAAATACACAAATACGTATAAATACGTATTCAGGACGCCGAGTCTTCAAACGAGTCTCCGAGCCACAAACTCGGTGCAATCGGGGCGGTGCGGCGTCGGCTCCGAGTAGTGGGTCCAGTAGTGGGCCCGGTGTCCCCACCAACCGGTGCATGAGTTCCACACAAATAGATAAAAGGGGCCAATGGCATGTAAATGCTCGAGACTTGGTCCGAAGTTGCCCGAAAGGGAAGAGTTAAATGGGCCCTTATTGGCTCGCCGGGTTAACGGTTTTGTCGGTCCTCTCAGGAGGTTTACCCCCTACACTCTTCCTTCTCCCCCAAAGATGAAAGCTTAATGGAGTATCCGAAGGGTGAGACCCGCCAAGGCGTGCGACTTTGTTTTAACACACACATATGGTTGCCTACTTTGAAAAGCAAAAGCTATCGCTGCAAAAGAGTCTCTGTATTTCAGGCCGGTCAAGACCCTTGTCTACCATCTTGATGTCTTCTTATCTAACCTTGGGCTTAGGCCAATGCAAGCGCATCACCTATGGGTGCGACGGCGTCTGATTCCAGGTCAGCGTCGTGCGGTTGGGTGTTAGGGTTCTAGGGTGTTCCATTATATACCATCTAGAGTTGTGAGGAAATAGACCCGGGTCGGGTAAATCATTTACCTCGAACACTTTTTGGGTGAATCCCTATGGTCGGAAGCGACTGGGAGCCTAAGCATGTCATGACGATATTATCATCAGGATAAGTCTTAACCGGTGGGATTATCATTCGAGGAGTCTAGAGGCCCAAATCAACCTAGATGTGCGCTTAGGATACCTGGGAGGTTAGTAAGAAAAGAAACACATGTTCTCATGTAGGTTAGGTGCCATATGGGTACTTACCAGGCGTTAGTAACAAAACAAAATAATAATAATAATAATAACAAGAAAAGAAAAAAAGAGAAAAGGGTAGATATATGCAAAATAAATATGCTAAAAAAATAAACAACAAAAAAAGCAAAAATAAAAACAAAAAAAAGAAGAAATCGCACTTCGTATAATCACATTTGTATACAGCATTTCACTTTTAAATTTTCGTTTACATTCGTGTGCTGGTGTGCCGCATTCATCATCATATCCTTACCATTGCCTTTATTAATAAAGGCTTGGCCCTTTGACCCGTTATCAAGGACAGTTAAAACAGACATCTGCTTATTGAGCAAAGGGCCAAGTCAGAACGAAAAAACTGACTTGTTTCATTGAGCAATGTGTACAGGATTGAAAAGCAGGAATGAAGGCAGAAGACAGGAAACTGAACATTCCTTCCTTTATTTTCTTCTAGAAATTGTACATTAAGTTCAACTCTCTCTCTCTACATTACTCATCCCGTCGCTCTCCGCGCAAGACACTCTAGAGAGCGTTATCCAACTACGAAAAGCGGTATTCCTACCGCTGTGTAATCCTCTTCCCATCTCTACACGTTGATCTGCGAGGGCAGCAAAGAAGCTACTAACACGAAAGCCAAGCTCTCGTGCTCTTCGGTAGCGCTCCTCACTATCTCTCAGCCATTGTTCAGCAAGGCCAAGGCTGATTCGAAGTTCAAATAACTAGGTCTCCACGGCCCTTCGCTCTTCCCTCTCAGCCAATCTGTCGGCTCTTTCTCTTTCTCTGTCCCTTTCTTTCTCTGCTCGATCTCTCTCTCTATCTTCCCTCTCCAGCTGAAGGGTGATTCTCAGCTCCACGGCGTCCCTAGAAGAGTCATCATCTGGACGACATCGCAGTTCATCCTCTAGCTCTGCTATTCTAGCTTCCCTCTGCGCAGCATGAGCAAGTGCCTCTTGCGTCTCTTTTGCCTGCTAGATATACCGTCTTAGATATGTGGCAAGGCATGAACAAGAAAAATTCAACAGTGAAACCCTTACCTGCCACATATCTAGCTTCCCTCTGCGCAGCATGAGCAAGTGCCTCTTGCGTCTCTTTTGCCTACTAGATATACCGTCTCATATATGTGGCAAGGCATGAACAAGAAAAATTCAACAGTGAAACCCTTACCTGTATAGAGAGCATTCATTCTGCCTCCGCGGCACGTTGCGTGGCACGAGCAAGTTGCTCGTGAAGTAAATCAAGCTCTGAGGTAGGGATCCATAAGCTGGAAGAGACGCCATCTGCACCCATCGCTGATGAGGCTGCGTCGATCTGGGCGCGCTATAACATAAGGTGATAATTAGTGGCTGAGCACCATGAATCTAAGGTCATAATTAGGAGCATGCATTGTATATACACTCACCGAGGCGCTCAAGGCCCCACGGGTGTCACCCAACTGTTGCTTCGTGTCTGCCAAGCGAACTCGCAAGTTCGCTATCATGGTATCACGGGCATCCTGCAGCCATGTTATAGGAGTCAGCATTTCCACAAAAAAATAAAAAAAAAGAGAGAAGAAAAAATCTTAATAAAAAAAGAGAGAAGAAAAGAAAAGAAAAGAAAAGGGAAACCTACCTCCACAAGTCCCCCGGGTTGGAGTCGCTCTGCATACATTGCCCTATATAGACGCAGGTAGTCCTCACTATCTTACGCCTGCGATTCCACGATTGTGCCACCCCGTTGCCAGTCTTCACATTATTCGGGGAACCGCACAAGCCAATCAATGCAAGTTGCCGGCCCGCGCGTCTTTCTCCCGAGGCGAGGTGGCGCAGTCGTGTCTACCCATTCCTGGGCTAGTCCTAGGGTCCTCATAACCAACCGTAGCCGAAGCGGCTCGATTTCATTCAGGCAGTAGATCCAAAGGTCCCGTGTCCAAACCGGGCACGACTTGTTAGAACCCACAATTGGTCGACATCGACCATGCCTGAGTAGGGCCTCCAGTTTACCTAGGTTAGGTTATACATATCCTTTTAGCAGGTCAAAAAAATAAATAAAAGAACAAAACAAAAAAGAAATAAAAGAGAAAAAGACGCGCGGGCCGGCAACCATCAGTTGGTAGGATAGAGGTGATGCGCTCATGATGGGTTGCCACCGTCTAGCTAACGGCACCGTCACTGGTCGCCAATGCCGAACTCTCCCCATCGGGAGATAATAATAGCTTCATAGCTGCATCATCATATGCCATTAGTGCCTTAAGTGGACTATTGCAAAAATAAAAATAAACAAAAAAATAAAATAAAAATAAAAATAAAAACGAGATTACCTGGATAAATGGTGTGAAGCCACTTACAGTCACCTCTTGGGACAGACCTATAAATAGATGCGCCAACACGGCAGCTGGGCCCCACTCTCTCAAGGTCTATTAAGAGTTCCAGGAAGCGGCAGTGGATGCCGTCTCCCTTTGAGCTCAGTAGCAATCTTCCCAGCAAAAAGAGGAGAAATCTCCTCAAATCCATGTTGGACCTCTCCCAATTGTCGGCATCTACGCAGTATACGGCACCCTCTCTCCGTCCTCTCCATGAATTCTTCTAAGAACTCGTCATCCCGTGGACGAGTATCAGTAAGCCCTAACGTCTCCATGATGGACGCCCTGGCTACTGACCGGTTCTTTCGACCATCTAGGTCCAACCCCAACAGTTTTTGAGCACCTTCTCGGTAATCCGCGTAGGTGACACCAGTCACTGCCTCGCCATCCACCCTGAGGCTCGTGATTCGGACCACATCCTCTAGGCTGGGCACCATGTGCCCCCAGGGCATCAAGAATGCCCGACTCACTGGGTCCCATCTTTCGCACAATGCTTGGATGAGGATGAGGTATAGCTTCATCAGCTCGATCCGCAGAAACGCCCCAAACCCCATCACGTCTAGCCTGACCTTCTGGAAGTCCGGAATGTAGGATTAGGTGGAAGGTCAAACTAAAGGGGGGGTGAATAGGTTGACCCTTTGAAAAATTAATGCAAGATCACACTTGCTTTAGAAAGCAGAATGCTAATTAGAAATTCAGTAAACAGACTGTATGCAGATCGTGCCTGATCAAACATCTAACGATAGGTGGATTATGCGAGAATAGCAAACCACAAGAGAAACACAGATTTTTATGGTGGTTCGGTCTCCCTGTGGAAACCTACGTCCACCCCTCACTAAACCAGTGAGGATTCCTGCTAAGCTTTACAGCTTAGCTACACCGAGGAACAACCTCACCTCCTCAAACAACGCTGAGCAGTACAGCTTGGCTAAACCAGAGGAACAGATCCTCTAAACCGCTGACGAACAGCTTGCAGGCAAACACGCCCAAACGCCCTTGATCCAAGCACAATCCGCTGGATCAAACCCCTCCCTCTACACAAACTGGTACAAGGGAGAAATACAATAACAGAGTTCAAACTGAAAGCAAAAGCAATAAACGAAATCACTCAGAGATGGAGGAACAGCTTCAGATCTGTAATGCTGCTGGATCTCAAGCTCGAACTCAGAAGTCTGGAGGAAGATGTTTCAACGATCAGCTGGCCTTCTCCTTCTGAAGGGTAGATGAACTCGCACTGATCCGCTGCCCCTGGATCTCCTCTGATCGTCAGTGGATGCAGCAAGGTACCAGCAGGAGGACGATGGACTCCTCGATCCTTCTCAAGGGCTTCACTCGCTCAAGTTCGACTGCAACTACTCCAAAACTTCTTCTCTATTCTTCTACCCGCGCTCACTTCCAGATCCATGTAATATATACATATAGTGGGCCCCAACCAGATTTTCTGGTTAGCCCAATGATTGATCTCCTCAGAGCCTTCTGGACTCGCGAGGGAAAACGAGATCGAAACACTTTTTGGCTGATGTGGCCTTTGACGTCACTAAAGACTGGGGTCCACCCAACTAATCTTGTGAAAGGATTCAGATGGCGTCAACCCATGGTGACCAAGGGGTTGACGCTGCCTTGAACTGCCCACAAGGCTTCAAGATCGTAGGTGGATGAGTTGACGCATTGGGTTACTGCGTCAACCCACTAAGCTTACCCAGAGCCAAATTCATCTCAGAGTGACTGTTGCGTCGACGCTATCATGCTGTAGCGTTGACGCACTGGGATATTCCAGTGAACCATAATTCTGCCTTTTGAACTGCTGCGTCGACGCTGCTCTACTGTGACGTTGACGCAGTGAAGTAGATCTGTGAGTGCCTCTGCTTCTTAAGCTGATGCGTCGACGCTGCAATAGTGTGGCGTTGACGCAGTAAAGTGGGCTAGTAAGATCTTGAACTAATGCGTCAACTCTGTGGGTTTGTGGCGTTGACGCACTGAGATTATATCAGTGACTTATGATTTTGCCTCTTGAACTGTTGCGTGGACGCCTTCAGAGTCTTGCGTAGACGCTGTCCTTGAGGCAACCCACTGCGTGGACGCTATAAATCATCCTGTGTTGACCCTGTCCCTTTCGTGCATTCAAAAATAAACTAGATGCATGCATTACTGAATCACGATTTAATTCAATATTTTAAGTTGAATTCAACACACACATCTCATGGTTGTCATCATCAAAACCAGGGGCACAACACGGAAGACCCCGATATGCGACAACCACAAGCTCCCAGGAAATGTGTGATCTCATCATGCTCTGCACATACACAAGAAGTGAGAAGCGGGAGCTTTGCCAAGGAAGAAAAAGGAAGAAAGGACGAAGTAAGGGACGAGAAGGTTCATCTTACGAGTTGTGATTGAGTCCTCTCACTGAGCTGCCCTTCGACTTCTGAAAGTCTCATGGAACTACTGCCGGATCTGCTCCTCTTCGAGGAGCGGGAAGATTCACCTTCTGCCCTGAAACTAAATTCACCCTCCATCTTGAAAATTGAGCAACTCTTGATACCCCCCTTCTTATAAACTTTCACTCCTCAAACCAGCTCTCACGACTCTGGTGTTCCCAAGTCGAGTGAAAGGGGAGGTATTTATAGGATTGGAAGGGAGACGATCTGGTTCTATCACCATCACCCCTAGCAACATCCCTTGTGCACCCTCCTCCCTTCACCTTCATGTGTCACTTCGCCATCTGGAGCGATTGATTCGGAGGCGTGATTTGTTGACTTGCCGTCCCTAGATGGTCTAGACGTGTCTATTGTCCCGTTGCCACTACTTTTAGGGCAAAGAAGAAAATGGGAGACATTCACGCGGGAAAAGAGGACCAGGGGCCGATGTTGTTAAAATTGGTGGTAGATTCCTTCGAAAACAATGGCCACGGTACCCTCGTCGGCCATTTTGCCATGTGGAGTGAATGGGTCGGAGGCATGATTTGTTGACTTGCCACCCCTATACGGCCTAAAGATTCCCTATGTCCATTGTCCCGTTGCGACTACTTTTAGCGCAAAGAAGAAAATGGGGGATATTCACGCGGAAAAGAGGACCAGGGGCCGACATTGTTGAAATCCGTGGTCGATTCCCTTTGAAAATCATGGCCACGTTAAGGCGACTCCATCTTTTAAGGAGAAATCTCGTCGAGCATGTCATATGGGAACACTGTGGTAGAGAAGAGGCGTAGAGCAAAAGGAATACATCAAGGACAACCAAGTTGCATTGAAACCAAGTCATTCCACTTGCACGTCTATATAAAGTGTTGTACCCGCCATGAGAAAGGGGGGCCATTGTTTTCGAAGGAATCTACCACCAATTTCAACAACGTCGGCCCCTGGTCCTCTTTTTTCGCGTGAATGTCCCCCATTTTCTTCTTTGCCCTAAAAATAGTCGCAATGGGATAGGACACGGAGAATCTTTAGACCATCTAAGGACGGCAAGTCAACAAATCACGCCTTCGAATCAATCGCTCCAGATGGCGAAGTGACACACGAAGGTAAAGGGAGGGTGCCTCGTTACAAGGGCTGTTGTTAGGGGTGATGGTGATAGATCCAGATCGTCTCCCTTCCAATCCTATAAATACCTCCCCTTTCAATCGACTTGGGAACACCAGAGTCGTGAGAGCTGGTTTGAGGAGTGAAAGTTTATAAGAAGGGGGGTATCAAGAGTTGCTCAATTTTCAGGATGGTGGGTGAATCTAGCTTCAGGGGAGAAGGTGAATCTTCCCGCTCCTCGAAGAGGAGCAGATCCGGTAGTAGTTCCAGGAGACTTTCAGAAGTCGAAGGGCAGCTCAGTGAGAGGACCCAATCACAACTCGTAAGATGAACCTTCTCGTCCCTTACTTCGTCTTTTCTTCCTTGGCAAAGCTCCCGCTTCTCACTTCTTGTGTATGTGCAGAGTATGATGAGATCGCACATTTCCTGTGAAGCTTGTGGTTGCCGCATATCGGGGTCTTCCGGACTTCCAGAAGGCCAGGCTAGACGTGATGGGGTTTGGGGCGTTTCTGCGGATCGAGCCGATCAAGCTCGACCTCGTCCTCATCCAAGCATTGTGCGAAAGACGGGACCCAGTGAGTCAGGCATTCTTGATGCCCTGGGGGCACATGGTGCCCAGCCTAGATGTGGTCCGAATCACGAGCCTCAGGGTGGATGGCGAGGCAGTGACTGGTGTCACCTACGCGGATTACCGCGAAGGTGCTCAAAAATTGTTGGGGCTGGACCTAGATGGTCGAAAGAACCGGTCAGTAGTCAGGGCGTCCATCATGGAGGCATTAGGAGGGCTTATAGATACTTGTCCACGGGATGACGAGTCCTTAGAAGAATTCATGGAGAAGACGGAGAGAGGGTGTCATGCCGTATACTGCGTAGATGCCGACAATTGGGAGAGAACATGGATTTGAGGAGATTTCTCCTCTTTTTGCTATGAAGATTGCTACTGAGCTCAAAGGGAGACGGCATCCGCTGCCGCTTCCTGGAACTCTTAATAGACCTTGAGAGAGTGGGGCAGTATGCCTGGGGAGCTGCCGTGCTGGCGCATCTATTTACAGGTCTGTCCCAAGAGGTAAACCGGGAGGTGACTGTAAGTGGCTTCACACCATTTATCCAGGTAATCTCATTTTTATTTTTATTTTATTTTTTGTTTATTTTTACTTTTTACAATAGTCCACTTAAGGCACTAATGGCATATGATGATACAGTTATGGAGCTATTATTACCTCCCGATGGGGAGAGCTCGGCATTGGCGACCAGTGACGGTGCCGTTAACTAGACGGTGGCAACCCATCATGAGTGCAGCACCTTTATCCTACCAACTGATGGTGTTAAGACGTGAGCTGCATGAGTTCCCTGCAGCGATGGTAGAATTCTTTTTCTCTTTTATTTCTTTTTTGTTTTAATTTTTTTATTTATTTTTTTGACCAGCTAAAAGGATATGTATAACCTAACCTAGGTAAACTGGAGGCCCTACTCAGGCATGGTCGATGTCGACCAACCGTGGGTTCTAACAAGTCGTGCCCGGTTTGGACGGGACCTTTGGATCCACTGCCTGAATGAAATCGAGCCGCTTCAGCTAAGATTGGTAGACACGATTGCGCCATCTCGCGTCGGGAGAAAGACGCGCGGGCCGACAACCTGCATTGATTGGCGTGTGCGGTTCATGAAGACTGGCAACGGGGTGGCACAATCGTGGAATCGCAGGCGCAAGATAGTGAGGACTATCTGCGTCTATATAGGGCAATGTATAGCGACTCCAACCCTGGGGACTTGTGGAGGTTTCCCTTTTCATTTCTTTTCTTCTCTCTTTTTTTATTAATATTTTTTCTTCTTTCTCTTCTTTTTTATTTTTTTTGTGGAAATGCTGACTCCTATAACATGGCTGCATGATGCCCGTGATATAGGGCAATGTATGCAGAGCGACTCCAACCCGGGAGACTTGTGGAGGTAGGTTTCCCTTTTCTTTTCTTTTCTTCTCTCTTTTTTTATTAATATTTTTTCTTCTTTCTCTTTTTTTTATTTTTTTTTTGTGGAAATTCTGACTCCTATTGGCTACATCCTGCCCGTGATACCATGATAGCGAACTTGCGAGCTCGCTTGGCAGACACGGAGCAACAATTGGGTGACACCCGTGGGGCCTTGAGTGCCTCGGTGAGCGTATATACAATGCATGCTCCTAATTATGACCTTAGATTCATGGTGCTCAGCCACTAATTATCACCTCATGTTATAGCGCACCCAGATCGACGCAGCCTCATCAGCGATGGGAGCAGATGGCATCTCTTCCAACTTATGGATCCCTACCTCAGAACTTGATTTGCTTCACGAGCAACTTGCCCGTGCCACGCAACGTGCCGCGGAGGCAGAAGGAATGCTCTTTATACAAAGGGTTTCATTGTTGAATTTTCCTCGTTCATGCCTTGCCACATATCTGAGACGGTATATCTAGCAGGCAAAAGAGACGCAAGAGGCACTTGCAAATGCTGCGCAGAGGGAAGCTAGAATAGCAGAGCTGGAGGGTGAACTGCGACGTCGTCCAGATGATGGCTCTTCTAGGGACGCCGTGGAGCTGAGAATCACCCTTCAGCTGGAGAGGGAAGATAGAGAGAGAGAACGAGCAGAGAAAGAAAGGGACAGAGAAAGAGAAAGAGCTGACAGATTGGCTGAGAGGGAAGAGCGAAGGGCCATGGAGGCCCAATTATTTGAACTCCAAACCAGCCTTGGCCTTACTGAACAATGGCTGAGAGATGGTGAGGAGCGCTACCGAAGAGCACGAGAGCGTGGCTTTCGTAGTAGCTTCTTTGCTGCCCCTGCAGATCAACGCCGGGGTGTGGAGATGGGAAGAGGACTACAGAGCGGTAGGAATACCGCTTTTCGTACTTGGATAACGCCCTCTAGAGCGTCTTGCCCGGAGAGCGGTGGGACGAGTAATGTAGAGAGAGAGAGTTGAACTTAATGTACAATTTCTAGAAGAAAATAAAGGAAGGAATGTTCAGTTTCCTGTCTTCTGCCTTCATTCCTGCTTTTCAATCCTGTACACATTGCTCAATGAAACAAGTCAGTTTTTTCGTTCTGACTTGGCCCCTTGCTCAATAAGCAGATGTCTGTTTTAACTATCTTTGATAACGGGTCAAGCGGCCAAACCTTTATTAATAAAGGCAATGGTAAGGATATGATGATGAATGCGGCACCACCAGCACACGAATGCAAACGAAATCTTAAAAGTGAAATACTGCATACAAATGCGCTCATACGAAGTACAATTTCTTCTTTTTTGTTTTAATTTTTGCCTTTTTTTGTTGTTTATTTTTTTGGCATTTTTTTTGTTTTGCATATATCTATACTTTTCTCTTTTTTTCTTTTCTTGTTATTATTATTATTATTATTATTTTGTTTTGTTACTAACGCCTGGTAAGTACCCATATGGCACCTAACCTACATGAGAACAGGGGTTTCTTACTAACCTCCCAGGTATCCTAAGCGCACATCTAGGTTGATTTGGGACCCTAGACTCCTCGAATGATAATCCCGCCGGTTAAGACTTATCCTGATGACAATACCGTCATGCCATGCTTAGGCTCCCAGTCGCTTCCGACCACAGGGATTTACCCAAAAAATATTCGAGGTAAATGATTTGCCCGACCCAAGTCTATTTCCTCACAACTCTAGATGGTATATAATGGAACACCCTGGAACCCTAACAGCCAACCGCGCGATGCTGACCCGGAATCAGACGCCGTCGCACCCATAGGTGACGCGCTTGCATTGGCCTAAGCCCAAGGTTAGATAAGAAGACATCAAGATGGTAAACAAGGGTCTTGACTGGCCAAAAACATAGAGACTCATTCGCAGCGACAACTTTCGCTTTTCAAAGTAAAAACAAGGTCGCACGCCTTGGCGGGTCTCACCCTTCGGATACTCCATTGAGCTTTCATCTCCTGAAAGGACCGGTAAAACCGTTAACTCGGCGAGCTAATAAGGGCCCATTTAACTCTTCCCTTTCGGGCAACTTCGGACCAAGTCTCGAGCATTTACATGCCATTGGCTCCTTTTATCTATTTGTGTGGAACTCATGCACCGGTTGGTGGGGACACCGGGCCCACTACTGGACCCACTACTCGGAGCCGACGCCGCACCGCCCCGACTGCACCGAGCTTGTGGCTCGAAGACTCGTTTGAAGACTCGGCGTCCTGAATACGTATTTATACGTATTTGTGTATTTGTGTGTACGGTGGTATTTGTATTATTAAACCACCATATCTTATTTTATTTTTACCAAGTGAAAGTATTTTATTTTATTACGTCCAAGTCAAATAATGGTTGGTGAGTTTTATTTTATTAGGCTAAGGGCATAAGAACAATTAGGTGAAGTTAAATGTTTGGTTGTCATAGCCCTCCCTATATAAGGGGGGCTAGGGTGTTATGTTTCTCATATGAAGATTGAAAGATTTGCTTCCTACGTGAAAGGAGTTTTCTCCTCTTGCCATTCTTCCTTCCCTCTTTCTCATTTTGTGAGAGTTGAGTGTCGCCCGGTGAGAGACCGTCCGGCGTGAGGCCGAGCTGTGCGAGGCAGTGTTATCCGTCCCGTCCGTGCCGTCGGAGTGCCGTCGATCCATTTTCCACGTCGCCGCCGCGTCAAATTTGGTATCAGAGCCCAACAACGGCGCCTCCATCAGCCCCGACGTCGGCATCGTCTCCTCTCCCCAATTTTTGTTCATGAAAGAAAAAAAAAGATCAGAAGCTCTCTCGGTTGAGGGAGAGAAGAGAGGGAGAAAGAAGTGAAAACAAAAAAAGAAAAAAAAACACACACACAGGAGTTCTCTCGGTTGCAAGAGAGAGAAAAAGAAATTGAAAAAAAAAGGAGTTTGGGTCGCCCGTGCCGCATTTCAAAAAAACCATCAGGTCGCAACGGCCATTTACTCCCCAGCGCGCCGCCGCCAGCAACCGCCCCCGGGCGCTCACCCGCCGCCGCTCGCGCGTACGCCCGCTGCAGCCCTAGCGTGCGCCCGCCTCGCGCCTGCGCTCGACGCCTGCCGCTGCCGCCTTGAAGCCCTCACCCGAGCCCACGGCCTCCTGCGACCTCTGCCGCCCTGCACGCCTGCGCCTGCAGGCACTCCCGGGCCCGCCCGCTCCCCGCGCCCGCTCGGCGCGCACCGCGCCCTGCCGCTGTCGCCTCACCGCCTGCGCCAACACGTCCCCGCGCCCGCGCTTGCCGGCCTGGTCGCCCGCCCGCGTGGGCCGCTACCTTGGCTGACCCCGCTCCCACGTGAGACGCACTCAAGCGCACGTTGAAGCCTTCCTTCGCCGCCCAAGTGGAAAACTTTGAAAAAAAAAGTCAACAAAGGGAGGTTGAAGTTTGGTGAAATATATATATTATATATATATATATAATTTAATAATTATATATATATATATTAATTGTTTGAATTGGAAGTAGCACCTGAGTCCACTTCGGCGGCTTGAGCAGCGCCCGGATCGCATGGTCAAACTGGTGGACCGCCGTTTACGAAAGTGTGAGTGCCCGAGAATCTCCCTGCGCGGAGAAATTGGATTAATTTGTTTCCCTGCGCGAAAAGATTTTTAAATTATGCGGTTTTGTACTAATTGCAACCTCCTTGGGTGGAGTGAATTTTTTGTAACCGGTCAAGCTTCATCGACGTCGTGCAGACCCGCACGTCCCCACTCGCCCTCGTCTCCGGTCGGAGTTAGACTTTTCAGTCTAGCTAGGTACGTGCTCCAATCACTTGCTTATTTAGTATCTCTTCAATTGCCGCGTAAAGTGAGAGAGAGCCCTATCCATGTAGCCAGTCTCCTGAGTGCATCGATGTGGACGGAGAGAGAGAGCTTGTATGTACCTGTCCTTTTTAAGTCCTAGAACTGTCATTATGGGCACCCTAGATATCATGAGGTAGTTCCATAACTACTCCGCCTACGGGCGAGCAACCCTCCCTGACCGGTCCCTTCAAATTGACCCTTTGCCTACAAATTGGGTCTAAGCCTTGCTAATCTTCGGTCCCAGGATTGCATCATTTAGGTCCGAGCCCGTGCATGCCACGTTGGTCTAGGAATTCATCATGCCGTCTAGAGCGCCCTTCAACGCTACCCATAGATCAAAAGAGCGTGAGTGCTATATCAGGAGAATCTCCCTACGCGGAGAAATTGGATTAATTTGTTCCCCTGCGCGGGAATATTTTAAATTACGCGGTTTTGTAATAATTGTAACCTCCCTGCGTGGAGTGAATTTTTTGTAACCGGGCAAGCTTCATCGACGTCGTGCGGACCCGCACGTCCCCACTCGCCCTCGTCTTCGGTTGGAGTTAGACTTTTCAGTCTAGCTAGGTACGTGCTCCAATCACTTACTTATTTAGTATCTCTTCAATTACCGCGCAAAGTGAGATAGAGCCCTATCCATGCAGCCAGTCTCCTGAGTGCATCGCTGTGGACGAAAAGAGAGAGCTTGTATGCCCCTGTCCTTTTTAAGCCCTAGAACTGTCGCATTAAGGGAACCCTAAAATATCAGGAGGTAGTTTCACAACTACTCCGCCTACGGGCGAGCAACCCTCCCTGATCGGTCCCTTCAAATTGACCCTTTGCCTATTAGCCAATAAATTGGGTCTAAGCCTTGCTAATCTTCGGTCCCAAGATTGCATCATTTAGGTCCGAGCCCTTGCATGCCACGCTGGTCTAGGAATTCATCAGGCCGTCTAGAGCGCCCTTCAACGCTACCCATGGATCAAAAGAGCGTGAGTGCCATAAGGTTATGCCAGTCTAGCTCGAGCATAACCTTATGGCCCACTTTGAAGAATCCATAGGCCAATTACGAGCGGAGCTAGATGAGAGGATCCGGGCTTTAGAGGAACGACTAAAGGGAGAGGAAGGAAAAGTGAATGGCCGCAGCGATCCCGTAGCCAATCATAGGGAGGAGAGAGACCAAGCCCGCCAGAATCAGGCTCCCCAAGGTAGAGCAAGAGGCCCGTGCGTCTCGAGAGAGAGATCACAACGATGAGGATATCATCCTACGGAACGTCAAGATTGACGCTCTGAGTTTTGATGGGTCCCTAAACCCCGCTACATACCTTGATTGGGAAATCGGGATGGATCAATATTTTTACTGGCATCGCCGCATGACCCCTGCTACAAGGGTGAGGTTTGCCAAAATGAAACTCCTAGGTCAAGTCAAGACCTACTGGTGCAACATCGAAAATCTCCTAGCAAAGAGACGAGAGGAGCCCACAAGCACGTGGGAAGAAATGAAGGAGAAACTGAGGGAGAAGTATCTGCCACCCTCCTACCATCAGCGTCTTTTAGACTAATGGTAGAAACTCACCGAAGATGAAAAGTCCTTGGACGAGTACGTCGCCAAATTTGATGAATTCTTCCCTCGAAGTCGAGTCATAGAGGATGCCTCCGTCACCCTCTCACGGTTTAGGGCTGGCCTACACGAGAGCATACAGCGGGAGCTGTTCCTACGAGAGGTTAACACTCTCGAGCATGCCTATCAGGTCACTCGAGATGTTGAGCGATTTCAAAGGGTGGTCCCACCTCAGGTTCCCACCTACCGCCAACCGGAATCCCGAAACCCCGTGGTCCGTTACTCTGAGAGGCCTAACCCCTCCACCTCCTATGTCCCTACTGCTACCCCCACTTAGGGCCGTTGCCCCTACTGTTCCTTTCCCAAGGAACCCTTTATCTGCACCCGCTGCTGTGCCCAGGCTGGAGTACACTCCGCCAACTGATAGGAGAGATGATAAGGGAAAGGGAGTCATCCCTAGCACCTCTCAACCAATCCATATCTCGGGAATTCGTTACTTTAGGTGCCATAACCTAAGGCATGTTGCCTCCTCCAATTGCCCCACCCGAGCCTTAGTCATCACTAACCCCCAACCTGTGGAGCTTCTACCTCAGGAAGGAGAAGCCATTGAGAGGGGTATGAGGCCGATCCTGACCTCATCGCCTAGTTTGAGGAAATTGACGTAGGGTACGATGGAACGCATGTCGAGTACATGCAAGTGGGAGATATTGCCGAGAGCTCTAACCAGGTAAGATTAGATGTAGTTCGTTGTATCTTAATACACCCCCAGGAGGACGACTGGCGTCGAAGCTCCATCTTCCAAACCTATATCATGGTAAAGTCTCAACCCTGCAAGGTGATTTTTGACAACGGGAGCTGTATCAATGCAGTCTCTTCAGACTTTGTCTCCCATCTAGGTCTACCTACCCATCTCCATCCGAGGCCATACAACGTGGCTTGGGTAGACGACACTTCTATTCCTGTCACCACTACATGTGTCATTCCCATCCAATTCCAGTCCTACCAAGGAATCTTGTGCGATGTAGTGCTTATGAAGGTCGGTAGTATCATTCTAGACGACCGTGGATCTATGATGTAGACCTTACTACATTCGGTCGATCCAACCAGTGTTCCTTCTCCCACAACGGGAAGAAGATTCAATTGTACCCGCCCCCAAAGGTGGCCTCGGGAAATAGTTCCACCTCCACCCCCACTGGAACCCCCAAGATTCAGGAGAGTCCATTCCCTCTTCTTCAGCACCTACCACACCCATTCCTAAGACCCTTAAGGTTAGTCATGACATAGTTAGGCGCCTTAACTTCATAGGTGTCCGTGAGCTGAATAGAGAGGTTGCCGAGGGTGCCCCAGTTTGGGCTGTTGTCGTCACCATCACACCCGAGGAGTCCCGAGTCTCAGTCCCACCTGAGGTCCAGGCAATCCTGCAGGACTTCCAAGATATTTTCTCAGAGGACTTACCCTCGAGACTCCCTCCCATGCGTAATGTACAACACGCTATTGACCTTGTCCCTAGGTCCACCCTACCCAACCTTCCCCATTACCGACTGAACCCCAAGGAGCATGCTGAGCTCCAAAGAATTGTCGAGGACCTTATCCTTATCCACAAGAGTTTTCTCAGGGTGAGCAAGAGCCCATGTGTTGTCCTTGTCTTACTCACACCCAAGAAAGATGGCACCTAGCGGATGTGTGTTGACAACCGCGCCATCAATAAGATCACTGTCAAGTATAGGTTTCCCATTCTCCATCTTGATGACATGCTTGGCATGATGAGTGGAGCCACCATCTTTTCCAAGATGGACTTTAAAAGTGGCTACCACCATGTCCGAATCCGACCAGGGGATGAGTGGAAGACATCCTTCAAAACAAAAGAAGGTCTGTATGAGGCTTTCATGCCGTTCTCCAATGCCCCCATCACTTTCATGAGGCTTATGACAGAAGTCCTTTGTCCTCTCATTGGTCGCTTCGTTGTCGTCTACTTTGACGACATTCTCATCTACAGCCACAACCCTCAGGACCACATCCAACACCTGAGGGAAGTCTGTGAGACGTTGAGGAGAGAAACCATGTAGGCCAATCTCAAAAAGTGTAAATTTATGACAGACCGGGTCGCTTTCCTCGAATTTGTGGTTTCAAGTCAAGGAGTGTCTGTGGACTAATTCAAGGTCCAGGCCTTAGTAGACTGGCCAGAGCCCCATAATGTCCATGACGTTCGTAGTTTCCACAGGCTAGCCACCTTCTACAGACGCTTCATTCAGAGATTTAGCACCATTATGGCACCCATTACGGATTGCATTTGTAAAGGAAATTTTGAGTGGACTAAAGCCGCCTCCCAGGTTTTTCTTGCCATAAAGGAGTTTATGACCAAAGCCCCTGTCCTCCGCCTGCCAGACTTCTTCAAAGTCTTTGAAATATCCTGTGATGCATCTGGCGTAGGAATAGGAGGAGTGCTTAGCCAGGAGAGTCATCCCGTGGCTTATTTTAGTGAGAAACTTTCTGATGCAAAGCTTTGTTACTCCACCTATGATAAGAAGTTCTATGCCGTGGTCCAAACCCTCAAACATTGGAGACACTATCTCTTACTACAAGAGTTTGCCTTATATTCGGACCACGAGGCCCTGAAATTCCTTAGCTCTCAGAAGGGCTTAAACCCTAGACATGGTCGGTGGGTAGAATTCCTCCAGTCCTTCACCTTTGTCCTAAAACATAAGGCTAGAAAAGAGAATAAGGTAGCCGACACCTTGAGTCGAAGGGTCTCCCTTCTTTCTACTGTTCAGATAGAGGTCACCGGATTTGACCGCATGAAGGAACTCTATGAAGAGTGTCCCGACTTTGGCCCTGCCTATGCCTTGTCTGCTGGATCCTCGATAGCCTTTACTGACTATCTACTCCAGGATGATTTTTTATTTCGAGGGCAACAACTCTGTGTCCCGAAGACTTCTGTACGGGACTTTCTGATCTGGGAAATGCATGCTGGAGGTTTTGCTGGTCACTTTGGGCGCAACAAGACCATCCATTCTGTGGAGGAGCATTTTTATTGGCCTGGCCTGAAGAAAGATGTGGCCAAAATTATAGCCCAGTGTAGGACATGCACAATGGCCAAACATGTCAAACAAAACACTAGTCTCTACACTCCTCTCCCCATTCATGATAGACCGTGGGTTGATGTGAGCATGAATTTCATCCTTGGATTACCTCGTACTGCTCACAAACACGACTCCATCTTCGTGGTCGTTGATAGGTTCTCTAAGATGGCCCACTTCATTACATGTTCCAAAACATCGGATGCATCTAGAGTAGCCCACCTATTCTTTGATGAAGTCGTGTGTCTGCATGGTCTCCTCTAAACCATAGTGTCTGACCGAGATGTCCGGTTCACTAGCTATTTTTGGAAGACACTTTGACACCTAGTTGGCACTAAACTGAAAATTTCCACTACCTATCATCCCCAAACCGATGGGCAAAGCATAGTGTTGAGGTGTCTTGTAGGGGATCACCCCGACACTTGGGATCTTCTTCTTCCCATAGCCGAATTTGCATACAATAGCTATGTCAATAGGTCCATAGGTATGAGTCCATTTGAGGTCGTGCACGGATACAAACCTAGGAAACCTGTGGATCTCATCCCCCTTCCCCTCGAGTCTAGAACATCCAAGTCAGCTGAGGAATTTGCACAGCATATCAAAAGTATGCATGAGTCAATTAGCAAGCAAATCAACCTCAGTAATGAGACTTACAAACGATTGGCTGATTCAAGAAGGTGACATGGTTATGGTACGGGTTCGACCCGAACGACTCCCCTCGAGAGCCGTTAAAAAGTTGCAAGCCCGTAGTGATGGTCCCTTCCCAATTCTACGGAAGATTGGCTCCAATGCTTATGTTGTGGACTTACCTCCCGAATATGGGATTAGCTCGACCTTTAATGTGGCAGACCTAGTGGCCTATAAGGAACCCACAGCGATTCCCAGTGACCCTTTCGAACCTTCTCCTCCCATTGTGAGTGAGCCCACCCTTGATGATTCCTGGATCAGCCGGGAAGATCTCCAGCGTCTCGACCCAGATCTGCTGGAGCACTACCACAGCAGTGTCCCCCCTTACTCGACGGAGTCGAGTTCCAGCCGCCCCGGGAGGGTTGGTGGGGACACCCGGGCCCGCTACTGGACCCACTACTCGGAGCCGACGCCGCACCGCCCCAACTGCACCGAGCTTGTGGCTCAGAGACTCGTTTGAAGACTCGGTGTCGACGTGGAAAATGGATCGACGGCACTCCAATGGCCGTGGTGTCCCAGGACCATCTAGGTGGGACCAGGAATACATGTGGGGTTTGTTGAATGTTGCCGTGGGTTCGCTAGCTGACTCGTCACCCCTATGATGCATACGTATCTCAGTCTTGGACGACTCTGTGGGAGCTGTCCTGGCACAAATCAATGAGGAAGGCAAGGAACGGGCAACCTATTACTTGTCCAAACTTCTCAACTCCTGTGAGCGAAAGTACATTGCCATGGAGAAGACCTGTGCCGCCCTTATTTGGGTGGTCCAGAAATTGAAACACTACTTACTGGCTCATGAAGTCCACCTGATTGCTCGCATGAATCCTATCAAATTTCTTTTGGAAAAATCTGTCCTTACTGATAGGAGTTTTCTTTCTCAGTTTGACATCACCTACATTCAACAAAAGGCGATTAAAGGCTATGCCATAGCTGAGCATCTTGCTCATCACTCTCTCCCCAAGTTCGATCATGTTCAATCAGAGTTTCCAGATGAGGAACTAATGTCCATTACCCAATCAGATGATCCGATGTGGACATTATATTTTGATGGAGCTTTGAATTCCCAGGGGAGAGGTATTGGTATCGTCCTTTTGTCACCCGAAGGCGTCGGTATCCCAGAGGCATTCCAACTCTCATTTCCAGTCACCAACAACGTGGCTGAGTATGAATGAGGCTCTTCTAGCAGGTCTGAATCTTGCCTATTCCCTCTGGGTCACTGAATTGCGAGTCGTA
Organism: Amorphophallus konjac; assembly: GCA_022559845.1. Classification (NCBI taxonomy): domain Eukaryota; kingdom Viridiplantae; phylum Streptophyta; class Magnoliopsida; order Alismatales; family Araceae; genus Amorphophallus; species Amorphophallus konjac. Next base: position 31,509,125 of record CM040119.1, read on the forward strand.
GGTGATAGTCAACTTATCCTCCGCCAGGTGCTCACCAAATATCGCACACGCGATCCAAGCTCAAGCCATATCAAGAACTCACTGCTGCTTTCGCCAAACTGTTCACCAAGTTGGTCTTTGTTCATGATCCTCGCAATCAGAACATTCTGGCCAACGCCCTTGCTTCGTTGGCATCATCATTAAGGTTCCCTCTGGGTAGAAGGGCTGAACCTATCTTTGTCTACAAGCTTCACCTCCCTGCTATCCACAACCCTTCCTATTTAAGGGTCAAGGAAAAAATGTCAAGGATGGCCCAAGACGGAGAAATTGTTGAGAAAAGGGAAATCATGTGGTCGAATTGGAAGAAGAACTGACTGACGAAGAGAAGCCATGGTTCTATGAAATTGTTAAATATTGCAAAGACCAGTCTTACCATAAAGAAGCCACAGCCGAAGATAAGAGGGCCATAAGAAGAGTGGCCCAGAGATATACACTTGTTAGAGGATTGCTATACAAGAGAAGCCTCATTGGTGTCCTTCTAAGATGTCTCGATGACGATGAGGCCTGGAAGTGTGTAGAGGAAGCACACTCGGGTGTGTGTGGTGGCCATGTGAATAACCAAATACTTGCTAAGAAGATCATTCGGCAAGGCTTTTACTGGCCCACCATAGAGGAAGACTGTGTTGTCTATGTCCGTAGGTGTATCAAGTGTCAACTTTACGCTGATAAGATCCATTCCCCATCTTCCTCTCTCCATCCAGTATCCTCCCCCCATGGCCTTTCTCCATGTGGGCATTCGACATCATTGGTCCTCTTGGTGATCCTAATTCCCTCATTAAGATCCAGTATGGATCTTCTCGGCGTAAAGTTGACACTTGACACACCTACGGCCTTTCTCCATGTGGGCATTCGACATCATTGGTCCTCTTGGTGATCCTAATTCCCTCATTAAGATCCAGTATGGATCTTCTCGGCGTAAAGTTGACACTTGACACACCTACGGCCTTTCTCCATGTGGGCATTCGACATCATTGGTCCTCTTGGTGATCTTAATTCCCTCATTAAGTAAAAATCATTCATCCTTACTGCAACGGAGTACTTCACCAAGTGGGCTGAAGCTGAAGCTTACGCGGAGGTCAAAACATCAACAGTCTGCAAGTTCATCATGAAGAACATCATCGCCAGGTTTGGCATTCCAAGCACGATCATCACCGACAACGGGCCACAATTTATTTCTCAGGAACTTCAAGACCTCTGCAAAAGGTATAAAATTACATTGCATCATTCATCACCATATTGTCCACAAGGCAATGGCCAAGCAGAGGCCACTAACAAAATGTTGATTAAAATCATAAAGAAAACCTGTGGGTCTAGCAAATTCTCGGATTGGCCAGAGAAGCTCATTGAGGCTCTATGGGCCTATCGCACTTCAATCCGTACCTCTACTGGACAAACTCCGTTCGCCCTTACCTATGGGGTGGAGGCAGTAGTTTCGTACGAGATCTTGGTTCCCTCTCTCAGGGTTTAATTGGATAAGGAACTTCCCCTCGACGAACGTCGTGATTCTCTCCTTGCCCAATTGGAACTCTTAGACGAAAAGCGTCTGACCGCAGCCGAGCATGCTCGTGTATACTAAAATAGACTCGCACGTTTTTACCAAAAGAAGGTTATTGAGAGAAATTTCAAAGTTGGTGAGATGGTAGTGAAAAGAATCTTTGTAAAACTTGGCGGCCCACGTTCTAAACTCCAACCCAATTGGGAAGGACCGTACGTGATTCAGGCTGTCCATCTTGGCAACGCCTATAGGCTAGTCAATGCTGAGGGGATCGAGTTATCCCACCCTTAGAATGGGTTTTATCTTAAGAAGTACTACCCTTAGATAGGTGTACATTGTGGCAAAAAAATGAAAAGAAAAATAATAAAATAATAATAAAAACAATGAAAATAATAAAAATATGTATATAAAACAACAACAACAAAAGAAAATAAGAGAAAAAAAAGAAAACAAGAAAAAAATAGAAAATTCAAAATGCCAATGCCTGGGGGTCACCATGGAGTAAAGTCACTGCATCCAACCTCCATGTTAGGACAGGGCCCATTAAGACTTGGTAGGTTTCGGGTCTTGGTCTGCCAGAACCGTGGAGATCCCTGTCCGGCCACGTCGGCCTATGCCCACTCAAAGGAAGCCAATATGTATACACTTACGTAGCATCACCTACGGTGGGGCCTCACCCAGAAGGTTTGTCTCCAGAAAGTTGAAATCTTTATTCTCTTTCTCTTCGACCAAATGAGACAGCCGGCGCCCTTAAAACGCTGAGCATAAGAAACAGAAACTCAAACTTAAGGCAAGAGTAGGATCCATTTTCTCGAACATCGGTCAGAGCACGAGAAGAGGGCAGTCGATCTATCGTAACAGAAAATCAACGCGTATTAATCAATCAAATTTGTTGAATAAATAGTCCTAATGATATAATTAAATTGTAATAAATAATCATATTCCCCGCAGGCATGCAAGAGGGATTCCACAATATCAAATGACTATATTTCCCTCGAAAAAAAATAAGAGACAAATCAAAAGAAAAGCATGGTCGTAACCGTGCCTGATTCTAATAAATGAAACCCCTCAAAGCAAAAGTCAAAATCCACGAAAAGGGGCCATGGATGTAAATGCTCGAGATTTGGTTTGAAGTTGCCCGAAAAGGGAGAGTTGAGTGGGCTCTTATTGGCTCGCCGGGTTAACGGTTTTGCCCGGTCCTCTAAGGACGTTTGCCCCCTACACTCTTCCTTCTTCCCTTGAAGATGAAAGATCAATGGAGTCTCCGAAGGGTGAAACCCGTCAAGGTTTGCGACCTTGTTTTAACGCATACATATGGTTGTCTACTTTGAAAAGCAAAAGCTATGGCTACGAAGGAGTCTCTGTGTTTCTGGCCGGTTAAGACCCTTGTCTACCATCTTGATGTCTTCTTATCTAACCTTGGGCTTAGGCCAATGCAAGCGCGTCGTCACCTATGGGTGTGACGGCATCTGATTCCGGGTCAGCGTTGCGCAGTTGGCCGTTAGGGTTCCAGGGTGTTCCATTATATACCATCTAGAGTTCTGAGGAAATAGACCCGGGTCGGGCAAATCATTTACCTCGAACACTTTTTGGGTGAATCCCTGTGGTCGGAAGCGACTGGGAGCCTAAGCATGGCATGACGGAATTGTCATCAGGATAAGTCTTAACCGGCGGGATTATCATTTGAGGAGTCTAGAGCCCCAAATCAACCTAGATGTGCACTTAGTACCTGGGAGGTTAGTAAGAAACCCATGTTCTCATGTAGGTTAGGTGCCATATGGGTGCTTACCAGGCGTTAGCAACAAAAAATAATAATAATAAAAACAACAAAAAGGGAAAAAGAGAAAATTGTAGATATATGCAAAACAAAACAAAATAATAAACAAAAAATAATAATAAGCAAAAAAATTATCTCGCATGATCGCATTTGTAATGCAGCATTTCACTTTTAAATTTTCGTTTGCATTCGTGTGCTTGTATGCCGCATTCATCATCATGTCTTACCATTGCCTTTATTAATAAAGACTTGGCCCCTTGACCCGTTATCAAGGACAGTCGAAATGAACATCTGCTTATTGAGCAAGGGGCTAAGTCAGAATGGAAAAATTGACTTGTTTCGTTGAGCAATGTGTACAGGATTTAAAAGCAGGAACGAAGGCAGAAGATAGGAAACTGAACATTCCTTCCTTTATTTCCTTCTAGAAATTGTACATTAAGTTCCACCTTCTCTCTTTGCATTACTCGTCCCACCGCTCTCCGGGCAAGACGCTCTAGAGGGTGTTATCCAACTACGAAAAGTGGTATTTCTACCGCTCTGTAATCCTCTTCCCATCTCTACACCCCGGCGTTGATCTGCGGGGGCAGCAAAGAAGTACACGAAAGCCACGCTCTCGTGCTCTTCGGTAGCGCTCCTCACCATCTCTCAGCCATTGTTCAGCAAGGCCAAGGCTGGTTCGGAGCTCAAATAATTGGGCCTCCATGGCCCTTCGCTCCTCCCTCTCAGCCAACCTATCGGCTCTCTCTCTCTTTCTCTGTCCCTTTCTTTCTCTGCTCATTCTCTTTCTCTATCTTCCCTCTCCAACTGAAGGGTGATTCTCAGCTCCACGGCGTCCCTAGAAGGGTCATCATCTGGACGACGTCGCAGTTCATCCTCCAGCTCTGCTATTCTAACTTCCCTCTGCGCAACATGGGCAAGTGCCTTTTGCGTCTCTTTTGTCTGCCAGATATGCCGTCTCAGATATCTAGCAAGGTATGAACAAGGAAAATTCAACATAGAGGAATTTTGAAATTGATAACTTTGATTTTCTTTTATTGTAGAAATAGATAAATGTTTTGTTATGATTTTTAGAATTTAAAGAACATGAAATAAATCTAAAGAAATATGGAGGATTAAGAAATAAAAGTATGAAAATCTAGAGAGAGAGAATTTTAATTCAACAAAAATAAACGAAATAGAATAGTTTTGCGGCCCTGATATGATAACAGTATCGTCTCCTCGAGCCTTTGATTTACGCGTTGTCGGGGATAACCAAGTACACTAGACCGGATCGGAACCGCTTCTTTTGACCGTCTTTGGAAGAAATTGAGAGATGATAGAGAAATTTTTTTTGGAAAGAAACATTAGAAAGAAATGGGAAGAGATTATGCAATAAAATGAAGAACTGAACAAAATGAAGAAACACTAGAATTAAACTTAAATTAAACCAACTCACAAGTGAACACCCTGATCTTGTTACAAATTGTAACAAGAACAAAATAAATTACAACAAGGCTTTTTACATAAAACGAAATAAAACGGGAAAGCCTAACCCTATACTAAGGAACTAGGAGTGGAGGGGGAAAAGAATGAATGCTACGTATGAGTGGGAGAGGAGATGTTGGACACGGAAAAAATCTAAGGAATACTCTTATCGTAGATAAAAGGTAGATTTTCGTTCTTTTTGAAAAGAAACACTCCTCTGCGTAGAGAGGGTTCCGTGGGTGCGCATAGTATCAGACGATTTGGGTTCGAGTGCTGGACCTTTCCCCACTGACCGGAGTCAGTGTTGATTTACATCGGCCTAACGTCCGAACACCTTTGTTTAACTGTCAAAGAGGTCCCAAAAGACTTCTACAGAGGTTCTGATGTGGAGGGCAAGCTCACTCGAGAGACTCTCCATGACCACTCATTTTACCACCAACACATAGAAACAACTGGATTAGGGTTAGGTCTGAGCAAAACCCTAAGATTTAAGCATAGAGGCGCAAATATGCGGAAGCCATAGGCATTTTCAAAGCAAGGGAAGTTTTCTGGACCCCGGGGGTATTTTGGTAATTTTACCAACCCAGGGGTATTTTAGTAATTTTCCAGGCCAGGGACATTTATGACATTTTCTGGGCTGGAGTGGAAGTGAAACTGGATCTCTAACTCCCCAAGGCATTGAGGCTCTTTCTGGAGGGTTCCGAGGGCTCTGAGGCCATGTTTAGGTTACAGGGGTATTTTGGTAATTTTACCAGACCCTAGACCTAGGTTTGGTATAATACCCGAGTGCTGGACTGAGCTGACAACACTTCCGGACTGAAGGAATGACAAGGGGCTTCATGGAAGGCACACATTTGTCAATTCGGCCAAAGGAGGGGTATATACACAATTTTGGAAAGCCAAGGGTTTTCATGCAATTTTTCCTCGAGGGTACACATGGAGCATGCTGAGTGCTTTTATAATTCCAATGAGTACATGAGTTGTCGGCGAGTTGTCGACTGTACAAAAGTCCGCATTAGAGTGGGAGATAGGACGTAGTCCCAATTACAAATGATTGCAGGGTATAACTGCAAATTACAGGACTTCGGTCTTTTACAATCCCGGGAAGGATATTTTTGTAATTTCGCCATTATAAGGGCAGAAATACAAGATTTAGTCGTCCCGAGACGTAAAGACTTACAAAACATGGCCCGCTGAGGGGCATAATTACAAGCATGGCCCGCTGAGGGGCATAAACGTAAATATACCCCATAGGGGCATAAATACAAGACCCGGGGACTTACCCCACGCGGGCCGAAACAAACGAACAAAAGCTTCAAGTATGCTCCGTAGGTTGCTGCTTGTAGTCACTTCCAAGTGTCCTTTGCTTGGACCCTTAGGGTCTATTTATAGAAGGCGGGAGGGCCCAGAGGGGTCAAATGAACAAAATTGCCCCGATTCTGTCAAGGTGGGGTGGCAAAAAGCTATTTTGACCCCTCTGACCACCAAAAAGGGCCAAATGACCCCTCTGAGGGTTTTAGAGAAAGAAAAGAAAAAAAAAACCTTTTTTTTGTTTTTTTGAAGTCCCGGACCCCGGAAGGGGGGCGGACTCGGGCGGGGTCGCGCGACCCCGGGACGGGAGCGACCCGGCGGGGTCGCGGCGACCCCGGAGCCGGCGCACCCGGCGGGGTCGCGCGGTCCCGCGGGTGAACCCGGCGGGGTCGCGTGACCCCGCGGGGCCACCTGGCGGGGGTCGCGTGACCCCGCGGGTGGAGCCACCCGGCGGGGTCGCGCGGCTCCCCGGGCGGACCGAGGGGGTCGCGCGACCCCGGGGCGGACCGGCGGGGTCGCGCGCCCCCGCGGGTGGACCGGCGGGGTCGCGAGACCCCGCTGGGTCCCAGCGGGGCCGCGGCCTCCTCTTTTGACCCGAGAGGGGTCGTTTGACCCCCGGGCGTGCTCCTTGGCTCCTCCTCGCGTCGCTTCGCGCCGTTTTCGTCGTCCCGGACTGGAGAAGAACCGTGGTGAAGCTATAAATCCCGGGGAGATCACTCCTTCGCCGCGTGGCAGCATCGCATCCGCAGAGGGAGCATTGTTTGTTTGTCTGGTCGCTCGTCGCCGCGTAGGGAGGAAGCTTTGCGCCCGTCTGTGCCGTGTGATACACTTGCTCGGCTACTCGGACCGGTATGCATATGTTTCTTCCTTGTTAACCTTCTTGCCGCGACGTCGACCATGATAATATTGTCGGATCAATAGACCCTAAATCACGGAGATACTCCGTAGTTCGACGATGTTGACGATACGCCATCCTTGTCGTCGAACGTTGCATAGCAACAATCTCTCAAAGTAACTTGAGATAATTTCGGGTGCAACAAATGCCCCCCACGGGACGTCCGTCACGGCCGGAGGCATGGGGCGGATGGCCCGTGCCCTTTGAAGGGATTGAACAATATCGGCATAGCCGTTGCATATTTTAGCCTGACGCTTCTCCATTTTTGTTTCTCCTCTTTGTGCTTTCAGCCATGGCTCGCAGCAGTGGGAGTCGGTCGAGGAGGTCCCGTGCTAGGGGCGCTGACGACTGCGGGGTTGAGCGCATAGACCGGCGGATGCCGCCTTTTCCTCCTCGTACCATTGATGATGGGAACATCAACCAACTAGACCTTGGCTATTCATGGGTCGCTGAGGGCCCAACAGAGAGTGCCGGAGCAGCTGAAGGTCTTGTTGATGTGTCTCGGATTGCGAGGCAAGGCGGTCTTTATACATATGACCGCACTGGAGGGTATCCATGTCACTATCCCCTGGATCGTCATCTTTACAGTTTTCTGCAGGGTTTTGCTCCCGTCGGCATGGAGACTGACGATCCGTCACTTCCAGAAGAGAGGCGTCGCCTCGAGAGGGCGATACTGGTGGGGAGAGACGGCATGCAGGGATTGTGTTCCCTGACTTATCCGAGTTACCCGGAGGGCTTTCCTCGGCAGCGGCAGTATCCGGACAGGCAGAGTCTGGGCTCTTTTCAGCGACACGAGAGCTTTACCGTTCGGGCTACGCCGATGTCTCCAGCGACTTGGCATCTGCATGGGCAGCACAAGGCCGCGGATCAGGTTGTAGATGGCCTCTTTCTGGCGCCCACCGGAGCCAGCTTTGCACAGGAAGAATACATCCACGATTGCATGTTGGAGAGGGTTCTGGCTTTGAAGACTCCCAGCTGGTATGGGAAGTGGTCCGTCATCCCTTCTCACAGTTATCACCGGGGCGCGACAGAGTGGCTCTGGGGCATTCTGCTGGTTTACCGGTCTTTGTTGGATAGGGTGGGGATTCGTCACGCAGTGACTGCCGCCCTGTACTCCTACCCTTGTTACACTGGCCTGCTACAGGCTCTAACAGAGAGGTTCAGCCGCCGGTGGAACACTTTCGTCACAGCTGGCGGGGAGACTTCACTGGACCTCTGGGCCTTCCAGAGGATTTCTGGTCTTCCGATCTGCGGGAGACCCTATGAGGAGCTATCGCCAGATGACTTGCACCTCAGCTCTACAGATGGGGCAGGACACTATACCCTGCCCTACTGCTTCAGGTTTCTGATGAAGACCTGGAGGGACTTAGCCCGAGTAGGCACAGATCGGACTCCACGCACACCGCGGGTGACACTGAATGCCTGGGTGAGTCACTTCTATAGCGGTCCTTACTGCTTCCATGAGGAGTTTGCACAGTCCGGCACCACCTGGGATGAGTACCGAGAGGTCAGAGTGGACATTCCTCCACATCTTCGCCACCTGCCTGCGCCGACACAAGGCTGGAATTCACGGGGGCTGCATCCTATTACTTATCTGGCGGCTTATCTGGCATACTGGCTTTCCAGCTTCGTAGTCCCTCATGGAGAGGAGGGAGTCCTGCGGGTGGAGGTGATTTATCCAGCCTGCATGCTTGCCTGCGGACAGAGACTCGCCATTGCACCAGCAGCCTTGGCGAATATTTTTCATTCGCTTGGGGCTTTGTCTTCCCACTCCTCGCCGCGAGAGAAGGGTATATTGCTGCCCACTCATTATTTGAGTGCTTGGGCAGGGCTACTGTTTCCAGAGTTGTCCAGGAGGACTCCGGTCGAGAATCCAGCAGCTCCGTTGATTTTCTGGTTTACCGGGCAGCCATCCCAGGATCCAGTTGCACAGTTAGTAGGGGCCAGGCGGGCCTTGTCTTTTGTTCCGGTGAAGAGGGGAGAGGGCCTAGCCCTTGACTACTTCTCCTACCTTCACCGTCCTTTTGTCAGGCAGGAGGGAGATGCTGTCGTCAGCCGGGTTTCCACCCATGCTTTACCTTCCCCCCAGGGTTTAGCAGAGTGGGTCGTCAGCATCCGACCCAGTGTTCTTGTATATCGACGCTCCAGTACGGCGATACTTGAGCCTTACTACCTACACCGGTTCGCCAGGAACTTCGGGTATGATCAGGCTATCCCCTCCAGTGGAGAGTTTTCTTTGCCCCTCCGGCTATACAGGCACAGGGACATACACTTGGTCGCGGCAGCTTGGCAGGACTTCCTTTGCCGCGAGGCAGGGCCGGGGTACCCGATCCCAGAGCAGGAGCGCAGAGGCTACTTCGACATCTATTATGCTCGCTGGTGGTTCAAAGTCAGCAACCTCTTCCGGGAGCGTCGAGATGCCATTCGTACCGCTGAGGAGCAGCGTTTGGAGCGGGAGGATCTGCCTCCTCTGTGTGTCGATCCAGCCTTCCTCAGGTCTCATTTTTCGGGGATTGCCCGAATTGTGAGTGACATTGACGAGCGCTGGCGGGCAAAAGGCTGGACACCCATTGTTGACAGGAGCCAGTATAATGGGGCTTTGAAGCCCTTGAAGGGCAAGACGGCGTCGGCTCTTGGGGTCCCTTCTTCCTCCACCACAGGCGTAGCCTCAGGCCCCTCAAAGGCCTATTCTTGGTGGGAGGATTTGCAGACATCTTGCGGGGTGAGGAAAAAGTTCCAGTTGTCCCAGTCGATACCCGACGGAGCACTTGGGGGCAGTACCTTTGCTGAGTGGAAGGCCCATGTGATCAATGCAGTGGGCTGCGCAGGTCCCCTGGAGTACCTCTCTAGCCTTGAGTTGGCGACGACTCCACTTGCCATTTACGATGCTGTAAAGGCAGTTGCACGCGCCCTCCGAGTGAAGCCGGAGCAGATAGTATTAAAGCCGATGGAGCCCATAGCGGCTACAGGTGATTTCTGTTCTTCCTGACTTTAATATACATATGTATATTTATATTCTGGGATATGCATTTACATATTCCCATGACACTTGCAGGTGGGGCTGTTATAATAGCCGGTGCTGCACCACTGAGGGATCCTCCTGATGCTGAGATCGGGAGGGATTCTGTTGTCGCCAAGAGACCTCGGGCCGAGGTTCCCGAGGAGGGGGATGTGAGGTCAGCATCCCGTCCTCGGCTGGAGGTTGAAACCCCTGAGGTTGAGGCTGTGTCTAGTAAGTAGCTCTCCCAGATACTGGTCATTCCTGAGCATATATATATATAATGTTATAACACATGCTTGCTTCGTTCAACGCAGCCCCCCCAGAAGCTAGGGCTGACATGAGCTTCTCTCCTCCCCCAGCGGGAGATGACATGCCACTGGATGAGTCCGCGCCGGACATTACTTTCAGCTTCAAAGAGTTGATGTCAGACGATTATATGCCGGTGACGGCCAACTCTCCCTCGCCTATTACAGCAGGGACCACAGAAGGTCAGGCTTCAGGTAGCATGCTCAGCCTTGTTTTCTCCATTGATATATGAAGATTCAAACAGCAATAACCCCTTAGTGTTTTGCTGGCTGCACAGGGGTTCACGAGGTTATTCCACCTGGCCCGTCAGCGAGAGGTGATGTCGGCTCCTCCTCCGAGGCCGGATCCGCTTCTGGGAGTGGATCTACTACTAAAGTTCTGCGGCCCCAGGCTCTCTCCCTGACGGGAGCTCGAGCTCTATTTCCAGCGCCACGACCTCTAGTTCTTCATCCAGTGAGAGTGACTCTCAAGAGGAAGGAGAAATAACAGATACCGGAGGTGAATGCAACGACATACATTCTGTTTAATTGAGCCCTTCTTATAAAGATTTGTTTGACTCATATAATTGTTTGTCCCACAGGAGTGGACTTGGCCCGATCCATGGAGGAGTTCTCACAACTTTTGGGATCCGGTTCACTTGTGGACCTTTTGACTGGCGGCAATGCCTCGACAGGCACAAAGGCCATAGAGGTAGCAGGTGTTGACACCACAGCACCGGGAGATCCCACGCCAGTGGGCTCCTCTGATGTTGACATTGGTGAGGACATCATAGCTGAGGACGGCATAGCTGATCTTTCAGGTAAGAGATGTTAGAGGCTAATGATAGACCTCTTTACCATTTTGCATCTGCTTTTGTCAAGCTGATTAATGCATCTGTTATGTGGACAACTTCAGGTCGGGCCATTGAAGAAAGTGCATCACTCCCTGGGAATATAGCTCCAACAGGGGAAGCTTCTCAGGGCGCACCAGAAGACCTGCAGACTCCAGGGGAGAGTGCCTCACCGGCAGACACCCATGCTACAGGTACTGCTCGTTTCTGACCACGAACATAGCAAATGATACATGGATTCTTTTGTGGCACTGACCCGTCTCCTGTTTTTGCCATGTAGCTTCCCTTTCTACGGAGCCGATGGTTGAGGCCTCCTCACGGGAGGAGGTTAAGGAGGCAGGGCCGACTTTTGAGACTGAGCAATCTTGCTCCCAGAGGTTTCCTGGTACAGAGTCTGCCCTTCCCGGCATAGCTGAAGAAGGGGCTGCTACTGAGACAGGTACATAGCTGTCCTCTGGACTTTGACATCTTGTGCGTGCCACTTAGATAAGCATTTACATGTTATTGCTTAACTGTAGAGGGTGGGGACGCAAACGTCCTGCCTGGCGGACCCGGCTTAGCTTCTGTCGCTCATTCTTCCCCGGCTGTTGAGGATGGACAGGAGTCTGCGGCAGCATCAGGTATATGCCCATGTTGTGCCTTTTTATAGTCGTTTGTGAATGCCCACTTGATTATGAACAAACACTCATTCGGCCTCCTTCTTTCTTTGCAGCTCCTGAAGACACCAGAGGTGCCTGTGGATTTCCCACCTCTTGGAGTTGAATGGCCTGACGCCCTTGTACTTGGAGTGGCATTACATGCTGGCATGGCTGATCAACTTCTGCAGAGTCTTGACCAGCTTCTTCAGGCCGACCCATTGCCCACCGTGGAGACTTTGAGGACCGGTCTGGAAGTATTCACCAGGAGCTACCATGGGTTAAATCTTCCTCGAGATGCATGGGCCACGAAGCTGGAAGGCTTGTGGAGCGAGTTCGCTCGTCTCCATCTTGCACAGGAGCAGAGACAGAGAGTCCAGTTACAGATCCAGGAGCAGGAGGAGCGGCTACGTGAGCTTCGAGCGGCCCGGGCAGAGGCCGGTCTTCTCCTTGCGAGCTCCGAGGGGGATAGTCGGAGGACCTCTCTCCGAGTGGAGGAGCTACAGAGAGAGCTTCATGAGGCTGCCGAGGAGCATCGTGTTGTCCAGGTGAGGGTGGAGACCTGCCGTCGCCGATTTGATGAGCTTCGGGAGGAGATCATCCAGGAGGAGTCCCGTCTTGCGGAGCTGCAGAGGGACGTACACCGTGGTTGACGAGCTCTGGCACTTTCTTGTACATAGGGCTCTCACGCCCCGTTTTTTTTGTTGGAGTTATTCCCAAGGGCTTGTCTCGGGCTCCCTTGATGACATTAATGAATAAAGGATAGAACTTAGCATAGCCGTTTTTGCTTCCATCCTCTTGCATGTATGCCTTTCTTTTTTTTTTATTTTTAATCACTTTACCAGCCCTACCGCCCTTTCGGGTTTTCGCCAGGACTGGCCCCCTTTAGCTTTTTCCAGTGCGCCCTTTCGGGTTTTCACACTGAGGGGTACCCATTTTTGCCTAAGGCGCCCTTTCGGGTTTTCACCTTAGCCGGGTTAAAGCCTTTTTGCCCTTGATTGCTCCCCTAACAGAAACAACCAAGTCCGCTGGGGCATCAATATTTTTAACCCCGTTTCTTTTTTTCTTTTTTTTTCTTTTTTTTTACCCTATAATGCCAGAAGGCAATGAGAAACTGGCAATCCCGTAGGGATGTGTGTGCCACAGAGATGGGAGAAATGGGTAGATTTGATTATCCGGGTGGGACGAGTGAATCAAATCTGTGAACCGAAAGGCAAAACGGGTTGGTAGCCTGAGAGGGCGTACTGAGACCGCACCTGATGGGGTAGAAACGAGCCGAAAGGCATGATGGGTCGGCAGCCCGGGAGAGCATACTGAGGCCGAACCCGGTGAGACCAAAAGGTGTAATGGGTTGGCAGCCCGAGAGAGCATACTGAAGCCAAGCCCGGTATGACAAGAGGGGTGGATTCGACTGTCCGGGTGGGACGTATAAGTCAAATCCGTGAGCCGATTGGCAAATAGGGTTGGCAGCCTGAGAGGGCATGCTGAGGCCAAGCCCGTGGGGATAAAGGAGTAGACCTGACGATCCCGGCGGGAGACATGAGTTAAGTCTAAAACCAAGAGGCGAGATGGGTTGACAGCCCGAGAGAGCATGCAGAGGTCAGACCCAGAAGAAGAAAAAGGGTGGATTTGACAGCCCTAATGGGACGTGAGAGTCAAACCCGAGAGCCGATAGGTGAGATAGGTTGGCAGCCCGAGAGAGCATACTGAGGCCATTCCTGATGGGACAAAGATGGGTTTGACCCCCCTAGTGGGACATGAAAGTCAAACCTGAAAGCCGACAGGCGAGTAGGTGGGTTGGCAGCCCGAGAGGACATGCTGAGGCCAGACCCGGTGGGACATGTGCCAGAAGACACGATGGATTGGTAGCCCGAGAGAGCATACGGAGACCAGATCCCAAGAAGATAATATGAGCCAAAAGGCATGATGGGTTGGCAGCCCGAGAGGGCGTACTGAGACCAATCCCTAGGAGGTTAGATGAGCCGAAAGGCATGAAGGGTTGGCAGCCCGAGAGAGCATACTGAGGCCAGTCCCTAGAATGAAAAAGGAGCCGAAAGGCATGAAAAGTTGGCAGCCCGAGAGAGCATACTAAGGCCAGTCCCAGTGGGACAAGAGAGTAAGCGGGTTTAACTGCTCAGAAGAGACACGTGAGCTGAACCCGGAAGCCGATAGGCGGAATGGGCCGGCAGCCTGGAAGAGGTATGCATAGGCCGAGCCCGATGGGACAGAGTATGACACCGTCAGAATGCCAGTGGGACTAGGTGTCATAGGATGACATGTAAGGTGTAGCCCTGATATCAATATGATGTTTTGGTCGAGACGGGGTGGAGTCATTGACTTAGAGCCACCCATAGAATAGACATAGAAAGGATTTTTCTTTCTTTCTTCACATTACCAACCTCACTGCCCTTTCGGGTTTTCGCCGAGGCTGGCCCCCTTTAGCTTTTTCCGGTGCGCCCTTTCGGGTTTTCACACCGAGGGGTTGCCCATTTTTGCCCGAGGCGCCCTTTCGGGTTTTCACCTCGACCGGGTCTGTGGCCTTTTTACCCTCAGCCAACCGTTGAAGGCTGACTGAGTCCGCCGGGGTATCAGTATTTTTAACCCCTTTTCTTTTTTTTTATTTTTTATTTTTTGAACCTTCACTGAGGAGAGGTATTGTCCTGTGAGGACTGCTGCAGAAACTCTTGCGGTGGCGCGTGGTAGAGCTTCATATGCTTGCCGTTGAGAGGAGGGAAGGGATTGTCTCCCTTGTGGTCAAGGACCGTATATGCCCCTCCTTCATAGACCTTCTGAATGACGTAAGGCCCACGCCAATTAGGCTGGAGTTTGCCGCTGGATCTTCCCGCGAGAACCTCCTTTTCTTTGACCATGATGAGGTCGCCTTTCTTGAACGCCCGTTGCTTGACTAGCTTATCATAGGCACGTGTCATGCGGGCTTGATACACTTGTAAGTGTTTATAGGCTTTGAGTCTTTGACCTTCCAAGTTGGACAATTCCTCGAGCCTTCTTTCAATTTCAGATTGGTCTTGACCTGGCAATCCGGCGTGCACAGCAACACGGTAAGATGCTAGCTCGATCTCCACAGGGATCACTGCTTCAGCTCCGTAGACCAGGGAGAAAGGGGAACATCCCGTAGGGGTTTTGTAAATAGTCCGGTAGGCCCATAGGGCTTCGTGGACCTTCTCGCCCCAATCCCGTTTGCGGCCACCTACTATCTTGGACAGCAGCTTGCAGAGGGTTTTGTTGAAGGTCTCGGCCAACCCATTGGCCTGGGGATTGTAGATCGACGACGCTCTCCAATCAATATGGAACTTGGCCGCCAGAGCATAAACAGTCTTGTTCTTG
Organism: Amorphophallus konjac; assembly: GCA_022559845.1. NCBI lineage: Eukaryota > Viridiplantae > Streptophyta > Magnoliopsida > Alismatales > Araceae > Amorphophallus > Amorphophallus konjac. The sequence goes on from CM040119.1 coordinate 31,524,222, forward strand.
AATGGCGTGCCATTGTCGGATATAATCCGACTGGGAGTGCCGAATCTGTATATGATATAGTGCCGCACAAAACGAGCAACTATCTCCCCTGTAACTTCCCGTAGTGGGACGGCTTCCGCCCATCTGGAGAAGTAATCGGTGGCAGCGAGTATGAACTTGTGCCCCTGGGACGATGGTGGGAATGGTCCCACAATATCCATACCCCACTCTGCAAACGGCCAAGTAGGCGCTGTTGGATGGAGCGGGTTAGGTGGCCGTCGAGGGACTGGGCCGAATGCTTGGCATTGGTGACATGTACGAGCGAATTGATTGCAATCTTCGTACATGGTGGGCCAGTAAAACCCTTTGAGCTTGATGCTATTTTTCATCTTAGCTCCTGCCTGGTGAGCTCCACATAATCCGGAGTGAACCTCATGCATGACAATCTTGGCCTCCTTGGATGAGAGACAACGGAGGAGGACCGATCAGTCCTTTTCATGGACGAGCCTGAAAAGCAGATCGTCAATCAGCTGGTAGGATGTCGCCCTGCGTAGCAGTTGCACCCTCCGAGCCCGATCGGGAGAGAGCCAGCCGTTCTTCATCTTTATAATCGGCTCACGCCAATCTTCTTCTTCGGGAATAATCTCCTCTTGAATGTTGTCGACCTCATACACAGTGAGGCCGGATTCTTCGCCGAGCACACTTGGCATGAGCCTCCGGTGTCTGACTGCAATATTCAATTCTCCCTCAGGCGGGAGTTTTAGGGCTGCTGCCAACTTTGCAAGAGCATCAGCCTGGGAGTTGCTGCCTCTGGGGACATGGCCTATTTCAAATAGATAAAATTTTTCCTTGAGCCTCATGACGGCTGCGTGATAGGGGATGAGCTCCTTCTTCCGGATATCATAGACGCCCAGTACTTGTCGAATGACGAGCTGAGAATCCCCGTACACTCTGATGCATTTGATGTCTATCTCCAGTGCCAGTTGAAGCCCAATAATTAGTGCTTCATACTCTGCCTCATTATTAGTCAGTGACTTCATGAGAGCACAAGAGTTGTGGAGGATACCGCCTTGTGGAGATACAAAGACTACCCCCGCGCCTGAGACATAGTCTGTAAGGCCACCGACCCTTTTGATTGTCCGAGAGGCACCATCAAAATATAACTCCCAATGTGGGAGGTCGAGGGTGAGGACACCCGACTCCATCTGTGGTGGGACTTTTTCAGAAGACTCCCCGATTTCTTGAGAAGGCACTAACACCTCTTCGTCGGGCAACTCGAAGTTGAGTGGCGAATCTTCTGGCACAGGGTGCGCTGCTAAGAACTCCGCTATTCCTTGTCCTTTGATCGCCTTGCGTGGGACGAAGGTGATGTCGAACTCCATGAGGATAAGCGCCCATTTGCCGAGTCTACCAGAGAGGACAGGCTGGCATAACAGAAATTTGAGTGGGTTGCATTTTGAAATGAGCTCCACCCGATGGGCTAGTGATGAGGGCATCTCACGACACTCCCTCTAGCTCGGGTCGCCTGCACACTCTTGATGTGGACTGACTGTGATCCACACTTGTTATCTTCATTTCCTTAGTTTCATTTTATGTATTTTACTTTTATTGAGTCCTATCATTGTATTTCTCTTTATTAAGTCATGTGGTTCTAGTCCATTTCCCTTGGTATGCTTAATTGGGCCTTATTACCTTAGTTATGGGCCCATTAGGTTGAGTCTAGGATATGCCCGGTCTTTTGTCAAATTGTCAAGGGTACTATGGTCATGTAAAGAGTGGATGCCTATAAATAGGCCTCCCCTCCCTCTCATTGAAATAACTTTTGATGAATATTGAAGAAATCCCTTTCAAGTATCTCATTACTCCACTTCTCTCTCTCTCTCTAAGGGGTCCCCCCCCTCTCTCTCTCTCTCCCTCCACCCCCCATTTTCGGAATTTTCTCTCTCCTCCCCATTCACCCCTCATTAAGACCTCTCCCCTTCCCCATACACCCATTTAACTCCCCCCAACCCAAGGTGGCATCCTCCAATCCACACCCCACCTCCCAACCCCCAACTACCCAACACCACTTCCTAAGCACCCCTTCCTCTCCCCAAGGTTGAAGGGGCTCTTCCCTAAGCCCAAATTCAAATTTCCCTCTCCCTAGGGCAGTGCCCTTCCATCTCCCCACCTCCCAAACCACCCAAAGTCGCAGCCCCCCTTCCCCATACCAGCCAAGTACACTCTCCCCCATTCACTCTCTTGGCCATCCCCTTCTCCACATCTTCTTCTTCTCCTCATTCTGTCCCTGTTTCAGGCAGCAGAGTTGCAGTCACTTGCAGAGGCAGCTACGACCGTCCCTCAAAGATCCAGGTGGCAAGGCCTACATTTCTGGAATCGTCTGTGAGTTAGCTTTCCAACGGTGGTGGTCTCGCCGGCTTCCGAGGTCGGAGCTGTCCGCAGGAGCTGATCTCCCTCGACTGCGCAGAAGACCCCAGGCAGAGAACCAGAGCGAGATTGGAAGCCCGACCACGACGAACCTTTGGGATTCAGATCAAGCTTTCTTCAGAAAATTCCTTCCCTCTCAAGTCCTCTTTCATCTTCAAGAAGCAGAGTTGCATTTGGACATCGACATCGAAAGTTACGAATTTTCTACTCCAAGTGTGTCAGGTCAGTTTACAGGAGCCAGAACTGACATCCCTCCACTCATCTGATCGTCCCGGTCTTCTCCGACATCTGCCGACCCCGCCGTTGGCACCGACAGAAAGAAGACTCGACCACGGTTCCAACGGTTCAGGTCTTGTACCCATCAGAGCTTTGTGGAGATCATGGCACCCTCTGCAACCAGCCCCATTGTTCTGCACCAGACAGAGGCAGAATCAACCAGTCCGGTTGCAGACTCTGCCACGGCCAGCTGGTGAAGGCTCTGAGCGCCATTTTTGGAGGAGAGAAACTACATCTAGTTAGCTGTCACCTCAAAGAAGAAGGGACTCAATCGGCCACCGGAACCCCCTGTTCCAATTTTCTTCGTCGGAGAGGGCAGACTGCCCCCTGTGATCCCAGGTTAGACCAGTCCACACTCCTCCGGTCACCCCTCTCTCCACCGACATCAGATTGCATCCCTGTCAACTCCGGCTCGAAGCTACCCCGATCACAATCACGTCACCACCAGTTTCATTCCAATCGGAGTCCGGGAGAGCCCACAGTGACTTCTGCAACCTACTGCTTCAGTCCGGTACCAGCCAGAGACCAGACGTTGATGCCCTGTTCCAGTCGCCGGTGCGGTCAGCCCCGAGAATCAAAGCTTCCCCAAAAATTCAAGCTTCATCCCCTGTCAGTTGGTAAACTTTTGGCGCTGGTCTCATCAAGATCCGAGCTCCGTGGAGCCCGTGGCAGCACCGTCTCCGACTGTCTGTCCAGCGAACCTGAAGCAAGGCAGAACCGGTGGAGCTCGGAAGATAACGTTTTCATTGCGTAATCCCCACCCCGCTTGGCCGGCTGAAGGCTCCTCCCTGCGTGGAGGTAGTTTTGGATGTACTCTAATCCCTACCCCAAGATCACCCCTCCTGTGCGAGGCGTAGTGTTGTACATCATTGCATTTTCAGGTCAAGCTACATCGCCGCGGCGATCGGTTGTATACCCTCGCCTCCCGGCGCGCCCTCGTCTCCGAGCGGGATCGGTGTCTTCACACCGATCAGGTGAGCGTCTGATATCTCCTTAGTTGCCTTCATTCTGCAAGTTTAGTATTGCTTTGATTGCCCGTCGGCGGTGAGAAGAGGGCCCGTACTTATATGCTAGTTTGTTAGCGTCCACCGCGGACCGTGAGAGAGTGCCACCCACACCCCGCCCAGCGGGCCAGCCACCCACGAATTTGGGGAATCCTAGGCCCTTTGGGGTCAGCCTAAGCAAACTAAGTCCTTTAGAGTCATTGGGTCCCACCTCGGACCCTTGCCATCATCCCCCGGCCCCGCCGGGTGATCGTGTGTGCCGTGTGAGTAAGACGCTATTGTGAGAATCATTGGAGAGCTTGTATGCTTGTGGATCTTGGTCCTAGGTTGTCCATTACATATTTAGTCATCCTAGGGCTGTTTTACATCAAGTGGTATCAGAGCAAGTCATTGACTTGTCTCTATCAAGTCAAGTCCTAGGGCATGTCTATGCATTTAGAGTCATCAAGTGCATCACTCTTGCTCCCTAGTATGGCCACCTCATATCGACCTTACCAATCGGCCCACTCCATAAGTCCAAGCCACCAAGAGATGCCTACCACTAACACCCATAACTTCCCTGGCCATGTCAGTTACCTCATAAAAACCTTGACCCATGCCAATGGCAAGCTTGATAGCCTATCTAGACGACTTGACAAACTAGAAGAAAATTGGCCCGCCCCAAGGAAGAATGATAGTAGGCCTCCTCCCTCACCTCTCACCTTTGATGGGACTCATCCTAATGAGTATTTAGAATGGGAGGCTTCCATGGACCATTACTTCACTTGGCATCCCATGACCGATAACGAGAAAGTCCAATTTGCCAAATCACAACTTACCAAACGGGCTCAAACCAATTGGCTACAAATTGTCGGGCTAAGGATAATTAGAAGGGAAGATCCCATCACCACTTGGGTAAACATGAAGGAGCAACTTAGGGCTAGTTATGTGTCCCCTTCCCATTCCGAACACCAAAGTCCAAAGAGCATTTCAACTCCTTCATTTCCCCTTGGCCAACCCAAGACCCTAGTCACACATTCCCCACCATTTTCCACCTCTCCTACCCCAACCACCACATCTACACCCTACCTCCAAGTCCTCACCACAACCATATGTCCCCATACTCAATTGGACTCCATGTCCACCCCTCCACCTAGGCCCATAATGGCCACCAACCCCAAACCAAAATCCCCTCACCAAAACCGCACCCCACAAGCCCCCTTGGCCACCACCGCAACCTCACCATCGTCCCCAAAAAGGGACACATCTCCCAAAACCAATCATCCCAAATCTCCTCACCCAACCCACCTTCCACTTCCCACCCCAATCCTACCCCAATTTAGGCCTCCACTACTTCCACTCCCAATTCCAACCCACATCCGACCTTGCTCACCTCCTCGGGTGCACCATGCTTCGACTAACACCAACCCACCCACCATAGACCTTCCTACCCCATTGTCCTTAGGAGTTGCAACCCACACACCTACCCAAGAGGAGAAGGATACCAATTCGGATCCACCTCCCAAAATCAAGGAAATCCAAGGGCCACACAACTCACCCACCACTCCTAGCCTAGTTCCTCAAGAGCTATACACCCTTCCCCATGACACCATCACCATAGATAAGTCCGTACTCCAATGGCTCAAGCGAGGCCTCACCATTCCTAGTTCACAACCAAGCCACATACCCATGGGACATCAATCCCAAATCATTCCCACTCAGCCTCATGTCACTTATCAAACCTCCTATTGTGTAGAAGATTTGGGAGACTTAGTGGCCTACCTACATTGGCAAGTCACTTGACCGATATGCTAGCCATGAGGCCATCGGAGTCGAGCACCATTAGCCTAGCTTACCCCACCGTTGGCTCCATCACTTCCATCTACACCAATGGCCAATTTACAAGTGAGATCATACTCCTTCTTCCCATGGAAGAGGAACCCATCCTAGTCTACTCTCCAACAATTGAGATCCCAAGTGCTTTGATTGGGCAACCCCTTAGCAACCTTGGCCCAAACATTTTGGAGGAGGATGACTCACCATTTGAGGACCTTGAGGACATAGAATACCCCTACCTAGGTAACCCTTACCATGATCCCTTTAATCCATTCCTAAGGGAGCCTAGATCTCCATGTAACCCACTCCCCCTATTCACCACCCACCTCACCCTACCTGAATCGCCCATGTCAACCCAAACTCCTCCCTTCCTAGAATCGGGTTACACCATGAGAGCCTTGACTTTAGGCAACAAACACCTTGGGATTGATGAAGTACCCCACCCCATAACCACCTTCGTAGATCCCTTCGACCCATTCACGTGGACGCTCAAAAGTCATCCCACATCTATGCACATGGAGGTCACCTTTGGGATAAACATGCATGTGTCTAGGCCTACCACATCATTTGACATGATTCATAAGTCGGGTACATTCATTCACATCACCCACATGTCAAGTAGGCAGCATAAGAGGACCATATTCGGACGTATTGGCCCACCTTCATTCATCATGAGTCTTAAGCATGAGAGGAGCATACATGGATGTTCGGGTCCCCCGACATTTGTCACACCCATGCATAAAAGGTTCATCTATGGATGTCCCGGCCCTCCTAAAACTGTCACAGTCTTCATAGCATCAAAGTGTGATCGGTCTACATTTGGCTGCCCAGGTCCACCTTGGCATACCATGCGTTTCACACCAACATCGCATCATCGTGCATGGCATACGCATTCTCGCAAGCATATAGGAAAGATCAATGAGGCTTACAAAAGGCGGGCAGATGCTCATCGGCGCCACTGCGAGTTCCAAGTGGGAGACTCGGCGATGGTGAGGACGGAGCGGCTCCTTCCGGGACCTGCCTCCAAGTTAAGGGCACGGGGTTCGGGACCCTTTCAAATTCTGAGACGACTTGGCAGTAATGCTTATGAGCTAGACCTACCTGAGGGTTTTGGGGTACACCCTACTTTCAATGTGGCGGATCTGGTACCCTACAAGGGCCCCGCGGTGGAACCCAGTGAGGATCTTGAGCTTTTACCCCGCCTTGAGAGGGACACTTCCGGAGGGACTCCACCTTCTAGCTTGAGAGACCGACGAGAGCAGATAGAGGCAATACTGGATGAGCAGAGTATCATTACTAGGCACAAGGTGTATCAGTGCTACCTGGTTAGGTGGAAGAACCGTCACCCGATAGAGGACACGTGGGTGAGTCGGGAGGATCTGCCGCTCTTGGACCCCGACATATTGGAGCATTACGACAGCCAGGCGGACCCATACTCGACGGGGTCGAGTTCTCCCCACCCCGGGGGATTTGATGAGGGCATCTCACGACACTCCCTCTAGCTCGGGTCGCCTGGACACTCTTGATGTGGACTGACTGTGATCCACACTTGTTATCTTCATTTCCTTAGTTTCATTTTATGTATTTTCCTTTTATTGAGTCCTATCATTGTATTTCTCTTTATTAAGTCATGTGGTTCTAGTCCATTTCCCTTGGTATGCTTAATTGGGCCTTATTACCTTAGTTATGGGCCCATTAGGTTGAGTCTAGGATATGCCCGGTCTTTTGTCAAATTGTTAAGGGTACTATGGTCATGTAAAGAGTGGATGCCTATAAATAGACCTCCCCTCCCTCATTGAAATAACTTTTGATGAATATTGAAGAAATCCCTTTCAAGTCTCTCATTACTCCACTTCTCTCTCTCTCTCTAAGGGGTCCCCCCCCCTCTCTCTCTCTCTCCCCCTCCACCCCCCATTTTCGGAATTTTCTCTCTCCTCCCCATTCACCCCTCATTAAGACCTCTCCCCTTCCCCATACACCCATTTAACTCCCCCCAACCCAAGGTGGCATCCTCCAATCCACACCCCACCTCCCAACCCCCAACTACCCAACACCACTTCCTAAGCACCCCTTCCTCTCCCCAAGGTTGAAGGGGCTCTTCCCTAAGCCCAAATTCAAATTTCCCTCTCCCTAGGGCAGTGCCCTTCCATCTCCCCACCTCCCAAACCACCCAAAGTCGCAGCCCCCCTTCCCCATACCAGCCAAGTACACTCTCCCCCATTCACTCTCTTGGCCATCCCCTTCTCCACATCTTCTTCTTCTCCTCATTCTGTCCCTGTTTCAGGCAGCAGAGTTGCAGTCACTTGCAGAGGCAGCTACGACCGTCCCTCAAAGATCCAGGTGGCAAGGCCTACATTTCTGGAATCGTCTGTGAGTTAGCTTTCCAACGGTGGTGGTCTCGCCGGCTTCCGAGGTCGGAGCTGTCTGCAGGAGCTGATCTCCCTCGACTGCGCAGAAGACCCCAGGCAGAGAACCAGAGCGAGATTGGAAGCCCGACCACGACGAACCTTTGGGATTCAGATCAAGCTTTCTTCAGAAAATTCCTTCCCTCTCAAGTCCTCTTTCATCTTCAAGAAGCAGAGTTGCATTTGGACATCGACATCGAAAGTTACGAATTTTCTACTCCAAGTGTGTCAGGTCAGTTTACAGGAGCCAGAACTGACATCCCTCCACTCATCTGATCGTCCCGGTCTTTTCCGACATCTGCCAACCCCGCCGTTGGCACCGACAGAAAGAAGACTCGACCACGGTTCCAACGGTTTAGGTCTTGTACCCATCAGAGCTTTGTGGAGATCATGGCACCCTCTGCAACCAGCCCCATTGTTCTGCACCAGACAGAGGCAGAATCAACCAATCCGGTTGCAGACTCTGCCACGGCCAGCTGGTGAAGGCTCTGAGCGCCATTTTTGGAGGAGAGAAACTACATCTAGTTAGCTGCCACCTCGAAGAAGAAGGGACTCAATCGGCCACCGGAACCCCCTGTTTCAATTTTCTTCGTCGGAGAGGGCAGACTGCCCCCTGTGATCCCAGGTTAGACCAGTCCACACTCCTCCGGTCACCCCTCTCTCCACCGACATCAGATTGCATCCCCGTCAGCTCCGGCTCGAAGCTACCCCGATCACGATCACGTCACCACCAGTTTCATTCCAATCGGAGTCCGGGAGAGCCCACAGTGACTTCTGCAACCTACTGCTTCAATCCGGTACCAGCCAGAGACCAGACGCTGATGCCCTGTTCCAGTCGCCGGTGCGGTCAGCCCCGAGAATCAAAGCTTCCCCAAAAATTCAAGCTTCATCCCCTGTCAGTTGGTAAACTTTTGGCGCTGGTCTCATCAAGATCCGAGCTCCGTGGAGCCCGTGGCAGCACCGTCTCCGACTGTCTGTCCAGCGAACCTGAAGCAAGGCAGAACCGGTGGAGCTCGGAAGATAACGTTTTCATTGCGTAATCCCCACCCCGCTTGGCCGGCTGAAGGCTCCTCCCTGCGTGGAGGTAGTTTTGGATGTACTAAGTCTAATCCCTACCCCAAGATCACCCCTCCTGTGCGAGGCGTAGTGTTGTACATCATTGCATTTTCAGGTCAAGCTACATCGCTGCGGCGATCGGTTGTATACCCTCGCCTCCCGGCGCGCCCTCGTCTCCGAGCGGGATCGGTCTCTTCACACCGATCAGGTGAGCGTCTGATATCTTCTTAGTTGCCTTCATTCTGCAAGTTTAGTTGCTTTGATTGCCCGTCGGCGGTGAGAAGAGGGCCCGTACTTATATGCTAGTTTGTTAGCGTCCACCGCGGACCGTGAGAGAGTGCCACCCACACCCCGCCCAGCGGGCCAGCCACCCACGAATTTGGGGAATCCTAGGCCCTTTGGGGTCAGCCTAAGCAAACTAAGTAGTTTAGAGTCATTGGGTCCCACCTCGGACCCTTGCCATCATCCCCCGGCCCCGCCGGGTGATCGCGTGTGCCGTGTGAGTAAGACGCTATTGTGAGAATCATTGTAGAGCTTGTATGCTTGTGGATCTTGGTCCTAGGTTGTCCATTACATATTTAGTCATCCTAGGGCTGTTTTACATCAGCTAGGAGATAGTGCCTCAGCTTCTTGACAGCAAACACCAGAGCTAGGCACATCTTTTCCATGGGAGCGTACCGATGCTCCTTGCCCTCTTCATTGATCTGGGCTAGGAGAGCTCCCAAAGAGGCATCCATGGCAGCAATATACAAGATAAGGGGTTTCTCTCTGACGGGTGCCCCTAAGACTGGAGGAGTCAGCAGATACTCCTTGATTTGCTAGAAGGCCTTCTGACAGTCTTCGTCCCATATGAAGGGTGCTCCTTTCTTCATCAATTTGCCGAAAGGTAGGCATCTTCCTGAGAGGTTGGAAATAAACCGCCTAATATAGGCGAGCCTTCCCTGAAGAGATCTGAGCTCTGTCAAGTTCTTGGGCGGAGGTAGTCCCCTTATGGCCTGTCGGGGTCGATTTCTATGCCTCGATACCTGACAATGAAGCCAAGGAACTTGCCACTGGAGACGCCGAAGGCGCACTTCATCGGGTTCATCTTGAGCTGGAATTGTCGGAGCCTTTCAAAGACTCGACGCAGGTCAGCTAAGTGATCTCCCGCTTCTTTGTCTTGACGACCAGATCATCGACATAGCATTCGACAAGGTCATGTAGCATCTCGTCAAAGATCTTGGTCATTGCCCTTTGATAGGTTGCGCTGGCATTCTTCAGACCGAACGGCATCCTTTTGTAGTTGAAGATCCCCTTAGGAGACCGGAAAGCCGTATGGTCTTTGTCTTTGACGGCCATGCGGATTTGATTATAGCCCGACGACCCGTCCATAAAAGACAAGGCTTCGTGACCAGTGGTCATATCAACCATTGTCTCAGTGATTGGACAGGGAAGTCGTCCTTTGGGCATGCCTTATTCAAATCCCTGAAGTCGATGCAGACTCGGACTTGGCCGTTCTTCTTCTTGACAGGGACTATGTTAGCGAGCCACACAGGGTACATGCAAGGCTCTATGAAGTCCACATTGAGCATTTTGTCAACCTCAGCATTGACCTTCAGCTCCAGCTCGTGGCGCATACGCCTTTGGGCTTGCTTGACTGTTGAAAGTATTGCCAGCTCATGTTCAGCCACAGAAGGGTCGAGCCCGGGCATTTCTTTGTAAGTCCAGGCGAAACAATCCCTGAACTCTTCTAAAAGCTGTCGATACGATTGCCTTTCTTCCTCACTGAGGAGAGCACTTATGAAGGTGGAACGATAGTCACTTTTGCTTCCAAGATTGATTTCGATCAACTCGTCCACAGTTGCTTGACCACCGTCTTCAAGCTCCGGTGGAGCTGGTTGGAGGTCGACGAAGTCTCCCTCGTCATCAGTGTTGGCTTCATAGACATCAAATTCTTCGAAGCACTTTTGCTCGTGGCTTGAAACCGAAAAGCTCGCTTTGTTTTGCGGGTGGTTAGCAGGCTGAGCTGCTCCTTCCTCTGAGGGGTGACCATTGTCAGCTCCTGATGAAGGTGATGGTGTCGTAGACACATCAGCGGACTCCCTTGTAGAGTCATCTATGTTGGGCTCAACTTCAACTTGCCCGTTAAGGAGAAGTAGCAGTCCTATGGTGTTGACTGCGAAGTGGACCTCGAAGTCCTTCTCCTGGTCATAGCCAAGGCCCCTTGTATCTTTACGGGAGAAGGGAGGCTGCCCGCGGACTTGTGGAGGATTCCATAGTTGATGAAAATATGCCGCTCGAGCAGAGTCCAGAGTTTGCGGGATGTGCTGCTTTTTACACATCTCCTTGATATACTCTGGCATATCGTCCATCTCCTGGACTGGCTCTGGCACCACATCGGCGGGAGTATCCCAGCCGAAGTCATCTTTAGGAGGACACGGTGGGACTAAATCACCTTTGTAAAAGATGATCGGTTTGACCTCCTTGCCCTTGTTGCGTCTCCTTCTCCGTTGATAGGAGACTGTAAAGGTCTTCAACTGTTCCACCTCCTGTCCGTCTCGTTGGGACAAGAGCTGAAGGCACTTGGGTGGTAAGGAGATACTCCCATCAATGACCCGGCTGATAAGGTTGGCTTCAAAGTCAACACTCCGCCTTTCTGGTTGAGTCGGCTTGGAAGCGGCACTGAGGCTCAGCTTGTGCAGCTTTACCATGTCTTGGTTAACAGTGAAGAGCTGCCCTTCTTCGACTTCAAGGTCCACTTTTTGCTTCCCCTTGTTCTTTATAGGCTCGGGGATTGTTAAAGTGGGCTTCCCAAAATATAGCGAAGCATCGGCCAGATGGCACTCATTGGGGTGGAATGGGGCTTGATCTGTGAAGACCGTATGTTATTTAATGCACTGATGCAAAGTTGAAGGAACGACCCAATTCTCATGAAGCCAAGGTCTTCCAAGAAGCATCTTGTAAGATGTATCGGAGTTGATGATATAAAATGTCGCTTGGGTGACAAAATCACCCAAGACAAGCTTGACCACAACCCGACCAAGCGCCTCCTCGGAACCCTGATTGAATCCTGAGATCTTGACATCGGTCACCTTTTGCAAATAAGGTGCCAAGTATAGAGACTTGAAAGTCTTCAAAGGCATAATGTTGACGGCTGCTCCGGCGTCCACCAGGATGCGATTCACGTCATGCCCATTGATCGTCCCCTTCATATATATAAGGGACGATTATGGCACGGAGAAGACAGCAACATGTCTTTGTCCGTGAAGGAGATGTTGGCTGTGAGTGCTTCATATGCCTGGGCTTGCAACTCTGCAGCATGGGCTTCATACGCCTCTGGATCTTGAAGTATCTTGACAAGAGCCTCTCTGAGGTCTTTGCTCCAGACAATGGCTTCCCAAATAGTGACATTTGTTGGGAACCGCTTCATATGATGAATAATTTTGCGGTCTGCCCGGGCACGGGTCTTGTCAAATGGCGGAATGATTTCTGCCAAGGCCTTCGGCACCGGGCGAGACTTTTCCCGTTTAGGAGGGCGCTCCTCCGTATTCTGGCCCTCGCATCTTCTTGGAACAGCGGTGCCAAGGATTCCTCTGGAGGTGACAAAGGTTCTTCAGGCTAGTCTTCATTAGAAGGACCTGCTGGACTTACGGGCTCGACCCTGTTGGAGGGGCCGGCTTGCTCTGACGCCTCCTCGTGCTTTGGCGACTTGGCTGGCTCCTCTTCTTCATCGGAGGAAGTGATTATGAAAAGGACACCACCCGACTTAGCCGTTGAAGTGGGGTCTGAACCCTCTGAGGGGCTGAGGATGAAAGGGATTCCCCGAACTTGAGTTTCTGGGACAGGACCCGGCTTCTACCCTCTGAATATTATGACCCGGTCAAGAGTCGGGAGACCTTCACGTCCACGTCCTCGGCCACGACCTCGGCCACGTCCCCAGCCATTTCTCGCCGAGCGGCGCCGATATGTCGCCATAGGCGCCTGGCCTCCAGCGCTATCAGCCGTGGGACAATAAATATTGTCGGGTGGCGGAATCGCCACCATGCAAGAGAGCTCTTGCAGCATTTCCTCGAGCATCTCGACAGTGAGCTCCTCATCTTTGTAGAATAAGGAGAGCTCCTCCGGGATTGGGAAGTCTTCACCTTCTTCAAGACGGTGAACCATTTCTCGGAGCCATTGTAGAAGACGAGCTTTGCGCCCAAGCTTGTCCCAGGGAATATATTCGTCTAGAGTGACGACCCTGGTGGGATGAGGGGGAGTGTACTCCTCCAGCTCATCTATGAGCTTTTGAAGTCTTTGTAGAGGAGTTAGCTCCTTAGGAGCCTCCATAGCAGCGGCTTGCTCGGCTTGCTTCTTCAACCTCCTCTTCAAGTTCTTCCTGCGATTCTTCTCCTGCTTCTTTTGGCGTGTTGCCTCTTGAGAAGAGAGAGGAGTTTGCTTCGGTAGTGGGACTCGCTTGCCCCCAGAATTTTGCTTCTTGCTCTGGGCTGGCTCCTTAGGAACCTTAGTGCCACGGCTCTTTCTGGGGGCAACCTTGGTCCAATTGGCCTCCTCCAGCTGAGCTTGGAAGGTGGCATTGATTGCCTGAGCAATTATTTCAGGAGGCAACTCCTGGAACTCTGCCAATCCGCAGTGGGGCCTCTAGGAGCTTTGTGGTTCCACCGACTTTGCTTGGACCGGTGGGTTTACTTGCTTAAGCTGCTGAGGCCTTTCTACAATTGGCAGCTGCGCCAGCTTGACAGAAGCTTTCATCGGGGTCTTTGCGGGCTCAAGGAGTTGAGTCCTCTCCACGGCTAATGGCCTTGCTGACTTGGCAGGAACTTTGGCTGAAGGCTCTGACGCCTTGGCTTTGCCTTTATCTGGCCGAGAGTTCTCTCTTATGACAATGCCAGGCTGACTGGACCTGGGACGGACCTTGGGACTCTCTCCCATGGCTTGGCATCTTGAGTTCTGGACCTTAGGCCCTTTATAGGTGGCCGTGGCCTTGCCTTTAGTGAGTAATAGGAATTCATCATTTTCCGTAGGCTCACTTGGCCGGACTAATCGGGAGAAAGCTTCAGTTTCTCGCCGGGCCTGTTGGAGTGTCTCCCTGGCGGCCTCTGCAAGGCGTAACCTTGTCATGGAATTCCCCTGATGATCGACAACCCCTCTCTGGATGAGGGCTTCAATGAAGTCTTGAACCTCTGGGCATTGCCGAGTGGGGTGAGACACCCTTGCATGATACTTGCAATAACGGGGGTGACTCTTGGCCGTCTCATTGTAATAAGACGGCGGGTCATGTGTCAACACCCAACCCTCCTCCAGAAGCTTGTCAAAAATCTTCTCAGTGTCCTCCTTGGGGAAAGAACACTGGTGAGAGGGTCGCCACCCTGGATACCAGAGTGTGGACTTGGGGGATTGGGAACTGGCTCCCTGGGAACTAACTCCCTCCTCCTGCGGCTCGGGGAACTGGAAGGCTGCTGCAGCGTGAATGACGTTGACGGAGAAGTGAATACTCCTTCGTGCATGCTGCTGCGGTGGGTCGACTAGAAATTCGCCCATATCCACCTTCCCTCGCCTGATTAAGTCTTCGGCGAGGTCCTTGAATGGCTCACAGTTGTGGATAATATGGCCAACAACTTCATGATATGGGCAATAGCCCTGATGAAAAGCAGCACCTGGCGTCTGCTCCATGGGTGACGGGGTAATCAGCCCCGCCCGCTGACATGCGAAGAAGATATTGGGAGTTTTCTCGCAAGGGAAGGAGTATAACTTCTCTGGGAGCTCGACTTGAAGTGGAGCCTCCATGTCTTCGGGTGAGTCCTCCTCGTCTTCAGATGAATCCGAGGACTCTTCAGAGAGCCAACCCCTGAGCGGAGCCCGACCCGTGAGTGTCTCCATGGCGGCCTCTGCAAGGCGTAACCTTGTCATGGAATTCCCCTGATGATCGACAACCCCTCTCTGGATGAGGGCTTCAATGAAGTCTTGAACCTCTGGGCATTGCCGAGTGGGGTGAGACACCCTTGCATGATACTTGCAATAACGGGGGTGACTCTTGGCCGTCTCATTGTAATAAGACGGCGGGTCGTGTCAACACCCAACCCTCCTCCAGAAGCTTGTCAAAAATCTTCTCAGTGTCCTCCTTGGGGAAAGAACACTGGTGAGAGGGTCGCCACCCTGGATACCAGAGTGTGGACTTGGGGGATTGGGAACTGGCTCCCTGGGAACTAACTCCCTCCTCCTGCGGCTCGGGGAACTGGAAGGCTACTGCAGTGTGAATGACGTTGACGGAGAAGTGAAGACTCCTTCGTGCATGCGGCTGCGGTGGGTCGACTAGAAATTCGCCCATATCCACCTTCCCTCGCCTGATTAAGTCTTCGGCGAGGTCCTTGAATGGCTCACAGTTGTGGATAATATGGCCAACAACTTCATGATATGGGCAATAGCCCTGATGAAAAGCAGCACCTGGCGTCTGCTCCATGGGTGACGGGGTAATCAGCCCCGCCCGCTGACATGCGAAGAAGATATTGGGAGTTTTCTCGCAAGGGAAGGAGTATAACTTCTCTGGGAGCGACTTGAAGTGGAGCCTCCATGTCTTCGGGTGAGTCCTCCTCGTCTTCAGATGAATCCAAGGACTCTTCAGAGAGCCAACCCCTGAGCGGAGCCTGACCCGTGGGTGATACACCCGCCTCCCGTATGTGGGCTGGAGCTAACCCCCTGGCAAATGGGCCAAAAGGAGGACTGCAGCAATGCTCTCTAGGAGCTAACACCCGTGGGTGGACAACTGCTGATCAATGCTCTCTAGGAACTGCAGCAAGCGCCTTTGTTCCCGTCGTAGCTGTCGGACTTCCCCTCGGATGGAAGATAGTCCTCCGCAGCGCCAAACATTCTGGGAATGGAGGAGGAGTGGCTCTGGGGCCACCATTGGGCTGTCGACTTGAGGGCCCGGCTTCGGAGGCATTGGAGCTTGAAGCCATCGCCACCATATGGACCACGTTAGCCGACCGGTTCGATCGGCTCCAGGGATGAGGCTGGGGTGGGTCGACTGCATGGCCCAGCATATTTACCAGGCCCTTTTGAATGAGCTCTTCTGCTATATTCTTGAAAACATAGCAATCCCCGACCGTGTGACCCAACCTCCGGTGATACACACAATAGGTTGGATCATCTGTCTTATCCACCTCCGCGGGCTTCCGCGGGTCCGGCAGAGTGACGAGCTGCTCCTTCATACATAGATCAAAGAGCATCTTAGTATGCTCCTTTCTGAAGGAATAGGCGTCTTCATGTTCTCCGCTAAGAAAGACACATTTGTCTTATCACCAGACTTCTTGCCTTTCCCTTTGGACTTTCCTTCCCCTTTATCTCCATTCGTCGGGGAGAAGTCCACGGCATTCACCTCCTTACCGCTAGCCAGACGGTCTTTGGAGGGTTTGCCTTTTGTAGAGGTTTGTACCGGGTGATCAGCGAAGAACATCTCAATCTCCGCCACGACCGTGTTGAGCTGGTCGAAGCCTCTGATATTGGAGCCCAGAAGCTTTTCGCTGACTTCTGCCGAGAGACCCCTACGGCAGATGGTGATCGCATCTTCAGGCGTCGGAGGATTATCGCAGTGCATGCTGACGTCCCTCCATCGCTTGATGAAGTCCAATGCTGTTTCGCCCTTCTTCTGTCGAAGGGAACAAAGCTCTGCTAAGGAGACTTTGCGCTCGACCATTTGGAAACGGTCGACAAACTTCTTCTGCATATCAGCCCAATCAGATACTGAGTTGGGCTTTAACCTTGAATACCATTGGAAGGCGGTGCCAGTCAAGGACGTGGCGAAATACCGCAGCAAGTATGCCTCTTCCAAGGCTAATTCACCCATGGCCGTCATGTAATAGGCCAGGTGTTCATGCGGAGAACCCTGCCCGTTGAACTTCTGGAGCTTCGGGGCTTTAGGGCAATCCGGTGGAAGCTTCTTGAATTGATGATGGAGGGGATAAGGCACGCTATACAAATCAACGGTAGCCACCCCCTCGCCATGTTGAGCGAACTTTGCTTCCACGATGCGCTCGATCATCTGCTTCTGCGCCATGAGGCTTTCTGTGGCAGGAGTAGCAGATGACCGCGCATTGGCTTCATGCGGCGGGACTTCGAAGTCCACTGCCAGTGGGAGTCTTGCAGCAGTAACAGAGGCATTGGCTGCTGCCAGGATGGGAGAAGGATGCTGATCCACTCCAGCCGGTGCCGCCTGAGGCGGGGAAGGAACCTCCTTTTCGCGTAAAAGCGACTGTAGCAGGTTCTTGAGCTCTTGGTTTTCCCGTTGGAGCTCGTCCAGCGTGGGGGCCCGTGGTTCCTCCCCCAGCTCTTCTTCGCGCCTGGAGTGACTGTCCCCATCAATACTGTGGACGTCTTCCTGGCGTTCTTCTTGCCGCGCCGGCTCAGGCTGAGAGGTACCGGCGGCCGGCACCTGTTGAATTTGTGCCAGGCCCCGGGACCCGGACCTTGACCTCCTCGTATATTGAAGAGGCTGATTGAGTTCGCCCGAGGTGCCTTCAGGCTGTTTTTCGCCGGAGGTGGCGTAACAGGTGAACACTTTGACAGTGTCATCGCTCACATGGACCACCCGCTTTTTCTTGGGCGGTTGTCGCTCCGGCTTGGGCGGCCTCCCAAGTCTGTCGAAGACAGACATTCGGGATGTGACTGCTTGAGGTGAGCGATCCTCCTCCGTGTGCGTGGAACTGGCCCACGGGGAAGTCGGCCGCACCTTCTTGCCAGCTCCGCGGCGTTTTTGTCCCCGTAGGGGCTGAGATGTAAATTGCGGAGAAACTGAGGCCTCAGTGCTTGGCGGACTCCGCATCCGCTGAAGCTCTGACATGCGGAAGGGCTCCTCCGCCCTCGCGCGCCTTATGATTCGGGCCTCCTCCTTGGTGACCCAGATCTTCTTCAAATGGAGCTGGTGCTCCTCAATTGGGTTCCCCCCTGTCCTTGGACGGGGAGCTCGTGGCTTGGGCCGTTGCAGAGGGCCCTGGATTGCCGCCGATACGGCAGACTTCTTCTTCTTCGCTCCTTTCTCTCGGACTTGCCGAAGGGGCTCGAAGCGATTGGAGGTAGAAATAGTAGGGACATGACGATCCCGTGGCAGGATCGGCTCGCCTCCATCGAGCCGGATGCGAATATCTCCGACAATTACAGTCTTGCCGGAGCGCGAGACAGCAGCCTCGGGCCTTGCACCCTTGCGGCTACGCCGTTGCCCCCATTGGGCAGGGGCGGCGGTGGTGACACCCGCCATAGGCCTGGCGTCATCCCGACGGCGGCGTTGCCCCCGTTGAGCAGGGGCCGCACCTCTGAGGGTGACCGCAGTGGGTTTGGCGCCGTTGCGGCGACGGCGTTGCCCCCGTTGAGCAGGAGCAACGTCAGTAGTGATTTGATTGACCGAGAAGACTCGGCCAACAGCTAGGGCAGAAGGCCTGACA
Source organism: Amorphophallus konjac (assembly GCA_022559845.1). Taxonomy (NCBI): domain Eukaryota; kingdom Viridiplantae; phylum Streptophyta; class Magnoliopsida; order Alismatales; family Araceae; genus Amorphophallus; species Amorphophallus konjac. The sequence continues at coordinate 31,542,597 of CM040119.1, forward strand.
CCTTCGGTCGTTGGCATGGCAGCCAAGGGAACTCGGCTGGTTGTTGGGATGAAGGGCTTGATACCCTTAACAGTTGGATAATTGACCGGATGGACCCGGCCGGTTGCTGCAGTAGAGGGTCTGACACCCCCAGAAGCTAGCTTGTTGGCCGAACAGACTCGACCAATTGTTGAAGCCGAGGGCCTGGCACCCCCGACGGCTGTCTTGTCGAGCGGGCGAACCCGGCTGGTTGCTGGAGTCGAAGGCCTGACGCCTCTGACAGTTGTCTTCTTGACCGGGCGGACCCGGCCAGTTGAAGGGGCCGAGGGCCTGACGCCCCCGATAGTCGTCTTGTCGACCAGACTGACCCGGCCAACAATTGAGGTTGAGGGTCTGACACCCCCAGTGATGGTCTTGTTGGCCGGACTGACCCGGCCAGTTGCTGGAGCCGAGGGCCTGACGCCCCCGATAGTCGTCTTGTCGACCAGACTGACCCGGCCAACAATTGAGGTTGAGGGTCTGACACCCCCAGTGATGGTCTTGTTGGCCGGACTGACCCGGCCAGTTGCTGGAGCCGAAAGCCTGACGCCTCCGACAGTTGTCTTGTTAATCGGGCGGACCCGATCAGCTGAAGCAGAAGGCCTGACGCCCTCAAAAGTCTTCTTGGCCGAATGAAACCGGCCAGTTGATGAAGCAGAGGGTCTGACACCCTCAGCAACTGTCTTCTTGACCGGGCGGACCCGGCCAGTTGATGGGGTCGAGGGCCTGACGCCCCCGACAGTTGTTTGAAGCGTGGCTGAACTGGCTTCAGCCACCGGTACCACGCCCAAGAAGAAGGGCGAGCCGACGACAGGTGGGAAGTCGCCGAAGACCAGCGGGGTTGCCAGGAATCCGAGCCTGGCGTGATTGGCGACGATCTCGGGGCCGTAGGTAACGGCAGCCATCGCTGTTGAAGTGTTGGTGGTGATGGTGCGTAGCACGAACGGAGTGGGGTGCAGATGCACAAAGAACTCTCAAATGAACAGAGAGATGTGAGCCCTCCTCTTCCCGTCCTGTAAGAGGAAGAGGAGCAATCAGAACCTTGAAGAAGGTTTTAGAGACTTTCTTTGACAGAAAGAAGAAAGGCGGGAAAAGTCCCACCGGGCGTACCAGTCTGTTGGACACGGAAAAAATCTAAGGAATACTCTTATCGTAGATAAAAGGTAGATTTTCGTTCTTTTTGAAAAGAAACACTCCTCTGCGTAGAGAGGGTTCCGTGGGTACGCATAGTATCAGACGATTTGGGTTCGAGTGCTGGACCTTTCCCCACTGACCGGAGTCAGTGTTGATTTACATCGGCCTAACGTCCGAACACCTTTGTTTAACTGTCAAAGAGGTCCCAAAAGACTTCTACAGAGGTTCTGATGTGGAGGGCAAGCTCACTCGAGAGACTCTCCATAACCACTCATTTTACCACCAACACATAGAAACAACTGGATTAGGGTTAGGTCTGAGCAAAACCCTAAGATTTAAAGCATAGAGGCGCAAATATGCGGAAGCCATAGGCATTTTCAAAGCAAGGGAAGTTTTCTGGACCCCGGGGGTATTTTGGTAATTTTACCAACCCAGGGGTATTTTGGTAATTTTCCAGGCCAGGGACATTTATGACATTTTCTGGGCTGGAGTGGAAGTGAAACTGGATCTCTAACTCCCCAAAGCATTGAGGCTCTTTCTGGAGGGTTTCGAGGGCTCTGAGGCCATGTTTAGGTTACAGGGGTATTTTGGTAATTTTACCAGACCCTAGACCTAGGTTTGGTATAATACCCGAGTGCTGGACTGAGCTGACAACACTTCCGGACTGAAGGAATGACAAGGGGCTTCATGGAAGGCACACATTTGTCAATTCGGCCGAAGGAGGGGTATATACACAATTTTGGAAAGCCAAGGGTTTTCATGCAATTTTTCCTCGAGGGTACACATGGAGCATGCTGAGTGCTTTTATAATTCCAATGAGTACATGAGTTGTCGGCGAGTTGTCGACTGTACAAAAGTCCGCATTAGAGCGGGAGATAGGGACGTAGTCCCAATTACAAAAGATTGCAGGGTATAACTGTAAATTACAGGACTTCGGTCTTTTACAATCCCGGGAAGGATATTTTTGTAATTTCGCCATTATAAGGGCAGAAATACAAGATTTAGTCGTCCCGAGACGTAAAGACTTACAAAACATGGCCCGCTGAGGGACATAATTACAAACATGGCCCGCTGAGGGACATAAACGTAAATATACCCCATAGGGGCATAAATACAAGACCCGGGGACTTACCCCACGTGGGCCGAAACAAACGAACAAAAGCTTCAAATATGCTCCGTAGGTTGCTGCTTGTAGTCACTTCCAAGTGTCCTTTGCTTGGACCCTTAGGGTCTATTTATAGAAGGCGGGAGGGCCCAGAGGGGTCAAATGAACAAAATTGCCCTGATTCTGTCAAGGTGGGGTGGCAAAAAGCCATTTTGACCCCTCTGGCCACCAAAAAGGGCCAAATGACCCCTCTGAGGGGGTTAGAGAAAGAAAAGAAAAAAAAAACCTTTTTTTTTGTTTTTTGAAGTCCCGGACCCCGGAAGGGGGGCGGACCCGGGCGGGGTCGCGCGACCCCGGGACAGGAGCGACCCGGCGGGGTCGCGGCGACCCCGGAGCCGACGCACCCGGCGGGGTCGCGCGGTCCCGCGGGTGAACCCGGCGGGGTCGCGTAACCCCGCGGGGCCACCTGGCGGGGTCGCGTGACCCTGCGGGTGGAGCCACCCGGCGGGGTCGCGCGGCTCCCCGGGCGGACCGACGGGGTCGCGCGACCCCGGGGCGGACCGGCGGGGTCGCGCGCCCCCGCGGGTGGACCAGCGGGGCCGCGGCCTCCTCTTTTGACCCGGGAGGGGTCGTTTGACCCCCGGGCGTGCTCCTTGGCTCCTCCTCGCGTCGCTTCGCGCCGTTTTCGTCGTCCCGGACTGGAGAAGAACCGTGGTGAAGCTATAAATCCCGGGGAGATCGCTCCTTCGCCGCGTGGCAGCATCGCATCCGCAGAGGGAGCATTGTTTGTTTGTCTGGTCGCTCGTCGCCGCGTAGGGAGGAAGCTTTGCGCCGGTCTGTGCCGTGTGATACACTTGCTCGGCTACTCGGACCGGTATGCATATGTTTCTTCCTTGTTAACCTTCTTGCCGCGACGTCGACCATGATAATATTGTCGGATCAATAGACCCTAAATCACGGAGATACTCCGTAGTTCGACGATGTTGACGATACGCCATCCTTGTCGTCGAACGTTGCATAGCAACAATCTCTCAAAGTAACTTGAGATAATTTCGGGTGCAACAGGAGGGAAGAGCCTTCTCATGCCCTCCTTTTATAGGGCTAGAGCTACCCCATTTCTCCATGTGAACACCCTGACATTTCTTTGCCATTTTTGTTGAAAACCCACCATCCTCTTTCTGCCCACTTTGAAGCCGCAAAGGGTATAGAATGCCAAGGCTGACCACGTTGGCCGCCTCCCACGCATGCTCGCCATGTCAGCCGCGCCCAGCGCGTGAAGAATGGTGTCTTCGCTACCTGCGCCATGGCCTCGTCGCCCGTGCCGCGTGAGACACGCGGCTTAGCCACTTTGACCGCCCGCGTGAGCCCGCCTTCTCTCCTCCGTGTGAAGAGGCCTGCATGAATAGTGGCCTTTGGCCGGGAACGTTGAATGCATAAGAGGGCAGCCGCCCTAGTTGAAGCCCAAGGGGCCCTTTGGCCGCGTGTGATGGCCACCTGCATGCATGGTGTTGCCCACGTAAAGAGAAGCTTGCCGTTCACGTGAAAGCAGCTTGGCCGCTTGGAGAAGCTGCATCGTGTGAAGAGGGTGGCCGCCAACGTTGAAGGGCTGCCGTTCTGCATGGGGAGCCCGCTGGTGGGGAGGTTTGCATTAATGGGCGCCTGCCCATGTATAAGATGCCAGCGCGAAGGGCCGCTGGGAAGCTTGCGTTGGTTTGCATGCATGGGGGAAACTTGGCCGCCCACGTGAAATGCAGCGCGAAGGTGCCTGCGTTGAAGAAACCACAACAGCCTGCTACGTGAGACGCCCGCCTGTGCTGACCCACAACCGCGCGAGACACGCGCCTTCGCGCGCCTTGGCCGACCTCCTGCCGCATATTCGCCCCCGCGCTGGCCGCCAGCCGGCTCCGCCGCATGAAGCACCAGCGCCTGCCTTGGCGGACCATCGCCCGCGTGCTGCCGCGCGTTTGAAGCCTGCCGCTTCTGCCTTGGCTAGCCGCCACGTGAAGCCCTCGCGTGACTGAAGCCCTATATAAATATATATATATATATATAGCTGCTTTGCTTTTCTTTTCTTTTCTTTCTTTTTTTAAACAAGCCCATGGGTCTTTGACGGTGTGAATGGGGCTTTGGCCCATTTGTCTTTTTATTTTTTTCTTTTCATCCTTCTTGTTATCTTCTTCTTTGTACCTGTTAAATAGTATCAAATTTAATTAAATCTATCAATTAAACATTTTGATCTGAAATTGAGATTAAGTGTCTAACATAACTTAACATGTAAAAATGCACACTCATCACACCCCCCAACTTACTCATTTGCAATACAAACAATTTTAGAGTTTAGGACCAACAAGATTGTCTTTCATAGAGTTGACTTAGGAGCAGGATGTTGGATCATTTAAGCATACTAGCTTTAAAAGAGATATTAATAGACATAACTGAGAATACAGCCAAAGTTCAATAGCACCCGTGCTCGTGAAATCTAACTCTACCGCTAGACAATTACATCTCTCGTATTGCTATTCCAGATAGGTGTCTTTCAACTTTACAGTTTTCAGTTCGGAACATTGAGCATGGTAGCTTTCTCTCTGCCTTTTTTTTTTATTTTCAACACATGGTAGCCTGCACATCCCTTCACCGTTTTACGCGAACCTCATCTCTTGCCTTAAGAGTTACTAAGATCCAGGCAATTTTCCATGATTTTTTTTCATCATTCATACTCTTTTTTTTAGCTTGTTGCTGGATTTGTTTAGGGTTTTGTTCTAAGCTCTGCTTGTTGGATTTCTTTTTAGACTTCATTTTTGGCTTTACTGAGAGTTTAATTTGGGATACTCCATTCTAGTCTCACCTTTCTAGTATTGGATGGAGCTTGGTTTGAAGTTCTTCACCTAGGTCTTGCCTTTCTAACTTTGCACGAAGCTTTATCTTGAGCGTTTCTTCTGATTCGAAGAACTCGCTATTATAGTTTCCATGTCAACATTGCTTGTAAAATTTAAACTTTCTTGTATACTGGTGATTTTTTTTCAGGTTCCTCCCGAGCTATCGTGTCAGGATCGTGTATTGGGAGAATTTCAGAGCTTCCACAACTTCAGAGTTAAGTGGCTTAATGCTCCATAAGCACGGCCTTTTTTGGGATATGGGACAACTGTCATGCTCGTTAATGGTTTGTAGACTCTGCTTCATCAGGAGCCTCTTGCTTCTCTGCTTCATCAGGAGCCTCTTGCTTCTGTCGGGGTTACGCAGGGTGACCTTATGAAGCATAGCTGAAACAGGACGAACCCAGGAGGCATTAAGTTTTGCACTTGATGTAAATTCTTTCGTTTACCCCGAGAGCTTGTCTCGAGCTCCTGACGTACACTCATTCATTTACTTGTAGCCACCCCAAGAGCTTGTCTCGGGCTCCCGACATGATTTCATGAATGAAAAAGAATTCACTTTCTTCGTCGGATTTGTGTCGTCTCTCCCTGTGGTAGAGCCCTCTTCGACAAAGTCCCCCGAGGTACCGAAGGGAGTTGAAAGGGTGACTTCGTTGTCAGAGCTGCAAGCTTGCCTAGTGTGGAGACTCCTTTAAAGGTGCCCATCTTGGCGATTATCCCGATTGATGAAAATCCGGCCATTGAAAAAAAAAATTTAGTCTTTGGTTGATGAGTCACCTCCAAGTGTAGATGTTGACTCTGGAGGCATGTTCTTCATGAAGTTCTCTTTCACCCATTTCTTTTTTCAAGTGCTTTCATTGGATTTTTTTGTTTCTTTTAACACTTGTGGTGTCAATGGGATGAAAAAGGTTTAAGATTTTATGAGGATAACCTAGTTGGCCCTCATAATTTGAACTTTGAGTTGGCGGACCTTCATAGTTTGTAGTCGAAGATTTGGAATTTAGGTTGGCTGACCTTTGTGATTTGAAAGCAAATGTTTGAAGTTTAGGTTGGCTAAACTTTGTAGTTTGGAAGCCAAGTATTTGAAATTTAGACTGGTTAATTTTTTTAGTTTGGAAACCAAAGATTTGGAGCTTAGGGATGATTAACCTTTGTGGTTTGGAATAGTTTAAGGATGGATAACCTTTATGATTTAGGAGCCAAAGATTTGGAGTCTAAGGTTTTGTGAGCTTAAGTGATTAATTTGCTGCAGTGGGACAAAGGGGATTGGGTACAACATGAAATTAGGGTTTTGGATTTGAGTCTTTGAGATAACCGATTTTTATGGTTTGGGACAAAGATTAGAACTGACTGACCTTTATAATTTGAAGTCAACTTTTGGACTTTGGGTTTGGACTAGCCGACCTTTGTGGTTTGAAGCTAGTGTTTCGAGATTGAGTTTGGACTGGCCGACCTTTGTGGTTTGAAATCGATGTTTTAAATTTTGGGCTTAAATTGACTGACCTTTGTGGTTTGAAATCGATGTTTTAAATTTTGGGCTTAAATTGACTGACCTTTGTGGTTTAAAGTCAAAATTTGGAATTTGGGTTTAGATTAGTTGAACTTTGTGGTTTGAAGTCGAAGTTTCAAATTTGGGTTTAGATTGACTAACCTTTATAAGTTTTATGTACTTAGTACCCTTAGATAATAATGTTGTGAAGACCCCCATCCAAAGAAAAGTTATCACAATTACCCTTTTGATGTCATGAATATCCCCAATGCAGTGGCACAGCCTGCATGTATATGCCCGGGCAACAGTAAAAAGGGTAATTGTGATAGTTCTCTTTTCTCTCTAAAGAAGATATTGATGATATTTTTTCCAAAAAATTATGAAATATGATTTTAGGGAGTATTTTACAGGAATAGAAATTTTATGAGGTGTATTCATGTAAAAAAAATTGCATAGATTAACTTATAACCGAAAAGGAAACACTCCAGAAACAAAGGACTCACAACGAGAAACAAGACATCATCTTAAGCTTAAATAATTCTACCTTTCTCCGGTCGATGCCAAACTGAAACAGCCGTATCCCTTGTGACAGGATGAACGCGGCATTCGCCTCCGGGATAAGGCTCCGGACGGTATCTGAGAAAGGAGAGGAAGGAACAAACTCCAAAACGTCAGAAGAAGATTCCAACCCTTAACACGTCCCTGCACCATCCCCTCCAGCAAAGAAAATAATCCAAAGACTTGCCCAATAAAACCAAGAAATTCCCAAGAAATATCTCCCAAAAACAGATCAAGATGAACACAACATGCGGGCAAACACTCACACGATGGATCGGAGCTCCAACGAGTTTGAGGAAGCCGAAGTTAGACAGCTCTGGGAACCCCTCGTCAGCGGCACCAGGGCCTCCTCGCCCGACTCTGTGGGCATTGAAAAGGGGGAGGAGTGGAGAAAGAGAGAGAGAGAGAGAGAGAGAGACGGTGAGCAATTATGGATCGGAAAATTAAAGGCAAAACCAAAAACACGAACAGATAGATCAATTTGGATCTAAAGGAAAGTAAATGTAAGATGACGACGAGCCGGACAGCCCACATTCTCACTGGCAAGCTTGATGAAGTTGTGGAAGAACTCCATGCAGTTGTGCCAGGGCAGCCATCGGTGGTGATGGGGACGGCGGATGAGGGATCAAACCTGAGACGTCCTCTCTCTCTCTCTCTGTACGCTGCGGCCCGCAGCAGAAGTGAGGGACAGAGGGGAGACAATGGCGGCGCCGACGGAGATGTAGTTGGCGAAGAACTGAGTCTTGAAGGTGGCCTTGCCTTGTTGAGGTATGAGGGATCGGCCTTGACCACCTGGATGGAGGAGTCGACGGAGAGGCGGATGTAGGCGGAGTTGCAGAAACCCTCAGAGGGATATGGAGGAGAGGGACACCGATGGGGACGACGGAGCAGAGGTAGAGACGGTGGCGAGGGGCGAGGAGGGAGAAAGGAGCAGAAGAAGGCGGCCATGTGTGGTGGGGGGGAACGAGCAAGGGTTTGGTGAGGGAGATGGGATGGGACAGAACGAGTCAGGGTAGTCTATCTCTCTCTAGTGCTGTTCCATTGAAGGAAGAAACGAAGAAGTGGTGGGGGGGGGGGGAGGAAAGGGGTGAACTGACGAGAGAAGGGGGAGGAGTGCGCAATGCTTACGTAAGCTTATGGTGGGTGGCTGTGTCAGGAGGCTGAAGGGAGGTGCCTATGGGACCTAGGCCTAGCTGTTGACTTGGGAACGAGAGCCGTTACGCAACGGCTATTTCTCATAGGTTTTGAAATATCCAAAACACCTCACAAATATCCACGTCTTTTAGGGCGCGTTCGAAAACACTGCAAAAGTAAAACGTGTCTTAAGCCGCCTTTGGAAGTTGTCAGGGCGTGACTTTTGACCGATAATGATCTGACATCATTTAATTTTTTTTAAATATCACATTGCACATTGAATTCCGTGAAGAGAGATTATGACAGTGCTGAGAGAATTGTACACACAAAAATGCCATTCTCATAATCCCCTGAAACAACCTCAGGGTTGTTTACGTTGATTTTAAATGATGGATAATCGGATAGAATCTGCACACTTGTACGATAATAAGAATATTTGGAGAAGTTATAAACAATGAGCATTGTCAAACCGGAAATGTAATATAAAGAGTTTCGAGTTGCATGTGCAATCGGTTTACGCGCGTGCACATGAGAGAGAGAGAGAGAATCATTCACCGGCCATTTTTAAAATTCGAAGAAATTGACTAGGGCAAATTTTTGGACGGATTTTCAAAATTACCATATCTGCCATCAATAATTACCCATCAAAACTCATCCTCCCCTTCTGTTGGAGGAGGGGGTGCTCGTGGTGCTGAGGGCGGAGGTCATCGTGGAAGTGGCGAGATGGGACTTAATTAGGTGGTTTGAGGGTGGCTGTTGAGGACGGAGGCCATCGCGGCCAACCAGCGAGGAGACAAGGAGGTGGAGGGCGGACTTTGTTATTGGTGCCCGATTCACGATCCCCTCTGTTGTGCGCCATCCGTCGCTGCCGTCGAGGCCGGTTGATAGAGATGTGAGTTGCCGAAAGAGCACATGACCGTTGCGGATTTTTCATTTTTGAAAGTACAGTTGCAACCTTGGCTGCTATAGTGATGTGAGAGAAGAGAAAGCACGGGTAACGGAGTGAAATATCAAGAATCCAGTCAAATGCGATCGTGATTCCCACAAAAATCTCGTCCTTGTCGGGTATGAAACGGATGAGGAGATTTTAAAAAAAATCCCGAAGTCATCGGCGTTTTCAAATGTGGTCATAGTTCCTGCCCTTCACTATTTATTCACACACACACACACAGAGAGAGAGAGAGACGGAATCGAATCTATGTTGATTCTCCAAACGATTTTTGGAATTATTTTTTTAAAAAAAAATTGTTAATTCAAAAGTACCGACAAGGTGACTCTTCCATATGAATAATAGATCTTTTTGTCCTCCATAAATAGTAGATCTTTCGCTATGATATTTTTTAAGTTTTTTTTTCACTTAAATAGGAGTTGATTCCTGCAATGGCTTGCTATGATATTTTAAAGTTATTTTTTCACTTAAATAGCAGCGGATTCCAGCAATGGCTATATACCAATTTCTCTCCCATAATATAACATTCAAAATTTTGGGGAGAAATTTTTCCTTTGATCCCAAACACAGTCAAACTTCGGCAATGGCTATATATTTATTCCTCTCTCGGATTAGAATTTTTGATTATTTAGGAAAATTTTCAATTAATCATATGTAGGTATGGATTTTGCAATGGCGATATATTTCTGTCCCGTATTAGAAAATTCGGTATTTTTTTGTTAGTTGTCAAAATAGGAGCAGATTTTTGTGTGATGGCTATATATACATATCATATATTTTCCCGCATTAGAAATTTTAAAATTTTTTGAGAGACTTTTCACACAGCGATCATTTGGTGTGTCATAAAATAATGTGAACATCCCATTTTAAAATACATGGAAATAAATTTTTAGTTTTAAAATCACCAATTTTAAAATCTCCTATTTTAGTTTACTATAGTTTTGGGTTGAAAATAGAAATCGGTTAAAAATGGTGTCACATCATCGCTCCATACGGCTTTAACTTTGGCTTTTTACTTCTTTCGTATAATGATGAAGGGCTTAGCGGGCTTCTTCTCTACACCTTTTTCCTTGTGATCTTCTTTTAGTTTTTCTGATATTCACCTCTGACATGTCCAAGTTTACCACAGTTATAACACTTCAATTTCTTGGGACTACTTCTCATGAACATAGAACATCTTCTTTTGTTCTTCAAAATTTTCTGAATCTTTTTAGACAGCATCGCTAGTTCCTTGTTCCCATCACTTGAGCCTCGCTGAGACTCATCCTATGAGCTTTCCACCTTGGCCTTGAGACCAAGGGCCATTTTCTTGGAGTCTTCCTTCTGACCTTGTAGTTTGAGTTTGTCAGATTCCCAAACAGCTAGCTCCTAAGCTTCCTCAATGGCGGTGACCCTTGGGGTCCACTCAAGTAACAGTGATCGGATGATCTTCCATACTAGTTCACTATCTTCAAATTTCTTGAGACTGTTCACCAATGGGGTGAACCTTGTTTTCATCTCCTTTCTAGTCTCGTCTTTCTCCATTCTAAATATTTCATGCTTTGTAACTAAGAGATTGATATCTGTTTCCTTGATCTAGGATGTGCTTTCATGTACGACTTCAAACTTCTCCCATATTTCTTTGGTGCTAGAACGTGTGCACACTCTGTCAAACTCCTCGGGACATAGTGCATAGAATAGAAGACTTAGAGCTCATGCATTCGGTGTTGGTCCCGGGTAGGCGAGCGGACAAGAAGGAGGGGTTGAATTATCCCCCACTAAAAATGGTAAATTAAAACTTTCTTAGCGGAATTAACAAGTTTTATCGAGATTGAGGAATTAACTAAACAAAGAACTAAATTCTCTCAACCTCTCCGATCTTACACAATCATAAAAAAAAAAAAACAATCAAACCATACAATCCCACGAAGCAAACCACAAGACAATGGGATTTTTAAGGTGGTTCGGGACTACGACGGACTCCCTACGTCCACCCCTTACCAAATCGGTAAGGATCCACTCGCTGGATAAACCAGCACGGGGAAGACTCCCCAACACGGAGCAAGGCTCCAACACACACAGGGATAAATTCCCAACACGGAGACGACGCTCCAAACACACACGCAGGACGACGCCTGCACACACACGGGGACACGCCCCAACGCACACACACACGGAGATGAAGTCACCCACACGATTCGATGACCGGATCACAAACACACACACACACGCTGCAACAAACGCAGCACAATGACACACACGACCGCACGCATGCGATCAAACACGACCGTATACACAAACGGTCACACACACAAATATCTCTAATGTTCGGAAGATAAACACGAATGATCAAATCATGCTAAACCCAAACTATAGAACATGGAGCATATCAAGAACAATACAGAAGGCTTGTAGAAATAATCTCCCTCGAACTCCAATAGCCGGATGAAGATATTCCTTAAACCACAAGTCGGAGGGAAACCGGATGAAGACGATTCTTGCATCCTCTTGATCCTCTCATCGATCCGCTCCTTTTCTTCTTCTTCCATGAGCTCCAAATCCTCCTGGATGTAGATCAAATCTTCTCCACAATAGCCTCTCCTTCCTTTCTCATTTCCTTCACCTGCAAGATAGACCACAATTAATACATTAGGGTTATTGACTTCTAAAATTCGTAGCTCTTATATGCATACAAATAGGAGACATTAAAAGACTAGTATAGCCCTTCTAGAAACCTCCAAAAGGACCCCCAATAGGTCTCCCACCAACCCAAGGGCAAAGGGGAAAGAGTTAGGCACAAGTTGACTTGGTTTAGATGGGTTTCGGAACCACGTTTTTGGGTTTTTGTCGCTGTCGGTCGACCTACACGGGTGGGGCGGTCGACTGGAATTTTACAGTCGAAAATCTCCCATCACGGGGAATTTCGGTTGACCGGTGCCCTATGGGCGGTCGACCGCCAGCTGCAGTAAACTTTAGACTGACACATTTCAGTCCCAAACTCCATTACAGCCATTCCAACCTCTATGGCATCAAACTCCTTTGATCTTGGGGAATGTATACTGAGTATTTTGACCTACAAAACCATATAAAAAGGATTAGAACTTTAGCTCAATAATCCATATGATAAATGTATGACATACATACATGAAAGCCCATGAATTAAATGCATGTGAACTCTTTGAGCCACAAATATTCTAAGTTAAAGACCAATAGATAAAAACTCTATCACCCCAAGCAAAATGTACTCCATGAAACACACTTAAGGAATCTCAATAACAAGGAGGATAAAAACTCATTCACAAGTTAATCATCCACATCAAAAGATCAAGTTCATATGACAATGAATTTAAATACATGAATAATCATCGTGTAACCAACACTTCCATGGTTGATGTGAGCATTGAAAAGTCACATTCGACCATATGAATGTGAGAACACATATCAACCATATCCTACCAAGATTCACAAAGGCTCTTCCATTCGCATTCAAGGCCATAAAAATCACAATGAGAATATACATGAGCATATGCAAGTTGAATGATCATCATGAAGCCAAATATTCCAAGAAACACAGTGGGAGTCGACATAATGCAATAAGTGAGTTAACTCCCTTTTTCACAGAGAATTTTATTGATGCACTCATTTGAGTTCCAAAACATGAACCATAGGTTTGATCCTGCAAACCAATATATATAGCATGTAGTGTCCCAGAATTTATATAAATAATTTTTGAATTATAAAATAATTTTCTAGAATTTATAAAGGCCTAAATAATTTTATAAATGGATTAGTAGAATTATAAGTCATTATAAGGCCCAATTAGGTTAAAATAGTTAACATAGCCTATCTAATTATTATCCAAAGGGTTTAAGGGCCAAACCCATTAAGTTTGGCCCATGTTCTAGAAGGTTATTTAGCTTATTTACGGATTTTAAGGATAAAGACTAATTATCTAAGATAATGATATGGATAAATGAATAGAAGAGTTTTATTTATTTGAAACTCTATATACGTTGAATGTAACGGTCTATCGCGTGACCGTCACATGCTTGTAACGCATGGGCCTACGATCGTTACACTCTGTGAAGTCCGCAAGTTGAAGAACTTATGAAAAGATGGGAACTTGATGATCTTATCCGCTAGGGATCAACTTGGGAAGAGTTATAACATTACTAAGGACTCTTAGAGATCAGGTTTTAGCAGATTAAGGACTCTAGAATCGATCTAATCTTCAAACCCTAGCTAGAACCCTATAAATAGGACCTAGTTCTGAACTGCGCGACCCTTACTTTTGCTCGCGTGGAATCAAGGTAAGGAGTCATAATCTCGGGTAAGTACTTTAGAGGAATTTGCTTACAATACTTTAGACTAACTACTCTCAAATTTTCACATCTTTAGGTCAAGAGGTCGTGGAGTTAGAGCCCAAGGAAGTTGCTGAAAAGTCACAGAAAGAAGGGAACTAGGGCTCGGTGTTCAGACCATAATTAGAAGTTTTAAAGCCTAGACAAGAGGTAGGTCATCTCATGAACGGCAAAAACATCTTGATAGGACTAAAAGCCCTCTGATTTGACTGAATTTCATGCATCATAGATCATCAATTTCATGTTTTCATAGTTCCATGCATTTCATACATCTCTTAGCCTTAAATAGAAATAAAAGAAGTTATCTTGTCTATTCACTGGAACCCATGCATATATATAGCCTATACTTCGTTATCATGCCTAGAATAGACATGGTATTTGATTTAGACATGATGAGAGTTGATCTCTTAGGTTTCATATCATTTTCTGTCAGCAGATACTGTAACGCACCATAGTAGGACCGTCACACTCAAGTAACGGCCATACGATGGACCGTCACAGTCCCTGATTGCCTATTGATTTCTCTGTTGACTCTGACGCATCTATGCAGGAGCGTTACATTCTGTAACGGTTGCTCGATAGACCGTCACACTCCCTGTGACGCGCCTTGGCTAGACCGTCAGGTTACTGTACTGTCAACTCAAGATAGATTGGAAACTTGCTAGATTTACTTACTATTATGCCTAGTTACCTAAGTTTTAACCTGATTACGTGACTTTGAGATTATTTAATCATTCATGATAGGTATTGCATGTTTTGGTATCTCACTATTACTTTAAGTTATGTTAATTTCATGAGCCCAAAACTCTATAGTTTTGTAAGTAGAAACATGATTTTTAATGATGTATTAATAGAGTTTTATCATGATTTCACATCGATATATATATATATATATATATTCTTTCTCTATCAATAGAGTCATTTCTATAGTACATGGCACATACTCCGGTATGTTGACCATTAGTTCACATTTTGCACTATACGAACATATTCTTGGACATGAGGACCTCTCTATTGGATATTCCTTCCAATGGACTAGGAAATCTTGTTTCAAGGCCTCCGTAATTCTCCGCGAGCCTGGGATTCCCACTAGGATGTCGAGTTGGTTTTACTATTAAAGCCCATTAACTAGAATACACTATCGTTGTTTTCTGGATCTAGTAATGTAACGGCCTTACATTGGACCGTCAGAATCACGTAACGGCCCATTGCATGACCGTCACATTTCTCTGAGTCTATTTTGATTGCTCTGGACTCTAATCATTGTAACGGCCCTCTACTGGAGCGTTACATGATGTAACGGCCCAGAGAACGACCGTCACATTGCTTAAATACTTAACCCAAGGTTTGACCCAATGGTTGATATTCCAAAGGTTCTAGATGAACTAAGGATAGTCTAGAACTTATAATATTAATCAAGAAACTTAATATAAGGATTGGAAAGAGAAAAGAATGTACCGTTATGCTGTCAATTTATGAGCATAACCTTGTTTAATGTCATTCTTGAATTCCTCCTATTGAAGCGTTCATACATTGATTTTCATTATTTGATATTGCTATATTCTTGGCCATACTTTATTATCATGCATGGTAAGAGCTTGATTTATACTTGAAGATGCGATCGAGCACTGATTGTGTTCAAGGACTCTATGCTAGTCCCCTCGGCTGATTGTCGGAAACATACTATTTAATAAACTATGGGGTATGATGCTACTGGCGTCGCATTGCGCTGGGAGTACTTTCTTTATAAATAAGTGAATTATCCACGGCTCGTGAAGTGAAAAATCATAAGGCGATGCAGCATGATCAAGTTCTTGTACATGACTTTCTTGCTCGATATTTCACAGAAATTCACGAAGCACTTGCTCATAAGCATAAGATGCTGGAGTGTTGATTATGTGGCTTGATAGTGTATTCTCGTTACATTCTTGTTCGTGAAAAGGCCAATATCATGTTCTTGTTATATTCTTGATAAGTTCATTATTGCTCACTCTATCTTACATGATTATCTCGTTACTATGGTTAATCGCGTGATCATCGCATTGCATGATTTTGCCTTATTTCTTTAGAGTAAAAATACTAATCACTTTAATAGTGCTTTCAGGTTGATGCTAAGATACCTACTGGGCAAGTGTGCTCATTATCTATTTTCTAACATTTTTCAGGAGATGGAAGTAGTTCAGATTCGGATTCAGGCTATACTAGTGGCGGGTCCGGAAGTGAGTGAAAGTCTTGTAAAGCTACGAGCGAAGACTTAGGAAGTCTATAATGCTTAGATTGAGTCAATGTAATTTTCTTATTTCTTGAGTCTGGTAGAATGAAAGGTGATTATTGTAAAGGAATCCTTTGATCATTTATGAAATAAAGTTGGAATTTGATTAAATTCTGTGCAATTGCATCTATGTGTGTGATTGTCTCACGCTCTGGTCGTTCTTGCTTGCAAGAGGCTTACCATGCCGGTTGTTCACGTTTCTCGAGTGAGTCTTCCGCTGTAATAAAGGCTCGGGACGTGACAGTTAAGTTGGTATCAGAGCCTAAGTCTCAAGACTTAGGAAGAAGAATCATGTCATAGGATAAGTCCAAGGTTTAAGGACCCCTACCTATGAACTAAGGAAGAAATTCCATACCCATGTGAGGATTAGGTAGAGCCCGGGATAAGATAATTAATTAGCTTCAAGGTTGATTTTCATGAGAAATAGCAAGTTGTTATTTTTCTCTCTCAGGTACCTTATCTTACAAATGGCTCATCGCGTAGATTGGGATGGTATGCAACAAACAGTTGTCGGCCTTACCCAGGCATTGCAAACTATAGTACAAGGTGGCGCATGAGCACGGGCTGGCGATCTACATCACAATTTCCAGAGTCTAAATCCTCCGCGATTCTATGGATCTTCAAATCCCGATGAGGCAGAAAATTGGATTGATGAGATGAATATGATATTTGATGTTATTCAATGCACTGATCAGGAGAAGGTGCGTCTAGCAACATTTCAACTAAATAAAGATGCCCGTAGATGGTGGAAGTCGGTTCCGGCACCTCCGGCCGATGCACCTCATACATGGGACGGTTTTCTTACCTTATTCCGTACCAAGTATTTTTCCGAGCATGTAAAGGAAAGGAAAGCCATGGAGTTAGCACCGTACGCATCACATCTAATCAATACCGATTTATTGAAGACAAATCGGTTTATGGACGGGTTACGACTCGACTTCATTCAGCAGCTCGGGACCCAAAACATCCGTACTTATGCGGAGATGGTCCAGCGGGCATACTTGTGTGAAAGGACCTTAGAAAAGGTCGAGAAGTTAAAAGGGAAAGGAGAAGAGTCAAGCCGACGTTCTGATCGGCGTCATAAGAAGGAGAAATTTAGTATCACGGAACCTTACCAAAGCCGTGATAATAAGAAAAGATCGAGGAATGGGAACAGTGGGAGTTCCCATAAGCAAAAGAAAGTTAAGGAGGAGAAGGAGCAGGTCGCCACAGCTTGCACATTTTGTGAGAAATTCGGCCATTCGGCTGAGGAGTGTTGGAAGCGCCTTGGCGCTTGTTTAGGTTGTGGAAGCAGGGAGCATCGCATACCGGATTGCCCCCTTATGAAGGATCAGTCATCTGGTAATGGACGCAGAAGGTAGGCTCGCCTCAATGCCGTTCTAGATGAAGAGGAAGCGCCCAGGGATGATGGGCTTATGGAAGGTACTCTTCAAATTTATTCTCGTCCTGCATTTGTGATATTTGATACTGGTGCCTCTCATTCTTTTATTTCCACTACTTTTGCTAAGACATTACCAATCACCTCAGTCCCCTTACCTTCAGATCTTGCTATTTTCACACCCTTAGGATCTGGAACTAAGCTTACCCACTATTATCCTGATAGCGAAGTGATAGTAGAAGGTCACAATCTCCCCGCAAATCTCGTGTGCCTTGACATGAAAGGTTATGATGCCATTTTAGAGGTAGATTGGCTTGTAGACCACGATGCTTATATCAATTGCCGAAATATGATAATATCATTTCAAAAATCTGGTCTTTCGAGATTCTCTTTTCTTGGCATCAAATACAAGAAACACCCCACTATTATATCCTCACTTCACGCTTGCAAGCTCATCTCGCGAGGATGTGAAGCTTTTCTTACTTCCGTCATTATTACATAGTCCAAGGAGATGATCATAGCCGACATCCCTATTGTAAATGAGTTCCCAGATGTATTTTCATCCGAACTACCCAGTTTACCACCCGAGAGGGAAGTGAACTTCACAATCGAACTCATTCTAGGAGCAGCACCTGTTTCTATAGCCCCTTACAGGATGTCCCCCACAGAACTCAAGGAACTGAAAAGGCAGTTGCAGAAATTACTAGACAAGGGTTTCATCAGACCTAGCACATCCCCTTGGGGTGCGCCGGTTTTATTTGTCAAGAAGAAGGATGGTTCTCTCAGGCTATGCATCGATTACCGGCGACTGAATCAGCTGATAATTAAAAACAAGTATCCATTGCCGCGTATTGATGAGCTCTTCGATCAGCTTTCGGGAGTAGAATATTTTTCTAAGATTGACATCATATCATGTTATCATCAGCTTAGAATCAAAGAAGAGGACATTTATAAATCAACTTTTCAAAGTCGTTATGGCCACTATGAATTCGTGGTAATGCCATTTGGGTTAACTAATGCCCCAGCAGCATTTATGCAACTTATGAACAGTGTCTTCCAGCCATACCTGGATCAATTCATTGTCGTCTTCATCGATGATATCCTGATATACTCCAAAATAAAAGAAGAACATGAAGAACATCTAAGGATAGCTTTGCAAACACTTAGAGAACACAAGCTTTATGCCAAACTCAATAAGTGTGAATTCTGGCTCGAGAAAGTCTCATTCCTAGGCCACACTATTTCAAAAGAAGGTATTGCGGTGGATCCTTCTAAGGTAGAAGCAGTTAAGAATTGGAGTTGGCTTACGACTGTGTCTGAAGTAAGGAGCTTTCTGGGTCTAGCTGGTTATTATAGAAGATTCATTAAGGACTTCTCAAAGATAGCAGTTCCTTTAACTAGACTCACCAGAAAAGAAAATCCTTTTGTCTGGTCAGAGGAATGTGAGAAGAATTTCTAAACTCTTAAGAATCATCTTACAACAGCCTCTATTTTATCACTACCAATGGAGGGTGGTGGATTCGAAGTGTATACGGATGCGTCTGGCATTGGCTTAGGATGCGTTCTCATGCAAAATGGAAAGGTAATCTGTTATTCTTTAAGACAATTGAAGCGGCACAAGGAAAATTATCATGTACATGATTTAGAATTGGCAGCAGTTATTTTTGCCTTGAAAATTTGGCGTCATTATCTTTATGGAGAAAAGTTTACGGTCTACTCAGACCACAAGAGCTTGAAATATTTTTTTTCTCAAAAGGAGCTTAACATGAGGTAGAGGAGGTGGTTAGAATACCTCAAGGACTTTGATTTTGCCATTCAGTATCATCCTGGCAAGGCAAATGCTGTAGCAGATGCACTCAGCAGAAAACCAATGGGTATGTTATCAAGTCTTATGATTAGTGTAACCGACCTTATTCCTCAATTTGCTTAATTGAACTTAGATATTGACATAAAGGAAGAAGATTGTTTCATAGCTAATATTCGAGCTCAACCTACATTAATTGAGGACTTGGTCAAATTACAAGATGATGATCCTATATTACTGAAAATTAAGGCCAATGTTGAACAAAGGCATGATTTTTCTATTTCCAATGACGGAAGATTGTTATTTAAGGGCCGAATATGTATACCAGATCATGAGGCTACGAAGAAACTAATCCTAGATGAAGCACATAAGTCAAAGTATTTCATTCATCCAGGAGGTACAAAGATGTATCAAGATCTGAAAAGAAGTTTCTGGTGGCCCAATATGAAGAGAGAGATAGCTGATTTCGTATCTCGTTGTCTAACCTGCCAACAAGTTAAAGCAGAGCATTTTAGACCCGCAGGTAAACTGCACCCCTTAACTATTCTTGAATGGAAGTGGGAGAGTATAGAGATGGATTTCATTATGGGGTTACCTAGGACAAGAGGTGGACATGATGGCATATGGGTAATCATAGATCGATTGACTAAATCTGCACATTTTATACCAATAAAGAGTCGATGGTCTGTGGATATCCTGGCAGCATTATACATAAAAGAAATCGTCAAGTTACATGGTGTCCCTGTCACTATTGTATCAGATAGAGATCCCCGATTTACATCACAATTCTGGAAGGGCCTACAACATTCACTAGGGATTAGATTGAACTTCATCACAGCCTTTCATCCACAAACTGATGGTCAGACGGAAAGAACAAATCAGGTGGTAGAAGATATGCTCAGAGCATGTGATATCGATTTTGGAGGTAGTTGACATGATCACTTGCCTTTGGTAGAATTTGCATATAATAATAGTTATCATGCTAGCATACAGATGGCAGCTTTTGAAGCCCTATATGGTAAAAGTTGTCGATCACCAATATGTTGGAATGAAATAGGGGAAAAGCAATTTCTAGGCCCCGACCTTATCAGAGATTCTACGGAGAAAATCAAGCTCATTCAAGAGAGAATGAAAATGGCACAAGATAGGCAAAAATCTTATGCCGACAATCGAAGACGTGACTTGGAGTTTCAGGTAGGAGATCATGTATATTTGAAAGTTTCTCCAGGTCGTGGTATTCGAAGATTTGGCATCAAAGGAAAGCTAACTCCAAGGTTCATTGGCCCATTTGAAATTCTTGAAAGGGTCGGTGAAGTGACTTATAGATTGGCTTTACCTCCACAATTAGCAGGAGTTCATGACGTATTCCACGTCTCCATGCTGAAGAAGTATGTATACGATCCTGACCATATTATCACTTATGACAATCTGGAGATTCATAAGGATATGACATATGAGCAAACACCAATAAAGATTCTGGATCGGGAAGTGCGTCAATTAAGGAATAAAGTTATTCCTATGGTCAAGATCCAATGGAAGAAAACATGGCCATATGAAGCAACATGGGAAACAGAGGAATCTATGCGTAGAAGATTTTCAGAATTATTCAATTGTAAGTACACTCTCCATAATCCATGTATTGAATTTTGGGACCAAATTCTTCTAAGTGGGGGAGGGTGTAGTGCCCCAGAATTTATATAAATAATTTTTGAATTATAAAATAATTTTCTAGAATTTATAAAGGCCTAAATAATTTTATAAATGGATTAGTAGAATTATAAGTCATTATAAGGCCCAATTAGGTTAAAATAGTTAACATAGCCTATCTAATTATTATCCAAAGGGTTTAAGAACCAAGCCCATTAAGTTTGGCCCATGTTCTAGAAGGTTATTTAGCTTATTTACGGATTTTAAGGATAAAGACTAATTATCTAAGATAATGATATGGATAAATGAATAGAAGAGTTTTATTTATTTGAAACTCTATATACGTTGAATGTAACGGTCTATCGCGCAACCGTCACATGCTTGTAACGCATGGGCCTACGACCGTTACACTCTGTGAAGTCCGCAAGTTGAAGAACTTATGAAAAGATGGGAAATTGATGATCTTATCCGCTAGGGATCAACTTGGGAAGAGTTATAACATTACTAAGGACTCTTAGAGATCAGGTTTTAGCAGATTAAGGACTCTAGAATCGATCTAATCTTCAAACCCTAGCTAGAACCCTATAAATAGGACCTAGTTCTGAACTGCGCGACCCTTACTTTTGCTCGCGTGGAATCAAGGTAAGGAGTCATAATCTCGGGTAAGTACTTTAGAGGAATTTGCTTACAATACTTTAGACTAACTACTCTCAAAATTTCACATCTTTAGGTCAAGAGGTCGTGGAGTTAGAGCCCAAGGAAGTTGCTGAAAAGTCACAGAAAGAAGGGAACTAGGGCTCGATGTTCAGACCATAATTAGAAGTTTTAAAGCCTAGACAAGAGGTAGGTCATCTCATGAACGGCAAAAACATCTTGATAGGACTAAAAGCCCTCTGATTTGACTGAATTTCATGCATCATAGATCATCAATTTCATGTTTTCATAGTTCCATGCATTTCATACATCTCTTAGCCTTAAATAGAAATAAAAGAAGTTATCTTGTCTATTCACTGGAACCCATGCATATAGATAGCCTATACTTCGTTATCATGCCTAGAATAGACATGGTATTTGATTTAGACATGATGAGAGTTGATCTCTTAGGTTTCATATCATTTTCTATCAACAGATACTGTAACGCACCATAGTAGGACCGTCACACTCAAGTAACGGCCATACGATGGATCGTCACAGTCCCTGATTGCCTATTGATTTCTCTGTTGACTCTGACGCATCTATGCAGGAGCGTTACATTCTGTAACGGTTGCTCGATAGACCGTCACACTCCCTGTGACGCGCCTTGGCTAGACCGTCAAGTTACTGTACTGTCAACTCAAGACAGATTGGAAACTTGCTAGATTTACTTACTATTATGCCTAGTTACCTAAGTTTTAACCTGATTACGTGACTTTGAGATTATTTAATCATTCATGATAGGTATTGCATGTTTTGGTATCTCACTATTACTTTAAGTTATGTTAATTTCATGAGCCCAAAACTCTATAGTTTTGTAAGTAGAAACATGATTTTTAATGATGTATTAATAGAGTTTTATCATGATTTTACATTGATATATATATATATATATATTCTTTCTCTATCAATAGAGTCATTTCTATAAGTACATGGCACATACTCCGGTATGTTGACCATTAGTTCACATTTTGCACTATACGAACATATTCTTGGACATGAGGACTTCTCTATTGGATATTCCTTCCAATGGATTAGGAAATCTTGTTTCAAGGCCTCCGTAATTCTCCGCGAGCCTGGGATTCCCACTAGGACGCCGAGTTGGTTTTACCATTAAAGCCTATTAACTAGAATACACTATCGTTGTTTTCTGGATCTAGTAATGTAACGGCCTTACATTGGATCGTCAGAATCACGTAACGGCCCATTGCATGACCGTCACATTTCTCTGAGTCTATTTTGATTGCTCTGGACTCTGATCATTGTAACGGCCCTCTACTGGAGCGTTACATGATGTAACGGCCCAGAGAACGACCGTCACATTGCTTAAATACTTAACCCAAGGTTTGACCCAATGGTTGATATTCCAAAGGTTCTAGATGAACTAAGGATAGTCTAGAACTTATAATATTAATCAAGAAACTTAATATAAGAATTGGAAAGAGAAAAGAATGTACCGTTATGCTGTCAATTTATGAGTATAACCTTGTTTAATGTCATTCTTGAATTCCTCCTATTGAAGCGTTCATACATTGATTTTCATTATTTGATATTGCTATATTCTTGGCCATACTTTATTATCATGCGTGGTAAGAGCTTGATTTATACTTGAAGATGCGATCGAGCACTGATTGTGTTCAAGGGCTCTATGCTAGTCCCCTCGGCTGATTGTCGGAAACATACTATTTTATAAATCATGGGGTATGATGCTACTGGCGTCACATTGCGCTGGGAGTACTTTCTTTATAAATAAGTGAATTATCCACGGCTCGTGAAGTGAAAAATCACAACGCGATGCAGCATGATCAAGTTCTTGTACATGACTTTCTTGCTCGATATTTCACAGAAATTCACGAAGCACTTGCTCATAAGCATAAGATGATGGAGTGTTGATTATGTGACTTGATAGTGTATTCTCGTTACATTCTTATTCATGAAAAGGCCAATATCATGTTCTTGTTATATTATTGATAAGTTCATTATTGCTCACTCTATCTTACATGATTATCTCGTTACTATGGTTAATCTCGTGATCATCGCATTGCAGGATTTTGCCTTATTTCTTTAGAGCAAAAATACTAATCACTTTAATAGTGCTTTCATGTTGATGCTAAGATACCTACTGGGCAAGTGTGCTCATTACCTATTTTCCAACATTTTTCAGGAGATGGAAGTAGTTTAGATTCGGATTCGGACTATACTAGTGGCGGGTCCGGAAGTGAGTGAAAGTCTTGTAAAGCTACGAGCGAAGATTTAGGAAGTCT
Organism: Amorphophallus konjac; assembly: GCA_022559845.1. Taxonomy (NCBI): domain Eukaryota; kingdom Viridiplantae; phylum Streptophyta; class Magnoliopsida; order Alismatales; family Araceae; genus Amorphophallus; species Amorphophallus konjac. The sequence continues at coordinate 31,566,255 of CM040119.1, forward strand.
ATAATACTTAGATTGAGTCAATGTAATTTTCTTATTTCTTGAGTCTGGTAGAATGAAAGGTGATTATTGTAAAGGAATCCTTTGATCATTTATGAAATAAAGTTGGAATTTGATTAAATTCTGTGAAATTGCATTTATGTGTGTGATTGTCTCGCGCTCTGGTCGTTCTTGCTTGCAAGAGACTTACCATGCCGACTGTTCACGTTTCTCGAGCGAGTCTTCCACTGTAATAAAGGCTCGGGGCGTGACATAGCATCAGTTCATTAAACACTAAGGATTCATGTGACTTTCAAGTGTGAACCTTGAAGTCATCTGTTAACTCATCAATTAAGATGCATACATGTTGCTCAATGAAACATGCACATGCATACATGTTGCTCAATGATGCATTCAGTCCAAGCACAAACGTTTTGTTATCATTAAAACCACAGACATGCTCAATAATGCATTCAGCCCAAGCACAATCATTTTGTTATCATTAAGACCAAACACCAAACATCAACTAGGAGATGTAACAATCTCCTACAATAATCTCCCCCTTTTTGATGATGATAAAATAATGTGTGGGAGAGTACACAACCAACATTCTTTGTGTGCGAGAGTACACAACCAACATTCTCCTCCCCTTTGAGCACACAGCCAACATGTGAGAGTACACAACCAACATTCTTCTCCCCCTTTTGTCATCTACAAAAAGATAGGGGGTTATTTGACAAGATATGAGCATGTTAGGCCGGAAGAGATGATACCAATGGGAATACAAATTGTTGCAAAGATAGGGGGTTATGTGACATGATACCAATTGGTGGTAATGGTTGGCCTCAAAGATATGAACCAATGGAGGTTATTTGAAAAGATATGAACATGTTAGGCCGGAAGAGATGATACCAATGGGAATATGAATTGTTGCAAAGATAGGGAGTTATGTGACATGATACCAATTGCTGATAATGGTCGGCCTCAAAGATATGAACCAATGGTGGAAGATTTATGCAACATGAGGTGTTCAACATGAGAGCATTCAAGGTCTAGAACCCATTTCAGATTTTCACAAAATGCAAGAGTAAAGCAAAAACAAGATGGCATATAAAATAAGTTTATCTGATTTTTAAATTTTTAGATTTTTTTTAAATTTTCTTTTGAGATGTATAAAAAAGTAATACAAACATATGATGACACTATGAATGCATGCAATCCAACTAAACATATATGCTTATGAAAACAAAACAACTAAGCCAATTGTTGAATTCAAAAATCATGTTGATTATTTTTATGTGAGGGTCACAAAATTTTGATTTTCATGGTTTTCATATTTTTGAAATTTCTTTAGGAATACATGAGGCTAAATGCATACAAATGATGAGATATGAAATGTACCATGCAACCAAGCAGATATGTATATGTATATACATGCAATACAACTCCCCCTTACTTATTTAAGAGGGGAATAGGTATAAAAAAAAGTGCATGAGAGTCAAAACAACGAGGATGCTTATGTGTAAAACTAGGGGAGTGTGCAATCACACAGAGGAGATATGTAATAGTCAATACAGTCAATCAATTTTCTGAATACATATTAAATCAAATTTCTATATGTGTAGGTGAATAACATGAAAATAGATTGTAGCCATATGGATATTCAGATTTTCAGATCAACACAATCAGAGATTATACAAACGACATTTCATTTTTAAGAGAACAGTATATTGGAGGCTACGCTCTGCCACAACGAATTTTCACCATAATTTTTTAACTCAACTAATATCACATGATATTTAAATTTTTCTAAGATGATCAGGTTCGATTAATTCCTTTTTACGCGAGGAGACACATAGAGTTCATGCCAGACTCCTCGGTTACTCAGATTGTTGAACCATTTCACCTCATTTTGAGCAGAGATACTAGTACGACATATTTCTGAAGTGAACCACATCACGTCTCAGGTGACATGTGCCCAATTTACTCAGTGAGACTAAACATTGCTCTGCCATTCTTTTCAGATTCATTCTACAAAAATTAGGCATATAACTTTTTTCTCAACTATCTCTTTGACATTCATGCAACACGTTTAATATTTCTAAGGTGTTGAAAGGAAATTCCTACATCATTATCTCTAACACTCATTTTCACATTTTGTGCATGAAGTGTGCAAATTTGATTCAGCATGTATACCGAAAATTTCATGAATACATAACAGTGCAGCTCCCCCTATCTAGAAGCATTTACCAGAAGATTACTCCCCCTGAGTGCATGACATGTAGCACTCTAGTGATGACTCAATTTGTAACATTATTTAGCAAGAGATATGAGATCTTAAAAATTCCAAGGAAGGGGAGTAATTAGGATATAATAACATGCAAGCACACAACGGGAGTATATGCAATATGCAATGCAATAATATTTTGGCACACGGTGAACTTCATCTTAAAAATGCACTATGTGAATGATACGCAGATATGATATGTAAATATGCAATGTGATACAGAATGTCAGATTTTTATTTTAAAGTGCTAAAAGCATTACAAAATTTAACACGAGTGCAAGATGCAAGTTTTTAGTTTTTCGTGTGAATGATCTAAATGCACCTAATGCATTGAATTCTAATGCAAGCAACCTATACCTATATGAGAATGGAATGCAAGATGCAAAAGTAAGATGGGAAAGTTTGATTTTCAGAATATTTTTCAGATTCCACAAGAGGACATTCAGTTTTGAAGGATGAACAACAAGCATTTTCCAACACTAGGCCTTTCAGAACAAGAGTGCATAAAAGATCAGAAATTAGTAATGCAACCCATTTTATTTTCAAGAACTTTTCAAAAATAGATTTTCAATAGCACTTCAGAAGTGCAGAAAATCATCCACAAGCCAAGCAGATTTTTCAAGTTCCGGTATGAGGTGGAGGTGAAGGTCCGAAAACCCAACTCACACATAGTGAGAGCTTCTAGGTGAACGTAATCCACCCTTCCACTACACATCATTTGATATACCAGAAACTCAATTATGTTTTGATCCTCATGCATTTCAGATTGAAAAGTGTTCAATAGGTAAAGACATCATGCTTATTCTCAAAATTTTAAAGTTCATTCAACTAATGAGACATGTTCATCATAGCAAATACAAGAGTAACAGATCCAGTTTCCAGAATCAACATCTATCAAATGAACAATTCTGCATTTCAGAAATTTTATCTTCTTGAAACAAGAAACAATTTCAGAAACACTTTGAAGGCACATGATATATCAGAATTTCAAGACAAAATGATTTCCTTCCAAGGACATGTTTCCTCGTTAGCCAAACAATTCAATTTCTGAATTTTGGTACAAGGCGGAGAACTTTTATCCAAGGATGACCTCACGTATGGTGTTAGCTTCCTGAAAGACTTAATTTGTCATTTCACATAACAACATTTGATATATCAAATATTCATTCAATGAGAGCATGAATGGCCTGTACAAAGTAGCAGAAGGAAGACATCAAGAATATCAATTTTGACAAAGAGAAAGTAAAGTTGGGGTTTTACAATTCGAGTGTGCCTTGTTCCATTTTGTTGGAATCCCTTTCAATGTTTATTTACCTCAAGGCACACCTCCAACACAACCGACTCATTTGTCATATTTTGGTACCCAAGCCTTCTTGGGTCTTTGGATGTTAGAAGCATTTCTTCCAAAAGTTTTCTTTGTCATTTCCATTGCCATCATATCATCATTCTTTATGATCCTGCAGTCCTCAATGACATGTCCATGATTTCCATAATAAAAGCATTGAGGGTCGGCAATTTTAGCAAAGGATTTTCGTTTAGGATGATCAAAAGAGTCTTCAAAAATATTCCTTCTTCTATTTTCAAAAGGTCTAGATTTAACAAAATTAGACCTAGCATTCATTTTAGAAGCATGGAAATCATTAGTTTTCAAAAACTAAAATTTCTTTCATAACATGACCGTATTTCCCACAATGAAAGCAACAAGGTGACGTGGGTCTACGGAATGAGTTACCATTGTTTGCATGATTTTTTGTAAATCATTTTTTCTTATGGGATGCAAACTTTTGAGTATGAAAGGTATGCTCATTTTTGAATTTTCTTTAAAAATCACGCTTAACATTTATGGTTTGAAAATCATCCTTTTACTTCACAAAGTAATTATCCATCACATGCCCAAATTTGTGACAGTAGAAGCATAAAATATTTTTCTTTCTTTTAAAAAAGAATTTATCTTTACATACATTTTGATCATCCACTTTCATGACATTACACTCATTCATTTCATGGCCAAACATACCACAATAGAAACATTCAACATTTGACTTTGATTTTTGAAATCTATTTGACATGAAAGGCATTTTGTTGACATTTTTCTTTTTCACAAAACTATTTTCAGAAGTTTTCTTTTGAAAAGTAGGAGGAGGAGCTTTGGAGGTGATGTGAATAATCAGATGCATGAACAAAAGATGTTGTCATTTTGTATTCAAAAGATTTTTTATTGACCGGGGTGTATCCAAGACCTTCTTTTTGAAAATTCACTTTAACACTTAACATTTTATCTAAGTTCTCCTTCCCTTTGACAAATCTAGACAAGTCATTTTTCAAATTATTTATCTCTTTTTCACATGCAAGGATTTTCTCATTAAGCAAGTAATTCACAGATTCCAAGTTTTCATTCTCTTTCAAGATTTCCTTATTTTCATCATTTATGACATGCTGTTTTTCAGTTAAGTTTTCAAGAACTTTCTCAGTTTCAACAAACTTTAAAATCTTAACAAGTAATTGTTCATTCTCAGATTTCAACAAGAAATTTTCTTTTTTAAGTTTGTCAAAACTCTTCAATCTACCTTCAAGCAAGGAATTCTGAATTAACATAGCACCATTTTTCATTTTAAGATCTTCATTTTCATCCATGATATTTTTGCTATCAATTTTAGAATCAAGCAATTTCTCAAACAACTTATCATCATCAGACAAAGAAGCTAACTTGTTTCTAAGAGATTTTTTAATTTTTTCAAGCAATGAAATCTTAGACAACAAGTGTTTGTTCTGATCAAGCAAGTCATGACAGTTGTTTTCAATTTCAAATGAAGTATTAGATTTCCTAACCATTTCAAGCTCTTCAGTAAAGTAAGAAATCTCATCTGAAAATAATTTAACTTTTGATTCACATGATTCATTTTGTTCTTGTAGGTGTTCAATTTTTGACTCCAAAGTTTTACATTTTTCACATGAAGAATTAGCATGCACATTCTCATCATTTTTCTTTTTCAATCTCTTGATTTCAGATTTGTATTTTTTACATCTGTCATGCAAATCGGCACATGCTAATTGCCACTCTTCAATTGAGGATTCTTCGGAATCAGAATTTACCTGACTCAAGCTTTCCTCACCATGAGCCATCAAGCATGTACCCACTTGGTAATCTTCTGGGTTTCCTTCAAATATAGCTAGTTTATCCCATAGATCTCTGGCTGACCTGCAAGAAGAGATTTGGGAAAGAACATCAGACTCTATGCTATTCCTTAGGAAATTCAAAGCCTTACCATTAACATCATTTCTCTTTACATCATCATCATCATTCCATTTTCTTTTATCTGATGGGAGTTGATATGGACCATTACATATTACTTTCCAAATTTCACGTTCTTTCATACCAAGATAGAAAGACATTTTATTTTTCCAAGAAATATAGTTGTGACTATCAAAACAAGGAGGAAGGGAAGACAAACAAGTATAAGACATGATGCTCAATGAAACTCGCCGAGAGATCACTCTAAAGGTCGTTAGACCCAATAAATTAGAGCCGTGCTCTGATACCAATTGTTGGTCTCGAGTAGGCGAGCGACAAGAAGGGGGGGTTGAATTGTCCCCGACTAAAAATGGTAAATTAAAACTTTCTTAGCAGAATTAATAAGTTTTATCGAGATTGAAAAATTAACTAAAAAAGAACTAAATTCTCTTAACCTCTCCGATCTCACACAATCGTACAAAGGAATATAACAATCAAACCATACAATCTCACGAAGCAAACCACAAGACAATGAGATTTTTAAGGTGGTTCGGGACCACAACGGGCTCCCTACGTCCACCCCTTACCAAATCGGTAAGGATTCACTCGCTAGATAAACCAGCATGGGGAAGACTCCCCAACACGGAGTAAGGCTCCAACACACATAGGTGTAGACACGCCATTCTTGACGTCTCCTGAGAAAGTCTCATATTACTATACGACGCCCCGCGACGGCTTACGCATTTCGAATCACTTGAGTACTTCCTTTTCTTGGGTCTTCTTCTGCCTTTTTCGGCATCCAGAATCGTCTCGTCACGGCATTCGGACTGTATCAACACCAGTCAGACGCATCAAGAGGTTCCGGAACCAAGAAGGTGTCTGCCGGGCGGCCGCCGATCGAGGACCCGGGTGGGTCTTAATGGGGGCGTCCAGGCCCATGGACGCCCCCATCTTTTTATTATTTTCTCAGGGCCCAAAACCAAATAATATATATATATATTAATGGAGGCGTCCAGGCCCCTGGACGCCTCCATAAAAAATAAAAATAAAAAAATGTGTGTAAAATGCCTGTTGGCATAAAAAAATAAAAAAAATAAATAAAAAAATAAATATATTAATGGAGGCGTCCAGTCCCCTGGACGCCTCCATAAAAACAAATATAAAAAATTAAAATGCCAGCCTTGGCATAAAAGACAAAATCAAAATAAAAAAATAATATATTTTTGGAGGCGTCCAGGCCCTGGACGCCTCCATCAACTCCCTCACGGGCGCCGGCCACCGAACGACGGTTTGTCGTGTGTGAAAAAAATCCAAATTTTGAAGACGTCCAGTCAGCTGGGCGCGCCCATTTCTGAATCACGAGGCGCCGCTCACAAAACCACGCGTTGTGCCAAACCGCGTGCGGCCGTCGTCGATTTTCGGTGGACCTGTTTGAGGCGTCCGGGGCCCTGGACGCACCCACAAAAGTATTCCAAAAAAATAAATAAAAATATAATAAAATATTATTTCGGCCCTGATGGAGGTGTCCAGGGTCCTGGACGCCTCCACCCTCCGGATCTCTATAAATAGAGGCCCACCCCCTCAGTTCTGAAGGAGCTTCGAAGTGATCCGATAGGCTGCCGGAGCCCAGAGGCTACGGAGTCATTTTCTAACCCGTGGGTTCTTTTGTAGGTGGAGGTTCTGCCGGCTTCTCGGGTGCTCACGCTCGCGAGAGGAAGGTCGTCTTCGTCCACCGCGCTTCCACGTCGTCCCCACGCTGCCGGAGCTCCGCCGGATTTCACCATCGGCACATCCAATAAGCCAATTCTTTCCTTTTCTTCGTAGTTCTTTTGCATTCATCATCTTGCATCCCCTATCCCCCTTCATAAGGGCGCCTTTTCTTATACACTTCTTACATCCATCATCTCATTTTCCTCCTACTCGAGTCCGAGAGGGGTTTAAAAGATAACACCAACCAGGTGTGTGTCTTGCCATCATTTCATTATTTTTATCGCAAGATTTGAATACTACACCTCCATCTTTCTAATCCACTTGTCATTTGTTTGTCGTTGTTTTGCAAGGGTAGCCGAGGAAAGCCCTCTCCGTCGGCCGGCCGGAGGGAGAGGAAGAAGCAACCCGCCATCTCCCGCTCTTGAGGTAGGCGCGATCACTTTCTTATTTTGGGGTCTTTCGGCCCCTGGCGATCACATCTTGTTTTCGAGGCCGCGGCGAGTCACTTCCCCAATGGCCGTTTAAATTTCCGTTCTTATACTCTCTTTATATTCTGTTATATTCTGCTCATATTCTCGAGGCCGCGGCGAGTCACTTCCCCAATGGCCGTTTAAATTCACGTTCTTATACGTTATATTCTTATCTGTTTATGTTCTCGAGGCCGCGGCGAGTCACTTCCCCAATGGCCGTTTAAATTCCCGCTCTTTGTATTCTCTTTATATTCTATCATCTTATTATCTGCTCATATTCTCGAGGCCGCGGCGAGTCACTTCCCCAATGGACGTTTCAATTCTTGTTATTTAATTTCTGCACCATTCCCGTCCCCCCGAGGCCACGGCGAGTCACTTCCCGCTATGGCCGTTTAACCCCCATATCTTGCTATATCACACTTGTCCCGCTCGCCCCGCCGGAGCAATCTCCCCTGGTGGCCTCTTCTCTCTCTTCTCTTATTTCTGTGTTGCAGCAAACACCAAAAGAAAGAGCAGCCCGCGCGCTCCGCGTCTTCTCAGCTCTTCCCCGAACCGCGTGACGTCGCTCACAGATTGGCGATCACGGTGGGACGTCTACTGCTTCCTTTAGGCTACCCTTGCAAGTTCGGCACCACCCGTGCCTCTCCACCTTCGCGCCCGCGCGCGCCCCCGTTGTGCTCACGGCAGCACCGTCAGTTCTGATTGGTTCTTTGTTTATTATATGTCTGTTATTTCTGTTGTTTTCCCACTCCATATCTCTGTCAGCATTTCATTGCATGCATCCATCCCTCTTTTCTATCCTTTTTTCGTTTTTTTGAGGATCACCCTTTCCCGGTGAAGGAAGGACTCTCCGTTTGGGAATTCCTCTCAACTGACTAGAATCTCCTACACTGGGACCTCCGTAAGTCCCCGACATCGAAGAATCTCCTCTTCGTTCACTGGGCTGGTTGTACCATTGAAGTTCCCCGGAGTTAGTCATTTCATTCGTGGTGAGACGAGAGACCCTAGCTGACACGGCGGTGAAACAAAAACAAACTAGGGTCCCCATTTTGTGTGAACTTCGGATCTCGCTAAAAACACAAAAAATCATCAAAATCAAAACACAAAAAAGGGCGTAAAGGCATCCACTTGTTTGATAATCTCTGCTACCTACTTGCTAGTGTATGTTTTTACGTTCTGGGAAAACTGTGAGCATGTCTCACGAGTCTTTTGAGGAGAACCACCCTAGCCGTGGTTTGTCAGTCGACCCGCGAGTCTATGCTATGGACTCGGGTCCTTCCCATGACCCCTCGCATGAGGTGCATGTTATTGCCGGGGACACGTCCCCACCACAGGATATCTCTTCCTTACTGGGCGTCCTCGCCAACACGGAGCATACCTCTGAACAGCTCCGGGCCTTCCAGGCCATTCTAAAGGGGAAATCTGTTTCCCCCACGCCCCAGGAATCAACTCCGGCCATCGCACCTCTCCAAGAGTCCGTGCAGGCCATTCCATCTCCCTCATTGGCGCAAGCCATCCAGTCTCCCTCGCTTCAAGGACAAGCGAGCCAACAACCACCCTCATTCCAGTTCCCGTCACAATCTCAAACTCCCGTTGTTCCCCACACACCGCTCCAGCCAGGGCCAACTGTCGGCGGTCCGACAGCTCCCTCTCATTCGGGGTTTCCCCCTCAAGTCTCCGGGAGACAGTTTCTCCCCCAGTGGCAAGTGCCACCTTCACCTCCAGAGGAGCTCGCCCAATCGCTCCTCAATAGGTTCAATCGCATGGACGAGCAGTTTCAAAATCTGAGAAGGATGGTGGACGTGAAAGCCACCCCGGAGGTTGCTTTGCCAATCCTTCCCGTCATTCATCTTCCTCCCTCCGAAATGCCCACGTACCGCAGATACAATGGTACCGGCAACCCCTTCATTCACCTCAAGGATTTCATGTATGAATCCTCCTATTGGCAAAACGATCAGAGGTCCCTGGCATACCTCTTTCGGAGATCATTGGATGGTCCTGCGCTTGAGTGGTTCTATTCTCTGGAGCCCCGCGAGGCCGAGAATTTTGAAATAGTCCAGAGAAGGTTCTTGCAGAAATATAGGGATAGGGTCGGTCCCTCACTCTCCATTACCGACCTAGTGGCCGAAAAGATGAAACCCGACGAGGATTTTGTCCGATATGCTGATAGATGGAGGTCTCTGGCGGAAAGAATAAGGGATACCCTCTCCGAGCCCGAACAAGTGAAGATGATTGTGTCTAATGCAACCCCACAGTTCAGACATGTCCTGGCCATGAATAAACTTACTACAATGGAGGAACTCTATGAAAGGGCCCGGTACATCCAAACCCAGCTAAAAGACTCCCCCATCATGAACATGTTTGAGTCGCCGAAGCCCAAAGTGGTCAGAAAGACAGGCGCTGGTGTCCCGGGCGGAGCCACAGAAGGGGTCGTGACAAATGAGCAAGTCAGTGCGGTCAACAATGCCAACTATGCAGTCAACCCAAGGCCTCCACAAATGCCCCGACTTCCCCTTCAACCAGGTCCTTTCCCTCTTCGTCCTCCACCCCAAAATAATCCACCCCAGGATAATATGCCTCCATTACGCCAACCCCAGCAACAACAACCACAACCTCAGCAACAACAACCACCACTTCAGTACAACCAAGTTCCACCCCGGGGAACTATGGTCCCCAACAGCAACAAAGGAGGCCGCTCGGTCCCAAGAGAGCCTACTATCCACCATTGCCGAAAACCTTAGCAGACATTTTTAATGCCCTCATGGCATCAAACCAACTCGCCCTACCCAGAGAAAGGCCCGCGTGGCCCCCCAATGTTGATACCTCCAAATACTGCGTCTACCACAGGCAGCCGGGACACACAGTAGATTACTGCTTCCATTTCAAAGATTACATCCATGATATGAATGATGAACATCAAATAGATTGGGATGAGATGAGACGATACGTCGCGGCTCTCAAGGCTAGGAGACCTCCTCATAGGCCACAGCAGCAGTTACAACAGCAACAGCAACCACAACAACAACAGCAGGCTCAGCAGGCCCCACAACAACAGCCCGACATGGGCATAATCCAGAATCCATTACCGGAGCACCAACAGCCCAATCATCAGGTTAACCCCATCTCCTCCTTCCCGGAAGTCGGGAGAGAGCAGGTGTGGCACCAGGAAAGTACCTCCATTCTTTCTACCTCCAACCCTATCGTCATGCAACCCCCTCACCTTGCCCGGGTAGCACCTCTCTCTCATCAACCCGCGTCAGTATCACCATCACCATTTCCACTACCATTACGCCCTCTCATCCGCACCCCGACCTCCTATCAACCGACACTCTCCACTACGCCTTCACACCCTCTCATCTTCTCTCACTCCCCCACTTTACCATCCACCTCTACCACATTTACCCCTACGCCTTCTAAACCCCTTATCATCCGTCAACCATACATAACCCCGTCTTTCTCCACCGTATCACCACTAATGCCTTCAAAACCACTCATTACCCATCACCCACCTCAAAATCATTGCCCGCTTCAAGCCCTACCCACTCCTACTTCGTCTCCACCGCCACCTTCTAGACCCCTTATCCTTCATAATCCGCGCAATATCCCCTCTACCTCCACCATGCCGCCACCTAACAAACCCCTCATCAGAATCCCTGCTCCCGTCATCACCCCTGCTTCATCAACCATTCCTCCACTACTACCCCTCAAACCCCTGTTAAAACCCACTGCTACCCCCACAGAGGTACAAAAGCCGCAGGCAATGGTCTCCGGAGTGGAAGGATTTTCCACAGGGTTTTCCCCCACAACAGTCAGAATCCCGAGCAATCTCAGCCAGAGAAGGATGATGCAGAACAACCAGAAAGAGCTATCCCTGGAACACAGTATGATCTATTGAAACACTTGGACAAGACACCTGCCCGGATCTCCATCCTGGAGCTACTTCAAAGATCCACATCCCACCAGGCGGCCTTGATGGAATATCTTCAAAAGGTCATGGTTAATGAAGACCTCCCCGTGGAGAAGATTTCGACCGTCCTGACCCCAACAGACACACAACCAGCCATCATGTTTCACAACTACGAGCTCGCTCCCAAGGAAGCTCAGAAATATGCATTGTGCATTTCAATAAAAATTAATGGGGTATCCATAAACCCGTGTCTTGTGGACACGGGTGCATCCATAAATGTGATCTCCATGAGCACTCTTCAGTTGTGTGGGGTCAACGAGGAACAAATAAGACCTTCCTCGATCACGGTCACGGCTTATGACAATAGCAAAAGGCCGCCGCAGGGGATGATTATTCTGAAGGCAGAACTAGGCCCCATGTCAATTCCCACGGAATTCCATGTCCTCGACATGGACCCCACATTCAAGGCTATACTGGGTCGCCCTTACATCGAAGCCATGGACGCTGTGCCTTCCACCAACCATCAGTGCCTGAAGTTTCCTTACAATGGGAGAATTATTAAAGTGGTCAGTACACCTGTCCTTCACACAGTGGATGCTATCAACACCTCTCTGCCTTCTGTTTGGCCGTCTCATCGGCCCATATTGTCACTGCTGGACGTACGTGATCCATCTCATGTTCCACTAGCACCAAAGGAGCCGGTCAGGGCAACCACAACATCATGTCTCCCTTTTCACTCCAAAGGTTGGGAGATTATGAGGAACATCGGCTATCAACAAGGAAAAGGTCTGGGCGCACAGTTACAGGGTATGCTCAAACCGCCAAAGGAAATTAGGCCGAACCGCAGGTTTGGCCTAGGCTTCAAAGGACCGTTCAAGGCAGATTGGAAGCCCCTCACGTGGACTCTATCAAACCACTTCAACAGAGGGCCCGTTGTTCAGATGGGAGATCACCCACGAGAAGCATATGGGGGATCACATGCTGTATATTTGGCTGAAAAATGTCCGAGGATCACCAAAAGAGGCAAGATCAAAGATCCGGAATGCGAGTGGGACAAATCGTTCGACATACGGGACATTTCCGTTGCACTGGAAAGGATGTTCTCGTCTCCGCAGCTTGAAGGACCACCATTGATCTCCGAAATACCAGAGAATATTACCACTCTTGCCAAGATTCCAAACTATCCTCGTCCTCGCCAGAAGGACCCTGTCATCGACGGATCTTCATCCGTCCTCAACATTGCCGTCGACGGCTCATTAGCCGCCATCTTCTCCATCCACTCGTCTCAGCCTTTGCTGATATCTTCTTCCTGGGCCAGACAATTGTCTGATGATCTTCCCAGGTCCCCTTCTTTGCTTACATACCTACGCGGGCTTTTCAACCCGCGCCAGGTCTTCAACCATGATCTGCTCTATGAGCCTCACAATCCTCTAGCCATAACCACTTTCCTCTCTCCTCCAATCTCTTTTCACTGCTTTGTCATTAAAAATGAAAACGAAAAAAAAACGTCAATTTTCAAACTCCCCAACAACACATCTTCGTTGAGGAAACCTCCTACATCTCCCACGGGTGCGTACCGCCTTGCGGACCACCCGTCCAAGGTCCGATGAGCGACCTTTTCTACCCCTCCTCTGAGGGGTCTTCTCCTGTACATTCTACACCATCCTCTTCGTCTTCCTCTTCTTCTGTAAATATTGTCAGTCAATCTAGGAATGATAGGCCAAGGGTAGTACCTAGAAAGAAATCCAAGGGTAGGCAGATCCCTCGTCGATTCCTTCTGGATTTGGCCGCCAGGTGTCAGGCCCTTCTTGCCATCCCCCAGTTGTTAGAAAATCCCATCCAGCTACCGAAATAGAATGTGAGGGCGACTGTGCATTTGATGAAGGGTATGGAGTCTACGAGATCACGGATGAAGAATGCCCCACTGAAGATGAGGGTGAAGAATATGAGGATGCGGCGGGCGCATACGCTAGTGGAATGAGGAGATTCGACGAGCCGTCAACCGCCGTAGAAGAATCCACCAAAGAAGTCAACTTGGGAACTGAGGAAGACCCTAGGATCATCCTCATAAGTGACAACCTACCACCCTCTGAAGAAGAGGCATTAATTGAGGTTCTCAAGGAATATAAGGACACGTTTGCATGGAGCTACGAGGATATGCCGGGTCTGGATTCAACCTTGGTCGAACACCGTTTAACCCTAAAACCAGGGTCCATCTCGGTAAAACAAAGGTTAAGGCGTTTCCACCCTCAGATGGCTTTGAAAATGAAGGAAGAGGTCGATAAGCTCCACAAAGCCAGGTTCATTAGAGTCGTTCTTTATCCTCAATGGGTGGCGAACATTGTCCCGGTCATGAAAAAAGATGGGAAAGTCAGGATTTGCATCGACTTCCGGGACCTTAACCGCGCGTGTCCAAAGGATGATTTTCCCTTACCTCACATTGATGTGCTGATTGATAACACGGCAGGCTACGAAACCCTCTCTTTCATGGATGGATTTTCAGGATACAATCAAATTCGTTTGGCAGAAGAGGATCAGGAAAAGACGTCATTCACTACCCCTTGGGGAACATATTGTTACGTGGTCATGCCGTTCGGATTAAAGAATGCTGGAGCTACTTACCAAAGAGCGATGATGGCCATATTTCATGACATGATGCACATATATCTGGAAGTGTATGTGGATGACTTATTGGTGAAATCAAGGACCAGGATGGAACATCCAGAAGTTTTGGCTAAGGTCTTGCAAAGGTCAAGAGAGTTCCAATTGAAAATGAACCCGAAGAAGTGTGTGTTTGGTGTGTCGTCAGGTAAATTGCTGGGGTTCATCGTGAGTAAAAGAGGGATCGAGATAGATCCCGACAAAGCCAAGGCTATCAGGGATATGCCGCCTCCCAAGAATTTGAGGGAAGTCCGAGGTTTAATCGGGAGGTTACAGTTTATTCGTCGGTTTGTGTCCCAACATTCACAAAGGTGTAGACCTCTCTACGAGTTGACCAAGCCAGGAGTAGAATTCCACTGGAATTCTAAATGTCAGAAAGCTTTTGAAGGGTTGAAGGAATATCTGGCTAGTCCACCCGTTCTCATTCCACCCAAACCAGAAAAACCTCTGATCCTTTACGTCTCAGTCTTGGATGACTCCGTGGGAGCCGTCCTCGCACAAGCTGATGAAGAAGGCAAGGAACGGGCAACCTATTACTTGTCCAAACTTCTCAATCCCTGTGAGCAGAAGTACACCGGCATGGAGAAAACCTGTGCTGCCCTCGTTTGGGTAGTGCAGAAATTGAAGCACTACTTCTTGGCTCACGAGGTCCACTTGATTGCTCGAATGAATCCTATCAAATTCCTTCTGGAGAAATCCGTCCTTACGGATAGGCTAGCACGCTGGCAAAGTTTTCTCTCTCAGTTCGACATCACCTACATCCAGCAAAAGGCGATTAAAGGTTATGCCATAGCCGAGCATCTCGCTCACCATCCTCTTCCCAAGTTCGATCCCGTCCAATCAGAGTTTCCAGATGAGGAACTAATGTCCATCAACCAATCAGATGAGCCAATGTGGACGCTATATTTTGATGGAGCTCTGAATTCTCAAGGGAGAGGAATCGGCATCGCCCTCCTGTCGCCTGAAGGCCTCACATTCCCATTGGCATACCAGCTCAAATTTCCAGTCACCAACAATATAGCCGAATATGAAGCTCTTCTAGCTGGCCTAGAACTCGCTCATTCTTTTCGTATCACTGAGTTGCGAGTCGTAGGTGATAGTCAACTCATCCTTCGCCAGGTGCTCACTAAATATCGCACTCGCGATCCCAAACTCAAGCCATACCAAGAACTCACTGCTGCCTTTGCCAAACTGTTCGCCAAACTGATCTTTGTTCATGTCCCTCGTCATCAGAATATTCTCGCCGATGCCCTCGCCTCGTTGGCATCATCCATAAGGTTCCCTCTAGGAAGATGGTTTAAGTCCATTTCCATCTATAAACTTCACGCCCCTGCAATCGATGATGCTTCCTACGTAAATATCAAAGACAGGATAGCAAGGAAGATCCTGCAGGAAGATATCCTTGAGAAGAGGGAAATCATGTTGGCAGAGGCCGAAGAAGAACTGGCTGATGAAGAGAAACCATGGTTCTATGAAATTGTCAAATACTGCCAAGATCAGTCTTATCCTGAAGGGGCCACCACAGAGGACAAGAAAGCCATAAGAAGGGTGGCTCAGAAATATACTTTGGTTGGAGGTCTACTCTATAGGAGGAGCCTTACTGGTATTCTGTTAAGATGTCTTGGTGACGATGAGGTTTGGAAATGTGTAGAAGAGACGCACTCGGGTGTGTGCGGTGGCCACGTGAATAGTCAGATGCTCGCCAAGAAGATCATTCGCCAAGGCTTTTATTGGCCCACTATGGAAGAAGATTGTGCTGTCTATGTCCGTAGGTGTGTCAAGTGTCAACTTCACGCCGATAAAATCCATTCACCATCTTCCTCACTTCATCCAATATCTCCCCGTGGCCTTTCTCCATGTGGGCATTCGACATCATTGGTCCCCTAGGTGATCCCAATTCCCTCACCAAGCAGAAATCTTTCATCCTTACTGCGACGGAATACTTCACCAAATGGGCCGAAGCTGAAGCTTACGCGGAAATCAAGGCGTCAACAGTCTGCAAGTTCATCATAAAGAACATCCTCGCCAGATTCGGCGTCCCAAGCACGATCGTCACCGACAATGGGCCACAATTCATTTCTCAGGACCTACAGGACCTCTGCAAAAGGTACGCAATTGCATTGCATCATTCATCGCCTTATTACCCACAAGGTAACGGCCAAGCGGAGGCCACCAATAAAACATTGCTCAAAATCATCAAAAAAACCTGCGAGTCTAGTAAGTTTTCAGACTGGCCAGAAAAGCTTATCGAAGCTCTATGGGCCTATCGCACTTCAATCCGTACCCCCACCGGGCAGACTCCATTTGCCCTTACTTATGGTATGGAAGCGGTAGTCCCGTACGAGACTCTGATCCCTTCTCTCAGGGTACAATTGGACGAGGAATTTCCCCTCGACGATCGTCGTAATTCACTCCTCGCCCAGTTGGAACTCTTGGATGAGAAGCGGCTGGCCGCTGCCGAACACGCGCGTGTGTATCAAAATAGACTCGCTCGCTTTTACCAAAAGAAAGTCGTTGAGAGAAAATTCAAAGTCGGTGAGATGGTCGTAAAAAGAATTTTTGTCAAACCTGGAGGGCCGCGTTCTAAGCTCCAACCCAATTGGGAAGGACCATTTGTAATTCAAGCCGTGTACCCTGGCAACGCCTACAAGCTAGTCAACGCCGAAGGGACCGAGTTATCCCACCCTTGGAATGGGCTTTATCTTAAGAAATACTACCCTTAGCACAAAACAAAAAATGATGAAAAGATAAAAACATCAAAAACAAAGGAATATTGAAAACCACTAAAAATATGGAAAATTCAAAATGCCGATGCCTGGCAGTCACCATGTAGTTAAGTCCCTGCATCTAACCTTCATGTTAGGATAGGGCCCATTAAGGCTTGGTAGGCACCGGGTCTTGGTTTGCCAGAACCGTGGAGATCCCTGTCCGGCCACGTCGGCCTATGCTCGCTCGAAGGAAGCTAACATGTGCTCACTTATGTATTTTATTCAAAAAAGTCGGTAGCATCACCTACGGTGGAGCGTCACCCAGAAGATCTCCAGAAGCTGTAATCTTTATTCTTTTCTCTTCGACCAAATGAGACAGTCGGCGCCCTTAAAACGCTGAGCATGAGAAACCGAAACTCAAACCCCAAAGGCAAGAGTAGGATCCATTTCCTCGAGCATCGATCAGAGCACGAGAAGAGGGCAGTGTCCCCGCAGGCATACAAAAAGGGAGCCCACAAACGTCAAGCGACTATATCTCCCTCACGAAAAGAAATACAAAATCAAAATCAAGAGAAAAGCCTGGTCGTGACCGTGCCTGTTGCGATAAACGGAACCCCTCAAAGTAAAAGTCTGAATCCACAAAAGGGGCCGTGGAATGTAAATGCTCGAGATTTGGTCCAAAGTTGTCCGAAAGAAAAGAGTTGATGGGCCCTTATTCGCTCGCCGGGTTAACGGCTTTGCCGGTCCTCTCAGGAGGTTTATCCCCTACGCTCTTCCTTCTTCCTCTAAAGATGAACGTTCGATGGAGTTTCTGAAGGGTGAAAACTCCTAGGGTCTGCGACCTTATTTTAATATACACATTTGGTTGCCTACTTTGAAAAGTAAAAGCTATCGCTGCGAAGGAGTCTCTGTGTTTCTGGCTGGTCAAGACCCCTGTTTACCACCTTGATGTCTTCTTGTTTAACCTCGGGCTTAGGCCAATGCAAGCGCGTCACCTATGGGTGCGACGGCGTCTGATTCCGGGTCAGCGTCGCGCGGTTGGTCGTTAGGGTTCCAGGGTGTTCCATCATATACCATCTAGAGTTGTGAGGAAACAGACCCGGGTCGGGCAAATCATTTACCTCAAACACCTTTTGGGTGAATCCCTGTGGTCGGAAGCGACTGGGAGCCTAAGCATGGCATGACGGTATTGTCATCAGGGTAAGTCTTAGCCGGCGGGATCGTCATTCGAGGGGTCTAGAGGCCCAAATCAACCTAGATGTGCACTTAGGATACCTGGGAGGTTAGTAAGAAACCCCTGTTCTCACAAAGGTTAGGTGCCATTTGGGTGCTTGCCGGGCGTTAGCAATAAAAAAATTGAGATGATAAAACAACAAAAAATGGAAAAGAGAAAATGTACATATTTGCAAGCAAAAAAATCTTTTTTATAAAATAAAAAAATCTCAAATATAAAAAAAAGAAAACAAATCAATTTTGCATGATTGCATTTGCATGCAGCATCTCACTTTTAATACCGCCTGCATTCGTGTGCTTACCTGTCGCATTTATCATCACCACTTCTTTCCCTCGCCTTCGTTAAAATAAAGGCTTGGCCCTTTGACCAGTTATCAAGGACAGTCACAGTGACCATTTGCTTATTGAGCAAGGGGCCAAGTCAGAACAGAAATTCTGATTTGTTTGTTTCAGTGATGTGTGCAGGGATTCAAGCAACAGAAGCAAAGGTGAAAACCAAACAAACCAAACCTTGTGTTTTATTCCAAAAAACCAAAAAAATTACATCAAGTTCCGCCCTCTCTCTCTGCATTACTCGTCCCACTACTCTCCGGGTAAAACACTCTCAAAGGTGCTATCCAACTATGAAAAGCGGTACTCCTACCGCTCTGTACTCCTCTTCCTATCCCCGCATCCCGGCGTTGATCTACGGAAGCAGCAGAGAAGCTACCAACACGAAAGCCACGCTCTCGTGCTCTTCGGTAGCGCTCCTCATCATCTCTCAGCCACTGTTCAGCAAGACCAAGGCTGATTCGGAGTTCGAATAGTTGGGCCTCCATGGCCCTTCGTTCCTCCCTTTCAGTCAATCTGTTGGCTCTTTCTCTCTCTGCGTCTCTTTCTTTCTCTGCACGTTCTCTCTCGCGGTCTTCCCTCTCCAACTGGAGAGTGATCCTCAGTTCCACAGCATCCCTAGAGGAGTCGTCATCAGGATGACGCCGCAGTTCCCTCTCCAGTTCTGCTATCCTAGCCTCCTTTTGCGCAGCTTGGCCAAGCGCTTCTTCCGTCTCCTTTTCCTGCCAAGTGTACCATCTCAGATACACGATAAGGCATAAACAAGGAGAACTCAACACTGAGACTCTTACCTGTATAGAGAGCATCCCTTCTGCCTCCGCAGCACGCTGCGTGGCGTGAGCAAGTTGCTCATGAAGCGAGTCAAGTTCTGAGGTGGGAATCCACAAGCTGGAAGAGGCACCACCCACTCCCATCGCTGGAGAAGTCGCGCCAATCTGGGCATGCTACGACCGCGTGAATTAGCAGCCAACATCTGGAATCTGGGGTTTTAATTAGGAACGTACTGTACACCTACCAAGGCGCTCGTAGCTCCGTGGGCATCGCCCAACTGTTGTTCCATCTCTGCCAAGCAAGTTCGTAAATTCGCTATCATGGCATCCCGGACATCCTGCAGCCTTACAAGTCAGCATTTTCACCAGAAAACCAAGAAAAGGAGAAAGAAGAGAAGAGAAAAGGGGAAACCTACCTCCACAAGTCTCCGGGGTTGGAACCGTTCTGCGTACTTTGTCCTATATAGACGCAAGTAGTCCTCGCTATCCCGCGCCTGTGATTCTACAATCGTGCCACCCCGTTGCCAGTCCTCATACTGTTCGGGGAATCGCACGCGCCAGTCAACGCAGGTCGCCGGTCCCCGCGTCTTTCTCCCGACACGAGGTGGCGCAGCTGAATCCACCCATTCTTGAGCCAGTCCTAAAGTCCTCATAACTAATCGTAGCCGAAGCGGCTCGATTTCATTCAGGCAGTGCATCCACAGTTCCCGTCCGAACCGGACACGACTTGCTAGAACCCACGGCTGGTCGGCATCGACCATGTCTGAGTAGGGCCTCCAGTTTACCATCGCTGCAGGGAACTCCTGTAGCTCCCGCCTTAGCACCATCAGTTGATAGGTTAGGGGTGCCGCACTCATGATGGGCTCCCACCGCCTGGCTAACGGCACCACCACGGGTCGCCAATGCCGAGCTCTCCCCATAGGGAGGTAATAATAGCTCCATAGCTGCTCGGCACAGGTCATCAGTACTTTGCAAAAACACAAAAAAATATAAAACAAGCAAAACCAAAAAATACCTGGATGAATGGTGTGAAACCACTCACAGTCATCTCAAGATCCGTTTCTTGGAATAGGCCTGCAAACAAGTGTGCCAGCATGGCGGCTCCCCAGGCATAATACCCTACTCTTTCAAGGTCTGACAGCAGCTCCAGGAAGCAACATTGGATACCGTCCCCTTTCGAGCCCAGTACCAATCTCCCCAAAAGGAAGAGGAGAAATCTCCTCAAATCTATGTTGCATCTTTTCCAGTCACCGAAATCTGTGCAATACACGGCACGGCATCCTATTTCCATCCTTTCCATGAACTCTTCTGAGGATTCATCATCCCGCCGACGAGTGTCGGTGAGCCCTAATGCATCCATGAGGGACGCCCTAGCTACCGACCTATTTTTCCGACCATCTAGGTCCAAACCCAGTAACTTCTGGGCACCTTCTCTGTAATCCGCGTAAGTGACTCCGGTCACTGCCTCGCCCTCTACCTTCAGGCTTGTGATCCAGACCACATCCTCCAAGCTGAGCACCATGTGCCCCCACGGTATCAGGAATGCCCGACTCACTGGGTCCCATCTCTCACACAAGGCTTGGATCAGGACCAGGTCGAGCTGGATCGGCTCGATCCGAAGGAAGGTACCAAATCCCATCACGTCTAGCCTCGCCTTCTGAAAATCTGGGAGGCCCCTGTACGCTGCTACTACCAACTCCCATAAGATTTGTGATTTCATCACAACCTACACATACAAGGAATGGGGGTGAGGTTTGGTCAGAAGAAAGGAAGAAAGAATGAAAAAAGGGCAAGAGAACTTGGCTTACGAGTTGTGATTGGGCCCTTTCGCTAAAGTGCCCTTCAAGGTCTGAAAGCCTCCTGGAACTACTACCACTGGACCTGCTTCTCTTCAAGCAATGGGAAGATTCGCCCTCCATCCAACTCTCAGAATTTTGAACTCCTCCTCTCCCGTGAGAACTTGTACTCCTCGAGTTAGTCCTCGATATACCTGGGAAGATAAAAGGGACAAGAATTTATAGAAATGGAAGGAGTGCGGGCCAAGATTGCCTCCATCACCTGTCAATGATAGCCCTCGCAATGCGGCACCGGCCATGCGGTCCCGTGTGTCGCTTCACCGCTCGCACGGGGTGATTGACTAGACGAAGAATATGACGACTAGCCCCCAATGTTGTCTAGGGATACCCTATCATGATTTGGAGGACGTCCGTAAAATTTGACACAACGTTCGGGAAAGGGGCTAGGGCCGTCATTATTGACTTCGACGGCAGATTCCCGTGGAAAATGGTCACAAGACGCGATTCTCCGCTCGAGGCGGAGTCTCGGCAGACCCATCACATGGGAACAATGCAAAGGAAAGGAAGTGTAGGGAAGAAGGAACGCACAAAAGAACAAATAAATAGTAGAAATCAAATCACTCCATTCATAATTCTACATAAGCTGTCACAAACACTACAATCATAGAGAGGTGGCGGGTCCACTAGCTCGCCAATCCTCACCATCACTCATCTCTCTGGGCACTCTCCTCCTCTCCCCTGAGGTGAGGGTCCCTCAGAAGCCTCCGGGATCCCCGTGCAGTAGCACCTGCCTCGCCTCTGGGCGCCTGCTCCGCAGTAGTGACTCGCTGCTCCTCCCCTGGCATGGCGAAGAAGCCACTAGCGGCAAAGCGACCGGACTGGCAGAGTCGCTCCCCGAACTCTCGCGCTCTCTTGTAGCGCGTCTCCATCCCTCCTAGCCTCTGCACGACGGCCTGAAGGCCCAGCTGGAGCTCCCTCACTTGGGCCTCCAAGGCCCTCCTCTCGGTCAGATCCCGCTGTCGCTCGGACCTTCTCTCGGCTTTCTCTCTCTCTGCCTCTCTCCTCATCATCTGCAGAAGAACCCTTAACTCCAAGATGTCTGGAGAAGGTCTCTTCTCACCACGATGCTCCTGGAGGGCAGAAACCTCCGGAGGAGGGCCCCGCGAACTGGAACCCGCTCCACCAGCCATCCCGGCTGCCGCTGTCTGGTGGGCCCGCTGAAACACAGAGCAAACGTCAGTCAAAGGCTAAGCATCAAAAATCCAGGTCGCAAAAAAAATGCATCACATAAACTCACCAGGATCTCCAACTCCTGTCGGATGGCCACCAACTATCGCCTGGCGTCCGCCAACTGGGCCCGCAGGTCGGCGATCATGGTATCACGAGCATCCTGCATTGCACGTAAGTTAGTACCACATGCATATACATATAAAAGGGTGAAGCATTCTTATTTTACTTACCCCTGCCATACCACCAAGGAAGAGGCGGTCCCCATACGTAGCCCGGTACCGTCTCAGGTAATCAGTACTGTCCTGTACATGGGACACCACTGGGACCCCGCCCTGCTGCCAGTCCTGGTACTGTGCTGGGAAGCGCGTACGCCAGTCCACAACCTTCGCCTTCCCCTTGGTCTTCCGCCCAATGCGGGCCGGCTCTTCTACATCAACCCACTCCTGGGCCAGCCCCAACGTCCTCATAACCAGCCTCAGCCGAAGCGGCTCGATCTCGTTCAGGCAATGGACCCACACGTCCCGCCTGAAACGAGGAAAACCCGCTACAACCCAAGGCTGGCCAGCGTCGCCCATGCCTAGATAGGGTCTCCACACCACATGCATCACCATACATACATCATGTTAGTTACCATTCAGTCACATGCATAAACACACAAAAAATCATACGCATCATACCATGGCCTCGGGATACTCGCTCAGCTCCCGACGAAGCGACGCCAGTTGGTAGCCGTGGGGTGCTGCAACCACGACCGGCCTCCACCGCCGCGCCAGAGGCACGGCCTTCCTGTTCCCATGCCTAGCCCTCCCCATCGGGAAATAGTAATAGCTCCACACCTGCATCCATCATACATCATTAGTGCAATAATTGCATATTTAACTGTGGGAATGCATAAATAAAATGTTTACCTAGAGAAAAGGTGCGAAGCCGCTGACTGTCGTCTCCTTCTCCGAAGTCTGGGAGAGATCAGCAATCAAATGGGCAAGCAGAGCAGCTCCCCACGCATAGTGTCCCACTCTGTCCAGATCCGCCAAGATCTCGAGGAAACGGCAGTGGATGCCATCCCCCTTCGTCCCCAGCAGAAGGCGGCCCAGGAAGAAGAAAAGAAACCTCCGAAGGTCTAGATCCACCAGCTCCCTCTCGCTCGGGTCCTGGGTAAAAGCTGCACGGGCATCTCCCTCCAATCGTGCCAGAAACTCCGCTCCAGTCTCGCTGACCCGCTGGCGCGGGTCAACGAATCCGAGCGCCTCCATGATCTCCACTCGGCCAACTACCCTGCTGTCTCTATCAGTCACGCTCGTCTCTAACCACAGCAGATCCAGGGCACTCTCTCGGTAGTCGGGGTAGGTGACCCCGCTCACCGCCTCTCCGTCAACCCGTAGCCCGGTGATCCGAGCCACGTCCTCGAGTGTCGGCACCATGTGCCCCCAGGGCATCAGAAACGCCCAGCTCGGCGCGTGCCACAGCTCCCTCAATGCCTGGATAAGAGGAAGGTAGAGCCGGAAGGGCTCGATCCTAAGGAAAGCTCCAAAGCCCATGGCGTCCACACGCGCCCTCTGGAAGTCCGGCAGCCCACGGTATGCTGCCACCACTAGGGACCAGCTGATCCGTCCTTTCATCACACCCTGCACACCACAAAACCAATAAAAAATACATCAGCATCATGAATAATATTAAACAATAACACTGCATATACTACTTATTCATTTTATTTTATTTTAGTTTTTTAAATATTTATTTTTTGTGGAGGCGTCCAGGCCCCTGGACGCCTCCTTTCCATTTCCTTTATTTTCTTTTATTTTTAGAAAAAACCAAAAACAAAAACAAAAATAAATAAATATATATATATATATATTATGGAGGCGTCCCATTCCCTGGACGCCTCCTTTTTTTTAAATTCTTTTTATTATTTACGAAAATAAATAAATTAAAAAAAGGAACAAAAAAGAAAATGTGGAGGCGTCCAGGCCCCTGGACGCCTCCTTCCCTCACACCCGGCGTTCTTCACACAGCCTCTCGTCCGCCTTTTTAACCCAGTGAACCAATAGAATGGAGGTCTAAGGGGCTTACCGGATCATGCTCGTCCTCTGCCGCGTCGCCAGCGTCCACTGCAGCCTCCAAGGCCAAAGGAAGAGCCTCCTCACCCGCGGCAATCTCCTCCGCCGCAGCAGCCTCCTCGGCATCATCCCTCTGCCTCCTCGGACGACGAGCCCGTCGTTTCCGCTTCTGTGGACCCTGGCTCGATCCTCCTCGCTCCATTGGGATGAAGAATGGGTCGTCTGGATTGACTGGGCGGTTTGAATGAACAGTAATTAAGCAAAGGGGGGGAGGCCCCCTCATATATATAGAATCCAGCCTCTTTGGGGCGTCCAGGCGCCTGGACGCCCCCATCTTTTTTATTTTTTTTTCAAAATTCAAAAAAATTGGGGCATCCAGGCGCCTGGACGCCCCCAAAACAAAAAAAAACTAAAAAAATAAAACATAGGGGCGTCCAGACCCCTGGACGCCCCCATAATAAAAAATTTTCAAAAAAAAAGTATATATATATAATAAAAGTAAAAAAGATAAGAGTATGTATATAATCCAAACAAAAGAAAAAACACAAAGAAAAAGAAAAATCACAAAAAGATAATAATAATTAAGTGGACGGGGGTCCCAAAACATCAATGTCAGATTTTATTCCATCAGAAAGCAGAATGAATTACATCAGGGGCTTAGGCGCCTTAGGCCTTAACTTTCCCAGTTCGGTTACATAAGCCCTCCACGGCTCGCATTCTTCCACCACGTGCGCTAAGGCCTTTCCCGCAACACTTATCTTCCAGGGAGCTTTAATGGCCTTCGCTTCCTTCGCGTCCGCTTCAGTGCCCAACTCCCTTTTCTTCAAAGGAACGATGCCAGTCGGTGGCGGGAACGAATGGCGTGGGATGCCAATCTGGAGGCAGCACCGATGCGCATTGTAAAGGACGAACTCGGTCGCGCCGATCAGTTGAAGATCAACTTCGGGAGAAGGCCTCATGAGGAGATCTAGCGAAAGCAAACATGCCGGTGCGCAAGTAAAGAAGCCTTGTGTCACGGTGCGGAAGTGAGACCGCCAGTCTTCACGTTTCTTCAGCCACGAAACGCGGTTCACTACAGTACCACCAAAGCCTAACACGTCGGCTATGTGGTGAAGCGGGCTTTGTTGGAAGAGCTTCGAAGCAGTTGGCATTCCCTCGCGGTGGTCGAATTTGAAGTGCAAATCAAGCCAGCAATTCAAGACAAGTGCGCAACCAAAAGGAGGCTTACCCATGCTCGAGGCAGTAAGGCCGCTGTAAAGATAGGCAAGGACGGCGGGTCCCACCCTCTTTCCACTCCAGATCCCGCGAATGGCACTTAGTTGATCCTCCTCCACTATGTTGACGGTATGAGGAAACAAGAGAGCACCCGCCAGACAGATAGTGAACCCCTTCATAATTCTCTCCAAATAGTCATCGTCTGGTGACCCTCTCAGGGCGTCCATGACCCACTCCGCAAGCTTTTGGAGATCGATCCCCTTTTGAGTACGGACCTTTCTGGCTGCGTCGGGCGACATGAAGCTCCCAAGAACGCTTTCGGAAGTCACCCGTGTCAGCATCTGCATAGCCTTCACCTTCCCGTCACTCTTGAATTTCTTCAATCCGAGCAGAAGTTCCACCTCCTCGAGGAGGATGGTCACCTCGAAGGTCGGGAAGATAAAAGTGTGGGTCTGGAGATTCCAGATCTCCACTAGTGCGCCCATAGCCGCCCAGTCCATACGAATCTTCTCGTAATGCTTGGCGTGAATAAGGAGCCCCTGCAGATGCCACTTCGAGAGTATGGCCCTCATGCCGATGGAGATGTTGGAAGTTAGCTTTAAAAGCCATGGCAGTTTGGAAAACTTCCTCGGGCCTGGGAAGAGTGGATATGGCTGGAAGAGGAAAAAAAGAAGAAATAAAGGAAGTAAGAAGAAGGTTCACATGGAAAATTTGAAATGAATCAGCTTACCATATGCGACATGATCGTCCCACTCAGATGACCCTCGAGGTCGGAGAGTCGCCTGATCTCGCTGCTAGGCCTGCTCCTCTTCATAACGCGGGAAGACTCTCCTTCCATCCTGAAATCTCTAGATTCTCCTCTCCTTCCTCTCCTGAGCTTCCAAAACCCACCTTGGTGCATTTGAATGAACTAGCCTAAGGGGAGTTCTTATAGGAAGGGAAGATCGCTACAGGACGGAACATGTCACATCAGCAGTCAGTGTCAGGATTTTGGCTAGATTTCCTTTCCATTGTGGTGTGATTCTGTTATAAATCTGCTACTTTCTGATGTTATTGATCCATGCTGGCCTGTGCAGGTTTTACTAACGGACATCTTTGTCCTATCTCCTGTCCCACCTTTCAATGGTTGGTCCCACCATGTCATGCATCGTAGTATATGATACCTACGCTACTAGAACATGTCAAGGACCTTGCGGCCCGAACGAATCTGAGATTTGAGTTCCCCTTCAACAAAAACGATGATGATCCCGGGAGAATTTGGGTTGTACGGATAGGCCGTTAACTTGTGGTAGCATGGGGACGACGGTTCCATTCAGTGAGTTGGTGCGCGGATAAACGGGCCCCAGCTCAGTGTCGGCTCACCGGATCGGTATCCTGACCCGTTCTTAACAAGTTGACAATATTATCCTTGGCTATTTTCTATTTTAGTTTGTTTTAAATTTTTATTTTAACCCAGCATGCATTCATATAGGATTTTGATTTCTTGCGGAAAATCATTCAAGTGATTCGATTACGAAGGCCGTTGTGCTTCAATTCCTACAAAAATGAGATATTCCACTCCGAATAAAATACTGAGTTTCCTTGAAACGGCCCTACGTTGCTCTTCTAAAAGAGACCCTTCTTTGGACAGACCCTCAGATATTCCTTTGCTTTTGACCTTGTTTGACCCACCTTGGCCGCAGCACTTCCACATTGGCTGGTAACCGCTCCCCAAAGGTGAAACCTCCGGTTTATGACCCAGGTACTTCCACACCGAGAAGTTGGTCTCCTTTTCGTGCCTGAGCGCACATCTCACCCTCCCTTATTTGATCTCCGTCCAAGCAATCGTCAATATTTGAAAGACCTTCTTCAAGGTCGCATCATTGAAACTTCAGGAAAGATTCCAAACAGTAACGTCAAAAGCGTGTCTCATCACACCTTGGCATCAACTTATCAGTCCGCTCCCACTTCATTTCACTCCACTTCGATACCATTCCATTACGTGTCGCTCCCTTGCAAAGCAGACGCCAAGGCGGGGCAGCTGTAGACACGCCATTCTTGACGTCTCCTGAGAAAGTCTCATATTACTATACGACGCCCCGCAACGGCTTACGCATTTCGAATCAGTTGAGTACTTCCTTTTCTTGGGTCTTCTTCTGCCTTTTTCGGCATCCAGAATCGTCTCGTCACGGCATTCGGACGGCATCAACACCAGTCAGACGCATCAAGAGGTTCCGGAACCAAGAAGGTGTCTGCCGGGCGGCCGCCGATCGAGGACCCGGGTGGGTCTTAATGGGGGCGTCCAGGCCCCTGGACGCCCCCATCTTTTTATTATTTTCTCAGGGCCCAAAACCAAATAAAATATATATATATTAATGGAGGCGTCCAGGCCCCTGGACGCCTCCATAAAAAACAAAAATAAAAAATGTGTGTAAAATACCAGTTGGCATAAAAAAACAAAAAAAAATAAATAAAAATATAAATATATTAATGGAGGCGTCCAGTCCCCTGGACGCCTCCATAAAAACAAATATAAAAAATTAAAATGCCAGCCTTGGCATAAAAGACAAAATCAAAATAAAAAATAATAATATATTTTTGGAGGCGTCCAGGCCCCTAGACGCCTCCATCAACTCCCTCACGGGCGCCGGCCACCGAACGACGGTTTGTCGTGTGTGAAAAAAATCTAAATTTTGAAGACGTCCAGTCAGCTGGACGTGCCCATTTCTGAATCACGAGGCGCCGCTCACAAAACCACGCGTTGTGCCAAACCGCGTGCGGCCGTCGTCGGTTTTCGGTGGACCTGTTTGAGGCGTCCGGGGCCCTGGACGCACCCACAAAAGTATTCTAAAAAAATAAATAAAAATACAATAAAATATTATTTCGGCCCTGATGGAGGTGTCCAGGGTCCTGGACGCCTCCACCCTCCGGAGCTCTATAAATAGAGGCCCACCCCCTCAGTTCTGAAGGAGCTTCGAAGTGATCCGATAGGCTGCCGGAGCCCAGAGGCTACGGAGTCATTTTCTAACCCGTGGGTTCTTTTGTAGGTGGAGGTTCTGCCGGCTTCTCGGGTGCTCACGCTCGCGAGAGGAAGGTCGTCTTCGTCCACCGCGCTTCCACGTCGTCCCCACGCTGCCGGAGCTCCGCCGGATTTCACCATCGGCACATCCAATAAGCCAATTCTTTCCTTTTCTTCGTAGTTCTTTTGCATTCATCATCTTGCATCCCCTATCCCCCTTCATAAGGGCGCCTTTTCTTATACACTTCTTACATCCATCATCTCATTTTCCTCCTACTCGAGTCCGAGAGGGGTTTAAAAGATAACACCAACCAGGTGTGTGTCTTGCCATTATTTCATTATTTTTATCGCAAAGATTTGAATACTACACCTCCATCTTTCTAATCCACTTGTCATTTTTTTATCGTTGTTTTGCAAGGGTAGCCGAGGAAAGCCCTCTCCGTCGGCCGGCCGGAGGGAGAGGAAGAAGCAACCCGCCATCTCCCGCTCTTGAGGTAGGCGCGATCACTTTCTTATTTTGGGGTCTTTCGGCCCCTGGTGATCACATCTTATTTTCGAGGCCGCGGCGAGTCACTTCCCCAATGGCCGTTTAAATTTCCGTTCTTATACTCTCTTTATATTCTGTTATATTCTGCTCATATTCTCAAGGCCGCGGCGAGTCACTTCCCCAATGGCCGTTTAAATTCACGTTCTTATACGTTATATTCTTATCTGTTTATGTTCTCGAGGTCGCGGCGAGTCACTTCCCCAATGGCTGTTTAAATTCCCGCTCTTTGTATTCTCTTTATATTCTGTCATCTTATTATCTGCTCATATTCTCGAGGCCGCGGCGAGTCACTTCCCCAATGGCCGTTTCAATTCTTGTTATTTAATTTCTGCACCATTCCCGTCCCCCCGAGGCCGCGGCGAGTCACTTCCCGCTATGGCCGTTTAACCCCCATATCTTGCTATATCACACTTGTCCCGCTCGCCCCGCCGGAGCAATCTCCCGTGGTGGCCTCTTCTCTCTCTTCTCTTATTTCTGTGTTGCAGCAAACACCAAAAGAAAGAGCAGCCCGCGCGCTCCGCGTCTTCTCAGCTCTTCCCCGAACCGCGTGACGTCGCTCACAATAGGGATAAATTCCCAACACGGAGATGACGCTCCAAACACACACGCAGGACGACGCCTGCACACACGCAGGATGATGCCTGATGAAGTCTCCCACACGATCCGACGACCGGATCACAAACACACATACACACGCTACAACAAATGCAGCACAATGACACACACGACCGCATGCATGCGATCAAACACGATCGTATACACAAACGGTCACACACAAAAATATCTCTAATGTTCGAAAGATAAATACGAATGATCAAATCATGCTAAACCCAAACTATAGAACATGGAGCATATCAAGAACAATATAGAAGGCATGTAGAAATAATCTCCCTCGAACTCCAATAGCCGGATGAAGATATTCCTTAAACCACAAGTCGGAGAGAAATCGGATGAAGATGATTCTTGCATCCTCTTGATCCTCTCGTCGATCCGCTCCTTTTCTTCTTCTTCCACGAGCTCCAAATCCTCCTGGATGTAGATCAAATCTCCTCCACAATAGTCTCTCCTTCCTTTCTCCTTTCCTTCACCTGCAAGATAGAACACAATGAACACATTAGGGTTATTGACTTCTAAAATTCATAGCTCTCATATGCATACAAATAGGAGACATTAAAAGACTAGTATAGCCCTTCTAGAAACCTTCAAAATGACCCCCAATAGGTCTCCCACCAACCCAAGGGAAAATGGGAAAGAGTTAGGCACAAGTTGACTTGGTTTAGATAGGTTTTAGAACCATGTTTTTGGGTTTTCGTCGCTGTCAGTCGACCTACACGGGTGGGGCGGTCGACCGAAATTTTACAGTCAAAAATCTCCCATCACGGGGAATTTCGGTCGACTGGTGCCCTATGGGTAGTCGACCGCCAGCTGCAGTGAACTTCAGACTGACACATTTCAGCCCCAAACTTCATTGCAGCCGTTCCAACCTCTATGGCATCAAACTCCTTTGATCTTAGGGAATATATACTGAGTGTTTTGACCTGTAAAACCATATAAAAAGGATTAGAACTTTAGCTCAATAATCCATATGATAAATGTATGAAATACATACATGAAAGCCCATGAATTAGATGCATGTGAACTCTTTGAGCCACAAATATTCTAAGTTAAAGATCAAGAGATAAAAACTCAATCACCCCAAGCAAAATATACTCCATGAAACACACTCAAGGAATCTCAATAACAAGGAGGATAAAAACTCATTCACAAGTTAATCATCCACATCAAAAGATCAAGTTCATATGACAATGAATTTAAATACATGAATGATCATCGTGTAACCAACACTTCCATGATTGATGTGAGCATTGAAAAGTCACATTCGGCCATATGAATGTGAGAACACATATCAACCATATCCTACCAAGATTCACAAAGGCTCTTCCATTCGCATCCAAGGCCATAAAAATCACAATGAGAATATACATGAGCATATGTAAGTTGAATGATCATCATGAAGTCAAATATTCCAAGAAACACAGTGGGAGTCGACATAATGCAATGAGTGAGTTAACTCCCCTTTTCACTGAGAACTTCATTGATGTACTCCTTTGAGTTCCAAAACATGAACCATAGGTTTGATCCTGCAAATCAATATATATAGCATGAGTTCATTAAACACTAAGAATTCATGTGACTTTCAAATGTGAACCTTGAAGTCATCTGTTAACTCATCAACCAAGATGCATACATGTTACTCAATGAAACATACACATGCATACATGTTGCTCAATGATGCATTCAACCCAAGCACAAACGTTTTGTTATCATTAAAACCACAGGCATGCTCAATGAGGCATTTAGCCCAAGCACAATCGTTTTGTTATCATTAAAACTAAATATCAAACATCAACTAGAAGATGCAACAATCTCCTGCAACATTCGGTGAGATAGCTCCTTCTCTTCTCTACTCCATTCTGCCTTAAGTATGGTGATTACTATGTCACCTTCCTGTACGACCAGCCATAGATCATAGCCTACACCCTTGATGTAGTTCATCAATATCCTGATCTTCTAACAGGGATAGTTAAATTCATTGAAGAGTGGAGGCCGGCTGGTGGACTGTCCTTCCTACAGACCAAGGTTGTTGCAGTTCTCCATTTGGCTACTTCCTAGATCATGCTCCTAAGTGGTTAAACCTATAAATAAGGAGACCCACACTCTCTGATACCACTTGTTAGTAGCTGAACACATCTAGAGAGGGATGAATATGTGTGCCACATAAAATTAATTGCATATTAAAATCTAAACATTGAAATGCAGTGGAAATAAAAACGTAGAATCGCAAGCAAACCACAGGATATAGAGATTTTATACTGGCTTGGTCTGTCCTCCTTTACAAGCCTACGTCTAGTCCCTTTGCAACCCACAAAATATTTTACTAACACCTTTTCAACCAAGGTTACAAAAGCTAGTTTTCTAGGGCATATCCCCAGCTGATCTTACCAAGTCTTAGCGAATCTTACCACTGATTTATCTAGGAGCTAGAAACCCAATTGATCTTACAAGTTTCAGTGAACTTTACCACTGATTTTTTCAAGAACCAATAACCCAACTAATACACAGTATTAGCAACACAACTTTGCACATGCAGTACAGGATTTCCCTAAAGCAACAAATGCTCTATACATTTTCCATTTAGATAGATTTAAGGTTCCACGGTTGTGCTCTTTCATGAGTAGATTGTAGAAATTATAATGTAGAAAAAAAATAAGTAAACTGACAGACAGACAGAGAAGGGAGAATAGAAGGAATGTCGTAGAAGTGCAGATTCATCCTCTTCAATACTTCCCGAGATGAAAGATTTTTTGGATGATACTCTTAGTGCGTGAAGTCTCCCCTTGACTTGAATCCGCAGGAAGCTTGTGCTTAGGCATCGCTTGATTGTAGGGAGACACCTGAAGATTATTGCTTATTCAGTTCTCCAAAATTGATGTGTTCCTTCTTGAACCCTGGGTTATTTATAGGTCCAGACTTCATTGTATCTGTTAGATACATTCGCCTTCAACAGTCGGATCCCAGTCACAACATTCGACAGATCTAATTGGTGGTTAAGCTTCCACATGCTCTGTGTATGAGCACACGTCGTTCTCAAGGTAGTAGGTAGTTCATATTTTCTACTGTCAGAGATACATCTGTCTATCCTCTTTCTTCTTTTGTGCAAGCTATCTCTAGCTGCCATCGTTCTATATATTCTAAAATGATGCAAAATATATTTCTTCCATATAAGGACATGTGATAAAGTAAGCAAATTCAAATTGTATACGTCAGTGTGAGTAAATTATGTAAAACATAAATGTAAGTTTCACACCTAAAATATATCTCATAGTATTGAGTTTTGCAAAAGAAGATTGTAAAGTATTTTATATATCTTAGGGATGAAACAATATTCCTAACTGACACTGTGCATTTAATGCAGACACATTTGTTGATTTGCACATGTCAGACGGCGTATGTGATTCTGCCAAAAAAAGATTGTCAATATAGTTTTAAATAATATGTGTATAGTTTACATGCTGATATGGAGTTGAAGTGTTCTGATGCGGGAGGCCACCATAGGGGGTTGACCTTCTCCCATAGCTTCAAGTTGATGCCATGCTCCTTGGCCCACTCGTGCTGCTGATGTCGCACCTCGTGATTGGTGGTCTTGGCGGCCTCACCCCCTTCATGGTTACTCAAAAGGAGAAATAGAGAGAGAGAGAGAGAGAGAGTTGGGGGGTAAAGAATCTACTATTATGTTATAATAAAGGTATTGTTGTTGTTTGATCAACTAACGGGCATAATAAAATCTATGTACAATTTCTCTTTCTTATGAACGGAAGTTAATCAGAGAGACATTTTTTTGTAACATTGCAATAAAAATGATGATATGTGTATAAATATGGTTCCAGGAATGATGTTTTATAAATTTATTTATAAAGATGATTTATATGAAAAAAATCCCTAAAATTAATTGATGTGAAGGCTAACATGTCCGGCTTCGGGTGATCTATTTTTTCTTTTTATTACAAAACGAAGTGAGTGGGCCTGAAAAGTAACTCATTTGTCTTAAAATTGAACACAGAGGTCAAATAGGCTTGGATTTCCTGCTCAAATTTTACAGAAATCTGTTCACAGTTGTTACGTAGCATATGGTAATGGACTTGCTATCGGGTAAACAGATAGACTCAAATCCATAATTATTCAGTCCGAGTGTATTAACGGGTCTGGAGCCACTTTGATATCCCTAATGAGATTGGTCAATGGCCGTCTAATCCATGCGGTGATGTTTTTATCTCTAACTAGGTTATTATGAACCCTACAATCAGAGAGTTGGATTTATCGTACCTGCGCTGATATTAGGAACCCTACAATCATAGGTAGATCAGATTTTCTACTATCGGAGATACGTATGTCTATCCTCTTTTTTCTTTTGTGCAAGTTATCTCTGACTGCCATCGTTCTATATATTCCAAAATGATGCAAAAGATATTTCTCCCATATAGGGACATGAGATAAAGTAAGTGAGGAAGGTAAATCCAGTCTGGCCCACATTCGGCCAAGTAACGACTGGCCCATGCCAGAGAGCTCTCGCTAAGCGCGCCCAAGAAGCGACCGACATATGCGGCCTACCAAAGAGCGGCCCAATCCAACCCGATGTTGGATTCTACAGTAAGGGGAATCATAATTCTCGCCGGAGAACACTCCGACGACTGACCGTTGCCCCCACGACATCGGCCTTGACCCCATAATGGGCGAGCACTCCCCATGAGCGCCGTAAGACTCGCCCAGGGACCGACCGGTGCCGAGGCTATCGCGTCCCAACGGGAAACTCTGGCCAATGTAGTGGGGGAACGTTACTCTACTAAGCGGATCCTTCCCTCTCAAGGGATGAGTCCCCTCGCTCTAGGACAACCCATATAAAAGGGACATCGATGGAGGAGAAGAGGAGGGGGATACTTCTGCCATAAGAGATTCCTACTGAGAATAGAGCAACCAGACCTACTACAACGACAGAGAGGCTAACAGCTACGCCTAAAGAGAAAGCTCCTCCTGCACGGCCTTACCACCCAGTGAGCACTCTCCGAGTACCCACTGGGAGCGGTGAGCACGCGTGCAGAGGACCGACACGTCTCTCTACAAACTCTACTTCTCTCTCACTTTGCTCTTCTCTATTGCTGATTGATCCCTTGCTGACTTAAGCATCGGAGGGTTGTCCCCTGGGGTAACACCCGGTACTCCTTCTGATGCCTCTTTGGTTTCTTGGTTTTCCCAGGCCTCCACGGGCATGAGACGACTTCCCCAACAAATAAATAAAGAAGGTAGTACGTGGCCTAGGAACCATTTTTCTGCTGCTACACTTCTTGGCGCCGTCTGTGAGAAACAGAGCAAAAGGCTATGGCGCCCCATGGAAGCCTTCGTAACGCCAGCAATCGGGGGCGGGGCTCCCACTAGGGACCCAACTCTTACCGGGGATCGCAGGAAGCTTCTTCCGCTCACCCTCGACAAGAGGTCACCCCAGGTGACCAAGATGAGCTCCGCCAAGAGGTCCGGGCCTTGGCAGAATTCTGCCGAGAGCTTCAGGACCAGAGGGTGAGGCCCCAGAACGCCCCACCCGAAAAATGGGAGGGCGAAAGAGGCCAGACCAGAGAGAACCTACGGCAAGTACTGGAGACATCCCATGCCTCTGTCGTAAGGACCCGACGGTCATACAGTGTACCTGCACCAAAGGTACGTAGCCCACTCCATTCCAACCCAGATATGGACCACCAGCTCCAACGGTTCGTCGAGATAGAGGACAAGGTCCGATACCTGGATGACGTCCTCCTGGCCGCCAAGAATCGTGGCCTCACTGACGACGACCTAGACTTTCACGCTCCCTTCTCTAGGGAGATCATGGAAGCCCCCATCCCACCAAAGCTCCAGCTGCCGTCATTTGCCTCCTATGACGGCACCACCGACCCAACCAACTACCTGCATGGCTTCGAGTCCCACTTGGTGTTTCACCGGGCCTTGGATACCATAAAATGCTTGGCATTCGTCACGACCCTCCAGGAGAACACCCGAGCATGGTTCGAGTCCTTTCCGGTCGAGACGGTCTCCTCCTTCCAACAGCTCAAGAGGCTGTCCAAGGAACTTTGTGGGCTGCCGAAAGGTAGCCAAGTCTACTGTGACCCTGCTCGCTCTCAGGCAGGGGAAAGAAGAGACGATGTGGGACTTCGTATCCCGCTTCTATGTGGAGGCGCTCCACATTCCCCACCTTGATGTCGACATCGCCACCACGACACTCACCCAGGGGAAACAGGACCACATCCTCCGGCGCGCGCTCGGAGTCGAAGTCCCGACAACTCTTCCAGACCTCCTCGCGCTAGCCCAGAAGCACGCACACTGCGAGGAGAACACCGCGGCCTTACGCCGCACAGCCGGGACTGACCAGCCCGACCGAAAGAAAGACGCCGACCCACCACGAGAGGGTCGGAGTAAACGGGAGTGACGTGACGGGGACCGTCGCGACCGCTCCGAGAAGGACAGGGGTGGCTACCGCCACTATACGCCCCTGACGACCCCACCTGACCAGATATTGATGGAGATCTATGAGGAGCCATTCCTCAAGTGGCCCCGGCGGATGAAGTCGGATCCAAATTTGAGGAACAAGAAGAAGTACTGTCTGTCACTACCATCGAGACCATGGTCACGACACCACCAACTGCATCAACCCGAGAAATGCCATCGAGGACCTCATCCGCAGAGGACTCCTCGACAAGTTCCTTGCCAAAGCCATCGAGAGGCGACAGAAGACACCTCCCCCGATCGACAACTGGCCCAACAGAAAGGAGATCATGATGATCTCTGGGGGGGCCGCCACGGGGGGTGATAGCGCAAGTAGAAGGCAACAGTTTGCAACGGCCATCAACATGGCGGACCAAGGCAACGGCACCCCACGGGAGCCCTCCCCCTCGGGTCATCTAGGAGACCCCATTGTTTTCTCCGAGGATGACCAGGAAGGCATCACCACGCCCCATTCTGATGCTCTGGTGGTTTCGGCCACCATCAACCAATGTACTGTGCGTTGCATTCTGGTAGATAATGGAAGTGGACCTGATGTTATTGCATACGACTGTCTTATACTCATGGGTGTGGATATGTCACGACTCGTGCCATTGCACATGCTGCTGTACAGGTTCTCCGGCACGACTATCCACCCGGAAGGGCGTATCTCGCTCCTGATCACGTTCGGAACTGCGCCAAAAGAGGTAACCTTCCTCGCCGACTTTATCATGGTTCTGTTGAGTCTCCTTGAATGATTTTGATGATAAGAAAACTCAGAGTTAAGATTTTATCTCGATCCGTGTCAATGGAATCAAAACATGAGTCAAGGGAGTTTAAGTTTGAGTTTAAATATCATGTGGAAAGTTCTCAAGTTCGAATTGCATCAATGTTTTCAAACTGCAGTAACCAAGTCAAACAAACCCCAAAATGCATGAAGCAATCATTCACTTAAAGCCATTGTCACCTTGATCAAGTTCACTGGGCTAACAATTCAATTCTGCAGGACTGGGCCATTTCGGTCGACCAACACCCTAGGGCCGGTCAACCAGAATTTCCAGAGACGAAGAATTCCAAAATTTATAGGTTTCGGTCGACCAGTGGGCAGTGGCTGGTCGACCAAAATCTCCAGAGATGAAAAACTCCAAGATTTACAGGTTTCGGTCGACCGCCCCTATATTACCGGTCGACCGAAATCCCCGAGGTAGCCTTTTTTGACTTTCTGGTTCAAGCTCGAGAAGAGGGTGTTTTTCCCATTTGTTTAAGCCCATTGCTATCAGTCAAGGAGTGATTTATGGATCTGGTCTGGGGACTTGTCTCCTGTCCTTCCAAGATCTATAAAAGATCTCTTTGGGGTCCAAAACCAAAAGGCTCAAAAAAGAAGAACAAGGGGAGGCTATCAAGGAAGAGGGTGCTGGTACTGTTCACGTGAACAGTGATTCGTGAGGAACTCTTCATCCAGGAGCTGAAGCTTTCAAGTGTAAATCTGCATCCAAATCAAGTGGAGATCAAGCCAAGAGCAAGCTTCATTCCATACCATCTTCATCCACTAAGGGGGAGCCTGATTTATGTCTTCACTTCTTGTTTTTCTTTCTTCCATTCGTGTTTGGGTTGATTCATGTTTCCCTTATAATATTCAAGCACTTGTGTGTGTGGATCTAGACAGATCTGTGTGTGTGTGTGTGTGTGTGTGTGTGTGTTCTTCGTTGATTCATGTTTCCCTTGTAATATTCAAGCACTTGTGTGTGTGGATCTAGACAGATCCGTGTGTGTGTGTGTGTGTTCTTTGTTGTTCTTCACCGTTCTTGTGTGTCCGTGCTCTTGCACTTTTGTGGGAGTTCTATACTCTTCACATGTGTGTGTGTGTTTGGTGTTCATCTTGTAATTCCCTACAAGATAGTGTGTGAATCCTCACCGTGTGTGAGGGGTGGACGTATGTTGCCGTTGTTGCATCCGAACCACCTAAAAATCGTTGTCTTTTGAGTGGTTTGATCCATATCTTCTACCTCCATTCTCTCTAATTCTTTTGCATATTGTATTATCATTTAGTTCTGTATTAAATCTAGATTCATTAACCTTCTTACGGGAGATCTCTGGTATATCGAAAGGTAAATTCTGATCGACAAGGTTAGTCCTGTCAGGAAGAAAATACTTTGTGTGAGAGAATCCTCGGATTCCCGGACTCCGCCTAGTACCAAAGAACTGCTGTAGGGGTTAATTTATCCAGATTCTCTTTCATCATCATCATCATCATCATCAGAGCCTTATCCCAATTAATTGGGGTCGGCTACATGAATCCTGTTCCGTCAAAGATTTCTATCAAGTGCAATATTCGTATTTAAATCCAAGAAACTAATGTCCTTCCTAATAACATCGCACCATCTCATTTTAGGCCTTCCCCGAGCTCTTTTACTAGCATCCACTAAGATTTGGTCACATCTTTTAACCGGCGCTGAGTTAGGGTGACGACACACATGTCCAAACCACCTGAGTCTATTTTCTCTCATTTTACTATCAATTGGAGCTATCCCTAAGTCCTTACAGATACGCTCATTCCTAATCTTGTCTTTCTTAGTCTTGCCACACATCCATCTCAACATCCTCATCTCTGCTACACACATTTTGTGGATGTGTTCCTTTCGTACTGCCCAACACTCGGTACCATATAACAAAACAGGTCTCACAACCGTTCTATAAAACCTCCCTTTGAGTTTCACAGGCATACGACGATCACAAAGGACACCTGATGCACTTCTCCATCTTAACAAGCCTGCCTTAATCCTATGTGTAATGTCATCATAAATCTCCCCATTCTCTTATATGATAGACCATAAGTATCGAAAGCTACTACTCTTCTGAATGTTATGTCTATCAATTAGAAGCATGTCTTCCTGAACCACTCTCCCATTACTAAAATTACAGTGCATAAACTCTGACTTACTCCTACTAATTTTAAAACCTTTAGACTCCAAGGCAAGTCTCCAACGCTCTAACTTAGCATTTAGAGCATCAATACTCTCATCAATTAAAATAATATCATCTGTAAAAAGCATACACCAAGGGATATCCTCATGTAATTGTTTAGTTACTTCATCCATAACTAAGGTAAAGAGATACGGACTTAGTGCAGAACCTTGATGCAAACCTATAGAAACGAGAAATTCACCAGTCTCCCCAGTAATAGTTCGAACACTAGTAATAGCGCCGTCGTACATATCCTTAATCAAATCAACATATCCTTGAGAGATTCCTTTCTTTCTTAATGTCCACCAAATCAATTCTCTCGGTACTCGATCGTACGCCCTCTAAATCAAGAAAAACTATATACAAATATTTTCTCATCTCTCTATACTTCTCCATTAGCTACCGTAGTAAGAAAATAGCTTCTGTAGTAGATCTATTTGGCATAAAACCAAACTGATTTTCCGATACAGTAGTCATACATCGGAGGCGTTTTTCAATTACTCTTTCTCAAAGTTTTATAGTATGACTCATAAGCTTAATTCCACGATAATTGTTACAACTTTGAATATCTCCTTTGTTTTTATAGAAAGGAACTACAACACTTTTTCTCCAAACTTCTGGCATTCTCCGTTCCTTTAAAATTTTATTAAAAAATTTAGTTAGCCACTGAATACCAATATCTCCTAGACCTTTCCATACTTCCATAGGTAAGCCATCTAGTCCTAAGGCCTTACCCACTTTCATTTTTCTTAAAGCATCCTCCACTTCTGACATCTTAATACGCCTGAAATATTGATATTTATCAAATATTGTGGACTCTTGGGTACCTTCTAAAGATAAATCATTGACGAAATCTCCATTAAGTAACTTCTGAAAATAACTACGCCACCTCCCTTTAATCTCAAGATCCTTAGTTAAAACCCTTTGATCTTCACCGTTGCTTGATTGCTCTTTAGATGTGTTTTTATCTAGTATAAGTTCTGTAAATTTATTGATACCCAATTCACCCCCCCTCTTGGGTGCCATTTAATCACGTGACTTCAATTGGTATCAGAGCTAAGGCTCTTCCTTTCACAGATCTAACGATCTAGAGTAAGATCCGGTTAAATGACAAACAAGGGTATGATGCCCGAGGGTCACTCCATCAACCGTCCTCCCTTCTTTGACGGTTCAAACTACTCGTACTGGAAAAACAGAATGCATATCTTTATGAGGGCTCAAGAGTACGAAGTTTGGAGAGTTGTGGACAAGGGTCCTCACAAACTTGGGGATGATGAAGAAAAATGGACACCCGAGGAAATTAAGAAATGCACTGCTAATTTTAATGCCATGAATATTATGCAATGTGCGATACATCCTAATGAGTTCTCTCATGTTTCTATATGCAGCTTAGCCAAATAAATGTGGGACAAGCTGCGACTCATATACGAGGGAACTTCAGAGGTCAAGGAAACCAAGGCAAATCTCCTAGTCATAGACTATGAGCTGTTTAAGATGAAGCCTGAAGAAACCATCTCTGAGATGTTTGCAAGGCTAACAGAGATCACAAATGGTCTCAAAAGTCTCGGGAAGGAATACTTAAATTACGACCTTGTAAGGAAGGTTTTAAGGTCACTACCGTCGGCATGGCACACAAAGGCCACAGTAATTGAAGATTCAAAAAATTTGTCCACTCTCACCTTGGACGAACTCATAGGGTCACTCATGACCAGGGAGATAAATATGAAGAGGACAGCTGATGAAGACATCAAGAAGAAGAAGGTGATTGGACTGAGAGCTCATCACTCCGATGACGAATCTCAAGAAGGTGAATCAAGTGACGGAAGCAATGAAGAGGAAGAATTGGCGATGATAACTCGCCAAGTGAAGAGATTTCTGAGAAAGAAGAGAAATTTTCAGGGAAACTTCAGAAAGGGGCAAAGAAAGCCCACTCAAACCAAAGGCGAATCGAGCAAGCCAAGTAACATCTTATGCTACGAATGCAAGAAGCCTGGGCACATGAGAGGTGAGTGCCCAGATCTGAAAAAGAAGTTTAAGAAGGACAATTTCAAGAAATCTAAAGCCATGGTTGCCACGTGGAGCGACGAAGAGGATGAACCGTCGGACGAGGAGATCCAAGAGCTGGTGGAGAGCTTGTGTCTTATGGCACATGAAGATGAATCTTCGGAGGTAAATTCTGACCCTGATTTTATTTCCAATGAACAATGGGAATCATAATATGAAAAATTATAAACGAAATACAAGAAAATCAGATCTGAAAATAAAACTCTCAAAAAGAAACTTGATGACTTGTCACATGAAAATATCTTTGTCAAATTTGAGAAACTGGAACATGAATGGTTTGAGGCAACGAAAGAAAGAGAAAGTCTATTACAAACAATTTTAGAATGTGATAAAGCCAAAGAAGAATTATCTTGCAAAATATTTGAAATGGAGAAAGCATGTGAAAAAATGAAAACTGAAGAAAAAATTTTGAAATCCACAAACTTAGAACCCGAAGAGAAAATTGTGAGTTTAGATAAAGAAGTGGCTAAACTTCAGTCCACATTGTCAAGATTCGTAAAAGGTAAACAAAACCTAGATAACTTGTTGGGAGTTAAAGTCAACTTTCAAAAGGAAGGTCTTGGATACATCCCTCAAAATAAAAAATCTTTTGAGCATAAGATCACCACATCCTTTGTTCATGAAAAAGATAAAAACCATGCTTCATGTTCCAAGCCTGAACCAAAACATGTTCAACCCAAACCACGATAGTTTCAAAGAAAGTTTGCACCTGTTGACTGTTATCATTGTGGTAGATTTGGTCATGTTATTGCAAATTGCTGGTTCAGACAAAGTCCACCAAGAAATCATATTTTTTGGACCAAGAAAAGATATGCACAGAACTAGGCTAACTCCTACGGACCCAAACTAGCTTGGGTACCAAAAATAATTGCATGAGAATTTTCTTTCTTGCAGATATATCTTCAAGTCAGGGGGAGCAAATAGTACTTGGACATCGGTTGTTCAAGACATATGACAGGGGAAAAGAAGGTGTTCTCTACACTGTAAGACAAGGATGGAGGTTCAATTATCTTTGGAGGCCAAGACAAAGGTAAATTTGTTGGGATTGGCAACATTGGTAAGATTTCTAAAATTCTTATTAAAGATGTGTTTTGGTGAAAGGTCTAAATCACAATCTGTTAAGTATAAGTCAATTATGTGATAAGGGTTTTAAAATTATTTTTGATGAACCCACTACATTGTCTTGAACAAGAACACAAATGAGATT
The DNA here is from genome assembly GCA_022559845.1 of Amorphophallus konjac. NCBI lineage: Eukaryota > Viridiplantae > Streptophyta > Magnoliopsida > Alismatales > Araceae > Amorphophallus > Amorphophallus konjac. The sequence continues at coordinate 31,608,700 of CM040119.1, forward strand.
AAATTTCTTGTAAAAAAGAAATAACAATGTCTATACTGTTGATATTGATAATGTTTCATTTTTGCTTGGTAGCTAACAATCATGAAAATGCATGGTTATGGCACCGTAGATTAGGTCATGCTAGTTTTGGAGTAATCTCCAAATTGTCTAGACATGATTTGGTGAATGGATTGCCAAAATTAAAATTTGAAAGTGATAAAATCTGTGAAGCTTGCACAAAAGGCAAGCAAACACGAATTTCTTTCCAAAATAAAAATATTGTTTCTACCGCTAGGCCTTTGGAATTGCTGCACCTTGATCTCTTTGGTCCAACTAGGACCTCTAGCCTAGGAGGAAAATCCTATGGCTCCTATGGCTTTGTGATTGTTGATGACTATTCCAGATTTACATGGGTGCTCTTTTTAGCCAATAAAAATGATGCCGTGACGGAATTTCAAGTTTTTTGCAGGAAAGTTCAGAATGATAGAGGTTATCTTATCACTACCATTCAAAGTGATCACGGTGGAGAGTTTGAGAATCATGATTTCAGCAAGTTCTGTGAAGAGTAAGGATACACACACAATTTTTCATCACCAAGGACGCCTCAACAGAATGGAGTGGTTGAGAGGAAAAATAGAACACTGATAGACATGGCGCAGACCATGGTAAGTGAGAACTCCCTACCCAAATACTTTTGGGCTGAGACGGTAAGTACATCATGCTACATCATCAACAGGGCAATGGTAAGGCCCATCTTAAAGAAAACTCCATATGAGCTGTACAAGGGTAAGAAATCAAACATTTCTCACCTTAAACCCTTTGGATGCTCATGTTTCATTCTGAACAATGGTAAGACCAATCTAGGAAAGTTTGATGAGAAATGTGATAAAGGAATTTTTCTAGGTTATGCACTTAACTCTAGAGCCGACCGATTGTTCAATAAGAGGACTTTGGTCGTTGAAGAAAGTCCTCATGTGATTTTTGATGAATCTGAGTTAAAACTAACAAACTAATATGTTCAAATTATGGATGCAGATGAGGATTCCAAAAGTCTGAATGATGTCAAGGTCAAGAATGAGCCAACTGAAGGTGGAGCCAGCAAATTTGAAGAAGATGAGGATCCCTCAATTGAAACACTTCAAGAACAGCAAGTGCAACACTCGGATTTGTCAAGATCATATACTCTTCTGAAAGATCACCCCGCTGAAAACATCATAGGTAATCCTGAAGATGGGGTAAGAACTAGATCCTCTCTAAGGCAGGTAGAAGAGGAGGATTTGATTGCCTTAATTTCACAAGAGGAGCCTAAGGACATTCATGATGCCTTACAAAATGAATCCTGGATCCAGACTATGCATGAAGAGTTGCACCAGTTTGAAAGAAACGAAGTGTGGACTCTTGTGCCACGTCCTAGAAATCAACCCGTAATAGGAACCCGATGGGTTTTTAGAAACAAGCTGAATGATACGGGTGTGGTTGTCAGGAATACGGCCCGGCTTGTAGCCAAGGGGTATAGTCAGGAGATGGGGATTGATTTTGATGAGTCTCTTGCCCCGGTTGCTAGGCTAGAAGCAGTCCGGATTTTGTTGTCGTTTGCGTGCTCATTGAACTTCAAACTGTTTCAAATGGATGTTAAATCTGCCTTTCTTAACGGGTATATCAAAGACGATGTTTTTGTAGAACAACCTCCAGGCTTTGAAGATTCCAAGCACCCACGACATGTGTACAAGCTCCAGAAGGTGTTGTACGGGCTCAAGCAGGCACCAAGGGCATGGTATGAAAGACTTACTTCATTTCTGACTGAAAATGGTTTCAAAAGAGGTAAGGTTGATCAAACACTCTTCACAAAGAAATCAGGTAAAGATATATTGGTAGTTCAAGTGTATGTTGACGATATAATTTTTGGAGCTACTAACAATGCCTTATGTGATGAATTTGCAAGAATAATGCAAGGAGAGTTTGAAATGAGTCTAATGGGTGAACTAACCTTCTTTCTTGGATTGCAAGTAAAACAAACGTCCGAAGGCATCTTCATAAACCAAGCCAAGTATACAATGGAGCTGTTGAAGAAATACGGGATGGCAGAAGCAAAACCCATATCAACTCCGATGGCCACAACCACGAAGTTGGACAAAAATGAAAATGGTAAAACAGTAGATCCTACACTGTTTCGAGGTATGATCGGATCACTACTGTATTTGACAGCATGTCACCCTGATATTCAGTATAGTGTATGTCTATGTGCTCGCTTTCACATCTGATGGCTGTTAAACGGATTTTTTGGTACTTGATTTGCACACTAGACTTTGGCTTGTGGTTTCCGATCGGCAGTTCATTTGATTTGATTGCATATACCGATGCCGATTATGTTGGTTCCATTGTTGATCGGAAAAGTACTAGCGGGTACTGTCAGTTTCTTGGTGGTTGCCTAGTTTCATGGGCCTCCAAGAAACAACATTCAATAGCTCTCTCAACGGTCGAGGCTGAGTATGTAGCCGCCGGAAGTTGTGGAGCCCAAGTACTTTGGATCAACAATCAATTGCTTGATTTGGATATTGAAACAAAATGTGTTCCAATTTTGTGTGACAATACAAGTGCAATTAGTCTATCTAAAAATCATGTTCAACACTCTAGGACCAATCATATAGACATTCGGCACCATTTCTTGAGAGATCATGTAGACAAAGGGGTTTTTGAGCTGTATTTTATTGATACTCATAATCAGCTGGCCAATATCTTCACCAAGCACTTAAACCAGGAGCAATTCAACAAGATTAGAAGGGAACTTGGCATGTGCAAGGGTGAGGGCATACACATTTAGGTCTGCATTAGGATGAGTGTTGCAGCAGCATAAAGGGTAGATAGTGTGCATGCATCACCATGTTGTGTGTTTTTGCTCTTATCTGTGTGATATCATCCTACATGTGTGTTTATATATTTTTATCTATATACCCCTCCTTGAAAAATTCTAAAACCCAATACTCCTTGACAAATAATTGTGGACAAATGACCTAGGGACACTAGGTAGTAACTGAGGGGGAGCCTTATGGAAAACCTCGCTCGTTGATTCATCTGAAGTCATTTGCTGAAATTCTCCCCAAAGAAGCAAAAAAAGAAAAAAAGAAAAAATAAGGAAAAAGAAAATATACAAAAAAAAGGAGAAATAAAAGGGGATGAATACCTACCAGTGGAGGGAGCTCATATAAGGCAGGAGATATGGAGGCTTTTAGTTTAAAAAAAAAATTCAAAATAGGGGTTTTTGGGCCAATCGACCATTCCGATCGACCGGCCTACCCAGTGCGATCGACCAAAAACGGCGACCGGTCCAACCGGGACCCGACCGCCCCCCTACTTAAGGGGTTCTCTCCCCTTCTTCTGTTATTCTATTCCACTCATTCTCTCTCCCATACAATCCCCAAACCCTAGAACACAAACCTTCCATTCCACAAGCCTTAAAATTTCACCATACTTCCGCCCAATCTCCGTCGGATTCATCACCATTCCGGGACGCGATCCTCGCGGATGCTCGTCCTGCCACCAAGCCACCTTCTCGATTCCAGAGCGTGGGGAACGATCTTCTAGGGCTCCAGGAGTGCTCCTTAGTCCATCTTAATATCAAGGGTAGAGTCTCTCCTCTTCGAAGGACTTCACAGTCGGTTTCCTAGTCTAAGATGCCGCCTAGATGGAGTTCTCGGCGTTCCACTCAAGGGGAAGCTAGCAGTCAGAGACGGGAGGCCCCAGCTCATCCACAGCGGGCACCGACACCTCGTCATGCACCCCGTCTACCTCCACGGCCCATCATCAACCCTCGCCTGGTTGATTTTCAGGAGGTGACTGAGATATTGCCAGATTTGTTTGCACTTTTTGCGGTTCAAGACGGGTGGAATGATTTTGTCTCCAGATACACTTGGTATTATCCAAACCTAGTCCATCAATTCTATGGGAATCTCGTTGAGAGAAATGGAGAATTATTCACAGTTGTTCAGGATATTGAGATACATATTGCACTCGACCTTTTTTGGTGTGCCTTAGGAGTTGCAACCTAGGGTGCCGATATGACTTTTGGGCATGGTGAAGTGGAGGATACATTCCTTGCTATGACAGGTTGTGATTATGTTCGGGGTGTGAGTGATCTCATTCCGTTAAATGCCAATCACTTTCCGCCACTCCAGCGTGTTCTACACCACATATTCACTACCTTGATTTATCCAAAAGGTGGAAGTAGAAATGAAGTGACAACGGTTCATCGGTTCCTCTTTTACCATGTCATGAATGGGAACTCTGTGAATATGGGTCGGCTCATGACTACTTTGATTGACTCATGCCGCACCAACTTGGGGCGATCTTTACCTTATGCATCACAGTTGACATGAGTGTTTATCTATGTGGGGTAGATTTGGCTGAAGAAAGATCACTTCTAGTTCGCCAAGATGATATCTACAATGAACACAAGATTTTCTTCAATCTTGGATATTACTGGGGTGAAGATGGTGAGCTTACCAGGGATATTCCCACCTATGCAGAACTATTTACAAATGAGGAAGAACCACCACAACAGCAGGATCATGGGGATGCACCCCCTCCCGTTCAGGCGGAGGATCAACCTCCCCCACCTTCACCACACCATATGGATCAAGAGATGCCACCTCCTCCACAGTTTGTTCACGGGGAGTCCTCTACTCAGGTTGCTGGTCATCCTACTTGGGGGGACTATGAGGCTCTTGATAGACGTGTCTTAGGCGTGGAAACCTGGATCTACTCATCCCTTGATCGGCTGGACACCTTCATGGACACTATGACTGGACGAATGGAATCTTTCACCCATGCTCTGGATGACCTTTCTACCCACATGGCCACTCTCTATGCCAGCCACGAAGATAACCGCGAAGCCTTCCGGATGAACAATCGTGCACTTCTTAGCATCCGTAGGCAGCTTCTTTATCATGATGAGATTCTACATGGAATTGAGGACCATCTTCCTCCTGCTCCTGCTGCTCCTGCTGCCGGCTCCGGCGATGCTGACGGTGCTTCTAGTGATGATGCTCGCGAGGGGAATCCGGATCACCCCGCTCCTTAGCTATCATTGTGTTTCTGTCGGGTCATTTCTGTCCACAAGTCCTGTAACCCACTCCCCATTTTGCCGATGACAAAGGGGGAGAAGTAGTTATGTCATGTCTTATATATATATTATGCATTTTGTTTGTTTGCTTGCATGCTTGAGTCTTTGTGAGTCATGTTGCTCTTGTTAGCTTGCATCTCGTGCCTTGCATTTTGTTAGTCATGTTGGAAAATCCTTGTAGTGTGTCAATCCTTGTATTAGATCCCTGAACTGAAATGAAATGTTGTAATGCACTTGGTTTTGGCTACATACTGGATCTACTTGTTTTACTTCATATCAACATCTGAGCATATATAAATGATTCAAATGCATTGTTTCTTGGTTGACTAGTCCATGCTCCTTTCTACTCGTGTTTTGTCATCATCAAAAAGGGAGAGATTGTTGAGTCTCCTTGAATGATTTTGATGATAACAAAATTCAGAGTTAAGGTTTTATCTCTGTCCGTGTCAATGGAATCAAAACACGAGTCAAGGGAGTTTAAGTTTGAGTTTAAATATACTGTGGAAAGTTCTCAAGTTTGAATTGCATCAATATTTTCAAACTACAGTAACCAAGTCAAACAAACCCCAAAATGCATGAAGCAATCATTCACTTAAAGCCATTGTCACCTTGATCAAGTTCACTGGGCTAACAATTCAATTCTGCAAGATTGGGCCATTTCGGTCGACCAACACCCTAGGGCCGGTCGACCAGAATTTCCAGAGACGAAGAATTCTAAAATTTTCAGGTTTCGGTCGACCAGTGGGCAGTGGCCGGTCGACCAGAATCTCCAGAGATGAAAAACTCCAAGATTTACATGTTTCGGTCGACCGCCCCTATATTACCGGTCGACCGAAATCCCCGAGACAGCCCTTTTTGACTTTCTGGTTCAAGCTCGAGAAGACGGTGTTTTTCCCATTTGTTTAAGTCCATTGCTCTCAGTCAAGGAGTGATTTGTGGATCTGGTCTGGGGACTTGTCTCCTGTCCTTCCAAGATCTATAAAAGATCTCTTTGGGGTCCAAAACCAAAAGGCTCAAAAAAGAAGAACAAGGGGAGGCTATCAAGGAAGAGGGTGCTGGTACTGTTTACGTGAACAGTGATTCGTGAGGAACTATTCATCCAGGAGCTGAAGCTTTCAAGTGCAAATCTGCATCCAAATCAAGTGGAGATCAAGCCAAGAGCAAGCTTCATTCCATACCATCTTCATCCACTAAGGGAGAGCCTGATTTGTGTCTTCACTTCTTGTTTTTCTTTCTTCCATTCGTGTTTGGGTTGATTCATGTTTCCCTTGTAATATTCAAGCACTGTGTGTGTGTGTGTGTGTGTGTGTGTGTGTGTGTGTGTGTGTGTGTGTGTGTGTGTGTGTGTGTGTGTGTGTGTTCTTCGTTGTTCTTCACCGTTCTTGTGTGTCCGTGCTCTTGCACTTTTGTGGGAGTTCTATACTCTTCACGTGTGTGTGTGTTTGGTGTTCATCTTGTAATTCCCTACAAGATAGTGTGTGAATCCTCACCATATGTGAGGGGGGGACGTAGGTTGCCGTTGTTGCATCCGAACCACCTAAAAATCGCTATCTTTTGAGTGGTTTGATCCATATCTTCTACCTCCATTCTCTATAGTTCTTTTGCATATTGTATTATCATTTAGTTCTGTATTCAGATCTAGATTCATTAACCTTCTTACGAGAGTTCTGGCAGCAATTGCATTTGGAGCATATAGGTATACCACTAGCTTTAACATTCTGATCAGTGGGCAGGCAGTTGAAGAATACTTTCCATATATGCAGTGAGATTTTGGTTGGAATCCAAGGGGACCAAATGCGTTTCCAGTTGGTATGCACCTCCATAATCTGAGAGTGTTGAGGTTGCATCAGTTTTTTATAAATGGAGGAGACAGAATAGCTCCCATTCCCTGAAAGTGACCAGATGAAGTGATCAGAGTGATGAGTTAAAAGGGATGGAGATAAAGTTCTCCTAATCTCAGCTGGAAGGTGAAGTTCCAATGCAGTAGTGTCCTCCGGCCTTGGAGTCATAATGATGTCTTGAACAGTAGCATTAGTGTTGATGGTGCTATCAGTGCATATATAAGAAGCAAGAGTTCTGTTTCCCAACCATGTATCTAGCCAGAAATTGGTTTGAGCCCCATCACCCAGTATGACCCTCTGGTGCTCCAAGATGAGTGTTTTTGCTTTATTCCGGCTGTTCCTGTTGATTCCCTTCATGTTTTTGAAATTGACCTCAGAGAGATGTGTATTGAAAAAGACTGCCCAAAGAGATTGAGAATGGAGTCCATTCCATAGCATTTTGACCCTAAGAGCAAGATCCATTTGTTTTAGGGACATAATCCCAAGGCCTCCCTGCTCCATAGGTTTGCAAATAGAATTCCAAGATTTCCAGTGTTTTCGGTTGCCATAATTAGAGGAGCCCCAGAAAAAATTGGCAAAATATCTGTCCATCATTTGATGTATGCCTGCATGCAGAGGAGTGGAAGCCAGTATATAAATTGGAATGGATGATAGGACATGTTTGATCAATATTAACCGAGCACTCTGTGAGAGTAATCTAGCTTGCCATCCTTCTATACGCTTCTGAATGGTGGTAATGATGCCAGCAAAGAAAACCTTCTTGGATCTGCCCAAAACCAGTGGGTATCCCAAGTACTTTTGTGGAAATGATTATCTTGAGAACCCTGTTATATTTTCTAGTCTTCGGATGAGGCTGGGACTGCAGTTTGAGTGCAATAGAAAACCACTCTTGCTAGAATTTATCAGTTGCCCTGATGCTTCCTCATAAGTTTGTAAGGTGTGCATGAGTTGATGGAGGGAAGTGACACTGGCATTGGCAAAAATTAGTGTATCATCAGCAAATAAAAGGTGGGAGATGGATGGGCACCTCCGGGGGCAAGAATACCAATGTCACGCCCAGAGCCCTTTATTTACAGCGGAAGACTCGCTCGGGGAGCGCGAACAGCCGGCATGGTAAGCCTCTTGCAAGCAAGAACATTCAGAGCGCGAGACAATCACACATATAGAGGTAATTGCACAAGATATATTCAAAACTCAACTTTATTTCATAATCAATCAATATTCAAAAATACATAATTTGACTTTTCCACTAATTGACTCAAGAAATAAGAAAAATTACATTGACTCCATCTAAACACTTGAAACTGCCTAAGTCTTCTCTCTTATCAGGACAACTCTTAATCACTCTCGGACCCGCTGCTCGAATCACCCGAATCCGAATGCGAAGTATATTCATCTCCTGAAAATCATTGAACAATAGGTCATGAGCACACTTACCCAGTAGGTATCTTCGCATCAACATGAAGGCACTATTTAAGTAATTATCATTTTTGCTCTAAAGAAATAAGGTAAAATCATGCGAATGTGAATCAATCACGCGATCAAATCAATAGAATCAAGATGACCATGTAAGATAGAATGATCGAGAATGAACTAGCAAGAGTATAACAAGAACATGATATTGGCCTTCCATGAACAAGAATGTAACGAGATTGTACTAGCAAGCCACAAATTCCTCACTTTAGCATCTTTACACTCAAGAGCAAGTGCTTCGTGAATTTCTATGGAGTATCAAGCAAGAATGTCATGTTGTGCCGTGGATCTTCACTTATTTATAGAAATAGTACTCCCAGCGCAATGCGACGTCAGTATCATCATACCCCATGGTTTATAAAATAGTATGTTTCCGACAATCAGCCGAGGGGACTAGCATAGAGCCCTTGAACACAATCAGTGCTCGATCGCATCTTCAGTTATAAATTAAGCTACTTCCACGCAGTATAACAGTAACGTATGGTCAAGAATATAGCACTTCCAACAATTCCATGATAACTAAAATCAATGAATGAATGCTTCAACATAAGAATGTAGGAGTCAAGAAATAGACTTTAAACAATGTCATGCTTAGAGAAATAAGTCGACAGCATAACAGTATTTTCCTTAACTTCCATTTCATTTAGATCAATTTAAGCAATATGGCAAGTTCTAGATCATCACGGTTTGACTAGAATCATTGGAATATCAACCCTTGGTCAATCCTTGGGTTAACATATACTAGCTAGGTAACAGTCAGAGTCTGGGCCGTTACATTATGTAACGCGTCCACGCTGGGCCGTTACAATGACCAGAGTCCAGAAGATAAAGATGGACTCAGAGGAATGCGACGGTCTGGAACCGGGCCGTTACTTGGGCCTGGCGGTCTAGTCCAGGGCCGTTATTTGTCAAGAACCAAAACCCGATAGTGTGATCTAGTTAATGGGCTTTTATTGGTACAACCAACTCGGCGTCCTAGTGGGAATCCCAGGCTCGCGGAGAATTACGGAGGCCTTGAAACAATGAATTCCTAGTCCATTGGAAGGAATATCCAATAGAGAGGTCCTCATGTCCAAGATAGTTTCCTATAGTGCAAAGTGTAAACTAATGACATCGTACCGGAGTAAGTGCCATGTACTTATAGAATATGACTCTATTGACAGAGAGAGATGTAGAATCCATGTGAAATCGTGATGAAAAGCTCCGTCAATATAATGTTAAAAAGTCGTGCTTTATAATACAAAACTATATATTTAAGCTTCATGAAACTAGCATAAGTCAAAATAAAAGTGGATACCAACATGCAATACCTACTATGAATAATCTGAAAATCATGAAATCAGGTGGTTACTTAGATATCTAGGTATAACATAGGTAATAGTGGCATGATATATTCTGCCTAGGGTCTGCCAGTAAATAACGGTCTTGTGAGGGGGCGTTACAGGGAAAGTGACGGTCTGTGGAGGAGCTGTTACATGACAGCAACGCGTTAGTCCTGGCGCGTTATTATCAATAGCGAAAACCCCAATACACAGAGTGAGTAACGGTCTGTCTGTGGCCGTTATTTGATAATGACAGTCTTAGATCAGTGCGTTACATCCTCTGCTGCAGACAACTAACATGGAGCCTAAGAAATCAATCTCACATCAGGTCTGAAAATCAACATATTCCAGGCATGATGATGAAGTATGGCTATCTATATGCATAGGGTTCAGTGAATTAAATGAACATCCTTCCTTTAACTTCTTCATTTGGCTAATGAAGGGCATGTAATGCATATAGCTAATAAAACATGAAATCAATTATCTAGCATGCTTGAAATCAAACCATACCAGAGGCTATCAGTCCTATTAGTATGTTTTTGCCGTTCATGAGATAACCTACCTCTTACTTAGGTTGAAGTTTCTGAATTTGGTTGAGAACCCAGCCCTAGATCTTCTCCTTCCTTTGTGACTTTTTCAGCTACTCCCTTGGGCTCTAACTCCATGCTCTCTTGACCTAGAGATGTGAAATTCGGAGGGGAGTTAGTCTAAAGTATAATGAACAAATACTTCAAATCAACTTACCCGAAATAATAACTCATTACCTTGCTTCTTTACGTCCAAAAAGTAAGGGTCGCACAGTTCAAAACTATGCCCTATTTATAGAGTTTAGGTTAGGGTTTTGAAGATTAGATCGATTTTAGAGTCCTTATTCCACTAAATCCTTATCCCTAAGAGTCCTTAGAGTTATTATGAGTCCTCTCAATCGATCCACAGTGGATAGGATTATCAGATTTTCAATCCTTGTATGAGTTCCTTTACTCACGGAATCTGCAGGCAAGTGACGGTCCAATGCCTATGCGTCACTTTCTTGTGGCGGTCTTACGATAGACCGTTACAGTCATCGTAGCTTAGAGTTTCAATTTATGAAAACTCTTTTGTTAATTATCTAAATCATTATCTTGTATTATTAGTATTTATCCTTAATATCCGTGGATAGACTTAATTACCTCCTAGAATATGGGCCAAACTTTAATGGGCCAGGGCTAAAACCTTTTAGACTTTAATTAGGTGGTTTGGGTTACTTGTCCCCTTATTTGGGTCCTTCTAATAACTTATCACTTAATTAACCCTTTATAAATTTCTTTTAGCCCTTTTATTAATTCTAGAAAATTATTAAATAATCTAGAATATACTTATATAAATTTTGGGGCTTTACACCCTCCCCCACTTAGAAAGAATTTGGTCCCCAAATTTCATACATGGATTTGGAGAGAGTGTACTTACGGTTGAATAATTCTGGAAATCTTTTCTTCATAGCTGATTCGGTTTCCCATGTTGCCTCATAAGGCCACGCCTTCTTCCATTGAATTTTAACCATTGGAATGACCTTATTTCTGAGTTGACGCTCTTCCCGTTCCAGAATCCTTATTGGTGTTTGTTGATAAGTTAAATCCTTCTGAATCTCCAGATTGTCATAAGTAATAATATGATCTGGATCATATACGTACTTCTTTAACATAGAGACGTGAAATACGTCGTGAACTCCCGCTAACTGTGGCGGCAAGGCCAATCTATAAGCCACTTCACCGACCCTTTCAAGAATTTCGAATGGGCCAATAAATCTTGGAGTTAATTTTCCCTTAATGCCAAATCTTCGAATACCACGACCCGGAGAAACCTTTAGATAGACATGTTCTCCTACTTGAAATTCCAAGTCGCGCCTTCGATTGTCAGCATAAGATTTCTGCCTGTCTTGTGCCATCTTCATTCTTTCTCGAATGAGTTTAACCTTTTCTGTAGAATCTCTGATAAGATCGGGGCCTAGATATTGCCTTTCCCCTATTTCACTCCAACATATCGGTGATCGACAACTCTTCCCATATAGAGCTTCAAAAGGTGCCATTCGTATACTTGCTTGGTAACTATTGTTATATGCAAATTCTACAAGAGGCAAGTGATCGTGCCAACTTCCACCAAAGTCAATGACACAAGCCCTGAGCATATCTTCTACCACTTGGTTTGTTCGTTCTGTTTGACCATCAGTTTGTGGATGAAAGGCTGTGCTAAAATTCAACCTAGTCCCAAGTGAATGTTGTAAACCTTTCCAGAATTGTGATGTGAATCTAGGATCTCTATCTGATATGATGGTGACAGGGACCCCATGTAACTTGACAATTTCCTTCATGTATAGGGCTGCTAGAATATCAACAGACCATCGACTCTTTATTGGTATGAGATATGCAGACTTAGTCAATCGGTCTATGATTACCCATATGCCGTCATGTCCACCTCTTGTCTTAGGTAACCCCATGATGAAATCCATTCTTATACTTTCCCATTTTCATTCGGGAATATTTAAGGGATGTAATTTACCTGCAGGTCTGAAATGTTCTGCCTTAACTTGTTGGCAAGTAAGACAACGAGATATGAAATCCGCTATTTCTCTCTTCATATTGGGCCACCAGAAGTTTCTTTTGAGATCTTGATACATCTTGGTACCTCCTGGATGGATGGTGTACTTTGTTTTATGTGCTTCTTCTAAGATCAATTTCTTTGTATCCTCATGATCAGGTATACACATTCGGCCCTTGAATAATAATCTTCCATCTTCAGAAATAGAAAAATCTGGTCTTTGTTCAATATTGGCCTTAATTTCCAGTAAAATTGGGTCATCCTCTTGTAACTTGGCCAGATCCTCAATCAATATAGGTTGAGCTCGGATATTTGCTATGAAGCAATCTCCTTCCTTAATGTCAACATCTACATTCAATTGAGCAAATTGAGGAATAAGGTTAGTCATACTAATCATGAGACTCGATAACATACCCATTGGTTTCCTGCTGAGTGCATCTGCTACAACATTTGCCTTCCCAGGGTGATATTGAATCGCGAAATCAAAATCTTTGAGATATTCCAACCATCTCCTTTGCCTCATATTAAGCTCTTTTTGAGAAAATAGATATTTCAAGCTCTTGTGGTCTGAATAGATAGTGAACTTTTCACCATAAAGATAATGACGCCAAATTTTCAAGGCGAAAATAACTGCTGCCAATTCTAAATCATGTACTAGATAATTTTCTTCGTGGCGTTTCAGTTGTCTTGATGAATAGCAAATCACCTTTCCATCTTGCATAAGAACACACCCTAAGCCAATTCCCGATGCATCTGTGTATACTTCAAATTTAACACCCTCAATTGGTAGTGACAAAACGGGGGCTGTAGTAAGATGTTCCTTAAGAACTTGAAAACTCTTTTCACAGTCCTTCGACCAGACAAAAGGATTTTCTTTCCTTGTAAGCCTAGTTAAAGGAACCGCGATCTTTGAGAAGTCCTTTATGAATCTTCTATAATAACCAGCTAGACCCAAAAAACTTCTGACTTCTGATACAGTCGTTGGTCGACTCCAACCTCTGACAGCTTCTACCTTAGAAGGATCCACAGCAATGTCTTCCTTTGAAATAATGTGGCCAAGGAATGAGACTTCCTTGAGCCAGAATTCACACTTATTGAGTTTGGCGTATAGCTTGTGTTCTCTAAGGGTTTGCAAAACTATCCTTAGATGTTCTTCATGTTCTTCTTTCATCTTGGAATATATCAAGATGTCATCGATGAAGACGACGATGAATTGGTCTAAATATGGCTGGAAAACATTGTTCATCAGTTGCATGAATGCTGCTGGGGCGTTGGTTAACCCAAATGGCATCACCACAAACTCGTAGTGGCCATAACGACTTCGAAAGCCGATTTATAGATGTCTTCTTCTTTAATTCTAAGCTGATGATAACCAGACCTAAGATCAATTTTAGAGAAATATTCTGCTCCCGAAAGTTGATCGAAGAGCTCATCAATACGCGGCAATGGATATTTATTCTTGATCGTAAGTTGATTCAATCGCCGGTAATCAATACATAACCTGAGTGAACCATCCTTCTTCTTGACAAATAGAACATGCGCACCCCAAGGGGATGTGCTAGGTCTGATAAAGCCCTTGTCTAGAAGTTCCTGTAGTTGCTTCTTCAATTCCTTAAGTTCTGTGGGGGACATCCTGTAAGGGGCTATAGAAACAGGTGCCGCTCCTGGAATGAGTTCAATGGTAAAGTTTACTTCCCTTTCGGGGGGTAAACTAGGTAGTTCGGGTGGGAACATATCAGAGAATTCATTGACAATAGGAATGTCTGCTAAGACAATTTCCTTAGATTCTGTGACAATGACCGAGGCAAGAAAAACTTCGCATCCTTGCGAGATGAGTTTGCAAGCATGAAGAGAGGATATTATGGTAGGATGCTTCTTGTATTTGATGCCAAGAAAAGAAAATCGTGGAAGTCCAGGCTTGCGAAAGGATATAATCCTATTTCGGCAATTGATATAAGCGTCATGATCAACGAGCCAATCAACCCCTAGAATGACATCATAACCCTTCATGTCAAGGCATACTAAGTTTGCAGGGAGATTGTGACCTTCTACCACTACTTCACAATCAGGATAATGGTTGGTAAGCTTAGTTCCAGATCCTAAAGGTGTTGTAATAGCGAGATCTGATGGTAGGGGAACTGATGTAGTTGGTAAGGTTTTTGCAAAGGTGGTGGAGATAAAAGAATGAGAAGCACCAGTATCAAATAGCACGAATGCAGGACGAGAACAAATTTGAAGAGTACCTTCCATGAGCCCATCATTTTGATCCCTGGGCGCTTCTTCTTCATCTATAACTGCATTGAGGCGAGCCTGCCTCCTGCGTCCTCCATCATTTGATTGTTCTTTAAAGAGAGGGCAATTCGGTACACGATGCTCCCTACTTCCGCAACGTAAACAAGCTCCTAGGCGCTTCCAGCATTCCTCAGCCGAATGGCCGAATTTCTCACAATATGTGCATGCCGAGGCAACTTGTTCTTCCTTGATCTTTTTATTACTCTTTTGGGAACTGCTACCATTCCCGTTCCTCGATCTTTTCTTGATATCACGGCTTTTGTAAGGTTCTGCGATACTAAACTTCTCTTTCTTGAAATGCCGATCAGATTGTCGGCCCGATCCTTCACCCTTTCCCTTCAATCTTTCGACTTTTTCTAAGGTCCTTTCACATAAATAGGCCCGCTGGACCATCTCCGCATAAGTGCGGATATTTTGAGTTCCCAGTTGTTGTATGAAGCCGGGACGTAACCCGTCCATAAATCGATTTGCCTTTAATAATTCAGTGCTAATAAGATGTGTTGCATATGGTGCTAGCCTTGAAAACTGCAACTCATATTCTGCTACGGACATCATCCCCTGATGAAGGGAGGCGAATTCCATGGCCTTCCTTTCTTTACATGCTCCGAGAAATATCTAGCACGGAACAGTGTAAGAAAACCATTCCAAGTGTGTGGTGCATCAGCCGGAGGTGCTGGAACTGTTTTCCACCAAGTACGAGCATCCTTGTTTAATTGGAATATCGCTAAACGAACCTTCTCCTGATCCGTACATTGAAAAACATCAAAGATTCTGTTCATCTCATCTATCCAATTTTCTGCTTCATCTGGATTTGAGGATCCATAGAAACGCGGAGGGTTTAGACTCCGAAAATTCCGATGCAGGTCTCCAGCCCTTGCCCCCGCACCGCCCTGTGCTATGGTCTGCAGTGCCTGGGTGAGGCCGGCAACAGTTTGTTGCATACCGTCCCAATCTACACGATGAGCCATGTGTGAAATATGGTACCTGAGAGAAAATAACCACTTGTTATTTCTCATGAAAATTTCAAAGTAAGTATTATATATTAAAGCTAGTTAGTTTATCTTAAATCTGGCTCTACCCAATCCTCACATGGGTATGAATTTTCTCTCACTTAGTTCATAGGTATGGTTCCTTAAACCTTAGACTTATCCTATGACATGACTCTTTTCCTTAAGTCCGGAGACTTAGGCTCTGATACCAACTTAACTGTCACGCCCCGAGTCCTTTATTTACAGCGGAAGACTCGCTCGGGGAGCGCGAACAGCCGGCATGGTAAGCCTCTTGCAAGCAAGAACATTCAGAGCGCGAGACAATCACACATATAGAGGTAATTGCACAAGATATATTCAAAACTCAACTTTATTTCATAATCAATCAATATTCAAAAATACATAATTTGACTTTTCCACTAATTGACTCAAGAAATAAGAAAAATTACATTGACTCCATCTAAACACTTGAAACTGCCTAAGTCTTCTCTCTTATCAGGACAACTCTTAATCACTCTCGGACCCGCTGCTCGAATCACTCGAATCCGAATGCGAAGTATATTCATCTCCTGAAAATCATTGAACAATAGGTCATGAGCACACTTGCCTAGTAGGTATCTTCGCATCAACATGAAGGCACTATTTAAGTAATTATCATTTTTGCTCTAAAGAAATAAGGTAAAATCATGCGAATGTGAATCAATCACGTGATCAAATCAATAGAATCAAGATGACCATGTAAGATAGAATGATCGAGAATGAACTAGCAAGAGTATAACAAGAACATGATATTGGCCTTCCATGAACAAGAATGTAACGAGATTGTACTAGCAAGCCACAAATTCCTCACTTTAGCATCTTTACACTCAAGAGCAAGTGCTTCGTGAATTTCTGTGGAGTATCAAGCAAGAATGTCATGCTGTGCCGTGGATCTTCACTTATTTATAGAAATAGTACTCCCAGCGCAATGCGACGCCAGTAGCATCATACCCCATGGTTTATAAAATAGTATGTTTCCGGCAATCAGCCGAGGGGACTAGCATAGAGCCCTTGAACACAATCAGTGCTCGATCGCATCTTCAGTTATAAATTAAGCTACTTCCACGCAGTATAACAGTAACGTATGGTCAAGAATATAGCACTTCCTACAATTCCATGATAACTAAAATCAATGAATGAATGCTTCAACATAAGAATGTAGGAGTCAAGAAATAGACTTTTAACAATGTCATGCTTAGAGAAATAAGTCGACAGCATAACGGTATTTTCCTTAACTTCCATTTCATTTAGATCAATTTAAGCAATATGGCAAGTTCTAGATCATCACGGTTTGTCTAGAATCATTGGAATATCAACCCTTGGTCAATCCTTGGGTTAACATATACTAGCTAGGTAACGGTCAGAGTCTGGGCCGTTACATTATGTAACGCGTCCACGCTGGGCCGTTACAATGACCAGAGTCCAGAAGATAAAGATGGACTCAGAGGAATGCGACGGTCTGGAACCGGGCCGTTACTTGGGCCTGGCGGTCCAGTCCAGGGCCGTTATTTGTCAAGAACCAAAACCCGATAGTGTGATCTAGTTAATGGGCTTTTATTGGTACAACCAACTCGGCGTCCTAGTGGAATCCCAGGCTCGCGGAGAATTACGGAGGCCTTGAAACAATGATTTCCTAGTCCATTGGAAGGAATATCCAATAGAGAGGTCCTCATGTCCAAGATAGTTTCCTATAGTGCAAAGTGTAAACTAATGACATCGTACCGGAGTAAGTGCCATGTACTTATAGAATATGACTCTATTGACAGAGAGAGATGTAGAATCCATGTGAAATCGTGATGAAAAGCTCCGTCAATATAATGTTAAAAAGTCGTGCTTTATAATACAAAACTATATATTTAAGCTTCATGAAACTAGCATAAGTCAAAATAAAAGTGGGATACCAACATGCAATACCTACTATGAATAATCTGAAAATCATGAAATCAGGTGGTTACTTAGATATCTAGGTATAACATAGGTAATAGTGGCATGATATATTCTGCCTAGGGTCTGCCAGTAAATAACGGTCTTGTGAGGGGGCGTTACAGGGAAAGTGACGGTCTGTGGAGGAGCCGTTACATGACAGCAACGCGTTAGTCCTGGCGCGTTATTATCAATAGCGAAAACCCCAATACACAGAGTGAGTAACGATCTGTCTGTGGCCGTTATTTGATAATGACGGTCTTAGATCAGTGCGTTACATCCTCTGCTGCAGACAACTAACATGGAGCCTAAGAAATCAATCTCACATCAGGTCTGAAAATCAACATATTCCAGGCATGATGATGAAGTATGGCTATCTATATGCATAGGGTTCAGTGAATTAAATGAACATCCTTCCTTTAACTTCTTCATTTGGCTAATGAAGGGCATGTAATGCATATAGCTAATAAAACATGAAATCAATTATCTAGCATGCTTGAAATCAAACCATACCAGAGGCTATCAGTCCTATTAGTATGTTTTTGCCGTTCATGAGATAACCTACCTCTTACTTAGGTTGAAGTTTCTGAATTTGGTTGAGAACCCAGCCCTAGATCTTCTCCTTCCTTTGTGACTTTTTCAGCTACTCCCTTGGGCTCTAACTCCACGCTCTCTTGACCTAGAGATGTGAAATTCGGAGGGGAGTTAGTCTAAAGTATAATGAACAAATACTTCAAATCAACTTACCCGAAATAATAACTCATTACCTTGCTTCTTTACGTCCAAAAAGTAAGGGTCGCACAGTTCAAAACTATGCCCTATTTATAGAGTTTAGGTTAGGGTTTTGAAGATTAGATCGATTTTAGAGTCCTTATTCCACTAAATCCTTATCCCTAAGAGTCCTTAGAGTTATTATGAGTCCTCTCAATCGATCCACAGTGGATAGGATTATCAGATTTTCAATCCTTGTATGAGTTCCTTTACTCACGGAATCTGCAGGCAAGTGACGGTCCAATGCCTATGCGTCACTTTCTTGTGGCGGTCTTACGATAGACCGTTACAGTCATCATAGCTTAGAGTTTTAATTTATGAAAACTCTTTTGTTAATTATCTAAATCATTATCTTGTATTATTAGTATTTATCCTTAATATCCGTGGATAGACTTAATTACCTCCTAGAATATGGGCCAAACTTTAATGGGCCAGGGCTAAAACCTTTTAGACTTTAATTAGGTGGTTTGGGTTACTTGTCCCCTTATTTGGGTCCTTCTAATAACTTATCACTTAATTAACCCTTTATAAATTTCTTTTAGCCCTTTTATTAATTCGAGAACATTATTAAATAATCTAGAATATACTTATATAAATTTTGGGGCTTTACAACCAACCCACTTTACCTTTGTCAAAATTGTCCTTTAGCAACCTGCTAAGTGATTCTTGGGCCAGAATAAAGAGAATTGGGGCAATAGGATCACCTTGTCTGAGGCCTCTGGTGGATTTGAAAAAACCAGCTAGATCTCCATTGACTGCTATTGAGAACCAGCAGTTAGTAATCAAGCTTTCAATCATGTTAATGAACTGGGAGTCAAAACCAAATTTCGTCAGGACTGCAGCAAGAAAATCCCATTCAATTCTATCATATGCCTTAGCCATGTCCAATTTGAGAATGACATTGCTACCTCTGGTTTTCCTACCTAATTCTTGCACCATTTCCTGGGCCAAAGCAATATTTTCAATGATGTGCCTGCCTTTGACAAAAGCTGTTTGCTCCTTTGAAATGAGTGATGGCAAAAGTCTGCTCATTCTGTTGCTGATGATTTTAGAAATGATTTTATGAGAGAGGTTGCATAAACTGATTGGCCTGAATTCAGAAATGTCAGTAGCATTGTTGGTCTTAGGAATAAGGGCTATGACAGGAGCTGTTATGCATCTTGGGAGAGGCTTTCTGTCAGTGAAAAATTCCTGAATGGCCTTTATGAGAGTGTCTGCAATTATGTGCCATGCATGTTGAAAAAAATTACCAGTATAGCCATCCGGGCCAGGGGCACTGTCAGGGGATATAGAAAAGACAGCTTCCTTTATTTCCACATCAGTTGGGACTACATTTAACAGAGTGTTATCATCCTCGGTCACAATACAAGGAATGTAGTTCAGACTGTCCATATCAACATGATGTGGTTGGGAGGTGAAAGCAGTTTGAAAATGGGAGATAGCAATTTCCTTCATCTGCTGATGGTCTGAAGTTAGATTACCCATGGCATTCCTGAGACAGTTGATAGAATTTTTCCTTCTATTAGCTGAAGCAGTGGCATGAAAAAATTTAGTGTTCCTGTCTCCTTCAGCCAACCACCTGATCCTAGACTTTTGTTTCCAAAAAATTTCCTGCTGTAAGATTCTTTCTGTGAGAATGTATTTGGCACTGTCTAAGGCTGAGAGTGTGTTAGGGCCTGGTTGCTGATCATAGTTGTGCTCGGCCTTTAACACCATATCTTCTGCTTCCATTAAATTTTTGTGCACATTTCCAAAAATGTTCTTGTTCCAATCCCGAAGGGTATACCTCAGGGATTTAAGTTTGAGAACCAGAGTAGTAATGGCAGCGGAAGCTAATGGACTGGTTCTCCAAGACTGCTCCACTGCAGAGAGAAATAAATCATGCTTAGTCCACATTTGCTGAAAGTAAAATCTGCTTTTAGTAGTGTATTGTCTAGCCAATTTAACCAGAAGGGGGGCGCGGTCAGAGGCTTCTCTAGAGAGGCGTTCCACAGTAATAGGAAAAGAATGCATCCAAGAGTTATTGGTGAGGACTCTATCAAGTCTAGCCCAGATGCCATTGGAGCCAGCTTGCTGATTGTGCCATGTATATTTGGAGCCCATAAAACCTGCATCTATGAGGCCACAATCATTCATGCAATCCTTAAAGTCATTCATAGACCTGAGTGAAGGTATATTGCCCCCCAATTTTTCATCAACAGCCATGATACTGTTGAAATCTCCAGCCACTACCCAAGGGCCATTGATTTGAGAATTGGCATGAATGAGGGATGCCCATAACTGAAGCCTTTCCACTGGAGTACATTTAGCATAAATAAAGGATGCATGGAATTCAGGCAGATTGTTAGAAGTCTGTTTGATTGTGACTTGTTGGTCATGCTGACATGTAATAACAAAATCTAACTGTCCTTTCCACATAATCCAGATGTGAGCTTGCTCATCTTTATTTGCTATACATTTCTCCATACCTAGCTTTTTGCAGATTCTATCCATATTGCTATTATGAATTTTAGGTTCAAGAATGGCAATGCAGTCAACTCTGTGCTCTTTAATTAAGAGTTTGGCACGACCCACAGAGAGGTCATTACCGATACCCCTTATGTTCCAGATGAGGAAAGACATTATAGAAGGGTTTTGGATTGGATCTTGCCTTCAGATCCAATCCTCTTCATACCTCTGGTTAAGACCCCCGGTCTATCAGCATGTAAGGCTGTGATGTTGTCAATCTCAGCTTGTAAGGCTGGTACATCTCTTTTTGGTCTCTTCATTATTGCTCTAACTGGTTTTAGTCTGTGGGAGATCTGGACTGCTAGGAACTCTGTCCTCCATGATGGGAAGCCTCCTAAGATCCAGCAAATGATCCCAAAAATTCTCTCCCAGGTGAGACAATCTTTAGCACTGTCTAAGCTTCGGGAAGACAAACATGAAAGGAGAACTGTTCTAGCAGAATGTGGAATTCAGGCCATCAGGAACAACAGTCCAAAACTGAAGCTCATCAAATGGCAATTCCCACCCTGGCCTCATATTAAACTGAACACCGATGGTGCCTCCAAGCTAGCTCAGATTTCAGGTGGTGGTGGTGTCATCAGGGACTCACATGGATCAATCATCTTGGCTTTCTCCCATTTTTATGACCAAGCTAGCAGCATGATGGCAGAGGCTCGAGCACTCCAGGATGGTCTAAAATATCTGAGAACCCTTACTACACACCCGAGCACCATTGAATGTGACTCCCAAATCCTGGTCCAAGTTATCAACCAAAAGATTCCCTGTCCTTGGGAAATTTTGAAGTATGTGAGGGAAATCCGGACCCTTCTCATGGCAACTGACACTATCACTCACATCTTTCGTGAAGCCAATAAGGTGGCAGATTCTTTGGCCAATCTAGCTTGCACCAACAAATGTAATCTTTATTTTTCCTCACAGCAGCAACTTCCTAGTGCTGTTAGAGGTTTTGCCCGTTTGGATAAGCTAGGAATGCCTAGCATCCGCACAATGTAATTCCCTTGATTCTTTTATATGAATAAATCCACCTCCTAGCAGTGCATCCCAATGCACCTAGGAAAGGTTTTTGATAAAAAAAAGGTAAATTCTGATCGACAAGGTTAGTCCTGTCAGGAAGAAAATACTTTGTGTGAGAGAATCCTCGGATTCCTGGACTCCGCCTAGTACCAAAGAACTACTGTAGGGGTTAATTTATCCAGATTCTCTTTGTATTCCGTTAAATCTCTTCTCGTTGGTTGCTTGCTCTTTAGACGTGTTTTTATCTAGTATAGGTTCTGTAAATTTATTGATACCCAATTCACCCCCCCTCTTGGGTGCCATTCAATCACGGGACTTCAGGTTCGTGCAATGACAGGATACAATGCTATCATCGGCCGAGGGATCCTCAGCACGCTTCGGGGCGTCCCTTCTTCCAACCACCAGAAGCTTAAGTTCCCCACCCCCCGTGGGGTAGGGGAAGTCCGAGGTGATCAGAGGGAATCCATAAGGTGCTACCTTATCTCCACCCGTGATTGACACCCCGAAGAAGTGCCACTGGAGAAGAAGGCAAGGACCGAAGACCCAGGTCTGAGCACGAGCGCGTCGGCTGAGGATTTATACCTCATCCAAATTGGGGACGACCCAAGTAGAACACTGAAGATCGGTGCTACCCTAGTTGAGCACAATAAGTGAGCATACGCAAGCTTCATCATGGCCAACCAGGATGTGTTCGCTTAGTCCGAGGATAAACTCCCCGGAATCCCTCCGGAGGTCATCACACACCAACTTAGATTGGATCCCACCTATCGCCCGGTGCACCAACGCCGAAGGTGCAGCAACTCCGAGCGGCAGGCCATCATCAGGGAGCAAGTAGGAGAAAAGCTGCGATCAGGGCTACTCTAGCCTACCCAGTATCCAGATTGGGTGGACAACGTGGTCCTGGTGCCCAGGAGCAACGGGAAGTGGCGGATGTGCATAAACTACATCGACCTCAACAAGGCCACGCCCAAAGATAGCTTCCACATGCCGCGGATCGACCAGCTGGTCGACGCTACGGCTGGACACGAGATGCTGAGCTTCCTCGACGCCTATTCTGGGTACCATCAGATCAGCATGCACAAGCCCGACCAAGACAAGACTGCGTTCGTCACCGACCACGACCTATATTGCTACACTCGCATGCCGTTTGGACTGAAGAACGTTGGAGCTACATATCAACGCCTCATCAACCATATGTTTGACTCGCAGATTGGCCGCAACATGGAGGTCTACATCGACGACATGCTCGTAAAAAGCCTCCGAGCAGCCGAACACTTACGCGACCTGGCAGAGACCTTCGCCACACTCAGAAGGTACAACATGAAACTCAACCCTGCTAAATGTGCATTTAGGGTACAATCGGGAAAATTTCTAGGTTTTCTTATTACCCACCGGGGAATTGAGGCCAACCCCGACCAGATCCGAGCAGTGTTGGAGATGAAGTGACCAAGACAGGTGAGGGATGTACAATGCCTCACTGGACGCGTCACCGCCTTGGCTCGGTTCCTATCCCGAGCCGCCGAGCGATGTCTTCCCTTCTTCCGACTGATCAAGCAAGCCAACCTGGCACCAGAAAAGAAGGGGTGGATCGACTGGGACCAGGAGTGCGAGCAGGCGTTCGAAGAGTTGAAACGCTATCTGGCGACCTCTCCTATCCTCGCCAAACCCCAAAGGGGAGAGCAGCTACCCCTGTACATGTCTGTGATGTCCAGCTCCATGAGCACCGTGCTCGCACGGGAGGAAGCAGGAGTCATGAAGCCCGTCTACTACGTTAGCCGAGAACTATAAGGACCGGAGTTCCGGTATTCGCAGACTGAAAAGTTCACCCTCACGCTAATTTTGGATGCTCGCAAGTTACGACCATACTTCCTGGCTCACCCGACCATCGTCCTCACCGATCAGCCCCTCCGACAAATCCTTCAGAACCCTGATGCTTCCGGAAGGCTGGTCAAGTGGGCTATCGAGTTGGGAGAATTTAACATCAAGTTCCGACCGAGAGCAGCGATCAAAGCCCAAGCTCTCGCCGACTTCGTCGCTGAGTGCACCCTACCCGCCGAAGATTCACCCAAGCAGTCCTCGGGGCCCACCTTGGAGCTATACGTCGACGGATCTTCCTGCGCTGCGGGCAGCGGCGCAGGGTTGGTTTTACTCTCGCCCGAAGGGTTGGAGCTACAGTATGCCCTGTGTTTCAACTTCCCGGCAACAAATAATGTGGCCGAGTATGAGGCACTTCTCTCTGGGCTACGCATGGCAGAACACCTGGGGGCATCAAGTGTGCGAGCGTACAACGACTCCATGCTCATCGCCAACCAGGTCAGGGGGGAGTTCAAGGCCCGCGATCCCTCCATGATGAAGTACTTAGAGAAGGCCAAGGCGGTGGCGAGCGAGTTCGCCCGCTTTGAGGTGGTCCACATCCCACGCGAGGAGAACGTCCGAGCAGACGCTCTCTCCCGCCTAGCATCAGCCACCGCAGTCTCCACTTCGAGGTCAATCCTGATAGAGGAGTTATCAGCGTCGAGCACAGATGATCCAACGCCCCAGGTGAACGCCATCGACTACGAACTCTCTTGGATGGATCCTCTCCTCGATTTCCTCCTTCAGCAACAACTCCCGAGCGACCATGCCGAGGCGCGGCGCACGCGGCCAAGAGCATCCCACTTCACCATGGTGGACGGCCGGTTATATCGCCGGTCCCTCTCAGCCCCTCTACTCAAGTGTCTCTTCCCCACGGAGGCCAACCAGGCCATCCAAGAAGTCCACGAAGGACTTTGCGGAAGTCACGTGGGAGGGCGAGCACTCGCATGAACGTTGATCCAGCAAGGGTATTGGTGGCCCACCCTACAACAAGACTGTCTCAACTATGTTCGGAGGTGTCCCCAATGCCAGAAATATTCCCACCTGCACCACCAGCCAGCTACGCAGCTCCACGCTTTGATGGAGCCTCGCCCATTCGCTCGGTGGGGAATTGATATACTGGGACCCTTCCCTGAAGCACAAGGGAGGAAGAAGTTCCTCATAGTTGCCATCAACTACTTCACCAAGTGGGTCGAGGTTAAACCATTGGGGAAGATAACAAGCGAAGCAGCATGGAAGTTCGTGCTACGAAGCATCATCTGTCGATTCGGGATCCCAAGGGTTTCCACAACCGACAAAATGGCAGACAGTTCGCGAGCACTGCCTTTTAGGAAAAGTGCTCGGAGTTGGAGATCTGGAACCACTACACTTCGGTGGGGCACCCCCAAGCCAATGGGTTGGTGGAAAACGCCAACCGAACCCTCCTCCACGGCATCAAGACTCGCCTGGACCAAACATGTGACTCATGGATCGACTCGATCCCTAGCATTCTATGGGCCCACCGGACCACCGCTAGAGCTGCCACCGGAGAGACACCTTTTCATCTCGCCTACGGAGCTGAGGCGGTGGTTCCGGTGGAGATATCCAACCTCTCGCTACGAGTGGGACACTTTGATGAGGCCGGAAATAACCAAATGATGAGGGAGAACTTGGACCTGCTCGAAGAAGATAGAACGCGCACTTAAGTAAAGCTCGCGGCGTACCAACAG
Organism: Amorphophallus konjac; assembly: GCA_022559845.1. Classification (NCBI taxonomy): domain Eukaryota; kingdom Viridiplantae; phylum Streptophyta; class Magnoliopsida; order Alismatales; family Araceae; genus Amorphophallus; species Amorphophallus konjac. Next base: position 31,634,107 of record CM040119.1, read on the forward strand.
AAGCTGGCCCAATAATACAATGCTCGGGTCAAGGAATGACACTTCTTCCTAGGAGATTTGGTTTTACGGCGAGCAAGCGTGGCAGACCCAAGAGGAGCCGCAGGGAAGCTCGCACCAAACTAGGAAGGCCCATACCAGATAGCGGAAACATTCGGCAAGGGAGCATACATGCTAGTGACGCTGGGGGGGGAGAGGTACCCAGGACGTGGAACTCCGTCAACCTTAGGAAATACCTCCAGTAAATCGTCACCAGCCGTACTCCACTAAGGTAAGTTACCCACATATCCCAAGAAGGTAACATAAGGATTTCCTAGAGGCGAGCACGGCTCCCCTTAAAAACGAGAAGGTAATCTAAGGGTTTCCTAGAGACGAGCACGGCTCCCCTTGAAAACGAGAAGGTAGCTTAAGGGCTCCCTAGAGGCAAGCATCGCTCCCCTTGAAAACGAAAGGTAGCCTAAGGATTTCCTAGAGGCGAGCATGACTCCCCTTAAAAATGATGGCAGCAAACAGATGGAGGACGCGAGCACTGCAGAACGTGAGCACGAAGAGCCGCCAAGAAACACGCAGAAGTCTTCCAGTAAGAGGTACACAATAGTATCGACTCAAAATAAAGAGTTTATATTTCTTTAGTCAAAATACAAGCTGCCATAAATCAGTAACCCTCACACGGGCAAAATACAAGTACGTGTAGAGATAAAACGTGCTCGATCATGGTGATATACAACTCCAACAATTCACTTCCCGGGCACCATCCTCTGCCAACAATCATGCTGGGCCCCTGAGCGGACACCTAGCACCCATTTTTGTTCTGTGGAAGGGTGCCAATAGTGAAGCCACCTATGCCAGAGAAGAGGGACAAAACCCCCTAGACCAACAAAGAGCTTCACTGGTAGAAGACCTGCACCAGGAAAACTAGGCCGGTTGCTCCGACCACCCTGTTTGGACGGGGGGCAGTGGAGCAACAAGGCCCACCCATTACAAGGAACCAGCAGACCTACACAAGCCAACGGGGGACACTGGAGCAACAAGGCCCACACATTATGCAGGCCGGTACATCACACTGGCCATGCCTGCAAACTGGCAAAGCACGTCCTCCCACTCCGCTAGCAGCCTTCTTCAAGCAAAAGAGTCTTCCCCTTGGTTCGGGAAGATGCCTCCACCCAAGCTTGCCGAGTGGAAGAAGGGAAAACAGCACCCGCGCCATCATACGCTCCGTCCCGCCGCAAGGAAGATGCTCCAGCAACATGAAACATCTCATCACGCACCTATGAATCAAAGAGCAAAAGAGGGGCAGTTATGTATCATGAAAGCAAGACGAGCGAAAAAGGAGTCAAGGCCATAAGCAGAAAAGGCAAGTACAGGGAGATCCCTCGTCTATCTAGGGATGAAACCTAGCCTGTTCGAGAAGCAAGATCCCTCTGCCGGCGTACACGCGGTTGACCTCAGCCAAGGCCTCATGCCAACTGTCCAGGTACCCGAGCCTGTACTGCTCAGAGGCCGGGCCACCTTCTCCAGGCGCAGGCCACAACCGTCACGTCATCGGAACTGGGTTTTTTCGGAGGACCAAAGGTTGACGACGAGCCTGCAGAAGTTTGTCATCCGACGAAGTACCAGACTCTCCCGATGACATCCTATAAGAAAGCTACCCCCAAAGGTTTGCTAGTGCGAAGCTGATCGTTTGGGCACCGCGAAGGCCACCATTTATAGGGGGAGCGAAGTCCCCAGAAGTATGAGGTCTCCTACCGCCTCAATTAAATCCATGGAAACTGAAGCAACGGATCCTGAAAGTCGCGCCCTTCCGTGGTTACCTCGAGGACGCCGTTTCATATCCCCAGAAGATCTCATAACAGCCCAGAAGGGAGAAAGTACACGGGAGAGACTTCGAGATTTATGAAATAAAGGAAGGTTTTCCATTCCAAAATACAAGGGCTTACAAAAGAAGTGGCCGCCCAGGCGAACAACGATGAAACGGGAAGAAATTTGAAAAAGACAAGGGGCGCCCTCTCAGGAACCGACCCCAGTTACATCATCAAGTGCCATGGGTTCCGCAGGTGCACGTGCAGTAACAACATCAGGAGAAGGTGGCTCGTCGACCAAGTCCACCACGGTAACGTCAGTGGGTGCTCGCTCACCCGCACTCGGCATCGACCTCTCGGCGCCCGCCTCTACGGTGTCGCGCTCCTCCTCTCCGTCATCAGCATCCGAGCCGTAAGGAATTGAAGGAGGGGGGAGGACCGGGGCCACAAGGCCAAGATTCTCCACTATGGCCTTCACAGCAGTGCTCCAGCCCTCCAGAAAGCCACGGTCACGGGTCGGCCCGTAGAACTCCAAGGCCGCCTCTGTCAGCTTGTCCCGGTAAGCCGAATAGGAGCGGAAGTTCTCCATAGCTTCCTCGCCAGTCGAGGACAGGGATGAATGTAGCTTGGCGAGCTCTGCCTCGGCCTCCTGGGCACAGGCCTCCATGACTCAGACCTCCGCCTCCGACTTGGTTGCTTGCACCCCGGCCGCGTCAGCCCATGCCCGAAAGGAGTCCCGATCGCACTTCATGCCAGTGAGGGCTGACCCTAGTTGAGCCAACTGCTCTTGGAGTCCGGCGTTAGCAGCCTCAGACCCCTTCAAACGCTCTTCGGCTCCCACCTGAAGGGCCCGACTGGCCTCCAACTTGCGGGCGAGATCGATGAAGTGGTGCCTCGACAACCCGAGGGCACTAACGACCAGACACGGGTTCCTCGCTGCGACGGCCGTCAACTCCTTTGTGGTCTTGGGACCAAACTCCCCAACGTGCTCGTGCCAGCGAGCACTCTGCACCATGAGGTCAACGACAGTCGCGACCCAGGGCAGCCCCACCGACAAGTCCTCAGGCTGTGAGGACTGACCACATGAAGGGACCCCCGGTGGGGGGAGAGAACCAACTTCGGTAACAGCATGAGCTTTGCCTCTTTCGCGCCCCCGCCCTCCGGAGGCGGGCACCAGAACAGGAGTTGCCGGTGCCTCAGATAATGGAGGCGGAGGAGCACTAGGGGGAGGCACCTCAGACGAAGAAGGAGGTGGGGCACGACTCCTGACCGGGGTAGAACCTCTCCCTCTCTTCCTCGATCGGCGACGACTGTCCATCTCCGCCAGCTCGTCATCAGTCAGAAGGGCTCGACCACTACCAACCATGGCGAGCTCTTCGCCAGCTACACTAGAGGTGGCTTCGGGAGAACTCCGTCGAAGGCTAGGCCCTCCGCTGGCCACATGCGAGCGTATTATAGGAATGCAGACCGGAACGGGATACGGCAGCCTTTCCGGAGCGAACATAACCTCGGCCTGGGGGGCGACGATCGACACTTGGCCAACCCCCAGAGCGACGCGATCCACCGGGCGGGGAGCCTACTGTGGCAGCCTAACGATCTCATAACTCCACTACGAGACCTTAGGCACCCCTGGAGACAAAACAAGGTTGTCTGAATATCACTAACCACTGACGCAACTCGATGGAAAAATAAAGTCAGTACCCGGCGGTAGTGGAGGACTCAGCCCCAACTCCCGGAGCAGCGCCGGAGTCAGCACGAAATTCGCATTAGCGAGAGGATACCGACTAATAGCCTTCAACTTCGGGTGATCCTAAGCCCTGACAGGGGCCTTCCTATCACGCCAGGTATTACGGATGCCCCGGCGCATCCAACTATCAGAGACGTCACAGCCCTCCGACTTAGTGATATACACATATCGATGCGACCAACCCTTGCGGTTAGCCGCAGTATGGGAGACTTGGATCAGGTTCTGGTGGGAACGAGCCTTGAAATAGGCGTAGAATGTGTCAGAGGGGCAACTCTGAAGAAGGTAAAATTACCAGAAAAGGTGGACGCTTGGCTCCATCGACGCCCGTTGACATGCATATATAAACCCGCAGAGGACGGTGTGAGAATTGGGGGTTATCTCCCCAGGGTGCCGCCCGTAGTGGTGAAGAGCCGACGCAATGAAGGGATGGATTGGGAGGCGAAAACCCGCCTAGAAGGAGGCTACTGGGACCATGATCCCACCCAGAGGAAGACTTATCATGTCATCATCAACGGTGGGAAAGATGATGTCGAACTCGAGGGGAACCTGGAAGGCTTCCCGGAGCCCATTAACCACCCTATACGACACTAGTGGTGGGGAACTAGGCCGACTAGTACCCACACCTGAAGTGCTCGGCGCACTGCCTCGACCGTGGGACACTCCCTCAGAAGAGGAAGAGGCGACGCTAAGGTTTCTCCTACGCGGAGGCATGACTACAGAAGACGGAAAACCCAAGGGCAGAAGAAGATCCTCACCGGATGGGGGGAGAGGAAGCCTACGACGAAGCCCGAAAGACCAGCGAAGCACGAATGGAGTCTGTGAGAGGATTGTGCAGACAGTTCTTATAACCACCCACGACGGGCTAAGTACCGTCCCCAAGGGGAGCAGATGAAAGGACACTTACTGCTGCGGTGACACGACTACCAAAGCCAGACGCCCGTTCGGAGCCCACGCTCCCAGAACGAGACAAGACTCGGAGTCATGATTCCCAGCGTGACTTCTGCCACCGTCAGAGGCACCTTACGCGCCAAGCAGGCTCTCAAAGCCACCAACTCCGGTTGTACGAGGAAATCATCTTCAGATCTTACACTCCAGAAAATCCTCTCTTGGACTACTCTCAGCCCCCGGCAGAGTGCTCGGCGACTGAGAGTAGGGGGGAAGTGAGGAGGGTAAATCCAGTCTGGCCCACATTCGGCCCAGTAACGATCGACCCATGTCAAAGAGCTCTTGCTAAGCACGCCCAAGAAGCGACCGACATATGCGGCCTGCCAAGGAGCGGCCCAATCCGGCCCGACGTTGGATTCTACAGTAAGGGGAAGCGTAATTCTCGTCGGAGAACACTCCGACGACCGACCGTTGCCCCCACGACATCGGCCTTGACCTCGTAACGGGCGAGCACGCCCCATGAGCGCCGTAATACTCGCCCAGGGACCGGCCGGCGCCGAGGCTATCGCGCCCCAACGAGAAACTCTCGCCAATGCAGCATGGGAACGTTACTCTACTAAGTGGACCCTTCCCTCTCAAGGGATGAGGCCCCTTGCTCTAGGACAACTCATATAAAAGGGACATCGACAGAGGAGAAGAGGAGGGGAAGAGGAGGGGAATACTTCTGCCATAAGAGCTTACTACTGAGAATAGAGCAACCAGACCTACTACAACGACAGAGAGGCTACCCGCTACGCCTAAAGAGAAACCTCCTCCTGCACGGCCTTACCACCCAGTGAGCACTCTCCGAGTACCCACTGGGAGCGACGAGCACGCGTGCAGAGGACCTACACGTCTCTTGGATCAGCTGCTATGAATTCTACTTCTCTCTCACTTCGCTCTTCTCTATTGTTGATTGATCTCTTGCTGACTTAAGCATCGGAGGGTTGTCCCTTGGGGTAACACTCGGGACTCCTTTTGACGCCTCTTTGGTTTCTTGATGTTCGCAGGCCTCCTCGGGCGCGAGATGACTTTCCCAACAAATAAATAGAGAAAGTGGTATGTGACCTAGAAATTATTTTCCTGCCGCTACAGTAAACAAATTTAAATTGTATACGTTAGTGTGAGTAAATTATGTAAAACATAAATGTAAGTTTCACACCTAAAATATATCTCATAGTATTGAGTTTTGCACAAGAAGATTGTAAAGTATTTTATATATCTTAGGGATGAAACATTATTCCTAACCGACATTGTGCATTTAATGCGGGCACATTTGTTGAGTTGCGCATGTCAGACGGCGTCTGTGATTCTACCAGAAAAAGATTGTCAATATAGTTTTAAATAATATATGTATAGTTTACATAGTGATATAGAGTTTAAGTGTTCTGATGCGGGAGGCCACCATAAGGGGTTGACCTTCTCCCATAGCTTCAAGTTGATGCCATGCTCCTCGGCCCACTCGTGTTGCTGATGTCGCACCTCGTGATTGGTGGTCTTGGCGGCCTCACCCCTTTCATGGTTACTCAGAGAGAGAAATAAAGAGAGAGAGAGAGAGAGAGAGAGAGAGAGAGAGAGAGTTGGGTGGTAAAGAATATACTATTATGAGATATGTTTTTATATCTCGCATTGAAAATCCTAATTTATACACGATACACGATATGAGAGGAAATCAACCGATGAAATAATATTTATGGCTACACAAACTGAAAGGTATTGTTGTTTGATCAACTAACGGGCATAATAAAATCTATGTACGATTTCTCTTTCTTATGGACGGAAGTTAATCAGAGAGACATTTTTTGTAACATTGCAATAAAAATGCTGATACGTGTATAAATATGGTTCCAGGAATGATATTTTATAAATTTATTTATAAAGATGATTTATATGAAAAAAAATCCCTAAAATTAATTGATGTGTAGACTAACATGTCCGGCTTCGGGTGATCTGTTTTTGACCTTTTATTACAAAACGAAGTGAGTGGGCCTGAAAAGTAACTCATTCGTCTTAAAATTGAACACAAAGGTCCAATAGGCTTGGATTTCAAGCTCAGATTTTACAGAAATCTGTTCACAGTTTTACGTATCATGTGGTAATGGACTTGCTATCGGGTAAACAGATAGACTCAAACCCATAATTATTCGGTCCCGAGTGTATTAACGGGTCTGGAGTCATTTTGATATCCCTAATGAGATCGGTCAATGGTCGTCTAATCCATGCGGTGATGTTTTTATCTCTGACTAGGTTATTATGAACCCTACAATCATAGAGTGGGATTTATCGTTACCTGCGCTGATATTGTGAATTACAACGCTTGTTAGAGCCTCTGCTGGGGATCCCTTTCGTCTTATTGTCTTTCTCATCCTTCCTGTGGAAGAAGGTGAAGTGCTTTGTCATGGCAGACGGAGCAGATGTTACTCCCCGTCAGGATTGCCTTCCTCTTGGGAGGAGGAGAGGAACAAGAGGAAGCAGTGACTGTAAGATGTGAACGAGCAAATCGAGAGGAGAGGCGGCCGTGTAAGAATGTCCTTCTGAGAAAGACTCGTTGCACACCTATAGTGTGTGTGCAACACACTCAAACATCCTGTGTGTGCAATATTTTTAAATTTTTATTTTTTTTAATTTTTAAAAATAATCTTCAAGATATTTTAACTTAGAATGTAAATAACATCATCATTAAATTATTTAGAAAGAAATAAAAAAATAAAATAAAAAACAATAATAAACTTATTTTATTTTTAATTTTTTAAATAATCAAATAATGATATTACTTGCACTCTAACTTAAAATATCTTGGTGACTACTTTAATTTTTTTTAAAAAATAAAAATTTAAAGACACTGCACACCATGAGTGTGCAGCAAGCCTTTCTATGTTCTTTTAGGTCAGGCATTCTGTTCCCACCAGACCCCAACCCAACTTTCCAGCAGCAGGTCCAGAGCTGTATCCCTAAATAGGATTAAACTGAACTTTGCACTTTCCCTGTAACGCAGAAAGCAATTTTATTATTATCTTATGAACACATCGCAGGCTCTGATCTGATTGCTACTGTTTATATACGTAAACTTTTTATATAAGTGGGGCCTAGAGCCCGAAAGCATACGCCTTAGATGAGTAATTCAGGTGTAAAATCAACAAGGATATGGGCAAGGCAGTGATAACAAAACAAAGTACTCCACAATGGGATAGATAGCAGGGGAATCTGCTGTCTCAGTGACTAATATAACTTCACTTCTCAAGCAAGCAATCGTCGCAACGCAACAGTCAAAACTTCCTCATAACTAAACAGCAAGCCAAAAAAGAACTATTGCTTCCCCCTACTGCTTTGCAGCCAGCTTTTCTTTAGCCTTCTGGATCTTTAATACCTTCTTTACAATCTTTTGTTCTTCAACCAAGAAGGCACGAATGATCCTACACAATCAACATAGCATAAGAATATTAGCGGATCAGCAAATGTCCTGAAGCACATGCATTAGCCACCAACTTGCCTACGTGGGTTAAAAGAACACCAACCTCTCGCGAACAGCACTTCCAGATAGAACTCCACCATAAGCCCGGTTGACAGTCCTCCGGTTTCTTGACAACCTTGACCTCTTGTATTCAGCAGGGCGTAGGTGAGGAATCTGAAAATCAACAGCCCATTAATTATGTTGACATGCATGATGAGAACAACGATGAAGAACAATTCAGAGGAAGCCGATTGGGACCTAATCAAATAACACATGCGGAAAAGATACCAATGTATACATGAAAGAATGCAATAACCGCGACCATCAATAAGTTTGAAATGTTTAATGATAATGTAGTATCATTGACTTAAAAAAGCAAATTAAATTGAATGAAGCCAAGATAGATATACAAAAGTTCAGTACAATTGCAAACAATACAGACAATGAAATGGTTGATTACCTACAACATATAAACACCATACTGAAAATCAGAACCTAATGTACACATCCAACACCCACAACCTGAATATGCTGGGCTTTCAGTAGCACGGCACCAAAGTTCACGTTGATCCTTCATCTAGTTTTGATGTCATCAATTTTATACTCGGTAGTTTCCTTCACAAAATCACCCCCACTATATTGATGGAACAGAAAATTTTGTTTCACAAAAGTAATTCCAACCATATCTTAAGTAATACTCGCAAAGATAGCTACAACACCAACACGATTCAAAAAGCACATGGCATTACGCTCACACGCTTAAAGTACAAAGCAGACATAAATACATACAATCCCATGAACTGTAATCTCAATAATTATCCTGCAATGTAATGCAAATATTTATTCTGATCTCCCAATTACGTCAAAAAACAAATGGTTGCTGTAACCACGTTAGCTCCATCAGATTTCAACTACTGAAGTATCCACCTTCTCCAGGAAAAAAAAAATGGAGAAGTATGACAGCCTTCGCTACAGACGGCAATTGCAAACAAAACAAAAAGGTAGATGTCATTTACAAAAGGCATGTTGTCATCTTGACTGCTTCGAGCAAAACCTGAGAATACTGATGAAAGTTAAATGCTTTCAATGTAACCTTGTATAACCAAAAAAATCTCACATAGAAAGCAATGTGCAAAGTAAACACATTTGCTTGAAGGTCATGTAAAATAAAGGATACATGGTGAATTAAGAAAGAACATGATTGACTGAGAACAATGCTATGAATTGTGCAAGGACATCATACGAAAGAGCAAGGAGTTGTGCAGTTGTAAATATCGGCATTTTAGATCACTAACGGAAAAGAAGACTAATAATTATGAAATCCTTGTTAACAGATAAACTAACCGCCCATTGTCTAGTAGCCCTGTTTCAAGAGGAAATCGCCAAACTTGCCTAGGCAACAACTCGAGGCATCCCCCCCACCCAGTGCTGCTATAACTTGTTGGTCTCTCTCTCTCTCTCTCTAATAGTCTAATTACATGCTGCTGCTTGTATTCCATCATACGAGTAGCTTTTGAGTTAACTGCTGTAAATAAAAAAATTAAAACTATAATGTGCTCTTCTCTATACCAGACATCATACATGATGCTACACTTTAATGTTAGTCTTCTTTTCCACAAGCTGTGAGTTAAGGCCTCCAGTTGCTGCTGCTGATAATATTGCTTCCTGTAGCATATTGTTGTCCTGACTAGTTAAAACATTTCTGAATTAAAAGCCTCTTTTAATCAAGTCTAATGCTCGCCCTGTTTAAATTATATGTAGCATGCTGCTGCCTTTTCCTATCTTAACGTTTCCCACATTCCTAGTCCTCACTTAATAATATCCAATTCCCTTTATTTATGTGCTGCCATCTTTTTATTGTTTCCTATTCTTGGGGACACCCACAACTTAAGTTGCCTTCGACAAACTGGTCTTCATTGCTTGGACACAATTCATGGTTTGTATCCTAATATACCATTGTCTCGGATGCTCTCTTTGGGTACCCCTTCTTACCATCCTTGTTTCATTCCCTTTGGTGAAGGGTGGGGTCATTGTCTCGAATGCCTAGGTGCTCAAGTAGGCATTTGAGGCTGACACAAGCCCTTGGTCACCCCTCTTGCCTCGTCTTTAACCACACAGGCTGGTAAACAAATAGATAAACTAGCCATTTATGGACCAGAGGTAAAGATCAAATAACAGTAGAATCCAAATGACATCTAGTCTTAGGAAAAGGAGATGTAACATGCTACGTCCCAGCATTTGATTTTGGTGATATAAGTGTGCAAATGAGTGATCAAAGTCTCTAATGATCATTAAGAATGCTAAAAGAGTAATGGCTTCTGTGCAATCTTTTTCTGAAGCAATCAATGAAAAAAGAAGGTTTGTTTCATAAGCTTCGTTAAATAAAATCAAGCCACAAATTTTTGAGAAGGTAAGAGCAAGCTCTGGAAGCAATCCAATGCAGAATGCGCAAACGAAGAAAATCAGGAGGATGGGGTTGACCCAACTCACCAAACAAGGTACAGAGGCAATTAGAGGAATACTGTACTAAAAAAAAGCAAGCCAGGAAGTTCAGGCTGGTCCGATGCAAGAGAAAAGTAATTTCACCTTCTGTGTTCAGTTTGAACAACCTATGCTGGGAGCCTGGTTCAACCATAGAATGTGTAAGTGTATGTAGATGTTCTGTGTTCAGGTTGATCCTAGAGTCAGCCCCATAAGAACCAGGTCAACCCCAACAACAACCAACAACACGTTGGGCTACAAAATTTTTGAAAATTTACCCAAAAAGGCCCGGATTAACCCTTGTTGGCAGATGGGAATGGATCGAAGCTAAGTCATTTTTGGTATTCACCAGACCTTGCATGCTTACTTTTTCAAGTTCCAAAGAGCTACAGCAGTCTTCCTGCAAGCTCTCCTCTCTGAGCTTTCACTTGCATTTCTTCACAAGAGAGGACTACCTCAGCTTCCAATATGGGCTTTCATGAGCAAGCTGAAGAACAAGCAACCTTGAGCTACAGTGGCTTTTCTTCCCCCTTTTTGCAGAGAGAATGTATTCTTATTCTTTGTTTCTTTGTATTCTTCTTTCTGGAAGATTAGAGGGCTGGCTATGCCTTTGTCTTGTGGTCAAAGAGGTAAGCAGTCAGTTATGGCAAAGAGGAAGGCTGCATATTAAATAACGCTTGCAAACTAGGTTGTGTCTAGCGAAGGCAATTGCAAGGTGAGCTTCAGGTATGAACATAGGCCTGGGAGTTCAGTTGAACTGTAGAAAAAAATCTTGTGTGCCTTGCATTTGTGTTTCGTGTTTCTCTCTCTCTCTTTCTCTACTCTTCCTTTAGGTTTTCTGCGATTTTAGCATGCATACCCTTTAGTTTTTTTTCTTAAAACCCTACCTACTTCCCCTATGGCTTGCCATAGCTAGGCAAACATGATAATAACAAGTTTATGAAAAAAGTAGTAATGATTAAATTATCTCCTGGGGATCCTCTCAAATATAAAAGAAACCCATATCTGCCAGTAAAATTAAAATACATGACAGGCTCTGATTGTGATTTTTTTCTCATCCAATTAAATGCGGGCACGGAGAAGAAACAAGCTAACTTTCAAGATGAACAACTCCACAAAGATAAAATGGTTCAAAAAATGGAGTACTTATGAAGCAAATGTGGCCCTACAGATACAAAAAATGTAGTGCAGTTCAAAATAATGATTGACAAAACTCAAAAACTAAGTCATCGCACACAGGTACAATCAGCCAAAAGGGAAGCTCCAGTTATTCGGTGAACAACAATATTCATATACAACTGCTTATCTTATATACATTATAACAATGTTCTCCCCCTATTGGGCAAGGCATTTCTTGTGCAACCAATGTGTAAGAAAAGCCCCAAGAGGATAAACCATTCAAGATAACTACTTGAACTGATTCATCTACGTCTACATACTCCTCTAAACGTATCCTCCAAAATGATATGAGAAATATAGAAGAATGGCAGTCTAAGTTATATTCGCAACATAAAAAATTAGATCCAAATGTCCCCACCCACTCCATCTGCAAGATTACACACGCTAAGAACCAGCAAGCAGTTAAACGAGACAGAGGTTGGGAATGGCAGAGCCGAAGAACGTACCCCTTGGATCCTCTTCCCTGTAACCGGGCATTTCGGACCACTAGCCCTCTTCTTCGTGGTGTGGTAGACCAGCCTCCCACCTGAGCATCACACAACAAAATCTTGAGAACCCAGTAAGCAGACCACGGGCAAAAGACAAAAACAAAATCCTACTAGCTTTGTGTTCAGCCATCACCGCATGATTTCAATGACAGCGGCAAGACCCAAAACAGCGATGATGGCACAGAAAAATCGTACTCAGCGAAGAGACGAAATAGCCACAGATCGACACAGACCCAGTTCAACACAATTGGGAAAGGAACAGAAGCTGCAGCTCTACATACCAGGGGTCTTCACAACCCGGTGCTGGTTGGATTTGGTGGCGTAGCTATGCCGTTTGCGGTACGTCAGCCGCTGAACCATCTTCTCTCTCTCTCTCTCTGGGCGCAGATGGCGAGAGGAGGAGAACCAGCAAATGTGTGCTCTTATGGGCAAATGGCGCAAATCAAATTTAAGAATGCCCTAGATCCGATGGCTGAAAGCTGTCGAATCCGACGATCAATATATCGGTTTCTACTTGCAGCTTGGTGCTCGACCGGGCCGGGCCGCCGAGTGGGCCGGACCGAATTGGCATCGGTGGGCGTTGCTCTAAATGGGTGGGACTGCACCTAGTTAATGAAAAAGTCCAGTGTTTGTAGGTGATCCGCCTATCCCCCGCAGCCACGTATAAGTAGGGACGTCAAAAATATTTATAAATTTAATTATTCATATCACTTTATTTGTAATGGGTCAAATAATATCTAAATAAATAAATATAAATTTGAGTTCATATATTTTTAAGTTATCTATTTTATATTCAGATCGAATATGAATTTAGCGCATCCTAATCTATGTACGATGTGAACTCACTCTTAATAACTCACTGAACATGTTGGACCTATGGTCTTGACGTCAATTAAATCTGTTGCCTGTCTTGCTAGATGCGGGAGTTTATCTATTTTACTAAAATTATAAGGATATTTTTGTAAGACCAAATAAACATATAATTTCCAAAATAGCTATAACTTGGGGTTATCATCGACGTTGCATTGCATATTATCAAAAGATAACTTACTTATGATTCCGTAAGTTGGTTAAAAAGGAATATTATGTTCAGTAATTGTGACCTCCTAATGTACTTCTTGAGTCATTTAGGAATGACCTTTTCCTACACACTTGATATTCTAAATCATACCTATAACAGAAATATCCGTATTTATACTCGCGAAGATAATAAGGTGTAACTATCTAACTTTAAACTCTAATTCATACTTTTAAACGGATATGAATATCCGTAGATATATGTATACTCGTGACGGATGTATCCATATTCGTACTAGTAAAAATAATAGGGTACTATTCTAACACGATATTTATAAAATTTTCATAGATAAAGTTTAGTTTAATCTACCCAAATTGAACCCGATCCATTTACATCTCTATATAGAATCTTTAAATCTTCTTTTATCGAGTTAATTTTATATATAATCTCCTTATTTAAAAGCAACAAAATTACCATCATTCGTTATCAAATACCATACATGCCATTACTTTTAATCAGAAATTTTAAAACTATCAATAAACGATGAAAATGTCCTGAGAGTTTATGCGAAAAGATTTGGAGTTAACATGAATGTTAGAGATATTTTCATAAATTAATAATATTTTTTAAAATTTTAATTAATAACGATGATGTATATGATATTTGACAACTTAAGATGACCCATCCCCTTATGGCCTAGTGTCATTAAGAGGAAGGGGTGGGACACCCAAGGTTTCGTATACTAAAAATGGAAAGACCATTTAGAATGGTAATTTTGATATTCTTAATGTAATGAGAGTATATGTGCAATTAACTCTATTTTAATTTTTTTTGTAATTCTTCAAGTAGATAATGACAAAGAAAATTACAGTAAAATAAGATAATTCGATCACGTTTGATTCGAGAATAAATTTTAAGGAGAATAGACATAAGTCATTTCACGTTAATTTATCCCTGTCCCTATTCTCGTGTTTGTTTGACTCACGGAGATAACTATAGTGATATCTCTATTACTCGTTTAGTAAAAAATAGAGATACAAAAGGAAATAACTGCTGAAAAAAGATTAAATTACCCTTATTATTCTTAGGTTAAAGGGCATGACATTATTTACGTTTGGTTGAGAATAAGTGACACTTATTATAAAAATAGTTATTATTAACATATTATTAATAATCTTAATTTACAATATCGTACTCCTTTACTAAAAGTGTCTTGATAATGATGATTATAAATAATCAATATATTATTTAATATACTATATTAAAAGTTATTTTTAATAATACTTAGTATTACTAAGAGTATTATATATTTATTAATACTAATTAAGTTATTATTTAATAATTACTATGTTAATGATATTTTTAGACCTAATTATAATGGGAATACTTGTTTGGGCTGAATAAGATAATTTTTTCTATCTTCAACATGCCAGGAGGACTTAGCTATTATTAACAATCATGATTCAGGAACTATACGATGATAACTACATATTTTTCTATCTTTCATATTTTTACTCGGTTATATCTCAATATCAAGTTAATATGTTTTTTCCTTTCATAAGTGATCTGGCCATGAACCATAATGGGGAGTCAAATTTAGAAACACTTGAGGGATTTGAATGCATCTCTCTCTTACTTACCTACTTCATTCCTATGCGTCATGATTTTTAACTATTCTTACACTCATTTTGTAATTGAATAAGAAAATATACTTTGGACATATTCAAGATTTCTTTTTCCTTTTATCTCACGACATAATGTTCATAAGGAAAAAAGGCTACCAACCATTGAAACACCCACACGAAGAATTTTATTTCCAAGTGAAAGACTGAATGAGAATGATGAGACACAATTTATCACATTTAAGAAAATTTTACAAAAATGTATAAATGTTTACTAAAATATGCAAAAGTTTGGCCAATCAATTCTTCTTACACACTTTTAAATCATCAAATTTTGCCAATAAAAATTCATATAGTTGAACAGTCAACTCATTATAAATTTCTATTTCTCGATTATTCATCTTAAATCTTTCACCCGTGCATGTTCTACAATCTCTCATCTTGTTGTAGATATGTTAGGCATTTCTTCTGTCCGCTGGTTCGAACCCATTTCCTGAAACATGTATATGGTATAATAACAAGTTGTAACATGAAGTGCAAAGTATATTAACTTGATAAGAGGAAGGAAGTGAGGCTCAATACAATATGATCTACTGTAATCACATGGATCATGTTCCATCACATTAGTTGGGGGTTATCTTTAGGTCATCCAACCTATCATCATTACCTCAAGCATACCTGATAGGACCAATGACAGTTTGACATTGGAGAAATGTTAATAAGCTTGTCCTTGTAAATCGATCTAATGAGAAGGAGTATAATACCAATATTGAACAATAGGAGCTCTAAATGATGGGAAGAAGTATAATATACAAATCTATCACCATTGAACACACACACACACACACAAATGTGCTCCTAACACATACACACACACTATCATCACTAAGGACACACACACGCACACACACACACACAAATCTGGCAGAACCCACACATACAAATATGGCAGAAGACACACACACACATAAGGATTATTCACCACCGAATACCACTAAACACACACACAAATCTCGTGGAACACACACACATTCGTTCTATCACCACTGAACATACACACACATACACTGAACAAGTAATTAACATAAGGATTATTCACCACCGAACACACACACACTATTTATCTTGAACAAGTAATTGACATAATGATTATTCACCACTGAACACATACACACACACTATTTATCTGTCACTGCACACACACACACAAATGGGCAAATCTGCCTACTTAAAAGCATAAGAAATTAGATTTTTAGATCAAATCTTTTTGTGAGAAGACTTAGCATGGATAATAAGATTGGTAGAGGTGGATTTGTGTGTGTGTTCTGCCATATAATAATATCATATAATCATGAGAAGAATGATAGAAAAAAAACAAAAGAACAAGACCATATATAATAATAAGTGTATTTTTTAATTATAGATTATGCATAAACTTGTGATTTACCATTGACATTGAAGAGGGGCGATCTCGCGCTAGTCCTGAGCTGGAGGAGATGATCACCGAGTAGTGAACTGCAAGGAAGGGAAACGGATTAGGGGGCCCAAGATGGTTTCCTGGGGAAAACCCTCCGATGCCTAAGTCAGCAGAGCGATGGTGGAAGCTATGAAGGGAGGGGGAAAGAGATGCACGAGATCCCTCTACACCAAGATGGTGAAGTGGTTCCTGCTCAGGGAATGCTAGGCATGTGTTGGCCTTACCTTTCGCTGGAGGGAGTCCCAGGTTTAAATAGTGCGCTAGGCTCATGAGTCCCGTAAGCGGAGGGATTCCAGGCGAGAGTTACGTCCTCAATGTGGGCTCTTTACGTCCTCATCGTGGGATCTTTATAGTCTTGAGGGGTCGTGGGTCCCTTATCCTTGTGAACTTCTGCTCATAAAGGGCTCTCAACGGCAACGGGGATAAGTAACCGTTGATCGTCCCAAGCATGAAGAGTGCCAGCCCTTTCCGGGTGATAAGCATAGCTCGGATGAGGCTCGGTCGGAGTGGGCGCGGGGCGCTAGCCTTTATCCCGGTGAGGGGAACAACTCGGGCTTGGGTCTTCCTCCAACCGGACTGACGCTCGGGCCTTTCGAGCCTAATGGCCGCCGAGGAAGGGCTTGATCCCGAGTGATTTTATTGGGCTTTGATGCTAAGTGGGCCCTGCGGGGCTGTCACTTAGATGAGCTGGGCCTCGTTTGGTCCTGATGGACCTAGTTCGGCCGCTCTTAGATGGGCTAAAGAAATCTCCCTCTCCACTTGTCCCCCTCCTACTCCTGAGCTTTGGTAAGCTCGGAAGAGTAGCCATTAGGATTTTGGACCAGCGTGGCTCGGGTGGGTGGAGATCTGACGGTGTTAAGAAGCCACGTGTCGTGGTCACCTGGGCCCGTAATAATGATGATCCTGACGGATTTGAACTGAATGGGCCCCCTTTTCTCGAAGGTCGGAACGACGTGCCACCTTCCGCGTGGGAATATAGGTGTTGTGCGCTTGTCGTCGCTCCAGACTCCCTCCGTTTTTAGGGTTTGGCTCTCCTTCGTGCTTGCTTTTGGGGCTCTTTGATGCGTCGTGAGGACACGACGGAAGAGCAGAGGCTTGCAGCGGCGTTCGCAGAGTTGGCGGAGATAACTGCGGAGGCGGTACGATAACTTTCTCTTCTTCCAGAGTCTTCAGAATCTCGGGAGTATTCCTCTTCAAGTTCCTCTCCAGAATCCATGGCGGATCAGCATTTGGAGGTCGAAGAGTGGGAGGGTGAGCCTGCGGCGAGGGCGAGGGTGATACCGCCGGCTCCAAACTACAGCGAGTTGGGGGAGGCAGAGGTGAAAAGGCTAGAGCACCAGTTTCGCCTACCCTATAAGTTTTACTTCGCCATGGCTGCCCCACACGAGACGAGCTTGGATTCTCGTACGGGCCATATCTGCACCTTCCTTCTGTCGTGGAAGGGTGGGTTCCGCCTTCCCTTCGAGCCCTTTGTGCTTAAGCTTCTCGGTTTCTTTCGGTTGGCGCCCGTACAGTTGGTAGCCAACTCTTATCTTCTTTTTTCCGCCTTTTGCATCCTCTGTCGCCAATGCGGGATTCCTCCTTCCTTGGACCTCTTCCATTATTTTTTCGAGTTGAAGGCGCACCCCTCGGCCGGGAAGGGCTTCTATTTCATCCAGGCGAGGCGGAATAGGAGCTGTGTTTCCTTGGCCGCGAAGGATTCTTCGTACAAGGGATGGAAAACTCAAATCTTCTGGGTGGGTGATGCGGGACGGACACGGGGACCGACTCTACGTGGTATGGACCTCGGACTCTAGA
The DNA here is from genome assembly GCA_022559845.1 of Amorphophallus konjac. NCBI lineage: Eukaryota > Viridiplantae > Streptophyta > Magnoliopsida > Alismatales > Araceae > Amorphophallus > Amorphophallus konjac. The sequence continues at coordinate 31,652,087 of CM040119.1, forward strand.
TGCGGACACGACCAGCAACACATGATAGGAGAGACACTAAGCCCGACACGGAGAGCTCCTATGGGCTATACGTCGCTAATAGAAACGCAAGCTCACTCGTCGTCCCAAGCGAGGGAAACGTGGATCGTGCGCGGTTGAAGAACCGGCAGAGTTCACGGGTAGTCGACTCACTTCCGGACTCGGATCGAGTCACGGGACGGGTCACTCTCACACTCACAGCGGTGACATGGACACACGGGCTAGTACCTATCGCTCTCGGCAGCGGCAAAAGACCATATACTAGCTAAGCAAATGAACACTAAGAGGTCCGGACCATTACCTCCACGCACCCGGCGTGGCGAAGACAACCCCGGCCGAATCACGGACTCCCGGTTAACAATTATTACAGCAATACACTAAGTTGACCCACTCCACGCAGGGAGGTAAAAGGTCACATGTGGGGTCTGGGAATCACGCAACTCGGGTTGACGGGCAACATCTTGATGTCGCCCGGCGGTGTCGAACTCCGCGTTTTCGTGCTTTCCGAACGGCGGCTTCTAGGGGCCCGTGGGGCCCACGGATGGCGCTGTCCTCCGGATCTGCGGGGGTGAGACCCACTGTGATGGGGACCCCTGGTGACGCGCCTCCACGGAAGGTGGTCGGCCGGGAACACCGATCGGGGGTCGATCGGCCCCGATTCCCAATTCTTGAACTAACTTCCCACGGATTTTGATTGCTGTTTTCCGGCGCGCGCTCTGACGAAAACGACCGCTGCGATCAATCCCGACGTTGGATCGGGACGCATGAGCTATCGTTGGAAAGCTCTCTTCAAATGCTTCAATCTAGACTTAGAGAGATCTGCTAGATCTGGTCGGATCAGAACTTTATTGAATTGACAAGTCCCTGTTGTACAGTAACCGAAACCTCAGATCTACAGGTGAGTTGTCTGAAGACTGCCTTTGACCGCAAAGAAGATGGCCGATTCAGCTCCTGAGATCTTCATCAAACTTGTGGGATTTTGAACAAGGCGAACGGGGATATTTTTTGTGGACTGATTGGAGGTGGCTGTGATTTGTTATGATTTGTGTACTGGAGGGTGGTCGGATCTGGGAATAGGTGGACATCACTGTAGCTATCTCTGAGATCGATTTTTGAAAAATAAGGGATGGCCTCACAAAAATTCAAAAAAATTCGGGGATGGTGGGTTAATGGACAGAACTCCCAGTAAAATTGGGAGCTCTAACAAAAATCGGAAAGGGGTCTGAACATTTGAAACATAGGGCGGGTGGAAATTGAAACAGCAAGCAGACAGATCTGAAAATTAAGGTTGGACGAAAATGAAAAAATATCAAAGTGGATCTTTATGACCAACCAATTTTTTTGGGACGTGCTTGACACCTCTGGAACATCCCCTCAAAATCTCAAGTCGATCTGAGCTCGTGGCTGATGGCTGAATTTCATGGAAGCTGCTGTGGTCGGATGAAGGCAGAACTCCGGCGATCTCGGCGGTGATGCGATGGCGGCTCGTGGCGGTGGCGGCGGCGACCGGAATGATAAGGGGAGGAGTCACACCTCCAGAGGGAAGCCTTCATAGCTTCAAGGGGGAGAGGGAGGAGAGAGGAGGGGGGCGCACCAGGCTGCTCCAAGATATTTTCTTCCAAATGAATGCATTAATTCCTCAAAATGGGAAATTACAAGTATTTATGTGTTACATCTCACATCCATTGTCCACCGTTGGATCTAGGGGATGGGAATGGGTGGCCTGGATTGAGTGTGACACACACACACACAAAATACAATAAATAAATTAAGGGGGGGGGGGGCTATTGACTAGAATGGCAAGGGGGACATGTTTGGTAGCCACCTTGGACTTTGAAGTCCACTTGTCTCCCATGTGCCTTTTACCATTCAAACTTCTAGATGCCTCCATTTGACATGTTGACTAACCCCACATGGGGCCCATGAGCTGAGGTGGATCAATGGGAGGGGGTCTGTGGGCCCGTGGGACCCGGGGGTCCCATTTTACAAATAAACCCCTCTTACAATCAAAATTACATACCGAATAAAATGAAATAAACACACATCACACAAATAAAGTCTAACTAAATATGATAAATGCCGGGACTCAAGGGGGCGTCTCCAGGCTGTCTCCGAGCCAGATGGATGCTGAGGTGGCTCGCGTCGTACTCCGTGTGCGGTACCGGTGGCTTGACGTATCGCGCCGCTCAACTGCTCGGGTGTCCGCACCAATTCTCCCTGGGTGGGAGAAACTCGACCCTGTCGAGTAAGGGTCTGCATCGCTCCTGTATCGCTCCAGAAGGTCCGGATCGATCCACTGCAACTCGCCATGCGTGATCCATGTGTCCTCGATAGCGGGCCGTCCTCTCCATCGCACTAGGTAGCGTGGGTAGGATCCACTCCTGGTAACTGTCACATGCTCATCCAGTATATGATCTATATGCTCACGCTGCCGTGACAACGGGGCTGGAGGTGGACACTCAGGTGTGGGGTCACTCACAAGGGGAGGAGATGGCTCGAAAGGCTCACTAGGGATCACCGCTGGGTCCCTATATGTAACTAGATCCGATACATTGAAAGTAGAGCTTATACCGTATTCCTCGGGCAAGTCCACAACGTACGCATTGGATCCAACGTGTTTCAACACTCTGAATGGACCGGCTCCGCGAGCTTGCAACTTCTTAACGGTTCCAGAGGGAAACCGTTTAGGTCTTACCCTGATCATGACATATTCGCCCTCTTGGAACTCTCGGTGGTGTCGGTGGGCATCAGCTAACTCCTTGTAACGTGCATTGCTGGCCTCAATGTGACGACGGATGTCGTCATGCAAACTCCTAACATGCCTAGCAAACGACTCGGCCGACTCCGACACTCTAGCATGGATAGGCATGGGGACAAGGTCAATGGGTTTCCTAGGCCTACGACATGTGACAATCTTAAATGGACTCATGCTGGTAGACCTATTCACCGAATCATTATATGCAAACTTGGCCATGGGTAGAATGAGATCCCAATCTCCAATGCGGTCCCTAACAAGACACCTCAAAAGGTCTCCCCGACTCCTATTGACCACCTCGGTCTGACCATCTGTTTGGGGATGATATGCAGTGGAAAATTTGAGGTGCGTACCCATCATATGCTATAGTGTCTTCCAAAAGTAGGAAGTGAATCTAACATCACGGTCAGACACTATAGTGCGAGGCAACCCGAACTTGCACACCACATGCGTAAGGAAAAGGCGGGCTACCCTCGAAGCATCCGAAGTCTTCGAGCAAGGAATAAAGAGGGCCATCTTCGAGAAACGGTCAACCACCACATAGACCGAATCATGCTTCCTGGAGGTACGTGGCAATCCCAAAACAAAGTCCATGCTAACATCCTGCCACGGGGCATCAGGCACGGGAAGAGGCGTATAAAGGCCGGAGCTTTGCTTCTTCATCTTGGCCGTAGCACAGGTACGACACTGAGCCACGATGTTAGCAACATCGCGCTTCAAGCTCGACCAATAAAATCGATGCTCCACTGCCTCAATAGTCTTGTTCCGACCAAAGTGGCCGGCTAGACCTCCCGCATGTAGTTCCCACACTAAGAAATCTCGAACCGAAGTTCGGGAAACACATAGCCTGCTACCTCGAAAGAGGTAACCCTCCTGAAGCACATACTCATCAAGGTCTCTCGAGGGTCCGGCCTAGAGAGTGGTAAAAATCTGACCGAAGTCAGGACAATCAACATAGGCCTCCTTCATCTTCTCTAACCCTATGACCTCGGCACTCATGGTGGTAAGCAAACATGCTCGCCGACTCAAGGCATCAGCCACCTTGTTCTCCACTCCAGCCTCATGTTTAAGCACAAAGGTGAACTACTGGAGATACTCGACCCAACGACTGTGACACGAGTTAAGCTTCTTTTGGGAATGGAGGTACCTCAATGCCTCATGATCGGAGTATAGGACAAACTCCTGATGTAAAAGATAGTGCCTCCAATACCTAAGAGCCTGAACAACTGCGTAGAATTCTTTATCATATGTGGAATATCGCAGTTTCGCGTCATTCAGCTTCTCGCTGAAATATGCGATCGGGTGGGACTCCTGACTCAAAACTCCTCCTATCCCAACACCCGACGCATCACAAGAGACCTCAAACACCTTCGAGAAGTCAGGCAATCGAAGGATAGGCATCTGGGTCATGCGCTCCTTGATGTCCTTGAAGGCGGCAGATGCGGCCTTCGTCCATACAAATGTGCCCTTTCGGATACAATCCGTGATCGGGGCGGTGACGGAGCTAAAGCCGCGAATGAAGCGACGATAGAACGTCGCAAGACCATGAAAGCTGCGGACATCATGAACGGTACGGGGTTCCGGCCACTCAACAATGGCCCGGACCTTCTCCGGATCGGCGGAGACCCCCGTACTAGACAGAATGAAACCCAAGAAGGTAAGCTGAGGTGTCATGAAGGCACACTTCTGTGGGTTCGCAAACAGCTGCTCTCGCCGAAGAAGTAGATAGACCTACCAAAGGTGGTCTAAGTGGTCCCCTGTGGTGCGGCTATAGATAAGGATATCATCAAAATACACCACTACAAAGACTCCAATGAAAGGTCGAAGGACCTGAGTCATGAGCCGCATGAAAGTGCTAGGGGCTTTGGTCAACCCAAAAGGCATGACCAACCACTCATATAGACCGTCCTTGGTCTTAAATGCGGTCTTCCACTCATCACCTGGCCTAATCCTCACATGATGGTAGCCACTGTTAAGATCGATCTTCGAAAAGATAGTGGCACCTGCCATCATGTCCAACATGTCATCAAGGCGGGGAATAGGGAACCTGTACTTCACGGTGATTTTGTTGATGGCACGACTATCAATGCACATTCTCCACGTGCCATCCTTCTTCGGGGCGAGTAATGCGGGTACAGCACATGGACTCATGCTGTCCCGAACAGACCCTCTCTGCACTAACTCATCGATCTGCCGTTTAATCTCGGCATGCTCCGTGGGACTCATGCGATAATGAGAAAGGTTGGGCAAAGAAGACCCCGGAACAAGGTCGATGGCATGCTGAATATCCCGCATAGGTGGGAGTCCCTTTTCATCGGGAAAGACATCAGCATACTCCTGCAGAATGGGAACAACCTCGGGTGGGAGCTCACCCTCGGAGTCCCGCTCCACCTCTCGGACCGTAATGGCAAACACCGGACAGCCCTGACTAAGCTCCTGCTCCATTTCCCGGGAGCTAATCATCATCAATCTCCTCGTCGAGGGCTCTCCTGGGCCAGAGGTAACGGTCATAGCCTGAGCTGGGGATGGGGTACTAGGCCCGGGAACGGAAGGCTTCGGAGTACTAGGGCCAGTAGGACCCCTGACTGATGGGCTCCTGGGCCGAACGGGTTGGAGGGTGACCCGCTGGCCAGCGTGGTCGAAGGTACAGGTGTTCGACCGGCCATGGAGCGTGGCATCCCGGTCAAATAACCACGGCCTACCAAGAATGATACTGCCCACTTCCATGGGGAGAACATCACACCAAATCTCCTCACGGTAGGAGTGGAGCTGCAGCGGGACCAAGCACCGCAGCCTGACCGAAATGGAAGTGGTATCCACCCATGATACCTGATAGGGACAAGGATGGTCTACGGGTGTGAGACCAAGACGGGCGACAACGTTCGTGGAGATTGCATTGATACAACTCCCGCTATCCATGACCACCTTGCAAATTTGCTTTCCCAGCCTACAGAATACATGAAGGATAGTAGTCCGACGCTAGTCATCACTGACTTGCGGCTGGGTGAGGATACATCTGACGACCCCCACGTGGGTATCGTCTGAATGCTGGGCATCCTGGGCCTCACCTCCCATCTCATAGTACTCGTCATCTAGCTCTTCATCGGCCTCATAGCTGACTAACTCGAGGCCCGTAGGGGTGGTATCCTCGGCCTGTGTGTCCCCAATGTGAAGAGATGGGCGGGTGGGACACTGGTTGGCGAAATGGCCAAACCCATTGCAGCGATAACACTGCTGCTGTGATCCACTAGGCTCCCCAATCATAGGTCCTTTACCTTTATCCTCCCGACGGATAGGAGGTGTAGGCAACAAAGGACGTGCAGGAGGTGCGGGTGCCGGTGGACGGGCTGTGGGTGGGGCCGTAAGATGCTGGGGATGAGGAAGGTCCCTCGGGGGTGGAGGACGAGGCCTAGGAGCAAAGGGCTCGGGGTGAGCGGGCTCCTGAGGTCGAGTCATGGGGGCCCTCGATACGTGCCAGATGAGCCACGGGGCTCGACACTACGAAGGGGAAAGGAGCCCAACCGATGGGGTGACTCGAAGTCGGCCTCGAACTGCTCCAATTCGAGAGCGATCTGATATGCCTGCTCCAAAGTGGTTGCATTGCAGTGAAAGAGTTCATATTGATAATTGGGCCGCAAACCTCTTCGAAAGCGGGATATAGTCATGGTGCTTTCTTCCGTGACCCCACACCGTAAGTAATACTCATCGAACTCGGCGGTGTACTCGGTCACGGATCGGTTCCCTTGGGAGATGCTTTGCCACTTGTCTATAAGACGTTGGCGATATGAGGCGGGAAGGTATTTCTCCCTCAATTTGATTTTTCATATCATCCCAAGTATCGATTTGAGGTTGACGTCGCTGATTGAGCAGGCTCTCCACATTGATCCAATAAGTTTGGGCCTGCCCTTGCAGCTTTATCTTCGCGTATCGGACTCTTCGGTGGTCCGTCACCTCAAACCACTCGAAGTACCGGTCCATGCCGGTCTCCCAATATAAATACACCCTAGGGTCCAAGGACCCGCTAAAGGTGGGAGGGTCCGCACGCACACCCCTAAGGATGCGGTCGTCATCATCATCATCACGATTTCGTCGTTGATTCCGAAGACCATTTCCCCCCTGATCATTGTCGGAGGCATAATCATCCACTATAGGCGCCTGTTGCCTCCCGACATCCTCCACTTGAGCCCTTGGCACGGCGGGTGGCTGTGCCGGCTCTTGTTGGCCGTTCATCGGCGCGGGTTGCGCCGCTACTGGGCCCCTCTCTAGAACGGTGATCCTCCCTACAAGGCCTTGAATGGACTGATCCGAACTCTCGGCCCGATCCTCGAGGGCTTTCATCCGCCCTTCTAGACGCGTTCCTATGCCATCCATACGCGTACTAAGACCATCCATACGCGTGTCAAGACGTTCCATAATGGCTCGGAACATCTCGGCCGTCGAGGACTCATCGGAGCTACGGGCTCGGGAGTCCGCCATAGGTGGTGGTGGCGAGTATTGGGTACCTCGACGGGTGGGCATGCAAAGACACACGACCTAGAAGACACCGACTAATGCAAACACTCACTAGATGATGCACTTAGACCTAACCAATATCCGGTACGAGGCGGAGATAAGCGATCCGAAGATCACTCACGCAAGTACGCTACCTCCCGATAGGCATAACCTAATGTTCGGGCAACGCCTTTTAATATACCGAGCTATTGGGTGAAATGCAATTTGAAAACACTTTTTGTTGTTGTTTTGAAATGATGATCCTAGACTCGACTTATACTATGCAAGACATATGCAACGACTATCCTAGACTCGACTCGCTCTGATACCAAACTGATGCGGGACGGACACGGGGACCGACTCTACGTGGTATGGACCTCGGACTCTAGATGCGGACACGACCAGCAACACATGATAGGAGAGACACTAAGCCCGACACGGAGAGCTCCTATGGGCTATACGTCGCTAACAGAAACGCAAGCTCACTCGTCGTCCCAAGCGAGGGAAACGCGGATCGTGCACGGTTGAAGAACCGGCAGAGTTCACGGGTAGTCGACTCACTTCCGGACTCGGATCGAGTCACGGGACAGGTCACTCTCACACTCACAGCGGTGACATGGACACACGGGCTAGTACCTATCGCTCTCGACAGCGGCAAAAGACTATATACTAGCTAAGCAAATGAACGCCAAGAGGTCCGGACCATTACCTCCACGCACCCGGCGTGGCGAAGACAACCCCGGCCGAATCACGGACTCCCGGTTAACAATTATTACAGCAATACACTAAGTCGACCCACTCCACGCAAGGAGGTAAAAGGTCACATGTGGGGTCCGGGAATCACGCAACTCGGGTTGACGGGCAGCATCTTGATGTCGCCCGGCGGTGCCGAACTCCGCGTTTTTGTGCTTTCCGAACGGCGGCTTCTAAGGGCCCGTGGGGCCCACGGACGGCGCTGTCCTCCGGATCTGCGGGGGTGGGACCCACTGTGATGGGGACCCCTGGTGGCGCGCCTCCATGGAAGGTGATCGGCCGGGAACACCGATCGAGGGTCGATCGGCCTTGATTCCCAATTCTTGAACTAACTTCCCACGGATTTTGATTGCTGTTTTCTGGTGCGCGCTCCGACGAAAATGACCGCTGCGATCAATCGCGACGTCGGATCGGGACGCATGAGCTATCGTTGGAAATCTCTCTTCAAATGCTTCAATCTAGACTCAGAGAGATCTGCTGGATCTGGTCGGATCAGAACTTTATTGAATTGAAAAGTCCCTGTTGTACAGTAACCGAAACCTCAGATCTATAGGTGAGTTGTCTAAAGACTACCTTTGACCGCAAAGAAGATGGCCGATTCAGCTCCTGAGCTCTCCTCAAACTTGTGTGATTTTGAACAAGGAGAACAGAGATATTTTTTGTGGACTGATTGGAGGTGGCTGTGATTTGTTATGATTTGTTTACTGGAGGGTGGTCGGATCTGGGAACAGGTGGACATCACTGTAGGTATCTCTGAGATTGATTTTTGAAAAATATGGGATGGCCTCACAAAAATTCAAGAAAATTTGGGGACGGTGGGGTTAATGGACAGAACTCCCAGTAAAATTGGGAGCTAACAAAAATCGGAAAGGGGTCCGAACATTTGAAACACAGGGCGGGTGGAAATTGAAATAGCAAGCAGACAGATCTGGAAATGAAAGTTATACGAAATTGAAAAAATATCAAAGTGGATCTTTATGACCAACTAATTTTTTTGGGATGTGCTTGACACCTCTGGAACATCCCCTCAAAATCTCAAGTCGATCTGAGCTCGTGGCTGATGGCTGAATTTCGTGGAAGCTGCTGTGGTCGGATGAAGGCAGAACTCCGGCGATCTCGGCGGTGATGCGATGGCGGCTCGTGGCGGCGGCGGCGGCGGCGACCGGAATGATAAGGGGAGGAGTCACACCTCCAGAGGGAAGCCTTCACAGCTTTAAGGGGGAGAGGGAGGAGAGAGGAGGGGGGCGCACCAGGCTGCTCCAAGATATTTTCTTCCAAATGAATGCATTAATTCCTCAAAATGGGAAATTACAAGTATTTATGTGTTACATCTCACATCCATTGTCCACCGTTGGATCTAGGGGATGGGAATGGGTGGCCTGGATTGAGTGTGACACACACACACAAAATACAATAAATAAATTAAGGGGGGGCGGCGGCCTATTGACTAGAATGGCAAGGGGGACATGTTTGGTAGCCACCTTGGACTTTGAAGTCCACTTGTCTCCCATGTGCCTTTTACCATTCAAACTTCTAGATGCCTCCATTTGACATGTTGACTGACCCCACATGGGGCCCATGAGCTGAGGTGGATCAATGGGAGGGGGTCTGTGGGCCCGTGGGACCCGGGGTCCCATTTTACAAATAAACCCCTATTACAATCAAAATTACATACCGAATAAAATGAAATAAACACACATCACACAAATAAAGTCTAACTAAATATGATAAATGCCAGGACTCAAGGGGGCGTCTCCAGACTGTCTCCGAGCCAGATGGATGCTGAGGTGGCTCGCGTCGTACTCCGTGTGCGGTACCGGTGGCTCGGTGTATCGCGCCGCTCAACTGCTCGGGTGTCCGCACCAGTGGGGAGTTCTTCGGTGGAGGAGACGCGGAGGTGTCCCGTAATCCCTAATTTCCATCCGAACATCCCTCCGAGGCAGGACGAGTTTTCTTCGGATGTGGAGGAGTATGCGGTCATTTTGTTGAAGCATCGCCAGTCCACGGAGAAGCTGATTACCCCGGAGAACATCGAGCGGTGCTTTCTCACGCAGCTACATCCGACAGGTTCAGATGCTACGGATCAACTTCTTTATCAGATGACGAGACCAATTTCTTTTCCTGATCACATCTTCTTCTGCGCAGATGTCAGGCGGCCAGCTGTGGAGGAGGAGCATGCGGCCGAGCGGGCGGTGATCGATCTCGGTGATGATTCGGCTACCGAAGAGCCGATCGCTCCCGCGGGTCGCGCCCGAGCCCGAGATAAGGGCAAGGGGGCGGCCCGGGGTGAATCTTCCGGGCCGCGGGGGTCCAAGTGCAAGGAGCCCATGGAGGGAATGATCCAGGATGCCGTGAAGGCCAGGAAGCGGGCCAGGACGGCCGGGGCCGTCCCTGCAGTCGAAGGCGACTCTGGCTCAGCTCACCCCTCTGCCGAGCACGATGGGGCCGACCCCATTGGGCGGGCTCTCCCATCCATCGAGCAAGAGGGGGCCGAGGAAGTCAGGGCAACTTCTGCGGTCGGTGGTGATGTTGGCTCGGCTCTCCCCTCGGCAGGAGCCGAGGGGGCCGGGGACGAGGCAGACGTCTCCAGTGCTGCGGCCGAGGTTAGAGCGTCGATTGAGGCAGGCGGCGCTTCGGGCGATGGCGTAGGGGCCGAGTCAGTCGAGGTCGGGGGGTCGCGAGGAGAGGCGACACAGCCCCAACCGACCGAGGCGAGAGGGATGGATGAAGCAGTGGCTCGATCCGGGCCGACCGGCGGAATGTCACTCGGAGGGGAGGTCCCTCTTCCGGTGACCCTGGAGAGGCTGGGTATCCAGGGTCCTCTGTATCAGGTATGCCGTGGCATAGCTGCAAGGGTGAAGGGAGGAGACATGCAATACTCCCCACCCGCGGCCCTTGAGATGATTATGGAGGGCAGCTTGGTCCTGGCCCAGATGGGGGTGACTCTGGCTGAAGCTTAGGCCCGGTCGGAGTCAGAGCGGTCGAACCTTGCCTGGACCCTTGGTGGGTTTGACAGGAAGATGACTCGGCTCTCCGAGGAGCGTGATGGGCTTCGGCGGGAGCTCTCTTCAATCAGGGAGCAGGCGCGGGTGAGCCAGATGGAGGCTCGGACACTGTCCGAGCATCTGGCTCGGGCCCGCGGGTTGCTCGAGACGAAGAATAGGCTTCTGGAGGAGGAGCGCGCGGCCCGCGTAAAGCTGGATGGCCGGTGGGAGGCTGAGCGCGCCGAGCTGGTGGACCGAGTCGAGGAAGCCGTGCGTCTTCGAATGGAGGCCGAGGCAGATCGGGCCGAGGCGGAGAAGCAGACGGTCGAGGCTGAGCGGAGGTTAGCCGAGGCGGAACGGGAGAAGGCCGAACTCGCCGGTAGGTTGGAATCGGCCGGGGCGGAGGCACTCAAGCAATACAAACACTCAGAGGCCTACCGCGTCGATCTTATGGAGGCTGCCCTCCCCTACTATGAGTCAGCACTTCACCGGGGCATCCACAAGGGATTCAAGTAAGGCTATGACCGGGCTATCTCTTACGCGGAAGATCAGGCGTTCGAGACAATCAATTTTCCGTCTGGGCAATGCTATGACTCGGATTTATCATCCTCCGGTTCTTCTGGTTCGACGTCGGAGGAAAAAGACCAAGTGGACTCTTCGTCCGAGGGGTCGCCAACTCCGTATGTCTCGGGAGGGCGCGCAACCGAGGCAGTTCCCACGCCGGTGGGGTCAGTGCCAGGGTCGGCCGTCGCCGAGGGTGCCGGGGGCAGATCGTCCGAGCCTCCCACTTCCGAGTCTCAGGATGGGCCAGGGGCCTAATGTATCTGTTTGGCTTTTTCTCCTTGTATGTTTTCCTTTTTTCGAAGAAGAGCTTCTTTTGTGTGTGTAAAGAACGTAAGACAATAGCGTTATGATGAAGACTTAACTCTTTTGTACCGCCATTGCCGTAGTTTGGCCTGCGTATCCACAATAGTTGGAAAGTACCAATACTTTCTGCGAGGATCCCACACGATGAATGGACGGGCGTCTGACAGGGTGTCTTTCCGTTTTCTCATGTTTTGAATGCTTGGCCGCTTCGTGTGTCCCGCTGGGGCGGAGCCGAGGAGTCTGAGGTGACCGTCCGTAAGAAGAAGTCCCTTTAACGTATTTTCGAGGGGAGAATCATTTAAGGTAAATAACCTCCCTTCGCCTATAAAAGGTATGAAGGGCGTCTCTCCCTCTCCATCGCTTAAGGTCTTCTCTGACAGTCTTCCCTCTCTCTTTCTTCACGAAGCGTTGTGCCGTCGAATTTGAAGCATGTAAGACGCTCCGGAAGACGAAGCTGCCGATGATGGAGTGCAGAGAGTCCTTGCTGCTTCGGATCTGAAGGGAGTTTGACGGTAGGCGGGCGGATTTGAAGGGGGTTCGACGTGTGGAAGCACGTCACCCTCTTTTATCAACTCCGGCCGGCGCTTGCGGGGAGGGGCGTAACGGTGAGCGCATGGGAGGATCAGGCACCCCTTTCTCTCATCCTTCCTCGCTCACTCTCTTCCTTCCAAAGAGTTGGCAGAGAGGAGGCCTTCATTCGTATTCCCTCTTCCCCTTCCTCCATCTCTGCCAACTTGGAAGGTAGCCTTCTTCTTCCTAATCCCTCTGTCACCTTTGTCACGAGCTACCCGAGACAACGGGGATGACTACCCTTACTCCGAGCCAGTTTCTACACAAAGCAGAGTCAGTGGCTAGACGCGGGAAGGCTAACCGAGTCAGCCAAGCGATGGGCTCGTATGGCGGCGCCAGATGGATTTTTGCCTTTTTTGACATGTATTGTCTTGGCTTCGGCCTTTCCGATGTACAATCAAATTGTTTGAATAAAAGAGGAAAGGAAACTTTTCTTTTATTTCATACTGCTTACACAATACTCGGCGTTCAGAAGTAGAACTTGCGTAGTGTAGTCGCGTTCCACGTCCGAGGGATGGGTTCTCCTTCCATAGTATATAGCCGGTATGCTCTTTTCCCAAGCGTCTCGACCACTCGGTAGGGGCCTTACTAATTAGGGGATAGCTTGCCCGCCGCCTCAAGTGGTCGAGAGGCTTTGGCCTTCCTTAGAACGAAGTCTCTCGGTTGAAAGTGTCTATCTCAAACTTTGGCGTTGTAGTATCGAGTGAGGCGGCGTTGATATTCCGTTGCTCGGATGCTGGCAATCTCTCGGAGTTCATCCGCTAGGTCGAGGTTTTCGATCAGTTTCTGGTCGTTTGCCTCGGGTGAGAAACAGATGACTCGGAGAGAGGGATTGGCAATCTCCAGCGGGATCACGGCCTCGGTGCCATACACCAGCTGAAAGGGACTCTCACCGGTTGCCGTTCTAGGAGTCGTCCTGTGCGACCAAAGTACGTTCGGCAATTCCTCAAGCCCGCTGCCCTTGGCTTTGCTGAGCTTGGTTTTGATGCCTTTTAAGATAGTTTTATTGGCATTTTTGACCAGCCCGTTAGCCTGAGGGTGGGCGACCGAGGTGAAGTGATTGCGAATGTTCATGTCGGCGCATCTGTCTCAGAAATAACGAGAATCAAATTGCCGACCGTTATCGGTTACTATCACCCGGGGGATGCCGTAGCGATAGATGATCGACTTCTAGACGAAACTCTAGACGACTGTCTCGGTGATCCTAGCTGTGGCTTCGGCCTCGATCCACTTGGTGAAGTAATCGATGGCGATGATGACGAACTTCTTCTGGGCCTGAGCTGTAGGGAACGGCCCGAGGATGTCGATTCCCCACCGAGCGAAAGGATAAGGCTCAGCTAGGGTGACGAGCTCCATTACAGGCTGATGGACCTAGTGATCAAATCACTGGCATCGGTCACAGTGTTGTACGTAGGTCGAGCAGTTGTGCTGTAGGGTGGGCCACAAGTAACCTTACTGTAGCAAGATCCTGGCGAGCGACCTTCCTCCTAAATGCGCTCCGCATAAGCCTTCGTGAACCTCTTGAATCGCTCGGTTGGCTTCATCGCTACTGAGGCACTTCAGGAGAGGATCGGAGAAAGATCTTCGGTATAAAGTGCCGTCCAGAATGACGAATCGCCAAGCTTGGTACTTCAATCTCCGGGCTTCTCGGGAGTCGGGAGGCTCTTGAGAGTCTTGGAGCCACGACAGGTAGGGGGTATGCCAGTCGCTTGGGTGGGCCGAGTCAACAGCCAGGAGCTCCGAATCAATGCTCGGTCGCTCTAGCTCTTCGAGAAGGACTGATCGAGTACCCTCAGGGTCCAGAGAGTAGGCCAGCCGAGAGAGGGCGTCCGCTCGGGAGTTTTCTTCCCGAGCTATTCGGACTACCTCAAAACTCTCGAACTGTTGTGCCACGGCTCTGACCAGCTGGAGGTATTTGACCATCGGTGCTTCTCGAGCTTCGTAATCACCGTTGACCTGGCTAGCGACCAGTTGGGAGTTAGTGTGAATTCTGACTCGCTCAGTCCCCAGCCGCCGGGCCATGCGAGCTCCCGAGATAAGGGCTTCATACTCGGAGGTGTTGTTGGATGCGTGGAAGTTGAACTTCAAGGCGTATTGCAGTTCTGTTCCCTCGGGGGACTTCGGGAGGATCCCAGCGCCGCTCCCGGCCGAGTTGGAGGATCCGTCAACGAACAATTCCAGGTTGGCCCGGGTGCAGACGGAGATTTTTCTTCGGTCGGGATGGTGCTCTCGACGATGAAGTCGACGAGCGCCTGTCCTTTGATAGTTGAGTGAGGTCGATACGATATATCGTAGGCCCCGAGCATGATGGCCCACTTGACGAGGCGTCCCGAGGCTTCAGGGTGAGCGAGGATCCTCTTCAGTGGTTCGCCGGTCAGCACGATGATGGAGTGCCCTTGGAAATAGGGTCGGAGGCGCTTGGCTGAGGTGACCAACGCTAGCACGAGTTTCTCGGTTGCGGGGTACCTTCTTTCAGCCTCGTTGAGCACCTTGCTGGTGTAGTAGACCGGTCTTTCGACTCCCGAGTCATTTCTGACCAGGACCGAGCCAAATGTGGATGGAGTTGCCGAGAGATAGAGATGCAAGGCTTCACCTGGGACATGCTTGGAGAGCATCGGGGGTGAAGCCAGGAACTCCTTAAGCTCGGCGAAAGCTCTTTGGCATTCCTCATCCCATGCGAACGTTGCAGATGCCATTTTGGGTCCCCTCAATAGTTTGAAGAAGGGTAGGCATCGTTCGACCGCACGGGACAGGAATCTGCTGAGCGTGGCAATGCGCCCGGTAAGGCGTTGAACATCCTTGATGCAAGTGGGTGGGCACATGTCCAGGATAGCCTGGACTTTGTAGGGGTTGGCCTCGATCCCACACTAGGTCACCAAGAAGCCCAGGAATTTCCCGGATCTTACTCTGAAGGCACACTTGGTGGGGTTGAGCTTCATGTTGTACCTCAGGAGGGTGTCGAAGGTTTCAGCTAGGTCGGTGAAGTGGTCTTCGACCTTGGGGGACTTGACGAGCATGTCATCAATATAGGCCTCGACGTTTCGGCCGAGCTGTCCCTTGAACATATGATTGACCAGCCTCTGGTATGTGGCTCCAGCGTTCTTCAACCCGAAAGGCATCCGGGTGTAGCAGTATACGCCGAAGTCGGTGATGAAGGCGGTCTTCTCGATGTCTTCTGGATCCATTCTGATCTGGTGGTAACCTGAATAGGCGTCCAGGAAGTTGAGTATCTCGTTGCCCGAGGTTGAATCAACCAATTGGTTGATGCTCGGTAATGGATAGCAGTCCTTTGGTGTGGCCTTGTTCAAGTCGGTGAAGTCCACGCACGTTCGCCACTTTCCTGAAGATTTTGGAACCAGGACGACGTTAGCTAGCCACGTCGGGTATAGGACCGATCTAAAAAGAGCAATTTTTTGCCCCTTGGTGACTTGCTCGTTGATGATCACCTGCTTCTCTCGCGTGTGCTTCCTTCTGCGTTGTTGTACGGGCTTCATGGTCGGGTCGAGGTTGAGTTTATGCATTACCGTCTCTCCTGGTATTCGGGGAGTTGGTCATCAGACCATGCAAAGACTCGGATGTACCCAGAAAGAAAATCTTTGTATTGCTGCTAAACCTCAGATGGTAGGTCGGCTCCAATCTTTACTCCTAGGGTAGGGTTGTCGTTTAGGAAAACCGTTAGCAGCTCGCCTCCAGGCTCGGAGGTTGCGGGTTTTTCCTCGACTTCCCGGGGGCCCTTATTTTTCCCGTCCGGCCTTGTGGCTTCAACCGAGATATTATAGCACCTTATGGCCATCCCCTGGTTGCCCCGGACTTCCCCCACCCTATTTTTAGTGGGGAACTTCATCTTTTGGTGATAGGTAGAGGGCACCGCTTTCGTTCGGCTAAGGATTCCTCGGCCGAAGATTGCGTTGTATGCTATCATACCCTTGATCACTATGAAGTCCACCATAACCGTAACGATTTTGGGTGGGGTGCCGAGAGTAACTGGCAGGCTTAGGGCTCCCTCGGGATAAGTGGCTTGGCCATTGAACCCGTAAAGGGGGGTTCGGATCGGGCGGAGTTTAGACGGATTCTCCCCCATCTTAAGGAAACACTCGTAAGATAGTACATCAGGGGCACTTACATTGTCAACTAAAATCCTGTCTACGTTACAATGGTTTATCGCGGCCGATATGACTAGGGCGTCGTCATGCGGGGTGGTCAGCCCTTCTAGGTCTTGGTCGGAGAAGACTATGACTTGGGGCTCACTTGGCGGGGCCTTGGGGGGCTCGATGGCTCGGCTCGCCCACTCAGCACGACGCTTCCTTCCTCGGCCACTGTATCCTCCTGATGCAGCTCCTCCAGCGATGACGTTGATGTGGACCCTGCGAGGGGCATTGTCGATTTCCTCTGGGGCGCCTCGGTCTTCCTTATGCCCGGCCACGAACCGAGATAGGTGTCCCTGGAGGACGAGGCACTCGATCTCATCCTGGAGCTGGTGGCAATCGCCGGTGTGATGCTCGTGGTCGCTGTGGAACAGGCAATGTTTGCTGCTGTTGTGGCTTTTCGACCTCATTGGCTCGGGTTGGCGGAGGAGGCCCGAGCCTTTGATGTCTTCATATATCTCGTACACCGGAGCGGTTAAGGGAGTGTACCGCTCGTATTTTCGGGATGGTTCTTTGTGCTCCCCATCTCGGTTCTGCCTCTTTCCTTGGCCCGAGCTTGACTCGGGTGCTCGCTTCTTGTCCCCCTCCCGACCCGAGCCAGTTGTGCCTCGGTATGCGCTGAGAACTTCTTCGCACTCAGCGTGGCGTAAGGCCAGAGTCACTAGCTCGGCAAGGGTCGAGGGAGGGTGGAGGACAAGTTCGCGGCGGAGGTTCTCATCCCAGGTGCCTCCGGTCAGTGCGGTTATGGCCGAGGCTACATCCAGGCGGGGGATTCTCTGGGCTTCCGATTTGAATCGGTTGATGTAAGCCTGGAGTCTCTCCCCTTGCGCCTGTTTGAGAGCCAATAGCCCCGCTATCGACCTTGGGGGGCCACTGTCGACGAAACTCTCCTTGAATACTCTCCTAAACTGCTTGAAGTCTCAGATGGATCCGGGGGCGAGGGCCCGGAACCATGCTTGGGTGCCTTGGACCAGGGTGGTCGCGAAGGCTCGGCATTTGATGGCGTCGGACTCCCCGTGAAGGGTCATCAGGGCGTCGAAGTGGTCGGCCGGGTCACCTTGGCCGTCGTAAGGCTTGAAGGTCGGGATGGAGGTTCTGGGAGATACCTCTGCCTTCAAGATATAGTCGGAGAATAGGGATCTCTCCTCATCCTCTGGCGGAGAGGTCTTCTGTAGGGCGCGTAAGGCGCGCTCCTGCTCTGCGAAGCTCCTCTCAAACTCTCACAGACGGAGGGATAACTCCGACTGGCGTTGTGCCGTGGGGCTAGGGGGACACGATGGCAGGCTGTCTTGGCGCTCCCTGGGGATTTCGGTCTCCGAGTGCGGACGGCGTGCCCCAGGTTTCCTCCGTTTTGGTGTGGAGGAGGCCTCTTGCTTCGGAGGGGGGGCTTGGGAAGGTCCTCCTGACCTGTTGCGAATAAGCTGCCGCGCTCGGAGGGTGAAGCGACCTCCGACAGTGTGTTGGGACGCGTCTTCGCGGGGAGGGCTTTCCGGAGGGGCGCGTGACCTCCCTTCTCTGGCCGCCTGGGTCCTCATGAGTTCCACGAGGACATCCATTTTTACGTTGAGGGCTTGGAAAGCGTCAGCGCCCTCGTTGGATGGTTGCCCTACTGCCACGGGTGGAGGTAGTTCATCGGCTGGGGTGCTGGTGTTGGAGGGGGGGTCTTGCACGGCCTGAGAGGGATCTTCACCCCCCACTACCATGGCCTTCCC
The DNA here is from genome assembly GCA_022559845.1 of Amorphophallus konjac. Classification (NCBI taxonomy): domain Eukaryota; kingdom Viridiplantae; phylum Streptophyta; class Magnoliopsida; order Alismatales; family Araceae; genus Amorphophallus; species Amorphophallus konjac. Next base: position 31,670,382 of record CM040119.1, read on the forward strand.
CTTATCACCAGCGGATCTCCTCCCTATACTTCTTCGCACCATGCTGGCTCTTTGATTGTTTCCAACAGACGGCGCCAGATGAAGATGGGCGATCTCGCGCTAGTCCTGAGCTGGAGGAGATGATCACCGAGTAGTGAACTGCAAGGAAGGGAAACTGATTAGGGGGCCCAGGGATGGTTCCCTGGGGAAAATCCTTCGATGCCTAAGTCAGCAGAGCGATGGTGGAACTATGAAGGGAGGGGGAAAGAGATGCACGGGATCCCTCTACACCAAGATGGTGAAGTGGTTCCTACTCAGGGAATGCTAGGCATGTGTTGTCCTTACCTTTCGTTGGAGGGAGTCCCAGGTTTAAATAGTGCGCTAGCCTCGTGAGTCTCGTAAGCTGAGGGGTTCAAGGTGGGAGTTACGTCCTCAACGTGGGCTCTTTACGTCATCATCGTGGGATTTTTATAGCATTGAGGGGTCGTGGGTCCCTTATCCTTGTGAACTCCTACTCATAAAGGGCTCTCAACGGCAGCGGGGATAAGTAACCGTCGGTCATCCCAAGCATGAAGAGTGCTAGCCCTTTCCGGGTGATAAGCATAGCTCGGATGAGGCTCGGTCGGAGTGGGCGCGGGGCGCTAGCCTTTATCCCAGTGAGGGGAACAACTCGAGCTTGGGTCTTCCTCCAACCGGATCGACGCTCAGGCCTTCCGAGCCTAATGGCCGCCAAGGAAGGGCTTGATCCCGAGTGATTTTATTGGGCTTTGATGATAAGTGGGCCCTGCGGGGCTGTCACTTAGATGAGTTGGGCCTCGTTTGGTCCTGATGGACCTAATTCGGCCGCTGTTAGATAGGCTACAGAAATCCCCCTCTCCTGACATATCTGTCGCCCACTTAAAGAAGCCATTACAGGCGTTGGAATTAGCCCGGGTGTGATGGGGCGCTGAATGGTGGAGAGCAGGTGCGAGGTCGAACCTACGAGTATAGCACTCTGCCGAGCTGAATCCAAACACTACAGCATAATGTATAACAAGTGATCGCCAGAGAATTTACCTGATTCCTATAGGAGAGATGATCGTGCAGTAGCCTTTCAGGGGGGAGATCGTGGTGCTATGCATTCTCCATTCTCGGCCTGTCACGTCCCGAGCTTTTAATACAATAGAAGTAATATTGGGAACATGAACAGTCGACAGGGTAAGCCTCTCGCAAGCAAGAAATCAGAGTGCAAGAAAATCACATAGAACTAATTGCACAAGTAATTTCTCAAATTTCCAACTTTATTTCATAACCATAATCAATTTACATAAGACTATAACTGTTGACAACTTTCCCATCACTATGACTCAAGCAAATCAAAAGTACAATATGGCTAGACTATGACTCTTTGATCATCTAAGGCTTCTCTCATCTTGAAAACCTTCATTCACTCTCGGACCCGTCGCTAGCATAATCCGAATCCGATCCACTAGTACTTCCTGAAATAGACAAGAAAATAGATATGAGCACACTTACCCAGTAGGTAACTTTGTATCAACATGAAAGTAATATTTAAGTGATTAACGTCTTAGCTCTAGATCTTAAGGTAAAAATAAGAATGTGATAAACAAACGATATAAACCAAGATAATCAAGAACATAGAATCATGAAACACATGAGTAGTCGATTTGAGCAAGTATCGATCATGGATAAGCAAGATTAATCATGTAGATGTAAACTTTGACCTTTCATGAACAAGAATGTACGAGCGTGTAACTAGAAAGTACTTTACACAACCTTATAAAGGCTATGCATTAACAAGCATGTAAATTTCATAACGAGCCTCATGAATTTTACTCATTTATAAGAGAAAGTACTCCTAACACAATGAGACGTCAGTATCATCGTACCCCATGATTTATAGCACATTTCCTACCATCAGTCGTGGGGACTAGCATGGAGCTCTTGGACACAATCCGTGCCCGGTATTGCATCTTCAAGTTATAAATCCAGCTACTTTCACGAGATATAACAATAATGTCGGCCAACAATTCGATTCCAAATAACAAGTTAAATGATCAAGTAACCAAGGTATAGAACGTACCCAATTGACATGATTTCAATGAATGATTTAAAAGAACATTATATTCCGGCGGCATTCCGGCAACATAATGGTTCATTTATTAAGTTTCATATTTTAATATTAACTTGTTAAGCATATGTTGAGACTCCAGATAATCCTAAGACCATCTAGGAACCCAAGAAAACCAACCCCAAAAGTCAAACCTCGGGTGAGACTAAATCAGGGAATAAGCGGTCGTTTCCTGGACCGTTTTACTCAAAAAGCGGTCAGAGTCCAGACTGTTTTATGAAATACAGTCGACACATTAAAAAAAGAAGTGTCGACGCAGGAAAATTCTCTGGAGCTTTAGCGGTCTAGTAAATGGCCGCTTGGTATCCTTTAGCGGTCTAGTGAAGGGCCGCTAGAAGAATCAGGCGGTCAACCATAGGGCCGCTAAGGTCCAAAACACATAAAACACCGGTAAAGTGCGTTCTAGACAAATGAGTTTTGATGGTACAACTAGCTCAGCGTCCTAGTGGGAATCCCAGGCTCACGGAGTCTTACGGAGGCCTTGAAACAAGGTCACCTAATCCGATGGAAAGAATATCCAACGGAGAGGATCACAAGTCCAAGAGAATGTGCCTATAAGTGCAATGTAGCACCCCGGTGTATTATTAAATAAAATAAAGGGAATTTATAAAGAATTTTATTAAAAATATGATAGGTTAAGTTGCAACCAATTTATAAAAATCTAGAAAAATTATAATAGCGTAGAGGGCAAATAGTTTAGACTTTTGTTCTTCTGGGTTTGATCCTAATTAAAATCTTAAGTCAGCCGAATCAAGGGAATTAGGGCGAAATCCAAGTTTTAGCCAAACGGATCTCGGATCGTCGAATTCGAACCCAATATCCGACCATTTGAGCTCAGATCAGACCCAAACAAATGGCCTAGTTGAGTAGATCATTTCCCCTCTCCTTGCCCACTGAAACCCCAACCCTAGGAGTCCAATTTCAGGTGATAAGGCGGCGTGACTTGGTCATCCGCGATTCGCGCGCACGACGGGTCGTGGGACTCTATCCGGCTGATTGTGGCGTCCCCAGAGCGTGTGTCCCTATTTATTCAGACCCTAACCCAACTTAGAAACTCTTGGATGCTGCGGCGGCCGGCGAGGATCGTGGACGAGGGAGAATTTCGGCGATCTCTTGGAGGTTTTTCCTATTGCGGCCAGCGACCATCGTCCCTCTTCTTCCTTTGTTTAAGGTAGGTTCTGGTGGACCAAATCCTAAGAATCATATACTACTAGATTTGTCGTTAAGTCCTCTTTCCAATGATATAAAAAGCCCTAAAATTGGTTCTGTATAATAGGAGTATTAGTCGATTTAGTCGGAGCATGCCAAAACTAGGGTTTTTCTTGGTTGTCCTCGATTAGTGTTGGGTTAGTAGGCTTTGAACGTAATTAAATCATGCCAACATCTGTTTTTTCCAGTTCTCTTTCTAATGGTAGCTTTTTGCACAAGTATTATGCACTCGATTCATCGAATTCGTCGTTTAATTGGAGTCTATCAAGGCTTGCTGGAGTTCGGGCAAGGCGTCCTTAGCGCGGTCCTAACAGGAACCGCTTTACATTGAACGGCCCCTCGATAGACTGCGAGGTGTAGAGCGGCGGTCGTATGCTTGACCGTTCTATGGCTTTGTGTCCGGGACCCCACTATCAGTGGCGTCCATGCACGGACCGCTCGAAGACTCCAGCGGTTGCCCGATAGACCACCTAGTGCTTGTAGGGTTTTCGAGCCCTTTGCCCTTAGCGGCCCATCGACAGACCGCTGTGGTCAGTTAGGTGGTTCTGGACAGACCGTTTACTTCACGTTATATCTCTTCAGAATTCTTTTAAACATTGTTTTTAAGCATGATTAGTTCTGGTTAAATGATGGTAATGATAGGATAGCAACCACAATTAAATCGGATTATATGGAAGTTAAATTAATAGCAAATCTTACTTGATTACTTTGTACTTTCATATTTCCTTGTTCTTATCAATTTATTGGAACATGAATCTTAATCATAGCTATGTTGGAAAGTGGAATAATGATACTAGGAATGTTCTGACAGTCACTCCACTCCGGTGGAACTGATTGACCGCTATTCATTCATTTTTCGATGTTTTATAAACCTCAATTCTTGTAATGGTTGGGACTCTTTGCCAGATACTCCTTCCGTAGGATTAGGACCTCCATTATGGGACTTCCGTAAGCCTCCGGGAGCTTGGGATTCCCACTCGGACGTCGGGCAGGTTGTACCACAAATCCTGCACTTGATTATCTTGATCGGATCGCTCGTTTTGCTCTGTCCTTTGTCACGGCCCACCTTGGACCGTCTGATCCGTACGCGGTCATACCAGGACCGTTTGAATAGTTGAACGGCCCTGTTGAGACCATCTACATTTGCCAAGTGCACCGACCCTCTTGTGCACCGACCTTCTTGGTTTATGCACCGACTCGTGGGGTGCGTCGACCTCAGTTAGTAAACGGCCCCTGCAGGACCGTTCTGTGTGGAGCGGCCTATTGTAGAACCGTTTACCTTTGCTTGTGGCCCAGGGACCCTCTCGTTCTGAGCGGCTTCCCTGGAGTCCGTTTACCTTGTTGAACGGCTCATCTAGGACCGTTTACACTCTTAACTCGGGGCCTTGTTCTTCATGCCCAGTGTTACCTTCAGCGGTCCATGTTAGACCGTTCAATTGTTGCACGGCCCATTAGAGGATCGTTTATCCTTTGGCATCGAACTGGGTTTCCTTTGGCCCCGTTCACCTTCCACAGTCCAGTATAAGACCGTTTTGTTATAAGCGGCCCAAATGTGACCGCGTATCTTCCAGCTTTTGATTTCTCGTGGTTTCTTATGTGCCTCGGGAGTGGGGCCAAGAATGGCTTGTACTATTTATAACCCTTGATTATTCTTGTTATATCTTGAAACTTTCATTTCTTTTCTGGCCGAATCCTGTGAATGTCTAGACATAACTTGGGATATTGGATCAACCTAAATCAATGCCAACGCATCATAAGGGCCCGGTCTGATCCTGGGAAGAGCGTCCGAAAAGTACTAGTGTCCCGGGGAGTTGTAATGACATGGTGAGGCATTGCACCGAGTGCATGAGTAGCGTGATGTCTACGACAATTCATTTACTTGATTCCTTTTTCTTGAATTCAAGTTATTAATTTCCACCATGGAAAATATCTACATGACTTGCTTATTACATGCTTAATCGGCCAGTCTCTGGATATGCTATATTCTTATTCTTTTATTCTGAGTAATTCATTGTCATTATTTCTTTTTATTTCATCGCATGACATTAAATAATTGGTTAATTACTTAAACCTTGCCTGCTATTACCTACTGAGCGTTCGCTCACCCAGTTGTTTCCCCCTCTTTTTCAGGTAGCTCAGGTGAGGACTCTCAAACTGACGGGGATGGGCAGGAGTGAAGATCTTGGAGCGAGCCAGCTAGATAGCTTTCTAGAGATGTCATTAGATAGTTTGAGTTTAAGAGATGTAATTTTGTTTAAGACGGTTGTTATGTAATTATGTTAAGTTAATGAACATGAAAGATGGTTGGTATGTTTGGAGTTGATGGATGTTGACACTTGTTATGTTTAATTAGTTGAAATTGAATAATTATTGTGGAATGTATTTCTTCTTTAGTATGACGTATGTTGAAAGTATCTAATCGCTGGCGCAAGGCACAACATGTCTGGAAATCAACATATTTTAATTATTTTCTACTGCCGCGTTCCGATATTTCGCGTCGGGGCGTGACAGTTTGGTGGTATTAGAGCCTAGGTTTTCTAAGGTTCCTAGGTTACCTTGTGGTATCTTAGAACCATGACTAGTTAAAAGTTTAAGATTTTCGCCCAGTGAGATCGGGTAGAGACTCGGGTTAAGTTAATAAATTTACTCTAGAAGATTCCTGTTAGGTGGTTCTAAATTAATTATTCCACGTGTAGGGTTAAATTCGTGCAATGGCGGCTGAACGTGCGCAATAGAGAGACATGCAGCGTACTGTGCAAGGATTAACTCGGGCCCTACAGCAAGTGGCCCAGGGAGGAGCGGCTCACCAGGGAGCTGGTGATCTTCACCGGAACTTTCAAGGAATGAATCCCCCGCAATTAAGTGGTTCAACGGATCCAAATGAAGCCGAGCACTGGCTGAAGGAAGTGGAGCAAATCTTCGAAGTCATGCAGTGTAGCGACTACGGGCGCGTCCTTCTGACGACCTTCCAGTTAGAACGAGACGCCAGAACATGGTGGGATGCCGTGAAAGCCACCTTGGGAGACCATCAAGTGACGTGGAAGGAGTTCGAGGAACTCTTCAACATCAAGTACTTTTCTGATAGGGTGCAAGAGAAGAAGGCAGTGGAGTTCGCTGCTTTGAAGCAAAGGAATCTATCTGTTGCTGAATACCAAGCCCAATTTTCCAGGGTGTCTTGTTTTGTGACTCATCTAGTGTCTACTGAGAAGATGAAGGCCAAACGATTTCTTAATGGGTTGAAGCTGCATTACATCAACCAATTGGCACCTATGGAGATTCAGACTTATGCCGAGATGGTAAGAAAAGCTCAAGTTCTGCAGGTTACCCTGGAGATGACAGAGAAGATCTATGGGAAGAACCCCAAGAAAGAACCAACTACAAGTCCCTGGAACTTTAAACCCGGCAATGGTAAGAAGAGAACCAACGGCGGGTCTAGTTCGTGGTAGGGTAAGATGCCGAAAAATGATGAGAAGAAGCCTAGTCCGATTGTACCGTCCAAGGCCCTTTGCAAGTATTGTGACCACCTAGGTCACAAGATGGAGGAATGTTGGTGCAAGTTAGGCACTTGTTTACGTTGCGGAAGTCGGGACCATCGTATTCCAGAGTGTCCCCTCCTGTCGGACCAAGCTACACCAACCAAAACACAAGGAGGTCAGAAGCGTCAGGGCAAGCTTCAAGCCCTACAGGAAGATGAGATAGGAACCACCGAGGAGGGTGGACTTGTTGAAGGTACACTTATTGTTTGTGATAAGCCAGCTTTTGTTCTATCTGACACTGGAGCAATGTACTCTTTTATTTCTCGGAGTTTTGCTAAGTCTTTAGCTGTGAAACCTATGTTAATGAATTCTCCCCTAGAAATTTCAACCCCCATTGGTTCAAGATCAGCAATTAAATATTACTACCCTTCTAGTAAGGTTATGGTTAGTTGGCAGAAATACCAGCTAATTTGGTTTGTATGGAAATGAAGGATTATGATGTAATCCTAGGAGCAGATTGGTTGGCTAGCTATGAGGCCAATGTCCATTGGAACACTAGCTCTGTGTCTTTTTCTAGACACCCTGAGCTTTCTTTTGTCGGGGTTAGGCACTCTCAGTCTGTGCCGCTTATTTCGGCTCTTCGAGCTGAGAAGTTATTGAAGAAAGGATGTCAGGTTTTTCTAGCCTTGGTTTCTTTAACCCCTGAGAAGGAGATTGAGATTAAAGACATCCCTGTTGTTCAAGATTTTCCTGATATTTTTCCTGAGGACTTGCCAGGACTTCTGCCTAAGAGAGAGGTAATCTTTTCCATTGATCTAATTCCTGGCACGTCCCCTGTTTCTAAGGCTCCATATCGTATGTCTCCGGCAGAGTTGAGGGAGTTAAAGTGACAATTAATGGAGTTGCTCTAGAAGGGGTTTATTTATCCAAGTACATCCCCGTGGGGAGCCTCAGTGTTGTTCGTTCAAAAAAAGGATGGTTCGATGAGACTGTGCATTGACTACTGGCAATTAAACCAGCTTACTATCAAGAACAAGTACCCATTACCGAGGATTGATGAACTGTTTGACCAGATAGCAGGAGCATAATATTTTTCTAAGATTGATCTTCGATCAGGATACCATAAGCTGCGGATCAAGGATGAGGATATCTTTAAAACAACCTTCCGTAGCAGGTATGGGCATTTTGAATTTATAGTAATGCCTTTTGGACTAATGAATGCCCCTGCAGCTTTTATGCAGTTGATGAATAGCGTGTTCTGGCCCTACCCTGATCAGTGGGCCGTAGTGTTTATTGATGACATTTTGATATACTCTAAAAGTGAGGAGGAGCATGCTGAGCATTTGAGGATAGCATTGTAATTATTAAGAGATCATCAGTTGTAAGCCAAGTTTAGCAAATGTGATTTCTGGTTACATGACGTGTCTTTTCTAGGACACATTATCACTAAGGAAGGTATTTCTGTTGATCCTTCGAAACTGGAGGCAGTAAAGAACTGGGATAGACCTGCAAATGTAACTGAAGTAAGAAGTTTTCTAGGTTTGGCAGGTTACTATCGGAGGTTTATCAAGGATTTCTCCAAAATTGTAGTACCTCTGACCAGATTAACCCGCAAGGAAAACCGATTTGAATGGTCGGAGGAGTGTGAACGGAGTTTTCAGACTTTGAAAGAGTATTTAACCATTGCCCCTGTTTTGGCCTTACCTTCTGGGGAAGGAGGTTTTGTAGTTTACACTGATGCTTCAGGTATTGGCCTAGGCTGTGTGCTGATGCAGAGTGGGAAGGTGATAGCTTATTCCTCTAGGCAGTTAAGGAAGCACGAAGAGAATTATCATGTCCATGATTTGGAGCTAGCAGCTGTAGTGTTTGCCTTGAAGATTTGGAGGCACTATTTGTACAGAGAAACATTCACGGTGTTTTTAGATCATAAGAGCTTGAAATACTTATTTTCTCAGAAGGAGCTTAATATGAGGCAGAGGAGATGGCTTGAGTATTTAAAGGACTTTGATTTTTCTATAGAGTACCATCCTGGAAAAGATAATGTGGTGGCGGATGCTTTAAGCCGCAAGCCGATAGCAAAATTATCAAGTCTCATGTTGTAAGAATGGAGACTGCTGGAATAGTTGGCTAGGTTGGACCTCAATGTTAGTGAGGATCGGGTCATGATCGCACAGATACAGCTTCGTCCAGAGTTATTGATGGAAATCAAGTCCCTGCAAGAAAATGATCTGATGTTAGTGGAGATCAAGGAAGTTTGAGCAAGAGACCAGCTTTTATTTTAGCCAATGATGGTAGATTGTTATTTTGAGGAAGGACCTGTGTGCCTGATGTAGCTGAAGTCAAAAGCAAGATCTTGGAAGAAGCCCATAGGTCAAAGTATACTATTCACCCTGGAGGTACTAAGATGAATCGGGAATTGAAAAGATCCTTTTGGTGGCCGAACATGAAAAAGGAAGTCGCAGAATTTGTAAGTAGATGCTTAGTGTGTCAACAAGTAAAGGCTGAGCACTTCAGACCTACTGGGAAGTTGAAGCCACTTGATATACCACAATGGAAATAGGAAAACATTGACATGGATTTTATCATGGGTCTACCTAAGACTCGCAGTGGATTTGATGCGATATGGGTCATTGTGGATAGACTGACTAAGTCTGCTCATTTCTTATCCATTAAGTCCAAATGGACTGTTGATGTTTTGGCTGCTTTGTATATGAAGGAAATTGTAAGACTTCATGGAATACCAGTAAGTATTGTGTCAGATAGAGACCCAAGGTTCACTTCGCACTTTTGGAGAGGATTACAAGAATCCTTGGGAACCCGTCTAAATTTCAGCACTGCCTTTCATCCTCAGATCGACGGGCAGACAGAAAGAACAAATCAGATTGTGGAAGATATGTTAAGAGCTTGCGTGATTGATTTTGGAGGCAGATGGCATGAGCACTTAGCTTTGATTGAGTTCGCCTACAATAATAGTTACCAGTCCAGTATCCAGATGGCTCCGTTTGAAGCTTTTTATGGAAGAAGTTATCGATCACCTCTGTGTTGGGATGAGATAGGTGAGAAGCAATGGTCAGGACCAGATCTCATTTCAGAATCAACCAAGAGTATTCGTATTATCCGAGATCGTCTACAAGTGGCACAATCAAGGCAGAAAAGTTATGCAGATTGTAGAAGGAGAGCCTTAGAATTTCAAGTCGGCAAGCATGTGTTCCCGAAGGTTTCACCATGAGAGGAATTCGAAGGTTTGACATTCGTGGCAAGCTAAGTCCGAGATATGTCGGCCCTTTCGAGATTCTGGAAAGAGTGGGAGAAGTTGCTTACAGGTTAGTTTTACCACCTCACTTATCTGGAGTACACAATGTTTTCCACGTATTTATGCTACGGAAATATGTTTATGACCCCACTCACATCATTCAGCATATGGATCTGGAGTTAAAGGAAGATCTGACTTATGAAGAAAGACCTATCAAGATTTTAGACCGCAAGCAGCAGCAACTCAAGAATCGTTCCATACCTATGGTCAAGGTTCAATGGAGCCAACGTGGAACTGAAGAAGCTACTTGGGAATCTGAAGATGCTATTCGGAAGCAATACCCCGATATGTTCTAAGGTCAGTTATCTCACTCCCCATTTTTGACAAGAGCAATGAATTTGGAGGATCAAATTCCTTAAAGTGGGGGAGGGTGTAGCACCCCGGTGTATTATTAAATAAAATAAAGGGAATTTATAAAGAATTTATTAAAATATGATAGGTTAAGTTGCAACCAATTTATAAAAATCAAAAAAATTATAATCACGTAGAGGGCGAATAGTTTAGAATTTTGTTCTTCTGGGTTTGACCCTAATTAAAATCTTAAGTATGCCGAATCAAGGGAATTAGGGCGAAATCAACGTTTAGCCTACCGAACCTCGGATCGTCGAATTCGAACCCAATTCCTGACCATTTGAGCTCAGATAGGACCCAAACGAACGGCCTAGATGAGTAGATCATTTCCCCTCTCCTTACCCACCGAAACTCTAACCCTAGGACTCCAATTTCGGGTGATAAGGCGGCGTGACTTGGTCATCCGTGATTCACGCGCACGATGGGTCGTAGGACTCTATCCGGCCGATTGTGGCATCCCCAGAGCGTGTGTCCCTATTTATTCAGACCCTAACCCAACCTAGAAACTCTTGGATGCTGCGGCGGCCGGTGAGGATCGTGGACGAGGGAGAATTCCGACGATCTCTTGGAGGTTTTTCCTATTGCGGCCGGCGACCATCGTCCCTCTTCTTCCTTTGTTTAAGGTAGGTTCTGGTGGACCAAACCCTAAGAATCATATACTGCTAGATTCATCGTTAAGTCCTCTTTCCAATGATATAAAAATCCCTAAAATTGGTTCTGTATAATAGTAGTATTAATCGATTTAGTCGGAGCATGCCAAAACTAGGGTTTTTCTTGGTTGTCCTCGATTAGTGTTGGGTTAGCAGGCTTTAAACGTAATTAAATCATGCCAACATCTATGTTTTTCTGTTCTCTTTCTAATGGTAGTTTTTTGCACAATTATTATGCACTCTATCCATCGAATTCGTCATTTAATTGGAGTCTATCAAGGCTTGCCGGAGTTCGGGCAAGGCGTCCTTAGCGTGGTCCTAACAGAAACCGCTTTACATTGAACGGCCCCTCGATAGACCGCGAGGTCTATAGCGGCGGTCGTATGCTTGACCGTTCTATGGCTTTGTGTCCGGGACCCCACTATCAGTGGCGGCCATGGACGGACCGCTGGAAGACTCCAGCGGTTGCCCGATAGACCGCCTAGTGCTTGTAGGGTTTTCGAGCCCTTTGCCCTAAGCTGCCCATCGACAGACCGCTGTGGTCAGTTAGGTGGTTCTGGACAGACCGTTTACTTCACGTTATATCTCTTCAGAATTCTTTTAAACATTATTTTTAAGCATGATTAGTTCTGGTTAAATGATGGTAATGATAGGATAGCAACCCACAATTAAATCAGATTATATGGAAGTTAAATTAATAGCAAATCTTGCTTGATTACTTTGTACTTTCATATTTCCTTGTTCTTATCAATTTATTAGAACATGAATCTTAATCATAGCTATGTTGGAAAGTGGAATAATGATACTAGGAATGTTCTGACAGTCACTCCACTCCGGTGGAACTGACTTACCGCTATTCATTCATTTTTTGATGTTTTATAAACCTCAATTCTTGTAATGGTTGGGACTCTTTGCCGGATACTCCTTCCGTCGGATTAGGACCTCCATTATGGGACTTCCATAAGCCTCCGCGAGCCTGGGATTCCCACTAGGACGTCGGGCAGGTTGTACCGCAAATCCTGCACTTGATTATCTTGATTGGATCGCTCGTTTGGCTCTATCCTTTGTCACGGCCCACCTTGGACCGTCTGATCCGTACGCGGTCATACCAGGACCGTTTGAATAGTTGAACGGCCCTGTTGAGACTGTCTACATTTGCCAGGTGCACTGACCCTTTTGTGCACCGACCTTCTTGGTTTATGCACCGACCCGTGGGGTGCGTCGACCTCAGTTAGTAAACGGCCCCTGCAGGATCGTTCTGTGTGGAGCGGCCTATTGTAGAACCGTTTACCTTTGCTTGTGGCCCAGGGACCCTCTCGTTCTGAGCGGCTTCCCTGGAGTCTGTTTACCTTGTTGAACGGCTCATCTAGAACCGTTTACACTCTTAACTCGGGGCGTTGTTCTTCAAGCCCAGTGTTGCCTTCAGCAATCCATGTTAGACCGTTCAATTGTTGCATGGCCCATTAAAGGACCGTTTATCCTTTGGCACCGAACTGGGTTTCCTTTGGCCCCGTTCACCTTCCACGGTCCAATATAAGACCGTTTTGTTATAAGTGGCCCAAATGTGACGGCGTATCTTCCAACTTTTGATTTCTCGTGGTTTCTTGTGTGCCTCGGGAGTCGGGCCAAGAATGGCTTGTACTATTTATAACCCTTGATTATTCTTGTTATATCTTGAAACTTTCATTTCTTTTCTGGCCGAATCCTGTGAATGTCTAGACATAACTTGGGATATTGGATCAACCTAAATCAATGCCAACGCATCATAAGGGCCCGGTCTGGTCCTGGGAAGAGCGTCCGAAAAGTACTAGTGCCCCGGGCAGTTGTAATGACATGGTGAGGCATTGCACCGAGTGCATGAGTAGCGTGATGTCTACAACAATTCATTTACTTGATTCCTTTTTCTTGAATTCAAGTTATTAATTTCCTCCATGGAAAATATCTACATGACTTGCTTGTTACATGCTTAATCGGCCAGTCTCTAGATATGCTATATTCTTGTTCTTTTATTCTGAGTAATTCATTATCATTATTTCTTTTTATTTCATCGCATGACATTAAATAATTGGTTAATTACTTAAACCTTGCCTGCTATTACTTACTGGACATTCGCTCACCCAGTTGTTTCCCCCCCTTTTTCAGGTAGCTCAGGTGAGGACTCTCAAACTGACGGGGATGGGCATGAGTGAAGATCCTGGAGCGAGCCAGCTAGATAGCTTTCTAGAGATGTCATTAGATAGTTTGAGTTTAAGAGATGTAATTTTGTTTAAGACGGTTGTTATGTAATTATGTTAAGTTGATGAACATGAAAGATGGTTGGTATGTTTGGAGTTGATGGATGTTGACACTTGTTATGTTTAATTAGTTGGAATTGAATAATTATTATGGAATGTATTTCTTCTTTAGTATGACGTATGTTGGAAGTATCTAATCGCTGGCGCAAGGCACAACATGTCTGGAAATCAACATATTTTAACTATTTTTAACTGCCGCGTTCCAATATTCCGCGTCGGGGCGTGACATGCAAAGTGTAACTAATCGTCACATACCGGAGTATATGCCATGTAATTAAGAAAATGACTTATGAGATAGAAGAGATCGTGATAAAACAATGATCAATTTAAAACTAGACAAGTCATGAACCATATGAAATTTAAATGTAATTATAAAAGTATATGATTTTGGCTGAATTTAGCATAAGTTAAAAATAATACCAATGTGCATAAAGAACATGAAATTTGCTAGAATGATCAATAATATAATCAAGCATATGAAAATAACACTTAATATAGGAATAAAACTTAATTAACTAGGCTTAGCATATGATACTTATGGCTATTCTACATTATGTTTCGGATTAACATAAACACAAAACATCAAAAAACGTAAACGGTCTTGTGAGGACCATTTTATCGGGCCTAGCGATCTATCGTAGGGCCTCTAGTGATTTGAGGCGGTCTTCAGGAAGATCGTTTCTTCTTGTTTACAGTAAATAGCAATAAAAACCCAAATATGGCTACTCTAAGGTAAATGGATGCATGGAAAATGACGTAAAACATGTAATAAAACATGCCAAAAGAAAGTTGGGTCAAGAATATGTATAAAGAATGTAAATTAAGGAAGAATTACATTCTTTTCATTAAAGGGTTGGGCTTATGCTTGGAAATAAACAAATTTGCGCAGTCCCAATAAAATTTTAAATACTCAACGTATAATGCATGAAATTAACTGAAAATTGAGGGCTTTTACTCCTAAGATCATGTTTAAGCCTTTCTTGAGATAACTTACCTCTGATCTGGGCTTTAATCGTCGAATTTAAGGTTGGAAGTCACCCTAATTTCTACTCGTTCAGAACCGAACCAGCAACTTCGTGACCTTCTAACTTCTGATCCTCTTCACCTAAGACCACGAAACTTGGAGGGTAAGAAGATGGTACTAAAAGGAACAAATAACTCTAAGGAACTCCTATACAATTACCTCATTTAGGGCTTTTAACTTGTTGATCGATCTGGCCAGGTTCCTGAGTTACTTGTACTGAACCAACGACTTTAGATGCCTCTAACTCCTCGTGGGCTTAATCTCCTAGAGCGAAATTTAGAGGGTAGTTAGACCTTAGTATTATGAACCAAATATTCTAAAAAACCTACCTCCGAAAATACTTCCTTACCTTAGTTCCATGCGAGCCAAACGTAAGGGTCGCGCCTGTGAAATCTTAGGTCTATTTATAGGGTTAGCTAGGGTTTTGAGGATTAGAACGAACCTAGAGTCCAAATTAGGAGTAGAGTTAATCCTTAAATAGTTCTATAGAGTCATTCATGCTAGGTAGCTTTGATCCAAAGTGATTAGGTCATCCAAGTTCCAAGCTTTTCACGTTTTCTTCTATTCATGGAACTAGGGTTGCCTAGCGGTCTAGCTAGGACCGTTTTCAATAGCCAAGCGGTCGCCCGATAGACCGTTTGTGGCTTTTGGCGCCGAGTTTGAAACATTTCAAACTCTTGGTCATATATTCGTTGATTTATCCTCTAATTAGTATATTTATCCTCTAAATTCCGTGAATATCCTATTTTAAGCTTCTAGAATATGGGCCAAGACTAGTGGGCTTGGGTTTTGGGTCATTTGGGCCTATTTAAAGATTAGATAAATGTTGGGCTTGATTTAATTAACTATATTTTATTTAATGGCCCATTACCCTTGAATTAACTTCTATTTATTTCCAGAAAAATCTTAGAAAATCTGAATATATTCTAGAAAATTCAAAATATTATTTACTAAATATTGGGGTATTACACTCTCCCCTACTTAAGAGAATTTGGTCCCCAAATTTTAATACATAGACTTTAAAGGAGAGTGTACTTACATTCAAATAGATCGGGAAATCTCTTGCGGGCTTCCTCCATTTCCCATGTTGCTTCTTGTGGACAAGATTTGGTCCACTGAACTTTGACCATGGGAATGGTTTTATTCCTAAGTTGACATACCTCTTGTTCGATTATTTTGATTGGCTTCAACTCGTACGTCAAATCCTTTTAGATATCCAGATTATCATAAGTGATAACGTGGAATGGATCATAGACATATTTCTTTAACATAGAGACATGGAATACATCATGAACTCCAGCCAATTGAAGGGGTAAAGCTAGTCGATACGCCACCTCTCCAACCCTTTCAAGAATTTCAAAAGGTCTAATGAATCTTAGTGTAAGCTTACCTTTGATGCCGAACCTTCGAATATCTGGACCCAGAGAGACCTTGAGAAATACATGGTCGCCTATTTGGAATTCCAAGTCACGCCTTCGATTATCAGCACATGATTTCTGCCTATCTTGGGCTGTCTTGAGTCTTTCTCAAATTAGCTTGACTTTCTCAGTAGTATCCCTTATCATTTCTAGACCTAGAAGTTGTCTTACCCCAACTTCACTCCAGCAGATAGGTGAGCGACAGCTTCTCCCATACAGTGCCTCAAATAGTGCAATTTGAATGCTAGCTTGATAACTATTATTGTAGGCAAATTCCACTAGAGGTAAATGGTTGTGTCAGCTTCCACCGAAATCTATAACACATGTTCTTAGCATATCTTCTACCACTTGATTGGTTCTTTCAGTTTATCCATCAGTTTGCGGATGAAATGCAGTGCTAAAATTCAATCGGGTCCCCAAAGAATGTTGTAGACCTTTCCAAAATTGTGAAGTAAATCGAGGATCTCGATCGGAAATAATAGTGACAGGGACACCATGTAACTTAACAATCTCCTTCATGTATAAGGCAGCCAAGATATCCACAGACCATTGGCTTTTAATAGGTAGAAAGTGAGCCGATTTTGTTAAACGGTCTATGATCACCCATATTCCATCATGTCCACCTCTTGACTTTGGCAGTCCCATGATAAAGTCCATCCCTATACTCTCCCATTTTCATTCCGAATTTTCAAGGGATGTAATTTTCCAGCCGGCCTTTGATGTTCTGCCTTAATCTGTTGACAAGTGAGGCAACGTGACATGTAGTCTGCTACTTCTCTTTTCATATTGGACAACCAATAATTCCTTTTGAGATCTTGATACATCTTAGTAGCACCGGGGTGAAAGGTGTACTTAGATTTATGAGCCTCTTCTAGGATCAATTTCTTAGTATCTGTTGGAACGGTGCGATCGATACAGAGGGGGGGGGGTGAATGTATCCCCTTCAAGAACATTGCCCAAATTAAAAACAATTCGCCTGCTACTAGATACAGTTGCAGAATAAAGGCTATCGAGTTCAAATAGACATTTGATCGACCAGATGATCTGCTGACTATACTAGTGGAACCTGATGAAGTTTAATGCCAAATGACAGTACAATGCAAACTAGACTCACTTACCAAGATGTAAAGCTCAAGGCCACTGTAACTCGAAACAAGACTATTCAAACAACCTGTGAAACAGATAGAAGATATGGAAGAGCACACCACAAGCAAACCACAGAACAAAGGATTTTTAGGTGGTTCGGTCCTCCAGACCTACATTCACCCCTCACTCCCAACCAGAGTGAGGCTTCACTAGCAAATGCTAGAACCAAGCAGACTTAGTCTGTGAACAGTTGCTGCCACACAGCTTGACCAGGGGAACAGCCTCCCCTCTTCCTCCCAACCGGAGGGACACCTGGACTTGCTACCCACAAGCCCAGAACCGGAGACAAGTCTCCCTTCCTCCAAACCGGAGGGAACCCACAAGTAGCTCCCAGCTACTTGCAACCGGAGATCAGATCTCCCTTCTCCTGACCCACAGGAGGAACCCGATCCCCAACAGGGCAATCGGAAGAACAAAGAATAACCAAATGAAAAAAGGAAACAATAAGAAAGGAAAAATACACAGCGATCAGAAAGCTGTAAAGAGGGATAACACAGATGTGGCTCGCATGGAGCTGACTGGCCTGGATTTGATCCACGGTCCAGTAGACAGATCTTCAGGTAAGCTTATCCTCCTCTTCTCTTCTCTCTCGCTCACTCTCTTTCTCTTCTCTGCTCTCTTCTTTTTACTCTCGCTGTCTTTCTCTTTTCTTTCAAATCTTACGAGCTCTCTCTTTCCCCTTTTTTTTCTTCTGCTGCTCTCACTCTCTTTCTTTCCTTTACTTTTTTTCTTCTTCTCTTCTACTGGATCGAACTCTCAGCACTTCTGCTATTGCCCTCAAGGCTTCGATCAGTCTTCATCTGTTGGATGAAGGCTTCCTTTTATAAGCAACAGCAGCAGCTAGGGCGTGAGCTTCCCATGCCTTTCGTCCAAAAGATTCCTCCTCGAATCACGTGCTCAGCACCCACCTCGGATCACGTGTCAGGTGCCAGCTTCAGGTCACGTGCCCATTCATCAGTACGCTCAGCAACTGGAGTTAGATGGCGTCAACCCACTTGCTCCAAGGAGTTGACGCAGCCTTCAGAGATCTTCAACCTATGAAACTCAAGTCTGCTGCGTTGACTCCCTCAGTTTGCTGCGTTGACGCATTGATACGTTCCAGTGAATAAACAACCTAGCCTTCTTAACTGCTGCGTCGATGCTTCCAACCCGTGGCGTTGACGCATTGATGCGTTCCAGTGAGCAACCAGCCTAGCCTTTTTAACTGTTGCGTCGACGCTGCTCCACTGCTGCGTTGACGCATTGGAGTATTTCTGACAAGGCCTCTGCTTCTTGAGTGGCTGAGTTGACGCAGCCTTTGCGTAGAGTTAACGCTGTGAAGAGTATCCGTGGATGCATCTTCACTGGTGCGTGGACGCCTTAAGCTCTAGCGTCGACCCTGTTCCTGTCTTGCATCAGGAATTAATTCAAATGAAAAGATTAATGAATCAAGACTTAATCACAAACACGCCATTCATATCTCATTGTGAATTAGATCTGAAGCAGTGTATAGACTTGGTGAACACTGCAATAGTAATCGGATGTATAGAGTTGAAGTTAGACAATCCAGTGTATAGACATGAAGCTTGACAATCCAGTGTATAGACTTCAGTTAAGTGCATTGGCTGTACATACTTCAATTAGAAGTTGCCCGATGTACAGACTTGAAGATAAGACTCCAATGTACAGACTTGCAAAAGCAAAGTCAATGCACAGACTTTGAAAGACTTGAACACTGTGATGTTCAGACTTTAGCAGTGTATAGACTTAGAGTGTAGCTAAAGCTTCGAGCATAGGAATAGGCCAAAATGTATAGACTTTCAATGAAGGGCGTTGTGTAGACTTTGGAAAGTCTGAGCCAATGTACAGACTCTTCCTCAACAATGAATAGGCAAAACTAATGTACAGAGTTGGCCAAACACTTGAAGATCGACTGTACAGGCTTTGATAAAGTAGCGATGTATATACTTGGAGATGAGATGCCAATGTACAGACTTAATGATATGAACAATAAGGCATGCTGTACAGACTTACTCGATCAAGCTGATGTATAGACTTTGATACCCAGAGAGTCAGTGTTCTGATGGGTCGACGCATCAGTAGGGGTGGGTCGACCCACTACTGTCCATACTAACTAAATAGACTTGGCCAATGCTTGAAGCACAGTCCAATGTATAGACTCGATACCTTGAAGATCAATGTACATACTTTGAAGACCGACCTAGCAGGATGTGTAGACTTAGAATGCAACCAGGATTTCTAGACTTGATGTGAGGCAATGCACAATGAACATGAACCAATGAATTTAATGCATATAGCAGACAAGGACTGAATGTATGCTGGAGAACTAATTAAAGCATTACCTGATCTGAGCATTCCCTTTACCTGTCATGATTTGACTTTGACTTGGGTTAACTTCATGACATGTGAGTCATCCTTAAACCTGTTCTGACAGTTTCTCATAATGCAATAGGATTATATCATCAAGGATGTAAACATAATGAGGCATAATATCTGTCATCATCAAAACTCCAGAACCACAGGGGACACATCAATCTCCCCCTTTTTGATGATGGCAAAATTATGAGTCATTGCAATAGATTCATCATGGTGATTATGAAATACCATATAACATGCACCACAGATATGACAAAGTTCATGAACATAAACACCATGTGATGCAAGTGTTGATTGATGCAAAAAAAAAAAGAATGACTCACAAAAGTTCTCCCCCTTTGACAACATCAAAAAGAAGGGAATGTTCATTGACCGTTGAAGGAGCTATTATGCAATGCAATGAGTTGCAGTCATCAAAAGCAAAAACTCCCCCTGACAAGATACTCTCCTGAGTGAACATTGAACCACAGGGACATGCAAGAATTCTCCCCCTTAGATCAACAGTCAGGTTTGAAATAATGGAGTTCAATGTGAGGAAGTAAGTACTCAGAATGAATGAGAAAGGTTTTCAATGGGATATCAATTTCATAAATCTGGTTAAACAAGTATTTCAGACTCTTCTATTATAGAGATTTATGAATGATCTTCATTGACAAGTCAGATCAGAATACGATGTATGCAAGGCTTGTTTATAAGTTTCCTGTACTCATATCTAAAATCAATTTTAATAAAAGTGAACCTTGTTTTCATATTGACAGTCTTGTTTGATCTTCTTCTTTCTTACTCACTCAATTTCAAAGATTCCTTTAAGAGATGCAATCAATAGTAATGAAGTTAAACACATAAGAAAACATTTGTTTCTGTCAAGGGTTCCAATAGAATATTTCTTTTGCACATATTTTTCAAATGGTATACTAGATTAGCAGCAATTTTCATAACATTCTTCATGAGCACTTGAGTTTAGTACACCCTTGTAACTAGAGGATACACGTTGTTTAGACGCCAGTATCCCTAAGCACTTGGATGGACTAACTGTCGTGCTTCATAGGAACAGAGATGGCATTTACACTTCATGACACACTACAGATCATTTCTTTGATGAGTGAGATGTATTTCTCAGTGTGCATGCTATTGCTCTGCCAGATTATCAAACATTTTTAAGCAGAGTTAACTATGGCACCTCATGACACAGTCCTTTGGACATGGTTTCTCAGTGACCAATGTCATTGCTCTGACAGGATTTACCCTTAGACATAATCCATATTCTCAGATGTTTAAAAATCAATACTAATTTCATACATATCAATCAAGGAATATCATGATTTCAGAATTTTCAGAATTCAGAAGAGTTTAAAAGACTCAACACGAAAATGTCAGTTAAAGTTTATTAAGACCAACTCAAATATTTTCAAGATATGTTCATAAGCAAACACAAGACATACATGAATCATCAACCGGCTGAAAGAATCAGACATTCATAATCCTATATAATAGAAGATTCCTTTTTAATTTATTTTCAGATTTATGATCAGGATATGTACAGAGAATACTTTCTGAGTTTTCAGGGAAGGCCGAAACATTTTAAAGAACAACCAATTCAACAGATACTAATGGATAGGTTGAGTGAAAGTGGCTGAAAACAGTTGAAGCAGGAATTTGAAATGTGTTGCATTACACATTCATCACAGGGATTTGAGCAAGATAGCAGTTCAATCTGAAGATGGGAAGTTCAGTTGATAGAATATGAATGATGCTCCCCCTAAATGTATGCATGAGCTAGCATTCCTACATGTATGCAATTCTGACCTATGGTACCAGGCGGAGGACTTGGTCTAAAGACCACCTCACACACAGCAAGCACTTCCAGACAGAATTCATCAGCCCTTTAGTATCTCACTATTTATATACCAAGAGTCATGCATGACAATCCAATACATATGCATTCCTACATGCATCTTAAGCTGACAGAATGCTATTTATATGCAATTGTGAATGCATGTGCATGTCAAATGTGCAGATGAACAATTTTTGAGCATGAGACATCATCCAAGCAACAGATTTATTCAATTCATCTTTTCAGATTTTTCAGAATGCAATTTTTTTTAGTGATTGTGCATTTTAACAAATATCAAACAACTGCAATTGTCATATGTATGCATCAAATGCAGACAACCTTTAAATCTCATGTATGCACCAGTGCATGATCAGACAAAAAGAAATTGCAAATGGCAGATGCAGTTATGGACATGTATGCATGAGATCTTAATTGACATATTAAGCATGATGTTCAGCTAGAGCAAAAATTCAGGTGAACAAGCATTTAATCAGCAAAGTTGGGGTTTACCAAACTTTGGATGCCTTGGTTTATTTGACCCCCTTTTATTCCTCATCCTCAAGGCATACCTGCAAAGCACATATCTCATTTTGTGTTTCTAGGTACCCAAGACTTCTTGGGTCCTACTTTGTTAGTAACACCTCTGATAGGTGCTTTCCATAATCTTTGGGCATGTAAGTCATCAGACTTCATTAAATTACACTCCCTCATGGAGTGCCCAAACTGCCCACAATAATGACAGGAAACAGCAGATCTTGAATTCTTTTTATGCACAACATTGTTAGCATAGAATCTGTGTGCATTATCATGAAAATCTCTGTTATTTGCATGCATATAATGTTTTCCATCTCGTGCCAGCCAGCATTCAGAAGCTCAGTGGCCAGGTTTTCCACATTTAAAGCATGTAGAAATCTTTCTCTTAAAGGCAGATTTATTTCTAACAAAAACATTTCTATTTGCATGGAATTTTATATTTTGAGAAAATATTTTTCCCTGAGCATGCCAGCAGTTCTTGACTGTATGGCCATGTTTTCCACAATGAGAGCAATTAGAGAAGGTATTTCTATGAGGGCCTAACCAGCATTGTGCAGCAACATGTCTTATTTTTCCACAGTTATAACAATGAATTTTCTTTTCCCTAAGGACATGATTTCTACCCTGATTATTTTGAGCAGCTACTAGGTCATCTTTTTCCATCAAATTACACTCATGCATCAAATGTCCATATTTGTGACAGTAGTGACAGATCATTTTCTTTCTAGATGCATGCGAGTGTGTGGGTGAACCATGCAGAGTGGGAAGAGGAACTTGTTGATTCTTTTCTTTCTATTTTTCTGTTATTTTCTTTTGAGCAGTTGACTGATAATCAGGAAGGTTCTGAGGGCTTTGAGAAGTTGAAATGGACACAAAGGAAGTTTGAACTTTATTTTGAAAACTCTTCTTATTTGAGGGATTATAGCCCAACCCTTCCTTCTGAAAATTTACCTTAGTTCCTAGAATTTTGTCCAGATTATCTTTTCCGTCCACAAATTTTGACAAGGAATTATTCAAATCTTCAATTTCATTTTCCAAAGAAACGATGTGTATTTCATAACTGGCAATCTCTTGTTCATTGCAATTTACACATTCGCTTAGTACCTTGTTTGCAATTTTACATTCCTCAATTTCTTGTTCTAGATTTCTCAATTTTTAGATTCTTCAATGTAAACAGTTTTTCCTTTTTCTAAGAGAAGAAGTTTCTCTGACATAGCAGTGTTCAACTGCTTCAATCCTTCAACCTCTTGAATTAGTTTGTCATTCTTTGATTTCAGATTTTCAATTTCTTCAACAGAGTCTTTATCAATTTTTATTGAGCTCATTTTATCATTCAGTTCTTCCTCTATCTGTTCAAGCTCCAGAATCTTGTTTAACAGATCTTTGTTTTCTTCCATTAGGGAAACAATAAACTCCTTCTGACATTCTGAATTTGAGTGAAGATCTTCATTTATTTCCTTGAGAAATGGACACTCATTGCATGCAGATTTAACAGAACATATTATTTGAACCTGGAGTTTTTCACATTATTTCCTAAGACATTCATTTTCAGATTTCAGCCTACTTAGTTCAAAGCAAACACATTTAAGTTCATTCATCAATTTTTCATTCTGGTTTTTATGCATATGGATATCTGACAAATAGGCATCATGAGATTGCTTTATATTTGAACAATTTTCACATGGTGAACTTGAACTACCCTGATCACTTTTCTTTTTCAAGTTCTTGTATCGTTTTCTTAATTGTTCATGAGACTCAAACAGCTCAGCATATGCATTCTCCCAATCATCTAAAGAAAAATTCTCGAAGATGTTTACCTCCTCCTCATCATCTTCTTCTTCATTTTGGCTGCTACCTTGATTGCTGCCACTTGGATTACTTCTGTTAGCCATCATGCAGCTGTCCTCGTTTACCCTGTGAAATTGCTTCAGCCCATCCAGGATGTCCTTTGCTGAGCTGCAATTATGAAGACAAGACTATAAGGCTCTGTCAGTAGCTGCTTTCATCAGGTTAAAGGCTTTCTGATTTTCTCCATCCTTTGATCTGTGTCTGTCGGTCCATTTGGACACTTTCGTTGGTAAGGTGTGAGGACCTTGTGAAATTAATTTCCACAGATCAGGTTTAGCAGAATTAACATAAGCATGTAAAGCAATGTACCACTGACTGAAATCAGAACCACTAAAGACGGGTGGAAGAGCCATTGAAAACAAATAGCGAGTAAATTCAAAGCAACAGGAATATTTATGCACTAAAAAACAAATTAGCACCTAAGACTGCAAGATCGAATCTGCAGGTCGCTGGACCTTGTATGCAGACACCGCTCTGATACCAATTGTTGGAACGGTACGATCGATACAGAGGGGGGGTGAATGTATCCCCTTCAAGAATATTGCCCAAATTAAAAATAATTCGCCTGCTACTAGATACAGTTGCAGAATAAAGGCTATCGAGTTCAAATAGACATTTGATCGACCAGATGAGCTGCTGACTATACTAGTGGAACCTGATGAAGTCTAATGCCAAATGATAGTACAATGCAAACTAGACTCACTTACCAAGATGTAAAGCTCAAGGCCACTGTAACTCGAAACAAGACTATTCAAACAACCTGTGAAACAGATAGAAGATATGGAAGAGCACACCACAAGCAAACCATAGAACAAAGGATTTTTAGGTGGTTCGGTCCTCCAGACCTACATCCACCCCTCACTCCCAACCGGAGTGAGGCTTCACTAGCAAATGCTAGAACCAAGCAGACTCAGTCTGCGAACAGTTGCTGCCACACAGCTTGACCAGGGGAACAACCTCCCCTCTTCCTCCCAACCGGAGGGACACCTGGACTTGCTACCCACAAGCCCAGAACCGGAGACAAGTCTCCCTTCCTCCAAACCGGAGGGAACCCACAAGTAGCTCCCAGCTACTTGCAACCGGAGATCAGATCTCCCTTCTCTAACCCACAGGAGGAACCCGATCCCCAACAGGGCAATCGGAAGAACAAAGAATAACCAAATGAAAAAAGGAAACAATAAGAAAGGAAAAATACACAGCGATCAGAAAGCTGTAAAGAGGGATAACACAGATGTGGCTCGCATGGAGCTGACTGGCCTGGATTTGATCCACGGTCCAGTAGACAGATCTTCAGGTAAGCTTATCCTCCTCTTCTCTTCTCTCTCGCTCACTCTCATTCTCTTCTCTGCTCTCTTCTTTTTACTCTCACCGTCTTTCTCTTTTCTTTCAAATCTTACGAGCTCTCTCTTTCCCCCTTTTTTTCTTCTGCTGCTCTCACTCTCTTTCTTTCCTTTACTTTTTTTCTTCTTCTCTTCTACTGGATCGAACTCTCAGCACTTCTGCTCTTCTGCTATTGCCCTCAAGGCTTCGATCAGTCTTCATCTGTTGGATGAAGGCTTCCTTTTATAAGCAACAGTAGCAGCTAGGGCGTGAGCTTCCCATGCCTTTTGTCCAGAAGATTCCTCCTCGGATCACGTGCTCAGCACCCACCTCGGATCACGTGTCAGGTGCCAGCTTCATGTCACGTGCCCATTCATCAGTACACTCAGCAACTGGAGTTAGATGGCGTCAACCCACTTGCTCCAAGGAGTTGACGCAGCCTTCAGAGATCTTCAACCTATGAAACTCAAGTCTGCTGCGTTGACTCCATCAGTTTGCTGCGTTGACGCATTGATACGTTCCAGTGAATAAACAGCCTAGCCTTCTTAACTGCTGCGTCGACGCTTCCAACCCGTGGCATTGACGCATTGATGCGTTCCAGTGAGCAACCAGCCTAGCCTTTTTAATTGTTGCGTCGACGCTGCTCCACTGCTGCGTTGACGCATTGGAGTATTTCTGACAAGGCCTCTGCTTCTTGAGTGACTGAGTTGACGTAGCCTTTGCGTAGAGTTAACGCTGTGAAGAGTATCCGTGGATGCATCTTCACTGGTGCGTGTACGCCTTAAGCTCTAGCGTCGACCCTGTTCCTATCTTGCATCAGAAATTAATTCAAACGAAAATATTAATGAATCGAGACTTAATCACAAACACGCCATTCATATCTCATTGTGAATTAGATCTGAAGCAGTGTATAGACTTGGTGAACACTGCAACAGTAATCGGATGTATAGAGTTGAAGTTAGACAATCCAGTGTATAGACATGAAGCTTGACAATCCAGTGTATAGACTTCAGTTAAGTGCATTGGCTGTACAGACTTCAATTAGAAGTTGCCCAATGTACAGACTTGAAGATAAGACTCCAATGTACAGACTTGCAAAAGCGAAGTCAATGCACAGACTTTGAAAGACTTGAACACTGCGATGTTCAGACTTTAGCAGTGTATAGACTTAGAGTGTAGCTAAAGCTTCGAGCATAGGAATAGGCCAAAATGTATAGACTTTCAATGAAGGGCGTTGTGTAGACTTTGGAAAGTCTGAGCCAATGTACAGACTCTGCCTCAACAATGAATAGGCAAAACGGATGTACAGAGTTGGCCAAACACTTGAAGATCGACTGTACATGCTTTGATAAAGTAGCGATGTACATACTTGGAGATGAGATGCCAATGTACAGACTTAATGATATGAACAATAAGGCATGCTGTATAGACTTACTCGATCAAGCTGATGTATAGACTTTGATACCCAGAGAGTCAGTGTTCTGATGGGTCGACGCATCAGTAGGGGTGGGTCGACCCACTACTGTCCATACTAACTAAACAGACTTGGCCAATGCTTGAAGCACAGTCCAGTGTATAGACTCGATGCCTTGAAGATCAATGTACATACTTTGAAGACCGACCTAGCAGGATGTGTAGACTTAGAATGCAACCAGGATTTCTAGACTTGATGTGAGGCAATGCACAATGAACATGAACCAATGAATTTAATGCATATAGCAGACAAGGACTGAATGTATGCTGGAGAACTAATTAAAGCATTACCTGATCTGAGCATTCCCCTTACCTGTCATGATTTGACTTTGACTTGGGTTAACTTCATGACCTGTGAGTCATCCTTAAACCTGTTCTGACAGTTTCTCATAATGCAATAGGATTATATCATCAAGGATGTAAACATAATGAGACATAATATCTGTCATCATCAAAACTCCAGAACCACATGTGACACATCAGTATCAACATGATCCGATATACAAACTCGTCCCTTGAATAACAATCTCCCATCATTTTCAATAGAGAAATCCGGTCGTTGCTCCATGTTGGCTTTAATCTCCAATAACATAGGGTCATTATCTTGGAGTTTGACTAGATCCTCTATTAATGTGGGTTGTGTCCGAATGTTGGCTATAAAGCAATCCTCTTTCCTCTTCATATTAATATCTAACTAATTCAACTGAGTAAATTTAGAAATAAGATTGGTCATACCTTTCGTGAGACTTGATAGCTTTCCCATTGGTTTCCTGCTGAGCGCATCGGCAACAACATCGCCTTGCCAGGATGATATTGTATAGCAAAATCAAAGTCCTTAAGGTACTCCAACCATCGCCTTTGCCTCATATTTAGCTCTTTTTTGAGAGAATAGATATTTCAAGCTCTTATGGTCTGAATAGACCATGAATTTATCTCCATAAAGATAGTGACGCCAAATCTTTAAGGCAAATATGACTGCGGCCAGTTCCAAATCATGAACATGATAATTTTTCTCATGTCCCTTTAACTGTCTTGAAGCGTAGCAAATGACCTTGCCATTTTGCATAAGTACACAACCTAGACCAATGCCAGATGCATCGGTATAGACTTCAAATCCACCACCTTCTATGGGTAGTGCCAGTATAGGTGCCGTGGTGAGATGCTCTTTAAGGGCTAAGAAATTTTCTTCACATTCCTTTGTGCATTCGAAAGGATTTTCCTTTCTAGTGAGTTTTGTTAAAGGAGCGGCGATTTTGGAGAAATCCTTGATAAATCACCTATAATAACCAGCCAGACCAATGAAGCTTTGTTAGAAGGATCTACTGCAATACCTTCTTTAGAAATAATGTGGCCAAGGAATGAAACCTCTTTAAGTCAAAATTCACATTTGTTTAACTTAGTATAAAGTTGGTGTTGCCGCAAGGTTTGCAAGGTAACCCTTAGATGTTCCTTGTGTTCCTCCTTTATCTTTGAATAGATGAGAATATCATCAATGAATACGACCACAAATTGGTCAAGATAAGGCCGAAACACATGATTCATTAGTTGCATGAATGCAGCAGGTGCATTAGTTAAACCGAACGGCATAACCATAAATTCATAATGTCCGTATCGGCTTCGGAAAGTAGTCTTGTAAATGTCTTCATCCTTGATCCTCAGTTGATGATAGCCTGACCTAAGGTCGATCTTGGAGAAGTACTCCGCGCCAGAAAGTTGGTCAAACACCTCATCAATATGCGACAGTGGGTATTTGTTCTTGATGGTGAGTTGATTCAACTGCCGGTAGTCAATGCATAATCTGAGGGAACCGTCCTTCTTCTTGACAAATAAGACTGGCACACCCTAAGGGGATGTGCTAGGTCGAATGAAGCCTTTTTCTAGCAGCTCCTAAAGTTGCTTCTTTAGTTCCTTCAATTCCGTGGGAGACATCCTGTGAGGAGCTATTGACACTGGTGTCGCTCCAGGTGTGAGTTCAATGGTAAAGTTAACCTCCCTTTCGGACGGTAAACCAGGTAACTCGGAAGGAAAAATATCAGGAAATTTTCTAACTATGGGGACTTCATCTATCTAAATTTCCTTAGACTCGGTAACTATCACGGAGGCAAGAAAAGATTCACATCCTTGCGAAATTAGTTTGCAAGCGTGAAGAGATGAAATAAGAGAGGGATGCTTCCGATATTTGATGTTAAGAAAGGAAAATCAGGGGAGACCTGGTTTTTGAAAGAAAATTATCCTACTGCGACAATTTATATAGGCGTCGTGGTTTATAAGCCAATCAACTCCTAATATGGCATCGTAGCCTTCCATATCAAGACATACGAGATTAGCAGGAAGATTATGCCCTTCTACAGTGACTTCGCTATTAGAGAAATAAATTTTCAATTCCATCCCCGACCCTAAAGGAGTGACTATGGTTAAATCCGATGGTAAGGGAATAGGTGAAATAGGCAATGTCTTTGCAAATGAACTAGCAATAAAGGAATGAGTAGCACATGTATCGAATAGCACAAAAGTAGGATGGGAATGAATTTAAATTGTACCTTCAATGAGCTCCCCTTCTTTGGTTGGCTCATCCTCCAATACGACATTTAATCTAGCTTGCCGCTTCCGTCCACCATTGCTCCTTATGGATGATTGTTCTTTCATTAGAGGACAATCAGGCATGCGGTGCTCCCGACTTCCACATCTTAGGCATGCGCCCAAACGCTTCCAACACTCCTCGGCTGCATGACCGAACTTATCACAGAACGAGCAAGTCGCCATGACTTGCTTATCTTCTTCTTTAGTCTTCTTGTTACGACGATCATCCTTGCAGTCCCCATTCCGGGATCTCTTCTTGCTATCCCGAGAATTATAAGTGATGCTAAAATTTTCTTGCTTCTTATCTCGCCGATCGGACTTTCGGCTCGGCTCCTCCACTTTGACCTTGAGTTTATCGACCTTCTCCAAGGTTCATTCACATAGATGTGCCTGTTGGACCATCTCTGTGTAGGTCCGAATGTTTTGTGGGCCAAGTTGCTGGATAAAAATGGGTCACAACCCGTCCATGAAGCGATTTGCCTTAAGAAGATCAGTGCTCACTAGATGCTCAGAATAGGGTGCCAGACAAGAAAATTGTAATTCGTACTCGGCCACCGTCATCATACCTTGATGCAATGAAGCAAACTCTGCCGCCTTCCTCTCCTTGACATGTTTGGAGAAATATTTAGCTCGAAAGAGCGTGAGAAATACTTCCCAAGTGTGTGGGGCATCTGCAGGTGGTGCTGGAACAGATTTCCAGCATGTACGTGCGTCTTTGTTTAACTGGAATGTGGCAAGATGAACTTTCTCTTGGTTGGCACATTGCATGACCTCGAATATACGATTCATTTCGTCGATCCAATTTTATACTTCGTCTGGATTGAAAGAACCATTAAATCACGGAGGATTTAGACTCTGAAAATTGCGATGCAGATCACCAGCTCCTGCCCTCATGCCAGCTTGGGCCATAGTTTGCAAAGCTTGTGTAAGACCTGCAACAGTTTGTTCCATTCCTCACCAATCGACACGATGAGCCATTGTAAGAATAAGGTACCTGAGAAGAGTAATAGATTTTTTAATTCTAATGGAATTCATGGGTTAATCTTAAAGATAATCTCTAATTACTAGCTCATCCCAGGTTCTATCCAATTTCTATCATGGGTGGGGAATTCTTTCGTCGTTTCATAGGCATGGGTCCTTAAACCTTGGACTTAACCTATGACATGCCATATTTTCTTAGGACTTCTAGGCCTAGGCTTTGATACCACTTTAACTGTCACGCCCCGAGCTTTTAATACAACGGAATATCAGGAACGTGAATAGCCGACAGGATAAGCCTCTCGCAAGCAAGAAATCAGAGCGCAAGACAATCACATAGAACTAATTGCACAAGTAATTTCTCAAATTTTCAACTTTATTTCATAACCATAATCAATTTACATATGACTATAACCGTTGACATATTTCCCATCACTATGACTCAAGAAAATCAAAATTACAATATGGCTAGACTATGACTCTTTGATCATCTAAGGCTTCTCTCATCTTAAAAACCTTCATTCACGCTCGGACCCGCCGCTAGCATAATCCGAATCCGATCCATTAGTACTTCCTGAAAAAGACAAGAAAATAGATATGAGCGCACTTGCCCAGTAGGTATCTTTGTATCAACATGAAAGCAATATTTAAGTGATTAACGTCTTAGCTCTAGATCTTAAGGTAAAAATAAGAATGCAATAAACAAGCAATATAAACCAAGATAATCAAGAACATAGAATCATGAAACACATGAGTAGTCGATGTGAGCAAGTATCGATCATGGATAAGCAAGATTAATCATGTAAATGTAAAATTTGACCTTTCATGAACAAGAATGTACGAGCATGTAACTAGAAAGTACTTTACACAACCTTATAAAGGCTATACACTAATAAGCATGTAAATTTCATAACGAGCCTCATGAATTTTACTCATTTATAAGAGAAAGTACTCCCAGCACAATGCGACACCAGTATCATCGTACCCCATGGTTTATAGCACATTTCCTACCATTGGTCGTGGGGACTAGCATGGAGCCCTTGGACACAATCCGTGCCCGGTATTGCATCTTCAAGTTATAAATCCAGCTACTTTCACGAGATATAAAAATAATGTCGGCCAATAATTCGATTCCAAATAACAAGTTAAATGATCAAGTAACCAAGGTATAGAACGTACCCAATTGACATGATTTCAAAGAATGATTTAAAAGAACATTATACTCCAGTGGCATTCCAGCAGCATAACGGTTCATTTATTAAGTTTCATATTTTAATATTAACTTGTTAAGCATATGTTGAGACTCTAGATAATCCTAAGACCATCTAAGAACCCAAGAAAACTAACCCCAAAGGTCAAACCTCGGGTTAGACTAAATCAGGGAATAAGCGATCGTTTCCTGGACCATTTTACTCAGAAAGCGGTCAGAGTCTAGACCGTTTTATGAAATAGAGTCGACGCATGAAAAAAAGAAGTGTCGATGCAGAAAAACTCTCTCGAGCTTTAGCGGTCTAGTGAAGGGCCGCTTGAAGAATCAGGCGGTCAACCTTAGGGCCGCTAAGGTGTAGAACACATAAAACACCAGTAAAGTGCGTTCTAGACAAGTGGGTTTTGATGGTACAACCAGCTCGGCATCCTAGTGGGAATCCCAGGCTCGCGGATGTTGACACCCGTTTTATGACCAATGAATTGGGTCATCTCCTTGTTCATTTTATATGACGCTCTAAGTTGTTCACCCTTATGGGGATTTCTTGGTCATTTGAGGTCTATTTTCATGGGTCATGTCTCTTTGGTTGGGTCTGGTTCCTTACCTCTTTCCGCAGGACGAAGCTTAGCAAACGTTCTTTTTTATTTGTGCTCCATTGTCTCTAACGGTACTTTGATGGCGCGTTGCAATCCTCTAACACCTCTACCTTTGTCCATTACATCATGCCAGAGTCCTTAAGCTTAAGGATTCTTTCAAGCTTATCTTTTTAGCCTATCCGTTGGGTGTGACGGTTTATCGTGTGGCCGTTATATTCATTGTGACGCGTCTATCCTTGACCGTTACATTCATCTAGAGTCATGTGTTTGAAAACTTCGCCCATTGGTCGTATCTTTTAATAGATAAGGTTGTGTGACGGTCCATCCCCGGTGCGTTACATCCTTGTGGCGGTCTATCGTGCAGCCGTTACGTTAAACAACGAGTTCTAGCAGAACTGCTCTTTCTCTGCTACTCCGTGGCCGAATTAAGAGTTTGATATGAGGATTTCTCCTTCAAATCTGATCCTCAGAACCTTCTGTTTGTTTCTATGGACTCTTGGGAGTATTATCTTCAAGAGTTTGCTACGAAAAGTCCTACTTTCTAGCTGGATTATCCTCTACTCGACCAGAGAGTTTGAGGGTCTATAAATAGAACCCTTGACTTCATGGCTTGAAGAAGAGACATCTGGAGTTCACGTCGAAGTGTTGCCGCATGCTGGAGCTAGAACCAACCAAGGAGAGCTGCTTCCCATGTCCATCTACTTCCACAGTCCAGGGAGTATTGATTCCAAGGGTTTAGTTCAGTCAAGTTGTCATCTTAGCGTCTTTCCCCTCTTCCAAGCATCATAGCATTGTCCCTCTTCTTCTACCACGTTCTTGCATCTTCTGCATCTATTAAAACATCCTTCCCATCTTTTAAAACGCCCCAGAGGGGTTAAAAAAACCTACATCCCCGATATTTCCCTTTCCTTTTGCATGTTCTTAAGTTTCTCTGATTTATTGATACTACTTTGTCCAAGGGCTAATCTGGGTTATTTTTCTTATGTTCTACACTCTTTTGCAGGTTTACAGAGCCCATAGCACGAGGCCCAAGCTTCCTGGCCGGCTGGAAAGCTTGGATATCAAAGATGCCCAACTTCTATTCTGCAGAACCTCTGACGGTCTATCAGAGGCACGCTAGAGTTTTGTAGCGGTCTATCGTGGGGTCGTCACAAGTCCTGTGGCGCATCAGTCTTAGACCGTTATATCTGACGGAGTTGCAGTTCCCCTGGCCATTTTCTCTCTCCCGTGGGCGGGTGCATCATCCTCCTATTCTAAGGTACTTATCAGGTCTTTGGCATATTTTTACCTTAGTGGCGATCACATCTTTTCTTAGTTTGGGCAGTAGCTTTCTCTTTCATCATATCTCTTCTTTACTTTGCTTGTTCCACCTATACGGTATGCTTTTCCTTTATTTCCTTGCTCCAAGCCCCGGCGTGTGTTTTTCTTTCTTTGCTTAGTTTAGTCTTGATTAAGATATCATGCCCATGCTAGAACTTGTGCTGGTTGTCTAGGTTCATGATTCACATGTTCATAGGTTGAGTGATTTCATCATTTGACTCATATTTTCATCATAGTTGGTATCACATCCATCTTGCAAAAGAAGGGACACATTAAAACCAACAGAATTTTTTGGCGATCACGGTGGGACATCTAGTGCCAATCGTGCTTTAAATCTCTATTAAAAACCTGCTGTCCTTTGTTTGCCCTAAGTTGCTCTGGTTTTCCCCGGATTTTCCCTTTA
Organism: Amorphophallus konjac; assembly: GCA_022559845.1. Lineage (NCBI taxonomy): Eukaryota > Viridiplantae > Streptophyta > Magnoliopsida > Alismatales > Araceae > Amorphophallus > Amorphophallus konjac. The sequence goes on from CM040119.1 coordinate 31,703,842, forward strand.
TTTCTCTGCTGTTTCTGGCTATGTGGCTACTCTGACGGTTGCTTCTTCACGCGTTACGTTATATCTAACGGTCCAGTCTCGGACCGTCACATTATTCTGGCGCGGGTGTTCTAGACCGTCACATACTCCAGATAGGTACGCATCCCGAGGTACAGTTTATTTCCATAGTTTTTACTGTGATTTTCATGCTTGGGTGCTATTTGGTCTCCTCCTTGGTTGGTTCACATATTCATATCATTGTGTGCATATTTGATTGCTAGATTTTAGGCTAGAATTTGCATGCACCCCGGTGCACATAGGGCCATTCATATATTCATACTTTAGATTGCATCTTCCTACCTTGGTGTGTGGACCTCTTGTCTCCATATTCCTTGGGGCCGACCAGGAAATCACATCAGGGACCTCCACAAGTCCCCGTGAGCCGTGGATTCCCACACGGACACCGGGCCGATTATACCTTCCCCACACCGTGTCTAGGATTGCACAAGTGAAGGTGTGATTACCCTTAGAGTCAACCAAGCCATATATCCTTTTCCTATTAGGATCCTATTATTGAGAGCACAATTTGGATCAAATCACTAAGGTTCTAAAGGAGAAAAATCTTATTGCATCATCTAAACAACTTGGTTGACCTTGAGTGTTGTTATCTCTTGTTTCACTCATATCTTTGTTTAAATCATCTAGTTTAGTCACTCATTGTGTGTTTGTTGTGTGTTGTTTGCATTGTTCTAAGGTCTTTCGTTGCATGTGGAATTGCTTCCATCCTCTAGAAGCTTCATCACCTGGGGACGATTCCCTTTCCTCATCCTACTTCAATCCACTCTTTGAATCCACCATGGCTTCTTTCGATCTTCCCCGTTCCCAAGAGGAGTCTCTTCCTCAAGGGCTTCTAGAGGATCCCTCTAGGGTTATATCATTCCAACCCAAAGAGGGGCCCATCCCTCCTTCGTCCTCCATCCTTATGGAGGGCGCCCAATCCACTCAAGCTCTTCTTCCTCCTTCTGCTAATTCTATTCTTCAGATGATGGCCCAATTAGACCCAGCCCAACTTCAGGCGATTTATCAGGCCATGCAGGGGTCCAACACCCCACCTTCCCCGATTATGCAAGGTCAGACCAATCCTTCCATTGCTCAGCCTAGGGCCGATGGGTCCGCCGTCCAGCCCATTCCCATTGACCTCACTCCGGTCCAGCCTAGGACCATCAGATTCTCTAATCTAGAGATGGGCCAGTCTTCTGGTTTGGCCTAGCAATTTTTGGATAAGGGAAAGACCATTTCTATGTCGGATCATCACATGTCCGGCCCATCAGTGTCGCAGGTCCTTGTCGGCCCAAATGATTTCATGTGCCCTCATCAAGGGGCAGCCCAAGTTCATGCCAATATGGGTCATCCTTCGGCCCAATATCCTTCCTATGGGCCGCCCCCTCCATCTGCTTACCCCTCTGCTCCTCAAATTCCATCTTTCACTATCCCTACTCCATCTAGAGAGCAGGAATTACTCGATAAATGGGCCGCCATGCAACAACAACTTGACTTCCTCCAGAAGCGGGTTGGCCCGCAATCCTTGGAAGACGTTCCGGTCTCGAGTTTCCAGAACATCCAGTTCCCTCCACAATCCAAGCTCCCTAATTATAGGAAATATGATGGGAACAACAATCCCTTTATTCATGTGAGGGACTTCTTGTATGAATAAGCACAGTTCCAATATGATGATCTCCTTATGGCGTATCTATTTCGCCGATCGTTAGATGGGGTCGCGCTTGAATGGTTCTACTCTCTACCGCTAGAGGATGCCGAAAGCTTCAATATAGTGAAAGATAAGTTCATTCAACGGTTTCAAGATAGGGTCGGCCCGGAATATTCATTCATAGACTTAGTGGCCGAGAAAATGAAGCCCAATGAGGAGTTTGCAACCTATGCTAACAGGTGGAGATAGATGTCCGCCAGGGTACCAGGCCACATTCTGGAGGAAGAGAAGGTCAAGCTACTCATTTCCAATGCCACTCCGACCTTCCACAACATCCTTGCCATGAATGATATAGCAAACATGCACAATTATATAGCCGGGCACGGTTTATCCAAACCCAATTCAAGGACTCTCCTATCCATTCACTTTTTGAAAACCAAAAGCCCAAATACCACAAGAAACCTCAAGGGCCCGTTACCGAGGGAGTCCAAACAAATGAGCAAGTGCAAGCCGTTAACTTTCCCTCCGCCAACCCAAATAACCAAATTCGCTTCCCCCATAACTCCCGCAACACTCAATACGCTCCATAAAACCCTCCGCTAGCCTACTCCACCCCACAAAACCTTCCGCAAAACACCTTTGCTGCTCCGCAAAACCCCTTTGCCGCTCCGCAACAACCTCCATAGCCTCCTCAATACCATAATGTCCCTCCACAAAATGGCTGCAACAACAACAATAAGCGCCCGGCTCCGAAGAGAGCACAGTACCCACCTCTGCCGGAAACCCTCGCGGACATCTTCTCAGCTCTTATGTCCATTAATGCTATACAACTCCCTCCGGAACGGCCCAATAGGAACCCGGCCGTTGATCAGACAAAGTATTGTATGTTCCACTGGCAACCAGGACATACTATTGAAGGGTGTTCAATTCAGGGATTTGGTCTATGACCTCCATGAAGGATAAAGAATTGATTGGGCCGAAATGCATAGGGCCATTACAGAAATTAAAGAAAAGAGAAGGCATGCGCCGAGGCAGCAAGTGCAGCAACAACAGGCACCGCAGCAGCAGCAGCAGCAGTAGCAGCCGCAACAGCAACAGCAGCCGGTTCAAGATTTGGGGATCCACCAGAACCCAATGCCGAACCATCCTCCCGTTCCACAGCCTCAGTCGCCAGCACCGGCCTAGGTCAATGTAGTTCAACCCCTGGCCCCCGACGCCGGGTGGTCCTTTGACGATGACGGCTCCGCACCACAAGTCATGGCCCTCCACCACAGCTACCACACTCCTTCCACTCCCACCATCCTTACACCCACAGACCAAAACCCTCCTCCGCCTGCTAGACCACTCATCCTTTCACCCGTTCCTACCCCACCACCCATCTCTCACCCGTTACTCACCCCCGCTATCACCACGCCTCCATCTAACCCTCGCTCATTACACTTCCGCTTACCACCCCACTTTCGCTCACCCCCGCTACCACCATACCCACAACTAACCCTCCGCCCATTATTCTGTCATCACAACCCGTTACCTCCATTCCCACTCCCATTATCACCTCCCCACCCTCCACTGCACCGTTCATTCACCCCACCGGGCCTATTAAGTCACTTATTTTGAGCCCATCCGAGGCCGCGACCGCTTATAATTGTGCCCTGCGGAGCGGGCATATGTTTCATCACAATTTTGATCCCACCTCAAATCCCCAGTCTTCCCAACCGGCTGCTGAGTAGGAAGAAGCCGAGCCGTTACCAGGTACCCAATACAATTTGCTGCATCACTTGGATCGGGTGCCCACCAAGATATCCGTGCTTGAGCTCATCAAAAGATCTACCCTTCACCAAGATGCTCTCAGGAGCTTTCTTCAGAAGGTGATGGTTAGTGAAGATGTGGCAGTCGACAGTTTACCCACAGCACTGGCAACTATTTCCAAAGGGCCGACAATCACCTTCTCTGAGACCAAGCTAGCTCCTCCGGAAGCTCGGCAAATGCCGCTTTGCATCACAATAATCTTGAACAAAGTCAGTATTGATGCGGCGCTAGTTGATATAGGGGCATCTATCATTGTATGTCCACTCAGCACCCTCAGAGCTTGTAACTTATCAGAGGAACTTTTACGGTCGACCCCCACAACTATAGCTGCATATGATAACTCACGAAGGGCCTGTCACGAGATTGTTACTATTCAAGCTGAGCTTGGGCCTCTCACTATGCCCATTAAATTTTATGTGCTGGACATTGACCCTATGTTTAAGGCTATCTTGGGTCGTCCGTGGATCGATACTCTCAGTGCTGTGCCCTCCACCGCGCATCAATGTCTTAAGTTTCCTTTCCAAGGGAGGGTGGTTAAAGTAAAAAGCTTATCCACAGTCTAGTTTGTTAAAGCTATCTTAGAGAAGATCTTGCTTACGCTATGGCCCAGCAGTCGGCCTGTTATCTCGGTATTAGATCTGGACTTTCCTTGGGCTTATGCACCTCACAGGCCCGCCACTACAAATGTTGATATCAAAGCGAAACCCCAGATCCGAGATTCCAAGGGCTGGGACATTATATTGAAATTGGGCTACCAACCGGGGAGAGGCCTCGGTGCGCAATTACAAGGGCGAACTAAGCCCATTCCCAAGGGAAGAAAAATGAGTCGACGGGGTCTCGGCTACCAAGAGTCTGCACTTTCAATGATGGAAGACTCAGGACCGCTTACATGGGACTATCGCCAACACTTTGTTAAAGGCCCTCTCCAGCCAGGAACACTTCAGCCACAGCCAACACAGTCAGAGAAGAAAGATACAGCTTGCACAGTTGTCAGTCCACCTCTGCTGCCAAAAGGGCCTGTTGATGATATGTCAGATGTCAGTCAGTCATTTGCCAGAATGTTCAGCGAGCCAGATGGTTATGGTCAGAAGAAGAATCAGGAGGTACGACTTGTTCAGTGGAAGTCGAAGCCAGCATGCCATCCACAGGGAAGAGTGAGCTCTCCAATTATCATTTCTTTATCTCCTTCCCGCCTGCGCGCATTATTCCGTACGCTGGACTTTATTCCCCGTCCTCCTTCAATTGTGATTGATCCACTTTGTCCAATATCTCCGTTTCGGTACGACCTGCCGACGAAATTCTCAATAAGTCACTCTCCTTGTGGGCATTCCCCACCTCTTAATTCCCCCTCCTCTATCTTTTTCCCATCCAATTCTCCCCTCAATCTTCTCTATTCCCCTCTTCTTCCGCTCGCACTTCCTCCTCCACCATCTCCTCCATCCTGCTATATGATCTCCACTGATCTCCAAAAAAAATGTCAAATTTGAAACGGAGATTTCAGTGGAAGATTACGCTATCTTGTCTTCATCATCCTCCCAGGGGCACGAGTCCCCTGCTCCTTCCTTTCCACTAGATTTCCTTTCTCCTAGGTTAGGTGTAGGGTCCGTCGAGTCTAGGGAAGTAGAGTCAGTTAGATCTAGAGAAGTAGGGTCCTGTTCTAGGTCGTCCAATCCTTCCGAGCCTGAGCCGCGCTCGCTTGCGCGTCATTCCAAATCCATCCCTGATAGGTTCTTGATGGATCTAGCTCAGCGATGTCATGTTTTTTTGAAGTGCCCAGAATTTGTCGCTACGACGATTGTGATAAAAGGAGATGAGGAAGTAGACGGGGTGTGGAGCGATGACGGACTAGGAGTGTATGAAATCCTGGATTAAAAGGACCCAATCGATGATGAGGACAGCAACATAGACGACACTGCTGATCTGTATGCATAAGGATTAAAGAGATTCGACGAGCCATCGTCGGCAGTGGATGAACCTACAAAGGAAATGAATTTGGGAACTGAAGAAGACCCAAGGCCCATTATTATTGCCGCTAACCTCCCCCCGCAAGTAGAAGAAGATCTAATCAAGGTTCTGAGGGAGTATAGCGATTCTTTCGCCTGGTCTTATGAGGACATGCCGGGTCTTGACCCCTCCTTAGTGGAACACCGACTAGTACTTAAACCAGGGGCAACGCCCGTAAAGTAAAGGTCAAGAAGATTTCACCCCCACATGGCCTTAAGGATTAAAGAAGAGGTCGATAAGTTATACAAGGTCAGATTCATTAGAGTCGTCTTATATCCGCAGTGGGTGGCAAACATAGTCCCTGTTATCAAGAAGGATGGAAAGGTGCGTATTTGCATTGATTTCAGGGATCTTAACAAGGCATGTCCCAAAGATGATTTCCCGCTACCTCACATAGATGTCTTGGTCGATAACACTACCGGGTACGAAGCTTTATCATTCATGGATGGTTATTCTGGCTACAATCAGATTCGTCTCGCTCTCGAGGATCAAGAGAAAACCTCCTTCACTACGCCCTGGGGCACGTATTGCTACGTGGTTATGCCGTTCGGTCTGAAAAACACAGGTGCTACCTACCAAAGGGCAATGATGGCCATCTTCCACGACATGATGCATATCTATATGGAAGCCTACGTGGATGACATCTTGGTGAAGTCGAGAACCAAAAAAGAACACCCCGCCATTCTGACTAAGGTGCTGTAGAGAGCTAGGGAGTACAAGCTGAAAATGAATCCGAAGAAGTGTGTTTTCGGAGTCTCCTCAGGGAAGCTGCTAGGCTTTATAGTTAGCAAACGGGGGATCCAGATTGACCCTAACAAAGCAAAGGCCGTAATGGACATGCCCCCGCATAAGAACATTACAGAACTTCGAGGACTGATTGGTAGATTGCAATTCATCAGAAGATTCATATCCCAACATTCTCAGAGGTGCCGCCCGTTTTATGAATTGTTAAAGGCGGGGGTCAAATTTGAATGGAATCAAAAGTGTCAAAAGGCCTATGAGGACCTAAAGGAATATTTATCTAATCCCTCAGTTTTACAACCTCCTGTCCCTGGGAAACCCCTAATCCTATACATCTCGGTCATTGATGACTCCCTAGGGGCGGTTTTACCACAAGTAGACGATGAAGGGAAAGAGCGGGCAGCTTATTACCTCTCTAGGTTGTTTAACCCAGTTGAGGTTAAATATACTGCTATGGAGAAGACTTGTGTCACCTTAGTGTGGGTAGCTCAGAAGCTCAAACACTACTTCCTAGCCCACCCAGTTAGGTTGATCTCTAGAATGGACCCGATCTGCTATCTCTTAGAAAAGCATGTCCTTTCTAGTAGGTTAGCTCGCTGGCAGAGCTTCCTATCTCAGTTTGATATCACCTTCGTCATTCAGAAGGTGGTCAAAGGATACACCATCGCTGAGCATCTTGCCCATCTTCCCATTCCGTGCATAGATTCTATTCAGGACGATTTCCCTGATGAACATCTCTCTGTCCTTACTCATCATCCCTTTTAGTCTCTGCACTTCGATGGTGCACTCAATTCTTAGGGCCGAGGGATAGGTGCTGTTCTGCTCACTCCAGAAAGAGTGACGATTCCCTTTGCTTATCAACTCCGATTTCCTGCTACCAATAACATCGCTGAGTACGAAGCTCTTCTAGCCGGATTGAAGCACGCCTATCTTTTAGGTGCGCATTACTTGAATATCATAGGGGACTCTCAGCTTGTCCTGTGGCAAGTTTTGTGCACTTACCGCACCCATGACCCTAAGCTCAAGCCATATCAAGATTTGGTCACGCTCCTTGCTAGGTAATTCCGCAAGTTGATCTATATCCATACTCCATGGTCTCAGAACATTCTAGCCGATGCTTTAGCATCCCTCGCTTCCTCTCTATCTTTCCCTCTCAGTCAGAGTACTGAGACTATTATCGTTCAGAGATTGGACGCACCCTCTCTTCGGGATCCTTGGTATGCCAACCTTAGGAAGACTGTAGAGGCGAGGGCTGAGAAGGAAGAGCTGAAGGAAGTATCTTCGATGGAATTAGAAGAGATCTTGGAAGAGGAAGAGTTGCCCTGGTACCATGAAATTGAGTTGTTTTGCAAGGATGGATCATTCCCAGAAGGGGCAAATGCTGAGCAACGTAAGTCAATAAGAAGAGCCGCCTCCAGGTATACTATCATCGCAGGTGAACTATACAGGCGTGCTACCAATGGGATGCTCATGAGATGCTTAGACGATGATGAAACTTTGAAGATGGCCGAAGCAGCCCATTCTAGTGAGTATGGAGGTCATGTTAATGGCCATGCTCTAGCAAAGAAAATCCTTAGGCAGGGTTACTACTGGCCCACTCTAGAGGAAGATTGCTCCCTCTATGTCCGGAGGTGTCTTAAGTGCCAACTCCATGCTGATAAGATTCATGCTCTAGCTTCATCTCTTCATCCCCTGTCTGCTCCTTGGCCATTTTCTATGTGGGCGTTCGACGTTGTCGGTCCGCTTGGTGATCCCAATTCTCAGATCAAGCAAAAACCTTCATCCTTACCGCCACTGAGTACTTCACCAAGTGGGCTGAAGCCGAAGCGTACGCGGAGATTAAAGCTACCACGGTGTGCCGCTTCATAATGAAGAGCATCATCTCGCGGTTCAGAGTGCCAAGCAGCATCGTCACCGACAACGGACCCCAGTTCGTTTCTCAAGAGCTCAAGGACCTATGTAAGAAGTTCAATATAGTATTGCATCATTCATCTCCATATTACCCGCAAGGCAACGGCCAGGCCGAAGCCACTAACAAAACCCTTCTCAAAATCATAAAGAAAACATGCGAATCTCATAAATTTTCTGATTGGCCAGAAAGATTAGTGGAAGCTCTATGGGCTTACCGCACCTCCATCCGTACTCCCACGGGGCAAACCCCCTATGCTCTCACTTATGGGATGGAGGCGGTGCTCCCATATGAGATCTTGATCCCTTCCCTAAGGGTACAGCTCGATAAGGAACTTAATCTCGATGAACGTGGAGAGGTGTTGCTTGTCCAGCTGGAACTCTTAGACGAGAAGAGGATGAATGCGGCCGATCATGTATCAGTTTATCAAAAGAGAGTTTCGTGGTATTTTCAAAAGAAGGTAATTGAGCGCAAATTTCAAAAAGGTGATATGGTTTTGAAACGCAAATTCATACGGTCTGCAGGTCCTAGGTCTAAATTACAACCTAACTGGGAAGGGCCGTTTATTGTGAAAGAGACTTATCCAGGGAATGCTTATCGCTTAGTGAATGCAGAAGGTGAGGAGCTCGCTCACGCTCAGAATGGGTTGTATCTTAAGCGTTTCTTTCCTTAGAGTCTAAACCAGTGCCACCCCGGTAGCAAGGTGTCCTTTCCCTTTTGACGTGAAAGAGGACCCTGAGCGCGGCAATCACACACCACACGACGTCCCTAGTCGGGTTTCCTGCTTTGTAGACACCGTTTCTCCTTGGCCATGCTTGGGGAAAAGTCAAAGTCCCTGTTCGTTTCTCTCTTCGACTGAATCCATGGGCAAGAGGTGAATAAGGAGACAATGACCAATCTAGGTACCCTGACGAGAGGAGGTCTCAAATAGGGGCAGTCCGTTATGACCTAACGCCAGAAAAGGAAAAAAAGAAAAAAGGAAAAAAGAAAAGGAGCAATCTTCTTGACAAAAGCAAAAGTTTATCTCAAAAGTCTAATCAATTATAAGTCCCAAAGCTCCAAGGAAAATAAAAGGCTAGGCATGGCAAGAGTGGCAGTACAGTTTTCCCGCGAGACGCATGAGCCCGGTCGTATGCATGCCTAGAGTGGACTAAGGTTCGATGACGGACACAAAGCCCCGGCGCAACAGACCAAGTCTCTGAATGGGTTGTCTAGAGAGGAACTTAAGCCCTGAACACTTCTATATCTGGTCTAAGCTTACCCCCGCATTCTATTTTCCTTTTCAGGACTAAGACAAATACCCTGGGTATGGCCTTGGTAGAACCATTGTCACGCGAGTTAGGCCCTGGCCAGGGGTTGTCACCTCTATTGCACACCAACCTTGGGAACTCTCAATAGAATGAGAAGGACCCACATTTCTGGGGAGGCATTGGTATTTCAAAATCCAAAAAAAAAATCATATAGTTCAAAATCCAAAAAAATCATGTGTTTCAAAATCAAAAAATCATATAGTTCAAAATCCAAAAAAATCATATGTTTCAAAATCCAAAAAATCATATATTTTAAAATCCAAAAAATCATATATTTCAAAATCCAAAAAAATATATTTCGAAAACCAAAAACATCAGATATTTCCAAAATCTCACAAAAAATCCGAGTATTTGCAAAATTCCCAAAAATACCATCATGTGCATCGCATGCATTGCATTATTTCCATTGTGTTTTCCGCCTATTTAATAAGGCTCCACCCCTTGACCAAATATCAAGCAAAGGTCATTCTCTAACTTGCTTTAGGCAAGGGGTTGAGTCTAAGAACAGATCTAACTTATTTCTTGTCTAAGTGTGTGCAGAACGCAGGTTCAAGACCAAGGTTTAGATTGCAAAGCTCACAAACCCACGAGGTCTGTAACGCTCCATCATTAGACCGCCACAGTCCTGTGACAGTTCATCGTTTGACCGTTACCCTCTCCCAAAGGTTGAAACTCATTGACTCTCAGCAAACTCTCTCTGACGCGTCCGCGATGGACCGTTACCCCAACTCTGACGGTGGGCTGTTAGACCGTTAAACTCTCCCGAGGATAGAAAACTCAGTCTTCTGAGTTCATCCTTCTTGACGGCTCATCGTGAGACCGTTAGGCCATTGTGGCGGTCCTGCATAGGAGCGTTACATCTCCCAGGAACTCTATTTTCCAGAACATTCAGGCCAACTCAAGCAACAAACTCATGAAATCCATTCAACTTAGGCACTTCCATGTCATTTCATTAAACTCAATGAAACATGAAATTGATTGATAAACTTCAAATTCAAAAACGTCATAAGAAAAGTCAAGCTATATTCAGCTTTTTATCCGCAAGAGGGCGGATCTTGCGTAATTCCTTCACATAGCTATGGCATTCCTCGTCGTCTTCTTCCACCTCTTCTTGCCACGGGCGAGTTTTGCTGATCTCCCACATAGTCAGCGCGTTCCGGATCGCTCTCTCGTCCTCCTCGGTCCCCACCTTTCTAGCTAGAAGGGGAGGGTAGTGCAAGTGCAGGAACTTAACTTCGAGGTAGCCCAATCTAAAGATAGCACCGGTGTGGGTTGTAGATCGCCATGGTAGTGTTCCCCACTAGCTGTAGATCAAGACCTGGTCGCCGTGGTACCTTGAGCAAGGTGCTCCGAAGAACTCTTGGACGCATCATGAACTTATCTATTGGCAAGGTGTTGAGGAAGAGGCACCAATCGTCCCGCGTTTTCTTATCCGCCGTCCGGCATTCAACCTGTGAAGAGAATCCAAAGGCACCTCCAATAAAGAACAAAGGGTGGCTCCCGAAGATCCGGCTAGCTGAAGGTATGTCTCCTTGGGTTGGAACTTGATTCTCACGCCCATCCAACACTCAAGGAGTATCATTGAGCCGAATAGAGGTCCTCCTAAGCAAGCTAAGTTAAGTCCTTCATATAGGTATGAAAGGACTGCTTGAGAAATTGATAAACCCCGCCACAACCCACTGATGATACTAAGGTTTTGGATATCTAGGAGGTGGTCGGTGGTGGTGAAAAGGAAGACCCCGCATAAGCAAACCGACACGGCTTTGCCAATGGCTTCATATCTTTCCCACTTGTTTTTACAATGAGAGACTATCCATTGAGCCATGGGTATCAAGTGAATATGGCATAGGCTGATCATGGTCCTCACGTCCTTCGGGTTGTGTATAAAATCACTTAGAATCAAAGATGGGTCAATAGGTTCAACCGTATGGCACACTAGATCTTCATCCCCCACCTTAGTCTTAGCAAGGGCTAGGTAGGTCTCTACCTCCTCCAATAAGACTGTAGCTTCAAAGGAAGGGAAAAGGAAGGTGTGTGTTTGTGGATGCCATAGCTCTATGAGGGCTGAAATGCTTGCCCAATCTAAGGACAATTTCTGAAATTCTTGGCCAAAACTAACAAAGGTTGGAGGTGCCATGCCCTAAGATCGACAAGACTTCTAATGGGAGTTCTTTGACCATGGGAGCCACCCACTTTAAGTTGGAATAACACCTTGGGCCAGGCAGAGGCTAGAGAGAAAAGGAAAGAGAAGGAGAAAGAGAAGAATCATAAGAAGCATGGAAAGTGCAGAAATTGATGAACTTTTGAATTCAATTGGAACTTACCACTCTTTGGGCACTTGAGCTCAGATGCTTGGGGATGGATGTCAATCTTTGTAGCTCCCCATGTTCTCTCTTAGCTGCTTTGGGACCGGTGTAGACCCTCTCCTCCACGCCCATCTCTCCGGAGCTTCTCTTCATGGTGTTCCTTGCCTTTTGATGAAGTTTCTAGCCCTTGAAGCAGAGAATTAATGAAAGCTGCGATTTTTGGGCTGGTTCCTATCTTATAAAGGCTTGATTTTGGTGCTAGAATGATAAGACTTGGGTTAGAAAGCCTTATCCTAAGCCTAGGAGGGTTCTAGTGTGGATTAAGGTCTCCTTGCCTCGAGTTCGGGCTCTCACTGTAGAATCCGTCTCGGATTATAGTTTTTTCTCTGACGGTTCATCGTAGGACCGCCACAGCTCCCTGACGCTCCATCACTGGACCGTCACATTTCCTGCTACACGTTTTTAGCTCAATTTCGCTGTCATGTCTGACGGTCTAACATTGGACCGTACCTGATCCTGACGCTCCATCATTGGACCGTCACATTTCCTGCTACAAGTTTTCAGTCCACTTTCGCTCTGTCATCTCTGACGGCCTAATCTTGATGCGTTACGTGGCCCTGACGCACCACCATTGGACCGTCACACCCTCTGCTACAGGCTTTTGTTCTTTCCATTCTCCTTTGGTCTAACCTGCCAGTCTTACATTTTGCCCCCTGTCTCTGCCCAGCCTGTTTGCATTCATTCACATCCATTCATCCACACATCCAATCATTCATTCACATATCATAAACAAAAACATAAAAGTTTTTTTTCATTTTCTATCATTCCATTTCATTCACATAAGTCATGTACAAGTGTGGGTGTCAAGAAGAAAAAAACAAAGTCACTCGGCCGGTTTGTCTCCCGGGCCGTCGCTATCACCAGCACCCTCAGGTCTCCTCGCTGGTGGGGCCATGGAGACGCTCCCCTCCTCTTGCTGCTGCCTCTGCTCCGCCTCCTCATTCCTCCGCTGGCCGGAGGTGCTGGCAAGAAAATCTACAACTGATCTGCTTGGGGCTACGCTCCTCCATGCACCACTCTGAGAGGCACTCTGCTCTGGTCCGCGGCCCATCATCCGCACCGTCCGCTCCATCGTCCTCAGCTCTATCTTCAACTCGAAGATCTGACGCTGTGTCTCACGGGCCTCGGTCCGGTATCGCTCCAAGTCCGCTGTCCCGGTACGGAGTCTCTCCACCTCGGCCCGTGCCTGAGCCAGCTCTGTCTGGAGTCTCTCTGCCTCCGACCGTCCTCGCTCTTCCTCCGCTCGAGCGCGTCCGCCTCGGCCACCGCTGCGGTCAGCTCTCTCGCCTGCATTTTGCATTTTGCATGGTCAGTCCATTAACATTTGCATAATCATAAGCATTTAAGTCTAAGGGACAGTTGGGTGGATCCTTACCCTGCTCCGTGAGGGTGGCCTCTGCCTCCTCGGCCCGAGCTACCGCCCGAGCAAACTCTGCATCTCGCTCAGCTCTGCCCCCGGTAGGCTGTGACGATGAGGATGGAGCATCCGGTCCTGCTCTTTGGGCTCCCTCAGCCCGCTGCATTTAGAAGTCAAGGTCGGTCAAATTTGCATCATAAGCATAAGCATTTAAGTCTAAGGTTTAGGGAAACTCACCAAAAGCTCCAAGGCAGTCCGGTACTCATCCCGCTGCTGGATGGTGGCATGGAGGAGTCCCTCGAGCTCGGCTATCCGTCCCTGTGGGTCTAGCTGCATTTAGAAAACAATGTCAGTGCATATAGGAATTTATTAATTAAGTAGACAAGGGTTTTGAGTTTAGAAGTTCATACCGGTCGTCGGGTGCCTCGAAACACCTGGTCGCAGTACCGCTGCGAGTAGGCCTTGAGGTAGGCCTCATCGCTGTCTGCTCGATCCTTTATGGCCCGGCCTCTCTTGTTCCAATCGTGCACATACTTTGCCTTCCGGGCGCACCAATCGACGTCTCTGCTAATGCCCTTTGAAGATTTGCCCGGGCGCTCATCATCTCTGCAGGGGAATGTCACCTCTGGCTGATGAAGTCCCCGTGTCCTCAGGATCAGGCGATAGTGCAGCGGCTCGATCACATTGATGCAGTGTAGCCAGACATCTCGCCCGCTGTATGCCAGGGACGCCTTGACCCATGGCTGTCCCTCGTAGCTCTCATCCCGGTACGGTGTCCAGCGCACCTGAAAAGGCAATTGAGTCCATGTCAGCATTTAGAAGGCATTAGAAACATTTAAGAAGCATATAGAAAGTTTAAGTTCGGAGTTTACCGCTGTGTGTGGGAATGAGTCAAGATCATCCTGGATGGCCCGGGTCAGCCTGTTGATCGACCCCGTGTCCCTCGCAACCATCCATCGCCTCGCGATCGGGATCCGTCCAGGATACATCTGAGTGCCTCGCCCAATCCCGGGAGGTAGACGAAGCTCCAGATCTGCATTTTAGAAGTCAAGTGTCAGCAAATTGCATTCATGTTCATAATCATAAAGCATTTAAAGTTCAGCATTTACCTGTAGAAAAGGTGAGAAGCCGCCCAGCATCGTCTGCCGGTCGGTCGTGCTCAAGGACTTGAAAAGAAGGCCAGTGCTGCCGCTCCCCATGCATATTTTCCCACTCGACCCAAATCCTCTAGCAATGGCAGCAGCCTACAGCTGATCACATCTGCTCGGGTCGGGAATATCAGCTTCCTGAATAATAAAATCAGAAACCGCCTCAGCACCCTGTCTCCCTCTGGTCCTGCCTCCGCTGCTACCTTCAGGCAAACCTGATCAATCACTCGATCTAAGTGCTGCTCCGGGAGCTTCTTGACTGCTATAGCCGCTCCCCGTAGACCCAGGCTCTCCTGGAGTCTCGATCGTGATAGCTGGGACGACGGATGCCCCGGTCTCACCAAGTCTAGCCCTAGCAGCTCCTGGGCTATCTCTCTATAATCGCCGTAGGTCCAGCCGGTCACTGCTGCTCCGTGAACTCTCAGCCCTATAATCATGGCCATATCTCCAAAGTTGGGATCATGTGACCCCAAGGGAAGATAAATGCCAGGCTGGTCGGGTCCCATCTCTCATGCATCGCATACAGTAGTGGCGTGTCCATCCGAATCACTTCAATGCTAAGGACTTCCCTGAAGCCCATGGCAGCTAGCCTCTCTCTCTGGTAATCGGGCAATGCTTGGTACACTGCCCTAATCTGGAGCCAAGAAATCCAAGTTCTTCTTTTACCCAGCACATGTAGAACATGGGTTAGTCATCTCATTAGTTTAGATTCATTACATTTAAAATAAAACACCAAAAATTGAATAAACAAAAAAACCTAAAAAATCAAGTTCTGGTTCTAATTCCTCTAACGGCCCTACCCTGGCGCGTCAGAAGTCTCTGACGCACCAAGGGTGGTGCATCAAGAACCGTAACTGTCACTGCAAGGATCGTTACATGGTTCCGAAATGGACAGTTCCTCATTTGTTCCCCAGGCCCGTGGAATTGGCCACAATGGCCTACAAATCGTTTGAATGGGTCCCCAGGCCCATTTTCTTCCCCTCAATCACACATCCATAAATCAAAAATTGAAATTTAATTGGTTTGGGTTGAAGGACCTACCTTATGTCACGACCTCTTTTCTTCTTCCTCGTCATCACCGTGGCTCTTTCTTCATCGCCAATGGCCTCCTCAGAGCTTCTCCTCCTTCCTCGGCCGTGGGAGGGTCCTCCTCACCATTTGTTCCGCTGCTCCACCGCCGATTGCTCGGCCGCCGCCGGGGTGACTTTCCTCTTGGTCTACCCGTGCCCTAAATCCCCTTAGGATTTTCTCTTGATCACCTTCCTCCTTCTTCCCTTCTCCCTCTCCATCAGTGGCCGAAGGAGCTCGTCGCCGGACATCGTCACCGGTGGTTTTGGTTCGGTGGGGTTTGGGCGTTGTTTGCATTTTGGGCGTTTGAACGAATGTGAGAGGGAACGGCCGTTCATTTTGTTTTTTTGAACACCCATAAAATGTAACGGTCTATCGTAAGACCACCACATTCTCTGACGCGTCTTTCTTGGGCCGTCAGGTGAAATAGCAATTTATTTTGAAAATGTGAACCGACGTTGTGTGACGGTCTATCTCAGACCGTTACAATTTTCTGACGCACCTTCCATGGACCGTCAGAGCTTTAAAACATTTGATGAATGATAATGTCCCTATTTTATGATTGAATGATCATTATGCTTTCATGCCTTATGTTATCAATGAAGTTCATGCTTGAAGATGATTAATTGTTGTTGGCTATCTCTTTTCTATGAATAAAATCATGAGAACCATTAAGTCATCATGTTCCGCCAGCTCGCCGCACAGGTAAGTCAGGTACAGTATCTCGATCCTTATCCCTTAATGCATTACTATATGTTATATATGATATATTATCTCGAGAACCGGCTGGTCATTCATGTGTTCTGGGATCTGATGTTCCCTTAAACAAAAATGATGATGATCTAAGTACACATGTTTAATCGTTGGATAGGCTGTTAGGTTGGAAAAGCTTGGGACGATGGTTCTGTCTCGCACGCCGTGGTTGCAGATAGTGTCCTGACCCTAGTTTCTCTGGTCTAGCAATACTATTCTCGAGTATCTTATTATTTTATCTTTCTTTGCATTTGTTTTGACGGTTTCTTTATTTTAGCCCAGCATGCATCATACGCATCTTTGAGCATTCACGAGCCTCATCTGTCCAGGTGTTTCAATAATGGTGAATAACTATATGTTCAATGATCTCGAATAAGGAGAGTCATTCCACTCTGAATTGGAAGGTTTCCTTCGGTCTACTCGCTCGATCTGGTTAGCTGAAGATTCCTATCTGGAGTTTAGTTAATTGTCTCTTTCCTTTCCGTTGCTCCGGCCGCTGGCCGTGTTTTCCTTTCCTTAGTTGTTAGTTCCTCCAGACATGTGTCATTTGGTTGGCTATTTCCTTGTGATTGGTTCTGAGTTTTTCCGGAAGATTCCTATCGCTCGTTGGTTGAGAACGGGTGTCGTTTGCCTTAACGCCCGCTTTTCAGTCCGCTCGCTTCATCTCTGCTTCATCTCTATGTTCCATTTCGCTTTCGTTTCACCTCCGCTCGCTCCCCTGCAAAGAGGACGTTAAGGAGGGGCATCTGTTGACACCCGTTTTATGACCAATAAGTTGGGTCATCTCCTTATTCATTTTAAATGATGCTCCGAGTTGTTCACCCTTATGGGGATATCTTGGTCAATTTGAGGTCTATTTCATGGGTCATGTCTCCTTGGTTGGGTCTGGTTCCTTACCTCTTTCCGCTGGACGAAGCTTAGCAAACTTTCATTTCATTTGCACTCCATTGTCTCTAACGGTCCTTTGATGGCGCGTTACAATCCTCTAACGCATCTACCTTGGTCCGTTACATCATGCCAGAGTCCTTAAGCTAAAGGCTTCTTTCAAGCTTATCTCTTATCCTATCCGTTGAGTGTGACGGCTTATCGTGCGGCCGTTACATTCATTGTGACGCGTCTATCCTTGACCGTTACATTCATCTAGAGTCCTGTGTTCGAAAACTTCACCCGTTGGCCTTATCTGTTAATGGATAAGGTTGTGTGACGGTCTCTTCCTGGGGCGTTACATCCCTGTGACGGTCTATCGTGCAGCCGTTACGTTAAACAGAGAGTTCTAGCAGAACTACTCTTTCTCTGCTACTCCGTGGCCGAATTAAGAGTTTGATCTGAGGATTTCTCCCTCAAATCTGATCCTCAGAACCTCTGTTTGTTTCTATGGACTCTTGGGAGTATTATCTTCAAGAGTTTGCTAAGAAACGTCCTACTTTCTAGCTGGATTATCCTCTACTCGACCGGAGAGTTTGAGGGTCTATAAATAGAACCCTTGACTTCATGGCTTGAAGAGGAGACATCTGGAGTTCGCGTCGAAGTGCTGCCACATCCTGGAGCTAGAACCAACCAAGGAGAGCTGCTTCCCACGTCCATCTGCTTCCAAAGTCTAGGGAGTATTGATTCCAAGGGTTTAGTTCAGTCAAAGTTTTCTTCTCTAGCGTCTTTTCCCTCTTCCAAGCATCATAGCATTGTCCCTCTTCTCTACCACGTTCTTGCATCTTCTGCATCCATTAAACATCCTTCCCATCTTTTAAAACGCCCCAGAGGGGTTAAAAAAAACCAACCTCCCGATATTTCCCTTTCCTTTTGCATGTTCTTAAGTTTCTTTGATTTATTGATACTACTTTGTCCAAGGGCTAATTTGGGTTGTTTTTCTTATGATCTACACTCTTTTGCAGGTTTACAGAGCTCCTAGCACGAGGCCCAAGCTTCTGGCCGGCTGGAAAGCTTGGAGATCAAAGATTCCCAGTTTTATTCTGCAGAAGCTCTAACGGTCTACCATAGACGCGTTATATTCCCGTAGCGGCTTATCGTGAGGCCGTCACAGTTCTGTGACGCATCAGTCTTCAGCCTGTTACATCTGACAGAGCTGCAGTTTCCTGGTTGCTTTCTCTCTCCCGTGGGCGGGTGCATCATCCTCCTATTCTAAGGTATTTATCAGATCTTTGGCTTGTTTTTACCTTAGTGGCGATCACATCTTTTCTTAGTCTGGACAGTAGCTTTCTCTTTCATCACATCTCTTCTTTACTTTGCTTGTTCCACCTATACGGTGTGCTTTTCCTTTATTTCCTTGCTCCACGCCCCGGCATGTGTTTTTCTTTCTTTACTTAGTTTAGTCTTGATTGAGATAGCATGTCCATGCTAGAACTTATGCTTGTTGTCTAGGTTCATGATTCACATGTTCATAGGTTAAGTGATTTCATCATTTGACTCATATTTTCATCATAGTTGGTATCACATCCATCTTGCAAAAGAAGGGACACATTAAAACCAACAGCGGAATCTTACGAAGGTTTTGAAACATGGTCACCTAGTCCGATGGAAGGAATATCCAACGGAGAGGATCACAAGTCCAAGAGAATGTGCCTATAAGTGCTAAGTGTAACTAATGGTCACATACCGGAGTATATGCCATGTAATTAAGAAAATGACTCATGAGATAGAAGAGATCGTGATAAAACAGCGATCAATTTAAAACTAGATAAGTCATGAACCATATGAAATTTAAATGTAATTATAAAAATATATGGTTTTGACATGAATTTAGCATAAGTTTAAAATAGTACCAATGTGCATAAAGAACATGAAATCTACTAGGATGATCAATAATATAATCAAGTGTATGAAAATAACACTTAATACAGGAATAAAACTTAATTAACTAGGCTTAGCATATGATACTTAGGGTTATTCTGCATTATGTTTCAAATTAACATAAACACAGAACATCAGAAAACGTAAACGGTCATGTGAGGACCGTTTTATCGGGCCTAGCGATCTATCGCAGGGCCGCTAGTGATTTCAGGCGGTCTTCAGGAAGACCGTTTCTTCTGGTTTACAGTAAATAGCAATAAAAACCCAAATATGGCTACTTTAAGGTAAATGTATGCATGGAAAATGACGTAAAACATGTAATAAAACATGCCAAAAGAAAGTTGGGTCAATAATATGTATAGAGAAATGTAAATTAAGGAAGAATTACATTCTTTTTATTAAAGGGTTGGACTTATGCATGGAAATAAATAAATTTGCGCAATCCCAATAAAACTTCAAATACTCAACGTACAATGCATGAAATTGACTAAAAATTGAGGGCTTTTACTCCTAAGATCATATTTAAGCCTTTCATGAGATAACCTACCTCTGATCTAGGCTTTAATCGTCAAATTTAAGGCTGGAAGTCACCATAATTTCTGCTCGTTCAGAACTGAACCAGCAACTTCGTGACCTTCTAACTTCTGATCCTCTTCACTTAAGATCACGAAACTTGGAGGGTAAGAACATGGTACTAAAAAAGAAAAAATAACTCTAAGGAACCCCTATACAATTACCTCATTTAGGGCTTCTAACTTGTTGATCAATCTGGCCCAGTCGCACAGGTTCTTGAGTTGCTTGTACCGAACCAGTGACTTTAGATGCCTCTAACTCCTCGTGGGCTTGATCTCCTAGAATGAAATCTGGAGGGTAGTTAGACCTTAGTATTATGAACCAAATATTCTAAAAAACCTACCTCCGAAAATACTTCCTTACCTTAGTTCCATGCGAGCCAAACGTAAGGGTCGCGCTTGTGAAATATTAGGTCTATTTATAGGGTTAGCTAGGATTTTGAGGATTAGAACGAACCTAGAGTCCAAATTAGGAGTAGAGTTAATCCTTAAACAGTCCTAGAGAGTCATTCATGCTAGGTAGCTTCGATCCAAAGTGATTAGGTTGTCCAAGTTCCAAGCTTTTCACGTTTTCTTCTATTCACGGAACTGGGGTTGCCTAGCGGTCTAGCTATGACCGTTTTGAATAGCCAAGCGGTCGCCCGATAGACCGTTTGTGACTTTGGGCGCCGAGTTTGAAACATTTCAAACTCTTGGTCATATATCCGTTGATTTATCCTCTAATTAGTATATTTATCCTCTAAATTTCATGAATATCCTATTTTAAGCTTCTAGAATATGGGCCAAGACTAGTGGGCTTGGGTTTTGGGTCATTTGGGCCTATTTAAAGATTAGATAAATGTCGGGCTTGATTTAATTAACTATATTTCATTTAATGACCCATTACCCTTGAATTAACTTCTATTTATTTCCAGAAAAATCTTAGAAAATCTAAATATATTCTAGAAAATTCAAAATATTATTTACTAAATCTTGGGGTATTACACGGCCAGCCAAGAACGAAGAGATTTGTGGTCTTTTACACCAAAATCCTGCTATACAATCATGAAAAAAAGAAAGAAACAACCATTAGATCTAGTTAAGTACAATGACTGCTCAAGAAATGGAAAGAAAATGAGAATCAGTGGCAGTGATTACCGGGAGGGGGTGTTGGGGAGGGGGGGTACCTAAGATTTTCGATTATTCTACCTCCCCTTTTGTTTTTAGTTAAAAACCATGTGTTTTAGGAACTTAGGGAGTTCTAGTATGTGATGCAGGTAATAGATAATGCAAGTAAGTGGACTAAATACACAACATAATGAAATGAAAGAGGAAATGAAGGAAGGCCACCCATCAAACCTGGAAGGCAGCTAGGTTCATTGTCGTTCAAAATAACTAGGCAGCTGATGTCCTAGCCGTTCTGAAGAATTGGATAGCCATGTATGTGGCCATCCTCTGTCAAGGAAGATAACTCTGGCAGCGTGCGATGGCGATCGCCTGTATGAAGCTTCTCTTCGCGTGTGGAACCTTGTCTCACCAAGGGAAGAAGCAACAAGGCTCAGGACCACGCTTGAAGAGCTCATGAAAATCGCTTGACCTTACCCTTTCCCTCTCTAGACCGCAGAAAACCACCTCACCCACCGAAGAACTCTCTCCACTCTCCCACTTTCCTCCCTCCTGCTCACCCATAGGGCTCCAGAAGGTTTTTTTCTAGGGAATGGGTGATTTCCCTCCCAATTTGAAGTTTAAATGCATGCTAGAATCCGAGTGAACACCCCACGAGCCAATCTCTGGGTAAAGACGTGTGTGCTTGCGTGTGTAGCATCCCCTTGAGTTGGTGGCGCCATGGGAAATGCTCCCAGTGTGGAGGAGAACGTAGAACACAAGTTTGACAGACGACTACCAGAAGGTGGCCAGATCGTTGGCTGTTTTCATAGGGTAGGCAACAAGATTATTGGCCTTCTTCTAAACTGGGCGGCCATCGATCTGGCCGCCCAGCCCATGAGCTTAGCCCATTTTCATATGTTAGGGCCCAATAAAGTTATCGGGTTGGACTTAGAAGCTTGAGAAATTAACATATCCGAAAAAATGAATCACTCACATGATGACTAAATCAAAGTCCACGGGATGTCTAAAATTTGGTGTCTACACCGATGACCTATTTTTGTCTTGTCGGCCTGCAAAGGAGAGGTGTTGAAGTAAGATGCATTTGATAGCGTAACCCAATATGAAGAACTTAATGAGAAGTGTGTCATGTACCTTTGATTCTAGACATACATAAAATGCTTTCATCTTAGCCTTACTAGTGTTTGAGGTTTGCCTTCTACATGGGCCTTTGCCACAAGGATAAAGTAATAACTCATCCATCCACATGAAGAATCAGCATGACTTATCATTCCCAAGCTGTGAGCAAGTATACAGGAGAATATAACATACATAGCATACAATTTGTAATTGGGAATAACACACACCAAGTGGGCAACAATAATAGGGACGTTCGAGATTTTTACTGTTGTGAGAGATCTTGACAATACATTCTCCTTAGCCACATTCACATTGAGTATGATCATATTTACCATCGCCCATCACTTTTGAATCTATTTCATCGATACCCTAAAAAGTGAAAAGATCAGTTACACAGAATGTGATATGTGGTGATTTTAGGCTCAGATAGACATCATTCATGTCCACAAATTCATTAGAGGATATATGTGCACTCGCATTCCAAGTCACCTACAGTAAATCTTACCGTTAGTAGGGGTTACCCTTAGGCCGTCCAACCTACTATAGGTGCGACCTACAACCAGGGAAATAAAATGAGATGCTCCCACAATATTCCTACTCACAAGAATGCTCCTTCCCATCATCATAACCCAATGTCCCTATTATTGCTGACGATCATCTTGTAACAAGCAAATATGTCGACAAAAATAAATAAAATATAAACACAAGTATATAACAGAAATCAAAACATATATGAATGCGTAGCAGCCTGAAGCCCATGTCACCCAGAATAGTTGAGCCAGGCTACTCCAAAAAATTATGTGAGTGGTAAATGTGTGTGTGTCTTAGTATGGTATGAAGCTGTCAGAGTCATAATCATTTATATAAAGTTTATAGGGGGTGAGGATCCCATTCCATGAAGATATTTCCATATCTAAAAATATTTAAGGAAATTATGTTACACAAATGAAATAAAATGTCATCAAACTACAAAGTAAATAAATTGTCCATGTCATTAGTGAACATAATATTTCAATCATTCAATTTGTGCTCCTAATTAACTATGCTTGCATTGGACAAGATACATGTCACATACATCTCACATACCAACAAACATGATTAAATGCGATGAAATGAAGAATATAGAACCAAATGTTTTGGCTTAGAAAGTACCCTCAGCTACCATGATGGGTCCAAAGTCGAGTAGTTATATAGTCTCAAAATCTCTCTCCTCTAGTAAACTCCCTCCTAGTCACATTATCCTCTTCATCCACCTCCTCATCTCCAAGATTATTCACGTCATCTTCTGCTTGTTGGAAAAATATGATCAAGGCCTTGCTCCTTTCTAATGAAATTGTATAGTACATAACATGCCATTGCAATTCTCGATTGTGTCTTAATTGGATAGTTACAACACTTCACTAGAATTGTGAAATGTGACTTGAGCACACCGAAGGCACCTTCGACACAATTCCATAGTTAAGCGTGTCTATGGTTGAACAAGTCCTTCTTGTTATGATGTTCAATTCTAGTTCTATTACACTTGTACTCCGATAAATGATACCTTGTCTCAAGGTATGGTGCTAAGAAATGAGGAATGTTTGCATACCCTACATCAACCAAAAAGTATTTCCCTACGACAAATAATGCGTGCAAGTTTGAGAATATAAATTAGACATAGGCACACTATCAATTGAGAATAATTTATCTTCCAGTATAGCAAATCCACCTTTTTCAATGGCCCACCTCAACACTTTCATGTCGGGAGTTGATCTCTCCTAACCCACAACGACATAAGTGAACATAATATCAAAATTCACACATCTAATGACATTCTGGGATGTCGTACCCTTTTGATTTTGATAACAAGGGTGGCCATCCATCGTCACCTTTGCAGAAATGTGCCTTCCATCAATTGCATGCAAAGCATTCTAATCACAAAGTTAACAAAAAAGCACTAGCACTTTATGAACAATTGAATACGACTTAATATTTATGAGAAGTGTGTCTAGCACATCACCTTAAAGAACGGGGTAGAATTTAGGGTCATGCCAAATTTTGGGATGCACTTGATCTTCAATGGTTGGCAGTTTGATGTAGTCATGACGCATGGATAACACTGCCATGAGAACATTATTAAAGTGCTGACTAATTATCTCTCCTGAATGTTGGAACCACTCTCTGAGTAACTTATTTCCAATTCCATGACCAACTTCAAGAAGAAAAATAGCCAATTGCTCAGTGACAGACATATTCCCGGTATCATTGAGTACGCCTCTTTCCATTAGTTTATCCCTTAATCTTAAGAATAGGTGGGGATGAACCCAAAAACTTAAGTATGCCCTGCCAATGTGACCGTCCATTAATTGTTTAACCCACCTATGACCTCGACCAATATCTGTATGCATTGGGGTCCTAGGGATAGATATAGAAGAGGACAACATGTACAACACTACGACATGTTCAACCTTCACCCAATACTCCTCCGCGTCCATCATGAAGTTGATGAGGGATTGAAGTGAAGATCCAGTTCAACAGTTCCATAATTCATTATGAATGTAGTAGTTGAAAATCGTATATCATAGACATGAGAAAATTTAATTGGTGAATGAGTATTTCATCAAGCAAGTATGTAAATGAAGCATTTACATATTGACAAGTAATTAAATGTGTAAATTTAAAAGTGCACATGTAATCGAACACTTGAAAATGATATGAAAGACTTTTAGAAGTAACCTAGACGATTTAATATCCATCCAGCTTTCAACTCTTCTAGGAGGGCCAAGAAGATGGAACGGGCCTCCACGGAGTGGAGAAGGTTAATAACTCTACATAGATCTTGCGGAGGAAGTCTAGACAACTTGATTAGCATATCAATTGCCTCATCGATTTGTGGGGCAGCTTTTATATATATATTTGAAACTTCTTTCTTGCCAAAGTCATCCTTTCATGACCTAGTGCTACCAACTTGTCAATTGAATCTTCATTACCCTGTGACACCCACTTCCTCTTCATCCTGACATTATTGGATGAGAGCATGTTCCTAGGGGCAGGGGGAGCACCCTCATTTGGCTGATTATTATTGTTGGGAGTTTCAACTCTTGACTCTTGTTGATTGTCAGGTGTTTCAGAATCATTCAGAAGACTGCCTACATTGAAGTTTGTGCCTATCTCATCCTTCACAACTTGCTCCTCATCACCATTGTCATTGTGCATGTCAAGGTAGGAGGTACCTTCGTTGCATGCAACGACATCACCTCTAGCCATAGAAGTGGAGCAAATGATCTCCATCTCATCCATAAATAAGAAAAGTTTCCCTTGAATTATTTTATACTCTCTATTGATTTGAAAAATTAACCCACATGTTATTCATCAATAAGAAGTAAAAATAAGAATCAAATTAGTAATATGTAGCTTTCATACCTCTATGAGATCCTCCCAACTTCCGTCTGCCTGGGATAGGCATTTTTTTGTCATCATCCCAACCCTAACTTGATCGGTTCTTGACATTCATAATTAAGTAATACATTTTCTTCAAATTTTTTAACTGATTCTTCAAACTTTTCATTGAGTAGCCTAACTTTATCTTCTTATTGAAAACTTTGATTGTGTCTTTATACATATTTTGTGAAATTTTCATTGACAAAGTCATCATTGTTAACATGGTGTTCTACCAACAGTTCTACAAAAACTCAATTAGCATCATTGCTCTAATTTGCCACCCCACTCTTATCTTTGGATACACTCATAATTTCTTAATAAATGAACATATATAATATAATGTTAGCAGAAAAGAGATTAGACTAATTCAAATATAACACATGACACATAACTAATTTATCATGATATCAAATAGAAATTTCTACTAACAAGCACCGACAATGACATTGCAAAAAAAATACAAAACACCCGAAACACAATGTAATACAGTAATCAGATTAAGATTAATACAATAATCATATTAAGAGCAATACAAATCATATTGTGCAATCATTTTTTAAAAATTTTAGATTATATTAACATGACTGGATCCACAGAATGACCTACAGAAATCACAAATCATACAATGTAATTAAATCACATATTGTAATTAAATTAACATGACCTACAAAAAAATGACCTATAGAAATCACAACTCATAATCAAACATGACCTATAGAAAATTACATATTAATCTGAAATACAGACATGAGAACATTCATACTATGTAGTCTACAAAACACATATAGACATGAGAACATTTAGGTTAATCATGCTAATAAAATATAGAACAAGCATCATATTAAAAAAACAATGAAGGAGCATACCACATAGATGAGGGGTAGGAGCAGTTGCGAATGAGAAAATCAAACAACAATTGCCTTACATGAGGGAAGGAGCAGCCCATTCACTGAAGGGGAAGGAGCAGTGACGTGACACGAGCCTCCAAGTCTTATATTTTCATTTTTTTCCATCTTTTTTTCTTTTTCACTTTTTTCTCTCTATTTCATTTTCTTCCTCGAGCCTCTCATTTTTTTTCTTTTTCTCAAAAAAAATTCATCACCCTTTTTTTGTCAAACAGTGCTTATAATATAACGACAAATCCAAACATATATCCACTATTAAGCATTTCAGGAAAGATGAACAGGGGCATTGGTGTCCTGGAAATGATGTCCAAGCAGGAACTTATAGGCTGTCGTTATTCCAAGTTTTGGTACTGAACTTTTATGGACTTCTATCTAACCAATCAAGCTATTTTGGTTCTCTTGTTGCTACAATCAGGGCACTTGTATTGCTTAATATGCTCAGCTCTTGCAGGGGTCATCCTAACACATTTCCCATGACACCATCGCTCGCACACATCACAGCATATCCAGAACTCTTCATTAGCGTAGTTGCTACCACATGCTCCTGGCAAACCCATCCTTCTCACGTAACTGCTTCTATTTACACCTTCCTTTTCTTTTGTTTTATTCTCAAAAGAGACATAATGAGAGAGAGATGCAAATGCGAGAGAATGGAGAGAAGAGAGATATGAGAGGATATTTGTGAGAGAGGAGTGAAGAGAGAGAAGAATAGAGAGGATGGGAGGAATGAGAAAACACGGTGGGGAGGGGGAGTTTTCTTCTGCTCACTTTCTTGTCATTTCTTTTGTTTATTTTTGGTATGCTACAGAAGCTCATCCCGTAGAGAGAGAGGGAGTGAAGGAAGAGAGAGAGAGCAGAGAGAATGAGAGAGGAGGTGGGGGAAAACCGACAGCGGCAACGAGAGGGACGTGGGCGCCATTAGGGTGTGCTGGGGAGCTCGTCGGCATGTTGGGGGCGATGGACGGGGACGACAAGTTGATGGGGCTGTGGACGGTGGCAGCAGTGGTCATCGGCGTTGGGAGGCCATGCTTGGCCTGCTCAGGGGGACCGGAGGCACTTGCCCATGCATGCTCGGGTGCACCGACTTGCTCGGAGGGACCGCCGGTGGTGGCGCAGGCTGCACGCATGGGCACACGGCCGCCGAGGGGAGACTTGGCAGAGCTCCGGTGGGACAGGACACCACTGTGATCGTCGGTGACGTGCTCGACATGCTCGGACGCAGGAGTGCTCGCCATGCTTGGATGCGGATGATGGCTTGTGGGCGCTCGGAGCTGTTGAGGACGTCGCCGGCGTGGTCGCATGCAGTGGAGATGGGCAGGGCGACACCGTGGTTGGCATGGCGGTGTTAGTGGCGGGCTTGCGGAAGAAGGGTGGTGAGGGACGAGTTCCTCCAAAGCGGCAGGGTGCATGGCGCAAGGTGCATGGCAGTGGTGGTGCATGCTGGGATCGTATCAGAGAGTTTAGAGAGAGAGAGAGATGGGATGTGGGAGAGAGAAAGAGTAACAGCAGCAGGGGGCGGGTTAGGAGAAGCCTGGTGCCACCATGCGTGGGGGGGTTGCGGTGCCTGTAGAAGCCAGAAAGAGAGAGGGGAATGCCAGATGAGGGAGGGGAAGTTAGAGAGAGAGTTGAAGTAATGGCAGTAGAAGGGAGAGAGAGGGGGGGATGTGCGGCCCGCATGGGTGGGGTTGGAGGAATCGTGGTGGAGGCAAGGAGAGGAATGCCAGAGACGGCAAGAGCACTGGAGAGACTACTGTGAGGGCTGGTTCCTACTGCTACAGGGGCTAGGTGCGAACCAGGGGTAGATAGGGAGATGGGAACAGGGAGAGGGGTAGGTGGGGTCAGGGATGGAGGGTGGGGTTGGTGCGGACGGTGAGGTTAAGTGTCTGCTCGTGTGTGCAAAGAAGAGGGAGGGAAGGAGAGAAATGTGGGATGATGAGAAGGGAACAGAGCGAAGTAGGGAGGAGAAGGGGAATGCCCAAGGCGGGGAAAGAGAGAGAGTCACAACGGAGAGAGGGGGGGAGAGGGGGAACGAGAGGGCAGGCGGTCGGCGGGGCTTGTAGGTGGTGTGTGTGACGGGTGTGCATGCATGCATGCGGCAGGGTGAGAGGGGAAGTGAGGCTTGGAGGTGGTTCACTTGTGGCAGTGGTAAGAGAGAGGGGAGGAGGGTGGCGAGATGGGAGGAGTTTCAAGAGTGTTTGTGCGTGCGTGTTCTCAACAGCAAGGGAGAGAAAGAGGGGCGATGACAGGTTCCTAGTAGTGTAATGTCAAGAGAGAGAGAGGGCTGAGGGAGGAGAAGATGAAGGAGGATAGGAGAATGGCCTTACAGAAGAAGTTTAGAGGGAGTGGGGGAGAGAGGGGGACTGCGGCTGCAGGGACAAGAGGGGGGGGGGGAAGCCGGAGGAAAGGGTGGCAGGGCTGGCGAAGCTTGTGGATGTGAGGGCGGGGAAATGGAGAATGAAAGGGAAGGGGAAGTGGAGTAGGAGGTCGGCGTCCTAAGGGAGTTTGCATGGAGGCTGAGAGGGAGAAGAGAAGGCAGATAGGGGAAGTGGGAGAGATAAGAGAGGGCTAGAGAGAGGCCGCCTGCGAAGTGGGAAGTTTGGTGGGAGAGAGAGGAGGTAACATGGGAGAGAAAGGAGGGGAGAGAGATAGGGGTAGTGAGAGTGGGGTTTCCCCATCTTTCCAAAAATTTAACTTCATTTCATTTCTTCTAAAGAAGAGTTACATGACCTTTTATAGACTCTTCAGGAAAACCAAAAGACAACTCATTAACATCTAATACCTACTCATCATAACTCTCTTGGGAAGACTAAAAGACACACAAAAAAAGACTCTTACATGATTATTGTAGACATAATTACTATAAATATAAAACATAACCCATTAGGCTCATACATATGGCCCAATTCACATGAGACAACTAAAACTTAAATAGCTATTTTATAATTTTGTTGTAGCCGCTTGCCGATCCCATCAAACCCCTCTGCTTGGAGGAGGTTCGACCTCGAACCTTGTAGCTCAAGATCCCGGTTGGTTGGAGCAACCCGGTTCCCTAAACTCTGATACCATTTGACGTGACACGAGCCTCCAAGTCTTAGATTTTCATTTTTTTCCATCTTTTTTTCTTTTTCACTTTTTTATCTCTATTTCATTTTCTTCCTCGAGCCTCTCATTTTTTTTCTTTTTCTCAAAAAAAATTCATCACCCTTTTTTTGTCAAACAGTGCTTGCAATATAACGACAAATCCAAACATATATCCACTGGAAAGATGAACAGGGGCATTGGTGTCCTGGAAATGATGTCCAAGCAGGAACTTATAGGCTGCCGTTATTCCAAGTTTTGGTACTGAACTTTTATGGACTTCTATCTAACCAATCAAGCTATTTTGGTTCTCTTGTTGCTACAATCAGGGCACTTGTATTGCTTAATATGCTCAGCTCTTGCAGGGGTCATCCTAACACATTTCCCACACCATCTCTCGCACACATCACAACATATCCAGAACTCTTCATTAGCGTAGTTGCTACCATATGCTCCTGGCAAACCCATCCTTCTCACGTAACTGCTTCTATTTACACCTTCCTTTTCTTTTGTTTTATTCTCAAAAGAGACATAATAAGAGAGAGATGCAAATGCGAGAGAATGGAGAGAAGAGAGATATGCGAGGATATTTGTGAGAGAGGAGTGAAGAGAGAGATGGGGAGAGAGAAGAATAGAGAGAATGAGAGGAATGAGAAAACACGGTGGGGAGGGGGAGTTTTCTTCTGCTCACTTTCTTGTCATTTCTTTGTTTGTTTTTGGTATGTTACAGAAGCTCATCCCGTAGAGAGAGAGGGAGTGAAGGAAGAGAGAGAGAGTAGAGAGAATGAGAGAGGAGGTGGGGGAAAACCGACAGCGGCAACGAGAGGGACATGGGCGCCATTAGGGTGTGCTGGGGAGCTCGCCGGCATGTTGGGGGCGATGGACGGCGACGACAAGTTGATGGGGCCGTGGACGGTGGCAGCGGTGGTCATCGGCGTTGGGAGGCCATGCTTGGCCTACTCAGGGGGACCGGAGGCACTCACCCATGCATGCTCGGGTGCACCGACTTGCTCGGAGGGATCGCCGGTGGTGGCGCAGGCTGCACGCATGGGCACACGGCCGTCGAGGGGAGACTTGGCAGAGCTCCGGTGGGACAGGACACCACTGTGATCGTCGGTGATGTGCTCGGCATGCTCGGACGTGGGAGTGCTCGCCATGCTTGGATGCGGACGATGGCCTGTGGGCGCTCGGAACTGTTGAGGACGTCGCCGGCGTGGTCGCATGCAGTGGAGATGGGCAGGGCGACATCGTGGTTGGCATGGCGGTGTTAGTGGCGAGCTTGCGGAAGAAGGGTGGTGAGGGACGAGTTCCTCCGAAGCGGCAGGGTGCATGGCGCAAGGTGCATGGCAGTGGTGGTGCATGCTGGGATCGTAGCAGAGAGTTCAGAGAGAGAGAGAGAGAGATGTAATGTGGGAGAGAGAAAGAGTAACAGCAGCAGGGGGCGGGTTAGGAGAAGCCTGGTGCCGCCGTGCGTGGGGGGGTTGCGGTGCCAGTAGAAGCCAGAAAGAGAGAGGGGGAATGCCAGATGAGGGAGGGGAAGTTAGAGAGAGAGTTGAAGTAATGGCAGTAGAAGGGAGAGAGAGGGGGGGGGATGTGCGGCCCGCATGGGTGGGGTTGGAGGAATCGTGGTGGAGGCAAGGAGAGGAATGCCAGAGACGGCAAGAGCGCTGGAGAGGCTACTGTGAGGGCTGGTTCCTGCTGCTACAGGGGCTAGGTGCGAACCAGGGGTAGATAGGGAGATGGGAGCAGGGAGAGGGGTAGGTGGGGTCAGGGATGGAGGGTGGGGTTGGTGCGGACGGTGAGGTTAAGTGTTTGCTCATGTGTGCAGAGAAGAGGGAGGGAAGGAGAGAAATGTGGGATGATGAGAAGGGAACGGAGCGAAGTAGGGAGGAGAAGGAGAATGCCCAAGGCGGGGAAAGAGAGAGAGTCACAACAGAGAGAGGGGGGGAGAGGGGGAACGAGAGGGCAGGTGGTCGGCAGGGCTTGTAGGTGGTGTGTGTGACGGGTGTTCATGCATGCAAGCGACAGGGTGAGAGGGGAAGTGAGGCTTGGAGGTGGTTCACTTGTGGCAGTGGCAAGAGAGAGGGGAGGAGGGTGGCGAGATGGGAGGAGTTTCAAGAGTGTTTGTGCGTGCGTGTTCTCAACAGCAAGGGAGAGAAAGAGGGTCGATGACAGGTTCCCAGTAGTGCAATGGCAAGAGAGAGAGAGGGCTGAGGGAGGAGAAGATGAAGGAGGGCAGGAGCATGGCCTTACAGAAGAAGTTTAGAGGGAGTGGGGGAGAGAGGGGGACTTCGGCTGCAGGGACAAGAGGGGGGGGGAAGCCGGAGGAAAGGGTGGGAGGGCTGGCCAAGCTTGTGGATGTGAGGGTGGGGAAATGGAGAATGAAAGGGAAGGGGAAGTGGAGTAGGAGGTCGGCGGCCTAAGGGAGTTTGCAGGGAGGCTAAGAGGGAGAAGAGAAGGCAGATAGGGGAAGTGGGAGAGATAAGAGAGGGCTAGAGAGAGGCCGCCTGCGAAGTGGGAAGTTTGGTGGGAGAGAGAGGAGGTACGTGGGAGAGAAAGGAGGGGAGAGAGATAGGGGTAGTGAGAGTGGGGTTTCCCTATCTTTCCAAAAATTTAACTTCATTTCATTTCTTCTAAAGAAGAGTTACATGACCTTTTATAGACTCTTCAGGAAAACCAAAAGACAACTCATTAACATCTAATACCTACTCATCATAACTCTCTTGGGAAGACTAAAAGACACAAAAAAAGACTCTTACATGATTATTGTAGACATAATTACTATAAATATAAAACATGACCCATTAGGCTCATACATATGGCCCAATTAACATGAGACAACTAAAACTTAAATAGCTATTTTATAATTTTGTTGTAGCCGCTTGCCGATCCCATCAAGCAGCCATGTCGTTAGCCCACAGAAGGGAGCAGAAGGAGCACCACACACAAATGAAGGGAAAGAAGCAGCCCACACACTACATATACACAAACTCGACAAGAAACTACATAATACCATCATATGCAAGTAAAGAGAAGGATTCCAAATATAACACACCACATCACCTCTCAATCACAAACCATTAGATGACCCCATGCATAGGGAAGGAAGGATGTCTGTAGAATACGTCATCTCCAGACAAGTGAGAGATAAAGACCCCATGGCCTGAGAAGACGAGCTTGCGAGGATAGACCAAATGATGGCCGCAGATGGTGGGTACCTAGCTCCGACAAGGCATTTTCGTCGGAGGATCACAGATGACGAACACTCACAGGAGAGAAAGGGGTGGCATATGATAAAGGAGAAAGATGCCCAAATGAAGATGCCGTTGCCGAAGAGGATCACTGGAGATGCATGCCTTTCACATACTAGACGATCGGGGATGGTAGGGATCCATTGTGAGGAGCGATCGGGGGATCTAGGGTTCGAGAGGGGTATACAGGAGGAGGAAGATGGGCACATGTAGGAGATGGCAGGATCAGGCGAAACCAAGCGAGAGAGAGAAAAGAACAGGGTTACGGGACCAGAGTTAAGTCATTCCACCATTTTGATGGAATGACTTAACCCCAAGCCCACTTTTGGGGATAACCTTGCTCCTCTTAACCCCATTATTCCCCCTCAAAAATGTCGAACCAAATGCATAATAGGGTCACACTCGGGATATCCCCATGTTATACCCCAACCTAACGGGGCCTTCATGTCTTCATTATTTGGAGTTCGGTGGTGTTGGATAACCTCACAGATATGTATATATAACAAAAACAAGTTCAGAGTTGGAAGACATATCTTGCAACGAAAGAAGGATGTACACACGTACCAGTAGAAGCATAACACACATGCTTACCTTCGTACGGATACGAGGTTGACTACCAGAGTCGATCCCTACCCGTAAATCATCGCAGAGTCACGGAGTCGGCTGCTAGAGTTAGCTCCAAGGCTCCATGCTCCAAATATAGGGCCTATGGTGATGCTCTCCTGGAGACGCAGACCACAATCGTCACGGGACTAGGACAACCCGTGACTACCATCATAACTACAGTCGGCTCACCGATGCACTATCCTCGTCATTCCACTAACACACAAAGAAGAAGGATGAGGAGAGAGAGGAGTAGAGAGAGTCAAGAGATGGGGCTGTGACAACTGTCACCAGCGCTGAGCTCTCATAGTTCTCTCTCTACACATGCATGCACTCATTATGCTCGCTCACTCTCTCTCTTCTACTGCCTCACACACATGCCTTGTCCAACGGAGACAAATCTCATTAAACGAACCTGAAGAGACTCAACTGAGACTCCAATCGTGCATCTCTTAGCACCCCCACACACAACCCCTTTAAAGGGTGTTTACAAGATTCTTGGCTTGGCGGCCATGGAAAGGAGGCGAATGGGTCATGGAGAGGATGGCGGGCATGGAAGGGAGGTGGATGAGTCATGGAGAAGAAGAGAGAGAGGGCTAGAAGCATTAAAAAAAAGAAGGGCCGAAGGCCCTCTTTTATTCACACGCGAGAGAGAGAGAGGCGGTGTGGCCCCCTATTATTGTATCCCTGTGATTTTGATGATGTCAAACTATGACTCATCATGAGTCAGTGCATAGGATTCATGCCTTGATGATGTCATATGTTTGATGTCTAGTGCATTGGATTCATGTTTTTAATTATGCCATGCTTTAATGCTATATGATGCCTTAATTCTATATGAGCATCCTTGAACTGTGTGAAGAACAGGTCGAACAGGTTGGTAGACAGAACCATAATTCAGATCAAGGAAGAGCATAAAGTATATTCAAGTTTAGGAGGACAGATTTAATACCCGGGCTATGCTGGTTCAGCAAAGAAGAAGAAAAGTTAGAAGAAGAGTCGACTCCATCCAGATTTCAAGTCGACTCTAGAGACACCCGCTAGCTAAAGTGTATTGGAGTGAAAATAGCTTCTATGAGTGACAAATGAAGGATAGTGGTGACAAATAGACAATAGAGGTGACAAATACCTCCCTAAGGGTGAATAATAGATCGACAAGGTTGAAAACTTGAAAAGTAAAGAAGCAGAGTCGACTCGAAAATGGTTTGGAGTCAACTCCAGTTACAACAGAATTCACAAAGCAGTGAAAGAAAGGCAATGGCGACGACTCTTTGAGAATAAGGGTGACAAACAGCTACCTAGTGGTGAAAAGTGGTCACTAGGGGTGAAAAATGGCTTCTAAGTGTGGAAAATGAACGTTAGAGCAAAAAATGTGAAAAATGTTGAAGCTGCATTGATGCCATAAGGTCTTCACGTCGACGCAGGCACTTTGAAGCTTGTAGAAGAACTGAGCTCTTGACAAGGGCAACAAATTTAACATGCTGCGTTGACACAACATCTGTTGTGCGTCAACGCAATCAAGTTGAGAAACCAAAGGCAAAAAAGTAGTGTGAAAAGAAGGCGATGGCTATCAAGGACAAGGGTGACAAATAGGTCAATATGGCTGACAAATGTGCGATAAGGGTGAAAAATGCCTTGTAAGGCTGACAAATAGCCTGAGTGGCTAAATTGCATACGAAGTGTGTCTGCCACACGCCCAAGCTTGAAGGCCAGTGTATTGGCACATGATCCAAGACTGCCTAATGGAGAATATCCTCTTTCCTTCCATGTGGACGAATGAGAAAAAGGTGAAATTAGCTTATCTTACTTAGAAGTATTACAGAGCCCCTGTTCTATATAAATGGGGTGTTCTTCTCCGTGAAAAAATGTTGCTGTGAGGGAAGCAAAGGCGGGAGAACTGGAAAGAAGAGAGCTGTGAAGTCTAAAGAGAAAAGAGAGAAGAGTGAGAAGATCTGTGAGAGAAAATCAGAGAGAAGATCTGAGAGAAAAGACCATGAGAAGAAGAAGAAGAAGAAGAAGAAGAAGAGAAAGAGTGAGTTCGTGAGATGACGAACTATGTGTAGCCGGTGCTTCATTGAAGATCAGATCTAGTGTTGGCATCTGGATCATATCTAAGCCACTTCTGCCCCTTGAGAGCTATATTATTTTCTATTTTTGTTTTTGTTCCTTTTGTTTGTTCTTCGATTTTCTTTGTTACTTTGATCAAGCTGTGTGTCAGCGGATGTTGAGGATTGGTTCCTCTGGTCAGCAAGCTGTGTTGCTCAGTGGTGCAGAGGATTTGTTCCTCTTGTCATCAAGCTATGTTGCTCAGCGGATTGTAGGGATCTAATCCCCAAAGCTATGGATCAGCGATTCAAGCTGTGAGTCAGCGGGAAGCCTCACTCGGGTTGAGTGAGGGGTGGATGTAGGCAAACTGGGTGTCTGGCCGAACCACGTAAAAATATTTTGCGTTCTGTGGTTTGATTGTGTAGTTGTGTTTGCTAGATGTTTGCTTAGGCTTGTTTCATTCACATCCATTCAGCATTGGAATCTTAGTTACATGCTAAGTGTTCGAGTGTTGCTCTAAGTAGAGTGCGTGTTTTTAATAGAGCCATATTTTGATAGAGGGATCTATTCACCCCCCCTCTAGATCCCGCCCTTGCACCCAACAATTGGTATCAGAGTGGGTCTCTGATTAGTTTAGATTCAACGATATGCAGAGAAGATCTTGCTACATTGGTGCATTTTTTAGTTTAATTATGGATTATTGCTCTAAATTGCTTTCAATGGTTTATCCGTCTATTTTTTATGGTTCCAACTTCAGTGAATGGCTAGGTGGACTGTGTATTTTCATAAATTCTATTGATCCAAAATTGTGGAATCTCATTGAACATGGTCCACATGTTTTATCTCGAGATGAAATTAAATGGTCCAATGAGGATAATTTGAAGAACCGTGATAATATCACAGTTCTAAATATTTTAAAGGCTGCAGTTGATACTAATGTGTTTCCATATGTTTTCAGCTACAAGTCCGGAAAGGAAATTTGGGATGAAGTGATTGCTATCCACAAAGAAGAGGAGGAACAAAGGTGTTTGATGGCCAATAGGAGTGATCACAGGAGCGATCAAAAGGATGAGTCATCCTCTCAGGTAAGCTCCGAATCTGAAGGAATTTTGTATGATGAATTGATGAATCTTTATGAAAGACTGTCAGATAGATATAGGAAAACAAAGTCTAAAAATAGAAAACTAAAAAATAAAATTAAAAATACATGCTGTAATAGTTTTTCATGTAACAATTTCTCTGAGCTGCAAGAACTGAATAAATCTCTTCAGTCTGATGTTGAAAATTTGAAAGAATTGAATAGTGCTATGACTGAAAGATTGATGACTTTAGAAAAAGGGAAATATGTAGCTTTTGATAATTCTGAAAAACTACGTGCCCTTGAACAAGAAGTAGAAAGCCACAGATCTGTTAATGAAATGATGAATAAGAAGATAACTAAATATGAAGAGGAAATTCTTACCTCCGAGCTGTATATTTCTTCTTTGGAGAGTCAAATCTTAAATTTGAACAATTCCTTGTGTGGGTCTATTGAAAGAAAGAAAAATAAAAATCAAAAAAAGAATTTCAGCAAGCCTAACATGCATGCCAAGAATCCTCATGTGAAAAACTATGCTTCAAAGAAATCTAATGTGTTATGTCATTAGTGTGGTAAGCATGGTCACTTAATGCGTGATTGTTGAGTAATGAGACAAGATGATCAAAATTTTGGTACAATGCATGCTAGGAATTTCCATGCTAGAAATCATACATTGCAGAAAAAGAAAATTCAGTGTCATTACTGTAGACAGTATGGACATGTTATGAATCATTGCTGCATGATGAAAAATGATGAAAAGAGAGCATACAAAAGGAATAATGTCTTGAATGAACAAAAACTGTCTCAAAATAGAAAATCTCACTGTTGTTACAATTGTGGCAAACCTTGCCATACAGTCAAAGACTATTGGCATGTTAACGGAAAGAAGAATTTTCATGTTAAGAATGATAGCATGTTTGGTTACTCATAGAAATTCAGTGATTACTTTCATAAGAAAACGGTGAAGTATTCAAGCTCTTGTCATTATTGTGATAAATTTGGGCACACAATGTTTGATTGTCATTTAATGAAATCTGATGATCTTAATGCCCAGAAGATGTGGAGAACACCTCCCAAAGGTGTTACTAACCATGAAGGACCCAAGAACTCTTGGGTACCTAAAAGCATGAAATGAGAATTGCTTTTGCAGGTGTGCCTTGAAGGTGGAAAAAAATAAAAGGGGTTCAATAAATTATCAAGGCACCCTCGGTTTGGTAAAACCCCATTCCTGTTTGTATTGTTATATTTGCTGATTGTCATTTCCCTCTTGATAGTTGCATATGTGATCAGATAGTTGTACATACTTTTATATCTGCATAGAGTCATTTGCATAATCATGCACAATCAGAACTTCATTGTTTTTATAGGACTGCATTTCACTTGTTATGCACATTCATGCATGACCACTTGGTATATCAAATGGTAGTGTGAAGAAGGACATTAATGCCGTCTGGGAGCGCACACTATGGATTGAGGTGGTCTTTTGACCTATGTTCTCTGCCAGGTACCAATGGTCAGTATATGCAGTTGACATAAGTTCATAAGATTGAATAATTGAGGGGGAGTCAAATGATGAATTCTCTACATACATATGCACAAGTGATGCATTTTCATGATAGCATACTCCCTGCATGGTCCTCATGTTAAGATTAAATTTTTAGTGCATTTAGTAAGGGGGAGTTTGTATCAAGTTAACTCTGTTCATATGCATAATGTTGTCTGATTCAGTTGCATATAAATTGTGTCAAAAACTCAAAAAGATTCATTGAAATGTATGCATATCTTTAGGGGGAGTCAATACATACATTTGTTTGCTCATATGATGATTGCTCATACATATAATGTCTTCAAATCCACTACATGTCCTCAATGTTAGAAAAATATGTTTGAAAATCTGATGCATATGTTGTTATGTCTGAACTTGTCACTTGATTGATAATGAATAATCTTTGAAATCTTCTTGTCTGCTTACTTCACATATTGGCTGGCCATGCCATAACCCTGAGCTCAAAACTGCCATACTATACACATGAACTAGTCTTCTTGATGTCTGCTCATTATTGTGATCATTCTTGAAAACTTCTACCATACTTTGTGCTAATACTCTTGTTGGATAAATGTTGTGCATGTGTGGTTCATGCATTATCTTGTTGGTTTTGATGATGTCTAATTATGAGTCATTAGTGTAATATTGATTTTGATCCAACTATGATTCAACATGTTAATTGCCACGATTCATTATTTCTGTACTGTCATGGTACATGTGAGACCTTCATAAGTGTAAAGACTTTATTTCATAGTCTCATGTTTAATCTCTTGAATCATGAATGAAATCTTAACAAGATGATATATTTTATTCCCCTTACATAAGAATACATGAACTCTATTGAAAGCCCGCAGAAAAAAGAACAGCAGTAGAACAGTCCTTCAAGGACTGCGTCGACGCAGTGAACATATGGCGTCGACGCACCAAGCATCTCAAGCCATGCAGCAGCAAACAGCTAGAAGCAACATGGTTTGTCATGGATTACATCGATGCAACAAGCCTATGGCGTCGACGCACTTGGCACAAGCTACCTTAAAAAGCATGCCAGTAGCCAGTAAAAGAAGCTGGGCTATGTTGATCTCAAGGCACATATATGCAAAGGACTAGGAGCCAATCAAGGCTGGAAGAAATCCAAGTGCAAGGGCCTTCGGGAGTCAAAAAGCTCAAAGGATAAGGTGACTGCATCAACTCC
This sequence comes from Amorphophallus konjac, assembly GCA_022559845.1. Lineage (NCBI taxonomy): Eukaryota > Viridiplantae > Streptophyta > Magnoliopsida > Alismatales > Araceae > Amorphophallus > Amorphophallus konjac. The sequence goes on from CM040119.1 coordinate 31,742,713, forward strand.
ATGGCGTCAGTGCGTCAATGTAATGGGGTTCACAAGAATGTATGCACAAAGCTGACAAATAGCTCACCCAGCTGTCAAATGATAAATAAGGCTGAAGTTAGCAAAACCAACAGAGTTGCGTCAATGCAACACTCTTCGTGCGTCAACGCAACCAAGCCTGGACATCAAGGCTGAACAAAAGTTAAAGGCAACGGCTTCTGGTCATAAGGGTGACAAATGGCTCCTAAGGGAGACAAATACCTCTTAGGGGTAATAAATAGGCAACTAATGGTGACAAATAGCTCATAGCCGCATCAAGTGGTTCGTGAGTGAAGGCTGCATCAATGCAATGCCTTCATTGCGTCAACGCCATTAGCTCTAGCACGGTCAAACGGCTCAAGGCAGCAAATGCGATGGTTCAAGGGCGTTAAGGGTGAAAAATAGGTTGTAAGGCTGACAAATGAACCCGTAAGGGTGACAAATGAGCAACAAGGGTGTAAAATAGCTCTCAAGCCAATCAAATACCCAAAGCTTGCCAGGAACATAAGTTTCCACGAGGGTGCGTCGATGCAAGAGCGGTGCTGCATCGACGCCATTGAAGGGTTTCTATCATCCTTCTATCAAATCACAATAGTGATCTAGGAACCAAAGATGGCTACCGTAAACCTCCAAAAGCATGTTTTTTTGAGGTCTGGAGAAGATTCCTAGGACACACAAATGTCCCTATCATCATTAGTTTCCAGAGCAACCTTTTGGACAAAAAATATCTGTCAGTACAACCTCTAGAAAATGTCTCCCTCTCTACAGTCCTGTCTCATGGAGTCTGCCAACAAAGATTGCGTCTCTAAAGAAAATCTCCCTAGACCAAAGGACTTCCTTGCTTATGCAAGTCAATGACATTGAAGATATTGCAGGTGTATTTGGTCAAAGAATTTCATTATTTATTCTAACCATTCAAATGCAAATTTCTTGGAGGAAAAACTGCTACTATTCTGACCAATCAAATAATGAAGAGTCCGAGCCAATAGGAAGCCTCCATTGCATGAACCAAGATCTGCAGACTTATTCCAAGCTCAAAACCCATGCTCCACCGATCCAGAATTTGCTCCAAGGATCTGAATGGCTCAGATTGATTTCTCCATGTTCAAAGGTGCAGCTCCAGACCTTCCTCTATATATATGAAGCAATGGCCACCTTGAAGGAGTTGGCCGAGCAATGCATTATGGAGAGATCCTATTAGCTCATCCCCAAGACAAGAAGAGAAAAAGAGAAAAAGAAGAGAGGAAGAAAAGAGAGAGAAAGAGAGTAGCCCTGAAGCATTCATGGAAAAATATTTGAGAAGAAAAGAGAAGAGAGCCTGCAGCCCCAACTCTGGTCCAACCCAGTCCAGAGTAGAGAAGAAAGGAGAAAGCTTGAAAGCAAAGAGTTCTGTCCTGAAGAAACAGCTTCATGAATATCTTCTGAAGCTACATTTGCCTTGCTTCTATCTATCTTGTGTTTTAACCTTTGTAACTTTTGAATAGGCTTTCAGTGTGTGTGTCCGGTGCTCTAGTTAGAGACTGGAAGTATTTTTGTTGCACTTGCAGCTTGTTTTCTTTGTTTGTTTGTGTGTGTGTGTGTATGTGTGTGTGTGTGTGTGTGTGTGTGTGTGTGTGTGTGTGTGTGTGTGTGTGTGTGTGTGTGTGTGTGTGTGTGTGTGTGTGTGTGTGTGTGTGTGTGTGTGTGTGTGTGTGTGTGTGTTTTGAGGACATCGTTCTCATATGGAAAAGCCTGTGTGTGTGTGTGTGTGTGTGTGTGTGTGTGTTTTGAGGACATCGTTCTCATATGGAAAAGCCTCACCGGTTCCTTCTTGTGCAGGGGTGGACATAGGTTGCGGGTCTGTAACCGAACCACCTTAAAAATCTCTTGTGCAGTGGTGTGTCCTTGTGTGATTGCTTCCTTCTTCTATCTCCATTTCATAGGGACTAATAGTTTTATTTCTACATTTCTTTTATGACCAAACACTACACATTTTGTGAGCCCTCTCCGTTTACCAGCACTCTTACTGTTTGAACAAAGACTCACACGTACACACTCAAGTAGGCACTCATGTCAATCTGAATCTTCATAAGTAGATCTCAGATATTTAACCGCATTCCACTGTGTGCTCAAGCGGATGGGTTGTTTCCTCAGGTTCCATTTAAGTTGTCCATCTTTTGAATCAGCTTGTATTTGGCTATGTATTCTCAAACCAGAAGCTTGTCTGGTCAAATAATCTTTTAAGAGGGCATATTTTTAAGGGATCTATTCACCCCCTCTAGATCTGGTTGCACCCAACCATGAGATCCAACAATTGGTATCAGAGCTAAGCTCTATGTACCTAAGATCCAACGATCTTCAGAGGTGATCCTAGTGCAACCAGTTATGATTTTTCATTGTTGAATAGTTTTCAATAAATTTATTTATCTATTTTAAGTTTGTCCGTGTGTTTGGCAATGTGTGCAAAAATGATATCTCTTTCAGCTGCTCAAGGCACTGTATTTCAGCTGCTCAAGGCACTGTATGACAATGAAATCTTCTTCTTGATAATTTGTGCTTTGTGCCTTTCTATTGGTCTGATCCGAAGTTGCTATTACAAGCAAGTATACTTTGAGAACTCAGGAAATTTGAGTGTCTGGCTTATGAGGGAGATTATGTTGTCTTCAGATCTGTATTTATACTTATTGCCTATCAATCTGAAATGCATCAGTATTGATTTTGATATTGTTAGCCCTCAGTGATCATTGATTCATCTGTTTATATGATGCAGCCAGAACTATTTTAGCCTCTTCCACATCTGAACCTTCTTCCTCTTCACAATGTTTTTCTTTTCACATCTGTTTAATCAACATCATGCACTGTCCTCCCTACCTTTTATATGGGCCAGACTACAGTTTTTTTTATTAAATTCAAATGTTGTATAAAGGCATGACAAATAATGCATGACAGTGTAAATGTGAATATTCTAACTATGATTGAAGCACATGCTCAAGGATGAGCATCTTGATAAGAATATACTTGTGGGATGGCTCTCACTCTACTCACCTCCTGCTCAATTTTGAAAATATTAATTTATTGTGTTAAGGGGAAGATGGTAACAAATTGTCTAATATTAAATGCATCTTCTCTGAGGGAGGTGGCTGTGAATTTGTAAATATGTGCTTACAGTTCAGCCTTACTCTTAAAATTGATTTGAGATCTATGTGTAGATAATTCAAACATGTGCTTCGTCTCCCATTTATATTTTGCCTATTCATTCATTGGGGGAGATAGCAATAAATTTCCTGTACCTTGCATGTGTGAAATGTCCTTCATATCTACTAAATTTCAGGTACAGATTGTGATTTGCATTTGAACAAGGGGATGTTTGCATATTGCATGCCAAGCATTGGCACTTGATCACCAGCATGTCGAGCATACTCATCCACATAACGCATGACAAGAAAAGAATGAAATCTACATGTTGCACTCACATTTGCTAAATTCATATTGATTTTTGAGTGTGCATATTCTTGAGGTATGCCTTGTGTGTTGCATCCTCCCAAGTGTGCTTGCATGTCATGACTTCATGGTATATAAAATGGTGACTAGAAGGAAGACAAGTTAAGCTTGCCCAAGAGCTATCACCATGCGAGAGAATGTGCCTCCGCCTTGTACCATGAGTCACTGTCCATATTTTGTCAAAACTTCATTGAGTATTCAAATGTTCATGGACATAGATAGGTATAATCATATGCATGTTTCCCTTCAGAATCAATTGTATAACATCAGCATCTAAAAACCCAAAAGATTGTTTGAAATTCATGCATACATTTAGGGGGAGTTAAGATGCTTAAAATTTCTACACTTAAGTTGCATGCTTCAATGTTGTTGCTAGAATGCATTTGTGTTGACTCTAAATTGCAATAAATGAGATTTTGTTCCATTAGAAAGTTTGTTTTGAAAAATTCTGTCTGTTACCTGTGCGTCGACGCACTGATGGAAGTGCGTCGACCCATCAGTTCTTTTTGGACAAATCTTGGGTTCTGGCAAACCGAGGTGAGTTGACTCACTGATAAAATCAGGTTGACTCATCAGCATGTAATTAACAGTTTCACTTGTTCTTTGCTACTTGTGCCCTTCAATGGGTTGATTGCACTTAATTGTTCTCAAAGCCAATCTGGAATGACTAATTAAGAGTGCAATAGAGATGAGAACCTTACATGTGTGCCTTGAAGATAAGAAACATGAAGCTACTTCTCAATCAAGAAGTCAAGGTACACGGGCCATGCTGGAAGTTATGGATTTCTTCAAGGTCAAAATGAAAAGCTTCCATCCAAAGAACTCAGGTGCTATCCTTCTCACATCCTATTGAATAAATTCTGTTTTGATGATGATAGCATCTGAAACTTCTTTATGCAAAAATGATTTAGATTGTTGAACATTGTTGTTTGAATGAATGTGTCTGGGGTCTGCATGCATGAAAATAAATCTACATTGCATTTTATGTCACATTGCATGTAGGATCAAATTGAGGGGGAGTCTTCACTGTAGACATTTCTTACCCCTTCAGTGCATCATCATGTCGTGATCCTTTGGTATATCAAATACTGGCATGTAGAAGGACTGGCCAAGTCTGTCTGAAAGCTACTAGTATGCGTAAGAAAAGTCCTCCGCTAGGTACCAAGGTCAATTGTTGTCACGCCCCGTACTACCGTCGAGGTATTATCCGCTTTGGCCTACTGGCCTCACGGTTTTGTCCCTTTTTAACAGTGATTGGCTCCAGAATGGAGGACTTCCAGGGAGGTCACCCATCCCAGTACTACTCTCCATTAAGCACGCTTAACTTCGGAGGTCTTTACAAGAACTGAGTCGATACTTTAAAAGGCGTCTCGATGATATAGAGTACAACATAGCTATATTTGAGGGTGTTACAATCTACCCCTCTTATATAGGCGACGTCCTTGTCGCTGGGCACATATAGCACGCAATCAAACCCCCAGACAGGTAGGACTCTAGAGGTGGCCCCTACAGGCTCAAGAGGTGGCTCCCATTATGTAGCACTTTGTCCCATTGTGGGTTCAAGAGGTGGCTCCCATAGCGTAGCACTTTACCCTGCATGGCACTTAGTTCTCACACTTTCGGTTGGGGTATAGCTCTGATACCACCAAACTGTCACGCCCCGATGCGGAATATCGGGACTGGCAGTAGAAATAATTAATGAAAATATGTTGATTTACAGACATGCTATGCTAAGCTAAAGATCAACACAATACCATAAACAGAAATAACTCCATAACTAAATTACATTTAAAAGATCCATGTTCCAATCACACAACTCTCTTAAACAACTTCCAACATAACATCAACTTGACAATATTACAATTGCTAATATCAAAATTACAACTCTTTCAACCACACACAATCTAAACATAACTAGAAACAACAACTAAGATTGGCTTCACACGGCTTCTAACAGGTTCGCTCCATGGCCATCACTCTTACCCATCCCCATCAGTCTGCGAATCCTCACCCGAGCTACCTGAAAGAGGGGAACAACTGGGTGAGCGAACGCTCAGTAGGTAATAACATGCAAGTTTAAATAATTAACCAATTAATTGTATTTTTAAGTGCAAAAATAAAGAACAAAATGAAATGACGATATGACAAAGTAATAGAATAAAGAGAAGGCGATACCATGATGTATCTGGAAATTGACCAACAAGCAAGAACTAACCAAGTCAAGAAAAATTCAAGTAATAGATTATTATCGTTGACATCACGCTAGTCATGCACTCGATGCAATACCTCACTATGTCATTCAAACTCCCCGGGGCACAAGTACTTTTCGGGCGCTCCTCCTAGGACTAGACCGGGCCCTTATGATGCGTTGGCATTGGTTTAATGGATCCAAGATCCCAAGTTATGTCTAGACATTAATCAAGTTAAATGGCCAATAATGTCAAGGTATAACTTACCGTGAAAAACCCAAGGATAAGTCGAAGATATACTTTGACTAGAAAGTTCAAATTATCAAGAACCGACAGGTCCTTGGATTCAAACATGAACAACCACAGAAATCATTTTCCCGGAAGATACACGGTCCATGTTGGGCCGCTCAGAGAAATGGACAGTCGGTCTATGGACCGCACTAAAGGGATTGGGCTGAAAGAACAACCAAATAGAAGCCAAAGATAAACGGTCTACTATGGGCCGCTCAAATTATAGGATGGTCAAAAAGTGGGCTTTTAATAGGTATGAACGGTCCACCCTGGGCCGTTCACGATAGGCAAGCTCTGAAGCCCATGACGACAATAAGCGGTTTGGATTGGGCCGCTCAGTAATTGAACGGTTCATTACGATCCGCGCTAAAGAATGAGCGGGCCGAGACTATCCGTTCAATTACTAGGCCTGACTGGCAACTAGAAATCCACCCAAAATGGCTCCGGGTTGCCACAAGTGGGGCAGAACTGAACCAGGGTCCAGCCCACTATCCACTGGTCAACCTAGGGCTTATTGGGTCGATCAAACTATGATTTGGTCGAAGATGAAACAAGGTTAATCGACCAACAAGAAATGGCATTTAGCCGGGAATGCACGGTTCATAATGGGCCGCCTATTGAGTTAAACGGTCCAAATCCGACCGTTCAAGGCTTAGTCGGTCCAAATTGAGCCGTGACTCACAGCATAACAATCCAAGCGGTTCGATCACGTGAATAGGTTCAGGTCTTGGTGGTACAACCTGCCCGGCGTCCTAGTGGGAATCCCAGGCTCGCGGGGGTTTACGGAGGTCCCGTAATGAAGGTCCTAGTCCGACGGAAGGAGTATCCGTCGGAGAGTCCCAACCATTACAAGGAAATGAGGCGGTCAAATCATCGAAAACCAAGTATAGCGGTCAGCCAATCCTACCGGAGTAGAACGACTGTCAATCAATCTTAATAGCATGGTTTAAGAAATCATGTTAAACTTAATATATTGAAATAGGTTAAGGCCATGATGAATCAAGTGAAGACAACTAGCAAGAATTCATAATTGTTTACTTCCATGAGTTCCAGTTATCATGTGGGTTGTTAACCTACCATTAGCAACTAACCTACTAAGATAAATCATGTTTAAATGAAGAAATAAGCAGTTCTGTGTAGTTGGGCGGTTCATGTAGAGCCGCTCACATGCCTCGGCAGTCGCACGACATGCCGTTCTCACTCTTTTAGGTCCGAAGGCTTGTTAGGGTTGAGCGGTCTGTAGGGTGCCGCTGGGAAAGATGAGCGGTCCGAGACTGGCCGCATGAAGAAAAGGGCGGTTAGGGTTCTGCCACATAATCTACAAAAGCGATCAAAGATAAAACATATGAATGGTCAAGAACCGGCCGCCTATAGAGTATGGGCGGTCTATCAAGAGGTCGCGCAAGTCAGATCAGTCTGCCGTCCCTTCGCCTTGCCCGTCTTCGGCGGGGTTGGCTAGGGTTAGCAATAATAACTAAATACACACAATATAAAGTATGAAAATTAGGGCTTTTATAGTCAATAGAATGAGCATGAAAAGTTATACAAGATAGCATGATCAATTGGACGTTTAGTGCCTGAAATCCCTACTTAATTTGAGATGGAACATAGTTAACCCTAGTTCTAGCATGCTTCTACTACAACCCAAAATCCTAGCAAGATACTATATAAAATTTAGGGCTTTCTAGATCAATGAAAAGAGGACAAGACGACACTTCTATCCATATATAATAGTTAGGGTTTGGCTTGCTATCGCCTACCTTAATCGAAGGATGAAGGAAGAAGAGGGAAGCCGATCACGCTAGGTACGCACCGCCGATAATCGCCGGAATACTCTCCCGTCTGAGGTCCTTGCCGGCCGCCACAGCATCTAACTGATTCTAGGGTGGCTAAGGGTCATTTTTATAGGTTCAATTGCATTCTAGAGGGTTCCGTCGCGGAGATAAGAGTCCACAAACTCGGTTGCGTGCGAATCACGCGGATTAGGGCACCGCCGCCGATCTCATCCGAAATACGTTATCTAGGGTTAGGGTTTCGAAGATTAACGAGAGGGGAAATGATGAGATGATCCTAGCCGTTCCTTTGAATCTGGTATTAGCTTAAATGATTGGGTATTGGGCTCGAATTTTATGTTTTAAGGTTCGATTAGGCTAAGTGTGGTTTTGAGCCTTAATCTGCTAATTCGACTTGTTTACAAATTTTATTTGGGCTGGTCATAAGAGATAATTTTACTTAACATTTCATCCTTTACAAGATTCTAATTTTTTTAGATTTTTATAAAATAGTCAAAATTTTACTTATCCTATTCCTTAAGGAATTTCTTATTAATTTTCTCGAAATTTTATTCCTTAATAAATCGGGGTGCTAAAATTGTTCATTCATTCCAAGCCACATCATTTAGAATTCCATGTATTCATCTGCTTTACTATGCATTGTCAAAAGCATTTTTCTGTGCACTTAGACATAAGCATGCCAGCTGGAGTCAAAGGGTTTTAGCATGATAAAATGAATGGTTGGATTGAAGGGGAGTCAGTATAGAACTGATCTGCATATGTCTTGTCTGACCTCCATGCATGCCATTTTCTTTTCTGAAAATCCCATAAAGATCTTTTGAACTTGATGCATACATGTAGGGAAGCAAGTAGGTTTAAATTTCTGCATTATGTCTTTAGAATGCACATGCCTTATGAATGCATACATGTTCTGTTTAATGATTCCTCTGTGTGAGAGTAGTGCGTCGACGCCATGCACTTTCTGCCTTGACACAATAGTTCAATCTTGATGTACCTATTCATCTCTTCAATTATTTCTCATCTATCTTGAACTGTGATCATCCCTTCCACATGTGCATAATGTCTATCACCTTCTTGAACTACATCCTTTGAAAATCATTTTCTGAGGAGGAATTTTCTTGTGCAAATATGACTGAGTTCATACACTCAGGGGGAGCTTAAATTTAATGCTTTCCTCTTAGAGCTTCCTGCTAATATTTCAGACCAACCCCAAATTAAATTAATGGTTTGGAGTATATAAACCTTAAATCTGGGTTTAAGGGTCTTGAAAATGACCATCTCTGTGTATGGAATAGACTTGAAACAGACATAAAGAAATGTGTCCTCACCCTTTCTTGAATTCTGAATTTTGAAAGTATTGAGGCCACCCTGGTTAAAGGTTTTTACACTGAGTATTATTTTTAAACATTGAAAATGGTCTGATATTTTTGGAAGGGTAATTGCCTAAGAAAAAGTAAAGATGAATCAACAGAGCAATGATAATGACTGACTGAGTAAATATGGACCTTTCACCAAAGAAGTGATTGGAATTATGTCATGAAGTGAATGTCTAATTACCTCTGTTTAAAAATTGTTGAGAAAAATAAAAACAACCGGCAGAGCAATTGTTATGTAAATGATGTTATGATGGTGTCTCACTATAAGTCATTAATCAACTAATTAAGAAACTCATGAAGCATCTAAATTTGTTTGATCTGAAGACCTAAGAGCCATGATCCAAATCATAGGATCTGACACTCAAAAAATTGGAAAATAAAGGTGGAGTTCCGGATCTTTTAATTGGCAGGTCTGAAGAAGCTGAAACAAGCCCAAACGAGCCCAGGCTGTCGACCTAATCTCCTAGCTGCGTCGACGCAATCAAGCAAAGCTAAGAAAAATGAAGGGTCAAAGTCAAAGTCAACGCCATGACCAATCAACCTCTCACCAGCTACAATGATCCTGTTAAGTTGACCTAAGTCAACACTACTCCAGGCATGTTCAAAATGCTCAAGCTCACGATGATGACAAATGAGCGAACAATGGTGATAAATATGCAACAAGGGTGAAAAATGGGGCAGTAACAGTAACAAATATGCAGTAGTGGTGACAAATGGCTAAAGGCAATGGCTAAGGCAAAGTGAAAATCGTCAAAGGCGACGGCTCCCATGGCTAGCGGTGACAAATAGGTGTTAGCGGCAACAAATGGTCAGACAGGGCAGATAAATGGCTCACAAGGCTATCAAATAGCTCATGGCCGTGTCAAATGGTCCGGAGGTGAAGGCTACGTCGAAGCATTGCCCTCACTGTGTCAACGCCATCCATGAAATATCACCAGCTACTCAAGAACCCATGAAGCTACATCAACGCAAGATCCCTGTTGCGTCAACACAGTCAAGAGGAGAAAGCCCAACAATGCACAAGACTGACAACACACACAAAGGCGATGACTATTGTCAAATAAGAGTGACAAATAGCACGTTAAGGTTATAAAATAGCTGATAGCAGTGAAAAATGGCCATTAGCAGTGAAAAATGGGTCATAGCCATGATGAACGGCCCGCAGGTGAAGATTGCGCTAACGCAATGCATCATTGCATCAACGCACCACACGCCCTTCATCATGCACTTCACTGAAGTATCGACCCCAAGAGTCGACTCCTCTTTTTCCTTGTTCTATTTAGAAGCAGCTCAGCCAGCTGCGTCGACCCTGTGCTCTTAGGGCGTCGACGCAGGGGGTCTTCCAGAAGCCGTCTACAAGGACACCTTCATCAGCTGCGTCAACCCATGGGTACGTTGACGCGCTCAAGGTTCATCTGACAAAGTCAAGTCAACTCTATGATTTTGAAAATCGTACAGAGAGCAAATAAGTCTGATGTAAACCTCTAGAAACACAATTTTTGAGGCTTGGAAAAGGTTCCTAGGACAAGCCACTGTCCTTGTCATCATTGGCTTACCATATCAGCCCTTTTGGTCAATGTTGTTGACAATTTACAAATAGGGGAAAGGTCCCTTTCAAGGCTATCTGCCTTTTTGCAGCTAACCAATCAGAAATACTGCCTAAGAGATCTTCTAAGACAGAAGGACATCCTTGGTGCTGCCAGCCAATGAGGTAGTAAATGCTGTAGGTTTGATTTATTTGAAGAACTATTTCTTTTCTATAGCCAATCAAGTAGCGGGACCTTGGAGGAAAAATTGCTGCTGCTTGAGCCTATAAATTGGACGTCTCCTCTTTGCATGGGGCCACTGTTGAGCTGTTAAGAAGTTTAGAGAAGGCTTGAACGTGAGACTCTAAGAGAGAAAAGAAAAGAGTGCAGTCTTGAGAGAAGAAAGAAATGAAGAGAGTGTCCAGCCAGCTAGCTAGCCACGATGCTTCTGAAGGAGTGATTCTCATTGATATTCATCTTGTGCTTTTCATCCTCCAGTGGTGCATTGTTCCTTCATACATTTGTTCCTTTTGTTTTGAGTTTATCTTTTTACCTCTATCCTTTTTGTGTGTGGGGCGTCGTCCCCGTAGCAAGCTACGAGGCTCAGCAGAGCAAGCTGTGAGACTCAACAGAGCAAGCTGTGAGGCTCAACAGTAGCAAGCTATGAGGCTCAACTATTGTAAGGGATTTGTTCTCTCGAAGCTGTGGATCAGCAGTCAAGCTATGTGTTAGCAAGAAGCCTCACCAGATTGGTGAGGGGTGGACGTAGGCGTGCTAGGTAGTAGCCGAACCACCTTAAAAATCTCTGGTGTTGTGGTTTGAATGCTCTCCACTTCTTCTGTCCCCTTCACAGGTGTGTTTATCTTGATTGAGCTTTCTCGCAGCCTTGTGTTTCTTGTGACGTCCTGCACTAGAATAGGATCGTGTCTGAATCTTGGTTTCACTATCTTTCTGGTTTCTACTGGTTTTCTCTTGCATCCGAAAAATTAGGTGCCGGATCTATTCACCCCCCCTCTAGATCCTCTCATACTGTATAACAGTTGGTATCAGAGCAGGTTCCCTAGAGATGTGGTCCAACGACCCAAGGAGATCCGATGAGAATATCTCTCGTAGCTACATAGCTGAGGGCCATGCCATTAATAGACCACCATTCTTCGATGGCACAAATTATTTATATTGGAAGAACCGAATGAAAGTTTTTCTGCGTGCTCAGGATCATTTGATGTGGCGTGTTGTGAGTAGAGGTCCTTTTGTTTTACCAGAAGTAGATGACACCTAGACACAGGACCAGGTCAAGAAATCCACAACCAATTGGAGCGCTATGAACATCATGCAGTGCGCTATCCACCCCATAGAATACTCAAGGGTTTCCACTTGAAAATCTGCAAAAGAAATGTGGGATAAGCTTGAGTTAATATATGAGGGGACAACTGAGGTAAGGGCCACCAAGTCCAATATGTTGATTTCTGATTATAAGATGTTCAAAATGAAACTTGACGAATCTATTTTTGAAATGTATGCCGGATTTGCCCAATTAACTAACAGCTTAAAACTTCTGGGAAAATAATACATTAGTAGTGATTTGGTCAGGAGGATCCTTAGATCACTCACCCCAACATGGCACACTAAGACCACTGTTATTGAAGACTCAAAGGACCTGTTTGTTATGACAATTGATGGACTGATAGGGTCACTGTGGACGCACTTTTGGGATACTTCTTTCTTTTGTTTATTCATTTATTGATCTATTTAGTCTGTGGGCGTGCCAGTCACAAAGTGACGATTTATTCGGACTTCAAGGAAGCCTTGGGTGCACTCGATCTGACTAATCAGACGATTGTGTGTGCCGTGTCGGGATAAAAACCCACCGCACCATAAAGGTCACGATGTTAATTACATCCTCTTGGAGAGGGGAACACCCTTGATTAGTCGCCAGGAAAAGGGGCCATACGGCCATGAAATTAACATTAATGAAGTGGAGTTTTGAAATTCGCGAGTTGCGTTAGAAAGCGTGAAAATTCCCCATATGAGGAGTCAGAAGTATATACAAAATTATATTGGTCGCATATCGACCGTTCAATATTTGGGCGAACGCCCGGCTTAGAAAAGCCACCATCATTGCCGAAAAATCGGATTCTATGTATGCCGGGGTATGATAAATTTATTGTTTAGAGTGTTGAGTCTCTCCAGACGATTTTGATGATAACAAAACCCCGGCATTACAAATAGGTTGACAACTTGCTTAAACCCCTCTCAAGCCATCTTCCATCAAAGCAAATGTCTAATTCTATTGTGCCTGGAAAAATGCCCAGGATAAGTCAAACCAACTCATATTGTTTGCAATAAGACGTGATCTCAAAGTAATTTGTTTACAGGATATGATTCATTGGCTAACTCCACTAAAATGCAGGTTTTTCCAGGCACGGTTGACCGTCGGCCAGGGACCGGTCGACCGATTTTCCTAGCATTGAAAGGCTCAATCTCTGTAAAATTCCGGTTGACCGCCCACCTATGCCCGGTCGACCGCCAGCTTCGAAGCCTCCATTGTTGACTTGGTTTTCTCCACGAGATTGAAGCATCTATCAATGATTTTTTAATCTCAAAAGTCTCCAGACATCCTTGGAATTGTGGATCTGTGTCTTGGCTTGTCCTTGACCATCGAAGTTATATAAAAACATTTCTTGGGGGAAAGAAACCCTAATCACTCAAGGGAGATCAAAGGGGGATGCCAAGGGAGACAGAGTCCTGCTACTGTAGCTCCGCGAACAGTATTCCATGCAAGAAGTTCTTCATCCATCTCCAAGCTTCTCAAGCTCAATCTGAGGCCAATCAACCCAAGTCAAGTGGAGATCAAGGTGCATCCAAAATCCTCTTCATCCACTAAGGGGGAGCTTAAATCTAAAGCTTTTATTTTATGTTTCTTCTTTCATTTCTAATTGAGCTTCAAGTGTGTGTTCCTATAATATCTCAACACTTGTGTGTGTGGATATACATAGATCCGTGTGTGTGTGTGTATGTGGTTCTCTTTCTTTACTTTTCTGTGTGATTCAGTGCTTGTGCACCTTCGTGGGAGTTCCGAACTCCTCACGAGTGTGTGTGTGTGGTTTGATCTTGTAATCTTTTACAAGATAATGTGGGAATCCTCACAGATCGTGAGGGGCGGACGTAGGTTGCCGTTGTTGCATCCGAACCACCTAAAAATCGTGTCTCTTGTGTGGTTTGATCCTTTTCTCCTATCTCCTTTCTGTGCAAGCACACAAGTAGATTAATTAGATTGTATCTCTTGAGTTAGATCTAACATAAGCTATCATTGTTACATTAGTTCTCGAGTATATTAAAAGGTGAAGTTGGATCGACAAGGCAAACCTTGTCAAGAAGATAACATCTTGCATGAGTAGAATCTTTGGATTTTTTCCTCCGCCACGGTACCAAGGATCCATTGATTGTGATAGATTATATTAGATCTAAGTTTGTTTATTTAGATCTGAACTTCATTGTGGCTATTCCTCACACTTGTTTAAATTGACTAAAGTTTTCTTAAAAATTGTAAACACCCAATTCACCCCCCCTCTTGGCTGTCATTGATTGCGGGACTTCGATTGGTATCAGAGCTAAGGCTCTATATTTTTCAGATCTAACGATCTAGAGAAAGATCCAGATCAATGGCCAATAAGGGGATGATGCCTGAGGGTCACTCAATCTACTGTCCTCCATACTTCGACGGCTCGAATTACTCCTATTGGAAAAATAGGATACATGTTTTTCTGAGAGCCCAAGAGTACGAGATTTGGAGGGTAGTGGACAAGGGTCCATATGAGCTCTGTAAAAATGAAGACGAATGGAACCCTGAGGATATTAAGAAATCCACGGTGAACTTTAATGCTATGAATATTATGCAGTCTGCCATCCATCCTAATGAATTCTCTCATGTATCCATGTGCAGCTCAGCAAAGGAGATGTGGGACAAGCTACGGCTCATTTATGAAGGAACTTCCAAGGTCAAGGAGACCAAGGCCAATCTACTCATCAGAGATTATGAGATGTTCAAAATGAAATCCAAAGAAACCATCTCAGAGATGTTTGCAAGATTAACTAAGATCACCAACGGTCTCAAAAGCCTTGGGAAGGAGTACACAAACTCCGAACTTGTGAGGAAGGTATTGAGATCCCTTCTACCTGCGTGGCATACAAAAGCCACAGTCATTGAGGATTCGAAGAATCTGTCCACACTCTCATTGGACGAGCTCATAGGGTCACTTATGACCTATGAGATTAACATCAAAAGAACTGCGGAAGAGGAATCCCAAAAGAAGAAAACCATTGGCTTAAAAGCCAACCAGTCTTATGACGACTCCCAAGAAGAGGAGTCCAGCGAGGAGAGTAATGAAGAAGAAGACTTGGCTATGCTGACCTACCAAGTGAAGAAATTTCTGAGAAGAAAGAATAATTTCCAAAGAAATTTTAGAAAAGGGCAAAGGAAGCCCTTTCAAACCAAGGGTGAGTCGAGCAAGCCCAACAATGTTACTTGCTATGAGTGTAAGAAGCCCGGGCACATGAGAGGAGAGTGCCCAGAATTGAAGAGAAAGTTCAAGAAGGACAAATTCAAGAAACCTAAAGCCATGGTCGCTACGTGGAGCGACGAAGAGGACGAACAGTCCGACGAGGAGCTGGAGGAGCTCTTGGAAAGCTTGTGCCTCATGGCACATGAGGATGACTCAGCCGAGGTAAATTCTGACCCTGATTCAAATGAACAATGGTAGTCAGAATATGAAAAGTTGTATACAAAATACAGAAAAATCAGATCAGAAAATAAATCTCTTAAGAAAACGGTAGAAGATCTTACACATGAGGATTCTTCAATTAAATTTTAAAAACTTGAGCAGGAATGGTTTGAACTAACTGAGAGAAAAGAAACATTGTTACAAACAATTTCAGATTTTGAAAAATCCAAAGAAGAGCTATCATATAAAATGTCTGAAATTGAAAAAGTTTGTGAAAAGCTCAAGAATGAAAAAGAAATTCTGACATCCTCAATTTCAGAAATTGAAAATAAAAATGTGAGCTTGAATAAAGAGGTGACTGACTTGCAGTTCACTCTCTCTAGGTTTGTTAAAGGGAAACAAAACCTAGACAATGTGTTGGGAGTTAAAGTTAACTTCTGGAAAGAAGGATTGTGGTACATACCCCAGAATAAAAAATCCTTTGAGCACAAGATTACTACATCTTACGTGCATGAAAAATGATTGATCTTCATGTTCTCACACCAAGCCCCAACATGTTCAATCTAAACCACACAAATATCAAAGAAGATTCTCAAATGTCAGCTGCTTTCATTGTGGTAGATTTGGTCATGTTATTTCTATATGTTGGTTCAGAAAAAGCACACAAAGAAATCATGCTCCTTGGATAAAGAAAAGATATGTGCAGAATTGGATTAACTCCTACGGACCCAAATTACTTTGGGTACCAAAAATAATTACATGAGACTGTTATTTTTTACAGATATGTCTTGAAGCCAGGGGGAGCAAATGGTACTTGGATAGCAGCTGTTCAAGGCATATGATAGGGGACAAGATAGTATTCTCTACTCTACAAGACAAGGATGGAGGCTTGGTTGCCTTTGACGGAAAGGACAAAGGTAAGATTATTGGAATTGACAACATAGGTAAAAATTCTAAAATTCTTATCAAAAATGTGCTCTTTGTGAAGGGTTTAAATCACAATCTTTTAAGTATAAGCCAACTGTGTGACAAGGGCTTTAAAATTATTTTTGACGAAACTCATTACCTTGTCATGAATAAAATCTCTAATCAAATCAGATTCATCGGCAAAAGAAATAACAATGTGTATACTGTTGATCTTGATGGTGTTTCTGGTGATGATGTATGCTTGGTAGCAAACAACCATGATAATGCATGGTTATGGCGCCGAAGACTAGGTCATGCTAGTTTTGGAGTAATCTCCAAATTATCTAGACATGACTTGGTAAGTGGGTTGCCTAAATTAAAATTTGAAAGTGATAAGATCTGTGAGGCTTGCACAAAAGGCAAGCAAACACGTATCTCTTTCAAAAATAAAAATATTGTTTCTACCGCTAGGCCTTTAGAACTGCTGCACCTTGATCTTTTTGGTCCGACTAGGATATCCAGTCTAGGAGAAAAATCCTATGGATTTGTAATTGTTGATGATTACTCCAGATTTACATGGGTGTTATTTTTAGCCAATAAAAGTGATGTCTTGATGGAGTTTCAAGTGTTTTACAGGAAAATCTAAAATGATAAAGGATATCTCATCACCACAATTCAAAGTGATCATGATGGTGAATTTAAAAATCATGATTTCAACAGTTTTTGCCAGGAACAAGGATATACACATAACTTTTCATCACCCAGGATGCCTAAACAAAATGGAGTAGTGGAGAGAAAAAATAGAACATTAATAGACATGGCTCGGACCATGTTAAGTGAGAACTCCCTACCCAAATACTTTTGAGTTGAGGCGGTAAGTACAGCATGCTACATCATAAATAGGTCAATGGTAAGGCCGATCTTGAAGAAAACCCTATATGAGCTCTACAAGGGTAAAAAACCAAACATTTCTTATCTCAAACCTTTTGGATGCCCTTGCTATATTCTGAACAATGGTAAGTCAAACCTAGGTAAGTTTGATGAAAAGAGTGACAAAGGAATCTTCCTAGGTTTCACATTAAATTCTAGAGCTTACTGGTTATTCAATAAAAGAACTTTGGTTGTTGAAGAAAGTCCTCATGTCATTTTTGATGAGTCTAAATTAAAACTGACAAATCAAATTTCTTCTACTTTGGATGCAGATGAAGCTCCTAAACAATCAAATGATGCTGGAACATCTGAGGTTAAAGATGAACCAGCTGAAGGGACCTCGAGTAAGAGTGAAAAGGATGAAGATCCATCAATAGAAACACTTCAAGAACAGCAAGTGCAACACCATGACTTGCCAAGTTCCTCCACGTTCTTAAAAGATCACCCCGCTGAAAATATCATAGGTAATCCTGAAGATGGGGTAAGAACTAGATCTTCATTAAGGCAAGTAGAAAAAGAGAATTTGATGGCCCTTATCTCCCAAGAAGAGCCTAAGGATATTCACGAAGCTCTTCAAAATGAATCATGGATGTAGGCTATGCATGAAGAGTTACACCAGTTCGAAAGAAACGAAGTATGGACTCTTGTGCCGCGTCCTAAGAATCAACACGTAATAAGAACCCGTTGGATTTTCAGAAACAAGTTGAGTGACACGGGATTGGTTGTTAGGAAAAAGGCCCGACTCGTAGCCAAAGAGTATAGCCAGGAAATGGGTATTGATTTTGATGAGTCTTTTGCTCCGGTTGCTCGGTTAGAAGCAGTCCGAATTCTATTATCCTTTGCTTGCTCCCTCGACTTCAAATTATTTAAAATGGATGGTTAATCTGCCTATCTAAATAGGTACATCAAAGAGAATATTTTTGTAGAACAACCTCCAGGCTTTGAAGACTCAATACATCCAAAGCATGTGTACAAGTTACAGAAGGCCTTGTACGGATTGAAGCAAGCTCCAAGGGCATGGTATGAAAGGCTCACTTCTTTCCTGACTGAAAATGGTTTCAAAAGAGGTAAGGTTGACCAAACACTATTCACGAGAAAATTAGGTAAAGACTTATTAGTAGTTCAAGTGTATGTGTATGACATAATTTTTGGAGCTACTAATAATGCCTTATGTGATGAATTTGTAAAAATTATGCAAGGAGAATTTGAGAAGAGTTTGATGGGTGAACTTACATTCTTTCTTAGATTCTAGGTGAAGCAAACATCTAAAGGTATTTTCATAAATCAAGTTAAGTACACATTGGAGCTGATAAAGAAATATGGGATGGCTGAAGCAAAACCCCTGTCAACTCCAATGGCAACAACCACAAAGTTTGAGAAAGATGAAAATGGTAAAACAGTAGATCCCACACTATTTCGAGATATGATCGGATCACTACTGTATCTCACAGTATGCCGCCCTGACATTCAATTCAGCATATGTCTATGTGCTCGTTTTCAGTCATGTCCTAAAGAATCTCATCTAATAGTTGTTAAACACATTTTTCATTACTTAATCGGCACAATAGATTTTGACTTGTGGTTTTCCATCGGTAGTTCATTTGATTTGATTGCATACACCGATTCGGATTATGCTGGATGCATTGTAGATCGCAAAAGTACTAGTGGGTACTGTCAGTTTCTTGGTGGGTGTCTAGTTTCATGGGCCTCCAAGAAGCAACATTCAGTAGCTCTCTCAACGGTCGAGGCTGAATATGTAGCCGCCAAAAGTTGTGGAGCCCAAGTACTTTGGATCAAAAATCAATTGCTTGATTTGGATATTGAAATGAAATGTGTTCCAATCCTGTGTGACAATACCAGTGCAATCAATTTATCAAAAAATCTTGTTCAACATTCTAGGATAAAACACATTGACATTCAACATCATTTTCTGAGAGATCATGTAGGAAAAGAGGTCTTTGAATTGAATTTCATTGACACACACAATCAGCTAGCTGACATTTTCACAAAACTCCTAAATCAGGATCAAGTCAGCAAGATAAGAAGAGAACTTGACATGTGCAAGGGTGAGAGCATACATGCATAGGTCTGCACTTAGGGTAAGAGTTGCACTTATAGAACCTCATATGCATAAAGGGTAGATTAACATGCATATTGTATGTACTTATTTTCAATACCTTGTGTGTATTTACATCCCTGCATGTTTGAGTGTAGTTATACATACAGCCCTCCTTGAAAATCCTTCTAAGGACGAATACTCCTTGATTAAATAAATGTGGACCCAGTGACTTCTGGATCTAAGGCATCTTCTGAGGGGGAGCTAGAGAATTTTCTCTTTATCCCATCTCTTCTAATCCTAAGTCACCTTCTCTCTTACTTTCTCGGTGTTGGTTCCATATACAACCAAAAAAATGAGAAAGAAAAGAAAATAAAAAGAAAAAAAATGCATTTTTGGGCTAGGTCGACCATTTCGGTCGACCGCCAGCCCCGGTCCAGTCGACCGAACCCGGCGAACCGGGCCGATCGAACCAACATCCGAACCCTATTTAAAGGGATCTCCACACTCCCTTTCTTCATTCCAACGCCCCCACTCTCTCTCATACCTTATTTCTTAACCCTAAAACACCAAAACCCCATTTCTCAAGCCCAAAAACCTCTTTTCTCCTTCACCCGCACTAGATTCGGTCGATTCGTCACGATTTAGGGACGATATCTCCGCGGACGTTCGTGCGTTCGTGAAGACCTACCCAGGGTTCCAGATTGTGGAGAAGATCATTCCAAGCCCTAGGAGTGTCTTTTGGCCCATCTTCATCCCCAGGGTTGAGATTGATCTTCAAGGGTTTCTACACCGGGTCTTCTAGTTCAGGATGCCGCCTAGGCGGAGCTCTCGGCGTTCTGCCCAAGGGCAGCCCAGTGGTTAGAGACGAGAGGCCCCGGCTCATCCACCACAGCGGGCACCTGCACCTCGTCGTGCACCTCGTTTGCCTCCACGGCCCATTATCGACCATCGTTTGGTCGACTTCAATGAGATGAACAAGATTTTGCCCGATTTATGTGCTGTCTTTGAGATTCAACCAAGTTGGATTGATTTTGTCACTAGATATACCCGATATTACCCCAATCTAGTGTAGCATTTTTATAGAAATTTGGTCAAAAGAAATGAGAAATTATATATAGTTGTTCAAGGTGTTGCGCTTCCTATTACTCCGGATCTGTTTGAGCATGGCTTAGCAGTTTTGGCTAGAGGAGCCGACATGGTTTTTGGTCATGGTGTTATTGTGGAAACTTTTCTTGCTATGACTAGTTGTGATTATGTGCATGGTGTCAGCAACTTAATCATATTGAATGCTAATCATTTTCCACCATTGCAGCGTATATTGCACTATATGTTTACCACCCTCATTTATCCAAAGAGTGGCAGTAGAAATGAAGTGACAGAGGTTCACATGTTTCTATTTTACAATGTTATGAATGGGATTCAAGTCAACATAGGTCGCCTCATGACGAATCTAATTGGAACCTGCCGAACCAATATGCAGAGATCCTTGCCCTATGCCTCATAGTTGACCGACATATTCATCTATGCTGGGATCAATTTGGCAAATGAACGGTTCATTTATGTTAGACAAGATGATATATATAATAAGCATAAGATTTTTACAGATTTTGGATAATATTATGGTTCCGATGGTGAGTTACGCTGGGATGTGCCGTTTTATGGAGAAGAAGCTGATCGTGAGGAAGAATAGGAACAAGAGCAACAGCAGGGTCAAAGGGATGCCCCCCTCTAGTTTCGGCTGAGGACCAGCCTCCTCCACCTTCACCTCATCACATGGATCCAGAGATGCCTCTCCCACCACAGTTCTTTCGTGGGGAGTCTTCAACTCAGGGGGTCGGACATCACTCTTGGGTGTTGGCACCCATTTTATGACCGATAAGTTGGGTCATCTCCTTGTTCATTCTATGTGATGCTCTGAGTTATTCCCTTTTGTTGAGCCTTCTTGATCACTTTGAAGTTGATTTCGTGGGTCTTAATTCCTTGGTTGGGTCTGGTTCCTTGATTCCTTGCATTAGATGAAGCTTAGCAAGCTTTTTGTTCCTTATTGTCTCTGACGGTCCACTACAGGCGCGTTACAACCCTCTGACGCAGCAGTCTATGGCCATTACATCTTGCAGAGTCCTTAGCCTCAAGGCCTCCTTCCAAAGCTTATCCTTTGGCTATCCGTTGACTCTGACGGTCTATCGTGCAACCGTTATATTCCTCTGACGCGTTTTTTCTCGACCGTTACATTCTTCAAGAGTCCAACACTTTTGAACTTCTCCCATTGATCTTATCTCTTAAAGGATGAAGTTGATTGTGACGGTCTACTCCTGGAGCGTTACATGCCTGTGACGGTCTGTCGTGCAGCCGTTACATCAAACAGAGAGTCCTGGCAGGTCTGGCCTTTTCTCTGCTACTCCGTAGCTGAGTTAAGAGTTTGATCTTGTAATTTCTCTTCCAAATATGATCCTTAAAACCTTCTGTTTGTTTCTATGCACTCTTGGGAGTGTTATCTTCAAGAGTTTGCTAAGAATCATCCTCCTTTTTAGCTGGATTATCCTCTACTCGACCGGAGAGTTTGGGGGCCTATAAATAGAACCCTTGACTTCATGGCCTAAGGGGGAAAAATATGGAGTTTACGTCGAAGTGCTGCCGCATTCAGGAGCCATATCCAACCAAGAAAAGTTGTCTCTCACGTCCATCTGATTCACAGTCAAGGGAGTATTCGTTTTCTTGAGTGTTTTAGTTCCATCATTGGCATACTTGTGTTCCTTTTCTCCTTTCATCATAGCATTGTCCCACTCCTTATTTCATGTTCTTCCACGTTCTTCCACTTATTTCATTCACTTAAGCATCCTTCCTATCTTTTAAAACGCCGAGAGGGGTTAAAAAAAACACAACTCCCCGGTATTCCCCTTTCCTTTTGAATGATATCAAGTTCATTTGATTATTGATACTACGTTGTTTGAAAGGCTAATTTGGGGGTTGTTTCTTGTGTTCTACGTTCTTTGGCAGGTTTTACAGAGTTCATTAGACGAGGCCCAAGCTTTCTAGCCAGCTGTAAGGTTTGGAGTTTGAAGGATTCACAATCTTGTTCTGCAGACACTCTGACGGTCTTCATCAGACGCGTCAGGTTCCTCTAGCGGTCTGTCGGGTGACCATCACACTCCCTGTGACGCATAGGCACTGGACCGTTATATCCAGCAGAGCTGCAGTTTCCTATTGGTTTCTCTCTCCCGTGAGCGAGTGCATCATCATCCTATTCTAAGGTATTAATCAGGTCTTTGGCTTGTTTTTACCTTAGTGGCGATCACGTTCTTTTCATGGTAGTGGGCATTACCTTTCTCTCTCCCACATCTTATTTCCTCTTGCTTGTTCCACCCACACAGTGTGTTTTTATTTACTCCCTTTGCTCCATGCTCCAGCGTGTGTTTTCCTTTTCCTTTCTTAGTTTAGTTTGATTGAGATAGCATTGCGCATGCTAGAGCTGGTTCTGATTGCCTAGGTTAATGGTTTACATGTTCATAGGTTGATTGAGATCATTGTTATTTACTCTTCATTTTCTTCTTCATATCATATCAAACTTATCTATTCTTCTTTTCAAACGACAAAAACAACAAAAAAAATAAATCAACAGTTTTTTGGCGATCACTGTTTAAACCTGCCATCATGTCCTTGTTTGATTTTCCCTGGATTTCCCTTTTATTTCCTGTTGTTTCTGGTTCTCTGGCTCCTCTGACGGTCCTGCGTTCCTGCGTTACACACTTCTGATGGTCTGGTCTTCGACCGTCACATTCTTCTGACGCAGGGGTTATAGACCGTTACACTCTAGATAGGTACGCATCCCGAGGTGCATTTTATTTCCACATTTTCCGCTGTGATCTTTGTGCTTGGGTGTTCTCTGGTTTCCTCCCTGGTTGGTTTACATACTTATATCATTGTGTGCATAATTGTTTGCTAGATTCTAGGTTAGAATTTGCATGCACTCCGGTGCACATAAGTTCATTCATACTTTCATACATTAGATTGCATTTTCCTACCTTGGTGTGCGGACCTCTCGTCTCCATATTCCTTGGGGCCAACTAGGAAATCACACCAGGGACCTTCATAAGTCCCCGCGAGCCGTGGATTCTCACACGGATGCCGGGCCGGTTGTACCTTTCCCACCCCGTGTCTAGGATTGCATAAGTGAAGGAGTGAACATCTAGAGTCAAACCAAGCCTTGTATCCATCTCCTATCAGGAACCTATTTTTGAGAGCTCATTTTAATCAATTCACTAAAGTTCCAAAGGAGAAATCATAAAAATCTTGTGGCATCATCTTAAACGACTTGGTGGACTTTGAGTGTTTTCATCCCTTTTTCTTCACTCGCATCTTTAAAAGTCATCTTAGTTTGGTCACTCATTGTGTGATTGTTTGTGTTGTGTTGTTTGCATCTTGTTAAGGTTGTCCGTTGCATGTGGAGTCACCTCCATCCGTTAGAATCTTCATCGCCCGGGGGCGATTCCCTCTCTTCATCCTACTTCAATCCACTTTTTGAATCCACAATGGCTTCCTTTGATCTTCCTCGTTCACAGGAGGACTCCCTTCCTCAGGGCCTTCTAGAGGACCCCTCTAGGGTCGTCTCATTCGAGCCCCAGGAGGGGCCCGTTCTCCTGTCATCTTCTATCCCCATGGAGAGCGCTCCGTCCGCTCACCCTATTCCTCCCTCTGCCAATTCCGTGCTCCAGATGATGGCCCAATTAGACCCGGCCCAACTCCAGGCCGTCTATCAAGCCATGCAGGGGTCCAATACCCCACCTTCCCCCATCATCCTGGGTCAATCTAATCCTTCCGTCGCTCAACCTAGGGCCGATGGACCTACCGTCCAGCCTATTTCCAATGATCTTACTCCGGTCCAACCCAGGGTCCTCCGCTTCTCCAATCTTGAAGTGGGCCAATCTTTTGGGTCGGTCCAGCAATTCTTTGATAAGGGAAACACCCTTGTTCCTCCTTCCTTCTCGTCGGATCATCACATCTTAGGCCCAATTGTGCCGCAAGTCCTTGTCGGTCCGAACGATTTTATACGCCCTCAGCAAGGGACAGTCCAGGTCCAGTCCGGTCATCATTCGACCCAATATCCTTCCTATGGGCCGCCTCCTCCATCTGCTTACCCTTCTGCTCCTCAAAATTCATCTTTCACTGTCCCTGCTCCCTCTAGAGAGCAGGAGTTGCTTGATAAGTGGGCCGCCATGCAGCAGCAACTTGACTTCCTTCAGAAGCGGGTTGGCCCTTAGTCATTGGCGGACGTTCCAGTCCCTAGCTTTCAGAACATCCGGTTCCCTCCGCAATCCGAGCTCCCCAATTATCGTAAGTATGATGGGAACAACAATCCCTTTATTCATGTGAGGGACTTTCTATATGAATCGGCCTAATTTCAGTATGATGATCGCCTTATGGCGTATTTGTTCCGCCGATCATTGGATGGTGTTGCACTGGAATGGTTCTACTCTCTGCCATTAGAGGACGCCGAAAGCTTCAAGGTAGTGAAAGACAAGTTCATCCAGCGGTTCCAAGACAGAGTCGGCCCAGAATATTCTTTCATGGATTTGGTGGCCGAAAAGATGAAGACATATGAGGAGTTTGCAACTTACGCAGACAGATGGAGGCAGATGACCGCCAGGGTGCCATGCCATATTCCGGAGGAAGAGAAGGTCAAGTTGCTCATCTCCAACGCAACTCCGACCTTCCGAAACATTCTGGCCATGAATGATATAGCCAACATGCACCAACTCTATAGCCGGGTGCGGTTCATTCAAACACAGTTCAAGGACTCCCCCATACACTCCCTCTTTGAGAACCAAAAGCCAAAGTACCACAAGAAACCTCAAGGGCCCGTCACCGAGGGGGTTCAGACCAATGAGCAACTTCAAGCCATTATCTTTCCCTTCCAAGCCACACCCTTCCGCTTTCCGCAAAACCCCCGCAATCCTCAAAACCTCGCGCCACAAAACTTGCAACCCAATCCATAAAACTTTCAAAATGCTCCGCCTTCCTTCGCCACTTCACAGAACACCTTTTTCGCTCCGCAGCAACCCCCACAGCCTCCGCAATACCATAATGTCCCTCCGCCCAACGGCTACAACAACAACAACAAGCACCCGGCTCTTAAAAGAGCACAGTACCCGCCCCTGCCAGAAACCCTCACAGATATCTTCTCAGCCCTCATGTCGGTTAATGCTATACAACTCCCTCCGGAACGGCCCAACTGGAACCTGGCCGTTGATCAGACAAAATACTGTATGTTCCACAGGCAGCCAGGACATACTATTGAAGGGTGTTTTCAGTTCAGGGATTTGGTCTATGACCTCTATGAAGGACAAAGGATTGATTGGGCCGAAATGCATAGGGCCATCATGGAAATTAAAGAGAAAAGAAGGCAGCCGCCGAGGCAGCAAGTGCAGCAACAACAGGCACCGCAGCCGCAACAGCAGCCGCAGCAGCAACCGCAGCCAGTTCAAGACTTGGGGATTCACCAGAACCCGATGCCGAACCATCCTCCCGCTCCGCAGCCTCAGCCGCCGGCACCGGCTCAGGTTAACGTTGTCCAACCCCTGATTCCTAATGCCGGGTGGTCCTTTGACGACGATGGCTCCCCACCGCAGGTTATGGCCCTTCACCACAACTACCGCAATCCCCCCGCCTCCTCCATCCTCATACCTACGCACCAAACCCCTTCTCCACTTGTTCTCCCATT
Source organism: Amorphophallus konjac (assembly GCA_022559845.1). Lineage (NCBI taxonomy): Eukaryota > Viridiplantae > Streptophyta > Magnoliopsida > Alismatales > Araceae > Amorphophallus > Amorphophallus konjac. The sequence continues at coordinate 31,768,720 of CM040119.1, forward strand.
TACCCCCATAAATACGCCATTACTCACCCCTACTGCCGTCACTACCCCTCCGCTTACCTTCATACCCGCTATCGCTACACCTCCATCTAACCCTCCGCTAGTTTTTCCTCCACCTATATCAGCACCCGTCATCTCTCCCCCACCTACCACTAATCCCTCGCCCATTGTCCTTCCACCGCCGCTCATTACCTCTGCTGAAAGCAACCCCTCACCTATCATCCTTTCCACCACACCCCCCTTCCGCTCCACTCATCCACCCTACCGGGCCTACTAAGTCACTTATCTTGAGCCCATCGGAGGCCGCGGTGGCCTATAACTTCGCCCTTCAGAGCGGGCATTTGTTCCATCGTAACTATCCTTCCACCTCCAATCCCCAGTATCCCCAATCGGCTGCCGAATAGGAAGAAGCTGAGCCACTGCCGGGTACCCAATATGATCTGCTACATCATTTGGATAGGGTGCCCACCAAGATATCTGTGCTGGAGCTTATTAAGAGATCTACCCTTCACCAAGATGCTCTAAGAGATTTTCTTCAGAAGGTGATGGTTAGTGAAGATATGGCAGTTGACAACTTACCTACCGCGTTGGCAACAATCTCTAAGGGGCCAGCTATTACCTTCTCTGAAATCGAGCTAGCACCACTACAAGCTCGAAAAATGCCGCTTTGCATCACTATTATTCTGAACAAAGTCAGTATTGAGGCGGCACTAGTTGATACAGGGGCATCTATCAATGTATGTCCACTCAGCACCCTCAGGGCCTGCAATATACCAAAAGAACTTCTACGCCCGACTCCCACAACTATAGCTGCATATGACAACTCAAGGAGAGCATGTCACGGGGTTGTCACCATTCAAGCTGAGCTTGGGCCTCTTACTATGCCCATTGAATTTTATGTAATGGATATTGACCCTATGTTCAAGGCTATCCTGGGTCGTCCCTGGATCGATACTCTTAGTGCCGTGCCATCCACCGCGCACCAATGTGTCAAGTTCCCTTTTCAAGGGAGGGTGATTAAAGTAAAAAGCTTATCCACGATCCAGTCTCTAAAAGCTATTTCAGAGAAGATTCTACCCACATTATGGCCCAGCAGCCGGCCCGTTATTTCTGTGCTAGATCTGGATTTCCCTTGGGCTTATGCACCACGCAAACCCGCCACTACACCTGTCAATGTCAAAGTGAAGCCCCAGATCCGAGATTCCAAGGGTTGGGATATCATATTGAAGTTAGGCTACCAACTGGGGAGAGGCCTCGGTGCACAGTTACATGGGTGAACTAAGCCAATACCCAAAGGAAGAAAGATGAGCAGGCGAGGTCTCGGTTACCGAGAGTCTACGTTATCAATTTTGGGCGACTTAGGGCCACTTACATGGGACTATCGTCAACACTTTGTTAATGGTCCTCTTCAGCCAGGTACCCTAAATTCACAGCCAACATAGCCAGAAAAGGATGCAGCTTGCACAATCGCCGGGCCACCTCCCCTACCAAAAGGACCTATTGATGGTATGACAGATTTCAGCCAGTCATTTGCCAGAATGTTCAGCGAATCGGAAGGCCATGGTCAGAGAAAGAATCAAGAAACCCGGCTCATCCAGTGGAGGCCGAAGAAACCAGCTGATTATCTGCAAGGAAAGGGGAGCTCACCCGCTATCATTTCTTGGTCTTCCTCCCGTCTCACATCTCTCTTTCAACTATTGGAACCCATTCCCCATTCTCCCCCTATGATGGTCGATCCGTACTTTACGGAGGGGCCACCGGAAATCTTGTTTGTCCCATGTGCGTGTGGGCGCTGCCCACCCATTGATCTGTCAACTCTATTCACTCCTCCTTCCTCCACCACCCCACTCCACGAGATGTGGTTTCGATCTTCCGATCCATTCTTCGATTGCATCTTCCCCGAGTTGTTCCCCATGCAACTTCCTCCTCCTCCATCCTGCTGTATGATCTCTACTGATCTCCAAAAAAAACGTCAAATTTGAAACGGAGATTTCAGTGGAAGATTATGCTACCCTGTCTCCATCCTCCTCCCAGGGGCACGAGTCCCCTGCTCCTTCCTTTCCACTAGATTTTCATCCTCCCATGTTAGGCGTAGGGTTCGTCGAGTCTAGGGAAGTAGAGTCAGTTAGAACTAGAGAAGTAGGGTCCTGATCTAGGTCGTCCGATCCTTCCAAGTCTGAGTCGCGCTTGCTCGCGCGTCAATCCATCCCCGATAGGTTCTTGCAGGATCTAGCTCAACGATGTCATGCTCTTTTGAAGTGTCCAGAGTTTGTTGCTACGGCAATCATGATTGAAGATGAAGAGGAAATAAAAGGGGTGTGGAGCGATGATGGACTCGGTGTCTATGAAGTCTTGGATGAGAAAGACCCGATTGATGATGAGGACAGCAACGTAGATGGCACTGTCGATTTGTATGCACAAGGATTAAAGAGATTCGACGAGCCATCGTCAACAGTGGATGAACCTACGAAGGAAATAAATTTGGGAACTGGAGAAGACCCAAGGCCCATCATTATTGCCGCTAATCTCCCTCCACAAGTAGAAGAAGATTTGATTAAGGTTCTAAGGGAGTATAGCGATTCTTTCGCCTGGTCTTACGAGGACATGCCGGGTCTTGACCCCTCTCTAGTGGAACATCGACTCGTACTTAAACCAGGGGCAACACCCGTAAAACAACGGTCAAGAAGATTTCACCCCCACATGGCCTTAAAGATCAAAGAAGAAGTTGATAAGTTATACAAGGCCAGGTTTATTAGAGTTGTTCTATATCCTCAGTGGGTGGCAAACATAGTCCCTGTTATCAAGAAGGATGGGAAGGTGCGTATTTGCATCGATTTCAGGGATCTTAATAAAGCATGTCCCAAAGATGATTTCCCGCTGCCCCACATAGACGTCTTGGTTGATAACACCGCCGGGTACGAAGCTTTGTCATTTATGGACGGTTACTCAAGTTATAATCAAATCCGTCTCGCTCCGGAAGATCAAGAGAAAACCTCCTTTACCACGTCCTGGGGCACGTACTGTTATGTGGTTATGCCGTTCGGTCTGAAGAACGCAGGTGCCACTTATCAAAGGGCGATGATGGCCATTTTCCATGACATGATACATATCTATATGGAAGCTTACATGGATGACATCTTGGTGAAGGCGGGAACTAAAGAAGAACACCCCTCTATTCTGGCTAAGGTGCTGCAAAGAGCCGGGGAGTATAAGCTGAAGATGAATCCGAAGAAGTGTGTTTTCGGAGTCTCCTCAGGGAAGCTGCTAGGTTTTATAGTGAGCAAACGGGGGATCCATATTGATCCTAACAAAGCACAGGTCGTCATGGACATGCCCCCGCCAAAGAACATCACGGAACTTCGAGGATTGATTGGTCGACTGTAATTCATCAGAAGATTCATATCCCAACATTCTTAGAGGTGCCGCCCGTTTTATGAATTGCTCAAGGCGGGGGTCAAATTCGAATGGAATCAAGATTGTCAGAAGGCCTATGAGGACTTAAAGGAATATTTGTCCAATCCCCGGTTTTGCAACCTCCTATCCCTGGGAAACCCCTAATCTTATATATCTCGGTCATTGAGGACTCCCTAGGGGCGGTCTTAGCGCAAGTAGATGATGAAGGAAAAGAGCGGGCTGCTTATTACCTCTCTCGGTTGTTTAACCCAACTGAGGCCAAATACACTGCTATGGAAAAGACTTGTGCCGCCTTAGTGTGGGTAGCTCAGAAGCTTAAACACTATTTCCTTGCCCACCCAATTAGGTTGATCGCTAGAATGGACCCGATTCGCTATCTGTTAGAAAAGCCTGTCCTTTCTAGTAGGTTAGCTTGCTGGCAGAGCTTCCTCTCCCAATTCGATATCACATTTGTCATTCAGAAGGCGGTCAAAGGATACGCCATCGCTGAGCATCTTGCCCATCTCCCAATTCCTCACACTGATTCTATTCAGGACGATTTTCCTGATGAGCATCTCTCTGCCATTTCTCATCATCCCTTCTGGTCTCTGCACTTTGATGGTGCACTCAATTATCAGGGTCGAGGGATAGGCGCTGTTCTGCTCACTCCAGAGGGAGTGACGATTCCCTTTGCCTATCAGCTCCGATTCCCCGCTACCAACAATATCTCCGAGTATGAGGCTCTCCTAGCCGGATTGAAGCATGCCTACCTTCTAGGCGCACGTTATTTAATAATCATAGGGGACTCTCAGCTCATCCTGTGGCAAGTTCTGTCCACTTACCGCACTCGTGACCCCAAGCTTAAGCCATATCAAGATTTGGTCACGCTTCTGGCTAGGCAATTCCGTAAGCTGATCTACATCCATACTCCTAGGTCTCAGAACATTCTAGCTGATACTTTAGCTTCGCTTGCTTCCTCTCTATCTTTCCCTCTCAGTTGGAATACTGAGACTATCGTTGTTCAGAGATTGGACACACCCTCTCTTCAGGATCCTTGGTATATCAACCTTAAGAAAGCTGTAGAGACGAGGGCTGAGAAGGAAGAGCTTAAGGAAGTATCTTTGATGGAGTTAGAGGAAATCTTGGAGGAAGAAGAATTACCCTGGTATCATGAGATTGAGTTGTTTTGCAAAGATGGATCGTTCCCAGAAGGGGCAAATGCTGAGCATCGCAAGTCAATAAGGAGGACCGCCTTAAGGTATACCCTTGTCGTAGGAGAACTATACAGGCGCGCTACTAATGGGATGCTCATGAGATGTCTGGACGATGATGAAGCTTGGAAGGTGGCCGAAGCAGCACATTCTAGTGAGTGTGGAGGTCATGTTAATGGCCAGGCTCTAGCGAAGAAAATCCTTAGGCAGGGCTACTATTGGCCCACTCTGGAGGAAGATTGCTCCCTCTACGTCCGGAGATGTCTTAAATGCCAACTCCATGCCGATAAAATCCATGCTCCAGCTTCATCTCTTCATCCTCTCTCCGCTCCTTGGTCATTCTCTATGTGGGCTTTCGATGTTGTCGGCCCGCTCGGTGATCCTAATTCTCAGATCAAGCAGAAATCCTTCATCCTTACCGCCACTGAGTACTTCACCAAATGGGCCGAAGCAGAGGCATACGCAGAGATTAAAGCTTCAACGGTGTGCCGCTTCATCATGAAGAATATCATCTCACGGTTCGGAGTGCCAAGCAACATCGTCACCGACAACGGACCCCAGTTCGTCTCTCAAGAGCTCAAGGACCTATGTAAGAAGTTCAATATTGCATTGCATCATTCATCTCCATATTATCCTCAAGGCAACGGTCAAGCTGAAGCCACTAATAAAATCCTTCTCAAAATTATAAAGAAAACCTGCGAATCTCACAAATTTTTCGATTGGCCAGAAAGATTAGTGGAAGCTCTATGGGCTTAGCGCACCTCCGTCCGCACTCCCACGGGGCAAACTCTCTATGCTCTGACCTACGGGATGGAGGCGGTGCTCCCATATGAGATCTTGATCCCTTCCCTTAGAGTGCAGCTCGATAAGGAACTTAATCTCGATGAACGTCGAGAGGCGTTGCTTGTTCAGTTGGAACTCTTAGACGAGAAGAGGATGAACGCGGCCGATCACGTATCCGTTTATCAAAAGAGAGTTTCACGTTATTTTCAAAAGAAGGTAATTGAATGCAAATTTCAAAAGGGTGATATGGTTTTGAAACGTAAATTCATTCGGTCTGCAAGTCCTAGGTCTAAATTGCAACCTAACTGGGAAGGGCCGTTCGTTGTAAAAGAAGCTTATCTAGGAAATGCTTACCGCTTAGTGAACGCCGAAGGTGAGGAGCTCTCTCACGCTTGGAATGGGTTGTAGCTTAAACGATTCTTTCCTTAGAGTCTAATCAGTGCCACCCCGGTAGCGAGGTGTCTTTCCTTTCGCCATGAAAGAGGTCCCAAGTACGGCAATCACACACTACACGACATCCCTGGTCAAGTTTCCCGCTTTGTAGGCATCGTTTCTCCTTGGCCATGCTTTGGGGGAAAGTCAAAGTCCCTGTCCGTTTCTTTCTTCGGCTGAATCCAGGGGCAAGATATGAATAAGGAGGCGATGACCGATCTAGACACCCTGACGAGAGGTGGTCTCAAATAGGGGCAGTCCGTTATGACCCGACGCCACAAGAAAGAAAAGAAAAGCAAAAGCAAAGGAGCAATCTTTATGATAAGAAACAAAAGTTTATTTCCAAAGTCTTCCTACCAATATTCCAAGGCTTCAAAGGAAAAGAAAGAAACATAACTAGGCATGACAAGAGTGGCAGTACAGTTTCCCCGCGGGATGAATGAGCCCGGTCATATGCGTGCCTAGAGTGGACCAAGGTTCGATGACGGACACAAAGCCCCGGCGCAACAGATCAAATCTCTAATGGGTTGTCTGGAGAGGAACTCAAGTCCTAAAAGCTTCTATATCTGGCCTAAGCTTATCCCCGTATTCTGTTTTTCTTTTTAAGACCAAGACAAATACCCTGGGTATGGCCTTGGTAGAAGCACCTTCACGCAAGTAAGGTCTTGGCCAGGGATTGTCACCTCTATTGCACGTCAACCTCGGGAACTCTTAATAAAATAAGAAGGACCCACGTTGTCAGGGGAAGCACTGGTTTCCAAAAAAAAAATCCAAAAAAACAAAAAAACAAAAAAAAATCAAATATTTCCAAAAATCCAAAGAAAAATCAAATATTTCCAAATTCTAAAAAAATCAAATATTTCCAAAACCCAAAGGAAATCATATATTTCCAGAATTCCAAAAAATCAAATATTTCCAAAATCCAAAAAAAATCATATATTTCCAAAATTCCAAAAAGGTCAAATATTTTCCAAAAATCTAAAAACCAGATATCCCAAAAATCCAAAAACATCAAAATGTTGTCCTTTTCAAAATCCAAAATCCAAAAATACCATCATATGCATCGCATGCATTGCATTATTTCCATTGTATTTTCCCGCCTATTTAAATAAGGCTCCACCCCTTGACCAAATATCAAGAAATGGTCATTTTCTAACTTGCTTCAAGGCAAGGTGTTGAGTCTAAGAACGGACCTAACTTGTTTCGGGTCTAAGTGTGTGCAGAACACAGGTTCAAGCCCGGGTTGGAATTTCACAAATTTGCAGGTTCAGGTCTGTAGCGCGCCGGCATCAGACCGCCACAGCCGTGTAACCGTCCATCCTTTGACCGTCACCTTCTGCAGAACGTTGGCTTCCATTCTCTCAGTAGGCCTTCCTCTGACGGTCTGAACTTAGACCGTCACATCTATTTAACGGTCTATCGTTAGACCGTTACACCCTCCAGAGGACCAAACTCTCAGTTCATTCCTTTGACGGCCTGTCGTAAGACCGTCATGTCCTTATAACGGCCCTATGCAGGACCGTTACACTCTCTAGAGGCTCTATTTTCAGATCATTCTAGCCAAGTCAAGAATCAAGGACTCATGCTCATCTCATTCAAATGAACTTAATGAAACATAAATTTGATAAATTTTCCAATCCCAATTGTCAATTACATCATCATTCATAAACAAGGTTCAGGCTACATTCAACTTCCTTTCCGCAGGAGGGCGGATCTTCCTTAAGTCCTTCACATAGCCACGACATGCTTCGTCATTTTCTTCCACTTCTTCTTTCCACGGGCGCACTTTGCTGATCTCCCACATGGTCAGAGCATTCCGGACTGCCCTTTCATCCTCCTCAGTCCCCATCTTCCTAGATAGAAGGGGAGGGTAGTGTGATAGTGCAGGAACCATGGTCCGGGGTAGTTGATCTGAAGGTGGCACCGGCAAGGGTTGTAGATCGCCAGGGTGTTATTCCCCACTAGCTGAAGGTCAAGGCCTGGGCACCGCGGTATTCTCAGCAGAGTGCTCTGAAGGATTCTTGGTCGCATTGTGAATTTATCTGTTGGCAAGGTGTTGAAGAAGAGGCGCCATTCATCCCGCGTTTTCTTGTCCGCTGTCCGACATTCCACCTGTGAAGGAAATCCAAATGCACCTCCAATAAAGAACAAAGGGTGGCTTTTGAAGATCCGGCTAGCTGAAGTTATGTCTTCATTGGGTTGGAATTTAATTCTCACTCCCATCCAGCACTCGAGGAGTATCATGGATCCGAATAAAGGTCCTCCTAAGCACGCCGAACTAAGTCCTTCATAGAGGTATAAGAGGATCGCTTGAGATATGGACAAACCCCGCCACAACCCGCTGATGATGCTAAGGTTTTGGATGTCTAAGAGATGGTCGGTAGTGGTGAAAAGGAAGACTCCGCATAAGCAAACCGACACCGCCTTGGCTATTGCTTCATGTCTCTCCCACTTGTTTTTGCAATGAGGGATTATCCACTGTGCCATAGGTATCAAGTGAACGTGGTGTGGGCTGATCATGGTCCTCACGTCCTTTGGATTGTGTATGAAATCGCTCAAGATCAAGGATGGCTCAATTAGTTCAACCGTATAGCACACTAGATCTTCATCCCCCGCCTTAGTCTTAGGAGGGGCTAGGTAGGTTTCTACCTCCTCTAATAGGACTGTAGCTTCAAAGGAAGGGAAGATGAAAGTATGTGTTTGAGGATGCCACAATTCTATGAGGGCTGAAATGCTTGGCCAAGCTAGAATCAATTTCCTGAAATTCTTGCCTAAAACCAATAGAGGTTGGAGGTGCCATGCCCTAAGGATTGCTAAAACTTCTAAAGGGAGTTCTTTGATCATGGGAGCCACCCACTTCAAGTTGGAGTAACATCTTGGACCAGGAAGAGGCTAGAAAGAAGGAAGAAGAAGAAGAGAAGAGATCATGAGAGTTGAAGTGTAGAAATTGTTGAACTTAATTAAGGATCTAGAACTCACCACCCTTTGAGCACTTGAGCTCAGATGCTTGGGGATTGATGTCAACCTTTGCAACCCCCCATGTTCTTCCTCGCCGCTTTAGGTCCGGTGTAGACCTTCTCCTCCATGGCCACCACTTCGAAGCTTCTCTTCATGGTATTTCCTGCTCTTAGAGGGGGGTTCTTCAGACCTTGTAATAGAGAATTCAGAAAGCTACGATTTTTGGCTAAGTTCCCAGGTTTTAAAGGCTTGCTTTTGGCTCTAGATGATAAGATTTGGATTAGAAGGCCTTATCTCAAGTCTAGGAGAGTTTTAGTGGGGGTTTAGATGGTTAACCTTCGGGTTTGGACTCTCACGGCATAATCCATCTCGGAGTACACCTCGTTCTCTGGCGGTCTATCGTAAGGCCGTCACTTGGCTCTGACGCTCCAATTCTGGGCCGTCACATTACCTGTAGGTTTCTTTTAGCCCAATCTCGTTCTGTCAAGCCTAACGGTCTAACAGTAGACCGTCACAGGATGGTAGCGCATGATTCCTGAGCCGTCACATTTTTTGCCATACAGTTCTGATCCTTCATGGTTCAATCATTCCTGACGGTCTGGGTCAAGACCGTTACTTCACTCTGACGTTCCCCACATGGACCGTCACATTTTCTACAAGCTACTTCAATATAGCATTGTTCTGCCATCTTTAACAGTCTATCATTTGACTGTTACATCATTCTGACACTCCATCTATGGACCGTCAAATTTTCCTGCTGATCAGTTTGCAGTCTGGCCTCTGTCATCTCTGACGGACTTCAGTTGGTGCGTTACAGAATTCTGACGTGTCTTCTCTAGACCGTCACATTGTCTGCTGCTGGATTTGTGCTATTCCTTTCTGCCTGTGGTCCTTCATTTACACATCCCATTCCATTTACATAATTTCAGTCATCCCATTCATGCCATTTCACACATTTCCACATGCATTTCCATTTCATTCCATCGTACATTTACGCAAAATCTTACATTTCATTCCATCCATTCCATTCATCTGCATTCCATTCACACCTACAATCATTCACATAAAACAACACAAAAACATAAAAAAGAACTCTTCACTCCATTTCATTCATTCTCATTCCATTTTTTATGTAAGTCATGTACAAGTGTAATAAAAGAAGAGAAATACAAGCTCATTTGGCCTGTTTGTCTCCCGGGCCGCCATTGTCATCACCATCCTCGGGTCTCCTCACTGGTGGCGCTATGGAGGCACTCTCCTCCTGCTGTCCCCTCTCTGCCCTCTCGTTCCTCCGCTGGCCGGAGGAGCTGACGAGGAAGTCAACCACTGATCCTGTACGGGCAACGCTCCTCGGTGCTCCACTCTGAGAGGCGCTCCGCTCTGGTCCTCGGCCTATCATCCGGACGGTCCTCTCCAGGGTCCGCAGCTCAATCTTCATATCATAGGCCTGGTGCCGAGCCTCACGTGCTTCGGTCTGATAATGTTCCAAGTCGGCCGTCCCGATCCGGAGTCTCTCCACCTCGGCCTGTGCCTGAGCCAGCTCGGTCCGAAGTCTCTCTGTCTCCGCTCGGGCACGTTCCGCCTCGGCCACCGCTGCGGCTAGCTCTCTCGCCTGTAGTTTGCATCTCATCATGATTAGCCAAATAAGCATTTAATTTTGCATAAGCATAAGCAATTAAGTCAAAGCATTTAGCATCTCACCCGCTCTGCGAGGGTGGCCTCCGCCTCCTCGACCCGAGCAACCGCCCGCGCAAACTCAGCATCTCGCTCAGCTCTGTCCCTGGCAGGCTGTGATGACGATGACGGGGCATCGGGTCCGGCTCTTTGGGCTCCCTCAGCCCGCTGCATTTAGAAGTTAAAGTTAGTCAGTCACATTTGCATCATTTGCATCATAAGCATAATCATTTAAGTCTCAGGTTTTGAATCTTACCAGAAGCTCCAGGGAGGTCCGGTACTCGTCCCGCTGCTGGATGGTCGCGTGGAGTAGCCCTTCAAGCTCGGCTATCCGTCCCTCAGGGTCTAGCTGCATTTAGAGAGCATGGGTCAATGCATATAGAATTGTTACATTTAGAATAAACATAGTTTAAGTTTAGAGTTTCATACCGGTCATCGGGTGCCTTGGTACACCTGGTCTCCGTACCGCCGGGCGAAGGCTTTCAAATATGCCTCATCACTATCGGCCCGCTCCTTCACTGCTTGACCTCTCCTGTTCCAGTCGTGGACGTATTTCGCCTTGCGGGCGCACCAATCCACATCACCACTGATGCCCTTTGATGACTTGCCCGGGCGCTCGTCGCTTCGGCGCGGGAATGTCACCTCAGGCTGGTGTAGTCCACGGGTCCGCAAGATCAGGCGGTAGTGCAAGGGCTCGATGACGTTGATGCAATGCAACCATATGTCTCACCCACGGTATGATAGGGATGCCTGGACCCCTGGCTGTCCCTGGTATCTCTCGTCCCGGTACGGGGTCCATCTCACCTGAAAATCATGTTAGTTCATTTGTCAGCATATAAAAACATTCATAAGTATATAGAACATTCAGAAGCATTTAGAGGCATTCAAAGTATTTAGAGTTCTGGGCTTACCGCCGTATGCGGGAAGGAGTCCAGGTCGTCCTGGATCACCCGGGTCAATCTGGTGATCGACCCTGGGTCCCTCGCGACAACCCATCACCTCGCGATCGGGATCCGACCGGGATGTAGCTGCGTGCCTCGCCCAATCCGAGGGAGGTGCACGAAGCTCCAGATCTGCATTTAGGAGTCATGTAGTCAATTGCATTGCATAATCAATTGCATAATCATATAGGAAGCATTTAAGTCAAGTATACCTGTAGGAAGGGCGAGAAGCCGCCCAACATCGTCTGCCGGTCCGTCGTGCTGAGCGACTCGAACAGGAAGGCCAGGACCGCTGCTCCCCATGCATACTTTCCTACTCTGCCCAAATCCTCGAGCAATGGTAGTAATCTGCAACTGATCACGTCCACTTGAGTCGCGAATAGCAGCTTCCCGAATAGCAGCATGAGGAACCGCCTCAGCACGCGATCTCCCTCCGGTCCCGCCTCCACCGCCACATGTGGGTGCACCTGCTCAATCACTCGATCTATATGCTCCTCGGGTAGCTCTCCCACTGCAATAGCTGCTCCCCTCAGTCCTAGACTGTCCTACAGTCTCGATCTCAAAAGCTGGGATGAGGTGAGGCCCGGTCTGATCAAATCCAAGCCCAACAGCTCCTGGGCTAGGTCTCTGTAGTTCCCGTAAGTCCACCCGGTCACCGCTGCTCTGTGGACTCTCAATCCAGAAATCCTCGCCATGTCTTCCAGCGTGGGGATCATGTGGCCCCATAGGAAGATGAAAGCTCTGCTCACTGGGTCCCATCGCTCATGCAGCGCGTAGAGCAACGGTGTGTCCATCCTAATCACCTCGATGCTCAGCACCTCGGCGAACCCCATCGCTGCGAGCCTCTCTCTTTGATAATCGGGCAACGCCTGGTAGACTGCCCGGATCTGCAGCCAGAAATTCTTGTTCGTCTCTTCCCCTGCATGCATTTAGATCATAAATTAGTCAATTGCATCATAAAATCATTGCATGACATTGATATAATGAAAACAAACAAAAAAATTGAATAATTGAAAACCCTAAAAATAGCTCTGGTCTCTGGTGACTGTGACGGCCCTGGAGTGGTGCGTCACAGAGCTCTAACGCACCAGGGGTGGTGCGTCAGAGTTGTGACGGTCACTGGTAGGACCGTCACATCCCCTGAAAAGGGGTGGTCTTCATTTTCATTCCTTGGCTTTTCCACTTTGACCAAATGGCCTACAATTGATCCTAATGGGTTCATAGACCCATTTTCTACCCCCCATTCATGCATGCATGGACTTAAAAATTCATAAAAACTAAAAATGGAAATTAGGGCGAACGGGCCTACCTCATGGTCTTGGCCCCGTTTCCTTTTCTTCTCCGTTGCCACGGCTTCTCCTTCGTCCAGGGGAGCTTCCCCTTGTTCTGGTTCGGCCGTTGGAGGCTCTTCCTCCACCGTGGATGCCCTCGCCGCCGTTTCTCCTTCCTCGGTCGGCGGGATCACCTCGCGCTCCATCCGAGGTGGAGGCGGCGTATAGCCTTTCTTTTCATCCCTTTCTCCCTTCCCAGTGGCCTGGGAGCCTCGTCGCCGGCCATCTCCGTTGGTCGTCGCCGGTGGACGCCCCGGTGGTTTTGGGGTTTTTGGGTGTTAGGGCGAATGAATGCTTGAATGATGTGTGTGACCGTTCGGTGTTGTTTTTTTTGAACGCTCAGGAAATGTGACGGTCTATCGCCAGACCGTTACAGTCTCTGACGCGTATCCCTTAGACCGTCAGGTCAGTTTGAATCATGCATTGAAGGATGTGAACCGCCAAGGCTCTGACGGCCCAGTGTTGATCCGTCAGAGAGGTGTGACGCACCCCCTTTAGACCGTCACAGTTTGCAGATTGCTTGATGAATAAAATGGTCTATTTGATGCTTGGATGATCGCATTTTCTTCCATGGTATATATTTTTAATGCAATTCATGTGTACAAATGATTATGCCTCATTTCATGCTCATATTAATTGTCGTTGGCTAACCTCTTTCTTCATGGGTGAAGTTATGAAAATAATTATCATTAGCCATTTCGACAGACAGGTAAGTCAGGTATTGTATCTCGATCCTTATCCCTTAATGCATTACTATATGTTATCTATGATATGTTATCTCGAGAACCGGCTGGTCATTCATGTGTTCTGGGATCTGATGTTCCCCTTAAACAAAAACGATGATGATCTAAGTGCACATGTTTAATCGTTGGATAGGCCGTTAGGTTGGAAAAGTTTGGGGACGATGGTTCTATCTTGCACGCCGTGGTTGCAGATGGTGTCCTGACCCTAGTTTCTCGGTCTAGCAATACTATTCTCGAGTATCTTGTTATTTTACCTTTCTTTGCATTCGTTTTAATGATTTCTTTTGTTTTAGCCCAGCATGCATCATGCGCATTTCTTTGAGCATTCATGAATCTTCATCTGTTCAAGGCGTCTCACTGATGGTGAATAGCTGTGTTCTTGATCTCGAATGAGAAGAGTCATTCCACTTTGAAATTAGAAGATTTCCTTCGATCTACTCGCTTGATTTGGTTAGCTAAAGATTCATGTCTGGAGTTTAGTTAATCATCTTTCTCTTTTCTGTTGCCTCCAGTGGCCAGCCGTGTTTTCCTTTCCTTAGTTGTAGTTCTTCCAGACATGTGTCATTTGGTTGGCTATTTCCTTGTGATTAGTTCGAGTTTTCCAGAAAATTCCTATCGCTTGTTGGTTGGGACGGGTGTCGTTTGCCTTAACGCCCGCTTTTTGGTCCGCTCCGCTTCATTTCGCTTCATCTCCATGTTCCATTCTGCTTTCGCTTCACCACCGCTCGCTCCCCTGCAAAGAGGGCGTTAAGGAGGGGCATCTGTTGACACCCGTTTTATGACCGATAAGTTGGGTCATCTCCTTGTTCATTCTATGTGATGCTCCGAGTTATTCCCTTTTGTTGAGCCTTCTTGATCAGTGGGAGGTTTATTTCGTGGGTCTTAATTCCTTGGTTGGGTCTGGTTCCTTGATTCCTTGCATTGAACGAAGTTTAGCAAGCTTTTGTCTCATTTGGATCCTTATTGTCTCTAACGGTCTATACCAGGCACGTTATATTCCACTGACGCATCAGTCCTTGGCCGTTACATCTTGAAGAGTCCTTGAGTATAAGGCTTCTTTTCAAAGCTTATCCTTTGGCTATCCGTTGACTCTGACGGTCTATCGTGCAACCGTTATAGTTCTCTGACGCGTTTTCTCTCGACCGTTACATTCTTCAAGAGTCCAGCATTTGAAACTTCTCCCGTTGATCTTATCTCTTAAAGGATGAGGTTGATTGTGACGGTCTACTCCTGGAGCGTTACATGCCTGTGACGGTCTGTCGTGCAGCCGTTACATCAAACAGAGAGTCCTGGCAGGTCTGGCCTTTTCTCTGCTACTCCGTGGCCGAGTTAAGAGTTTGATCTTGTGATTTCTCTTCCAAATATGATCCTTAAAACCTTCTGTTTGTTTCTATGGACTCTTGGGAGTGTTATCTTCAAGAGTTTGCTAAGAATCATCCTCCTTTTTAGCTGGATTATCCTCTGCTCGACCGGAGAGTTTGAGGGCCTATAAATAGAACCCTTGACTTCATGGCCTAAGAGGAGAAAATCTGGAGTTTACGTCGAAGTGCTGCCGCATTCTGGAGCCATATCCAACCAAGAAAAGTTGTCTCTCACGTCCATCTGATTCACAGTCAAGGGAGTATTCATTTTCTTGAGTGTTTTAGTTCCATCATTGGCATACTTGTGTCTTCCTTTTCTCTTTCATCATAGCATTGTCCCACTCCTTATTTCATGTTCTTCCACGTTCTTCCACTTATTTCATTCACTTAAGCATCCTTCCTATCTTTTAAAACGCCCAGAGGGGTTAAAAAAAACACAACTCCCCGGTATTCCCCTTTCCTTTTGAATGACATCAAGTTCATTTGAGTATTGATACTACGTTGTTTGAAAGGCTAATTTGGGGGTTGTTTCTTGTGTTCTACGTTCTTTGGCAGGTTTTACAGAGTTCATTAGACGAGGCCTAAGCTTTCTAGCCGGCTGGAAGGTTTGGAGTTTGAAGGATTCACAAGCCTGTTCTGCAGACACTCTGACGGTCTTCATCAGACGCGTCAGGTTCCTCTAGCGGTCTGTCGGGCGACCGTCACACTCCCTGTGACGCATAGGCACTGGACCGTTATATCCAGCAGAGCTGCAGTTTCCTATTAGTTTCTCTCTCCCGTGAGCGAGTGCATCATCTTCCTATTCTAAGGTATTAATCAGGTCTTTGGCTTATTTTTACCTTAGTGGCGATCACGTTCTTTTCCTGGTAGTGGGCATTAGCTTTCTCTCTCCCACATCTTATTTCCTCTTGCTTGTTCCACCCACGCGGTGTGTTTTTATTTACTCCCTTTGCTCCAGGCTCCGACGTGTGTTTTCCTTTTCCTTTCTTAGTTTAGTTTGATTGAGATAGCATTGCCCATGCTAGAGCTGGTTCTGATTGCCTAGGTTCATGGTTTACATGTTCATAGGTTGATTGAGATCATTGTTATTTGCTCTTCATATTCATCTTCATATCATATCAAACTTATCTATTCTTCTTTTCAAACGACAAAAACAACAAAAAAAAACAAATCAACATTGGGCAGACTATGAGACTTTTGACATGCGTCTTACTGGGATAGAAACTCGAGTAGATACCTTTGGAGATCGACTTGCTACCTTTGGAGATCGCATAGACACTATGGGTAATGTGATTGACACTATGTCAAGTCGCATAGATTCCTTCTCCATGGTCTTGGACACTCCCTCCACTCAGATGACCACACTCTCCACCGATATGACTACCCTCACAGACAATGTTGCTGATTCTAGTCAGGCCTTCCATATCATGAACTTAACACTTCTTGGAAAGTAGCGCCGTGATGCGGCCCGTGACATCTCCATTGACCATATTCAGGATCGTCTTCAGCTTCAAGACCATTCTCTTGAGGACATCCGTCGCCGCCTTGGATATCAGCCTCCTCCTCCAGAGGATCAGCCTCCTGCAGATGACCCATGAGGATTTTTCTCTTGCTTCCTCCCTCTAGACTGTTGTACTTAGGTCTTGTGTCTTTTGGGTCTACTTTTCGTCTATCCTATCCCCTCTTTGATGATGCCAAAGGGGGAGAAGTAGTTATGCATGTTCTATATAGTTTATGCATGCATGATCTTATGTCTGTATGAATGATCATTTGTGAGAACAGTTTGTGAGTCATTGCATTTTGTGAGTCAGTTTTACATTTCCCTTTGTCATGATGTCTAGAAGTCTTGCATTCTCAATATACTTTGTAATGAAATGATGAAATGAATGCAATTGGTATTTGATATCACATGGTTGGCTCTTGTCTCTCATTTCCTATCTATTTAGCAAATAAAGTGTTGCATGGCTTGCGTTGATTTGCCTAAAGAAATGAGTTTTTGGTTTAATCGCCTTGTGGACTATTGGCCTTGCTTAGTTCCAAATTTACTTGAAGGCATGCCAATGCACTTGTAATCTAGAGTTTTGTCATCATCAAAAAGGGGGATATTGTTGAGTCTCTCCAGACGATTTTGATGATAACAAAACCCCGGCATTACAAATAGGTTGATAACTTGCTTAAACCTCTCTCAAGCCATCTTCCATCAAAGCAAATGCCTAATTCTATTGTGCCTGGAAAAATGCCCAGGATAAGTCAAACCAACTCATATTGTTTGGAATAAGAAGTGGTCTCAAAGTAATTTGTTTACAGGCTATGATTCATTGGCTAACTCCACTAAAATGCAGGTTTTTCCAGGCGTGGTCGACTGCCGGCCAGGGACCGGTCGATCGGTTTCCCCAGCTGTAAAAGGCTCAATCTCTGTAAAATTCAGGTCGACCGCCCACCTATGCCCGGTCGACCGCTAGCTTCGAAGCCTCCATTGTTGACTTGGTTTTCTCCACGAGGCTGAAGCATATATCAATAGTTTTTTAATCCCAAAAGTCTCCAGACATCCCTGGAATTGTGGATCTGTGTCTTGGCTTGTCCTTGACCATCCAAGTTATATAAAAACATTTCTTGGGGGAAAGAAACCCTAATCACTCAAGGGAGATCAAAGGGGGCTGCCAAGGGAGAAAGAGTGCTGCTACTATAGCTCCGTGAACAGTATTCCGTGCAAGAAGTTCTTCATCCATCTCCAAGCTTCTCAAACTCAATATGAGGCCAATCAACCCAAGTCAAGTGGAGATCAAGCTGCATCCAAAATCCTCTTCATCCACTAAGGGGGAGCTTAAATCTGAAGCTTTTATTTTATGTTTCTTCTTTAATTTCTAATTGAGCTTCAAGTGTGTGTTCCTATAATATCTCAACACTTGTATGTGTGGATCTACATAGATCCGTGTGTGTGTGTGTGTATGTGGTTCTCTTTCTTTACTTTTCTGTGTGATTCAGTGCTTGTGCACCTTCGTGGGAGTTCCGAACTCCTCACGAGTGTGTGTGTGTGGTTTGATCCTTTTCTCCTATCTCCTTTCTGTGCAAGCACACAAGTAGATTAATTAGATTGTATCTCTTGAGTTAGATCTAACATAAGCTATCATTGTTACATTAGATCTCGAGTATATTAAAAGGTGAAGTTGGATCGACAAGGCAAACATTGTCAGGAAGATAACATCTTGCGTGAGTAGAATCTTCAGATTTTTACCTCCGCCACGGTACCAAGGATCCATTGATTGTGATAGATTCTATTAGATCTGAGTTTGTTTATTTAGATCTGAACTTCATTGTGGCTATTCCTCACACTTGTTTAAATCGACTAAAGTTTTCTTAAAAATTGTAAACACCCAATTCACCCCCCTCTTGGGTGTCATTGATCGCGAGACTTCATAGAGAAATGGAAACGTTCGGTTAAATCCTTGATCGGAGTGGTCGAGAATCAGCGAGTCTATCGGCCCGGTGCGAAGTCAAGTCGCGAACATAATGGGAGAAGTTCCTGTAATCGAGGTGTGGCTCGCGTGAGCATCGTTAATATATGTCCGGTGTCAAAGGGGCAACAGAGAGATGTTTCAAGATTAAATCCCGAGGAAAAAACATGTTTAAGCATAGCGGGCTATAGGCCCAAGACATGGGTCAGACAATGAAGGTCCCCATTGATCTGGCTGGCCACCAGCTGTGAGTCGGTATATATCTTGACCTGCTCGGCTCCCAGGCACTTCACCATCCGAGCTCCTGAAATTTGGGCCTCATACTCAGAGGCATTGTTGGATGTCGTGAACTGAAACTTTAAGGCGTACTATAATTCGATCCCCTCTGGGGATCTGAGGAGAACTCCCGCCCCGCTGTCGACCGAGCTTGAGGACCCGTCAACGAAAAGTTCCCAGACTAGGCCAGCCGTAGGTGGAGGGATTTCATCAATAGGAGTAGTGCTTTCCGTGATGAAGTCCGCGAGTGCTTATCCATTGATGGCGGTGTGAGAGAGAAAGGAAATAGCGTTTGACCCGAGCATGACTACCCACTAGACGAGGCACCCCGATGCCTCGGGGTGAGCTAAAATCTTTTCCAAGGGCTCACTGGTGAGCACCATAATGCTATGCCCTTGAAAGTAGGGTCGAAGACACTTTGTCAAGGTTACCAATGCTAGCACGAGTTTCTCGGTTGCGGGGTACCTTTTCTCGACGTCGAGGAGCACCTTGCTGATGTAATATATCGGCCTCCGAGTCCCTTGGTCATCTCGGACCAACACCGAGCTAACAGTAGAGAGACTTGCTGAGAGATATAGATACAGGGTTTCGTCTGGAACGAGCTTCGAGAGTATTGGCGGAGCAGTCAGAAACTTCTTTAGCTCTGCGAAGGCCTTTCCACATTTCTCGTCCCAGGTGAAGTTAGGGGCAGTTGTCTTCAGCCTTTTCAATAGTTTGAAGAAAGGCAAACAATGCTCTGCAGCGTGGGACAGGAAGCGGTTCAACGCAGCGAGCCTCCCTGTCAGATGCTGGACCTCCTTAATGCTTGTTGGCTGTCGCATGTCCAGGATTGCCTGGATCTTCTCAGGATTTGCCTCGATCCCACACTGGGTTACTAAAAGCCCTAAGAACTTTCCAAATTAGACTACGAAGGCGCACTTTGATGGGTTGAGTTTCATATTACACCTTCAGAGGGTCTGAAAGGTCTCAATTAGGTCGGAGAAATGGTCCTCAACTTTTGGTGACTTGACAAGCATGTCGTCAACGTAAGCTTCAACGTTTTGGCCGAGCTAGCTCTCGAAGATTTGGTTGACTAGCCTCTGATAAGTTGCTCCGGCGTTCTTCAACCCAAATGGCATTCGGGTGTAGTCGTATACGCCAGAATCGGTGATGACTGCCATTTTCTCGGCATCCTCAGGGTGCATCCTAATTTGGTGATAGGCGGAATAAGCATCGAGGAAGCTGAGAAGTTCATTGCCCGAAGTGGAGTTGATGAGTTGGTCAATACTCGGTAGAGGATAACAATCCTTTGGGGTGGCATTGTTGAGGTCGATGAAGTCAACACACATTTGCCATTTGCCCGAAGCTTTAGGCACCAGGACGACATTGGCCCGCCAAGTCGGGTAAAGGACCGGATGGAATATCCTGGTTTTCTTTCCCCTGTTGACCTACTCTTTTATGATATCCTGCTTTATCGGGGCGTGCCTCCTTTTACGCTGTTGAATGGGCATCACAGTCAGATCAAGGTTGAGACAGTGTACCACCGTGTCCTCGGGGATTCCCGGGAGATCGTCATCCGACCAGGCAAAGATATCAATGTACTCCGAAAGGAATTTCTTATATTGAGCTTGAGCTTCAGGTGACAAATCTACCCCAATCTTGATCTCGAGGGATGGATCATCTTTGAGGAAGATTGGTAGCAGTTCCCCTCCAGATTTGCCAGCCCCCTTCTTTTCCTTGGTGATACTAGAGCCCTGGCTCGGGTCTTCGGGGGGTTTATTATCCACCGAGATTACATACCACCTTCTAGCTATTGTCTGGTTGCCTCAGACCTCACCCACGTCGAATTTAGTGGGGAATTTCATTTTTTGATGGTAGGATGACGGCACAACCTTTATATGACTGATGATTCCTCGGCCAAATATGGCATTATAGGCCATTATCCCTTTAACCACTATGAAGTTCGCCACAAAAGTCACGACTTTAGGGGGGTTCCGAGGGTGACAGGCAGGCTTAGGGCTCCCTCGAGGTTGGATACTTGACTATTGAACCCACAAAGGGTGGTTTAGACCAGACGCAGCTTCGATGGGTTTCCACCCATTTTTAAAAACATTCATAAGACAACACGTCCGATGCATTGCCATTGTTAACCAGTACCCTATCTACGTTACAATGGTTGATGGTTGTGGAGATAACCAGGGCGTCATCATGTGGAGTGACCACCCCTTCTAAATCTTGGTCGGAGAAAACCAGGGCCTCTTGTCCATGTGTTGAGGCTGCAGGTCTAGTAGCTTCGACGGCTCAGCTGGCTCGCTCGACATGACGTTTCCTCCCTCGGTTGCTATCTCCCCCGGAAGTCGAGCAACCCGAGATAACATTGATGTGAATTCCTCAGGGGCAATTGTCGATTATCTCTGCGGGGCGCGGTGGGGTGTCCCGACGGTCGGCCACGTACTGGGCTAGGTGCCCATAGCAGATGAGACTTTCAATCTCATCTTTTAGCTATTGGAAGTCACCCGTATGATGGCCGTGGTAATCATGGAATGGGTAGTGCTTGCGTCGATTACGTCGACGAGGGCCGGCCCTCATGGGGTAGGCCGGTGAAAGAGACTGTAGCCTTTGATCGCCCGATAGATCTCATAAACGGGAGTAGTCAGTGATGTGTACTTCTCGAACATCCTTGGAGGCTCCTTGCGGTCGCCCATGTAGTTCCTCCTCTTCCCTTGGCTAGAGGCTTGCTCGACTGACCTTTTTCTGTCCCCCTCCTTCCGCTGGCGGGAGGGGTCATGGCAGGCAGTGAGGACCTCTTCACATTCTACATGGCGCAATGCTAAGGTCATTAGGTTGGCGATGGTGGCGGGAGGATGGAGCACTAGTTCTAGCCGGAGTCCTTCGTCGCGGGTCTCTCCGGTCAACGAGATAGTGGACGTGTCACATCCCGAGCACGGAAGATACTCGGATGCGTGATGCGTCTATATAGATCGTGTCATTAGAGCGATAAAATTTTTGATATACAAAATTTCGGAGTGCGCAAAAGACTAATACAATCTAATGATGTCCAATAACTCAAGTGATGTTTATTTTATTAACCAAAGGAATTAAAGATAGTCTATGACAAATTCTGAATTTAAAAGACAACACTAGGCTAAGTGCCTTAACATGGTTCGGACAATTAAACTGACATACTGGAATACAAAATAGGACTCAAATAAAATTCAAGGACGCGACTAGCTAATGATAGGTGATTGGCGTTCTAGCACTCTTCACTCGGTGTCAACCCCATTCTTATCGCTATCCGAATCACCAGAAAATTTTAGGAAGCAACTGGATGAGCGAATTGCTCAGTAAGAATTACATCTCAAATACGAGCAATCTTTACGTGATTTACAAGTTACATGTATTATTAGCATGGCTATGCATGATGTACGTATAAGAAAAATCAAGTATACAGGTAAATTTAGGCATGATAAACAGTAAGAGATCAAGAACTGTATAAAGAGAGTATAGCCAGATTTCAAGTATTCGATAAGCAGTATTTCAAGAATTTACAGATGTAAATGCCACTTCGGGCAAGCAGGGATTCGTGTACAAGTATGAACGCAAGTATGAGAATGAACTCATGTACAAGTATATCAAGTAAAGATTCAATTCAAGCAAGTATTGTCAAGTACGCATCAGTAGAATTGGCTATTATTATGTAAGTATTTTGCCCTTTCTCGGGCCATAAGTCAAGTATCGCCCGTTCCGGGCCATGCAAGTCAAGTAAGTAAGGAGAGAGAGAGTAGGGGTGGAGTGTCTCAAGTCAAGCAAGTACTCCGGTGCAATGCTAAACACCGTGGTCAATAAACTCCCATGGGCACAAGTATCTTCAGGTGCTCCTCCCAGGACCAGACCGGGTCCTATATGCACATCATTTCATGTATTTCCTTTGACATCCACTCTCATTTATAGCCAATATGGAATTTCAAGAATTTAGAAACGTAGTATTTCAGACGAGATTAACTAGTCATTTGGTTATGGAGGATTCTAGAGGTGGCCCCTACAGGCTCAAGAGGTGGCTCCCGTTGTGTAGCACTTTGTGTATACCCTGCTGGCACTTACCTTTAGAGGTGGATCCTACAACGTAGCACTTTGTCCTGCATAGCACTTAGCTCCTACATTCCCAAATGATAGTTTAAGAGATTCAAGGATTGACCATGTAGGGTATACACAAGTAGAATTTTCATGGAATGGAATTTCAAGAACTTATCATACGCATGAGTATGGATTATGGTTGTGTTTGCATAATTCTCGAGATAGATCAAGATCAGAAGTTATAATTAGAGAACGACAACTCTCAGTCGAATCTCTAAGCATATCTGGGCCTAGAATTTGTCTTTCACTGACTTCTTCCCAGCATATTAGAGAACGACAACTCCTGCCATAAAGCGCCTCAAAAGGTGCCATTTGAATACTAGTTTGATAGCTGTTATTATAGGTAAATTCGGCTAGGGATAAGTGGTCGTGCCAGCTTCCGCCGAAATCTATAATACATGCCCTTAACATATCTTCAACAACCTGATTTGTCCTTTCCGTCTGACCATCTGTCTGGGGATGGAAGGCAGTGCTGAAATTAAGTTTCATCCCCAGAGAGTGTTGTAGACCCTTCCAAAAATGAGAGGTGAAGCGCGGGTCTCGGTCAGATACAATCGAGACAGGAACTCCATGCAATCTAACCATCTCCTTAATATACAACACAGCAAGTACGTCGACTGACCATCGGCTTTTGATGGGTAAGAAGTGGGTCGATTTAGTTAGTCGGTCGATAATTACCCAAATTCCATCATATCCGCCCCTAGACTTGGGCAAACCCATGATAAAGTCCATGCCAATGTCTTCCCACTTCCACTTGGGAATATCCAGCAGATGTAGCTTTCCGACGGGTTTTTGATGTTCCGCCTTCACTTGTTGGCATGTGAGGCAACGGGACATAAAGTCTGCCACCTCCCTTTTCATGTTAGGCCACCAGAAAGTTCTTTTCAAGTCTTGGTACATCTTAGTGGCTCCAGGGTGGATCATGTACCTCGATCGATGAGCTTCTTCAAGAATCTTCTTCTTCAATTCGGGACAGTCGGGCACACATGTCCGTTCATGAAATAGCAGTCTGCCATCATGTGCTAGCTTGAAATCTAGTCTCTCGTCCAGCTTGCTCTTTATCTCCACTAGCGAGGGATCCTCTTCTTGTAGCTTCTTGATTTCAGGTAGCAAATCTGGATGTAGGCTCATATGAGATAGAATAATACACATGTTCTTCTCATCTGTGCTGATATCAAGCTCAGAGAATTTCTCCAACAGTTTCCATTCTTGTATCATGCAGTTGGCCAATATTGTTCTCGACTTTCGACTAAGGGCATCAGCTACGGAATTACCCTTACCAGGATGGTACTGTATAGTGAAGTCGAAATCCTTGAGATACTCGAGCCAACGCCTTTGCCGCATGTTCAGCTCCTTTTGGGAGAATAAGTACTTGAGGCTTTTATGATCGGAGTACATAGTGAATTGTTCTCCGTAAAGATAGTGCCTCCAGATCTTCAAGGCAAATACTACCGCGGCCAGTTCTAAGTCGTGAATCGGGTAGTTCTCTTCATGTTTCTTCAATTGACGGGAAGAATATGCAATGACTCGTCCATTCTGCATCAATACACATCCGAGGCCAATACCCGAAGCATCGGTATATACCTCGTATTTTTCTCCTTCAATTGGTAATGATAAGACTGGGGCAGTGGTCAAGTGATCCTTCAAAGTTTGGAAACTATTTTCACAGTCTTCATTCCACTCATGAGGCACTTCCTTGCGTGTTAACCTCGTTAGTGGAACAGCAATCTTGGAGAAGTCCTTGATAAAACGTCGGTAGTAACCAGCTAGACCCAATAAGCTTCGAATTTCCGTTGCATTTATTGGTCGTTCCTAGTTCTTCACGGCTTCGACCTTTGACGGGTCAACAACAATTCCATTCTTCGAAATGATATGGCCTAAGAAAGAAACTTCCTCGAGCCAGAACTCGCATTTGCTGAATTTGGCATAAAGCTTATTTTCCCGTAATATCTGCAGTGCCTTCTTGAGATGTTCTTCATGACCCTCTTCGGTCTTGGAATAGATCAAAATATCATCAATAAAGACCACAATGAATTGGTCTAAGTAGGGCCTGAATATGCTGTTCATTAACTACATAAAAGCTGCGGGGGCATTTGTTAGTCCGAAAGGTATAACAGTAAATTCGTAATGCCCATACCTGCTTCGGAATGCAGTTTTATGAATGTCTTCTTCTTTGATCTTCAATTGGTGGTAACCAGAACGAAGATCAATCTTGGAGAAATATAAAGCTCCAGATAGTTGATCGAACAGCTCATCAATCCTCGGCAGTGGATACTTGTTCTTGATTGTAAGGTGATTTAGCTGTCGATAATCTATGCATAATCTCATCGATCCGTCCTTCTTTTTGACGAATAGCACGGGTGCTCCCCATGGGGAAGTACTCGGCCTGATGAAACCCTTGTACAATAACTCCATTAGCTGCTCTTTTAGTTCCTTCAGCTCAGCATGGGACATTCTGTACGGTGCCCTAGAAACAGACCAGCACCGGGGACAAGGTCGATTGTAAATGACACTTCCCTTTCCGGGGGTAAGCTGGGTAATTCTTCTGGAAAGACGTCGAGAAAATCCCGAATTACATGGATGTCTTCAAGTTTACTCTCCTCGGCTTTCGTGGCAGTCACGAAAGCTATGAAAGCCATACATCCCTTATTCATAAGTTTACTAGCTCGGAGTGCTGATATAAGAAGTGATTTATTCCGAGGGCTATTGTAAACTAGTTCTGAAAAATCCATGAAGGTTACCTTGCCATGCCGGCAATCTACCGTCGCTTGGTGTGTGGATAACCAGTCGGCACCTAGTACGACATCATAACCCTTCATATCTAGGCATATCAGGTCAGCAGGCAAATTGCTTCCCTTAATCATCACTTCACAATTTGGATAGTGGTAAGTGATATCAGACTCATTCCCAAGAGGTGTAGATATGACTAAATCTAACAGTTCATATTTCTTAGAAAATGAAGCAGCAAAGTTCTTGGAAACGAATGAATGAGTTGCTCCGGTATCAAATAAAACTTGAGCAGTTTTTGAACAAATAGTGAGAGTACCTTCCATAATTCCGCCTTCAGTGGGTTTCGTCTCTCGGAGAGCTTGCAGACGGCCTTGTTTCTTTATCGGATGCTTCTCATCTTTGATGTCCTGCTCCTTCATTAGTGGACAGTCTGGGATCCGATGCTCTCGGCTCCCGCATCGAAGACAAGCTCCTAACTTCCTCCAACATTCCTCGGTCTTATGGCCAGCTTTATCACAATACTTACAAATTTCCTTTGATGATGTTGTGGTGGAGAATGGCCTGTCATTCTTTTGGAATTTCTTTGCCTTGGAGGGCTCCCCTCCCATGAAGAACCACTTCTTGTTGAAGGATTGTTTGAATTTTCCCGGGCTTGTGACGGGTTCCTTCTTGTCTCTTCCTCGGATTCTCTCAGATAATTCGGTGGCATCTTCCAGCAATTGGGCACGCCGAACTATCTCGGAATAGAATTCGATGTCAATTGGGGCAAGTTGTGTGATATAATGGGGCCGAAGCCCATTGAGGAATCTTCTCGCCTTCATCTTTTCCGTACACACCAAGTGGGGTGCATACCTAGATAATCTAGAAAATTGGGCCTCATACTCGGCCACTTTCAAGCCCCGTTGTTTTAGAACAGCGAATTCCGTGGCCTTTTTTTTCCTGGATATGATTGGAGAAGTACTTGTTGTTGAAATGCTCCGTGAATTCATCCCATGTGACATGATATTCTGGCAGTGTTGCTTCTATGGATTCCCACCAGCATCGGGCGTCCCGCTCTAGTTGGAATACGGCCAATAAAACCTTCTCCACGTCCGCGCATTGCATTACACGGAAGATTCGTTCCATCTCCTTTAGCCAATTCTCGGCATCCTAGGGGTCGGATGAACCCATGAACCTCGGTGGGTTCATGTTACGGAAACTTCGGTGGAGATCTCCAGCTCCATGGTTTGTTCCGCCTTGGGCCACTTGCTGTAGTGCCTGTGTGAGGCCTTGCACGGTGCACTGCATCTCGCGCCATTGTGCTCTTTCCGCAGCCATGATCCTACAAAAGAGTTAAGTATGATAAAGATCGGGTTTTACTTGTAAGGTCAAAAGTTATTATAGAACTTAACCCATGGCTCTATCCATCTCACCGGGTAAGGTATATCTATTCTTGGACTCAAGTTTTACTTATCCTTTGACTCAAGTTTTTACTTAGATTTTAATTTCTAACCTTTTATTTCTTCTAGTTCCCTAGGTTTGAAAACCTAGGCTCTGATACCACGAAGACTGTCACGTCCCGAGTGCGGAAGATACTCGGATGCGTGATGCGTCTATATAGATCGTGTCATTAGAGCGATAAAATTTTTGATATACAAAATTTTGAGTGCGCAAAAGACTAATACAATCTAATGATTTCCAATAACTCAAGTGATGTTTATTTTATTAACCAAAGGAATTAAAGATAGTCTATGACAAATTCTAAATTTAAAAGACAACACTAGGCTAAGTGCCTTAACATGGTTCGGACAATTAAACTGACATACTGGAATACAAAATAGGACTCAAATAAAATTCAAGGACGCGACTAGCTAATGATAGGTGACTGGCGTTCTAGCACTCTTCACTCGGTGTCAACCCCATTCTTGTCCCTATCCGAATCACCTGAAAATTTTAGGAAGTTACTGGATAAGCGAATCGCTCAGTAGGAATTACATCTCAAATACGAGCAATCTTTACGTGATTTACAAGTTACATGTATTATTAGCATGGCTATGCATTATGTACGTATAAGAAAAATCAAGTATACAGGTAAATTTAAGCATGATAAACAGTAAGAGATCAAGAACTGTATAAAGAGAGTATAGCCAGATTTCAAGTATTCGACAAGCATTATTTCAAGAATTTACAGATGTAAATGCCACTTCGGGCAAGCAGGGATTCGTGTACAAGTATAAACGCAAGTATGAGAATGGACTCATGTACAAGTATATCAAGTAAAGATTCAATTCAAGCAAGTATTGTCAAGTACGCATCAGTAGAATTGGCTATTATTATGTAAGTATTTTGCCCTTTCTCGGGCCATAAGTCAAGTATCGCCCATTCCGGGTCACGCAAGTCAAGTAAGTAAGGAGAGAAAGAGTAGGGGTGGAGTGTCTCAAGTCAAGCAAGTACTCCGGTGCAATGCTAAACACCGTGGTCAATAAACTCCCATGGGCACAAGTACCTTCGGGTGCTCCTCCCACGACAAGACCGGGCCCTATATGCACAGCATTTCATGTATTACCTTTGACATCCACTCTCATTTATAGCCAATATGGAATTTTAAGAATTTAGAAACGTAGTATTTCAGACGAGATTAACTAGTCATTTGGTTATGGAGGATTCTAGAGGTGGCCCCTACAGGCTCAAGAGGTGGCTCTCGTCGTGTAGCACTTTACGCCGTACGGCCTCAAGAGGTGGCTCCCACAACGTAGCACTTTGCCCTGCATGGCACTTAGCTCCTACATTCCCAAATGATAGTTTAAGAGTTTCAAGGATTGACCATGTAGGGTATACACAAGTAGAATTTTCATGGAACGGAATTTCAAGAACTTATCATACGCAGGAGTATGGATTATGGTTGTGTTTGCACAATTCTCGAGATAGATCAAGATCATATGTTATAATTACTGATCTTAAACTATCAAGTAAAGATTCAATTCAAGCAAGTATTGTCAAGTACGCATCAGTAGAATTGGCTATTATTATGTAAGTATTTTACCCTTTCTCGGGCCATAAGTCAAGTATCGCCCGTTCCGGGTCACGCAAGTCAAGTAAGTAAGGAGAGAGAGAGTAGGGGTGGAGTGTCTCAAGTCAAGCAAGTACTCCGGTGCAATGCTAAACACCGTGGTCAATAAACTCCCATGGGCACAAGTATCTTCGGGTGCTCCTCCCACGACCAGACCGGGCCCTATATACACAACATTTCATGTATTACCTTTGACATCCACTCTCATTTATAGCAAATATGGAATTTCAAGAATTTAGAAACGTAGTATTTCAGACGAGATTAACTAGTCATTTGGTTATGGAGGATTCTAGAGGTTGCCCCTACAGGCTCAAGAGGTGGCTCCCGTCGTGTAGCACTTTGCGCCGTACGGCCTCAAGAGGTGGCTCCCACAACGTAGCACTTTGCCCTGCATGGCACTTAGCTCCTACATTCCCAAATGATAGTTTAAGAGATTCAAGGATTGACCATGTAGGGTATATACAAGTAGAATTTTCATGGAACGGAATTTCAAGAACTTATCATACGCAGGAGTATGGATTAAGGTTGTGTTTGCACAATTCTCAAGACAGATCAAGATCAGAAGTTATAATTACTGAGTTGGCACCTGAGGGTTTGCTAAATCTTCAAATTTTTATTTTTTAAAAAATTTATATATACATATATCAAATTGGCGCCCCTTTACCCAGTCTTCAATTAATTGAAGACTTGAGGGCCGTCTTCAATTCTGAAATTGAAGACTTAAGGGATGTCTTCAATTCTGAAATTGAAGACTTAAGGGCCGTCTTCAATTTAGAAATTGAAGACTTAAGGGCCGTCTTCAATTCAGAAATTGAAGACTTAAGGGCCGTCTTCAATTCAGAAATTGAAGACTGGGGGTTGCCCAATCTTTCAAAATTTTGATTTTTCAAATATATATATATATATATATGAAATTGATGCCCCTTTTCCTAGTCTTCAATTTCTGAATTGAAGACTTGAGGGCCGTCTTCAATTCTAAAATTGAAGACTTAAGGGCCGTCTTCAATTCTGAAATTGAAGACTTAAGGGGTGTCTTCAATTCTGTGATTTTCACCTGGCAGATACGTTTTGTGACTCAAAGCACTATTCATTTAAAAAAAGTTTCTTGAAATTCGAAAACAAGGATATGAATACTTAATATAATTCCTCGGGAGTCCAAAAACATGTTCAGATATAATTACTGAGTTTTGGTTTCACAGATATGAATTTTCTAATGTTATAACTTTAATTTCTCAAGAAAAGGAATTGACGACCATGTCGGCAGTCTTCAATTAATTGAAGACTTGAGGGTCGTCTTCAATTCTTAAATTGAAGACTTAAGGGCCGTCTTCAATTCTTAAATTGAAGACTTAAGGGCCGTCTTCAATTTTGAAATTGAAGACTTAAGGGATGTCTTCAATTCTGAAATTGAAGACTTAAGGGCCGTCTTCAATTCAGTGATTACTGTTCATTTTGAAAAAGTTTCTCCAAATCAGAATCCAAAGACATGGTCAGATGGAGAAAAATCTCAGGGTCACAGAAGTATATTCTGTCAAGATTTTCCATGTCCGGTTTATTTGTTATAGATTTTTGAATGCGTTGATTTATTGATTTCTAAAAATTCAGAAAACAGAATTGATGACATGCTGGATGTCTTCAATTAATTGACGCCCTCTCTGGTAGTCTTCAATTCAGTAATTGAAGACTTAAGGGCCGTCTTCAATTATGAAATTGAAGACTTAAGGGGCATCTTCAATTCAGTAATTGAAGACTTAAGGGCCGTCTTCAATTCTGAAATTGAAGACTTAAGGGCCGTCTTCAATTCAATGATTACTGTTCATTTCAAAAAATTTTCTCTAAATCAGAAAGTAATGGCATGAATATGTTGAGAAAAATGTCAGAATTCCAGAAACATGTTCATGCAAAAATTCCGTGCTTTAGTTTTATAGTTATGGATTTTTGAATGTGTTGAATTATCAATTACTCAAAATTCCAGAAATCGAATTGACGACATGTTGCATGTCTTCATTTAATTGAAGACTTCGACGAAGTCTTCAATTTGCTAATTGGCGCCCTGGTCAGGGGCTCCAATTTCAACTGTGCTGGGTGTTAAGCCGTTAATAGGGGATTTAAAATAGGAATAATAAGACTGGAAACTAATGTGATAAAATACGTTAAAAAGCTCAAGAAATCATGCTAATAAATTAAGTTCAAACTCATAAAATAAAAAAAATCATGATAACAGTATGTAACAAGCTATTAACAGATATATGACATGGTATTATTCTTGGTCATGGTAAAGCGGTTTATATGTACATATATATAGCATGGTTAACTAGTTGATCTAACTCTAAACATGCATCAATTAACTTATTTAACTACTAGTTAGGCAAGAATTTGAGAACACCTACCTCTGTGAAGTGACAGGAGAGGAAGAAGCAGCCCTTCCCTTCCTCTACAACTCTTCAGAACTTCTTCCTGTATCTAGCCTTCGAACTAACAAAATAGGGAGAAAATAGAGTGTATTTTATAACCTTAGGGTCGACAGGATGGGAGACCAGATCCAAAATTATAGGGTATTTAGTGGGTTGACAGCCTACACAGGCTGGAGGGATAGAATGATCGAGATAGTTGTCGGAATGAAATGACGCCGCAGAGAGGGTCGTGTATTTCATAAGTTAAGATTTCAAGTTAACTTCAAAGATTTTTATCTTTAAAAATTGAGGGAATTTGTTTGTGAAATTTCAGGGGTGAGACCCTTACATTTTTCTCTATTTTTACATATAATTTTTTTTGAAAAATTCTTTTTACATAAAAAGTGGCACTATTCATGTCACTATTCACGTTTAGGAAATAACGACTTAACATATGTCGTTATTTTGAATGGAGATTTTTGTATTCAAATTGGCGCCCCTTTACCCAGTCTTCAATTAATTGAAGACTTGAGGGCCATCTTCACTTCTGAAATTGAAGACTTAAGGGACGTCTTCAATTCTAAAATTGAAGACTTAAGGGCCGTCTTCAATTCTGAAATTGAAGACTTAAGGGACATCTTCAATTCTGAAATTGAAGATTAGGGGTTGCCCAAATCAAAATTGTCTATATACCCTTTCTCACTTTCTAAATTATGTTTATTCTTTAACACTTCATCTATATACCTTTATTTCTTCAAAATAATGATATAATGTAAAAGTTGAAATATGAAACTTTCTAAATTATGAAAATATGAATTGGCATCTTGTAAAAGTGATGTTTATCCTTTAAAACACTATCTATATAACTTATTTCCTATTTCTTTGGAATAGTGTAATATTAATTTCCTAGGTGATTGAAAATATAAATTGGTATTTCCAAAAATATAATTTGACATCTTCTAAAGCATCTATTGGTAATTAAATGTTTTAATTGGTTAAATCAATAGAATTAGAATATGAGTTCAATAATTAAATATATATATATATATATATATATTTTATATATTTCTATTTTAAAATTCTCGGGTGTTACAGGACGCCACATCAAGGCAGGGGATGTGCAGGGCCTCCACTTTAAATGGTTTATTTAGGCCCGCAGCTTTTCCCCCGAGTCTTGCCTTAGCGCCAATAGTCCCGCTATTGACTTAGGGGGGCCGTTCTCGGTGAAACTTTCCTTAAGGAGTCGTCCGAGCTACCGAAAGTTGGTGACACTTCTGGGGGTGAGGGCTCGGAACCATGCCTGAGCACCTTGTACCAATGTGGTGACAAAGGCTCGGCACTTAATGGCATCAGATGCCCCCTGAAGAGTCATGAGGGCATCGAAGCTATCAAAATGGTCGATCGGGTCACCCTGACTGTCATAAGACTTGAAGGCTAGAAGGGACATCCGTGGTGATAGTTAGGCCTCCAAAATGTCGGAGGAGAACGGGGATCGCTCCTCCTCCTCCTTGGTGGTAGAGCTCTGCTGCAGGGCCCAAAGTGCCTGTCCTTGCTCGAAAAATCACCGCTCGAATAGAGAGCTCTAGATGAGCGCGAGGAGGTCCCGAGATGTTCCTGGTGCGTTCGTGATCACCTTCGTGCCGGCGAAGACCAAGGCCGGCCACATTTGTCACCCCCCGAGATATAAGTACAGGGGAAGATATTCGGGAACGTGAACAGCCGACTAGTACGTCGCAAGCGAGCAATATAATCAGAGCGCTAACACATCCACACATAGGAATGAATGCACAATAATTGGACAAAACCTTTGCTTTTATTAAATAATAATGATAAGTGTACAAAAAAATGACTCTTTACATTTCTAGACTCAATAAAAAGAGAAATTTACATGACATGATCAACTTCACCGCCTATTACAGTGAAGGAACTTTATTACTAATGACTCATGACTATATCTTCTCTTGATCTTTAATCACTCTCGGACTCGTCACTTGTGTAGTCCGAATCTCCTCTAGAATTTTTTGAAAAGATGAGAAAAAGGTAGGGAATGAGCACACTTGCCCATTAGGTATCTTTGTATCAACATGAAGGTAATGTTTAAGTAATTAGCATTTTAGCTCTAGGAAGTAAGATAAATGCACACGATGAAAACATGCAGATAAAAACCAAAGTAATATCATAAGTAGCAAGATGTAGATCATAGAGATATGAATGTTCATATTGAATGATAGCAAGATCAAGCACGAATATAAAGTAGAGTGGCCTTCCATGTAACGAGAATGTACTTGCATGTAACGAGAATGTACTTTTCATAACCATGAAGGTCATGCACTAGAAAGTCATGTAACAAGAATGTAATAATTTCATGTAGGGCCTCGTGGTTTTCACTCGTCTATAAAAAAGTACTCCCAATGTAATGCGATGCCAATATCATCGTACCACATGGTTTCTAACTCGTTTCTGACAATCAGGCGAGGGGGCTAACAAGGAGCCTTGGACATAATCAGTGCCCGATCCGCATCTTCAAGTTATAAATTAAGCTACTTAATGAGATATAACAATAAAGTAGGCCAATAATGTAACAAGTTCAACAATAAGCTTATGATAATCGATATCAAGGTAAGAATGCACCAATTAAGAACATGAGAGTTCAAGGAATGAGTTAAGGACAAGGTCATGCCACGGGGAAAAGCATAACGGTACATTCATTAACTTGCATAATTCATTAGATAGCTTTTTAAACAAAGTGTTGGGTTCTAGATAGTCAAGGGATCATCTAGGGACATTGGAGAATCAACCCGTGGGTCAAACCTCGGGTTAAGCATGCTAGAACAGTCGAAGGTCTTGTCTGGACCATTTTCTTGGAATGGCAGTCTTAGCCTGGCCGCAACCCGAAGGTAACGGTCCTAGAATGGCCGCAACTTAGACAGAGTCGACGCATGAAGAAAGAAGAGTCGACGCAGTG
This sequence comes from Amorphophallus konjac, assembly GCA_022559845.1. Lineage (NCBI taxonomy): Eukaryota > Viridiplantae > Streptophyta > Magnoliopsida > Alismatales > Araceae > Amorphophallus > Amorphophallus konjac. The sequence goes on from CM040119.1 coordinate 31,802,525, forward strand.
AAACTTATGGGATATAGCGGTCATGGGAAGGCCACTACTTGATAGTTGCGGTCTTCTTTCTGGCCGCTAATAGCTAGGACTAAAAAAAAACACCAGTCATGTGAGTGCTTTCTAGACAATTGGGTTTTGAGGGTGTAACCAGCTCAGTGTCCTAGTGGGAATCCCAGGCTCGCGGAGACTTATAGAGACCTTGAAACAAGATCACCTAGTCCGGTGGAAAGAATATCTAACAGAGAGGATCACAAGTCCAAGAATGTGTGCCTAATATGTGCAAAGTGTAACTAATAGCCACGCGCCGGAGTACGCACTATGTACTTATGAAAGACACAAGATGAGAGTGAAATCATGATAAACAACGATCAAAGATCATCAATGAAACAAGTCTCATAAGCACATGAACTTTAGCTTTAATACAAGAGTATATGATTTTGGCATGAAATTAGCATAAGTTTAAAATAAGCATTTAAAACATGTAAGACATGCAATCTATCAAGGATGATGCATAATATAATCATTAATATGAATCCAGGGTTAAAACTAGGAATAAGACCTAATTAACTAGGCTTAACATATGATAAATATGGTGAATCTGTAATCTATTTGGAGTTAACAAAGTGCAAAAAATAGAAACCAAATAGCCGTCAGGTGAGGACTGCATGCAGGTTTTAGCGGTCTATCGAATGGCCAGTAGCTAGATATGGCGGTCTTACAGAGACCGTTTCTGGTCTGCTGTAAACAAAAATTAGAACCGAAGTATAGGCTTAATCTTAGAGCAATAAATGCATGGAAAACATGCTAATCATGTAGGTAAGGCATGATAGATCAAATATACATCATGGGGATGCATGGGTTACATGGATTAAACCAAAATTATCATCCTTTCCATTAAGGGTAGAAATCATGCATGCATGAATAACCTAGATGCGCAATGATAGTAAAACATGAAATACTCCGTTTATAAAGCATGAAATCAACGGGAAACATGGGGCTTTTACTCCTAACTTGATGTTTAAGCCTTTTTATAAGATAACCTACCTTTGATTCTATCCCTAGACTTCAAATTTCTGACTGAAAGTCGGTGCAAGCTCTGGGGCGTCATGCGTCAAATCAACGACTTCACGACTCTCTTACTCTTCAACCATTTGCCCTAAATTTGTGAAATTTGGAGGGTAGGCAGATAATAAAAAGGAGAGTAACTTCTTCTAATGGATAGACACGAGATTACCTTGATTAGGCTTCTAATCCGCTGATCTTCCTCGGGAAATCTCACTTGTTCCTGCGTACCTTGCAGCGAACTAGCGACTTCTGAATCTTCTATTTCCTTAAAGGCTTGATCTCCTAACATGGAATTTGGAGAGGAGTTAGTCAATAGTAAGAGAAACAAATAGTTCTAAAGGACCAGCGTGAAATAATGTCTACTTAATGTCGAACCAAGCGAGCCAAAAGCAAGGTTTGCGTAGGCCGAGGTTTAGGCCTATTTATTGGGTTTGCCTAGGGTTTGAGGGATTAGTTCGATCTAGGAGTCCTAATTTGGGGTAAGATCGATCCTCAAGAGTCCTTGACATGTTTACATGTCTACACACTTCGATCCATGGGGATTAGGATGCCAAAGATCCAAGCTTTCCACATTTGTTCCACTCACGAAATCGGAAGGGATTGGCGATCAAGTCTGGACCGCTTTCATGAGGTGGCGGTCTTGCGATAAACCGTCATTTGGCATTTATTCCAAATTTTTAGATTTTCTTAATATCCCCTATTTATCCCGTTAATTAGCTTATTTATCATATTTAAATCCATAAATTATCCAAATTACGTTTCTAGTAATGGGCTTGCGTCAAAAGGTCATAGAATTGGATTTATGGGCCTAATTGAATTGGGCTTAGCCATTTGGTTAATATAGGCCCTTTAAATTGATTTAATTAACACTTAATTCATTTAAGTGGCCCATAAGCATTTTTAAATGCTTAATAGTCATATTTAATCTCAAACAATTTCTAGAAAATTCCCGGGCGTTACACCCTCCCCCACTTAAAAAGAATTTGGTAACCAAATTCAATACATGGGGTCTTTAAGGAGAGTGTACTTACATTCAAATGTCTCCAAAAATCTTTAGCGCATAGCTTCTTCTGTTTCCCATGTCGCCTCATGTGACCAAGATTTGTTCCATTGGATTTTGACCATGTGAATAGTTTTATTCCAAAGTTGATGTATTTCTTGCTGAATTATTTGGATTGACTTTTGCTCATATGTCAAATCCTTTTGAACCTCCAAGTTGTCATAACTTATAACATGGAATGGATCAGGGACGTACCTTTTGAGCATTGAGACATAAAACACATCGTGGACTCTAGCTAGTTGAGGAGGCAAGGCAATCTGATATGCGACCTCGCCAACCCTTTCATGAATTTCAAAGGGGCCGATGAATCTCAGAGTGAGCTTACCTTTGATGCCGAACCTTCGAACACCTCGACCTGAAGAAACCTTGAGGAATACATGGTCTCCTTCTTAGAATTTCAGGTCACGCCTTCGATTATCAACATAAGACTTTTGTCTATCTTGAGCCGTATGGAGTCTCTCTCGAATGAGCTTGACCTTCTCGGTAGTATCTCTTATTATTTATAGGCCTAGAAGTTGTCTTTCTCCAACTTCACTCCAGCAGATAGGTGAGCGGCAACTTCTCCTATATAGTGTCTCGAATGGTGCCATTTGAATGTTAGCTTGGTAGCTATTATTGTAGGAGAATTCCACTAGAGGTAGATGGTCATGCCAACTTCCACCGAAATCAATAACACACGTCCTGAGCATATCTTCCACCACCTGATTTGTCCTTTCAATTTGACCATCGGTTTGAGGATGGAATGCAGTGCTAAAATTGAGTCGGGTCCTTAATGAATGTTGTAGACCCTTCCAAAATTGAAATGTGAATCGAGGGTCTCGATATGAAATAATGGTGACAGGGACACCGTGTAGCTTGACAATCTCCTTCATGTATAAAGCTGCTAGAATATCCACAGACCATCGACTTTTGATCGGTAGAAAATGTGCAGATTTAGTCAATCAGTCTATGATCACCCAAATGCCATCATGTCCACCTCTTATCTTAGGTAGACCCATGATGAAATGCATCCCTATACTTTCCCACTTACACTCGGGAATTTCCAAGGGATGTAGCTTACCAGTGGGCTTTTGGTGTTCCGCCTTAACTTGTTGACAAGTGAGGCAGTGTGACACAAAGTCTGCTATCTCTCTCTTCATGCTGGGCCACCAAAAATTTCTCTTCAAATCTTGATACATCTTGGTAGCACCAGGGTGAATAACATATTTTGCTTTATGAGCTTCCTCCATGATCAACTTCTTAATATCGGCATGATCCGGTATGCAGATTCGATCTTTGAATAATAACCTTCCATCGGTTGAGATAGAGAACTCCGACGTTGATCAATATTTGCTTTGATCTCCATTAATATGGGGTCATTTTCTTATAATTTGACTAGATCTTTAATCAGTGTAGGTTGTGATCGGATATTAGCAATAATACCCTTTCCTTCTTCTGCATCCACATCTAGATTCAAATGAGTAAAATACTCTATAACATAAGTCATACCTTTCCTGAGGCTTGTTAGAGTTGCCATTGGTCTTCTGTTAAGAGCATCAGCTACAGCATTTGCTTTGTCTGGATGATACTGAATAGAGAATTCGAAGTCTTTAAGGTACTCCTGCCATCTTCTTTGTCTCATGTTAAGTTCCTTTTAGGTGAAAAAGTATTTCAGACTTTTACGGTCCGAAAATATAGTGAATTTCTCCCCATAAAGGTAGTGTCACCAGATTTTCAAGACGAAGATAACAGTAGTCAATTCCAGATCATGGACGAGGTAGTTTTCTTCATGATGATTCAATTACCTCGTGGCAAAACATATCACCCTGCCATGTTGCATAAAGACACACTCGAGGCCAATGCCAGATGCATCCGTGTAGAATTCAAATTCACCACCTTCGACAAGTAGTGCCAAGATAGGGGCAGAGGTCAAATGATCCTTAAGAGTTAGGAAACTCTCTTCGCAATCCTTCATCCATATGAAGGGATTTCCCTTTCTTGTAATCCTAGTCAAGGGAACAGTGATTTTGGAGAAATCCTTAATGAATCACTTATAATAGCCAGCCAAACCGATAAAGCTTCTAACTTCAGATACGGTCGTTGGTCGGCTCCAATTCTTGACAGCTTTCACCTTTGAAGGATCAACAGTGATACCTTCTTTTGAAATAATATGGCCAAAGAAAGAGACCTCCTTTAGTCAGAACTTGCACTTGCTGAGCTTTGCGTAGAGTTGATGCTCTCTTAGAGTTTGCAAAGCTATTCTTAAATGTTCTTCATGTTCTTCCTTCATTTTAGAATAGATGAGAATATCATCAATGAATACGACCACAAATCGGTCGAGATAGGGCCTAAACACATTATTCATAAGTTGCATAAATACTTTCGGGGCATTTGTTAACTCAAACGGCATCACCATGAACTCATAATGCCCATATCTTCTTCGAAAAGTAGACTCGTAGATGTCTACATCTTTGATCTTCAATTGATGGTAGCCTGACCTGAGGTCGATCTTGGAGAAATATTTCGCTCCAGAAATATGATCAAATAACTCATCGATACGCGACAACGGATATTTGTTCTTGATGGTGAGTTGATTTAGTCGCCGGTAGTCGATACATAGCTTGAGAGATCCATCCTTCTTTTTGACGAATAGAACTGGTGCACCCTAAGGGGATGTGCTAGGTCGAATGAAACCTTTGTCTAGCAACTCCTGAAGTTGCCGAAAGAAGTGTATGCCCTACAAGCCAATCACTTATGAAGTGATGGCATCATTTCTTATATATTCTCATTCGTATTTATGGTAATTTCTTCATTATGTCTTATTCATTTATACGTATTACCGCTTGATGTAATGAAGTCCTTGAATGCAGGCTATGAAGGTTGAATCATAATGAGATTATGATAGTGAGATCAACCTTTTAGATGCATGTGTTCTAAATGTTCTTGGTCATAGGATCTTTGAGATGGGACATCAAAGAATCTGGATAGACCAGTGCACATGATATCCTCTCATATGATGTGGGTGACTGATCTCACAGTCACTGGTGTGGAGACACTAAGATATATATGCAGGTGCCCATTACAAGAATAGGGTTCACTGAACTGATCCGATCAAGAATCTCTAGATGGTAATTATATCTAACTGTCAACCAAGAGATTCTTCAGTTACAGTTACACAGTTGGTCTTTTGACATGAGTTACCAAAGATACCTTGTGTGAGGACTTTTGTATTTTGATTCTTGGCAAAGAGACTTTATCCATAAGTCCTGGATGCTCAGGTATTCGGATACAGCGGGATACATGCGAAGGTAATTGAGTGACAACAGTGAATCATTCACTCTCAGATATAGCATGAGAGAGAATGCCATATGAATGGTACTCGGTTAAATCTTTGGCCAAGGTAGATAGTTCAATGGAAAGAGAATTTTCCATTGAGACTTGGAGTACGTTCATCAGGTCATAGATAAGAAGGGTTTGACAGTATGACCACACCCTTAATTATGACCAGGGGCATTGGGTATGAATGAAGGACTATAGCTGTGTTCTTCGTGATCTCGGCCAGATACTTATAGTGGTATCAGAGCCTAGTTTATCGCTCGTGATTCCCACTCGTTTTAAGAATTTTTATGTATTTTTGTATGTATTTTTTTGGGATTATTTTTTGGCCATGGAAAATCCCATGAGATGGGTCCGATGACCATGGAGATGGGGCCAAACAAGAACCGGTGATAGTAGGCCTTCTAGGGCTTGCCTGAAGCTGCCGCAAGGGTCGCAGACGGCTGCCATGACACCCAGACTGCGGGCTGGCGTCCCTGCAATCGCCGGTGGCGGCCCCTGTACGCGACGAGATCGAGAGTTCACAAACCCTATCTTCGCGGCGACTCCAGCGGTGATCAAAACCAGCAGCGCCACCGGCAAATGGGCTTCAGTCCCACGGTGATAATTAGGCCATAGGATGGCTAGCTAGCGCCCAAAGGGGGGGGTCAAATGCCATCTGCGAAAGGTTCGCCGGAGATGGAGGGGTTAGCCGCGATTTTCGCGGTGGTTCTCGGGGGTTGAGAAACCCCTGCTCGCGGTGGTGTGAGGGGGGGGGGGCGCGCCGCCGGAGACCCCATCGATCGGTCGCCAGCGGTCCCACGACGACGCCAGTGGCGTCCGGTGGCCGGCCGTGGCCGGGGGAGGCCACACCAGGCGGTGACTTTTGCAGCCTGTTCGCATGGCGGGGGCGCTAGGGTTCGCGATGGGGAGGAAGATGATGGCGCTGTGCGATGTGATCCTCCCCAGACTCTTGTGTGCCGGGCGATGCACCCATCACCTCAACCGCATGGGCCCTGGCGCAATGCACCAACTGAGCCCCTTTAAGAGATTTAAATGGGATTTAAATCTGTTTGCCTCTGTTCTCGGCCCAGGTTGCCACAATATGTAGCAGGAAATTTTGAGAAATTTTCTATAATAATACTTTCTTATATTTTCATGTGATGATTAATGTAAGAAATTTTTTTAAATAGAATTGTTCTATTTTTGGATTTAAATGAGATTTAAATCTAATTCCCTCCATTTTGAGCGCGGAATGCCATAACTTAAAATTGAAATTTTAGATATTTTAATTTTAATAAGTTTCTTAATTTTCATGTGATGAATAATTTAGGAAATTTATTTGATAATAGAATTATTCTATTATTACAATTTTAAATAGAATTGTTCTATTTAAGTAATTATAAAATCCCAAAAAATTATGCGAAAATTTGATTAAATCTATTTTTCAAAATAATCAAAATTTTGATTTTGATTGAAACCCATGTTTTAAGGCCAAAATTATTTTATTTTGAGAAAATGCTTTTTTTTATTGAAACCCATGTTTTAAGGCCAAAAATTATTTTATTTTGAGAAAATAAAATTTTGTTTGAGCATGCCATGGGTGCGATGATTGGGTGAATATAGACAGCGCTTAGATGTGATTGATGCATTCATGTGATGAATGGTGAATGGTTTATTTATGTTGATGGATTGTTTTATGGGAAATGCGTGCCTCCTTCCTCTCTCTAAAATTTTGTGCTGTAAATTCTACCTCCCTCTCGGTTATGTACTCGCCATAAGGCATCTTCTTTTATATTAAATGTAATATTTGGCCAGTTGGCATTAGTTTTGTACATGTTAATATATTTGAAGATTTAGCGGAGGCGTGTATGTTAGGACGAGGATGATCCATCAACAGGAGGTGCCATTTGATCGAGCTGCAAGTTGTATGCCGCCAAGATCCATCTAAGGCCCGATATGCATGTGATGTGTATGGTTTGTCATGTGATGATATTAGGGGTTGGTGACTGACTATCTGACTCTAGTCAGGTCACGATAAGCTATCCTTACTCACCCATATCATGTGTTTATTATTCATATGTTTTAGATTGGATTTTGAATCTATTTCTATAAGATACGGTAAATATGTATATGCGATATATATATTATATACCACTATTTGATGAGACCAAATAAAATTGATAAATCCCCCCTTCGATCAATATTAGGTTGTAAACGTGAGGCATTAAGAATGACCCACGTGGCCTTCCATTATTATAATTTGGGTGAGCTGGTCTTAAACCTGGGAAGGTTTGCTGTGCTACCACAAGGCCAACCCAGTAAGGGGTCAGTGACCTAAACTACGGCATACTTATGCCATGTGTGGGGTGGAGGACTGGTGTAGCTTTATTGTGCTACCACAAGGGCTGCATCATAAATCCATGCTCACCTCGTAATAATGGGTGTAACCTAACCAGACTTTATGGTTTGTTGTGCTACCACAAGATCACAAGTGTTCTGGAGGCCAAATAAGACTAGAAATTGCAAGACATTGCAATTGGCAAGAGTTGCCTACTCATTAAGTATGGGGTGGTTTGTTGTGCTACCACAAGATCACTACTGTAATGTTAATGGGATTCTAGTCCCCACTAGGAAACTAGCGGAGTTTCCCATCTTTACATAATGGGGGTTATGTAAAGTCACCGAAAAATTAGTGGGAGTTCTAAATTAAAATAAAAGACCATATTTTAATTGAATGTCTGTAATGTTATATAATGCATCTCCCTCTTGAATTAATAATGTCGAATCACGTATTGTTGTGGCATATTAGGTGCCAACAAAGATGCACTGAATCAAAATTCTGTGACTGGCTCATGAAATTGAGAATAGTTCTCATGACTTGAAAAGGAAATAGTCTATGTTCTCGATGAGCTATTGCCCAAACCTCCTTATATTTGTTAGTAAGGCTAACAAGAAAAGGAGGACTTAGCAGGTCTTTGAGAAAGATAATGCTAAGTGGTGGTTACCACTGGCTAAGGCTATCAAGAGAGATGAGACTATGAGAGACTAGAGCCGGTGCTTCCATTACCATGGGGATGGCTAATGGAAGAAGAACTGCAAGTTGAATCTTATGGGGATGGCAAAGCAGAATCTTGGTGAAGCTTCAGATACTGATAAGAAGAAGGCACTTAATCAAGGTCAATGGTATTCTATGGATTAAAAGTGGAGCAAAAGTTGCTACCATTTCAATAGAGACTACCGACCTCAAGATGCCTTCAGGGGCTATTTAGAATTGATAGATTTCTATTATATTTATCCCTTCATCAGGAACATTAGTTCCAATTCTACTTTAAACCCTCGTGGTTTTAATGTTAGTTTTGGAAACAATAGTTGTGTAATGTTCTTGAATGGAAAAGAGTTTGCCAGTGGGAGTTTATGTAATGATATGTTCATTCTAAACACTGGTGCTCCTGAGTTTTGTGTGGTTATGCTTCTAAATAGGACGAGGATTGATATATATCAAGCCTATCTCTGGCACTGTGGGCTTGGTCATCTTAGTGAAGAAATGTTCACATGTTGTATAAAAAATGGATGTTTTAATCCGTTTGATTATGAATCGTTTACAATATGTGAATTATACCTCATGGGTAAGATGACCAATTCTTCATTTAGGAGAAATGGAGAAAGAGCCATGGAGTTATTTGAACTCATTCATTCTGATGAATGTGGATTTATTTCCACCTAGGCCAGAGGTGGATTTTCTTACTTCACTACTTTCACTAACGATTTCTCTATGCTTTGATATGAGTACTTGATGAAGTACAAATATTAAGTATTTGAGAAATTTTAGAGTGTAAGAGTGAAGTGGAAAAATAAATTGATAGGGGTATTAAAACTCATCGATCGGATCGAGGAGGAAAAATACTCGGGTGCATACATCACACTATACCTTAGGGATAATGGTGTATTATCCTGGTGGACACTTCCTTGTTCTCACCTCAATTATGGGGTGTAGAAGGTCCATAATAAGTTTTGCCAAGTTACCCTTGTCTCTCTGGGGAGTCATCCCCTAAAGGCCACTGTTCATATGTTGAATAAGGTTCCGTTTAAATCTATGTCTTCCATACCATATGAGATATGGAAAGGGAGGCTGACCTTAAGCGTGTCAAGGTTTTAGGCTGCCCCACTAAATGTATGTTGTTAAAAACACTCCATGTACCCCACCATCATAAGTATAGACCTAAGGTTGATCCTTATTTCAAACGGGTTTGTTGTGCTACCACAAAGCTCATTTGACTTGAGGGTTAGTCTAAGTCTATGGCATAGTGATGCCTTTAAGAAAGGTAGACAAATGTTGTAACTTTGGGGTTTTTTGTGCTACCACAAGGCTCATTTGACTTGAGGGTTAGTCTAAGTCTATGGCATAGTGATACCTTTAAGAAAGGTAGACAAATATTGTAGCTTTGTTGTGCTGCCACAAGGGCTATGACACTAATCTATATTTTCTGCCTTTTGTTGGACCAACTTGACTAAGTCACTTTGATTTGTTGTGCTACCACAAGGTCATGGTGATTTAGGAGATAAATTGGTTAAGATATTACAAATGTTGCAAATATCAAGAGTTGGTGGGAACAGTGAGAGCATAGTAGATCTAGAAGGAGTTCTAGAACTGCAAAGTATAACGTCAACTTAGGAACCTATTCAAGTGGACACACAAGTTGTTCATAGGTCTGGCGGAGTACCTATAGAATCAAGAAGATATGTTAGATATATCTCTAATTTGAATAATAAGATACTATAAATGAGAGTGTTATTGACTCCGGGAAAATGGCAAGAGGCCATAAAATAAAATATAGATTCCATGTACTCCAGCCAAGTTTTGAACTTGGTAGATCCACCCGAAGGTATTGTACCCATCGGATGCAAGTGGATTTTTGAGAAGAAAATTGGAGAAGATGGATAGGTTGATACCTGCATGCTAAGTTTGGTCGTAAAAGAAGTATCGTCAAAGCCAAAATGTTGACTATGACGAAATATTCTGTCTAGTTGCCATGTTTGAATCCGTTGAGATTTTACTTGCCTTTGATGCATACCATGGTTATAAGATTTGGCATATGGATGTGAAATGGTGTTCCTCATAAGTATTCTAAATGAGGAAGTATATATGTTACAACCAGAGAGATATCACCTCCATGGGATGCCCAAATATGGTGTGCTAGGTTCAAAGGTCTATCTATGGACTAAAGAAAAGCTTCCCGCAGCTAAAACATAAGGTTTGATAAGGTGATCAAATCTTATGGCTTCATTAGGAATGAAGGAGAGTCTTGTGTGTACAAGAGGATAAGTGGGAGTATAGTTACAATTTTGATTCTTTGTGTAGATAACAAACTACTCATTAGGAATGATGTAGTTAAGTTATCTTGAGTAAAGTTACGTTGTCTAAGTACTTCTCAATGAAATACTTGGGAGAAGCATCCTTTATATTGGTAACTTGGGTCTATATAGATAGATCAAGGAAGGATGCTTAACTTAACTATTTTATCGTACATAGGTGTTATTGTCAAAGGGTTTGACAAGGAACGATACCCAGATAAGTCTCATGCTAATGAGACGTGAATTGTACCGCTCTAAGAAGATGTTTTCTAACTCTTCTGTGTAGAGGTAACACATGAGTAATATTCATTATGTTTTAGGCATAAAGGTTTATCATGTGTAATATACTATGTACGAGGTCTGATATATCGAATGCTCTAAGTGTTATGAGCATGTATCAGACAGATCCAGGTAAGCATCATTGGATTACTGTGAAATGTATTCTTATATCCTTGAGAAGAATTAAGGATATGTTCCTGGTGAGTGGAGAAAGTGATTCGACGGTTAGTTGGAAGAGTTCCAAATAGACAACAAATAACGATTCGACATTATGTAGATGAAATAGTTCAACATCATGTAGGGAGTTATCCCTAGTGTCACTGATCAGGTACCCTTGTTATCTGATAACGACAGGGTTATAGCTCTTGCTTGGAACTGTGGTCTCATCGGAAGTCGTTGTACTTTCTGCAATGGTTCCACATGATTAGAGATATTATAAATAAAAGGGAGATGCTATCTAGAAAGAGTTTTCTTCCGCTAACAATATTACAGATCCACTAACCAAGCCGTTGACTCAAGATGTGGTTGAGTATCACCTAAGGCTGATGGAGATCAAGCGGGAGGTGATTGGCTTTAGTGCAAGTGGGAGAATGAAAGAAGTGCATGCCCTGCAAGCCAATCACTTATGAAGTGATGACATCATTTCTTATATATTCTCATTTGTATTTATGGCAATTTCTTCATTATGTCTTATTCATTTATACGTATTACCACTTGATGTAATGAAGTCCTTGAACGCAGGCTATGAAGGTTGAATCATAATGAGATTATGATAGTGAGATCAACCTTCTAGATGCATGTGTTCTAAATGTTCCTGGTTATAGGATCTTTGATATGTGACATCAAAGAATCTGGATAGACCAGTGCACATGATATCCTCTCATATGATGAGGGTGACTGATCTTACAGTCACTAGTGTGGAGACACTAAGATATATGTGCAGGTGCCCATTACAAGAATAGGGTTAACTGAACTGATCCGATCAAGAATCTCTAGATGGTAATTATATCTAATTGTCAACCAAGAGATTCTTCGGTTGCAGTTACACAGTTGGTCTTTTGACATGAGTCACCAAAGATACCTTGCATGAGGACTTCTGTATTTTGATTCATGGCAAAGGGACTTTATCCATAAGTTCTGGATGCTCAGGTATTCGGATACATCGGAATACATGCAAAGGTAATTGAGTGACAACAGTGAATCATTCACTCTCAGATATAGCATGAGAGAGAATGCCCTATGAATGGTACTCGGTTAAATCCTTGGCCAAGGTAGATAGCGTTGACACACGTTTTTAGCCCGCAAGTTACGTCGTTTCTCTTGTTCATCATTTTTGATATCCCAAATTAACCGTTATTTTGGAGCCCTCCTTGGATGGATTTCGAGCCTGTTTCATTGTTCCATTCCCATTGAGCATTGGAGATCATGATTTCATAGAGCCCTAGAGACTATTCTATCACCTTCCGGCCTTCCAAGTCGACTTACGGCCCATTTAGGTCGACTTCCCTCAGGAATGCGGCCCCTTTCGCTGCACAGTCTTGAAAAATAATCCCTTGTCACCCCCTTAATTTCCTCTATTCATTAAGTGTCCTTCACCAAAGTTGTTCCATTTTTAAAGCCCTACATTTTTTTCTTCTACTCCATTATCCAGTTCTCCACCGTTTTCAAGCCTCCATATTTTTATCTCTTCTCACCCCATTGTCTCTCTTTGCCGATCGTTTTCTCATCTTGTTCTCTTCATGAAAGTTGTTCATCTTTCAGTTATCTACAATTTCTTATTCTACCACTTTTTCTAATTCTGTGCCATTTTCAAGATATTCACTGATTTCTAAAGTTGCACGAGCCTAGCAGCAAAATGGTCAACAGTTGACCGTCCCACGAATAAACAGTCACTAGTGGACCGCCCAATGAATAAAACGGTCAACATGTGACCATGTAAATAGTAACTTTTTTTAATTTTTTAATTTTAATTTTAATTTTATTATTTTTGAAATGTCAAAAAACGGTCTGTGGATGACCGTTTATTCATTTTTTGTGCCAAAAGTCGCCCGATCGCCCCCTGATTCATCGAGCGGTCTACCCCTAGACCGCCCCATTCATAGAACGATCTATCGTGCGACCGTTTATACCCTAGAGAGTCTAGATGACCATGAACTCCGTTTTTTTCGCCGCTGGACTCTAAAGTTGATTTCTGTTGGTCGGGGTCGCCTTTATAAGGCTCTATCTTCTCGAATATTCCACCAAATCACTTCCCGTTTGTTTCTGCCTCTTGCCACCACTATTATCTCGAGTTTAAGCCATATAACTCAAAATTTAGTGGAATATATTCACGGGAATCTTGGCCGCAATATCAGATTTTATGTATTTTCGTGCACCACAAACTCTTCCAGATTAGGCTCCGGGCCCTTCTTGCGGTGGGAATATCTTCTAGAACCTTCCACCAAAAAGAGTCCCGTTTGTTCCTAGCTCTTATCCTATCTATTATCTCGAGATTGATCCATAGATCTCGAGATATGATGGTCTCTATCTATGAGAATCGTGAGAGAAAGTTGGGGATTTCACCACTTTTCTATAAATAAGTGCCTAGTTCGCCTGCGCGACGGGGGGCTCTTCTTGGACTCGGGGCGAAGTCATGCCGGATCGTCGACTCACACCTTTGTTGTGTAGTGGACAGCGGATCTAGAGGGGAGGGGTGAATAGATCAGCCCCACTTTTCGTAATGCGGCCCTCTATATAGCTAGTTAGAATGAATTGCCGCGGAATAGAAACTAGCTTCCAAGAACGCTATGATTCACTTAGCAAGATAAGCAAGATATATAATAATTTGATCCTAAGCATGCATCTAGAACGAATCAATCACACAAGCAAACCACACTAGACAGAATTTCTAAGGTGGTTCAGACTGAAGCCTCAGCCCTACGTCCACCCCTCACCAATACCCGGTGAGGCTTCACTTGTGCAGCGCACAGAACCGCAAATCGGAAACCACCGATTGCCTTCCTACTCACCACCTGGTAGGGATGTCAACCGCAAATTGGAACACCCTCCAATTGCCTTCCTACTAACAACCGGTAGGGATGAATCACACTTTCAATGTTTAAACAATAATGAAAATGAAACAAATGTGAATGAACTAAGACAAGAGATTGAGTTATGAGTGAAAATGAATTGGCCCTTGTATGAAATGTTGATCAGCAGCAAGGCTCCTCTTGGCTTCAACTCAATCTTCTTGATTCACCCTTGATTGGATGAATGTTCTTCACGGAGTACTGTTCACGTGAACAGTACCTCTTCCTTCAATTCTTCTCTCTTGATCTTCTCTTTGAATTTCTTTGAATGAATGAAGGAGATGATGAAGCTACCTTGAACCTTGATTGCTTCTTTAGCTTCTAGGAGTTTGAATGCTTGAAATATCACCTTGAATGAGGTGGAAAGAACTTTAATGGATGAAGATGATTTCCTTTGAAGAACTTGAATCAAACCAGCTTCCTTGGATCACTTTGATAGCCTTGCTTTGATGTAATCTTCCTTGAGGTTTGCTGACTTTGATTTGAGCTTGATTCCCCTTTGATTGGATGAAGAACACCTTCACGAACTACTGTTCACGTGAACAGTAGCTCGTCTCCAAGCTCTCTTGCAACCTCCCTTGCAGCCACCCTAGATCTCACAAAGAAGCCCCTTGAAGCATTAGGGTTTATAACCCTCTTACAAGAGTTTTATAGACCTTGAATGGTCTATGGACACCCCCTAGACCAGATCCATAATTTGTGGGGGATTATGTGTCTTTAGGATTAAACAAATCAATGTTGAATGGCCCTTTTCGAAGTTGGAAACAAAGTCAACAATTGATGGCTCGGGGCTGGCGGTCGACCGGAATTCATGGGCCGGTCGACCGGAACCTGCTACAACCGGAACTTTTTAGCTCTGGAAAAGTCGGTCGACCGGACGCCTGGGGGCGGTCGACCGAAACCTGTAACAACGTCATCATTTCGGTTCTGGGAAAACCGGTCGACCGGCCAAGGTGTATAGGTCGACCGAAATCTGTAAACGTTGACATTCTGAGGCTCTGGCAAATCTGGTCGACCGGCCAAAGCGTGTAGGTCGACCGGAAAGACCTGTACCTGTAAAATTGAACTGTTAGCCCAAGGAAACATGTCCATAGGTCAAGATATTCATGTTCTCATCAATTTCATGTATTTTGTGATTGAAATCAATTTAGATTATGCTATAAGCATTTTGGGATCCCCGCGACCTGACCGCGCAGGTCGATCCGCGTGCGAGGGCGCAACATTGAGCTTTCACCTGTCATGAACAAAAACATCACATATGTCAATCACATGAAAGTGAAAAATATCAATGACTAATAGTGTTTAGCCATGATCAAAACCAAGAATACCACAGAACTCATATGACCATAGAATGATGTCGAATGACCCAAGTGACCATATGAACTCAAATGACCATAGGGGCACAACAACCTTCGACCCCACTGCGAAGAGGGAAGTATCAGCTTTAATTTCTATCACTTTGGGCTCAATTTCATTGCTCCAATCCTTAGTTCTCATCTCCTACCTTTTCAAAATCATCACAAATCGCACTATTTCTGCACGTTTCTGCATTTTTCTCCGTTTTACACATCATTTTTCTCCTTATTCTCTCAATCATTTTTCATGATTTCAAATCCTATGCATGCACAATACACCCACCTTTTGTTTGCACCCATTCATAGGGGTTAAAAACCCTCCCCCGGTGCGTTCTCCCCCTTTCTTTCATGCTACTTTATCATTTCGGGACATATGCTACACTTCACATTCTAATGAGTTTTCTCTCTTTTGTGGCTTTATTTTGCAGGAGACTATTGATAGAACGTGAGGCCCTTGCTTTCTAGTCGGCTAGGAGGTGAGGAGGTGTCACCCACATCGATTCCCCGCGTCCCTTTTAAGCGCGATCACGTTGTAGCGGCTTCCCTTTATGCCGTGTCTTTCTCCATATTTTCCAAGGTACGCGACGCCGTCTTCATGCTTTCTTCATCCTTTGGGTGTCGTAGAACCTTGGTCGCGATCATGGTCAGGTTCCTCTTCTTCGTCGCCCCTTTCCATTTCATACAATTTCATGTTTATATGCATGCTTATATTGTTTAGTTAGGGGGCCGGATAGATTGAAACATTTGTATCTACAGTTTTTTGGCGATCACGGTGGGACACCTAGTGGCCATCACGTTATATATTTAGTCTCTTGCATGTTGGTAAGGTGTTCATGCATGTTTGGATAGTCTCCTCCGCGTTTTTCCATCATTCTGTCCATTTTCAGGTCTGTCAGGGTTACACGGTCTAACGTAGGGCCGCCTAAACCTTTAAACGGCCTTTCCAGGACCGCCCAAACCCTCTGGCGTGATAAACGGTCCTCCCAGGACCGTCCAGCACTTGGGCGGTCATCCAGTAGACCGCTCATAAGGTAAAAACGGTCATCCAGGGACCTTTTAGTGGTTCTGGCCGGGCAGGATTTCTGTTCACATGGGCCTTACTCATTTCGGCCTAACTTTGCCTCCCGACGTCGGATTGGGCTGATTTTTATTGCGTTGCGCTGTTCTTTGTATTGTCTTTCCATACATATAGAGTTTGCATCATTTGGACATCATTTGCATATTTAAAAACTGTCTCCTTTTTTGCATTTTCTACATTTAGCTTGCATGCGGCCTGCGCACAGGTTCACGGGGGCATCTTTCTTGGATGATTTGAGTGGCCTCCCGAGGTAAGATTGCCCTGTTCTTGGGCCCATTGTGTAGACATTTGTATTTTCTTCCCATACATATAGAGTTTGCATCATTTGGACATCATTTGTATATTTAAAATTTTTTACATTTTTACATTTTTACATCTAGTTTGTAGGCAGATTCGGGACAGATTCACATGGGCCTTGTTCATTCAAGCATAACTTTATCTCCTGACGTCGGATTGGAGTGATTTTTGTTGCGTTGTGCTGTCCTTTGTATTGTCTTTCCGTACATATAAAGTTTGCATCATTTGTACATCATTTACATATTTAAAAATTAACTCCATTTTTGCATTTTTGCATCTAGTTTGTAGGCAGATTTGGGACAGATTCACAGGGCCATTTTGTTTGCTGTTTTATATTGCCTTCCAAGGTCTATTCTGTTTGTTTCTTGGGTCCATTGTGTAGTATTTTATATTATCTTTACATCCATATAGTATTTGCATGCATTAGACTTCATTTGCCTACTTAAATATTACCTTCATTTTTGCATTTTATGCATAAAACTCACTTGTAGTTCCGGGGGCAAACACAAAGGTATGTTATCCTTTGATGATTTTTCTTATCTTTTAGTGCCTAGTTGTCCCTATTTTAGGCCTTGCATCATTGTTATTTATATTTTTTTACATTTTTCATGCATTTTTGTGATGTTAGCATGATTTCATGATTATCTTGATTTGCTAGACTTAGGCTAGAAATTGCATGCACCCCGGTGCACATAGGATCATGCATATTGGCATATTGTAGTTGCATTCCCCCTCGGTAAGTGATCCTATCGCTCCCATATTCCTTGGGCTCGACTAGGTGATCTTATCCGGGACCTCCATAAGTCCCCGCGAGCCGTGGATTCCCACACGGACGTCGGGCCGGTTGTACCTTTCCACCCCTTAGGCTTGCATTTGCATACGTTGTGAAGGAGTTAACCCTAGTCAACCCAAAGTTTGGACCTTATTCCCTATAGGATACCTATCTTGAGGGAATTAATCTTAATTTAAAGACATTTAAAGGTCCACCAAAACTTTGACAATAAAATATTTCCCATCATATTAACTTGGTTGACTTGGGTGAAATCTTACATATTGTTTGTGTTGTTTGGGCTTGTCCAAGCCCATTTATGTCATTTTGTGTTGCATTCCCACTATCCATATAGGTTTTGTCATTAGGCCCACTTAGGCTAGTCCATTCTGTGTGTCCATTTGTCTTTCACATTGTCCTGGGTCCTTTTTTTCCCTTTGCATTATTGAGTCAGCCCCCTCTCTGATTCTCGAGCCCTTTTACTTCCCTCATTGTATTCCCTTGATCTTTCCTGTATAAAGTCTACATTTACCTTCATGGAGTGCCATTTTTCTCCTGTATATTACCCTTCTTCATCCCCATCTTCCTATTCCGGCTTGGATTCCTCTTTCCATGCGGGCCCATCTCCTCGTGGCCCTTCTGACTCACAAGCAAATCTCATGGCCCACTCATCACCTCTTGTTAGCCAAATGGACCCGGTCCAGGCCCAAAAACTCACTGCTAATCATCTTAATGGGCTTCATCCTCATAACGGGCCCCATTCATCTAATGGGCCTCATTCCTTTGATAGGTCATCTTTCTTGAGTGACCCATCTTCCTTTACTGGGTCCCAGTCTCGTAGTGGGCATTATTCCTTCAATGGGCCTTGCTCTTTTAATGGGCCCCGTTCCTTTAGCGGGCCTTCTTATTCCTTTAATGGGCCTACTTCTCTTAATAGGCCGGCTCCTTCTACCCATGTTGCTGCTGGCCCAATCAGTTCTTATTCCCACATTCATGATCCTTCTAGACCCACATATCCTTCCACTCATGGAATCGGCTTTCCTTCTTCTCAGTCCGGATCTCTTTATCCGGCCCAATATTATAACCCTGGTCTAAATCCACAATCTCTTGCTCAAGCTGGTTTGTATCCTTCCCGATATCTCCCCATTGAGGAGATGATTGCTCAAGTCCAACATTAGCTTGATGAACTTTAACGTCGAATTGATCCCCAATCTTGTTTGAGTGTCCCGTTTGCATTCCAAGGTCTTCAGCTTCCACCGTGTTCACAAATTCTTACTTATTGTCGCTATGGTGGAGTTGATAACCCCTATGTGCACTTGAAGGAGTTCATTTATGAGTCGGCCCAATTCCGACATGACCAACGCTTGATGTCCTATTTATTCAGTCTGTCGTTGGAAGGTCTGGCTCGGGATTGGTTCTTTTCTCTTCCGCAAGAGCAAGTTGTGGATTTTCAAGTCGTTCAAGAGAGATTTCTTCAACAGTATCAAGTCCAGGTTGGGCCCAAGTATTCTATGGTTGATCTGGCCCATGAGAAGATGAATCCCGACAAGGAATTCTCTACCTTCGCTGACCACTGGCGTCGCCTGGCCGCGCAAGTCCCGGGGCATATTCCAGAGGGAGAACAAATCAAAATGATCATTTCTAATGCAACACCCGAGTACCGCTTTATCTTAGCCTTGAATGATATCACTTCCTGGCAACAGCTTTATAGCCAAGCCTGCTTCATCCGCCAACAACTCCTAGGTTCCCTTGACCCCGAGTCTCCTCCACCTTCTACGCCCACATGCGCCTCCTATCCATCGCCTTCCATGAGTCAGCCATCCACCGCATATTCTTCCGGCAGTCAGCCTTCCTCTCCCACATACCCATATGCCTCCACGTGTCAACCCTCCATGAGTCAACCTGCCGCCATCCACAGTCAGCCCTCCACCCCCACATATGTGTCTCCGCCTGTGTCTTTCCCTCCGGTCAAGGGAACATCACACCCCGAGCAGGTAGATGCCGTCCACATACCTCCCACCTCCCTTTCCGCTCCACATATGCCTCCACCGAGTCATTCCACTCGTTGCCATGTGCCTTTGCCTTCGCAACCCCCACTTCCTTCTCCACTTACATCTCTATTACCTTCCCATACCCCTCGGCATCCACCTTGCCCAAAGCAGGCTCCTCATCGTCCTTCATTGCCAGAGTATTTTTCAGATATTTTTAGGGCTTTTATGGCTACTCATGCGTTGCCACCCCCTCCAGTTGTGCCCTGTCGACCCGCGGTCGGGGATATGCTTTAATTTTGTGATTACCATCGCCAGCAGGGGCATTTGGTTGAGGACTACCCCGAATTCTGAGAGTATGTTTATGGCCTGGAAGATAATAAGAGGATCGATTGGGCCACCATGCATGAAGCTATTCTAAATCTCCGCAGCAAGCAGCAGCAACAGTCGCCGCCCAAGCAGCCGTCTCTACTACAAGACCAGGGGCACCCCTGCGATCCCTCATCTAGCGATGCACCTGCTCCATCACCTGTTCCGTTATCTATACCACCTTCTCCATCTCCTACCCCATCTCCACAAACTCCGCCTACCTTGTCCCTTGCTCAGGCTAGAGCCTCCACTTCCGCCACTTCCACCGCCACTACTCCTACCACCAATGCCGCTCGACATGTCGTGTCAATACGTCAACATTGGGTCCCACAGCCTTTCATTTCCCCTTTACCTCCTTCCTCACCCACTCCATCTCCACCTCCATTACCTTCATTGCCCACATCACCATCTCCACTACCCCTACCGCCATCACCACCGCCTTCATCGCCTCCTCCCCCGAAGACTCCTATTCCATCACTTCCACCATCTCCACCGCCTTTGCCATCCCCTTCGCCATTGTTGCCTGTGCCTGAGCAAGCTATACCTCCACCTTCGCCTTTACCCCCTCCTACGCCTCCACCTTTGCCCTTACCTCCACTTGAGCCTGTCATTGCCGCTATCCCTCCACCACTCGCATTACCCTTACCCCCACTTACGCCTTCTAAACCTTCACCTCCGCCTTCCAAACCTATTACTTCCATTTCTTCCCTATCCATTTCCACCCTACGGAGCGGGTGTGCGCTACCTTTGGTGCCCCTCTGGTCTGGTCCCCAGGGAAATGACAAGCCAAGTCAGGATAGTTCAGTGCCGGTTCTGCACTATAAGATTCAAGATTTCATTTGCCGCATGCTAGTCCGAGTCCTGGTCCCCGATCATCTTGGGGATAATGAGCCCGCATTTCCTATGGAGACGGTTTCTAAGAAGAGCTCTCTTGCACTAGTGCCAGTTTCTTTACAAGCGAGGCCAGTGGCAATCTCATTGCTTGTCGGAGGTTTGATTATTAATGTTGTTATTGCCTTTCACTCGATTACCATTCAGATTACTGGTCAGGAAGGGTTCTCTACTCAGATTTTGCTAACTCATACGGCTGCCAAGAGCTTGATGGATTCCCTATTCAAGGGGCAATTGGCCATATCTTCTGTATTTTCTAAGAACATTATGCACTTGTTATGTAATCTCCCTTGGTTTATTGGTAAGTCGGCCACGTCAACGCCGCACATTACTCTCCCTCAGTTTTGTCATGCTCTTATGCTAAGGGAGTTACACTTCATGCCCGATTGCCAAGTGGAGTTGCCAAATCTCATGCTACTAGTGCCAAGTGACAAAACTCCGTGGTTTTTTGATATTCATTCATTTGAGGTGTTATCTGTACAAGAATGTCCACCTATTGTTAGCACCGGGTGTCTAGGGGCAACCACCCCGATGAGATTTCATGCTCATGACCGGGCCAGGCCATCTGCTAGATGGGCTCGTTATTTAAGAAGACATTACAGATCAAGAAGGTCGAAGGTCCAAGTCCGCACCAAGCGGGTTCGGGTTCAAAACGTTTCTGCTAAGAAAAGGCGACATCGTAAGTACAAAAGCCACGTGTTGTGCACTCGAGGGGCCACTTCTCCGTCTTCCCCTCCTCTCCAATCATCCTTTCTTCTACTCAGCTCCCACCCCTGGGTGGTGTACCTCCCTTCCTCTAATCTACTTTCTATGATCTTCTCCTCTCTTTTCGGGTCCGCAAACCCCCATTCTTCTTTCTCCACTCATCCGGAGTCCCCAGATCCTCCATTCTCTCATGATTTTAGGCCTCGGCCTATGTCATCCTTTCATCCCACTTTCAGGACTTCTTCTGATCCTTCTCTTCTGGTATTCCCGGGCTCTACTTCTGATCCTTCCTCGACCATGTCGGGTGATTACCCTTTTTTTTCCCCGACCCTGTCGGGTGACCATCATTCTTCTTCCCTAACCCTATCAGGTGTCTATCATTTTTTCCCCCGTCATTAGCGGGTGATTCTCATTCTCCTTCCCCGACCCTGTCGGGTGATTCTAATTCCTTTTCTCTGACCACGTCGGATGATCACTCCTCTTCCCCCTTATCTTTGCCACAATCTTCTTATGGTTCATCTATTCTTTCTGTCTCACCCTTTTAGGGTCATTACCCGTTTTCATACTATTTTCGAGGCTTTAGTCCGCTTTGATCTCAGTTAATCTCTGTTCATTTTGTATTCGGTTCCTTGTTATCAGGACTTCTGTGCCTTAACGAGGGAGTTCTAGCCCTCGTCTCTCTTCCTTTTATTCTTCTTCGTCGAGTTTGGTGTCTACCGCTCCTCTATCTAGAGGAATCTTCAAGTCCTTGTTATCCTCTCCCTTTTACCCTAACAAGAGAGGAATACAAAGCTCGTGCTGATCAAAGCTCGATGATCAAGATCGCTTCAGGAGGCCGATTTCCACGCCATGGATTTGCAAAGGTATCTTTGATTTTCTGCCGAAACATGTTATCATTGCTATTACTCTGTTATTTCTGCACGCGCTTATAATGTTGGTTCCTTAAAACATGGTTGAGTGGCCTTAGGCTTTAGTTAGTTTGCTTAGTCAAATGAGTTGCTTCTGCAGCATCTTAGGATGGTGATAACTCCGTGTTAGGAGTCTAGTTTCTTTCCCTGATTGTTGAGGGTGACCTTTGAGTATGGATTTTTCACACACCATATGGCAAGCCATAGCCAATTCCTCTTAGGCACACCGTTGCTGCTTTGGCCATACTTTGGGTATGCACGGAGGCCTTTTCTCTTCTCTACTCGGCCAAGTGCAGGGACACGAGATTGATGGATAATATGACTAACCTAGGCGCTCCCTAATATGAGAGAGGTCTCAAATAGGGGCAGTCTTGACCCTCAAAAGTGAGATTTCATGCTATATCTGGCCAATAAGGGCTACCAAAATGAGAAAACGAATCAATGCAAAATTATGAATCAAAGGCATGGCAAGAGTCGCAGTATAGTTACCCGCGGGACGTCATGAGCCCGGTCGCATGCGTGCCTGATAAATATGGGTCTAAAAATCAAAGACACAAAGCCCCGGCGCAACAGGCTATATCTTTGAGGGGTAGTGCCCTGGAAGGAATTCGAGTCTTGATATCTCCCATCCTGCACGAAGCTTGTCTCCTATTTTTTCTTCTGCTTCTCCCTCTTAGGCTGGGTTGTATCCCGGGTATGGCCTTAGTAGGGGCACTGTTCTTTAGAAGCGGTTGGTTGTGGTAAGCCACCCTCACATGCACGCCCTGCTTAAGGGAAGCCTTTAATGAAAGGGGTTGGAACAACGATGCCTAGTCAGTAGTTTGAGCCCGTCTTTAGGTGTTGCGGATTGCTATGTCAAAATCTAAAAAAAATCAAATATTACCAAAAGTTTAAAAAAATCAAATACTTCAAAAACTCCAAAAAAATCAAATATTGTCAAAAATCCACAAAAAATCAAATACTTCAAAATTTCAAAAAAAATCAAATATTTCAAAAACCTAAAAAATCAAATACTTCAAAAAATCCAGAAAAATGAAATACTATTGAAAATCTAAAAAAATGAAAAAATTACAAAAAATCCAAAAAATGTGTCTTTTTCATGTATTTGCATTTATTTTAAGGACAGATACGTAATCCGTTTGTTAAGTGTGCAGGTTGTAAGTACTCAGGCATTCCTTGCTATATCTTTGTGCTCTGCCTCATGTCCACATCTTTGATCTGTTCTTTCCTTCTTCGATCCACTCTCTCGATCTGTTCTGAAGCTCATGTTCTTCTCAGCTTTTGTTTGCAATGATCATATCTTTATGAGAGGACTTTGCCTCACGATTATGAATCTGGTGGTTCTGCTTCATTCTGATCTTGGGTTTTGATTGAAGGGCGTATTTGTTTATGTCTTTTATTCCGCCGTGTCCTTGTCACGTGTTTATGTCCCACCGTGTTGTCACACACATGTTATTTTGTCCCTCACCGAGTGTTGTTAATTGTCTTGCACATGTTGTTAGTCATCCATTTATGTCCCATGTTCTTGGCCCAACCGTGTGGTCATCTGCCATGTTCTTGTCCCAACCATGTGTTGTCCCACCGCGTTGTTGTCTTGTCACACCGTGTTCATGCATGCATGTTGTCTGTTCATGCCATTGCATATGTGCTCATTTGCCTTTGTTATGTTATATTATATTGTCTCCCATTTCATTTGATCGTTATGTTATGTCGTGTTGTTTGTCGTTCAGTTAATCGTTATGTTATCTCCGCTATGTTTATACTTGCTTGTTTATCATATTTGTCTTATACATGAAAATCCATAAAAATCAGAAAATGAAAATCCAAAAAATGTTGTTTCGCCTGCGCAGATAAGTCAGGTATGGCTCTCTATCCCTACTCATTGTTGCATTACTATATGGTATCTATATTGTTATATTATCTCGAGAATCGGCTGGTCATTTATGTGTTCCAAGATCTGACGTTCCCCTCTAACAAAAATGATGATGCTCTAGGTGCGCATGTTTAATCATCGGATAGGCCGTTAGGTTGGGAAAATTAGGGAACGATGGTTCTATCACGCACGTCGTAGTTGCGGATAGTGTCTTGACCCTGATTGTTCAGTCTAGCAATACTATTCTCGAGTACTTTCTATTTTAGCTTTCTTTGCATTCGTTTTGATGATTTCCTTATTTTAACCCAACATGCATCATGTCACATTTTGAGCATGCACGCCTCGTGATCCGTTTAAGGTTATTCCTCAGTAATGGTTAATTGCACTTCAATTCACTTGGATAAGAGATTCTCATTCCACTCTGAATTTGAACGATTTCTCTGATCGTGCCGCTTGGTCTGGTTGGCCAGTGTGATTCCTATCTGGATTTTATTTCAGTTATATTTCTCCTACTTTTTACGTTATGTTCCTTTCTGACCCCCTCATCATCTGTGGATTGTGTCCCCGATGAGGCTGGTTGTGTTTCTTTTTTTTCATGTTAGTTTAGTTCTCCAGACATGTCTCGTTCTTGTCAACAAGTCATGGTGGTTAGTTCGGCGACTTCGGGAGAATTCCTGTCGCTTGTTGGTTAAAACATGTATCTTTTACCTTGATGTCCGCTTATCAGTTCTCTCCGCTTCATCTCTACTTCATCTCCATTTCACGTCGCTTTCGCTTTCGCTCTATCTCCTTTCCATTTTGTTGTGTCCCTGAGGTCATTTGAGTCATTCTGTGGTCTCTTGGGTCATTCGACATCATGCTATAGTCATATGAGTTCTGTGGTATTATTGGTTTTGATAATGGCTTAACACTATGAGTCATTGTTGTTTATCACTCTCCATGTATTTGGTTTCATGATGCCCATTCACAACGTGCCTTATATGTTCTCACATTGCATTAATACCAAGGAACATGTGGTTCTTGAATGCTCACATCAATCTTGAAACTTTGGGTTACTTGATGATTATCCATTCGTTTAAATTCATTGTCATATGAACTTGCTCTAATTCATGAGATTTCATATGTGTATTTCATACATTTATTATATGGATTATTGAGCTAAAGTTCTAATCCTTTTTATATGATTTTGCAGGCCAAAACACTCAATATATATTCCCCAAGATCAAAGGAGTTTGATGCCACAGAGTTCGGAAGGGTTACAATGACATTTGGGGCTGAATTGTGTTAATCTGGAATTTACTGTAGCTTTAGGTCGACCGGCGGCACTGTAGCTAGGTCGACCGAATTTCCCAGAACCAAAAGCTTCGGGGTCTGTGACATTCCGGTCGACCGCCCCATGAATTCCGATCGACCGGTTTTGCCAGAGCCGAAAAGTTCTGGCTGCAGTAGGTTCCGGTCGACCGGCCCATGAATTCTGATCGACCGCCAGCCCCGATGCAGCCTTGTTTGACTTCGAAATCAACCTCGTGGCTAGCCCCTTTCCATGGATTTGTTTAATCAAACCCTACCTAATCTTCCATGATTTATGGATCTGGTCTGGGGGGTGTCCAAGGACCATTCCAAGGGTTATAAAACCAACATGAGAGGGTTAGAAACCCTAGTTGATGGAGTTGATGAAGTGAATCAAGGGAGGCCATTTCGAGAGCACTGTAGCACCTCCGTGAACAGTGTTTCGGGCAGGAGTTCTTCATCCTTCCAAGGTGATTCAAGGTGAGATCTGAAGCCAAGCAACCTCCAATCAAGCAAGAAGCATTCAAGGCTTGCAAAGGTGATCAAAGCTACATCCATACACCTCTTCATCAACTCAAGGAGATTCAAAGAAGATCAAAGCTACATCCAACAATCTCTCCATCAACTCAAGGTGATTCAAGCTCATATCTCAATCCAGCAACCTCCAAGGAAGAGTAGAAGAAAGCAAGGCTAACAAGGGAAATCAAAGGAGGCTGCAAGGGTGTGTTCAAGGAAGAGGAGTTCGAGTTACTGTAGCTGTGAACAGTACTCCGGGAAGAAGTTCTTCATCAAATCCTCAAGAGATTCAAGCTCCAACAAACCTCAGACAAGATCTTTTCTCTTAAGCATATTCTATATCTTGTTTGAGTGATTTCATATTTGTTCGTTTTCCATTTCATTCAAACATTTGGAATTGAGAATCGTCCCTACCGGTGGTTAGTAGGAAGGCAATCGGGAGTTCTCCGATTTGCGGTGTAGCCGTCCCTACCGGCTTTGTGTGTAGGAAGACAGAAAGAGGGGTTTCTCTGTTCTGTGGTTTGGGCTGTGTCCCCGGGTCAAGCTGTGTGTCAGCAAGGAAGCCTCACCGGGTTTTGGTGAGGGGTGGACGTAGGTTGCGGGGTTGCAACCGAACCACCTTAAAAATCCCTGTGTTGTGGGTTGTTTATCGTGTGTGATTGATCTATATCTTCTAACCCCATTCACAGGTTCGTGTGCTTTACATACTTGGTTAGATTGTTCACACACATATGCACTTTGAGTGATCATCATAGCACACACACACACAAGCACGGTTGTTGCAAGCTATTGCATGTTTTAGTGTTATGCTTTATGATCCCTGCACTACAAGGCTTATTTCTTTCAAGATCACAAATGTGCTTAAAGAAGTGTGGACGTTTCATAGCTTGTAATTCAAGTCTTTTCATTTGAGTCACTCTACTTAATTCCGCTGGGCGTTCCCCGTAAGCGACGCGTTACATCGGAACCCGGATGGAATGACAAGTGAGCAAGGGCCAGCTAGGGCGTTCCCCGTAAGCGACGCGTTACATCGGAACCCGGATGGAATGACAAGTGAGCAAGGGCTAGCTAGGGCGTCCCCCGTAAGCGACGCGCCGCAATGGCGCCCGATTGCGGTGTCAAATAGGCAAGGGTTCTCGTGTGGGGTTGGACGCACACGGGTAAAGAAGCAAGTCCAAAAACATAGGATCCGTCTAGCTACTTGGAATATAGGAACTTTAACGGGTAAGGGTTTAGAATTAGTTAAATTAATGAAGGACAGGAGGGTTAACATAGCTTGCCTACAAGAAACTAGGTGGAAAGGACATAAAGCTAAAGACATTGATGGGTATAAAATTTGGTATACGGGTAATAATAACTCTAGAAATGGTGTTGCTATAATAATAGATAAAAACTTAAAAGACAGAGTTGTGGAAGTAAATAGATTGGGGGATAGACTAATGGTAATTAAACTTATCTTAGGTGATGATATTTTGAATATAATTAGTGCATATGCACCTCAAGTAGGATTAGAAGAGAGCATTAAAAAGCAATTTTGGGAGGCTATTGATAGTTTGATCCAAAATATCCCTAGTGAAGAGAGAATCTTTATTGGAGGGGATCTTAATGGTCATGTGGGTATAGATAATAGAGGCTATGAGAGGATTCATGGAGGGCTTGGTTTTGGTAATAGAAATGATATGGGTAACACTATTCTTGATTTTGCTATGGCCTATGATCTAGCAATTATTAATACCTTCTTTAAGAAGCGGGACGAACACTTAATAACATACAAGAGTGGAACACATATAAGTCAAATTGACTATTTTCTCATTAGGAAGGTCGATAGAGTTTTATGTAAAGATTGCAAAGTTATTCCTGGTGAGAGTCTAGCCCCTCAACATAGATTGTTAGTAATGGATGTCACTATCCCTAAATTCAAAAGAAAGATCATTATAAATAATTATTCCAAGATTAAATGGTGGAATTTAAAAGGTAAAAGTTTAGAAACTTTTAAAAATCATCTATTAAAGGAAAATATTTGGAATTTAGAACAAGAAACTAATGTAATGTGGAATAATGTTACAAATTGTATAACGAGGGTTGCAAAACAACTCTTAGGCGAATCTAAAGGTAAAAAGAACTTAGAAAAAGAGACTTGGTGGTGGAGTGAGGAAATTCAAAATACCATTAAAGTAAAAAAGGAATGCTTTAAAGTTTGGCAAGCTAACAAAAATGCTCAAACCCTAGAAGCGTATAAAATCGCTAAAAAGAGAGCTAAGAAAATAGTCAGCGAAGCCAAATCAAAGGCATCTGAAGATTTATATAATAAATTAGGAACCCGAGAGGGTGAAAAGGACATATTTAAACTAGCTAAATTAAGAGAAAGGAAAACTAGAGATTTAGATCATGTTCGGTGCATTAAAGGTGAAGATCATAGGGTTTTAACTAAGGATCTTGAGATTAAAGGGAGGTGGCATAGCTATTTTCAGAAGCTACTTAATGGAGATTCCGTCAAGGATTTATCTTTAGAAGGTACCCAAGAGTCCACAATATTTGATAAATATCAATATTTCAGGCGTATTAAGATGTCAGAAGTGGAGGATGCTTTAAGGAAAATGAAAGTGGGCAAGGCCTTAGGACTAGATGGCTTACCTATTGAAGTATGGAAAGGCCTAGGAGATATTGGTATTCAGTGGCTAACTAAATTTTTTAATAAAATTTTAAAGGAACGGAGAATGCCAGAAGTTTGGAGAAAAAGTGTTGTAGTTCCTTTCTATAAAAATAAAGGAGATATTCAAAGTTGTAATAATTATCGTGGAATTAAGCTTATGAGTCATACTATGAAACTTTGGGAAAGAGTAATTGATAAACGCCTCCGTGGTATGACTACTGTGTCGGAAAATCAGTTTGGTTTTATGCCAAATAGATCTACTACAGAAGCTATTTTCTTGCTACGGCAGCTAATGGAGAAGTATAGAGAGATGAGAAAAGATTTGTATATAGTTTTTCTTGATTTAGAGAAGGCGTACGATCGAGTACCGAGAGAATTGATTTGGTGGACATTAAGAAAGAAAGGAATCTCTCAAGGATATGTTGATTTGATTAAGGATATGTACGACGGTGCTATTACTAGTGTTCGAACTATTGCTGGGGAGACTGGTGAATTTCCCGTTTCTATAGGTTTGCATCAAGGTTCTGCATTAAGTCCGTATCTCTTTGCCTTAGTTATGGATGAAGTAACTAAACAATTGCATGAGGATATCCCTTGGTGTATGCTATTTGCAGACGATATTGTTTTAATTGATGAGAGTATTGATGCTCTAAATGCTAAGTTAGAGCGTTGGAGACTTGCCTTGGAGTCTAAAGGTTTTAAAATTAGTAGGAGCAAGTCAGAATTTATGCACTGTAATTTTAGTAATGGGAGAGTGGTTCAGGAAGACATGGTTCTAATTGATGGACATAACATTCCGAAGAGTAGTAGCTTTCGATACTTAGGGTCTATCATACAAGAGAATGGGGAGATTTATGATGACGTTACACATAGGATTAAGGCAGGCTGGTTAAGATGGAGAAGTGCATCAGGTGTCCTTTGTGATCGTCGTATGCCTGTGAAACTCAAAGGGAGGTTTTATAGAACGGCTGTGAGACCCGCTCTGTTATATGGTACCGAGTGTTGGGCAGTACGAAAGGAACACATCCACAAAATGTGTGTAGCAGAGATGAGGATGTTGAGATGGATGTGTGGCAAGACTAAGAAAGACAAGATTAGGAATGAGCGCATCCGTAAGGACTTAGGGATAGCTCCAATTGATAGTAAAATGAGAGAAAATAGACTCAGGTGGTTTGGACATGTGTTTCGTCGCCCTAACTCAGCGCCGGTTAAAAGATGTGATCAAATCTTAGTGGATGCTAGCAAAAGAGCTCGAGGAAGGCCTAAAATGAGATGGTGCGATGTTGTTAGGAAGGACATTAGTTCCTTGAGTTTAAATATGAATATTGCACTTGATAGAAATCTTTGGCGGAACAGGATTCATGTAGCCGACCCCAATTAATTGGGATAAGGCTCTGATGATGATGATGATGATGATTGTGTCTAAGTGATTCATTCACTTTATAAGAGTGGTTTAAGCTTCCGCTAGCTAAGAGTTTTTAAATAGGCCAAAGCTTGTGAAAGGATCTATTCAACCCCCCCTTCTAGATCTATTTACACCTCACGGGACCCAACAAGTGGTATCAGAGCGAGGCTCTGTCATTCCCAGATCCAACGATCTGCAGGGAAAGATCTCGGTGTTTTTTATTTAGATGGATTCACATGCTGCACTTGCTTCGATGGCTTCTCCACCCATTTATGATGGTTCAGATTTTTCAACATGGGTTGGAAGAATGTTCATTTATGTTAGCTCCATAGATCCACAATTGTGGACTCTTATATATAATGGTCCTCATGAGCTGCCATCAAATTCAATTGATTGGTTAGCCGAACATGAGACCAAACACAATGATAATCGTCTTGCATATAACTTAATTACAGCTGCAGTTGATCTAAGACTAACTCATCTTGTGTCCTCTTGCAGCACAGCCAAGCAAGTATTGGACAAGTTGGTTAAAATCCATGAAGGGAAGGAACAAGAATGCTTCATGGCCGACCGTATAGAGCAGTCCAGCAATGCATCCTCATCACAGGTAAACTCTGATTCCGAGGAATTCACTTTTGAAGAGCTTATGGAAGTCTATGATGAATTGATCACACAATACAAAAAGGTAAAATCAGAAAACAAAAAATTGAAAAAGGATCTCAAGAAAATCAACCAAAATGAAAGCTCATTTTGTAAAAAGTGTTCTATTTTTAAAGAGCTTAACGACACTCTCTTATTTGATCTAGATACGCATAAACAAAGCATTGCATGTCTAAGGGATGAAAATGAAAATCTTCATGGTGAAATCACTAGGTTGGAAGAAACTGTAATAAAACTCCAAAATCAACCTAAGTCAATCTCCAATGATCAAACTATGGCCGATGGGCTAATCTATCATGAGAAGTTGATTGAAGAAAATAAAAATTCTGTTTCATGCTCTGCTAACTTTGTGTGTGGAAAATGTTCATTCTTGAGAAATATAAATGTTGGTCTCCATGATGATCTTGAATGGCAACAAAAACTGATTGATTCTCTGAAAGAAGAGAATAGAGAGTTGTTGGAAAAGAAAATTGAACTTGAACAAGCTGAAGAAGAATTGCATGAAAAACTGGCTGCACATGAAAAAGGCAAATCTGTCATTGAAGATCACTCTGAAACTTTGCATGCTTTAGAACAACAAAATCAAAATCTTAAAGCAGTAAATGCCATGCTCAATGAGCAATTGGCAGCATGCGAAGAGGGCCTTATTGAATCTAAACAGCACATTTCCTCACTTGAAAATGAAATTCAAGGTTTGAATGATTTCCTGTCAATGTTTGCCCAAATCCAAGATTTTGGATCACCGGAAGCCACCACTTCCTGTGGTCACCAAAAAGGGCATACTGCTCGAAAGAAAAGTAAAATTCAGCATGCTCATCCAAACATGCACCATAACATGTTCAATGCTAAATGCTATGCCTTCCACAAAATGAATGTCAATTGTTATTATTGTGGTAAACATGGTCACACTGTGCATGATTGCTTTATCTTGAGAAATGATGAGCTTAGAGCAGGAGATCAAGTGAAAGAGCAAGAAAAGAAACAGGTCAATATTGGCAGAGGACCTACTCAGCAGAACTACATGGGGAGTCAGAAGAGTCGACACTCCCATACAAGCAGGTCGACACTCTCCATGGCTGTAAACAAAAATCTTCCTCCTTGCTGCTCTCATTGTGGTAAGTCTGGCCATACTGTCCAAGAGTGCTGGCACTTGAAAGAAAGACACCACCCTCATACCACAAAAGGTAAGAATGATGCTCGCCCACAGAATCATAGTCCACATCCACACGCACATGAACATAAAAAGAATAATCAATCTTTTGTGCATTGTTTCTATTGTGGGAAAAATGGGCATGAGATATATGATTGCCTCACAATGAGGGAGGATGATGTGATTGCCCTGAAAAAGATGGGCCAAGATGCTAAACATGTTGCTAACCCACAAGGACCCAAGCAATCTTGGGTACCTAAAAATTCTAAATGAGAATTTTGGGTGCAGGATGCCTTGGAGCTGAACAAAGGATCATAAGGTAAATAAAAGCTCAAGGCACAGGTATGTACATAAATCTTTTAAGTTTAGTCATCTTACATGTTTACTCTTGACATGTAGATAGTGCATCATACGTCTGCCCAATGTCATTAGATTCTGCAAACTGAATTGCTCTTTGAAATGCAAAACCCCCCTGGTGTGAGATGAACTTTTGAGCTAGATAACTTGCTCACACCATGCTTGATTTAAGCTGTTTAATTCATGAAAAACTTGTTGTGCTGATGAAGTTGATGTGATGATGAGTTGCTTAAGCCTTGCTTCAGCTACATGAAATTCTTGGATTTTGGTTTTGATGATGCATACCATGGCTACATTTTCAACTCGTTATTCATGTTAGCTTTGTTCAAAAGGGGTATCTATTGGTATCATCATCAAGTTACATTCATGTGTGTTTGCATCATCTTGTGATCACACATACCTTAATGCACATCATGTTTAGAAGACACAAAAATGCACAATCATTTTGCAGCATCTTCATTGCATTGTGTATTCACATAAGTCTTGGGCTGCATAATTCATTGCCAACCCATGCATGTATTCAGGGGGAGTCAACATCAATCTAGCTTGAATCATTTTACATCATTTCACTCTTGCACGGCCATGGTATATTAAATGTTGATGTATGGAAAGGCAGGTTATGCTTGCCTAGAAGCACTCAATATGCGTGAGGACTAACCTCCGCCAAGTACCATGCGTCAATGTCGCATATATGCCATATAGCTAGGGGGAGTTGTCTTGATGAGGCATTCATGCATATGTTTCATATTCATCATGTTGGTTCATGCATTTCATGTTTGATCAGGTCAACCTCTGCATGGTTCAAGTAAACCTCTCATTGACATTTTTCATTCTTTGTGACTGTAAACATCACTCCTTGCGTGCTTTCATTGCATATTCTTAGGGGGAGTCGTGTTGTTCTTCTTGGTTCATTCGTCCTTTTTGCATCTGAACCTCAATGGCCTCCAGTGTGATAATAAGTCCAAGAGACAGACATCACTACGGTGTAAGAGCATTCTATTATATGAACTGATGATTGCCCATTCAATGAAAAATGGTTCACATTTAATGATTTCCTTGAAGTTTTGATATATCTTTTGAAATCATCCATATTTTGTGATTTTAATAGACCTTAACTAGAGATTGCATGTTGTGCCTTGAATAACTATTCTGAAATCTGAAAATCCAAATGTCTTGACAACTTTGGTGATACTCTAGAGCTTAGTATTGTTTCTAAACATCTTGATGAGCTGGAATTCTTGAAAATCAATTTGCAGAGCAATGATAGTGTTGCACGGAGAAATATGTCCCATCATCAAATCAAGTGACGAATGATATGTCATGATGTGCCTCTGTTATCTCTGTCTTAATTACATTTGGACTCTAGGCAGAGCAATGGCATAATTGCTGAGAAATAAATCTTCTCATCAAAGAAATGAGTTTGGACATGTCATGACGTGATGTTGCTATCTCTGTTCATTCTGAAGCATAACAGTCAGTCTTGCCAAATACCTAGGGATACTAGCGTCTAAATAACGTGTATTCTTACGGCTAGGAGGCATGTACTAGACTTGATTGCTCATAATATATGAGTCATGTGCCTTCAAATTCAAACGATATTGAAAATCAAATTTGTTAAACTCATAAAATTCTATGCTTTAGTCATGCTTGTTTAGCCTCAATACTAGTTTTTGTGTTATTCCCTTTGTGGTTATTGAATATGGATGTATAAGACAAGGGAAGGTTAAACACTGTCAAGATATGCGCTTCTGGTTCATTTCTATTAAACCATGGATGTCGATGCCTTTTAAACTCTATTGATGATCTTGGTTTTCATTAGCTTTGAACCATATATATTGCTCCCAGCATGTTTCTAATTTCCATATAATGGCTTGCTCTTCCACTACCATTCCACTCTGATCTCTAGGACCTTTGTCAACCACTGTGCCGTATCCCTCCTTTTTGCTATTGGCAAAGGGGGAGAATGTCTTGTTGTGAGTCCTTGCTATGGACTTGGGAGAAAGGGGGAGAGTGCATTGTGGATATGGGAGAATCCAAGGGGGAGAGAACCTTCATTTATCATGAGGGTTAATGCATAGCATTCATACACTTTACTTCTCCATGCATTTGTATATCCATGTATACATATCTGCATTCACATGCTTCACTATCATGGATCTTGAGCTGCACATGTTACATAAACTTTGTTGTTTGCCTTCATCTGCCATATCTACATAAATCATTCAGGCTGCCATGATTACATCATCATACTAAACAAGTGGTATCATCTAACAAGTGGTATCATCTTGATGCACCTTTCAAGTCGCATCCAAAATCATTGGTGTCCTCTGTCAAGTGATATCACATTGCTTTCTCATTCATTGGCATGTGGCATAAGACCTAGCATCATTGGCATCATGTTTTCATGCATTAGGGTGGCATGCATGTCTTGACTTCATACAATTGTAGCTTGCATCAAAATTTGATCATTTCCATGCATTGCATAGAAAATCCAAACAAAATCTGAATATTGGAAAACCACTAAAAATCTGCAAATTTTGAAATCAAAAATTTGATCTTTGGCTGCTCTATCCATCTCCTATTTGAGGAATTGAATCATGCTGCTGTGGCTCCACTTCTCACACTTACTTTGTCTTTGCCAAGCCACGGAACACCACCATGTTCGATACATCTATATTATTCATTGGTATCAGTCCTATAACTGGCTTTCCACAATTGGTTGTTCTCTTTGGTTATTTTGTCAATCATAATAAGTGTACAACCATTGGCATGTATTTCACATCATCTTCTGGAATGTTGCCTGCAATGCAATGTTTCTCCACATTATGGTTTCTTGTAATGATGTCACAGGAGATCCCGAGCATTATGTAAGTCATTTTGTGTGCATCATTAATGTGAGTATCTCTTTCTCTTTCCTGGCTCTTTTTGATGTTGTCAAAGGGGGAGAAGTATTCATGTGAGTCTTTAATCAAAGTATGTGGTAAGATTGTGTGAGTCATTAATCAGAATGCCATCTGTGTGTCAAAGGGGGTGAGAACCATGTGAGTGACTCATAGTTGCCATATGAATTTATAATGACTCATAGTTCAGAATGCCTCATAGTTGCCATCATCAAAAAGGGGGAGAATGTTGTGTCCCTGAGGTCATTTGAGTCATTCTGTGGTCTCTTGGGTCATTCGACATCATGCTATAGTCATATGAGTTCTGTGGTATTCTTGGTTTTGATAATGGCTTAACACTATGAGTCATTGTTGTTTATCACTCTCCATGTATTTGGTTTCATGATGCCCATTCACAACTTGCCTTATATGTTCTCACATTGCATTAATACCAAGGAACATGTGGTTCTTGAATGCTCACATCAATCTTGAAACTTTGGGTTACTTGATGATCATCCATTCGTTTAAATTCATTGTCATATGAACTTGCTCTAATTCATGAGATTTCATATGTGTATTTCATACATTTATTATATGGATTATTGAGCTAAAGTTCTAATCCTTTTTATATGATTTTGCAGGCCAAAACACTCAATATATATTCCCCAAGATCAAAGGAGTTTGATGCCACAGAGTTCGGAAGGGTTACAATGATATTTGGGGCTGAATTGTGTTAATCTGGAATTTACTGTAGCTTTAGGTCGACCGGCGGCACTGTAGCTAGGTCAACCGAATTTCCCAGAACCAAAAGGTTCGGGGTCTGTGACATTCCGGTCGACCGCCCCATGAATTCCGGTCGACCGGTTTTGCCAGAGCCGAAAAGTTCTGGCTGCAGTAGGTTCCGGTCGACCGGCCCATGAATTCTGGTCGACCGCCAGCCCCGATGCAGCCTTGTTTGACTTCGAAATCAACCTCGTGGCTAGCCCCTTTCCATGGATTTGTTTAATCAAACTCTACCTAATCTTCCATGATTTATGGATCTGGTCTGGGGGGTGTCCAAGGACCATTCCAAGGGTTATAAAACCAACATGAGAGGGTTAGAAACCCTAGTTGATGGAGTTGATGAAGTGAATCAAGGGAGGCCATTTCGAGAGCACTGTAGCACCTCCGTGAACAGTGTCTCGGGCAGGAGTTCTTCATCCTTCCAAGGTGATTCAAGGTGAGATCTGAAGCTAAGCAACCTCCAATCAAGCAAGAAGCATTCAAGGCTTACAAAGGTGATCAAAGCTACATCCATACACCTCTTCATCAACTCAAGGAGATTCAAAGAAGATCAAAGCTACATCCAACAATCTCTCCATCAACTCAAGGTGATTCAAGCTCATATCTCAATCCAGCAACCTCCAAGGAAGAGTAGAAGAAAGCAAGGCTAACAAGGGAAATCAAAGGAGGCTGCAAGGGTGTGTTCAAGGAAGAGGAGTTCGAGTTACTGTAGCTGTGAACAGTACTCCGGGAAGAAGTTCTTCATCAAATCCTCAAGAGATTCAAGCTCCAACAAACCTCAGACAAGATCTTTTCTCTTAAGCATATTCTATATCTTGTTTGAGTGATTTCATATTTGTTCGTTTTCTATTTCATTCAAACATTTGGAATTGAGAATCGTCCCTACCGGTGGTTAGTAGGAAGGCAATCGGGAGTTCTCCGATTTGCGGCGTTGCCGTCCCTGCCGGCTTTGTGTGTAGGAAGACAGAAAGAGAGGTTTCTCTATTTTATGATTTGGGGCGTGTCCCCGGGTCAAGCTGTGTGTCAGCAAGGAAGCCTCACCGGGTTTTGGTGAGGGGTGGACGTAGGTTGCAGGGTTGCAACCGAACCACCTTAAAAATCCATGTGTTGTGGGTTGTTTATCGTGTGTGATTGATCTATATCTTCTAACCCCATTCACAAGTTCGTGTGCTTTACATACTTGGTTAGATTGTTCACACACATATGCACTTTGAGTGATCATCATAGCACACACACACACAAGCACGGTTGTTGCAAGCTATTGCATGTTTTAGTGTTATGCTTTATGATCCCTGCACTACAAGGCTTATTTCTTTCAAGATCACAAATGTGCTTAAAGAAGTGTGGACTTTTCATAGCTTGTAATTCAAGTCTTTTCATTTGAGTCACTCTACTTAATTCCGCTGTGCATTGTGTCTAAGTGATTCATTCACTTTATAAGAGTAGTTTAAGCTTCCGCCAACTAAGAGTTTTTAAATAGGCCAAAGCTTGTGAAAGGATCTATTCAACCCCCCCCCTTCTAGATCCGTTTACACCTCACGGGACTCAACACATTTTGCCTCCGCGTCGCTTTCGCTCGCTCCCTTGCAAAGCGGACATCAAAGAGGGGCATCTGTTGACACCCGTTTTTAGCCTGCAAGTTGCGTCATTTCTCTTGTTCATCATTTTTGATGTCTCGAATTACTCATTATTTTGGAGCGTTTCTAGGATGGATTTCGAGCCCATTTCATTGTTCCATTCCCTTTGAACATTGGAGATCATGATTTCTTAGAGCACTGGAGCCTATTTTATCACCTTCCGGCCTTCCAAGTCGACTTACGGCCTACTTAGGTCGACTTCCCTTAGGAATGCGGCCCCTTTCGCTGCATAGTCTTGAAAAATAATCCCTTTTCACCCCCTTACTTTCCTCTATTCATTAAGTGTCCTTCACCAAAGTTGTTCCATTTTTAAAGCCCTACATTTTTTTATTCTACACCATTATCCAGTTCTCCACCATTTTCAAGCCTCCATATTTTTCTCTGTTCTCACCCCATTGTCTCTCTTTGCCGATCATTTTCTCATCTTATTCTCTTCATGAAAGTTGTTCATCTTTCAGTTATCTACAATTTCTTCTTCTACCGCCTTTTCTAATTCTACACCATTTTCAAAATATTCATTGATTTCTAAAGTCACGCGAGCCTGGCAACAAAATAGTCAACAGTTGACCGTCCCATGAATAAACGGTCACTAGTGGACCGCCCAATGAATAAAACGGTTAACAGTTGACCGTGTGAACAATAACTTTTTTAATCTTTATTTTATTTTTTTTATTTTTGAAATGTCAAAAAACGGTATGTGGATGACCGCTTATGTCAAAAAACGGTCTGTGGATGACCGTTTATTCATTTTTTATGCCAAAAGTCGCCCGATCGCCCCCTAGTTCATTGAGCGGTCTACCTCTAGACCGCCCCATTCATAGAACGGTCTATCGTGCGGCCGTTTATACCTTAGAGAGTCTAAATGACCCTGAACTCCGTTTTTTTTGCCGTTGGACTCTAAGGTTGATTTCTGTTCATCGGGGTCACCTTTCTAAGGCTCTATCTTCTCGAATATTCCACCAAATCACTTCCCGTTTGTTTATGCCTCTTGCCACCACTATTATCTCGAGTTTAAGCCATATAACTCAAAATTTAGTGGCATATATTCACGAAAATCTTGGCCGCAATATCAGGTTTTATGTATTTTCGTGCACCACAAACTCTTCCAAATTAGGCTCCAGGCCCTTCTTGCGGCAGGAATATCTTCTAGACCCTTCCACCAAAAGAGTCTCGTTTGTTCCTAGCTCTTATCCTATCTATTATCTCGAGATTGATCCATAGATATCGAGATATGGTGATCTCTATCCTTGGGAATCGTGGGAGAAAGTTGGGGATTTCACAACTTTTCTATAAATAAGTGCCCAGTTTGCCTGCGCGACGGGGGGCTCTTCTTGGACTCGGGGCGAAGCCATGCCGGATCGTCGACTCACACCTTCAACCCCACTGCGAAGAGGGAAGTATCAACTTTAATTTCCATCTCTTTAGGCTCAGTTTCATTGTTCCAATCCTTAGTTCTCATCTCCTACTTTTTCAAAATCATCACAAATCGCACTATTTCTGCATGTTTCTGCATTTTTCTCCGTTTTGCACATCACTTTTCTCCTTATTCTCTCAATCATTTTTCATGATTGCAAATCCTATGCATGCACAATACACCCACCTTTTATTTGCACCCATTCATAGGGGTTAAAAACCCTCCCCCGGTGCGTTCTCCCCCTTTCTTTCATGCTACTTTATCATTTCGGGACATATGCTACACTTCACATTCTAATGAGTTTTCTCTCTTTTGTGGCTTTGTTTTGCAAGAGACTATTGATAGAACGTGAGGCCCTTGCTTTCTAGCCGGCTAGGAGGTGAGGAGGTGTCACCCACATCGATTCCCCGCATCCCTTTTCAAGCGCGATCACGTTGTAGCGGCTTCCCTTTAGGCCGTGTCTTCCTCCATATTTTTCAAGGTACGTAGTGCCGTCTTCATCCTTTCTTCATCCTTTTGGTGCCGTAGAACCTTGGTGGCGATCACGGTCAGGTTCCTCTTCTTCATCGCCCCTTTCCATTTCTTGCAATTTCATGTTTATATGCATGCTTATATTGTTTAGTTAGGGGGCGGGATAGATTGAAACATTTGTATCTACAGATAGTTCAATGGAAAGGGAGTTTTCCATTGGGACTTGGAGTACGTTCATCAGGTCATAGATAAGAAGGGTTTGATAGTATGATCGTACCCTTAATTATGACCAAGGGTATTGGGTATGAATGAAGGACTATAGCTATGTAGTAACTGTTGACGGAAATGTCCCAGAGTGGTTTTATAGACCCCCTTTGTCTTCTGGGGTTACGGAGTGTTGCTTGGTGCTTACCGTGGCCTGAAAGCCCATCAGAGAAATAATCATGAGATGATTATTCATCATAAGATGATTAATTAATTATTTAAGTCATGAGATGATTAAATAATTAATTCCATGTTAATTAATAATGTGAAAAAGCTAAGAAGGAGTTCTTAAACTTATTGGGCCTAAAACCAGACTGACATTGGGCCTAGAGGGTCACACACATTAGGGTTATGGACGGTGGAGGTATATTCGTAATATTAGACTTATTAGGGTTTTTGTGAAGGACCGAGAAGTCTATAAATAGTTGCAATGGGAGAACCCTGGGCCAAGGCATCTAGGGTTTCCCAGTTCAAGCCGCTCCTTCTCTCTCCTCCTAGGGAGGGTCAACCCCCTCTCTCTCCTCTCTCTTCTTCCTCTCATCTCTAGTGTAGAGATCATGGAGATGCCGCGGAGGAGATTATTCGTGGGGGCGTTACGACGAGGAGATTCCACCGTTCGT
This sequence comes from Amorphophallus konjac, assembly GCA_022559845.1. Taxonomy (NCBI): domain Eukaryota; kingdom Viridiplantae; phylum Streptophyta; class Magnoliopsida; order Alismatales; family Araceae; genus Amorphophallus; species Amorphophallus konjac. The sequence continues at coordinate 31,842,969 of CM040119.1, forward strand.
GCCCATGTGGATACCGCTAGATGCCGTTCACTTGCGTGGCTAATTACCGCCACGAGGGATTGTTTCCACTTCGCTGCGATCTGAGCATCGCAGAGGTAAAATCGAATCCCGTAGTTGTAGATAATCATCGGGAATCACGCAAGAGCGATCAACTCAGCCAGGTTAAAATTTTAATTTCTACTTTCCGCTGCGTTCTTCGTGATCCCGGCCAGATCCTTACAATTGCCTCTTCAGTTCTTTGAGTTCTGTCGGGGACATCCTGTAGGGAGCTATTGAAACAGCTGCTGCTCCTTGTATGAGTTCAATGGAGAAGTTTACTTCACTTTCGGGCAGCAAACCGGGTAAATCAGATGGGAAGACATCGGGGAATTCTTTGACAATCAAAATTTCTTCTATGAGGATTTCCTTGGACTCGGTGACAATCACAGATGCAAGAAAAGCTTCACATCCTTGCGAAATGAGTTTACAATCGTGAATAGAAGAAATAATGGTAGGGTACTTCTTATCCTTGATACCAAGGAAAGAGAATCGCGGGAGACTTGATTTTCGAAAAGAAATTCTCCTATTGCGACAATTTATATAGGCGTCATGGTCAACAAGCCAATCTACACCTAAGATGGCATCGTAGCCTTCCATGTCAAGGCATACGAGCTTTACAGGTAGATTATGACCTTCTACTATTACCTCACTATCGGGGTAGTGGGTTGTAAGTTTTGTTCTGGGACCTAAAGGTGTAGTGATAGCTTGGTCCGAAGGTAGAGGAACAGGTGAAATTGGTAAAGTTTTTACAAAGGTAGTAGATATAAAAGAATGAGAGGCACCAGTATCGAATAGCACAAACGCAGGATGTGAATAAATTTGAATGGTACCTTCCAATAGCCCATCATCCTTGGGTGCTTCTTCCTCCATCACGGCATTAAGATGAGCCTACCGCCTGCGTCCACCGTTTGAGGTTTGTTCTTTCATGAGGGGGCAATCAGACATCCGATGCACCCAACTTCCACATCGTAAACAAGCACCAACGCGCTTCCAGCATTCCTCGGTCGAGTGGCTGAATTTCTCACAAAATGTGCAAGCTGTAGTGACTTGCGTTTCCTCTTCCTTCACCTTCTTGTTCTTGTGATTACTTCTTCCATTCCCATTACGGGACCTCTTTTTGTTATCACGGGAGTTGCAAGTGCCTATGATGCTGAATCTTTCTTCTCTCCGTCCACGTTTGTCAAACTTGCGGCTTGATTCCTTGCTCTTGCCTTTGTACTTTTTGACCTTCTCTAAGGTTCTTTCATAGAGATATGCATGTTGGACCATTTACGTATAAGTACGGATATTCTGAGGTCCAAGTTGTTGAATAAAGCCGGGCCTTAATCCATCCATGAATCGGTTGGCCTTTAATAAGTCGGTACTAACCAAATGAGGAGCATATGGAGCCAGACGGGAGAATTGGAGTTCATACTCGGCTACGGACATCATGCCCTGCCTGAGCGAGGCAAATTCAGCCGCCTTTCTTTCTTTGAAGTGCTCAGAGAAGTACTTTACACGGAAGAGTGTAAGAAATTCATCACATGTAAGTTGATCATTTTGTTGCTGCGCCTTCCACCAAGTACGGGCGTCTTTGTTCAGTTGGAATGTGGCGAGGTAGACCTTCTCTTGGTCGGAACATTGCATGACGTCAAATATACGGTTCATCTCATCGATCCAATTTTTTGTCTCGTCGCGGTTAGAAGATCCAGAGAATCGTGGAGGATTCATACTCTGGAAATTCCCGTGTAGATTACCCACGCCAGCCCGTGCGCCATCTTGGGCCACCGTTTGTAGGGCCTGGGTAAGACCCGCAACTGTTTATTGCATCGCTTCCCAATTCACACGATTAGCGGCACATTCAGCGGCCATTTTAAGAGTGAAGTGCCTGAGAAAGTAAACAAGTAATTAATTCTTATGAAATTGAAGAGAGTTAACCTAGAGATAATTTCAAATTAACTATCTCATCCCGGACTCTACCCGATCTCTCATGGGTTCGAAAATTTCTTTCCTAGTTCATAGGTATGGGTCCTAAATCCTTGGACTTAGCCTATGATATGACATTTTCCTAGGACTTACTTATGTCTAGGCTCTGATACCACTTTAACTGTCACGTCTCGAGATATAAGTACATCGGAAGATATTCGGGAACGTGAACAGCCGGCTAGTATGCCACAAGCGAGCAATATAATCAAAGTGCTAACACATCCACACATAAGAATGAATGCACAATAATTGGATAAAACCTTTGCTTTTATTGAATAATAATGATAAGTGTACAAAGGAATGACTCTTGACTCTTTACATTTCTAGACTCAATAAAAAGAGAAATTTACATGACATGATCAACTTCACCGCCTATTAAAGTGAAAGAACTTTATTACAAATGACTCATGACTATGTCTTCTCTCGATCTTTAATCACTCTCAGACTCATCACTTGAGTAGTCCGAATCTCCGCTAGAATTTCCTGAAAAAATGAGAAAAAGGTAGGGAATGAGCACACTTACCCAGTAGGTATCATCATATCGACATGAAGGCAATGTTTAAGTAATTAGCATTTTAGCTCTAGGAAGTAAGATAAATGCACACGATGAAAACATGCGAATAAAAACCAAAGTAATATCACAAGTAGCAAGATGTAGATCATAGAGATATGAATGTTCATATACAATGATAGCAAGATCAAGCAAGAATATAAAGTAGAGTGGCCTTCCATGTAACGAGAATATACTTGCATGTAACGGGAATGTACTTTTCATAACCATGAAGGTCATGCACTAGAAAGTCATGTGACAAGAATGTAATAATTTCATGTAGGGCCTCGTGATTTTCACTCGTCTATAAAAAAAGTACTCCCAATGTAATGCGATGCCAATATCATCGTACCACATGGTTTTCAGCACGTTTCTGACAATCAGGTGAGGGGGCTAGCATGGAGCCCTTGGACACAATCAGTGCCCGATCCGCATCTTCAAGTTATAAATCAAGCTACTTCAATGAGATATAACAAATAAAGTAGGCCAATAATGTAACAAGTTTAACAATAAGCTTATGATAATCGATATCAAGGTAAGAATGCACCAATTAACAACATGAGAGTTCAAGGAATGAGTTAAGGACAATGTCATGTCACGGGGAAAAGCATAACGGTACATTCATTAACTTGCATAATTCGTTAGATAGCTTTTTAAACAAAGTGTTGGGTTCTAGATAATCAATGGATCATCTAGGGACATTGGAGAATCAACGCGTGGGTCAAACCTCGGGTTAAGCATGCTGGAACAGTCGACGGTCTTGTCTGGACCGTTTTCTTGGAATGACAGTCTTAGCCTGGCCGCAACACGAAGGTAACGGTCCTAGAATAGCCGCAACTTAGACAGAGTCGACGCATGAAGAAAGAAGAGTCGACGCAGTGAAACTTCTAGGATATAGCGGTCATGGGAAGGCCGCTACTTGATAGTTGCAGTCTCCTTTCTGGCCGCTAATAGCCAGGACTAAAAAAAAAACACCAGTGATGTGAGTGCTTTCTAGACAATTGGGTTTTGAGGGTGTAACCAGCTCAGTGTCCTAGTGGGAATCCCAGGCTCGCGGAGACTTATGGAGGCTTTGAAACAAGATCACCTAGTCCGGTGGAAGGAATATCTAATAGAGAGGATCACAAGTCCAAGAGTGTGTGCCTAATATTTACGAAGTGTAACTAATAGCCACACCCCGGAGTACGCACTATGTACTTATGAAAGACTCAAGATGAGAGTGAAATCGTGATAAACAACGATCAAATATTATCAATGAAACAAGTCTCATAAGCACATGAACTTTAACTTTAATACAAAAGTATATGGTTTTGGCATAAAATTAGCATAAGTTTAAAATAAGCATTTAAAATATGTAAGACATGCAATCTATCAAGGATGATGCACAATATAATCATTAATATGAATCCAAGGTTAAAACTAGGAATAAGACCTAATTAACTAGGCTTAACATATGATAAATATGGCGAATCTGTAATCTGTTTGGAGTTAACAAAGTGTAGAAAATAGAAACCAAATAGCCGTCAGGTGAGGACCGCATGCAGGTTTTAGCGGTCTATCGAATGGCCGCTAGCTAAATATGGCGATCTTACAGAGACCGTTTCTCGTCTGCTATAAACAGAAATTAGAACTGACGTATAGGCTTAATCTTAGAGCAATAAATGCAGAAAACATGCTAATCATGGAGGTAAGGCATGATAGATCAAATATACATCATGGGGATGCATGGGTTACATGGATTAAACCGAAATTATCTTCCTTTCTATTAAGGGTAGAAATCATGCATGCAGAAATAACCTAGATGCGCAATGATAGTAAAACATGAAATACTCTGTGTATAAAGCATGAAATCACAAGGAAACAGGGGGATTTTACTCCTAACTTGATGTTTAAGCCTTTTTATGAGATAACCTACCTTTGATTCGATCCCTAGACTTCAAATTTCTGACTGGAAGTCGGTGCGGGCTCTGGCACGTCCTGCGTCAAACCAACGACTTCACGGCTTTCTAACTCTTTAACCCTTTGCCCTAAATTCATGAAATTTGGAGGGTATGTAGATAATATAAAGGAGAGTAACTTCTTATAAAGGATGGACACGGGATTACCTCGATTAGGGCTTCTAATCCGCTGATCTTCCTCGGGAAATCTTACTTGTTGCTGCGCACCTTGCAGCGAACCAGCGACTTCTGAGACTTCTAACTCCTTAAAGGCTTGATCTCCTAACATGAAAGTTGGAGAGGAGTAAGAGAAGCAAATAGTTCTAGAGGACCAGCGTGAAATAATGCCTAATTACCGTCGAACCAGGCGACCCAAAAGTAAGGTTCACGCAGGTCGAGGTTTAGGCCTATTTATAGAGTTTTTCTAGGGTTTGAGCGATTAGATCGATCTAGGAGTCCTAGTTTAGGGTAGGATTGATCCTCAAGAGTCCTAGACATGTTTACTTATCTACACACTTTGATCCATGGGGATTAGGATGCCAAAGATCCAAGCTTTCCACGTTTCTTCCACTCACGGAATCAGAGGGGATTAGCGGTCAAATCTAGACCGCTTCCATTGGTGGCAGTCTTGCGATAGACCACCATTTGGCATTTATTCTAAAATTTTCAAATTTTCTTAATATCTTCTATTTATCCTATTAATTAGCTTATTTATTCTATTTAAATCCATAAATTGCCCAAATTACGTTTCTAGTAATGAGCTTGGGTCAAAAGGTCATAGAATTGGATTTATGGGCCTAATTGAATTGGGCTTAGCCCTTTGGTTAATATAGGGCCTTTAAATTGATTTAATTAACCCTTAATTCATTTAAGTAGCCCATAAGCCTTTTTAAATGCTTAATAGTCATATTTAATCCTAGAAAATTTCTAGAAAATTCCCAGGCATTACAGCATTTGTCGATGGAGTGGGTGGGCGCGCTTCACCTTCCCTCCTACGATGGTTGGAGGAAGCTTCTTGCTCGGTGGCCTGAGGTGGGAAGTGGGAAGGTTCGCCAGCCGTGGTGCGGATGATGCGACCTTCATGGAGAATGAAGTGGCCTCCGGCCATTCGCCGGGAAGCCTCAAGATAGGGGGGGCTTGACCGTGAATGCTGTGAGCATTCCTCCCTAGCCACCTGGGCCCGCATCAGGTCGACGAAGGTATCCAACTTGGCATTGATGGATTGGAAGGCCACTGGATCCACTATGGGAAGCGGGTCCCTCAAAGGTGGAGGGGGTGGGGTGTTGTCTTTGTTGGGAGGAGGGGGGCCAGTCATAGAATTGGATGGTGCACGCCCCTCAGTCGCCGCCGCCAGTGCCTTCCCCTGTCGCCGGTTACCCTCCTACTTCCGCTCCTTCGCATCGTACTGACTTTTTGTTAGTTTCCCACAGACGGTGCCAAATGAAGAGGCGAGATTTTGTGCCAAGCCATGGATCGTCGGATCTGAGATGATTGAGGGGGAAGCCACTCAATAGAGAATTCTGCAAACAATGTAGAAGAAGTAGTCAGGGGGCCTAGGGTTGTGATCCTGGGGAAAACCCTCCGATGCTTAAGTCAACGATGGTAAGAGCCAAGTGTGAGAAGGAGGCAACGAGGGTGAAGGGCACGAGACTGCTCTCACCAGTGAAGTGGATAGAGTCGGCTTACCTTTCTGGAGAGTTCTCCTGGATTTATATAGCGGCTTATTCCATTTTTTGGAGTAGGGGAAGCAGGAGAGTTTAGGGGGCGTTACCTCCTACGTAAGGGCTCTTCACCGTTCGAGGACTCTTACGCTTCTCTTGTCCCCTGAGCTCCCTGTGGTCAGTTATGCTCAGTCTCCCTTTGGGCTTTTCCCGTGCATAGGACGCACCGTTATTCCAAGCCAGAAAATCGAGCGGGCTATGTTGGTTGGTGACATCGATCTTATGTTGCAAGGCGTGCCAGTCACATAGGTGACAAATTCGTTATGCGCTCGATCTGACTTGGTCAGTCGATTGTGAGGTTCGTGTCGGGACCAGAAGTCCGTCATACCATAAAGGCTATGATGTTAATTACATCCTCCGAGAAGGAGGAAAACCCTTGATTAATTGCCAAGACAAGTGCCACTCGGGGCCGAATGATAACGACGTACAAGACGTGACATAAATATGAAGCTATGCATGCTCATATGCTTACTTTTTATTCATACAAGAGGAATTAAGATTTATTATATCGCATTTCAGTACGAGGCGGGGAACTTAGGTCTGAAGACCACCACCACGCATAGTGACATTTTCAGTCGGGCGAGACCTCCACAGCCTGGGCACGTCAATAGCCGAGGACACTTGCTCCTCGCACCCAGCTTGGCTAACCTCTACAGGGCCAGTTTTAGTAACAAGAGCTAAGGCCCTGGAAGCCCCGGCTTCTTCTTCAACAATTTCTCCCGCTTCTATCTCGGGAGGGCCACTTTTCTCTGGGGACAACTCTTGTTCAGCTTCAAGTGGCTGAGGTTCCACGATTGCTGCCGATTCGTTAGTCCCCGCAATTACCCCAGGTCCTCCAGACCTGCTGCTGCCACATAATCTTTGGGGTATCGCAGAGCGACAGGCCGCAAGACTGGCAGAAATGTCGGTCGGCCCGCGCCTAAAGCCAAAGGCAGTCTGCATCATAAGTATATGTATCAGGTGGCTAATATGAAAAGAAGGGAAGAGCAGTAAAGTGAAAATGGTAGAGGATTTATCACCTGAACTGGCACTAAGCTCAAACCTCCAAGGGTAGCCTCCTCGGCTCCAGCCCCTCCACCTACAAGTGAGCCCGATGGCCTAGGGCCGCTCCATACCAACCGGGGTGGGCTAAAGGTTGTGTAATCACTTTCATAGGCCGAAGATGCCCCGACATCCTTGGTCTCTGTATCAACAGGTGGAAACTCCTCGCCACTGGAGTCGCCACCATAATCAACCTGTTCGGAAGAGGAAGAGTCCTCTGCCCGTTCCTGTCGTTCCACCATCGGAGCGGATGTCTTGCTAACAGGAACGTCTCCCTCGGCAAGGACTTCCTCGGTCGGCTCTATACTGGGAGCGTCGGCTAAATGAATCTTGGGGGCAGGCTCGCCCCCTGAAACGGCTTGCTCCCCAACAGCAGCTTCCTCCACAGCCCTGGCTTCAGGGAGCAACTTCAGTTGTATCTCAACTGAGATTCAAAACAAGAAACAATCAAGCCGACTGAAGACATGATGGCTCGTAGAAGCCCCATGAACAAATTGCAAATTACCTTCCATTTCTTGGACGGGGGTCGGGGAAGGTAGATCTCTCTCCACAGGAGCTACAGGGATTTCCCTTGCCCTTTCACCAGTCACGACACCCGCCGCTGCCTCTAGTCCAATGACCACAGCAACTGTGCCAGCAACTGCAAGAAAGAATTAGCCAAAGCGGCCAGAATAAGCAAATAAACCATAGAAGAATGAAGAGCTTACCTTCAGCTTCAGGCCCCTGCGCACGAGAAGCCTCAAACTCTTCAAAAGATACAACTGGAGGAAGGATGATTGCTGGTTCCTATTCTGCAGCCTTCCTCCGGCGTGCCCGTGTCACTCGGGTCACTGCCTCTTTGGCCTTACCAACAGTCTCTCTCAACTGGGACCTGGTTCACTTTCGCGAGTCACCAGGAGGCAATGGTGTCATGGTCGGGGCTGGCTCGGGGATTCCAAAGTATGTCGGCTTCTGAGCTTTTGTTATTAGCTCCCTGAAGTGCCAAGTCTCCTCCGAAGTGAGTCGGACTGCATACGCACGAAGGTGAGAATGATATACACTGCAACAAAGAAAGGAAGCTGGCCGAAGGGCCAAAATGAAGAAATGAAAGATACCTGCTGGCCCTATATAGAAAGGGAAAAGAGGCCAATAAAACAGCGATGGTACTTTATCTCCTGAAGCTACCTCGCGAATGAGCCAACACACATCTCCTATCTCGCTCTGCTCGGCCAGCAACGCCAAGTCTGTGTGGCCACGAGAAGACAGATGATAATATAAGCTCAGATGGTCCAGTCCCCATCCGTCCGCATACTTGAAGGAGATATGAAGGGGATGATCTAGAATAGCTTCACTTGGGCCACCCACTGAGAACCCATGGGAGCGGAGAAGTGCGAACAGCCAAGGGGTATTGCTATACAAGGCATCCCGCCCATCCTCCCCTCTAATGAAGGTTCGATAAGGGTGCAATCTATCAATCTCGGGACGCCAATCGGCCACGACTGAGATAGGCCCCTCCACCGACAGAGGAAGTTGCTGAAGAACCACCCGTTCGCTGCTCACACGGCACAATCCCCGAAGCGTCTTCACATAGTCATCCCTGCCGATTGCAGGCAGCTTCGGATCAGCTTTGGATGAACGGCCCTTTGCAGTCTTCCAGGCTTCCAGATAAGCCCTCACCTCGGTGTTAGTCCAAGACTTTAGCTTCTTCAAATAGGAGGGTTCAATGTCAAGGACTGGCTTCGGTTGGGAGTCCAAAAATCTGTGCTCCGCGACGACCCAACAGTCTCGGCGGGAGTTCCTGTAAAATTTCGTCCGCGTGTTCCACCACTTGATATACTCAGGGGTGACGCGGGGAAAATGAGCAGGGTTGGCACCCTGAATGAAACATCCTCTCGGAGGTGGAAGTAATCCCACCATATTCGGGCGTCGTCATTGGATACTTGGCCGGCCCTATGCCTATTCGGCAATGCAAACTGCGAAGAGGAATGAGGGATGTGCTGATCATAGCCAAAATTCTGACTAAATCAGAATGGATAGTATGGTTCCAGCCATAAAATGCCACTCTTTCGAAAAACAAGGACGCTTGGTCTGATAGCCAGCGCCCAATCAACCAGTTCCTGCTCCAGAATGGGCCTCGTGCATTTGGCACCAGAGATTGGATGAATATATTCTTCTGTCTCGAAAAGACTGCACTGCCTCATCATGTTCACCAACCGGCTTGAATGGGCGGACAAGCTCCAAACAACGAAGAACCCCGGGTGAATCCATGGGAACCCGGGTTAGCTTGCCCCGAATGGTGAAAAGCTGTTCCGCCACTAACGCCGGTTCAGCACTCCCAAATTCTATCATCCTTGGAATAAGACGAGCTGATTGCAGCGCCCAAGGAGCCACCTCCGAGAACAGGGTGCAGATGCAAGTATTAAAAAAATGTAACGGACCAACCATCCATAAATTCCTGGGGAGACGTGACTTGTGCAAATCTCCCAGCATTTTAAAGATAAGGCATAAAGCCACCGGGCAAAGGGACAACTTCGTACCCCAAGCCATCAAACAGGCGGGATAGATGGCCTCCGCCCTGATTACGCTCTCGTCACCCTGCGAGAGAGCAAAAGAACAAATCCAGTATGTCAGGTATGCATCATAGTGCGTGACTGCATCAACGCCAGTAGGGTTCGGGTCTTCCCGTTGCCCTCCGTTCGAAGTGGATGAGACGGCGGCCTGTCACCGGACCATTTTCTTCATCTTCAAGGCAATCGGCGCTACTGTGGAGAAGTCCTCGTACTTTCGCTTCCCACTGAAGAAATGCTGGAGCCAAGTGCCCATCTGCATGCGCCTCTTCTGTCCAGGCTTTCGGGCCTCCCTCATATCGTACGATGAGTGACAAAGTGTACGATACACCTTCATCAGGTAGCGATAAGCATAACCTGCCAAGTACCGACCCTCACCGTCGGTCTGATCTTTTAGCTAGTCTGGCCAGCAAACTTCCTCGTATGGTTCTCCGTCGATGGGTAGACCACTAAGCTACGAAAGGCTCCAGAGATCCAAAGAAGTCTCTCCCACCGAAGTGTAGAAAGTATTGTACTCGGGGTAGAATACTTCAATCATGCCGCAACACAGGCCTCTGGATATGGAGTAGCGGTACCTCGAGGCATACACGCTGTGATATATGCCAGCCTTGGCCAAGATGGGAGCATAGTGTTGCAACACATAGTCTGTGAACTCCACTGCTCCAGGTCTGAATGCATGGGCGTCGGTGGTCCTCAGCTTGGCAAATCACCCCATAGATATCTGATGCTTAAAACGGACCGCCTGGCAGTCCAGCAGGAAGGATTCTTCCCTGTACCCCCATTTCAACGGGGTAAGAAACAAACCAAAGATCGGCTTCTCCCAGTCAACACAGCCTGCGGTATCATTCCACCGAGCAGGCACGAATTCAGGGCAGGTTATGCAATCCAAATCTTGCAGTCCAAGCACAACGCTCCATTTTTGGACTTCCATGGGGAGGTAGATAGGCCTTCCCCGCAACACATAGTCCGTCAAGCTGTCCCTCTCGACTAGAAATGCTTGCTCAGCTTTGCGGATGAGGAATAAGTCTCTCTTCCCTTGAAGATTGAAGCGCCTAAGGAAGGACATCAGATGCTTGTCTTTGGGGTGATCCCTCCTGACGGCACCTTCTCGGTCGTACTGAAAAGAATCACCCCCAATGATGAGGAGGCGGCTAGTGTCTACCGTATCAGTCTCCGAGTCTGAGGATTCTGCGACCATGGCAAGCTGATCGTGCCCCCGATCCAGGGAGTGAACATTCTCCCATGTCACCACGGCACAGGAAGAAGAAGAACCAGATGCCATTTTATCTGTAAAAGGCGCATCAAGAAAAAATAAACAAGGTCAGAAGGCACTTGATCAAGACAAAATTTCTAACAAAATTTTGGCAGAGTCTCCCCAGCTCGGGAGATTGCCAGAAAGAAGCGGGAACACGTCCACCAAGGGAACGGTCCCTAAAAGTAGCAATGGGCATTGTGCCGAGGCCAAAATGGAACACCCGGGGGAGCAGCTCCAAGGGCAAGCCCTACTAGGAGCCTCTCGGGTTCCGAAAGTGGGATTCAAATCCCTAAATAGCAAAAAACTCCCTCACCCGCTCAAGGGACACCCCTCTCAGCTCTCTCAGCGCCGTGGGGAGGAGGGGAATGAAGAGAGAGAAAGAACTGTTTCAAATGAGGAAGATTGAAGAAAAAATAAAGAAGAAGAGGCTTATATAGGGGAGCCTTCCCCCTTGTTAATCCGGCGTGCTATTTAGCGCGCCGTATTAACCCCTTCGACCAAAAGGGCGCGTCGGCCATGGCCGCGCCATATTAACACTCCAAGCCAAAGGGTGCACCGGTTAAGGGCGCGCCGTATTAACCTCTAAGCCCTGGGCGTGCCAGATTAAGCATCGCGTCGGATTAAAGGCCACTTTCGAGCCTCTACCGTCCAGACAGGAGATCTGCCCAGACGGAGCTCATCCGCTGGTCCTGCTTCGCTCGTGCCTCGCTCACAATACCCATGGCTGGGGGGCATTTGTTGGCACTCAAAATATATCCAACGATGATCAAGCCTCAAAGACAAATGATGCGGCCTACTGAAGCATAGAAGCCGAAAGAGATCAATACACTGAAGCCTTCTCAGGCATTGCCAGAGCCTCAGGTCACCCAGTATGAACACCGGGGACTTCACCTCAGGAGGATCGAGAAGAATATACCACCAGCCGGTAGTGTCGTCAGGACTGCCCAATGAACCGGTAACGACTCGGTCATACCGCACAGACAATATCCGTCATCCAACCAAGGACGAGCATGCATCCGTCATCCGACCAAGGACAAGGATGTACCAGTCATTCGACCAAGGACAAGCACGCATCCGTCGTCCGACAAGGACAAGGATGTACCCATCATCCGACCAAGGATGAGAATGTATCTGTCATCCGACCAAGGACGAGAATGTACCCGGTGGCCCGCCACCTGAATGAAAGATCCTCCCGAGGTGAAAGAACGCCCTTGGCCCTTCAAAATAGGGGACCAAAGGCTCTGTCAGTAGAAGATCCCGATGACCCGGCATGGGTACGGCTTCTCAGCATATCGAGTCCGTTAGTGACCAAATAATTGCCCAATCAAGGCAAAAGCACCTTGAATGGTATTCCACCGCCCAAGAAAGCTTCGAGTGCAGGTCAACCCGAGCCGGCAGCATGAACCACAGTGTCGAAAGCCGCGCCAGCAGAAAACCCGCGTGTTCAAAGTGAAGATGCACGAGGTTCCGAAGGAGGTTGCACGTCGACCCGGGGCTTCATCACGACCTCTCACCAAGGTTTCGCAAGACCATGGCGAGATGAATGGTCGCGGTGACCCCCAGAACCAGCCCGGGACCCACTGTCTAACCCGTGCTAAGCGAACGAGGCTTACCCAGCGCGCCCTTTCACCAGTGCGCCCTCTATCCCGATGCCCCTATATCCCGGCGCGCCAGACGCAATTGAAGCTTCCCAGTGCGCATCCTCCACGCCGGGAAAGCCTTCGTCTATAAATCCCACTTGGTTCGACCAAGTGAAGGGAGAGTGAGGAGGGACATCAACAGATCAAGGCATTAAGAGCAAGGAAGAAAAGGGGCAGAGTTGGAGAGCCAATCGGAGTCTGTTCGTCTAAGAGAGAGGGAGTCTTGGGGGAGAAGTAGGGTTCTTCCACCGAAGGTACCCCGGCCACCACCCTCTTCTGTCTGCTTGCCTGAAGCACGTCGGAGTCGGAGGAGGAGAGAATCCGATACTCTGTTTTGCTGGCAAAGTCTAGGTGGGTTCTGTGGGCCATTTCCCGATGATCCCCCTTCTGGTTTTCCTTTCTGCCACTGTGTAAGTGAGGGGGGAGGGGTGATGATATGAGCCCATCTCCCCCCTCACCATCTCTTCATTTTCTTTCGCCTCTGCAATCTTTTCTCTGCAACCAACGAAACGGCTGTCGAGCAACGATGTCGGGCCGCGCTGAATGATTGTGATAGGCTATGTAGTTACCTTCCCGTTGATGGAATGAATGATCTGTGATGTTACTTAGGCTTCTTCTACTTTCCCTTGATTTACATTTTCGGTCGCCTCGTGTGTGAACTTTGGGTTTCATCTCGTGATACCGATCATGCCTGGGAGCTGTATGGGCTACATTGACGTCACCCCCTCCCCGGGGCTCTTCCCTTCTAATGCAATGGCCATGCCTTGCCGTATATGTGCTGTGGGTTTTGTGGCTAGAGACACACTCGTGTGTGCAGCTCTACCTATTCCTGTTCCGAGGTCGATCCCGTCAATACCCCTCTACACTTCTTCATAGTCCAGAGGGAACGGGGTCACCTCCATAATCTATGCATTCACCATATGCTAATGATTCTAATGGTTGTTCTCTATATCTTCATCGTTGTAGTTCGCAATGCTAACCCATTAACTCTGTGAACGCTAACCTGCTAACCCTGTGTGTGACGATTTGCCAACTCATCGGATGTTGTGTTATGCTATTGTACTTCCCCCTCCTTGTTCTTCGTATAGTTTATGATCGCCGAGCTTCTTTGTTCCTGAGAACAGCAGCTTTAATGCTCCGGGGAGGGGGACATACCCCATTGATACCTTAGAACCACCATTTGGTCAAAGGGCTCCATCTGTGAGTGATGAGTGTCCCTATGAGCCATAAGGTGAATATTGACAGGGTTTATCCCGATAGCAAATCCACTGTCCTTAGGGACATTATGGTGGCCATGGGTCGTATACCCCTTGCAGGCTAGTCCTCGGGGCTCTTCTTCCCTATTGGCCGTCCCTTTTCGGATTGTGACTAGACCACGGGTCATGTGCCCCTCGTAGGCTAGTCCTCGGGGTCTTCCTTCCCTTATTGGTTGTCTCATCCGATCATGTTCCAACCCACAGAACCATGGTGCCCCTAGTAGGCTAGTCCTCAGGGTATCCTATCCGATTGGGATCCGCTGGCCGCGGTTGTGCTGTATGGCTTGTTAGGGGCTTACTCCGCATGTGAGTATGACTCCGCTTCTCCCCTGCAATCCTTCAGGGATGGGGAGATGCTGTCCCATTTTCACCAGGTTTCAACTAATAAGTTACCATCGTGATTTGGGCTTAATAAAACATGTGTTCTTAAATAATGAACCTCCGTGCTTGAGTATGAACCTCGCACGAACTTATGACTCTGCTCTTGGAGAGCCCGGGGCTCCAATTCAATAAACAATCAACCCAATTAGCCTCAAAGTACTCCAGAACATCTCAATAAACTAAATAAATTCAAAAATACCTACAAAATCAACTTAAATGGCGCGGTCTTAACCTGGCGCGCCCTAATACAGTGCGGTACCCCCCACGCCAAAATAACACTAGACTCATACTCATATGATTTTAATTGGTGCATACCTGGCCCGCCCTAATCCGGCGCACCCCAAGGCCATCGTGCCGGGTTAACCACCTCCCATGGCCGCGCCGTATTAACCCATTTACCTACGTTTGGCCACGCCGAGGAACTCTTCTCCTACGCTTGGTCGCGCCGGTTTTGAGTAAATGTTCTCTACTGCATTGTTTTAATCCCTCACTCGTCTTTAAGCGATCTTTGCCTCCCACGGTCGAGGTTAATAAACCCCAATCAGTAATAAACCAAATAAAATGGGACTATTCAAGTCCAAGCCATTTTTTTATCATGCTTCTGCTATTATGCTTGGTAATTCATGCTTTTGTTGTCATGCCTCTGTCACCATTTTCGTCTCCCTTGGCGGAGATTAATAAACTTGATTAATCATTATCTATCTTCATGATTCTGTTATCACGCTTTAATATGATCATGAGCATCGTGCATGCGTGCTTGAATGGGCCTTCGGTGTATCAAATGGCACTGACGGAAGGTCACCTTACACTCGACTAGAAGTCTTTGCTATGCGCGATGGTGGTCTTCGGACCTATATCCTCCGCCACGCATCGAGGGTTTCCAACTTAATAAACCATGCATGTCTTGCATGATAGATGAAAGCACTTCATGTGACCTCATCATATGCATCCTCTTGCACCTTGTCTCGACCTCGGACGACCCACTATCTCGGCAATTAATCAAAGGTTTTCTCCCTTATAGGGGATGTAATTAACGTCATAGCCTTCATGGTATGGCGGACTACTGGTCTCGACCTGAATCTCACTCTTGCCCGACACGGGTCAGAATGAGCACATAATAAATCTGTCACTTATGTGACTGGCACGCCTATGCGGTCGACTAATCGATTGATTATCAATTAATTAATTGGTTGATCGACCCAAACAAAATGACCGAACAAAATCCCATCGTAAACAACAGCGCAGGGACTTCATGTACCCCTTTCATGCAATGATATTTTCTTCAGTCTTGCCTTACATACTTGTGCCAAGCTTTAGCTGTGTATTTGTTTTTCTTCCCTCCCTAATGTAAGTGGAGGTACAAGACTAGCTTCACCAATCTTGGGGTATGTTAGCTGCTAAGGAAGGAGAGCGCTCGCGCCTTCAGGGAAGGGGCGAGGAGTTCGCTCCACTACCACGCTATGTCCCCCGAAATCAGGGTTAGGCTAAATTGAGTGGACTATATCCTTCTAGGCCGACGCCAGAGCATTATTATATTCACCGGCTGAATGAATACCGGGGCCAAGAAGTAGATTCTTCATTAACGAGGATGAAGGGTCCAAGTTAAAGTCTTGTTCGTTGATGTCACCGATGCTGATGACGGTTAAGATAGATGTATTCATCGACATTGGGTTAAGTGTCGAAGCGAGGTATAGTTTTAATATCATTAACAAGGACGGAAGGTCCGAGTCAAGGTTTCAATCACTGACGTCACCGAAGCTGATGACAATCAGGGTTGGTGCATTCATCGACATCGGGTCAAATGTCGAAGCAAGAAATAGTTTTAATATCATTAACAAGGACGGAAGGTCCGAGTTAAGGTTTCAATCACTGGCGTCACCGATGCTGATGACAATCAGGGTAGGTGCATTCATCGACATCAGGTTAAATGTCGAAACAAGAAATAGTTTTAATATCATTAACAAGGACGGAAGGTCCGAGTTAAGGTTTCAATCATTGACGTCACCGATGCTGATGACAATCAGGGTAGGTGCATTCATCAACATCGGGTTAAATGTCAAAGCAAGAAATAGCTTTAATATCATTAACAAGGACGGAAGGTCCGAGTTAAGGTTTCAATCACTGACGTCACCGATACTGATGACAATCA
Organism: Amorphophallus konjac; assembly: GCA_022559845.1. Lineage (NCBI taxonomy): Eukaryota > Viridiplantae > Streptophyta > Magnoliopsida > Alismatales > Araceae > Amorphophallus > Amorphophallus konjac. Next base: position 31,859,449 of record CM040119.1, read on the forward strand.
GGGTAGGTGCATTCATCGATATCTAGTTAAATGTCGAAGCAAGAAATAATTTTAATATCATTAGCAAGGATGGAAGGTCCGAGTTAAGGTTTTAATCACTGACATCACCGATGCTGATGACAATCAGGGTAAGTGTATTCGTCGACATCGGGTCAAATGTTGAAGCAAGAAATAGCTTTAATATCATTAATAAGGACGGAAGGTCTGAGTTAAGGTTTCAATCACTGACGTCACCGATGCTGATGACAATCAGGGTAGGTGTATTTGTCGACATCGGGTCAAATGTTGAAGTAAGAAATAGTTTTAATATCATTAACAAGGATGGAAGGTTCGAGTTAAGGTTTCGATCACTGACGTCACCGATGCTGATGACAATCAGGGCAGGTGCATTCATCGATTTCGGGTTGAATGTCGAAGCAAGAAATAGTTTTAATATCATTAACAATGATGGAAGGTCTGAGTTAAGGTTTCAATCACTAATGTCACCGATGCTGATGACAATCAGGGTAGGTGCATTCATCGACATCGGGTTAAATGTCGAAGCAAGAAATAGTTTTAATATCATTAACAAGGATGGAAGGTCCGAGTTAAGGTTTCAATCACTGACGTCACCGATGCTGATGACAATCAGGGTAGGTGCATTCATCAACATTGGGTTAAATGTCGAAGCAAGAAATAGCTTTAATATCATTAACAAGGACGGAAGGTCCGAGTTAAGGTTTCAATCACTGACGTCACTGATGCTGATGGCAATCAGGGTAGGTGCATTCATCGACATCGGGTTAAATGTCGAAGCAAGAAATATTTTTAATATCATTAACAAGGACGGAAGGTCCGAGTTAAGGTTTCAATCACTGACGTCACCGATGCTGATGACAATCAGGGTAAGTGTATTCATCGACATCGGGTTAAATGTCGAAGCAAGAAATGGTTTTAATCGTCAAAATAGGCGGAAGGCCTATTCAAACTGGACTTTGCCATATAGGTGGTATGTTTTCGGTGGGACATCTAGTGGTGTCCTACTTATGAGGATGTCTTGGGAGAAAACATATTTATTATATGTATATATACATATATATACATATATATTTTGAGAACCACATTACCGATACAAGCGCCCTTTTTTGGATTTTCGCCGACACCGGCCCCCTCTTACTTTTGCCCACGTGCCCTTTCAGGTTTTCACGTGGCGGGGTCCCCAAATTTGCCTGCAACGCCCTTTCGAGTTTTCGCCACAGCTGGGTCATTGCCCTTTTTCCTCTTGTTCCAACGAAAGAACTAGTCTAGCGGGGCACCTCTATTGAAGCCCCATTTTTCTTCTTTTCTCTATTTTTTATTTTCTCTTTTTTTTGAATGACAATTGGGAACAATAGATGATCATCGGCTCTGACCCAGAGTCTTTGGCCAATAGAGGGTTTGTTCGTTGGCAAAGACGGATGCCAACGTAAGAGAAGGCATTAGTGCTGATTCAGGCATAAGGCCTGCAATGGCAACCTTGTGTATATGTGAATGGCTAGGGCACGAAGCCTTGCGCCGACGAAGGGTGTATTCAATGACAAGATCAAATGTCAATGCAAGAGGGAGAATTAGTGCCAATTCGGGCGTAAGGCCCGCAATGGCGATGTTGTGTGTATATGGTTTGCTAGGGCATGAAGCCTTGTGTCAAAGAGGGGCTTATTCGTTGGCAAGATCGAATACCAACGCAAGGGATATAATTAGTGCCGATTTGGGCGTAAGGCCCGCAATGGCAATGCTGTGTGCGTATAGTTGGCTAGGGCACGAAGCCTTGCGCCAAAGAAATGTGTGTTCGTTGACAAGATCAAATGCCAACACAAGGGATAGAATTTCCACCGATTCGGGCGTAAGGCCCGCAATGGCAACATTGCGGACATATTTAGCTAGGGCACGAAGCCTTGTGCCAAAGAACAGCTTATTCGTTGGCAAGGACGAATGCCAACGCAAAGGATAGAATTGGTGCCGATTCGAGCGTAAGGCCTGTAATGGCAATACGACATATGAGATGGCTTGGGCATGAAGCCTTGAGCCACTAAGCTGTGTGTCCATAGACATGGGATTAATGCCCGTGCAAAGGAAAGAGTTTTCTTTACCCTCACGGGCGTAAGGTCCATCGAGGGCATTCATGGAGGTAGTATTCAAGGCGAGGTTCTCTTCATCCACATGGACGTAAGGTCCGTTAGATGTCTCAAAAATAGTATTCATGGGCATGGTTCTAATGCTCGAGCAAAGAGAGAGTTTTCTTCTTCCGAACAGACGTAAGGTCTGTGGGAAGTTATGTAAGTAAGATTCACATGTATGGGGTTAATACCAGAGCAAAGGAGAGGTTTTCTTTACCCAGACGGACATAAGGTTCGTTGAAAGCATTATGACCCAGTGGGATTATGGTTGGACCATGGGTGTCTTCTGGTCTTCAGGCGTTGGCGCAGCTACCCGATATAGCTTCATATGCTTCCCGTTGAGAGGGGAGAACTGAACTGCGCCCTTGTGATTTACAAGGATGTAAGCGCCTCCTTCGTAAACCCGATTGACAATATACATGCCCACCCAATTTTCGGTCGGCTTTCCCTTGGGGTTGGCTGCCATCACTTCCCTTCTCTTGACCATAACGAGGTTGCCTTTCTTGAATTCTCGCTCTTTGACCAGCTTGTCAAAAGCACGGGCCATGCGAGCTTGGTATAGCTGAATATTCTATTGTGCTCGGAGTCGCTTTCCTTCGAAATTGGCAAGCTCCTCCAATCTTCTTTCCACATTAGCTTATTCGCTGCCGGCCAGACCATGCTGGATAGAGACCCGTAGTGATGGGACTTCCAATTCAATCGGTACCACCGCCTCTGACCCGTACATAAGGGAGAAAGGTGAGCAGCCTGTTGGGGTTATATATACTCTACGATAAGCCCATAGTGCTTCGTACAACCTTTCTTCCCAGTCTCTTTTACTGGAGTTAACAATTTTTGCCAGCAAGGTGCACATCGTTTTATTGAAAGCTTCTGCAAGCCCATTAGCCTGGGGGTTGTAGGGGGACGAAGTTCTCCAATCAATTTAATATTTATCAGCTAACTGGTAGATTTTCTGGTTTCTGAAATGGCTGCCATTGTCAAAAATGATGCGGCTGGGAACCCCAAATCAAAATATTATATTCTGGTAGAAGAACCTAGCGACCAGCTCTCCCGTTACTTCTCTTAATGCCACCGCCTCCGCCCATCTGGAGAAGTAGTCTATAACTGCCAAGATGTACTTGCACCCAGAGGAGGAGGGTGGCAGAGGGCCTACAACGTCTGTGCCCTATTGAGCAAACGGCCAACTTGGGAAGGTAGGATGTAGCAGTGCCAGAGGCCTCCTCGGAATGTTAGCATGCTCCTGGCATTTCTGACAAGTCTTGGCGAACTTACAGCAGTCATCAAACATGGTGGGCCAGTAATATCCCAGCTTCTTTATCTCAATTTTTATTTTCGGACTGGCTTGATGTGCCCCAGCTGATCCAGCATGCACCTCATTCATGACTTGCATGGCTTCGTCGATGGACAAGCAACGCAGCAAGATTTTATTTCTGGCATCCGCCATTATTCGAAATACAGTCCCGTTTCTCATTTCATAAGAATCTTTGGCTCTCATTAATTTCATTCTCTGTTCTTTTTCTTTTGGCAGTTACTGGCGTTGGAACCATTGTAGCAGATGCTCCTGCCAATTAGGCTGTCGAGCTTCTTCTATAGCCATCACTTCATTTTCTTCTTCAATAACTAGAATATCCATCATACTCGGCACCGGCCGCCTATTGACGACGGTCACATTCAGGCTCCCATCTGGTGGGATTGCCAGGGAACTGGCTAGCTTTGCGAGGGCGTCTGCCTGAACATTCTATCCTTAGTTTATGTGCTTTGTCTGGATGAAATAGAATTTTGACATCAGTCCTAGGGCCAACTGGTGATAGGGGAGGAGTTCCGACTTTCAAACATCAAACTCTCCTTTGACTTGTTTAATAATTAGCATGGAGTCCCCATAGACTTCTAGCATTTGAATTCCCATGGATAAGGCGATTTGCAGGCCGATAATCAAAGCCTCGTATTCTGCCTCATTGTTTTTGCAAGGCTTGTTAATTGAACAGGAGGTGTGCATGACCTCCCCCTCTGGAGATTTCAGGACTATGCCTGCGCCGGCTCAAATTCTGCTGGGCCCGCTGACCGCAGTGTCAATTCTGGAAGCGCCATCGAAATATAGCTGCCACAATGCAGATTGCACCTAGTTTGCTGCTAGTGTTTCATCTTCGTGCAGTTCAGCCTACAAAAGAGAATCTCCAGGTACTGGGTGTGCAGCAAAGAAATTTGCAATGGCTTGTCCTTTGACGACTTTCTGTGGTACATAGGAGATATCAAACTTCATAAGTATGACCGCCCACTTCCCCAGACGGCCCTTCAGTGCTGGCTGAGACAATATATACTTTAATGGATCTGTCTTGGAGACCAACTTAATTTCATGCGACAACATATAGTGTCGAAGCTTCTTGGCCGTGAAGACCAGCGCCAAGCAATTCTTCTCAATGTAAGAGTATTTTTCTTCCTGTCCTCACCAATCTTCTGCTAAGATAGTAGAGGGCCTATTCTTTCCCTTCATCATTATTTTGGGCCAACATCGCCCCTAGAGAATGATGTGTGGCTACTATGTACAGGATCAGCGGCCGCCCTTTTACTGGTGCTCCGAGCACAGGAGGGGTCTTGAGGTATTCCTTCAGCCTCTCAAACGCCGCTTGACATTCTTTATCCCAATAAAACGGGACATCCTTCATCATCAGCTTGTGAAAAGGGTGACATCTTCTGGACAGATTCGATATGAATCGTTGGATATAAGCCAGCCGGCCTTGAAGAGACCGCAGCTCGGTGAGGTTCCTTGGCGGGGGAAACTCCTGAATGGCTTTGATTTTCGCGGGGTCTATTTCAATTCCCCGATGCCTTACAATAAAACCCAGAAATTTGCCGCTGGAGACTCCGAAAGCACATTTCGGTGGGTTCATCTTCAGCTCGTGCTGCCTGAGCCGTTGGAATATTGTTCAGAGATCTTACAGGTGATCCTCTCTCCTTCTGGTCTTAACCACCAAGTCATCAATGTAGCACTCAACTGTGTGGTAGAGTAATTCATCAAAAAATTTGGTCATCGCCTGCTGGTAGGTGGCGCCAGCACTCTTCAGCCCGAAAGGCATCCTTTTGCAGTGGTAGATACCTTTGGGGGTACGAAAGCAGTATGAGCGCGGTCATGCTCCGTGATCCATGTCTGGTTGTAGCCGGATGAACTATCCATAAAAGAAAGGGCCTCATGTCCGGTCGTATCATCTACCATGACCTCTATTATTGTCACGGGGAAGTCATCTTTCGGGCAAGCTTTATTTAGGTCACGGAAATCCACACATATCCGGATCTTCCCATTCTTCTTTTTGACGGACACTATGTTGGCCAGCCATGTAGTGTATTGGTTCTCTTCGATGAAGCCTACTTCAATAAGCTTGTCAACTTCTTTGCATATCTGAGTGATGAGCTCTGGCCTCATGCACCGTGGTGCTTACTTCACTGGCTCCACATCGGGGCCAATCGCCAGTTCATGCTGAGCAACTGCGGGGCTAAGCCCGGGCATTTCTTTGTAACTCCAGGCGAAATAGTCCCAGAATTCTTGCAGCAATTGAACATATAGCTCCCGCTTGGCTGAGGAGAGCTGAGCGCCGAGGAAGATAGGTTTAGGGTCCTCTTTACTCCCCAGGTTCACCTCTACCAACTCATCGACCGTAGCCTGCCCCCCATCTTCAATTTCCGGAGGTGCGGGTTCAAGATCAATGAAATCCGGGATATAATTTATGTCGTCGAGTTCAAGGACTTCGACAATGTCATTATTCTGCCCTCCATCCTCCCCAAGGGCTTGTAGTTCCAGGGATGGCTGGAGCACAGATTGTCCCGACATCAGACCTTCTACAATTCTCCCTTCATGGGATTCATCAGCTGTTTTGATAGGAGTTAGCTCTTTCATTGCTGGATTAAGAAGACGACTATCTGATCTCACCGGAAGTGGGGACCACTCGGTCTCGACTTCAGCCTGCGCTGCCACATCTCTACGAGAGGCGTCCTGCTTCTACTTGGTGACATCCTCGTCAGTAAATATTGTTTGCCAGGTTGCAGCGGCCCCTACATCGGCCGACTGAGAATGAGTTGTTGTGGTAGCAGTGAGAGGACTACAGAAGGAACTATGCGCCTCTTCTCCAGCATCTTCAGCTTCGCAGTTATTAGTTGTATTGAACTTAGCTTGGAGGGCTATCTCTTCACCCCCGAGTTGCTCCCAACACTTACAGAGGGTGGTAACTTCCAGATTCCGATCCTCTTGTTGGAACACCTGAGCTTGTTCCTCTTCCACCGGGCTTTCATCATAAGTTGCCCCCAGCGGCGCTTCTTCTGTTGACGAGAGAATAGAGATGGTGTCCACCTCATATCGTCCGCTGTAATAATATTCTTCTAGCAAGAATCCCAGCCTTGGATGCTGAGATACACGTCTGAGCTCCTTGTCAATGCTTGTAGGATACCAGATCCTTTGGAAGGCCTCAGCCGTCTTGTGAGATTGGCCCGCAGGGATATGCTGTTTTATGAACATTCTAGCCATCTTGTCCGACATAAAAGGCAACCTCTGAACATGCACTGCAGCGCTCTCCAAGTCTTCCGGGAGGCAACAATCAGCATCTTCTCGCGCCGCATGTTCTTCTGCGACATAGAACAAGCTGGCAAGGCCTTCATCATGGGTCACTTCTAAGGCTCTGAGAGGCCTAACTGTGAGGTGGTCAAGATCAACTATCGACCTGAAGAGACCCTCCGGCACCTTAATATGATCATGTCGATCTTCCATTTTAAGTTCATTTGCCTATGGAAAAATAGCAGGAGGCGCTGCTCTGCCCACATTTCCCATGATGGTTATATGGGATACCCCTCAGGGGTTTACATAGCCAGGCGGCGGTGGCGGGAACCAATCGTCCCCAGAAGCTTTCTTTACTACCTTTACTGAGGCCTTTGCCCCGGGAATTTTCTGCGGCTGCTCTATGTAGAATGGCGCATCCAACATGTGACATTCAAATACTTCAAATGGATGGAGGTCGGCAAATATCCTTTCCTCATGTCCTTCATGATTATATTTGATACATTGGTGGAGAGTTGAAGGTACCACCATATTTTCATGTAGCCAAGGATGACCAAGCAGTGCCTTGTACGTGGCATTTGAATTTATTACATGGAACTGGACCTTCATAGTGAAGTCTTCCATGGCAAGGGTGAATTCCGCCATGTCGAGCGGGACTTCAGACTTCTGATTGAAGCCCGTGATGCGCATATCCCTGACCTTGTCCAGGTGAATATTAAAGTAATATTTTTGAAATATCTTGTAAGGGAGTATATTAACAGCTACTCCTGGGTCCACCAGAATCCGGCTCAGCGGTTGGCCGTTCAATTGCCCCCTCATGTATAGGGGTCTGTTGTGCTCAGCAGTCGGCAGTAGCATGTCTTCCTTAGTGAACATGATATTTGTAGAAGGCAAGGCCTCGGCCAAACAGCTCTCGTACTGGGCAGGCATCTGCAGAGTAGTGATAATCACCTATCGGGTCTCTTCACTTAGGGATAGGATTTCCCAAATAGTAAATCAAGCATGAAGCTTCTTCAATAGTTTCATGATTCTGCTGCCTGCCCGGACACTCGACAGCTTCATTTCTTCCACCCATCGCGGTCTGGAGGTGCCCTGCACAGTGGCGCCCAATGGACCTGCTTCATCAGCTTCTGATTCTGAGTCTTCTTGTGGCTTAATGGCTTCTTCCGGCTGTTTGCCAGCATCTACCTCCGCCTTGGCATTATCTCCTTTTGTCTTACTTGACAGCTGTTGAGGCTGCGGGGGTATGCCCCCAACTGCGGGATTGGCTTCACGGCAGGGCTGCTTGCCCCGAGATTTGTTGAGAAATTCCAGAAAGGAGGGATTGCTGCTTCTGCTCCCTGCCTGATTGTATAGTCCTGTTGGAGGAAGAATCTAGACTCCCTTAACCTCTGGTGCGGGTACCCTGTACGGTTGCTCACCCCTAAAGATGATATGATAATTGGTTGGCGGCGGGCGCCCCCATTTTAAACCTAAGCGAGTTGCATGTGCTGACTAAGAGGTTTCAGCCTGGTTAGCCTCGGCAGCGGGAGTATAACATATGTCTTCATCTCCATCCTCATCACCAGGCAGGGTGAAGAGGGCCGACAGTGTGTTGTAGGATAGCATCGTTTCCTTCTTGGCCTTTCGACCTCTTCTTTTCTTCTTCTTTTTTTCTTAGGTAGGCGTCTGCCCCAGAATATACTTTCACCCTCTTTAGGGCCTTCTTTGGACTTGCAGAGAGAGCTGCTCCAGCTCCTCCCACGGGACATGATCCTTCACCAGTAACGGTTGTAATGCGGGCTGCTCATTTTCTTCCAGCCCATCTATGTAGGCCTACAGCCGTTGGAGCTCTGGGCCGACCTGTAGACACGCTATTCCTAACATCACCCTGAGAAAATCTCATATTACTCTATGACGCCCCGTAGTGGCTTTCGCATTTTGAATCGCTTGAGTGCTTCCCATTCTTGGGTCTTCTTTCGCCTTTTGAGTGGGTAACGTAACGCTTCTTCGGCATCCGAAAACCATCTCATTACGGAAATCATCCAGCATACAGATGGCATCGCCACCAATAGGACATACCGGAAGATTCCAAAATCAGGAGATGTCTGGCGGATGGCTGTCGACGGCCTTTCGAGGGGGTCCAGCAGATTTTCATGGAGGCGTCTAGGAGACTGGACTCCTCCATCATGAAAAATGAAAAATAATAAAATAATAATAATTGTGAAGGCGTCCAAGGACCTGGACGCCTCAGTGTTGAGGCTTCCGGGGGCCTGGACGCCTCCACACTCTGCATCTGGACAATCTCGGCACGCCGCTTGGTTTGACGCTTCGGAAAAAATCCAAAACTTTGAGGCGTCCAGTTGCCTGAACGCCTTCAATTTCTGACACCCGGACAAGCCGAACCGCCGTCCGATTTGACGCTGCGGAAAAAATCCAAAAAGATAAGGACATCTTGCCAGCTAGACGCGCCCACTCGTGAGTCACGGGTGCCCACCAAAACCACGCGCTTTACCCACTGTCTACGGCTTTCGGCGGAATTCCGGTGGGCGGGCATGAAGGCGTCCAGTCTCCTTGACGCCTTCATAAAAAGTAAAAATAAAAAATAATAATAAAAATATTTATTTATTGGTGGAGGCGTCCAGGGTCCTAGACGCCCCCATCTTGAGGCGTCCAGTCCCCTGGACGCCTCAATCCACCTGCCCTTTATAAATAGAAGACCCCCTCCCTCGAAGGGAAGTGTGAACGCGTCACGTGGTGGACTGAGAGAGAGAGATGGGGTTTCTCCCTCTCTGAGTAATAAAGGGTGAAAGAAATGAGGATAAAACAATGAAACGCGCGCTATAGGGGATATGAAAGAACGGTGGACAAGTACACCTACAGATGACACTCTAATGGAGACAGAAAGAATTTAGATTGACCGAACTCCGGTACATGGCGGAGATAGGGGTCCGAAGACCCTCTCACGCAAACTGAACCCCTTCCCGGTAGGCGTAACCCACCGTTCCGAGAGCAGCTTTTCAGATACCGAATTCGAGTCCTAGGACTCTACGTAATAGAATTTGATAGACGGGAAGACACGTAGACTCGGAAATTGTAACGATATATCACTCTCCGAACAGTTACAAGAACAACATGAATAAAAGCACACCACCGCAGGACATTGGTCTTTGCGGGGTTTTAACAGCAATATTACAAGATGAGCAGTAATTAATATATGTGCATCTAGAAACCACCGCGAGACATTGGCCTTACGGGATTTTTAATGCGATATAAATAATATATATAAGTATATATATATAAACCACCACGAGACATTGGCCTCTACGGGGTTTTTAATGCATTATAAATAATAAATATAAATATATATACACATCACCACGAGACATTGGCCTCTGCTGGATTTTTACTATGACATAAATAATAAGTATAAGTATATAAATATATAAACCACCACGAGACTGCGGCCTCTGCGGGGTTTTTACTATGACATAAATAATAAGTATAAATATATAAATATATAAACCACCACGAGACTGTGGCCTCTGAGGGGTCTTTAATGTGACATAAATAATATATATATATATATATATATATATATATATATATATATATATATATATATATATATATATATATATATATATATATATATAAACCACCACGAGACTGTGGCCTCTGAGAGGTCTTTAATGTGACATAAATAATATAAATAATATATATATATATATAAACCACCACGAGACTGTGGCCTCTGAGGGGTCTTTACTATAAGATAAGTCTATGTGACAGGAAAGGAAAAGGGATCAAATAAACCGCCGCGAGATGTTGATCTCCATGGGGTTTTAAAGCGATGATAGGGGAATGCTGAAATTAAATAGTTAGGAATTAGAAAGTAAAGTGCAGAAAATAAAATGCTGAAATGGAAACGTCGCGGGAGGTGACCCACCGCACCAATTAGGAGTTAGATATACAGAAAGTAAATCACAGAAACCGCCGCGGGGAATAATCCTCCGCGCGGGTGAGGTCAGAGACGGAAGAAGATAACCGCTGCGGGAAGCAACTCTCCGCGGGTGTTATTAAAACAAAGATGATCAAAATAAAGCGCGCGTTAAGAGTGTTGTGATCGCCAGGGACCGAGGGTCCCGAGTGAATTGATCGCTTTCGCCTTCGACACGAGGTTATGCGGGCTCCAACTTCCTCTTCTTTCGACAGGCCGAAGAAGAGGGCCTTTAACTGGTTACCCTTACACAAAGAACAAACAGAGGAAAACTGGTTGGTGAGAACGACGGTGGTGTAGTACCAATCCTTAGGTAATGAAACTGTAAATAATATAAACGAACACGTACCTGGTTTATGTTTAAAACCCCTTTAGAATTAAAAGGGTAGGAGAATGACATGATGAAATGCACAAATACAAAGACACTCACAAGGGAGGCCCTCTCGAAGAGAAAGGCATGGGACATATGCTAAATGATGCATGCAATATAATTGACTGACTGAATAAAAATAAGGGGGAGAAAAGCTTATCGGGGAAGACCGGCGATGAGCTTTGAGAAGGGCTACAGTATCACGAGCACAGCATGACCGAAGGACTTCAGAGCGGACTTCAGAAACTAGTTAAGCCGGACATAAAAACACACACACACACAAGCATATACATATGAATGATAAATATATTTACATAAACATATACTTAGACATATTAAAGATATTTAACATATACGTAAATACAAACACATATAAACATGTGTAGACTGGTCGAAATAAAAGAACGAAAATTTGAGAAGGAAGACGAGAAAGGGAGAGAGAAAACTCTTTTTTTTTTATTTTTAAGACTTTATTTTAGAAGAAAAAGGATAAGATATATATATATGATACATATGTGACATATATATTATGTATATAATATATATATAATATATATATGGGGAAAAAAAAGGGATAAAGAGGGCGAATGAGGGGGAGAGAACGATTAAAAAAAATGAAAGAGAGAGAGAGAGATCAAGAGAGAGAAGAGAGGGAAGGAGAGAGTGAGAGAGTGGGGAATAAAAAAAGAATTAAAAGAAGAGAGAGAGAGGGGGCGCAATGAGAAGAGAGAATAAAAAAAATTAAAAAGAGAGAGAGAGAGAGAGAGAGTGAGACGGAGAGAGGAGGGAGAGATCGAGAGAGAGAGAGAGAGGGGGGAGAGAGAGAGAGAAAAAGTGAGAGAGGGAGAGAACCGAGAGGGGGGAAGAGAGAGAGAGATCGGGTAAGGGGGGAGAGAGATGCAGAAGAGAGAAGGGAGAGGTAATAAAATAAAAAAAGAAGGGGGGAGAGAGAGCGAAACAGGGAAAGAGGAAGAGAGAGAGAGAAAGGAAAGGGTGGGGGTGCGAGAGGAGAGAGAAGAGAGGGGGGACGCGGGGAGAGAAACTGAGAGGGAGAGAGAGAGAGTGCAGAGAGGGAGAGAGAGAGAGAGAGGGGGGGACGCGACAGAGAAAAGAGAGGGGGAGAGAAGAGAGAGGGAAGAGAGTGGAACGGGAAAGGGGGGGGTCTCGCGAGGGCGGTGGCCGCGGCGTCGGGGGCGGAGGCGGCCGGGACGGTGCCGGAGCGGCGAGGGCGTCGCAAGGGGGGGCGTCAGACGGCGAAGGCGGGCGGCGGGAAGGCGGCTGACGGCGTCGGGGGGTGGCCGGTTGGCTTCACGGCTGACGGGAGTGGCCGGAGGCGGCTGGCGGTGCGGTCACGGCGGAGGTGGCTCGCGTGGCTTCACGGCGAGGGGAGCGGTGCATGCACGGGGGCTGCGGCGTGGACGGGGTGCTCGTGGCGGCTAGCAGCGGCGAGGTGGAGCTCAGACGCGGTGGTGGAGGGGAGCGGTGCTGCTGGTGGGCGGCGGGAGGTGCAGGCGAGGTGGTGCAGACGAGGTGGCCGTGGGGTGTTCTCGCGGTGGCCAGTGCAAGTGGAGGTGGGCTTCGCGGCGTCGTGGAGGATGACCGGCGGGGTACTGGAGGGTGGCCGGAGGCGAGCGGCTGGGCGTCCACGGTAGTAGGCTGCTGGTAGGTGTGGTCTGCGGCGAGGAGCTGTCGACGGGGGGGGCTCATGACGAGGGCGGCAGCAGCGGCGGTGCAGGCGGTCCTGGGCAATGGCGGAGGGAGATCGACGGTGGTATCATGGTGATTGCATGGTGGTGAACGTGGAGGTGGGAGTGGCGAGATGAGACGTGGGAAGGACGCGGTGACAGCGGCGATGTGGGTGCGGTCGGAGGAGATTGCTAGGGAAGCCTCGTGGGAGAGGAGGGAGGAAGTGAGAAAGAGAGAGAGATCCCACGGTGGGGGCGCTGGCCGGAGGGGGCTGTGGGTTACATGCAGAGGGGTGATGGCCGCGGTTAGCAGGTGGGAGTGGGGTGGTTTCACGGTGGAGGTGGAAGGAGGGAGATGGTGGCCGGTGAGGGTGGGATGGCAGCGAAGGAGGCGGCTGGGAGTGGAAGTTTGCGAGAGTGAGGTTGTCGTTAGGGAGCTTGGACGTGGGAATGGGAGAGTGAGAGAGTTGAGAGCGTGAGGAGAGAAATGAGAGTGGGATGGGGATGAGTGTGCATGTGTGTGTGCCGTGAGGGAGAGGGTGAGAACATGAAAGTGGGTTGCGTGAGAAGGGGGGTGAAAATAGGAAATAGAAAGAGACGTAGAGAGAATAAAATGGGGTAGGAAATATTATCTTATTATTTATTATAGTTATTATATTTTATGTTTGTTTGTTTTGTTTGTTTTTGTTTGTTTTGTTTCTTCTTTTTTTTTTGCTTCTATATATATATATATTATTTATGGTTATTATATTTTTTTGCTTTTTAATAAATATATTATGTATATACTAATCACATATATATATTTATATTTTATGAAAATAAATTTATTAAAGAAAATTAATTATATTATTTTTACGTAAACACAACTACACACATTTTTTTGGAATTTTATTTTTTCTCTTTTTATTTATTTTATAATTTTCTCCCTTTCACAAAATAATGCAATTTAACCATAATTACGGAAATCACGAAATAAAAGAAAATGCAAGCCAATTCAGGACATTATGGTACAATATGGGATTTACTCGTCATAACGTCAGAAACGGCGTGTCTACAGGAAGGGGCTTCAGATCCGACAGAGGAAGGAGAGACTCTGTCGGATCCCATTTCTAACCCGTGGGTCTTTTGTAGGGGGAGGTTCTGCCGGCTTCTCGGGTGCCCGCGCTCGCGAGAGGAAGGCTAGCTCCATCCGTTCTGCTTCCACGTCGTCCCCACGCTGCCGAAGCTCCGCCGGATCCCGCCATCGGCACATTCAATAAGCCAATTCTCTCCCCTTTCTCCGTAGTTCTTTTGCATTCATCATCTCGCATTCTCCGCCTCCCTTCATAAGGGAGTCTTCTTTTATACACGTATGCATAATTCCATTCATCATAGCATTTTCCTCCTACTCGTGTCCGAGAGGGGTTTAAAAACAACACCAACCAGATGTGTGTCTTGCCACGATTTCATTATTCTTCATCCAGGGACTAATACTACACTGCCATCTTTTCTGATCCACTTGTTATCTATTTGTTTTTTCTTTTGCAAGGGTAACCAAGGAAAGTCTTCTCCATCGGCCGGTCGAAGGGAGAGGAAGAAGCAACCCACCATCTCCCGCTTTTGAGGTAGGCGCGATCACTTGCTTTATCTTGGGGTCTCCGGCCCCTGGCGATCACATCATATTCTCGAGGCCGCGGAGAGTCATTTCTCGCAATGGCCATTTAAATTTCAGTCACTTATATTTTGTATTGTTCTTATATCTGTTTCTTATATCTGTTATATTCTCGAGGCCGCGGTGAGTCATTTCCTGCAATGGCCGTTTAAATTTCTGTCTATTATATTCTGTTCCTTATATCGGTTATATTCTCGAGGCCGCGGCGAGTCATTTCCCGCAATGGCCGTTTGAATTTTTGTCATTGATATTTTATGCTGTGGTTATATCTGCTCATATTCTCAAGGCCGCGGCGAGTCACTTCCCGCAATGGCCGTTTAAATTCCCGTTACTTGTATTTTGTACTCTTCTCATATCTTCTCATATTCTCGAGGCCGCGGCGAGTCATTTCCCGCAATGGCCGTTTAAATTTCTGTCACTTAAATTCTGCACTTTTCCCATCCCCTGAGGTCGTGGAGAGTTATTTCCCGCTATGGCCGTTTAATCCCCATATCTTATTATATTGCATCTGTCCCGCACGCCCCGCCAGAGCACTCTCCCGTGGTGGTCTCTCTCCCCTTCTCTCTTCTTTCTGTGTTGTAGTAAAACGAGCCCCTCGCGCGCTCCGCTTCGCCTCCTCCGGCAAATTAATTCCGCGTGACGTCGCTCACAGATTAGCCATCACGGTGGGACTTCTTTCGCATTCTCTTGGTTACTCTTGCAACTTCGGCACCGCCTGTGCCCCCCCACCTTTGCGCCCTCGCGTGCTCCAGTTGTGCTCACAGTAGCACTTTCAGTTCTTATCCCTCGTGCACCTCGTGCACTTCGCCCCTAGTCCCTTGTGATTCATTGGATGTTGATTATATCTTTGTTATCTCTGTTGTTTTCTTATTTTCTATATATCTGTTCAGCACTTCATTGCATGCATCCACCCCTTTTCTAATTTTTTTTATTTTTTTCTAAGGATCACCCTCTCTCGGTGAAGGAAGGACTCTCCGTTCGGGAATTCCTCTCGACGGACTAGAATCTCCTCCACCGGGACCTTCATAAGTCCCCGACAGCGAAGGATTCCCTCCTCGTTCACTAGGCTGGTTGTACCATTAAAGTTCCCTGGAGCTAGTAACACATTCGTGGCAAGAAGAGTGACCCTAGTCGACACGGCGGTGAAACAAATTAGAATTAGGGTCCTCCCTATTTTTTTGTGAACTTCCGATCAGGTTAAAAGCACAAAAAAATTATCAAAATCAAAACAAAAAAAAGGCGTAAAGGCATTCACTTGTTTGATAATCTTTGCTATCTGTGTGTTGGTGTATGTTTTTGTGTTCTGGAAGAACTCTAAGCATGGCTCACGAGTCTTTTGAGGAGAACCACCCTGGTCGTGGTCAATCAGTCGAGCCGCGAGTCCATGCTATGGACTCGGGTCCTCCTTATGAGCCCTCACATGAGGTGCAAGTTACCGTAGGGGACACATCCCCACCACAGGACATCTCCTCCTTGCTAGGTGTCCTCGCCAACACGGAGCATACCTCTGAGCAGCTCCGGGCCTTCCAAGCCATTCTGAAAGGGAAATCTATTTCTCCCGCCCCCCAAGAGTCAACTCCAGCCATCGCACCCCTCCAAGAGTCAGTGCAGGCCATCCCATCTCCTTCATTGGCGTAAGCCATCCAGTCTCCCTCGCTTCAAGGGCAGGCGAGCCAACAACCACCATCATTCCAATTTCCTTCACAATCCCAAACCCCTGCTATTCCCTACATACCGCTCTAGCCGGGGCCAACTGCCAGCGGTCCGACAGCTCCCTCTCATTCGGGGTTTCCTCCTCAAGTCTCCGGGAGACATTTTCTTCCCCAGTGGCATGTGCCACCTTCACCTCCCGAGGAGCTTTCCCAATCGCTCCTCAACAGGTTCAATAGAATGGACGAACAGTTTCAGAATTTAAAGAAAATGGTGGACATGAAATCCACCCCGGAGGTTGCTTTGCCAATCCTTCCGGTGATCCATCTTCCTCCCTCCGAAATACCTACGTACCGCAGGTACAATGGCACTGGCAATCCCTTTATTCACCTCAAGGATTTCATGTATGAATCCTCCTATTGGCAAAATGACCAGAGATCCCTGGCATACCTCTTTCGGAGATCATTGGATGGTCCTACGCTAGAGTGGTTCTATTCTTTGGAGCCTGGCGAGGCCGAGAACTTTGATACGGTGCAAAGAAGATTCTTGCAAAAGTATCGGGATAGGATCGGTCCCTCTCTTTCCATTACCGACCTAGTGGCCTAGAAAATGAAGCCCGACGAGGATTTTGTCCGCTATGCCGACAGATGGAGGTCCTTGACAGAAAGAATAAGAGATACCCTCTCAGAGCCTGAACAAGTAAAGATGATTCTGTCCAATGCAACCCCACAATTCAGGCACGTCCTGGCCATGAACAAGCTTACCACAATGGAGGAACTCTATGAAAGGGCCCGGTATGTCCAGACCCAGTTAAAAGACTCCCCCATTATGCACATGTTTGAGCCGCTGAAGCCCAAGGTGATCGGAAAGACAGGCACCGGTGTCCCAAGTGGAGCAACAGAAGGGGTTGTGACAAATGAGCAGGTGAGTGCAGTCAACAATGCCAACTATGCACTCAACCCAAGCCGGGAGTAGAATTCCACTGGGATTCTAAATGCCAGAAAGCTTTTGAAGGGTTAAAGGAATACCTGGCTAGTCCACCCATTCTCATTCCACCCAAACCAGAAAAACCTCTGATCCTTTACATCTCAATCTTGGATGACTCCATGGGAGCCGTCCTCGCACAAGCCGATGAAGAAGGCAAGGAACGGGCAACCTACTACCTGTCCAAATTCCTCAACCCCTGTGAGTAGAAGTACACCGTCATGTAAAAAACCTGTCCTGCCCTCGTTTGGGTAGTACAGAAATTGAAGCATTACTTTCTGGCTCATGAAGTCCATTTGATTGCTCGCATGAACCCTTTCAAGTTCCTTCTGGAGAAATCCGTCCTTACTGATAGGCTAGCACGCTGGCAGAGTTTTCTATCTCAGTTTGACATCACCTACGTTCAGCAAAAGGTGATTAAAGGCTATGCTATAGCCGAGCATCTCGCTTATCATCCTCTTCCCAAGTTTAATCCTGTCCAATCAGAGTTTCCAGATGAGGAACTAATGTCCATCACCCAATTTGATGAGCCAATGTGGACGTTATATTTTGATGGAGCTCTGAATTCCCAAGGGAAGGGTATTGGTATTGTCCTTCTAACGCCCGAAGGCGTTACCATCCCAGAGGCATTTCACCTCGCATTTCCAGTCACCAACAACATTGCTGAGTATGAGGCTCTAGAACTGGTCCATTCCTTCTATATCACCGAATTACGAGTCGTGGGTGATAGTCAACTTGTTCTCCGCCAGGTGCTTACCAAGTATCACACCCTTGATCCTAAACTCAAGCCTTATCAGGAGTTGGTCTCCGCCTATGCCAAACTATTCACCAAACTGATCTTTGTCCATGTCCCTCGCGAATAGAATATTCTGGCCGATGCCCTTGCCTCCTTGGCCTCATCTTTCAGATTCCCTCTAGGTGTATGGTTTGAATCCATCACCCTCTACAAGCGTCTTGTCCCTGCCGTTCGAGACCCGTACCTCCTAAGAATCAAAGAAAGAGTCTTACGGAGGGTCCAGGAGGGAGAAATTCTAGAGAAAAGGGAGATCATGTTAGCAGAATTTGAAGAAGAACTGGCTGATGAGGAGAAACCTTGGTTCCATGAAATCACCAAATATTGCAAAGACCAATCTTACCCTGAAGGAGCCACCACAGAAGATAAGAAAGCCATAAGAAGGGTGGCCCATAAATATACATTGGTTGGAGGTCTACTGTACAGGAGAAGCCTTACTGGTGTTCTACTAAGGTGTCTTGATGACGATGAGGTCTGGAAATATGTAGAGGAAGCACACTCAGGTGTATGCGGTGGCCATGTAAATAGTCAAATGCTCGCTAAGAAGATCATTAGGTAAGGCTTTTACTGACCCACTATGGAAGAGGATTGTGTTGTTTATGTCCGTAGGTGTGTCAAGTGTCAACTCCACGCCGATAAAATTCTTTCACCATCTTCCTCACTTCATCTAGTATCCTCCCCATAGCCTTTCTCCATGTAGGCATTCGACATCATTGGTCCCCTAGGTGATCCCAATTCCCTCGCCAAGCAGAAATCTTTCATTCTCACTGCGACGGAGTACTTCACCAAATGGGCCGAAGCCAAAGCTTATGCAGAAATCAAGGCGTCAAGAGTCTGCAAGTTCATCATGAAGAACATCCTCACCAGGTTCGGTGTCCCAAGCACAATCGTCACCGACAATGGGCCACAGTTCATTTCTCAGGATCTTCAAGACCTCTGTAAAAGGTACGTAATCGCATTTCATCATTCATCACCTTATCACCCACAAGGTAATGGCCAAGCAGAGGCCACCAACAAAATATTGATCAAAATCATAAAGAAAACATGCGAGTCTAATAAGTTTTCAGACTGGCTAGAAAAGCTTATCGAAGCTCTATGGGCCTATCGCACTTCAATCCGTACCCCCACCGGGCAGACTCCGTTTGCCCTTACTTATGGGATGGAAGCGATAGTCCCGTACGAGACTCTGATCCCTTCTCTCAGGGTACAATTGGATGAAGAATTTCCCCTCGACGAACGTCGTAATTCACTCCTAGCCCAATTGGAACTCTTAGACGAGAAGCGACTGGCCGCTGCCGAGCATGCACGTGTTTATCAAAATAGACTCACTCGCTTTTACCAAAAGAAGGTCATTGAGAGAAAATTTAAAATTGCCGAGATGGTCGTAAAAAGAATTTTTGTCAAACCTTGAGGGCCGCATTCTAAGCTCCAACCCAATTGGGAAGGACCATATGTGATTCAAGCCGTGTACCCCGGTAACACCTACAAGCTAGTCAATGATGAAGGGACCGAGTTATCCCACCCTTGGAACGGGCTTTATCTTAAGAAATACTACCCTTAGATAGCCGTAACAACTGGCATGGTACGTGGACTAGCGAGCTAAAATTCACTCTTCGATTTTTGCAGTCTAACTCAGGGTTAACCCCCGCTCACTCCTGTACCCCGCTTTTGGGATCGAATGGAACAGAACCCGAGGGGAGCCTCGAAAAAAGAAAAAAAGAAATAAGAAGAAAAAAGAGAAAAAAAAAAGGAGAAAAAAAGAGAGAAGAAAAAAAGAGAAAAAAGAATTGATGCCTGGTGTCTATCATGCGGTCAGGTCTTTACATCTATCCTTCATATTAAGATAGGACCCATTGAGGTCGGTAGGTCTCAGGTCTTGGTCTGCCAGAACCGTGGAGACTCATGTCCGGTCATGTCGGATTATGCCCATTAAAAGACTGCAACGCACACACGTAGCCGTTTTAGCTAGAAAATTTGTAGTTTTGCTCATCAGGGGGCTGTGCTCGAAGGTCTCCAAGAAAGTTGTAATCTTTGTTCTCTCCTTTCTCGACCCAATGAGACAGCCGGCGCCCTTAAAACGCTGAGCATAAGGGAACCGAAACGCAATACCCCGAAGGCCAGAGTAGGATTCATCTCCTCGAACCAGAGTCAGAGCACGAGAAGAGGGCAGTGTCCCCGCAGGCATACAAGAGGGATTCCCACATATCAAATTCTCATACCTCCCGCAAAAAAAAGGGGGGGGAAGAGAAAAATCAAAGTCAAAAGCCTGGTCGTGACCGTGCCTGATTTCGACAAACGAAACGCCCCAAACAAAGGAAATTCTACCAAGGGGCAACGTAAGTCTATTCGAGAATTGGTCCGAAGTCGCTCAAAAGGGAAAGGTCGAGTAGGTCCCGGTTAGCTCGTCGGGTTAACAGTTTGACCGGTCCTCTCGGAAGGTTTACCCCACCTTACTCTTCTGTCTCCCCTCAAAGATGAAAGCTCAATGGAATGCTCGAGAGGCATGCCTGATGCGGGATAATATGCTCTGATACCAATTTGATGCGGGACGGGACTGAAAGGGCTAAGACCTACGACTACAACGAAGTGCGGCCAGCACTCGCACGCCAAAGGCAAGCCAGGCGGCTGACCTCCGTAGCGTTCCTCCAGGTGGAGGCGTCTCTCAACAAGAAACTCAAGCCCAACGACCGTCCCTATGAGGGAAGCGCGGGGATCTCAGCGGCTAAGGAACCGCCGTACGTCTAAGGGAATCTAGTCCGAGCTCGGCGCTCGACTAGGGCCACGGAATGGGTGCTCTCAACTCACAGTCACGCGGTGACTAAAAGACTAGCTAGGATCCTAAACACTCATGTGGCATACTAGAAAGCATACTAGTAAAGCAAATGCCAACAAGGGGAGCGTCGCACGTACCTCCATGCCTAGGCGTGGGGAAGAAACCCCGGCCGAGATCAACAACCCTGATACACAAGATGAACAATAATACAACTCCAACCAAAAATGCCCACTCCTCGCAGGGAGATAACAGGCTATAGCATATGGATTCGGGGCTGCCGATGCATGGGCTGACGGGCGGCACTCGGTGAAGGGGTGGTCGCGAGGAGGACCCGGGCGGCAGTCGGCAGGTTCGCAGCAACGCGCGACTCGGCGGTGAAAGCTCCCACGGCCTGGTCCGGTGTCCGACTGAGGCGCCGTCAGCGAGGGCGCGTATCTAAGTCACGGGAGGAAGCCTCAGCCAAAGGGGGCGTGCAGATTCCATCTGTGAAAGCCGGGGGCGCACCTGCAAGTTGTGACAGGGATTCTGCTCCTAGAACCGCGCGATCGAGCGGGAAAAATGATAAGAAATAGCTCCAAAGGGCGATGGGATCTCCGCTTGTTGGAGGACGAAGAGGACGCAGAGCAGCAGGTCCCGACCAAAGGGCTCGATCAGATGTGGTCAGGGTTGCATGCAGTGGCCTCTGAAAATCGCGGTTGGTGCTGGCGCCGGGTGGATGGGGCAGACCCGCGCGACCTCACGAAAATGGATACCACGAACAGCTCAGATGTCGGAATGAGGCGAGGTTTGCGGCGTTGGAAAGAGGATGAAAAGTTGTTCGAACCATCAGAAGATGAGCGGCATCACGTCACCAGCCTTGGCGCAGTCGCAACAGTGGTAAGCTTCTGTCCTCTGAGCGAGCAGTCGGACAGAGGTACGATGGCCGTGGTGAAATTTTCTGAAACGAGGTCGGAATCCGACGAAACCACCTGGGTTGGTTCCGGGACGCCGAGGGCTACAACGTTGAAGAAGAAGACTTGGGCATAAAACTGATGTAGAAATCGTGACAAGAACAACACCCAACTGCACCCTCTGGGCGGGTTGATTCGAATGGATTCTGTGCAGTCATGGGAGAACGGATGCCACGAACAGTGCCGAAGTCAAAACAAGGCGAGACCACCTCTGGATCGAAGAGGACTCGGGGAGGAACAAACTCACAGAAGAACTCTCGGCCTGATTCACACTGTGGACATCGGGGTCGCCTCTGCAAGTAGGGATTCAATTCTGCCTCGGATCTGCAGGGTGCAGATTATCTTGATCTTCAAGCTTGATGGTGGAGATGAAGACGAGGGCTTGCGAGGGCGGCGTGGAGGAACATGGAGGATGGATGCCTTGGCGTCGCACCAAGGGGATGGGGAGTCGCACCCCAGGTTGATCCCGTCGCAGGAGCAAGGAGGAAGAGAGGGGGAACCTCGGCGTCGCACCGAGGGGTGGGGAGTCACACCCCGGGCTTGCTCCCGTCGCAGGAGCAAGGAGGAACAGGGAGGAGGGGGCAGCCACCTTCAAGGAGAATCAGCAAATTTTTTTCTTTCATTCATAATAATCCTCCAAAGAAAAATACAAACCTTATATATGGGGGAGGGGGAATGCTAGGGTTGAAACTCTAGCCAAGGGGAAAAGGGGGGGTGCGCAAGGTGCTAGGGGGGGAAGGGGGGGCTCACCACTCCTAGATTCTAGGAGGAGATTGGGGGATGGGGGCGGCCAAAGGAGGGAGGGGTGGTCGGATGGGGAAGGGAAAGGGGGGAGGCCGCACCCTTCTTCCTATAATCTAGGAGAGGGGCGGCTGCCACCTTCCAAGAGGAGAGAAAAAGGGGGTGGGCGCCCAAAACCCTAACCCTAGGGAGGGGGGCGCAAATCCCTAGGTGGGCCAAGCCTTGGTTGGCCAGCCATGCCAAATGGGCCAAGGCTTGAACCAAGAGAGTGGCCCAATCGCCCTATCTCCTACCTAATAAGCATAAAAATGACCCAACGAAAGCCTAATTGGCCCCAATTGGCCTACAAAGGTCCACACAAATAATAAAAGTGTCCACGCAGGGACTAATCCAAGGCCCACCATGGCCTAAAGTATGAAGATAACTCCGCTAGTCCGCCAAGTGATCACCGAGCCAAAGGGATGCCGGCGTGGTCCGTGTACTCCATCGTGAGCTGCAGCGCGTGTCCTCACCAACGCCCCACTAAGGTAAACGACCCCGTTTTTTGCAAAACACATATTTTTGTCTACTTCGAAGAGCAAAAGCCATCACTGCGAAGGAGTCTCGGTGTTTCTGGCCAGTCAAGACCTCTATCTACCACTTTGATGGCTTCTTACTTCAACCTTGGGCTTAGGTCAATGCAAGCGCGTCACCAATAGGTGCGACGGCGTCTGATTCCGGGTCAGCGTCGCGCGGTTGGCCGTTAGGTTTCTAAGGTGTTCCATCTTATACCATCTAGAGTTGTGAGGAAATAGACCTGGGTCGGGCAAATCCTTTACCCTGAACACTCTTTCGGTGTCTTCTTGTGGTCAGAAGCAACTGGGAGCCTAAGCATGACATGACGGTTTTGTCATCAGGTTAAGTCTTAACCGGCAGGATTATCATTTGAGGGGTCTAGGGGCCCAAATCAATCTAGATGTGCGCACAGGATACCTGAGAGGTTAGTAAGAAACCCTGTCTTCATATAGGTCAGGTGCCATAAGGATGGTTGCCAGGCATTAGTTACAAAAATGTACAAATAAATGGTGATGTTTGTGATTAAGAGGCCCCCCGGAGTGCTCCGTCGAGTAAGTCCAAGCGTGGATTCCCTCGGAGCACGTTAACCCTGCTTTACGCTACTTAAGAACGATTTAAGCACCCATGATCCGAGAACCATGTCAGTTGTAATAACAAGTGTCTTTCAAAAAAAAAATTTGAAAAGCAGGATTGAAAACTGACTTGTTTCATTGAGCAATGTGTACAGGATTGAAAAGCAGGAATGAAGGTAGAAGACATGAAACTGAACATTCCTTCTTTTATTTCCTTCTAGAAATTGTACATTAAGTTCTGTCCTCTCTCTCAATGCTACCCCTTTCCCTACTCTCCAGGCGAAGAACCCTGGAAGGTGTTGCTAAACCATGCGAGGCGGTGCCTCTGCCGCTCTGTACCCCTCTTCCTGTATCTGCTCCCCGTCGATCGACAGGGGCAGCAAAGAAGCTGCTAACACAAAAGTCACGCTCTCGTGCTCTTCGGTAGTGCTATTCGCCATCTCTCTGCTATTATTCAACAATGCTGAGGCTGGTCCGGAGTTCAAACAGTTGGGCCTCCATGGCCCTACTCTCCTCCCTCTCAGCCAATCTGTCGGCTCTCTGTCTTTCGGTGTCTCTTTCCCTTTCCGCTCATTCTCTCTCTCTGTCCTCCCTTTCCAACTGAAGGGTAATCCTCAGCTCCATGGCGTCCTGAGAAGAGCCATCGTCTGGACGATGCCATAACTCTTCCTCCAGTTCTGCTATTCTGGCTTCCCCTTGCGCGGTACGAGCAAGTGCATCTTGCACCTCTTTCGTCTGCCATAACCATCATCTCAGGTATGTGGAGGCACGAATAAGTGAAATTCAATGACCAGACTCTCACCTGGGTGGAGAGCATGCCTTCTGCCTCCGCGGCTTGCTGCGTAGTATGAGCATGCTGCTCATGAAGCAAATCAAGTTCGGAAGTAGGGATCCACAAACTGGAAGAGACACCATCCTCCCCCATTGCTGAGGAAGCCGCATCAAGCTGGGCGCGCTGCAACACACATAAGGTGACACTGAGAACCTAACGCCAAGAATCTTGGTCTATGATCATGTGTATGTAGACTTATCGAAGAACTCAAGGCGGCGCGAGTATCATGTAACTGCCGCTCCGTGCCTATTAGGCGAGCTTGCAGGTTCGCTATCATAGTGTCATGAACATCCTGTGGCCAGGACATAGGTTAACATAAAGAAATATATATATATAAATGTTGTTCACTTCCACGGTCCCTTCAGGATGGAGTCGCTCTGCATACATCGCCTTATAGAGGCGCAAATAATCCTCGATGTCTTGAGCATGTGACTCCACGGGAGTGCCACCCCGTCGCCAGTCCTCGTATTGCTCAGGGAACAGCACTCTCCAATCAACGGAGGTCGCCGGCCCACGCGTCTTCCTCCTGACATATGGTGCGGTAGTCATGTCCACCCATTCTTAGGCAAGCCCTAGAGTCCTCATGGCCAATCGTAGCCGAAGTGACTCGATTTCGTTCAAATACTGCATCCAGAGGTCGTGTCCGAACCGGGCACGACTCATTATGACCCAGGGCTGATCGGCGTCGGTCATGCCCGCATAAGGCCTCCAGATCACCTAAGTCAGGTAAATCTTTCTATTTACGAGAAGGACAAAACAACATAAAAATAAACTGGATGGCGATTGATAACCACCATTGTTGCAGGGAACTCTTGCAACTCGTGTCTTATCACCATCAGCTGGTAGGACGTAGGGGCCGGGCTCATGATGGGCTGCCACGGCCTCGCCAATGGCACCGCCATTGGGCACCAATGATGGGCCTTTCCCATTGGAAGGTAATAATAGCTCCACAACTGCCTTGTCATGTGTTATGAATATCATAAAAAAAAATTATACAATTGAAGCTAAGAGAGAAGCCGGGTACCTGGATGAACGGCGTGAAACCACTCACTGTTATCTCTCGATCTGCTCTTTCAGACAGACCCGCAAATAGATGCACCAGCATGGCTGCCCCCCAGGCGTATCATCCCACTTTCTCAGGGTCTACCATAAATTCTAAGAAGCGGCAATGAAAGCTGTCTCCTTTCGAGCCCAGCAACAATTTCCCCAACAGGAAGAAGAGGAATCTCCTCAAATCCATGTTGGCCCTCTCCGAATTGCTCGCATCTACGTAGTAGACGGCGCGACATCCCCTTTCAGACCTCTCCATAAACTCTTCCGAGGAATCGTCATCATGAGGACGAACATCAGTAAGCCCTAGTGTCTCCATGATAGGCGTCTTGGCTATGGACCTATTCTTGCGATCATCTAGGTCCACCCCTAGTAACCTCTGGGCAGCCTCTCTATAGTTGGAGTACGTGATACCAGTCAGTGCCTCGCCATCCACTTTCAGGCTTGTAATTCGGACCACATCTTCCAGGCTGGGCACCATGTGCCCCCAAGGCATCAAGAAGGCACGGCTCATTGGATCCCACCTTTCACGCAATGCTTGGACGAGGGCAAGGTCGAGCCTGATTGGCTCGATCAGAAGAAAGACTCCAAGCCCCATCATGTCTAGCCTGGCCCTCTGAAAATCCGGGAGACCTCGGTATGCAACCACTACCAACTCCCATGGGATGTGTGATTTCATCACACCCTACGCATACACAAGGAGGGGTTTTGTTAGAAGGGAGGAAGAAATACTGGAAGAAGAAACGAGCAAGCTCAGCTTACAAGTTGCGATTGGGTCCTTTCATCGAGGTGCCCTTCAAGCTCTGAGAGTCTCCGAGAGCTGCTACCGCTGGACCTGCTTCTCTTCGAAGAATGGGAAGATTCGGCCTCCATCCCAAGTCTTAAAACTCTTAGCTCTTCTGTGCTGTGGAAGCCCCTACTCTTCAAGATGGCTTTCGATGTCCCTGGGAGAACAAAGAGGGGAGGTATTTATGGGAATGGGAGAAGTGCGAGCTATAACCCCCCATGCTAGGGCACCTTCCTTGCGGTCCCATGTGTCACTTCACCGCTCACACAGGGAAGCTGATTGAGTGGTGCGACACGACGACTCAGAAATGACCCCCCAAGTCCGAATGGATGCAATAGGGAATAGGCGAAGGCCGTTGTTGTTGACTTCGATGATAGATTCTCGTGGAAAAAGGGGCATGGCAAAGCACGAGTCTCTGTTTAGCGGCTAGGCCTTGTCGAGCGCGTCACATAGAAACGGTAAAAGAGAAGAAGCGTAGGAAGGAAGGAACGCGCAAGAGGATAAATAAGCGGCAGGAAATCAAATCACTCCATTCATAAGTCTACATAAACTGTCATAAACATCACAATCATAGAGAGGAGGTGCATGTTAGCTCGCCAACTCTCCCCATCACCTTCACACTCATCTCTCTAAGCGTCCCTCTCCTCTCCCCTAAGGTGAGGGTCCCTCAGGGGCCTTCTAGAGCCCCGTACAGCAGTACTCGCCTCGCCTCGTGGTGCCTGCTCGGCAGCGGCGACCCGCTGATGCTCCCCTGGCGTAACAAAGAAGCCACCCATATGGAGCTGACCAGACTGGCGGAGTCGCGCCCCGAATTCTCGTGCCCTCTCATAGCTTGCCTTCATGTTCTCTAGCCTCTGTCCCATAGCTCGAAGGCCTAGCTGGAGCTCCCTCACCTGGGCCTCCATGGCTCTTCTGTCCTCTCTCTCCTTCTCCCTCTCTAGCCTTTCTCTTTCCGCCTCTCTCTTGGCCACCTGGAGGAACACCCTCAACTCTAGGATGTCCAGATGTGGCCTCTCCTCACTGTGACGCCGCAGCTCTGCCACAGTCGCTACCCAGACATCACACTCCTCTTCAGCCCGAGCCGCGCGGGCCACCGCATCGGCAAGTTACTCTCGGAGGGAGGTAATCTCAAGAAAAGGGGCCGAGAAGCTGGAAGATGAGCCGCCAGCCATTCCTACCATCGCTGCCTGCTGGGCACGCTAGAACAAACAAACGACGGCCATCGGCTAAGCTCTAAAAAAAATTAATTAAATTAAATAAAAAAAATGCAACACTTAACTTACCAGGATCCCCAGTTTCTGTTGAGTGACGGTCAGCTGTAGCCTGGCCTCTGCTAGTTGGGCACGCAAGCCGTAGATGTCACGCACATCCCCAGATTGAAGAGGTCCCACATGACTCTCTCTCCGCTGCCATAGGAAGTCGACGCTGTCCTGCACCAGTACGCTCCCTTGCTGTCCAGGGAGACGTATGCGCCAGTCCTCGAGCTTCACCTTGCCGCGACTCTCCTTCCTAACATGGCTCGGCTCATCTGCGCTCGCCCATTCATCGGCCAAGCCCGGGGTCTTTACCATGCCCTACATCAAGAGGGGAGGGTCTTGCATCAAACAACGAGAACGCATCTCTTGTCAAGGACGCGTCCATCATTTGAGTGCAACACTCATCGAGCCTTTTCCCCTCTCAGATGGCTCGCTCCAAACTCAAAAGGAAATCAAAGAGGTGGAGATCATAGGACCTACCGGGCCGTGTTCACCTCCCTCCGTGCCAACGGGCCCCTCGGGTCCCTCAAGTGCCCGAAGGGGCACTTCCTCTTCCATGGACGCGTCTCCGTGCTCTTGCGCGTCCCTCCTCGGGCAAGGTGTTACTCGCACCCTCTCTCCCTTCACCACAATTTGGCCCACCAAACTCCATCGATCGAGAGTGGAAAAAGACGGAGATAGGCGAGCAAACCTCGACGGGAGGCGGGCTCGTTTGCAGGCAAGGCACGGAAGAAGAAAGGCCGCCTAGTGCTTTAAATTTGAATTTGAAAGTTAAGACGCGTCCTCGCGCCTAGACGCACCCAAAAAAAAAAAGGACCCCTCTGTGCAAGGCACAGTTCCCTACTTTTCAGGGTAAGGTCTCGTGGAGTGTGTCTCAAAAGAATAGATGTAAGAAAAGAAGCGTGGGAAAGGGAAGGTGCACACAATAGAAGGAACCATTCCATTTCACATAAGTAAATAGTCAGTTGTACATCATAAATGAGGAAGGTGGGGTGTACAAAGTAACTCTCTAAATCTCGCTACCACCCTCCTGATCATCTCTCTCCTCCCTCCTCTGACGGGGATCCCTAGGGGGCCTCCGCGAACTCTGAGAGGCGGTGATCGCCTCGCCCTGTGGTGCCACGCCACCCTCGAAGGCGCGACGACGCTCCTCGGCCGAATAAACCAGGAAGCTACCTATGGAGAAGGAACCAGACTGACAAAGTCGCGCCCCGCGCTCCTTCGCCCTCTGATACCGCTCCTCACTCTCCCGAAGCCTCCCCTCTGCTGTGCCGAGGCTCAGTCGGAGCTCCATCATCTGGGCCTCCAGAGCCCTCCTCTCATCCCAATCTCGTTGTCGCTCCGCCCTCCTGTCCTCTCTCTCTCTCTCTCTGTCCTCCCTCTCCCTCTCTCTCATCACCTCTCTCCTCGACAGCTCGAGGGCAATCCGTAGCTCCAGCACGTCGCGAGGAAGCTCCTCAGCCTCCCGCCATCGCTCCTCCTCTAGCTTCGCTATCCGGGAGTCACGCTCTGCCGCCCAGACGTCGCGCTCCTGCTCGGCATGGACTGCACGAGCCAGGGCATCCCGGATCTCCGCCACCTATCAAAGCACGCATGACCCGTAAAAGATCGGTGAAGGAAGAAGAGCAACTGGAAGGAGAGCCGGGGTCAAGCAAGCACTCACTCGAGCCGCGCGGTCGCGCTCGGCCTCCTCAGCCCAGGCCACCGCATGCGCCAGCTACTCCTAGAGGGAAGAGACCTCCGGAGGAGGGCCCCACGAACAAGAACCCGCTCCGCCAGCCATCCCGGCTGCCGCTGCTTAATGAGCGCGCTAAAACACAAGAGCAAACGATAGTCAGAGGCTAAGCATCGAAAAATCTAGGTCAAAAAAAAAGCATAATACATTGCATAAACTCACCAGGATCTCCAACTCCTGCCGGATGGCCGCCAACTACTGTCTGGCGTCCGCCAGCTGGGCCCGCAAGTCGGTAATAATATTATCACGAGCATCCTGCATTTATGCACATAGGTTAGTGATGGGAATCGACATCGAGCCTGTACTTTTTCTTTTGCATTTATGTCCTTTTAGTTTGTGTTTATATCCTTGGGAAAGTATGTACGCAAATGTAAGGTTTTATAAGCCAAGGAGTCATTCCCATGGATTGTGTGGGTTTTATGCAATTATGCAGTAGGACCAGCAAGGGGGCCCTCAGCCATTTCCCATTGGTCCATGTCACCTTGTGGGCCTGGTCAACCTTCCTAGGTGGACATCTAGAAGGGTGGGCTGGTCATATGGACACATGGGGTTAAATGGGTCAAGATTCCATGGTTGGCCACCTACCCCCATTCAACCTTCTACCCTTGGTCAAGGGGGCGCCCCTCTCCCCTTACTATTTTATTATTTTTTGTGTGTTATTCACATCCAATCTAGGTCCTTCATTCCCCACCCCTAGATCTAATGGTGTATATTAGATTTGACACATGGCATATAAAATGTTGTATTTTCCATTTGTTAGCATTAATGAAGAGAAAATTGTTAGAAATTCAAGAGTGATTCTTGAGCCCCTCTCCCTTCCCCTGGTGTTCATCTCCTCCAACCTCAAATTCTAGAGTGGTTCTATCTTCAATCCCCTCCCCTCTATCTCCGGTGATCATCTGTGCCGCCGCCGTCACCGTTCGTGCCGCCTTCGAGCTGCCGCGGAGCCGTCTTCAAGTTTCTGTCCTGCTGGACAGAGGTGTAGTTCATGAATTCTTGCTGCCCTCCATGAGCTCAGATGGATTTGAACTTTTTAGGATGTGTTCTTGCCTTGAATCCCCACCTCCACCTAAATTTTCACATCCAAACTCCTCCATTTAGTAATTTTTCGTTTTCGTTCATTTTGCATTCCCAGATCTGTTTTGTCTATGTCTACAGTGACAACAGCTCTGAGTTTCCCATCTCCGACCACCTTTTTGAATTTTCCAAATCCTCCCAATTTTACTGGGAGTTCTGTCCATCATCCCCTACATCCACCATTTTTTCTGATTTTTTTGATCTGCCCTCTATCCATTTTTCAAAATTCGTGTTCTATCTCTGCTACAGTGCCTTTAGTCAGATTCCAGATCCGACCCACTGTTAGTGAAAAACTCCTATCAATTCATATCCACATCCAAACTTGTCCAAACTAGTTATTCCGTCTTCCTAGCTCAATTTTCTACACCTTTGATGAAGACCTCAAGAGCTGAATCGGACATCTACCCTGCGGTCAACGACAGTTCTTAGAGGACAGCCCTACAGGTCTGAGAGTTAAGCCACTGTACAACAGCAACCTTCAAAATTCGCCAATTGGAAGTGCAGGCTTTGTTATTTTTCTGTAATCATAGAGAGTTGAAGCCCTTCGAAGCAGCTTTCCAACGGCACCCGTTTCGTCGCATTCCGACGTCGGGGCTGATCGCAGCGTTCGTTCTCGCCGGAGTGCGCGCCAGAAAACAGAACCGACAGATCCGTGGCCGGTCATTCCGATCGGTGCCGAACAGAGCCGCTTGGCCTCCGGCCAGCGAACCAGCGTGCCGCCAGCCCAGGGAACACTTCCAAAAGTGTCCCCACCACAATGGTGACACCGGGTCCCGCACGGTCCCTCCGGACAGCACGTGGGCCCCACCGTCATATGTTAGGGTGCTACCAAATCAACGCGAGAAGCCGCCCGTCAACCCAAATTCGGTCTTCCCGGACCCCATTGTGTAGCCCTTTACCTCCCTGCGTGCAGTGGGCAGCGAGTTGTATTGCTGTAATACTGTGTATTATTGTTCCGGGAGTACGAGTTTCGGCCGGGTCCGTCTTCCCCGCGCCGAGCGCGTGGAGGTACCGTTCTCGCTCCCTACACTCGGTATTTGCTTATTTTCATATATATTTGTTTATGCCACTGCTAGAGAGCATGTTCTAGGATCGTAGCTCGCTTTATATTTATATCACCGCTGCTACGAGAGAGAGTGTTACCGTCCCGTGACCCGATCCGGGCACGAAAGTGTGAATTGACCACCCTAGCTCTAGCCGGTTTCTCAACCGTGCACGTCCGACGCTTCCCACGTTAAGGGATGATCGCGAGCTTGTCGTGTCCGTGGTCTCGTCCCGCATCAATTTGGTATCAGAGCGAGTTTGAGTCTAGGGTGTCCAAAAAAAAAGTGTCTTTTTGGGTTGCATACATTCCTTTACTTGGTATATCAAAAGGTATTGTCCGAACGTTAGGCTACGCCTATCGGGAAGGCCGCACACTTGCGCGAGTGATCTTCAGATCACTTCTCTCCGCCACGTACCGAGTCTT
Source organism: Amorphophallus konjac (assembly GCA_022559845.1). Classification (NCBI taxonomy): domain Eukaryota; kingdom Viridiplantae; phylum Streptophyta; class Magnoliopsida; order Alismatales; family Araceae; genus Amorphophallus; species Amorphophallus konjac. Next base: position 31,891,032 of record CM040119.1, read on the forward strand.
GGTTGTGTCTAGGTTGGTAGTCGAGTCAGCATTCCAACTTGCATTGTCGTTTAGAGTCATATTTAGTCCATTGTCTAGTTGGTTTGTCTTGTCTCCACGTGTTTGCATGTCCATCTTATAGTTCCCCGGTGTCCAATGGACTCCAAGTTGCCTAGGCCGTACCACTGGCGGTACGACACCCGTGGGCTTGGCAACCTTCCCATCCACTTCCATCGGCCCGAAGCCTCGGACTTTCATGGCTCCAAGGTCCCAAGCGACTACCTCAAGTGGGAAGCCGCCATGGACACGTATTTTGAGTGCTACACTATGTCCGATGCCATGCAAGCCAGCTTTGCCCAAAGAGGCTTGTCCACGAAGCCGCCTGGAAATGGGAGAGTATAGAACGCACGAGGGAGGTTAGGATGCAACGGCCCATCGAGTCGTGGCATGATATGAAGGGCGAGCTTAGAAAGGTCTACCTACCCTGCCCGGTCACCTTCAACAAACCCTGCCCCTTCACCTCCACCCAAGCCCACCAAAGCACTCCCAATCAAGTGGGCCACACCTCCAACCAACCCCATCCATTCACTGCCAACCAATCCTACCCAAGCGCTTCAAAGCAAATGGGTCCTAGCCGGAAGCAAGAGGTCCCGCCTATAGCCAAACCTAGGTCCACACTCAGGCCTAGAGACGATGAGCAAGTCCACCACGAGGCCCTTACTCCAACCCGCACCTTTGTCGAAATCTTAAAAATGTTTACGGACCGGTTGGATAGGATGGATCGGACACGTGCTCATATGGGCGGACTCCTACCCAAACCCAAGGAGGTCATAGCCGGTAGTCTTAATCTGGCCCCACCTCCGGCATCCCCAAGCCCTCTCCCCATCATGGAGGTCCCTCCTTCATCCCCCATGAGAGATCCAATGCTGCCACCCTCTCCTTCCGAGCTCTATTCGGAACCATTATGCTTGGAGCCGTCTCACCCCGAGCCACCCGTGTTTCTTACGGGAACGCTATACATCGCCGAGCCACTTTTTAGTTGGCTTAAGGATGGCTTGGTCCCACATCCCTTTCCATCCATGGACCCCACCCTACCTTTAGTGTCGGTCAACTCCTTCCATACCACATTTCGATCTAGTCACCATGTTGACACGTTAGACGATCATGTCATGGGATTAGATTCACAATGGAAGTTGACGCATCTTTTGGCCCGAGGCTTTGACCAACCCGCTAGTCTTAGCTTCACCCATCCGGCCTTAGGGTCCATTACCTCCGTGTGCACCGTGGGGTGTGTCACCACGGAGATTCTTCTACTCCTCCCGATGCCGACCAAGTCCGACTTCGTTCCCTTTTGCCCAAGGGAGGAATCTTATTTCCTACACATTGTGAGCGATGTCACGCAGTTCGGGGAAGAGCGGAGAAGACGCGGAGCGCGCGGGGGCTCCTCTTTTTTTGGTGTTTGTTTGCTGCAACACAGAAATAAGAGAAGAGAGAGAAGGGGCCACCACGGGAGATTGCTCCGGCGGGGCGAGTGGGACAAGTGTGATATAGCAAGATATGGGGGTTAAACGGCCATAGCGGGAAGTGACTCGCCGCGGCCTCGGGGGGACAGGAATGGTGCAGAAATTAAATAACAAGAATTGAAACGGCCATTGGGGAAGTGACTCGCCACGGCCTCGAGAATATGAGCAGATAATAAGATGACAGAATATAAAGAGAATACAAAGAGCGGGAATTTAAACGGCCATTGGGGAAGTGACTCGCCGCGGCCTCGAGAACATAAACAGATAAGAATATAACGTATAAAAACGTGAATTTAAACGGCCATTGAGGAAGTGACTCGCCGCGGCCTCGGGAATATGAGCAGAATATAACAAAATATAAAGAGAATATAAGAACGGAAATTTAAACGGCCATTGGGGAAGTGACTCGCCGCGGCCTCGAAAACAAGATGTGATCGCCAGGGGCCGAAAGACCTCAAAATAAGAAAGTGATCGCGCCTACCTCAAGAGCGGGAGATGGCGGGTTGCTTCTTCCTCTCCCTCCGGCCGGTTGACGGAGAGGGCTTTCCTCGGCTACCCTTGCAAAACAACGACAAACAAATGACAAGTGGATTAGAAAGATGGAGGTGTAGTATTCAAATCCTTGCGATAAAAATAATGAAATGATGGCAAGACACACACCTGGTTGGTGTTATCTTTTAAACCCCTCTCGGACTCGAGTAGGAGGAAAATGAGATGATGGATGTAAGAAGTGTATAAGAAAAGGCGCCCTTATGAAGGGGGATAGGGGATGCAAGATGATGAATGCAAAAGAACTACGAAGAAAAGGAAAGAATTGGCTTATTGGATGTGCCGATGGTGAAATTCGGCGGAGCTCCGGCAGCGTGGGGACGACGTGGAAGCGCGGTGGATGAAGATGACCTTCCTCTCGCGAGCGTGAGCACCCGAGAAGCCGACAGAACCTCCACCTACAAAAGAACCCACGGGTTAGAAAATGACTCCGTAGCCTCTGGGCTCCGGCAGCCTATCGGATCACTTCGAAGCTCTCCCAGAACTGAGGGGGTGGGCCTCTATTTATAGAGCTACGGAGGGTGGAGGCGTCCAGGACCCTGGACACCTCCATCAGGGCCGAACTAATATTTTATTCTATTTTTATTAATTTTCTTGGAATACTTTTGTGGGGGCGTCCAGGGTCCCGGACGCCTCTAACAGGTCCACCGAATACTGCTGACGGCTGCATGCGGTTTGGCACAACGCGTGGTTTTGTGAGCGGCGCCTCGTGATTCAGAAATGGGCGCGTCCAGCGGCCTGGACGTCTTCAGAATTTGGATTTTTTTCACACACGACAAACCGTCGTTCGGTGGCCGGCGCCCGTGAGGGAGTTGATGGAGGTGTCCAGGGGCCTGGACGCCTCCAAAAATATGTTATTTTTTATTTTAATTTTATCTTTTATGCCAAGGTTGGCATTTTAATTTTTTATATTTGTTTTTTATGGAGGCGTCCAGGGAACTGGACGCCTCCATTAATATATTTATATTTATATTTGATTTTTTTTATGCCAACTGGCATTTTAAACACATTTTTTATTTTTGTTTTTTATGGAGGCGTCCAGGGTCCTGGACGCGTCCATTTATATATATATATTTTATTTGGTTTTGCGCCCTGAGAAAATAATAAAATAAATTAAAAAGATGGGGGCGTCAGGGGCCTGGACGCCCCCATTAGGACCCACCCGGGTCCTCAAACGGCGGCCGCCCGGCAGACACCTTCTTGGTTCCGAAACCTCTTGATGCGTCTGACTGGTGTTGATGCCGTCCGAATGCCGTGACGAGACGATTCTGGATGCCGAAAAAGGTAAAAGAAGACCCAAGAAAAGGAAGTACTCAAGTGATTCGAAATGCGTAAGCCGTCGCGGGGCGTCGTATAGTAATATGAGACTTTCTCAGGAGACGTCAAGAATGGCGTGTCTACAGCTGTCTCGCCTTGGCGTCTGCTTTACAAGGGAGTGACACGTAATGGAATGGTATCGAAGTGGAGTGAAATGAAGTGGGAGTGGACTGATAAGTTGATGCCAAGGTGTGATGAGACACGCTTTTGACGTTACTGTTTGGAATCTTTCCTGAAGTTTCAATGAGGCGACTTTGAAGAAGGTCTTTCAAATATTGACGATTGCTTGGACGGAGATCAAATAAGGGAGGGTGAGATGTGCGCTCAGGCACGAAAAGGAGACCAACTTCTCGGTGTGGAAGTACCTGGGTCATAAACCGGAGGTTTCACCTTTGGGGAGCGGTTACCAGCCAATGTGGAAGTGCTGCGGCCAAGGTGGGTCAAACAAGGTCAAAAGCAAAGGAATATCTGAGGGTCTGTCCAAAGAAGGGTCTCTTTTGGAAGAGCAACGTAGGGCCGTTTCAAGGAAACTCAGTATCTTATTCGGAGTGGAATATCTCATATTTGTAGGAATTGAAGCACAACGGCCTTCGCAATCGAATGATTTTCCGCAATAAATCAAAATCCTATATGAATGCATGCTGGGTTAAAATAAAAATTTAAAACAAACTAAAAATAGAAAATAGCCAAGGATAATATTGTCAACTTGTTAAGAACGGGTCAGGATATCGATCCGGTGAGCCGCCACTGGGCTGGGGCCCGTTTATCCGTGCACTAACTCACTGAATGGAACCGTCGTCCCCATGCTACCACAAGTTAACGGCCTATCCGTACAACCCAAATTCTTCCGGGATCATCACCGTTTTTGTTGAAGGGGAACTCAAATCCCGGATTCGCTCGGGCCACAAGGTCCTTGACATATTCTAGTAGCGTAGGTATCGTATACTATGATGCATGACATGGTGGGACCAACCATTGAAAGGTGGGACAGGAGATAGGACAAAGATGTCCGTTAGTAAAACCTGCACAGGCCAGCATGGATCAATAACATCAGAAAGTAGCAGATTTATAACAGAATCACACCACAATGGAAAGGAAATCTAGCCAAAATCTTGACACTGACTGCTGATGTGACATGTTCCGTCCTGTTGCGATCTTCCCTTCCTATAAGAACTCCCCTTAGGCTAGTTCATTCAAATGCACCAAGGTGGGTTTTGGAAGCTCAGGAGAAGAAGGAGAGGAGAATCTAGAGATTTCAGGATGGAAGGAGAGTCTTCCCGCGTTATGAAGAGGAGCAGGCCTAGCAGCGAGATCAGGCGACTCTCCGACCTCGAGGGTCATCTGAGTGGGACGATCTTGTCGCATATGGTAAGATGATTCATTTCAAATTTTTCATGTGAACCTTCTTCTTACTTCCTTCATTTCTTCTTTCTTTCCTCTTCCAGCCATATCCACTCTTCCCAGGCCCGAGGAAGTTTTCCAAACTGCCATGGCTTTCAAAGCTAACTTCCAATATCTCCATTGGCATGAGGGCCATACTCTCGAAGTGGCATCTGCAGGGGCTCCTTATTCACGCCAAGCATTACGAGAAGATTCGTATGGACTGGGCGGCTATGGGCGCACTAGTGGAGATCTGGCATCCCCAGACCCACACTTTTATCTTCCCGACCTTCGAGGTTACCATCCTCCTCGAGGAGGTAGAACTTCTGCTCGGATTGAAGAAATTCAAGAGTGACGGGAAGGTGAAGGCTATGCGTATGCTGATACGGGGGACTTCTGAAAGCGTCCTTGGAAGCTTCATGCCGCCCGACGCAGCCCGAAAGGTCCGTACTCAAAAGGGGATCGATCTCCAAAAGCTCGCGGAGTGGGTCATGGACGCCCTGAGAGGGTCACCAGACGATGACTATTTGGAGGGAATCATGAAGGGGTTCACTATCTGTCTGGCGGGTGCTCTCTTGTTTCCTCACACCGACAACATAGTGGAGGAGGATCAACTAAGTGCCATTCGCGGGATCTGGAGTGGAAAGAGGGTGGGACCCGCCGTCCTTGCCTATCTTTACAGCGGCCTTACTGCCTCGAGCATGGGTAAGCCTCCTTTTGGTTGCGCACTTGTCTTGAATTGCTGGCTTGATTTGCACTTCAAATTCGACCACCGCGAGGGAATGCCAACTGCTTCGAAGCTCTTCCAACAAAGCCCGCTTCACCACATAGCCGACGTGTTAGGCTTCGGTGGTACTGTAGTGAACCGCGTTCCGTGGCTGAAGAAACGTGAAGACTGGCGGTCTCACTTTCGCACCGTGACACAAGGCTTCTTTACTTGCGCACCGGCATGTTTGCTTTCGCTAGATCTCCTCATGAGGCCTTCTCCCGAAGTTGATCTTCAACTGATCGGCGCGACCGAGTTCATCCTTTATAATGCGCATCGGTGCTGCCTCCAGATTGGCATCCCATGCCATTCGTTCCCACCACCGACTGGCATCGTTCCTTTGAAGAAAAGGGAGTTGGGCACTGAAGCGGACGCGAAGGAAGCGAAGGCCATTAAAGCTCCTTGGAAGATAAGTGTTGCGGGAAAGGCCTTAGCGCACGTGGTGGAAGAATGCGAGCCGTGGAGGGTTTATGTAACCGAACTGGGAAAGTTAAGGCCTAAGGCGCCTAAGCCCCTGATGTAGTTCACTCTGCTTTCTGATGGAATAAAATCTGGCATTGATGTTTTGGGACCCCCATCCACTTAATTATTATTATCTTTTTTTGTGGTTTTTCTTTTTTTGTGTTTTTTCTTTTGTTTGGATTATATACATACTCTTATCTTTTTTACTTTTATTATATATATATACTTTTTTTGAAAATTTTTATTATGGGGGCGTCCAAGGGTCTGGACGCCCCTATGTTTTGTTTTTTTATTTTTTGATTTTTTGTTTTGGGGGCGTCCAAGGTCTTGGACGCCCCTATGTTTTATTTTTTTGGTTTTTTTTTGTTTTGTTTTTTTTGGGGCGTCCAGGGGCCTGGACGCCCCCATGTTTTATTTTTTATTTTTTTGGTTTTTTTTGTTTTGGGGGCGTCCAGGCGCCTGGACGCTCCAAAGTTTTTTTTTGAATTTTGAAAAAAAATAAAAAAGTGGGGGCGTCCAGGCGCCTGGACGCCCCAAACAGGGTGGATTCTATATATATGGGGGGGGGCCTCCCCCCCTTGCTCAATTACTGTTCATTCAAACCGCCCAGTCAATCCAGACGACCCATTCTTCGTCCCAATGGAGCGAGGAGGATCGAGCCAGGGTCCACAGAAGCGGAAACGACGGGCTCGTCGTCCGAGGAGGCTGAGGGATGATGCCGAGGAGGCTACTGCGGCGGAGGAGATTGCCGCGAGTGAGGAGGCTCTTCCTTTGGCCTTGGAGGCTGCAGTGGACGCTGGCGACGCGGCAGAGGACGAGCATGATCCGGTAAGCCCCTTAGACCTCCATTCTATTGGTTCACTGGGTTAAAAGGGCGGACGAGAGGCTGTGTGGAGAACGCCGGGTGTGAGGGAAGGGGCCTGGACGCCTCCATAATTTTTCTTTTTTTTTGTTCTTCTTTTTTTTTAATTTATTTATTTTCATAAATAATAAAAAGAATTAAAAAAAAGGAGGTGTCCAGGGAATGGGACGCCTCCATAATAATATATATGTATATATATATTTTATTTGTTTTTGTTTTTGGGTTTTGGGTTTTTTTAAAATTAAAATTAAAATAAACAAAATGTAATGGAGGCGTCCAAGGTGTTGGACGCCTCTAAAAAAACAAAAATATTTTTAAAACTAAAAATAAAATAAGATAAATAAGTAGTATATACAGTGTTATTGTTTATTACTATTCATGATGCTGATGTATTTTTTATTGGTTTTGTGGTGTGCAGGGTGTGATGAAAGGACGGATCAGTTGGTCCCTAGTGGTGGCAGCATACCGTGGGCTGCCGGACTTCCAGAGGGCGCGCGTGGACGCCATGGGCTTTGGAGCTTTCCTTAGGATCGAGCCCTTCCGGCTTGACCGTCCTCTTATCCAGGCATTGAGGGAGCGGTGGCACGCGCCGAGCCGGGCGTTTCTGATGCCCTGGGGGCACATGGTGCCGACACTCGAGGACGTGGCTCGGATCACCGGGCTACGGGTTGACGGAGAGGCGGTGAGCGGGGTCACCTACCCCGACTACCGAGAGAGTGCCCTGGACCTGCTGTGGTTAGAGACGAGCGTGACTGATAGAGACAGCAGGGTAGTTGGCCGAGTGGAGATCATGGAGGCGCTCGGATTCGTTGACCCGCGCCAGCGGGTTAGCGAGACTGGAGCGGAGTTTCTGGCACGATTGGAGGGAGATGCCCGTGCAGCTTTTACCCAGGACCCGAGCGAGAGGGAGCTGGTGGATCTAGACCTTCGGAGGTTTCTTTTCTTCTTCCTGGGCCGCCTTCTGCTGGGGACGAAGGGGGATGGCATCCATTGCCGTTTCCTCGGGATCTTGGCGGATCTGGACAGAGTGGGACACTACGCGTGGGGAGCGGCTCTGCTTGCCCATTTGATTGCTGATCTCTCCCAGACTTCCGAGAAGGAGACGACAGTCAGCGGCTTCGCACCTTTTCTCCAGGTAAACATTTTATTTATGCATTCCCACAGTTAAATATGCAATTATTGTACTAATGATGTATGATGGATGCAGGTGTGGAGCTATTACTATTTCCCGATGGGGAGGGCCGTGCCTCTGGCGCGGCGGTGGAGGCCGATCGTGGTTGCAGCACCCCACGGCTACCTGCTGGCGTCGCTTCGTCGGGAGCTGAGCGAGTATCCCGAGGCCATGGTATGATGCGTATGATTTTTTTGTGTTTATGCATGTGACTGAATGGTAACTAACATGATGTATGTACGGTGATGCAGGTGGTGTGGAGACCCTACCTGGGCATGGGCGACGCTGGCCAGCCTTGGGTTGTAGCGGGTCTTCCTCGTTTCAGGCGGGACGTGTGGGTCCATTGCTTGAACGAGATCGAGCCGCTTCGACTGAGGCTAGTTATGAGGACGTTGGGGCTAGCCCAGGAGTGGGTTGATGTAGAAGAGCCGGCCCGCATCGAGCGGAAGACCAAGGGGAAGGCGAAGATTGTGGACTGGCGTACGCGCTTCCCAGCACAGTACCAGGACTGGCAGTAGGGCGGGGTCCCAGTGGTGTCCCATGTACAGGACAGTACTGATTACCTGAGACGGTACCGGGCTACGTATGGGGACCGCCTCTTCCTTGGTGGTATGGCAGGGGTAAGTGAAATGAGAATGCTTCACTCTTTTATATGTATATGCATGTGGTACTAACTTACGTGCAATGCAGGATGCTCGTGATACCATGATCGCCGACCTGCGGGCCCAGTTGGCGGACGCCAGGCGACAGTTGGTGGCCATCTGACAGGAGTTGGAGATCCTGGTGAGTTTATGTGATGCATTTTTTTTGCGACCTGGATTTTTGATGCTTAGCCTTTGACTGACGTTTGCCCCGTGTTTCAGCGGGCCCACCAGACAGCGGCAGCCGGGATGGCTGGTGGAGCGGGTTCCAGTTCGCGGGGCCCTCCTCCGGAGGTTTCTACCCTCCAGGAGCAGCTGGCGTATGCGGTGGCTCGGGCTGAGGAGGCCGAGCGTGACCGCGAGGCTCGAGTGAGCGTTTGCCTGACCTCGACTCTCCTTCTGGCTGCCCTCCTTCTATCACTGTTCTCTTACGGTGCATGCGTGCTTTGACAGGTGGCCGAGATCCGAGAGGCCCTGGCGCGTGCTGTTCGTGCCGAGCAGGAGCGCGACGCTCGGGTGGCAGAGCGTGACGCCCGGATTGCGGAGCGTGACGCCCGGATTGTGGAGCTGGAGGAGGAGCGTCGACGGGAGGCTGAGGAGCTCCCTCGTGACGTGCTGGATCTGCGGATCGCCCTCGAGCTGTCGAGGAGGGAGGCGATGAGAGAGAGAGAGGAGAGGGAGAGAGAGAGGGAGGAGCGACAGCGGGATCAGACCGAGAGGAGGGCTCTGGAGGCCCAGCTGCTGGAGCTCCGACTGAGTCTTGGCACGGTGGAGGGGAGGCTTCGGGAGAGCGAGGAGCGGTACCAGAGGGCGAAGGAACGCGGGGCGCGACTTCGTCAGTCTGGTTCTTTTTCCATGGGCAGCTATCTGGTCTCTTCGGCCGAGGAGCATCGTCGCGCCTTCGAGGCTGGAGTGCCACTGCAGGGCGAGGCGAGCACGGCTTCTCAAGGTTCGCAGAGTCCCCCTAGGGATCCCCGGCAGAGGAGGGAGGAGAGAGATGACCAGGAGGGTGATGGTGAGAGTTAGAGAGTTGCTTGTACACGTCACCCTTCTCACTGTATGATGTACTTTCGGCTATTATATGAAATGAAAATGGCTTTCTTGTGTTGTGTGTACTTTTCTCTCTCCCACACTTTCTTCTTTGCACTGAGTTGTCCTTCGAGGCACGCTCCACGAGACCTTGCCCTGAACAGCGGGGAACTACGCTTTGCACGGGGGGATTCTGTTTCCTTTCTCCTCCTTTTGGGCGCGTCCAGGCGCGAGGACGCGTCTTAGTCCTTGAATTCAAATTTAAAGTGTCGGGTGGCCTTTCTTCTCCCGTGCCTTACCCGCAGACGAGCCCGCCTTCCGCCGAAAACTCGCTTGCCCCTTTTTCGTCTTCCTCCTCTTTTGATTGATGGAGTTCGGTGGGCCCGATCATGGTGAAGGTGGAGAGGGACGAGGAACTCCTCGCCCGAGGAGGGACGCGCCCGAGCATGGAACGGCGTCCATGGAGGAGGAAGGGCCGCTTCGGGCCCCCGAGGGACCCGAGGGGCCCGATGGCGCGGGAGGAGGTGAACACGGCTCGGTGAGTGCTTGGTTTTCCCCCTCTTTGATCCATTTTGAGTTTTGAAGCAAGCCGTGCGAAGGGGGAAAGGGTTCGGCTAGTGTCGCACTTAAATGATGGACGCATCCTAGACAGGGACGCGTTATTTTTGACTGATGTGGGACCCCTTTCTTGGTGCAGGACATGGCAAGGACCCTGGGCCTGGCCGATGAGTGGGCGAGCGCGGACGAGCCGAGCCGCGTCAGGAGGGAGAGTCGCGGCAAGGCGAGGCTCGAGGACTGGCCCGTACGTCTCCCTGGACAGCAAGGGGGTATACTGGTGCAGGACAGTGCCGACTTCCTGCGGCGGCAGAGAGAGAGTTACGCGGGGCTTCCCCAAGCTGGGGACACGCGTGGCATAGGCGGCTCGCACGCCCAACTGTCAGACACTAGGCGGCAGCTGGCCGTCGCTCAACATGAGCTGTCGCTCCTGGTAAGTTACGTGCCGCACTTTTAACTTCAGATTTTGGAGTTTCACTGACGGCCGTTGTTTATTTTGTTCCAGCGTGCCCAGCAGACAGCGACGGTGGGAGTGGCTGGCGGATCTTCCAGTTCCTCGGCCCCTTTTCTCGAGATTGCCTCCCTCCGGGAGCAACTTGCCGGTGCGGTGGCCCGCGCGACCCGGGCGGAAGAGGAGCGTGACGCCTGGGTGGCAACTGTAGCGGAGCTGCGGCATCGTGGTGAGGAGAGACCTTCTCCAGACATCCTGGAGTTAAGGGTTCTTCTGCAGATGATGAGGAGAGAGGCAGAGAGAGAGAAAGCCGAGAGAAGGTCCGAGCGACAGCGGGATCTGACCGAGAGGAGGGCCTTGGAGGCCCAAGTGAGGGAGCTCCAGCTGGGCCTTCAGGCCGTCGTGCAGAGGCTAGGAGGGATGGAGACGCGCTACGAGAGAGCGCGAGAGTTCGGTGAGCGACTCCGCCAGTCCGGTCGCTTTGCCGCTAGTGGCTTCTTCGCCACGCCAGGGGAGGAGCAGCGAGTCACTGCTGCGGAGCAGGCGCCCAGAGGCGAGGCAGGTGCTACTGCACGGGGATCCCGGAGGCTTCTGAGGGACCCTCACCTCGGGGGAGAGGAGGAGAGTGCCCAGAGAGATGAGTGATGGTGAGGATTGGCGAGCTAGTGGACCCGCCACCTCTCTATGATTGTAGTGTTTGTGACAGCTTATGTAGAATTATGAATGGAGTGATTTGATTTTCTGCTGTTTATTTATTCTTTTGTGCGTTCCTTCTTCCCTACACTACTTTTCCTTTGCACTGTTCCCATGTGATGGGTCTGCCGAGACTCCGCCCCGAGCGGAGAATCGCGTCTTGTTGCGACCATTTTCCACGGGAATCTGTCGTCGAAGTCAAAAAAAGACGGCCCTAGTTTCTTTTCCCGAATGCTGTGTCAAATTTTGCGGACGTCCTCCAAATCATGATAGGGTATCCCTAGACAACATAGGGGGCTAGTCGTCATATTCTTCGTCCAGTCAATCACCCCGTGCGAGCGGTGAAGCGACACACGGGACCGCATGGCCGGTGCCTCATTGCGAGGGCTATCATTGACAGGTGATGGAGGCAATCTTGGCCCGCACTCCTTCCATTTCTATAAATTCTTGTCCCTTTTATCTTCCCAGGTATATCGAGGACTAACTCGAGGAGCACAAGTTCTCACGGGAGAGGAGGAGTTCAAAATTCTGAGAGTTGGATGGAGGGCGAATCTTCCCATTCCTCGAAGAGAAGCAGGTCCAGTGGTAGTAGTTCCAGGAGGCTTTCAGACCTTGAAGGGCACTTTAGCGAAAGGGCCCAATCACAACTCGTAAGCCAAGTTTTCTTGCCCTTTTTTCATTCTTTCTTCCTTTCTTCTGACCAAACCTCACCCCCATTCCTTGTATGTGTAGGTTGTGATGAAATCACAAATCTTATGGGAGTTGGTAGTAGCAGCGTACAGGGGCCTCCCAGATTTTCAGAAGGCGAGGCTAGACGTGATGGGATTTGGTACCTTCCTTCGGATCGAGCCGATCCAGCTCGACCTGGTCCTGATCCAAGCCTTGTGTGAGAGATGGGACCCAGTGAGTCGGGCATTCCTGATGCCGTGGGGGCACATGGTGCCCAGCTTGGAGGATGTGGTCCGGATCACAAGCCTGAAGGTAGAGGGCGAGGCAGTGACCGGAGTCACTTACGCGGACTACAGAGAAGGTGCCCAGAAGTTACTGGGTTTGGACCTAGATGGTCGAAAAAACAGGTCGGTAGCTAGGGCGTCCCTCATGGATGCATTAGGGCTCACCGACACTCGTCGGCGGGACGATGAATCCTCAGAAGAGTTCATGGAAAGGATGAAAATAGGATGCCGTGCCGTGTACTGCACAGATTTCGGCGACTGGGAAAGATGCAACATAGATTTGAGGAGATTTCTCCTCTTCCTTTTGGGGAGATTGGTACTGAGCTCGAAAGGGGACGGTATCCAATGTTGCTTCCTGGAGCTGCTGTCAGACCTTGAAAGAGTAGGGTATTATGCTTGGGGAGCCGCCATGCTGGCACACTTGTTTGCAGGCCTATTCCAAGAAACGGATCGTGAGATGACTGTGAGTGGTTTCACACCATTCATCCAGGTATTTTTTTTGGTTTTGCTTGTTTTGTATTTTTTTGTGTTTTTGCAAAGTACTGATGACCTGTGCCGAGCAGCTATGGAGCTATTATTACCTCCCTATGGGGAGAGCTCGGCATTGGCGACCCGTGGTGGTGCCGTTAGCCAGGCGGTGGGAACCCATCATGAGTGCGGCACCCCTAACCTACCAACTGATGGTGCTAAGGCGGGAGCTACAGGAGTTCCCTGCAGCGATGGTAAACTGGAGGCCCTACTCAGACATGGTCGATGCCGACCAGCCGTGGGTTCTAGCAAGTCGTGCCCGGTTCGGACGGGAACTGTGGATGCACTGCCTGAATGAAATCGAGCCGCTTCGGCTACGATTAGTTATGAGGACTTTAGGACTGGCTCAAGAATGGGTGGATTCAGCTGCGCCACCTCGTGTCGGGAGAAAGACGCGGGGACCGGCGACTTGCATTGACTGGCGCGTGCGATTCCCCGAACAGTATGAGGACTGGCAACGGGGTGGCACGATTGTAGAATCACAGGCGCGGGATAGCGAAGACTACTTGCGTCTATATAGGATAAAATACGCAGAGCGGCTCCAACCCCGGGGACTTGCGGAGGTAGGTTTCCCCTTTTCTCTTCTCTTCTTTCTCCTTTTCTTGGTTTTCTGGTGAAAATGCTGACTTGTAAGGCTGCAGGATGTCCGGGATGCCATGATAGCGAATTTACGAATTCGCTTGGCAGAGATGGAACAACAGTTGGGCGATGCCCGCGGAGCTACGACCGCCTTGGTAGGTGTACAATACGTTCCTAATCAAAACCCCAGATTCCAGATGTTGGCTGCTAATTCACGCGGTCGTAGCATGCCCAGATTGGCGCGGCTTCTCCAGCGATGGGAGTGGGTGGTGCCTCTTCCAGCTTGTGGATTCCCACCTCAGAACTTGACTCGCTTCATGAGCAACTTGCTCACGCCACGCAGCGTGCTGCGGAGGCAGAAGGGATGCTCTCTATACAGGTAAGAGTCTCAGTGTTGAGTTCTCCTTGTTTATGCCTTATCGTGTATCTGAGATGGTACACTTGGCAGGAAAAGGAGACGGAAGAAGCGCTTGGCCAAGCTGCGCAAAAGGAGGCTAGGATAGCAGAACTGGAGAGGGAACTGCGGCGTCATCCTGATGACGACTCCTCTAGGGATGCTGTGGAACTGAGGATCACTCTCCAGTTGGAGAGGGAAGACCGCGAGAGAGAACGTGCAGAGAAAGAAAGAGACGCAGAGAGAGAAAGAGCCAACAGATTGACTGAAAGGGAGGAACGAAGGGCCATGGAGGCCCAACTATTCGAACTCCGAATCAGCCTTGGTCTTGCTGAACAGTGGCTGAGAGATGGTGAGGAGCGCTACCGAAGAGCACGAGAGCGTGGCTTTCGTGTTGGTAGCTTCTCTGCTGCTTCCGTAGATCAACGCCGGGATGCGGGGATAGGAAGAGGAGTACAGAGCGGTAGGAGTACCGCTTTTCGTAGTTGGGTAGCACCTTTGAGAGTGTTTTGCCCGGAGAGTAGTGGGACGAGTAATGCAGAGAGAGAGGGCGGAACTTGATGTAATTTTTTTGGTTTTTTGGAATAAAACACAAGGTTTGGTTTGTTTGGTTTTCACCTTTGCTTCTGTTGCCTGAATCCCTGCACACATCACTGAAACAAACAAATCAGAATTTCTGTTCTGACTTGGCCCCTTGCTCAATAAGCAAATGGTCACTGTGACTGTCCTTGATAACTGGTCAAGGGGCCAAGCCTTTATTTAACGAAGGCAAGGGAAAGATGTGGTGATGATAAATGCGACAGGCAAGCACACGAATGCAAGCGGTATTAAAAGTGAGATGCTGCACACAAATGCAATCATGCAAAATTGATTTGTTTTCTTTTTTTTATATTTGGCATTTTTTTATTTTATAAAAAAGATTTTTTTGCTTGCAAATATGTACATTTTCTCTTTTCCATTTTTTGTTGTTTTATCATCTCAATTTTTTTATTGCTAACGCCCGGCAAGCACCCAAATGGCACCTAACCTTCGTGAGAACAGGGGTTTCTTACTAACCTCCCAGGTATCCTAAGTGCACATCTAGGTTGATTTGGGCCTCTAGACCCCTCGAATGATGATCCCGCCGGCTAAGACTTACCCTGATGACAATACCGTCATGCCATGCTTAGGCTCCCAGTCGCTTCCGACCACAGGGATTCACCCAAAAGGTGTTCGAGGTAAATGATTTGCCCGACCCGGGTCTGTTTCCTCACAACTCTAGATGGTATATGATGGAACACCCTGGAACCCTAACGACCAACCGCGCGACGCTGACCCGGAATCAGACGCCGTCGCACCCATAGGTGACGCGCTTGCATTGGCCTAAGCCCGAGGTTAAACAAGAAGACATCAAGGTGGTAAACAGGGGTCTTGACCAGCCAGAAACATAGAGACTCCTTCGCAGCGATAGCTTTTGCTTTTCAAAGTAGGCAACCAAATGTGTATATTAAAATAAGGTCGCAGACCCTAGGTGGTTTTCACCCTTCAGAAACTCCATCGAACGTTCATCTTTAGAGGAAGAAGGAAGAGCGTAGGGGATAAACCTCCTGAGAGGACCGGCAAAGCCGTTAACCCGGCGAGCGAATAAGGGCCCATCAACTCTTTCCTTTCAGACAACTTTGGACCAAATCTCGAGCATTTACATTCCACGGCCCCTTTTGTGGATTCAGACTTTTGCTTTGAGGGGTTCCGTTTATCGCAACAGGCACGGTCACGACCAGGCTTTTCTCTTGATTTTGATTTTGTATTTCTTTTCGTGAGGGAGATATAGTCGCTTGACGTTTGTGGGCTCCCTTTTTGTATGCCTGCGGGGACACTGCCCTCTTCTCGTGCTCTGATCGATGCTCGAGGAAATGGATCCTACTCTTGTCTTTGGGGTTTGAGTTTCGGTTTCTCATGCTCAACGTTTTAAGGGCGCCGACTGTCTCATTTGGTCGAAGAGAAAAGAATAAAGATTACAGCTTCTAAGAGATCTTCTGGGTGACGCTCCACCGTAGGTGATGCTACCGACTTTTTTTGAATAAAATACATAAGTGAGCACATGTTAGCTTCCTTCGAGCGAGCATAGGCCGACGTGGCCGGACAGGGATCTCCACGGTTCTGGCAAACCAAGACCCGGTGACTACCAAGCCTTAATGGGCCCTATCCTAACATGAAGGTTAAATGCAGGGACTTAACTATATGGTGACTGCCGGGCATCGGCATTTTGAATTTTTCATATTTTTAGTGGTTTTCAATATTCCTTTGTTTTTGATGTTTTTATCTTTTCATCATTTTTTTTTGTTTGTTGTGCTAAGGGTAGTATTTCTTAAGATAAAGCCCATTCCAAGGGTAGGATAACTCGGTCCCTTCGGCGTTGACTAGCTTGTAGGCGTTGCCAGGGTACACGGCTTGAATTACAAATGGTCCTTCCCAATTGGGTTGGAGCTTAGAACGCGGACCTCCAGGTTTGACAAAAATTCTTTTTACGACCATCTCACCAACTTTAAATTTTCTCTCAACGGCTTTCTTTTGGTAAAAGCGAGCGAGTCTATTTTGATACACACGCGCGTGTTCGGCAGCGGCCAGCCGTTTCTCATCCAAGAGTTCCAACTGGGCGAGGAGTGAATTACGACGATCGTCGAGGGGAAATTCCTCGTCCAATTGTATCCTGAGAGATGGGATCAGAGTCTCGTACGGGACTACCGCTTCCATACCATAAGTAAGGGCAAATGGAGTCTGCCCGGTGGGGGTACGGATTGAAGTGCGATAGGCCCATAGAGCTTCGATAAGCTTTTCTGGCCAGTCTGAAAACTTACTAGACTCGCAGGTTTTTTTGATGATTTTGAGCAATGTTTTATTGGTGGCCTCCGCTTGGCTGTTACCTTGTGGGTAATAAGGTGATGAATGATGCAATGCAATTGCGTACCTTTTGCAGAGGTCCTGTAGGTCCTGAGAAATGAACTGTGGCCCATTGTCGGTGACGATCGTGCTTGGGACGCCGAATCTGGCGAGGATGTTCTTCATGATGAACTTGCAGACTGTTGACGCCTTGATTTCCGCGTAAGCTTCAGCTTCGGCCCATTTGGTGAAGTATTCCGTTACAGTAAGGATGAAAGATTTCTGCTTGGTGAGGGAATTGGGATCACCTAGGGGACCAATAATGTCGAATGCCCACATGGAGAAAGGCCACGGGGAGGATATTGGATGAAGTGAGAAAGATGGTGAATGGATTTTATCGGCGTGAAGTTGACACTTGACACACCTACGGACATAGACAGCACAATCTTCTTCCATAGTGGGCCAATAAAAGCCTTGGCGAATGATCTTCTTGGCGAGCATCTGACTATTCACGTGGCCACCGCACACACCCGAGTGCGTCTCTTCTACACATTTCCAAACCTCATCGTCACCAAGACATCTTAACAGAATACCAGTAAGGCTCCTCCTATAGAGTAGACCTCCAACCAAAGTATATTTCTAAGCCACCCTTCTTATGGCTTTCTTGTCCTCTGTGGTGGCTCCTTCAGGATTGTAGATCTATTTAAAATCCACTTAAATATAAAAAAAAGAGAGTAATAGAGATATGGTGAAAGCAATAAAATAGCACGGGGTGCTAATGTGGAGTGTGTGTGATCGCCAGAGACGCGAGGGTCTCAAGTGGAGATTATATGGGGAGATGATCGCAAAATACCTCAAATATGCGGGGGATGTGAGTACTCCTTTTCTCTTCAAGATCGGCCGGCCGACGAAGAGAGTCTTTTCAATTAATTACCCTTGCAAAACAAAGACGACAACACCAAAAAGATATGGATTAGAAACAATGGTGTAGCATCAAATTCAATAAAAATATAGGTGAGCATGAAAAATATGAACAATACACACCTTAAGGGGATTGCCCTTAAACCCCTATGCAAAAAAGGGTGTGGAGATATGAATGATATGACATGAATATGTAAATAAAATAAAGGGGAAAAGAGTGCAAGAGATGCACTATGAGGAAAGTCTCAACACGTTGAGGGTAATAAAAACCAAAGGGAATGAGCATGCATGCATATACGTATGATGCAATAAACCAAAAAAAAAAGAAAAAAGAAAAAGAAAAGGAGGAGCCTGTGCTGAGGGCTTTGATATTCAAGGAGGGAGGAAGCCTTTGATGATGATGAAGCTCTCGTACAGCTTCTCCCGTAGCCAAACACAGCAACCTGCAACCTGTAAAAAAGAAGAATGAAAGAAGAAAAACGCAAAAGGGAAGGAAGGGAATCGGTCCGAACCGATTAACAGAGCCAATGGCTCTGTTAAATAGGTTGAAGAAGAGATAAACACAGGCGAGAGTTCAATAAGGGGGAAGGATAAGAATGGGCAAGAGCCCCAATCAAGGCAGGAGTCTAATGAGGCAAGGACTCTCTGGGGAAAGGGGTTGCGTTCGTTCGGAACACGAAAGTGAAACACGACCTTGTTCAGGGCGTCAATTCAAGAATTGACGACCTTCAAGAGGGCGTCTTTTAAAAACACACTTTAGATCAGGGCGTTAATTTAAAAATCAAATTTTAGAATTTATTTGAAAAATTGTGAAACACGTCTGATTTAAAGGCGTTAATTAAAAAACGCCTTAACAAAGGACGTTAATTCAAAATATTCAAAATAGCGCCATTTTTCAATTCTCAATATTATTTTCTCATTTTTTAGGTGAAGGTGCATCTCGTCGCCCTGATTCCAACGACTATTTTTGTGAATTTTTCTGACACCCGGAAGGTCACCGAATCGCCTCTGAAAGGGGTTGAAAAATAATAATAAAACATTCCATTTGAAAGACACGCCCTCACGTACGGCGTGAATTTATTTTTTTTGATTTTTTATTCAAAATAACGCCTTATGCTAAGTCGTTAATTCCCAAAAAATTCCGAAAAATTCCCAGAAAAATGGAAATTTCAAAGAATGGACGCCCTTCAATATAGTCGTCAATTTTTAAGAAACGCCCATGTATAAGTCGTTATTTAAAAGACGCCCCCAGTCAAGTCGTTATTTCTGAAAAATTGAGAAAAATGCCCAGAAAATCCAGAAAAATTCAGAAAAATCCAGAAAAAAAGGGAAAAATAGAAAAAAATAAGAAAAGGGTAAAAAAAAATGGAGAAATCCAAGAAAAGTGAGAAAAAATCACTCAAATAGAACTAATTTGAGGGTCAAATTGGGGCATTACAAGGCAATATGAGATGTACTCATAGTAACGTCAATTTTGGCGTGTCTACAGCTGCCCCGCCTTGGCGTCTGCTTTGCAAGGGAGCGTAGCAAACTGAAAAGTAGATGCCAAGGTGTGATGAGACACGCAATCGACATCACTTGATGAGAAATGAAATCAGAAGCACGAGATGAAGCAAATCTCGGGAAATTCAAGGAAATCAACAATGTTCGGATAAAACGGGGAGTGTGCACGCGGTGCACGAAGGAGATAAAATAAATGATCAACTTCCAGCACGGTGGAAGTACCCCAGGTCACAAACCTAAAGGTTTCACCATTGGGGAGCGGTTACCAGCCAGTGGACGTGCTGCAGCCAAGGTGGATCAAAGGGAAAAGGATTAAAATAAGATGATAGAAATCCAAACAAGGAGCTTTCGAGAAAATGACCCAAAACAGCGACAAAACGAATTGAGGACTCAATTCGGCATGGAATATCTCACATTGAAGATCAAGATCAATTTGACCCACAAAAACAGTTTATCAGAATGATTTTTCAACAATTGTTTCAAATTCCTACATGAATGCATGCTGGGTTCAAAGGGAAAAAATAAATCAAATGAAAATATAGAATAATCAAGGATAATATTGTTAAACTGCCCAGACTGGGTCAAGAAACCGATTTCGCGAGCTGATACTAAGCCGAAGCCCATTTATCCACGCACCAATTCGTAAAAGGGAACCATCGTCCCCAGTCTTGGATGGCTCAACGGCCTATCCGTGTGACTAAGACTCCTCTGGAATCATCATTGTTTTTGATGAAGGGGAACTCAAATTCCAGATTTACCAAAGTCACAAGGTCCTTGATATAATCTAATAGCGTAATAACATATAGTAGAATGCATACAGGGAGAGGTGGTGGAGCAATAATCAGCATAGGGAACTGAGAAATGAGGTGCAAAACCGGTGGGACTTGGATGATGCCCAGACGGCGGGACCAAGAGCTTCTTATCCTGCGCTCAAAAATTCATTAGCCAAGATATAAAAGAGTATAACAAGCAATGAATAAGCATGACTCAAAGCATAGCAAATATAGCCATGAATAACACATAGTAGGGCAAGCATGGATAACATGAATAGCATGTCATTGCAAAGCATCATTTTTTGTTATTTTGTCATGAGGAGATAATCTGGCTAATCAAGATTTGGAGATGAATGATCAAGATCTGATATAATGCCCATCGGCGGAGTGATCAGATGAAATTAGCAGGAGTTGATTAAAAAAGATTTGGAGATGAATAATCATGAGATATGATAATCAGAATGATATAGGGAGATATAACCAAAATGATATAAGGAAGTGATAACCAAAAATGCCCAGGGTGGTATGTCATGTGACTATCGGGAGGAATCAATAGATTGATAGCAATGAGTGGAGATAGGACTCATCCCGTGCTTTTGGTCTCTGCAAAGCTGTTCCTGTAAAACACCATCAGAAAATACAATGCAATCTTTTTGGAGTTTTGAAATATACAAATTTTTATGAGTTTTGATCAATATGCAAATTTTTGTGGGTTTTGGAAATATTTGGATTTTTATGGAGATTTTTTTTGGAAAATATTTCAATTTTTTGTTTTTTTGGATTTTGGGAAAAGAAATATTCAAATTTTATGGAGTTTGGACAAGAAATATTCAATTTTTTGTTTGATTTTGGTTAGACATTGCTAAAGCAGCATCAAATGGGTGTTTTTGAACCATTAACTGAGCGTCCTCGTTCCTTCCCTTTTCATTAAGATCTGTCCAAAGCCGGGCGTGCATGGAAAGTGGCGTCCTTTAACCGACCGCCATTGATCAATGGTGCCCCTACCAAAGCCATACCCGAGAAACATTCGATCTTGGAGGGAGAAGAGAAGAAAATTTGGAGATAAGCTTTATGCAAGATGGGAGATATCGGAACTTGAATTCCTTCCAAGGTATTAACCCTCAAAGAGGCGATCTGTTGCGCTGGGGCTTTATGCCTTTGATTTTTAGACCCTCGACATGCATACGACCAGGGTTTTCCCTGCGGGGACTTTGCCACTCTTGTCATGCCATGATTCATAATTCAATTATCGAAAGTTCGACTTAATTCTTAATTGCCCTTTGTGGCGAGATGTATCATGAAATTCATATTGATTTTGGGTCAAGACTGCCCCTATTTGAGACTCCTCTCGTATTGGGATTTACCAAAGTTGGTTATCTTATCCGTCAACCTCTTGCACCTGCATTCGGCCGAGTAAAGAAGAGAAAAGACTTTCGGAAACTCATGGCATGGCCAAGGTAGCAACGATGTTTAAACAAAGGAGCCGGCTAAGGACGCCGTGAAGTGTGTGAAATGCCTAGCTAAGGGTTGCTCTTAAACAAGCAGGGAGAGAATGTTGAATTCCCAATGCTGGGTTCTTTATCAACCAAAGTGCTGCATAGTAAGTCTAAAGACTCTTTTTTTAGAATGATTTAATTAAGCAAAAGCCTAAGATAAAGGTTTAAAACAACACTCTTAATCTTGTTAAGAGAGCACTTCATTTTGAAAATCATGCGTGAAGTAATGAGAAAATGATATCATTAAAAATGTATACTTACGCCAATATGTTACCTTGCGACCGTTGTAGAAGCAGCTGTTAGAGGCGAGGTTGATCATCGTGGGATCTGTCCTCTTTGGCAGTCAAAAGGATTGGAAGCAAAGGATTTTGGGAGTGGCTTAACAAGAATGAGTGGTGCTCAAACCAGACTCAGACGAATAAGGAGAAAAGGAAAAGAGGCGAGGGCTAGAACACCCTCACTAAGGCGCGGAGACCCTGATCACATGGAACAGTCTACAGAAGAAGCGGAAAATCAAGAAGAGGGGTGAGGACTAAAGCCTCGAAAGCAATGGGAGAAAGGGCAGATGCCCAGAGCAGTGGATGTGGAAGAAGTTGGGTCAGACCCATGATTAGGAGGAATCAGAAGAAGAAATTGATAGATGGAAAGAGGTGGATCTGGAGGGTCCGGAGGCGGAGGAGAATCGTGAGAGGAGAAATTATCCGGAGGCTCCGGAGGGATAACGAAAGAAGGGACGCGATGCCCTAGAGAGAAATAGGGAAAAAGATGATGAAAAAGATGACGGAAAAGAAAGAAGAGAATAAAAGATATGGAGTCCCGGAGGAGCAAAAAGATGAATTGAAGGAAATATGGAAGGTCCGGAGGTTCCGGAGGAATGAAATCAGGAGGGTCGCGATGCCCTGGGAGATGATAGAGAGAATAAGACGGAGAATCCGGAGGTTCCGGAGGAATAAAATCAGGAAGGAGAAGGTGGAAAGGGGCGTCGTGCCCGAGGGAAAAGTCCGGAGGTTCCGGAAGAATGAGGTGGAAAGGGGCGTCATGCCCTAAGCAGAGAGATAAAACACCTGGGAATTCCAGGGAAATAGGGGGAAAGGGGACGCGATGCCCCGGGGAGAGTGGATTAGAAGAGAATGAAGGTGAATAAGATGGGAAATGCGGGATATCCGGAGGTACCGGAGGAAGCAAATGGAAAGGGGCGTCATGCCCTGGAAAAAGATAGAAAGAATAGGACGGAGAATCCGGAGGTTCCGGAGGAAGAAGATGAAAAGGGGCGTGATGCCCGAGGGGAAAGTCCGGAGGTTCCGGAGAAATAGAATCAGAAAGGAGAAGATGGAAAGGGGCGTCGTGCCCGAGAGAAAGGTCCGGAGGTTCTGGAGAAATAGAATCAGAAAGGGCGAGATGCCCAAAGAGGAGGGATAAAATTCCTGGAAGTTCCAGGGAAATGGCAGGAAGGGGGACGCGATGCCCCAAGGGGAGTGGATAAAAGGATGAATATGAATAAGATGGGAAATGCGGAATATCCGGCGGTGCCGGAAGGCGGGGAAGATACGGGTTTGGAAACCCGGGAAGCAGGAGGTGCAAATGTATGCAAAATGATGGATATAATGGATGCAATGAATGCATGAATGCAACAGAATGCATGAAATGCAAAGGATACGAAGAATGTGAAGGGCGAGAAGATGAGATCCTCCTCCTAACCCTGGGAATGGCCCATGAAAATGATGTGATAGAAATGGATGAATAAAAGGTGGAACAAATAGGGGACGGCCCCTTAGCACCAAGATAACTGCCCCTCCACGGCAGTGAAAGTGTATAGCCAATTGGCCCAATAAAAGGAGCTTCAATAAGTGGCAACCCCCTTTGAAGGCAAAGATCAACAATGTGAGGGAGTTGGAGAGTTGGAACGGGAAGCATCGTATTGCCCATTGAATGTGGTATATATGGAAAGTTGAGTAAAATGGGCATTCGCCCCTTGTAAGGAATAATGAATTCGGAATTCAGAAATTGGAACAAGGGGTGCCCTGCCCGGCTCTTAGATGGCATCAACGCCTGGCATGGCGGCGACTTGACTTCTTCGGCCGTGATTGGCACAATAACCCGGATTAGCATCCGGCAAACAAATTCTTGCGTCTTGAATAGCGCGGCCAAATCCTTGCTGCCCGGCTCTTGATCATTTTCGGCACAAATAGCTGCAGAAGCACGCCCCTTCCGAGTAGTAAAAGGAGGTGAAGCGGAGGCGGAAGGCTTTGTGAGTGGTGGAGGTATAATGGAAAGTGTTGGCGTAAGTGGAGACGGAGGTTCAAACACATCAAGTTTCTCCCTTTGCTTGCAAGCGGTCGGGGTTAGCTCGAGTGCAAAAAGTGGTGGGTCCTGCTCAGGATTATCCATAGGTAAAGGTGGAGGGTTATGTGGTGGAATAGGCAAAGTGGGTTTTAAAGGGATAATGGAAGACCGAGGTGGCGGTAATGGGAGGCTAATTGGGGAAGGTTTAATGGTGTAATTAATGGAGGCCGATGGTGTGGAGGTAGATGGCTTAATGGGTGGTGGTTTAATAGTGGAAGGCTTGGGGGAGGCCAGTGTTGCGGAGGTTATTGGTGTAACTGGAGGAGGTGTAATGGGTGGAGGGTTAATGGGTGAAGGTTTGGTGCGTAGGAAATGCCGAATGGGGCGAGCGGTGTTTGGAGTGGTGAAAAACTCAAGATGCGTCGGCGCGGGTGATTGGAGTATCGACCCATCGTCGTAACACCAAGAAGTCTCGGAAATAGGGGTTGGATCGGGGATGGTGGCTTCATCCTGAGCGAGGGGTTCATCGAATGAAAGTGGGGGAAGTGGAAAGTTAAGGAAACTCGAAAGGGGTGCCTGCGGAGCTTCATCATCATACACCGGCTCGGATTCTTCAATTGCCGGTTCTTGCTCGCTTGGAATATCAACGCCGTAGTCGTCCATCCTATCCTTCCATTCTCTCTCCATTCTTGTAATGTCATCCAAAGCCGCATAGAGAGGATTGACCGGAGTAGGAGGAACCGTGACCCTCTTTAATTGTTCCTCCATGGAAGTAATCTTATCAAAAAGAGATTGTTGGAGGGGTGTGACTTGAACAATAGAGGGCTGGCAGGGCCTTGAAGGAGGAGGGGCCGCATAAAAAGGCCGCGGAGGGGAGTTGACGGTATGACCCGTAAAAGAACCCGGAAGGGCCGGATTGCAATGAATAAATGGGCCTCGGGGCCGTGAGGGAGGAGGAATAGAAGGAGGCGGGTGTCGGACCACCCGAGTAGAATGAATAGGGGGAGATGGGTAATGGGCTACCCGAATATGATTGGAAGGAGGAGGTGGGTGATGGTCCACCCGTGTAGAATTGGAGGGAGATGGGTGATGGGTCACCCGAATAGAATTGGAAGGAGGTAGGTGATGGGCCACCCGTATGGAATTGGAAAGAGGGGGAGATGCATGAGATGTACCCTCAACGGCAGCCTTAAGGGCTTGGATCTGTTGAGGGGTAAGATGATCTAATGCATGGATGATTCGAGAGACCTTCTCGTCATTGGGAGGAGACGGTCCCGAGGGAATAGTGGCCTGAAATTGAGTAGGTGGACCATGAGAATGGACATTGCCCATGGGTTGGGTATGACCATGAGAATAAGGACGTGGTCCCTTGAAAGAATGGTGAGAATGCTGATTAACATGTTGAAATTGAGGATATGAAGTGCTAGGTTGTGCATCCTCATGAATTGAACTGAACATGTTTCTATCATGGTAAGCCATTATATAGTCAAAAATTCCCAATAATTATGCAAATAAGCACACAAGTTGGAATGGTTACCGTGATTTTTGATTGTTTTATCCTTGGTGAATTAAGGATTTTAATAAAGTTTGGAAAGATTCACACAAGGAGAGTCCTAGTTTCAAATGAGATTTGAACTCCAATGCCAACTAGGAACTCTCACTCACCACGTATTAGGCCAACTATATCGGGACTCCAAAAGGGTACAACCTGCCCGGCGTCCGTGAGGGAATCCACGGGTGCGGGGACTTACGGAGGCTTGGTTTAGGAATTTCCAATCCAAAGAGACGGAATGCTCAATGGAGGGTCGTTCCTTCACCAAGGGGGTGTGTGGATCCTAATGAAGAGGAGAGGGCTCCCAAACCAATGCAAATATGAATGAAACAGGGTAAACAGGCCAACCACAATAATATGATCAATCAACAAAGATAAGCATGAAATATCATGAAAAACCACAGCCGGGGGGTTCTGGA
Source organism: Amorphophallus konjac (assembly GCA_022559845.1). Lineage (NCBI taxonomy): Eukaryota > Viridiplantae > Streptophyta > Magnoliopsida > Alismatales > Araceae > Amorphophallus > Amorphophallus konjac. The sequence continues at coordinate 31,916,670 of CM040119.1, forward strand.
AACCCACAGTAAAAACACGCCCTAGAAGGGGACGCTACTAAACAAGGACACGACGGTGTGACTGTCGTGAATCAACGTGAGGGGCCAAGGGGTAGGGTAAAACACGCCTTAGTGTGAGGCGCTATAAATAAACGGACGCCCTATCCAGCGGGCGTCAAATCCAAGAAAACGCCTTTAAGGGAGGCGCTAATAAAGATAAAGACGCCCTTGCAAGGGGCGTGAATTCGCCAAGCAAGCAGAGATAATTGGAGACAGCTAGCAAACGCCCTGTCCGAAGGCGTTAACTTCAAACAACACGCCCTGGGTTAGGGCGTGAAATCAAAAGGCGCCTCCGACAGAGGCGTTAATTCTCAATCCATGGCCAACAGTAACAACCACTCACAGTCGCAGGCAATCAACAAATATAAGATATAAGCATGCTCATCAAAATTTCAAATAAATGGAGATTTTAAAGAAAAATCAATAAATTGACAAATCACTTAGGGAAAAGGACAAAACCAATGGAGGGTGCCCGAGGGGCACAAAAGGGGGACGCACCGAGGGTGCAAATAAGGGAGATGGCACACGCGGGTGCCTAAGGGGAAACGGGTAATAGATGAAGAACACAAAGGGTCCCACCGTGATCGCCAATTTGTAGATCTATTTAAAATCCACTTGAGGAAAATATAAAAAAAAGAGAGTAATAGAGATATGGTGAAAGCAATAAAATAGCACGGGGTGCTAATGTGGAGTGTGTGTGATCGCCAGAGACGCGAGGGTCTCAAGTGGAGATTATATGGGGAGATGATCGCAAAATACCTCAAATATGCGGGGGATGTGAGTACTCCTTTTCTCTTCAAGATCGGCCGGCCGACGAAGAGAGTCTTTTCAATTAATTACCCTTGCAAAACAAAGACGACAACACCAAAAAGATATGGATTAGAAACAATGGTGTAGCATCAAATTCAATAAAAATATAGGTGAGCATGAAAAATATGAACAATACACACCTTAAGGGGATTGCCCTTAAACCCCTATGCAAAAAAGGGTGTGGAGATATGAATGATATGACATGAATATGTAAATAAAATAAAGGGGAAAAGAGTGCAAGAGATGCACTATGAGGAAAGTCTCAACACGTTGAGGGTAATAAAAACCAAAGGGAATGAGCATGCATGCATATACGTATGATGCAATAAACCAAAAAAAAAAAAGAAGAAGAAGAAGAAAAGGAGGAGCCTGTGCTGAGGGCTTTGATATTCAAGGAGGGAGGAAGCCTTTGATGATGATGAAGCTCTCGTACAGCTTCTCCCGTAGCCAAACACAGCAACCTGCAACCTGTAAAAAAGAAGAATGAAAGAAGAAAAACGCAAAAGGGAAGGAAGGGAATCGGTCCCAACCGATTAACAGAGCCAATGGCTCTGTTAAATAGGTTGAAGAAGAGATAAACACGGGCGAGAGTTCAATAAGGGGGAAGGATAAGAATGGGCAAGAGCCCCAATCAAGGCAGGAGTCTAATGAGGCAAGGACTCTCTGGGGAAAGGGGTTGCATTCGTTCGGAACACGAAAGTGAAACACGACCTTGTTCAGGGCGTCAATTCAAGAATTGACGACCTTCAAGAGGGCGTCTTTTAAAAACACACCTTAGATCAGGGCGTTAATTTAAAAATCAAATTTTAGAATTTATTTGAAAAATTGTGAAACACGTCTGATTTAAAGGCGTTAATTAAAAAACGCCTTAACAAAGGACGTTAATTAAAAATATTCAAAATAGGGCCATTTTTCAATTCTCAATATTATTTTCCCATTTTTTAGGTGAAGGTGCATCTCGTCGCCCTGATTCCAACGACTATTTTTGTGAATTTTTCTGACACCCGGAAGGTCACCGAATCGCCTCTGAAAGGGGTTGAAAAATAATAATAAAATATTCTATTTGAAAGACACGCCCTCACGTACGGCGTGAATTTATTTTTTTTGATTTTTTATTCAAAATAACGCCTTATGCTAAGTCGTTAATTCCTAAAAAAATCCGAAAAATTCCCAGAAAAATCTAGAAAAATGAAAATTTCAAAGAATGGACGCCCTTCAATATAGTCGTCAATTTTTAAGAAACGCCCATGTATAAGTCGTTATTTAAAAGACGCCCCCAGTCAAGTCGTTATTTCTGAAAAATTGAGAAAAATGCCCAGAAAATCCAGAAAAATTCAAAAAAATCCAGAAAAATCCAGAAAAAAAAGGGAAAAATAGAAAAAAATAAGAAAAGGGTAAAAAAAATAGAGAAATCCAAGAAAAGTGAGAAAAAATCACTCAAATAGAACTAATTTGAGGGTCAAATTGGGGCATTACAAGGCAATATGAGATGTACTCATAGTAACGTCAATTTTGGCGTGTCTACAAGGATAAGACTGATCTTGGCAGTATTTGACAATTTCATAGAACCATGGTTTCTCTTCATCAGCCAGTTCTTCTTCGGCCTCTGCCAACATGATTTCCCTCTTCTCAAGGATATCTTCCTGCAGGATCTTCCTTGCTATCCTGTCTTTGATATTTACGTAGGAAGCATCATCGATTGCAGGGGCGTGAAGTTTATAGATGGAAATGGACTTAAACCATCTTCCTAGAGGGAACCTTATGGATGATGCCAACGAGGCGAGGGCATCAGCGAGAATATTCTGATGACGAGGGACATAAACAAAGATCAGTTTGGCGAACAGTTTGGCAAAGGCAGCAGTGAGTTCTTGGTATGGCTTGAGTTTGAGATCGCGAGTGCGATATTTAGTGAGTACCTGGCGAAGGATGAGTTGACTATCACCTACGACTCGCAACTCAGTGATACGAAAAGAATGAGCGAGTTCTAGGCCAGCTAGAAGAGCTTCATATTCAGCTATATTGTTGGTGACTGGAAATTTGAGCTGGTATGCCAATGGGAATGTGAGGCCTTCAGGCGACAGGAGGGCGATGCCGATTCTTCTCCCTTGAGAATTCAGAGCTCCATCAAAATATAGCATCCACATTGGCTCATCTGATTGGTTAACGGACATTAGTTCCTCATCTGGAAACTCTGATTGGACGGGATCGAACTTGGGAAGAGGATGGTGAGCGAGATGCTCGGCTATGGCATAACCTTTAATCACCTTTTGCTGGATGTAGGTGATGTCGAACTGAGAGAGAAAACTTTGCCAGCGTGCTAGCCTATCCGTAAGGATGGATTTCTCCAGAAGGAATTTGATAGGATTCATTCGAGCAATCAAGTGGACCTCATGAGCCAAGAAGTAGTGCTTCAATTTCTGCACTACCCAAACGAGGGCAGCACATATTTTCTCCATGACGGTGCACTTCTGCTCACAGGGATTGAGAAGTTTGGATAAGTAATAGGTTGCCCGTTCCTTGCCTTCTTCATCAGCTTGTGCGAGGACGGCTCCCACGGAGTCATCCAAGACTGAGACGTAAAGGATCAGAGGTTTTTCTGGTTTGGGTGGAATGAGAACGGGTGGACTAGCCAGATATTCCTTCAACCCTTCAAAAGCTTTCTGACATTTAGAATTCCAGTGGAATTCTACTCCTGGCTTGGTCAACTCGTAGAGAGGTCTACACCTTTGTGAATGTTGAGACACAAACCGACGAATAAACTGCAACCTCCCGATTAAACCTCGGACTTCCCTCAAATTCTTGGGAGGCGGCATATCCCTGATAGCCTTAGCTTTGTCGGGATCTATCTCGATCCCTCTTTTACTCACAATGAACCCCAGCAATTTACCTGACGACACACCAAACACACACTTCTTCGGGTTCATTTTCAGTTGGAACTCCCTTGACCTCTGCAAGACCTTAGCCAAAACTTCTGGATGTTCCATCCTGGTCCTTGATTTTACCAATAAGTCATCCACATACACTTCCAGATATATGTGCATCATGTCATGAAACATGTCCATCATCGCTCTTTGGTAAGTAGCTCCAGCATTCTTTAATCCGAACGGCATGACCACGTAACAATATGTTCCCCAAGGGGTAGTGAATGACGTCTTCTCCTGATTCTCTTCTGTCAAACAAATTTGATTGTATCCTGAAAATCCATCCATGAATGAGAGGGTTTCGTAGCCTGCCGTGTTATCAATCAACACATCAATGTGAGGTAAGGGAAAATCATCCTTTGGACACGCGCGGTTAAGGTCCCGGAAGTCGATGCAAATCCTGACTTTCCCATCTTTCTTCATAACCGGGACAATGTTCGCCACCCATTGAGGATAAAGGACGACTCTAATGAACCTGGCTTTGTGGAGCTCATCGACCTCTTCTTTCATTTTTAAAGCCATTCGAGGGTGAAAACGCCTTAACCTTTGTTTTACCGAGACGGACCCTGGTTTTAGGGTTAAACGGTGTTCGACCAAGGTTGAATCCAGGCCCGGCATATCCTTGTAGCTCCATGCAAACATGTCCTTATATTCCTTGAGAACCTCAATTAATGCCTCTTCTTCAGAGGGTGGTAGGTTGTCACTTATGAGGATGATCCTAGGGTCTTCCTCAGTTCCCAAGTTGACTTCTTTGGTGGATTCTTCTACGGCGGTTGACGGCTCGTCGAATCTCCTCATTCCACTAGCGTATGCGCCTGCCGCATCCTCATATTCTTCACCCTCATCTTCAGTGGGGCATTCTTCATCCGTGATTTCGTAGACTCCATACCCTTCATCAAATGCACAGTCGCCCTCACATTCTATTTCCGGTAGCTGGATGAGATTTTCTAACAACTGGGGGATGGCAAGAAGGGCCTGACACCTGGCGGCCAAATCCAGAAGGAATCGACGAGGGATCTACCTACCCTTGGATTTCTTTCTAGGTACTACCCTTGGCCTATCATTCCTAGATTGACTGACAATATTTACAGAAGAAGAGGAAGACGAAGAGGATGGTGTAGAATGTACAGGAGAAGACCCCTCAGAGGAGGGGTAGAAAAGGTCGCTCATCGGACCTTGGACTGGTGGTCCGCAAGGTGGTACGCACCCGTGTGAGATGTAGGAGGTTTCTTCAACGAACATGTGTTGTTGGGGAGTTTGAAAATCGACGTTTTTTTTTCGTTTTCATTTTTAATGACAAAGCAGTGAAAGGAGATTGGAGGAGAGAGGAAAGTGGTTATGGCTAGAGGATTGTGAGGCTCATAGAGCAGATCATGGTTGAAGACCTGGCGCGGGTTGAAAAGCCCGCGTAGGTATGTAAGCAAAGAAGGGGACCTGGGAAGATCATCAGACAATTGTCTGGCCCAGGAAGAAGATATCAGCAAAGGCTGAGACAAGTGGATGGAGAAGATGGCGGCTAATGAGCCGTCGACAGCAATGTTGAGGACGGATGAAGATCCGTCGATGACAGGGTCCTTCTGGCGAGGATGAGGATAGTTTGGAACCTTGGCATGAGTGGTAATATTCTCTGGTATTTCGGAGATCAATGGTGGTCCTTCAAGCTACGGAGACAAGAACATCCTTTCTAGTGCAACGGAAATGTCCCGTATGTCGAACCATTTGTCCCACTCGCATTCCGGATCTTTGATCTTGCCTCTTTTGGTGATCCTCGGACATTTTTCAGCCAAATATACAGCATGTGATCCCCCATATGCTTCTCGTGGGTGATCTCCCATCTGAACAACGGGCCCTCTGTTGAAGTGGTTTGATAGAGTCCACGTGAGGGGCTTCCAATCTGCCTTGAACGGTCCTTTGAAGCCTAGGCCAAACCTGCGGTTCGGCCTAATTTCCTTTGGCGATTTGAGCATACCCTGTAACTGTGCGCCCAGACCTTTTCCTTGTTGATAGCCGATGTTCCTCATAATCTCCCAACCTTTGGAGTGAAAAGGGAGACATGATGTTGTGGTTGCCCTGACCGGCTTCTTTGGTGCTAGTGGAACATGAGATGGATCACGTACGTTCAGCAGTGACAATATGGGCCGATGAGACGGCCAAACAGAAGGCAGAGAGGTGTTGATAACATCCACTGTGTGAAGGACAGGTGTACTGACCACTTTAATAATTCTCCCATTGTAAGGAAACTTCAGGCACTGATGGTTGGTGGAAGGCACAGCGTCCATGACTTCGATGTAAGGGCGACCTAGTATAGCCTTGAATGTGGGGTCCATGTCACGGACATGGAATTCCGTGGGAATTGACATGGGGCCTAGTTCTGCCTTCAGAATAATCATCCCCTGCGGCGGCCTTTTGCTATTGTCATAAGCCGTGACCGTGATCGAGGAAGGTCTTATTTGTTCCTCGTTGACCCCACACAACTGAAGAGTGCTCATGGAGATCACATTTATGGATGCACCCGTGTCCACAAGACACGGGTTTATGGATACCCCATTAATTTTTATTGAAATGCACAATGCATATTTTCGAGCTTCTTTGGGAGCGAGCTCGTAGTTGTGAAACATGATGGCTGGTTGTGTGTCTGTTGGGGTCAGGACGGTCGAAATCTTCTCCACGGGGAGGTCTTCATTAACCATGACCTTTTGAAGATATTCCATCAAGGCCGCCTGGTGGGATGTGGATCTTTGAAGTAGCTCTAGGATGGAGATCCGGGCAGGTGTCTTGTCCAAGTGTTTCAATAGATCATACTGTGTTCCAGGGATAGCTCTTTCTGGTTGTTCTGCATCATCCTTCTCTGGCTGAGATTGCTCAGGATTCTGACTGTTGTGGGGGAAAACCCTGTGGAAAATCCTTCCACTCCGGAGCACCATTGCCTGCGGCTTTTGTACCTCTGTGGGGGTAGCAGTGGGTTTTAGCAGGGATTTGTGGGGTAGTAGTGGAGGAATGGTTGATGAAGCAGGGGTGATGACGGGAGCAGGGATTCTGATGAGGGGTTTGTTAGGTGGCGGCATGGTGGAGGTAGAGGGGATATTGCGCCGATTATGAAGGATAAGGGGTCTAGAAGGTGGCGGTGGAGACGAAGTAGGAGTGGGTAGGGCTTGAAGTGGGCAATGATTTTGAGGTGGGTGATGGTTAATGAGTGGTTTTGAAGGCATTAGTGGTGATACGGTGGAGAAAGATGGGGTTATGTATGGTTGACGGATGATAAGGGGTTTAGAAGGCGTAGGGATAAATGTGGTAGAGGTGGATGGTAAAGTGGGGGAGTGAGAGAAGATGAGAGGGTGTGAAGGCGTAGTGGAGAGTGTCGGTTGATAGGAGGTCGGGGTGCGGATGAGAGGGCGTAATGGTAGTGGAAATGGTGATGGTGATACTGACGCGGGTTGATGAGAGAGAGGTGCTACCCGGGCAAGGTGAGGGAGTTGCATGACGATAGGGTTGGAGGTAGAAAGAATGGTGGTACTTTCCTGGTGCCACACCTGCTCTCTCCCGACTTCCGGGAAGGAGGAGATGGGGTTAACCTGATGATTGGGCTGTTGGTGCTCCGGTAATGGATTCTGGATTATGCCCATGTCGGGCTGTTGTTGTGGGGCCTGCTGAGCCTGCTGTTGTTGTTGTGGTTGCTGTTGCTGTTGCTGTTGTAACTGCTGCAGTGGCCTATGAGGAGGTCTCCTAGCCTTGAGAGCCGTGACGTATCGTCTCATCTCATCCCAATCTATTTGATGTTCATCATTCATATCATAGATGTAATCTTTGAAATGGAAGCAGTAATCTACTGTGTGTCCCGGCTACCTGTGGTAGACGCAGTATTTGGAGGTATCAACATTGGGGGGCCACGCGGGCCTTTCTCTGGGTAGGGCGAGTTGGTTTGATGCCATGAGGGCATTAAAAATGTCTGCTAAGGTTTCCGGCAATGGTGGATAGTAGGCTCTCTTGGGACCGAGCGGCCTCCTTTGTTGCTGTTGGGGACCATAGTTCCCCGGGGGTGGAACTTGGTTGTACTGAAGGGGTGGTTGTTGTTGCTGAGGTTGTGGTTGTTGTTGCTGGGGTTGGCGTAATGGAGGCATATTATCCTGGGGTGGAGTATTTTGGGGTGGAGGACGAAGAGGGAAAGGGCCTGGTTGAAGGGGAAGTCGGGGCATTTGTGGAGGCCTTGGGTTGACTGCATAGTTGGCATTGTTGACCGCACTGACTTGCTCATTTGTCACGACCCCTTCTGTGGCTCCGCCCGGGACACCAGCGCCTGTCTTTCTGACCACTTTGGGCTTCGACGACTCAAACATGTTCATGATGGGGGAGTCTTTTAACTGGGTTTGGATGTACCGGGCCCTTTCATAGAGTTCCTCCATTGTAGTAAGTTTATTCATGGCCAGGACATGTCTGAACTGTGGGGTTGCATTAGACACAATCATCTTCACTTGTTCGGGCTCGGAGAGGGTATCCCTTATTCTTTCCGCCAGAGACCTCCATCTATCAGCATATCGGACAAAATCCTCGTCGGGTTTCATCTTTTCGGCCACTAGGTCGGTAATGGAGAGTGAGGGACCGACCCTATCCCTATATTTCTGCAAGAACCTTCTCTGGACTATTTCAAAATTCTCGGCCTCGCGGGGCTCCAAGGAATAGAACCACTCAAGCGCGGGACCATCCAATGATCTCCGAAAGAGGTATGCCAGGGACCTCTGATCGTTTTGCCAATAGGAGGATTCATACATGAAATCCTTGAGGTGAATGAAGGGGTTGCCGGTACCATTGTATCTGCGGTACGTGGGCATTTCAGAGGGAGGAAGATGAATGACGGGGAGGATTGGCAAAGCAACCTCCGGGGTGGCTTTCACGTCCACCATTCTTCTTAGATTTTGAAACTGCTCGTCCATGCGATTGAACCTATTGAGGAGCGATTGGGCGAGCTCCTCTGGAGGTGAAGGTGGTACATGCCACTGGGGGAGAAACTGTCTCCTAGAGACTTGAGGGGGGAACCCCGAATGAGAGGGAGCTGTCGGACCGCCGACAGTTGGCCCTGGCTGATGCGGTGTGTGGGGAACAACGGGAGTTTGAGAATGTGACGGGAACTGGAATGAGGGTGGTTGTTGGCTCGCTTGTCCTTGAAGCGAGGGAGACTGGATGGCTTGCGCCAATGAGGGAGATGGAATGGCCTGCACGGACTCTTGGAGAGGTGCGATGGCCGGAGTTGATTCCTGGGGCGTGGGGGAAACAGATTTCCCCTTTAGAATGGCCTGGAAGGCCCGGAGCTGTTCAGAGGTAAGCTCCGTGTTGGCGAGGACGCCCAGTAAAGAAGAGATTTCCTGTGGTGGGGACGTGTCCCCGGCAATAACCTGCACCTCATGCGAGGGGTCATGAGAAGGACTCGAGTCCATAGCATAGACTCGCGGGTCGGCTGACAAACCACGGCTAGGGTGGTTCTCCTCAAAAGACTCGTGAGACATGCTCACAGTTTTCCCAGAATGTAAAAACATACACTGGCAAGTAGGTAGCAGAGATTATCAAACAAGTGGATGCCTTTACGCCCTTTTTTGTGTTTTGATTTTGATGATTTTTTGTATTTTTAGCGAGATCCGAAGTTCACACAAAATGGGGACCCTAGTTTATTTTTGTTTCACCGCCGTGTCAGCTAGGGTCTCTCGTCTCACCACGAATGAAATGACTAACTCCGGGAAACTTCAATGGTACAACCAGCCCAGTGAACGAAGAGGAGATTCTTCGATGTCGGGGACTTACGGAGGTCCCAGTGTAGGAGATTCTAGTCCGTTGAGAGGAATTCCCAAACGGAGAGTCCTTCCTTCACCGGGAAAGGGTGATCCTCAAAAAAATGAAAAAAGGATAGAAAAGAGGGATGGATGCATGCAATGAAATGCTGACAGAGATATGGAGTGGGAAAATAACAGAAATAACAGACATATAATAAATAAAGAACCAATCAAAACTGACGGTGCTGCCGTGAGCACAACGGGGGCACGCGCGGGCGCGAAGGTGGAGAGGCACGGGTGGTGCCGAACTTGCAAGGGTAGCCGAAAGGAAGCAGTAGAGGTCCCACCGTGATCGCCAATCTGTGAGCGACGTCACGCGGTTCGGGGAAGAGCGGAGAAGACGCGGAGCGAGCGCGGGCTCCTCTTTTTTTGGTGTTTGTTTGCTGCAACACAGAAATAAGAGAAGAGAGAGAAGGGGCCACCACGGGAGATTGCTCTGGCGGGGCGAGCGGGACAAGTGTGATATAGCAAGATATGGGGGTTAAACGGCCATAGCGGGAAGTGACTCGCCGCGGCCTCGGGGGGGCGAGAATGGTGCAGAAATTAAATAACAAGAATTGAAACGGCCATTGGGGAAGTGACTCGCTGCGGCCTCGAGAATATGAGCAGATAATAAGATGACAGAATATAAAGAGAATACAAAGAGCGGGAATTTAAACGGCCATTGGGGAAGTGACTCACCGCGGCCTCGAGAACATAAACATATAAGAATATAACGTATAAAAACGTGAATTTAAACGGCCATTGGGGAAGTGACTCGCCGCGGCCTCGGGAATATGAGCAGAATATAACAGAATATAAAGAGAATATAAGAACGGAAATTTAAACGGCCATTGGGGAAGTGACTCGCCGCGGCCTCGAAAACAAGATGTGATCGCCAGGTGCCGAAAGACCCCAAAATAAGAAAGTGATCGCGCCTACCTCAAGAGCGGGAGATGGCGGGTTGCTTCTTCCTCTCCCTCCGGCCGGCCGACGGAGAGGGCTTTCCTCGGCTACCCTTGCAAAACAACGACAAACAAATGACAAGTGGATTAGAAAGATGGAGGTGTAGTATTCAAATCCTTGCGATAAAAATAATGAAATGATGGCAAGACACACACCTGGTTGGTGTTATCTTTTAAACCCCTCTCGGACTCGAGTAGCAGGGAAATGAGATGATGGATGTAAGAAGTGTATAAGAAAAGGCGCCCTTATGAAGAGGGATAGGGGATGCAAGATGATGAATGCAAAAGAACAACGAAGAAAAGGAAAGAATTGGCTTATTGGATGTGCCGATGGTGAAATTCAGCGGAGCTCCGGCAGCGTGGGGACGACGTGGAAGCGCGGTGGATGAAGACGACCTTCCTCTCGCGAGCGTGAGCACCCGAGAAGCCGGCAGAACCTCCACCTACAAAAGAACCCACGGGTTAGAAAATGACTCCGTAGCCTCTGGGCTCCGGTAGCCTATCGGATCACTTCGAAGCTCTCCCAAAACTGAGGGGGTGGGCCTCTATTTATAGAGCTACAGAGGGTGGAGGCGTCCAGGACCCTGGACACCTCCATCAGGGCCGAACTAATATTTTATTCTATTTTTATTAATTTTTTTGGAATACTTTTGTGGGGGCGTCCAGGGTCCCGGACGCCTCTAACAGGTCCACCGAATACTGCTGATGGCCGCACGCGGTTTGGCACAACGCGTGGTTTTGTGAGCGGCGTCTCGTGATTCAGAAATGGGCGCGTCCAGCGGCCTGGACGTCTTCAAAATTTGGATTTTTTCACACACGACAAACCGTCGTTCGGTGGCCGGCGCCCGTGAGGGAGTTGATGGAGGCGTCCAGGGGCCTGGACGCCTCCAAAAATATGTTATTTTTTATTTTAATTTTGTCTTTTAGGCCAAGGCTGGCATTTTAATTTTTTATATTTGTTTTTTATGGAGCCTGGACGCCTCCATTAATATATTTATATTTATATTTGATTTTTTTGTTTTTTATGCCAACTGGCATTTTAAACACATTTTTTATTTTTGTTTTTTATGGAGGCGTCCAGGGTCCTGGACGCCTCCATTAATATATATATATTTTATTTGGTTTTGGGCCCTGAGAAAATAATAAAATAAATTAAAAAGATGGGGGCATCCAGGGGCCTGGACGCCCCCATTAAGACCCACCCGGGTCCTCAAACGGCGGCCGCCCGGCAGACACCTTCTTGGTTCCGAAACCTCTTGATGCGTCTGACTGGTGTTGATGCCGTCCGAATGCCGTGACGAGATGATTCTGGATGCCGAAAAAGGCAGAAGAAGACCCAAGAAAAGGAAGTACTCAAGTGATTCAAAATGCGTAAGCCGTCGCGGGGCATCGTATAGTAATATGAGACTTTGTCAGGAGACGTCAAGAATGGCGTGTCTACACACATGTCCGTCGTCCCACCGATCATAATGTATGGCGGTGATTATGAATTCCAAACTTGGGACCATGCCATGTTGGAACCCATATCACGGGGTCATACCTTCTTCGACCCTTTTTCTAGTGAACTTCTCGAGCTACCATCTTCACTCCACTTCCTCCACGGAGTTCACTATCATGCCTTTTCCACTCGGGCCAAACAACCTCCACATAGCCATAGGTCCGAACCATCATTCGGGGGTAAGGAAGACTTTGGTTTCCCCGATCCCTCTAAACCACCCGCACCTCCCGAACTTCCCGCATCCAAGCCCAATGTCCATGATTGGTGCATCGTAGCATGTCTAGGAGTTCCCCATAACATCAACCTCCGGTTACGTCAAATGCATATATGGCACATATTCGGGTGTCCTGGTCCACCGTCATCCATGTATGGGTCTGACAAACACTAGTTTTATCTAGAGTCATGCATGAGTCTGTTTCTTATTTGTATTGTTTGCATATGTGTGTTAGTGTTTGGTGAGTCTGCATGTGTCTTATGCAAGCTCGTTGTCATTCTCTTATGAGTAAGAAGCGATTGGATTCACTCGATGAGTATGGTATCGGTTCCATATCTACACCCGGATCTAGTCACCTATAGGGACTCAGCGGTGATTCCTAGTGAGTCTTCGAGCCTGCTCCCTTCCCTTTTGAGAGTGCCTCACCCGGAGTGTCGACCTCTAGCCCATAGCAGTTCGCGCATATCGAGTATATATGGAATGAGCAGGTGACGATCACTTAGAGTGGAGCGTACCCGCGTTACTTGGCACGGTGACGGATCCGCCGGAATACTCGAGCATCCCTACCCCTACTCGACGGGGTCGAGTTCCTCCCACCCGGGGAGAGTTGATGGGAATCGACACCGAGCCTGTACTTTTTCTTTTACATTTATGTCCTTTTAGTTTGTGTTTATATCCTTGTGAAAGTATGTACGCAAATGTAAGGCTTTATAAGCCAAGGAGTCATTCCCATGGATTGTGTGGGTTTTTATGCAATTATGCAGTAGGACCAGCAAGGGGGCCCTCAGCCCTTTCCCATTGGTCCATGTCACCTTGTGGGCCTGGTCAACCTTCCTAGGTGGATATCTAGAAGGGTGGGCTGGTCATATGGACACATGGGGTTAAATGGGTCAAGATTCCATGGTTGGCCACCTACCCCCATTCAACCTTCTACCCTTGGTCAAGGGGGCGCCCCTCTCCCCTTACTATTTTATTATTTTTTATGTGTTATTCACATCCAATCTAGGCCCTCCATTCCCCACCCCTAGATCTAATGGTGTAGATTAGATTTGACACATGGCATATAAAAGGTTGTATTTTCCATTTGTTAGCATTAATGAAGAGAAAATTATTGGAAGATCAAGAGTGATTCTTGAGCCCCTCTCCCTTCCCCTGGTGTTCATCTTCTCCAACCTTAAATTCTAGAGTGGTTCTATCTTCAATCCCCTCCCCTCTATCTACGGTGATCATCTGTGCCGCCGCCGTCGCCGTTCGTGCCGCCTTCGAGCCGCCGAGGAGCCGTCTTCAAGTTTCTGTCCTGCTGGATAGAGGTGTAGTTCGTGAATTCTTGCTGCCCGCCACGAGCTCAGATGGATTTGAAATTTTTAGGGTGTGTTCTTACCTTGAATCCCCACCTCCACCTAAATTTTCACATTCAAACTCCTCCATTTAGTAATTTTCCATTTTCGTTCATTTTACATTCCCAGATCTATTTTGTCTCTGTCTATAGTGACAACAGCTCTGAATTTCCCATCTCCAACCACCTTTTTGAATTTTCCAAACCCTCCCAATTTTACTGGGAGTTCTGTCCATCATCCCCTACATCCACCATTTTTCTTGATTTTTTTGATCTACCCTCTATCCATTTTTCAAAATTCGTGTTCTATCTCTGCTACAGTGCCTTTAGTCAGATTCCAGATCCGACCCACTGTTAGTGAAAAAATCCTATCAATTCATAGCCACATCCAAACTTGTCCAAACTAGTTTTGCCATCTTCCTAGCTCCATTTTCTACACCTTTGATGAAGATCTCAAGAGCTGAATCGGACATCTACCCTGCGGTCAACGACAGTTCTCAGAGGATAGCCCTGTAGATCTGAGAGTTAAGCCACTATACAACAGCAACCTTCAAAATTCGCCAATTGGAAGTGTAGGCTTTGTTATTTTTCTGTAATCATAGAGAGTTGAATCCCTTCAAAGCAGCTTTCCAACGGCGCCCGTTTCGTCGCATTCCGACGTCGGGGCTGATCGCAGCGTTCGTTCTCGCCGGAGCGCGCGCCGGAAAACAGAACCGGCAGATCCGTGGCCAGTCATTCCGATCGGTGCCGAACGGAGCCGCCTGGCCTCCGGCCGGTGAACCAGCATGTCGCCAGCCCAGGGAACACTTCCACAAGTGTCCCCACCACAATGGTGACACCGGGTCCCGCACGGTCCCTCCGGACAGCACGAGGGCCCCACCGTCACGTGTTCGGGTGCTGTCGAATCAACGCGAGAAGCCGCCCGTCAACCCGAATTCGGTCTTCCCAGACCCCATTGTGTAGCCCTTTACCTCCCTGCGTGGAGTGGGCAGCGAGTTGTTTTGCTGTAATACTGTGTATTATTGTTCCGGGAGTACGAGTTTCGGCCGGGTCCGTCTTCCCCGCGCCGAGCGTGTGGAGGTACCGTTCTCGCTCCCTACACTCGGCATTTGCTTATTTTCATATATACTTGTTTATGCCACTGCTAGAGAGCATGTTCTAGGATCGTAGCTCGCTTTATATTTATATCACCGCTGCTGCGAGAGAGAGTGTTACCGTCCCGTGACCCGATCCGGGCACGAAAGTGTGAATTGACCACCCTAGCTCTAGCCGGTTTCTCAACCGTGCACGTCCGACGCTTCCCTCGTTAAGGGACGATCGCGAGCTTGTCGTGTCCGTGGTCTCATCCCGCATCAGTTAGTGTCACATACATATGCATATAGAGAAGGAAAAATCTTCACCTCACACTTACCCCTGCCGCCCCACCGAGGTGTAG
Source organism: Amorphophallus konjac (assembly GCA_022559845.1). Lineage (NCBI taxonomy): Eukaryota > Viridiplantae > Streptophyta > Magnoliopsida > Alismatales > Araceae > Amorphophallus > Amorphophallus konjac. Next base: position 31,931,686 of record CM040119.1, read on the forward strand.
ACGCTCCGTGTACGTGGCCCGATACCGTCGCAGGTAGTCGGTGCTATCCTGTACATGGGACACCACTGGGATGCCACCCTGTTGCTAGTCTAGGTACTGTGTAGGGAAGCGCATGCGCCAGTCGACAATCTTCGCCTTACCTCGGGTCTTCCGCCCGACATGGCTCGGCTCGTCCATGTCAACCCACTTTTGGGCTAGCCCCAACGTCCTCATGACCAGCCTAAGCCGCAGCGGCTCGATCTCGTTCAGGCAATGGACCCACACGTCCCGCCCGAAACGAGGACGGCTCGCTACGACCCAAGGCTGGCCAGCATCGGCCATGCCCAGGTAGGGCCTCCACACCCCCTGCATCGCCATACATGCATCATATTAGTTGCCATTTTACTCAATTAAATCATACGCATAAAAGCTAAAAAATCATACGCATCATACCATGGCCTCAGTGTACTCGGTCAGCTCACGTCGAAGCGACGCCAGCTGGTAGTCGTGCGGTGCCGCAACCATGACCGGCCTCCACCGCCGCGCCAGGGGCACGGCTCTCCTGTTCCACTGCCTGGCTCTTCCCATCGGGAAGTATTAGTAGCTCCATACCTGCATCCATCATACATCATTAGTACAAGTAATTGCATATTTGTAACTACGGTAAAATGCATAAATAAATGTTTACCTGGAGAAAAGGTGCGAAGCCACTAACTGTCGTCTCCCTCTCTGTACTCTGAGAGAAATCGGCGATCAAGTGGGCGAGTAGGGCTGCTCCCCACGCGTAGTCCCCCACTTGGTCCAGGTCCTCTAGGATCATGAGGAAGCGGCAATGGATACCGTCCCCCATCGTCCCCAGCAGAAGGCGGCCCAGTAAGAAGAAGAGGAACCTCCGGAGATCCAGGTCCACCAGCTCCCGCTCGCTCGGGTCCTGAGTAAAAGCCGCCCAAGCATCTATCTCCAGACGCGCTAGGAACTCTGCTCTGCTCTCACTAACCCGCTGCCGCGGGTCCTCGAATCCGAGTGCCTCCATGATATCCACTCGGCCAACCACCCTACTATCCTTGTCGGTAGCGCTCGTCTCCAGCCACAGCAGGTCCAGGGCGCTCTCCCTGTAGTCGGGGTAAGTGAGCCCGCTGACCGCCTCTCCGTCCACTCGTAGCCCGGTGATCCTAGCTACGTCCTCCAGTGTCGACACCATATGCCCCCAGGGCATCAGGAACGCTCGACTCGGCGTGTGCCACCGCTCCCTCAGCGCCTAGATAAGGGTAAGGTCAAGCCGGAAGGGCTCAATCCTCAGGAACGCCCCGAATCCCATGGCGTCCACCCGCGCCCTCTGGAAGTCCGATAGCCCTCGGTACGCTGCGACTACCAAGGACCAGCTGATCCGGCTCTTCATCACGCCCTGCACACCACAAAGAACAAACACAAAATCACATCAGTAAAAATAGGGCTGTAATTAATGAACATAAAAAAAACCACAAAATATTTTGAGGCGTCTAAGGGCCTAGACGCCTCTCTATCCCTTTTTTAATCCAAAAAAATAATAATCCAAAAACAATAACAAAAAAATAATAAAAAATTGTTTGAGGCATCCAGAGGCCTGGACGCCTCTATACATTTATCTTTTTTTATTTTATTAATTCCGTAAAAATAACGTAAAAAAATACATAAAACAAAAAATATAAAAAACATAGAGGCATCCACTGGGTTGGACGCCTCAAACAGTCTCCTCCTCTCACACCCACCTCCCTCCTGAACGCCATCTCTCACCCATTTCACGCATGAAATCACACAATAATGCAATGGAGAAGTTCCAAGGCACTTACCGAATCATGCTCATCCTCTCCCGCGTCGCCGGGGCCCTCAGGACCCTCCACGGCCAAGGGAGGCGCCTCCTCTTCCATGACGGCCTCCTCCTCCACTGCAGCCCTCTCTGCGTGATCCCTCGACCTCCTCGGCCGACGAGTAAGTCGTTTCCGCTTCTCTCAACCTTGGCTCGGGCCTCCTTGCTCCCTTAGGAACTGAGAATGGGTTGTTCAGGGCAGAATGGGTCGTTGGAATGAACAGGGAAAGAGAACAGGGGGCAAAGCCGCCCTTTTTTAGAAACTCAACCTTTTTTGGGGCGTCCAGGCGCCTGGACGCCCCCATAAATAATATATATATATATATATATATATATATATATATATTTATTGGGGCGTCCAGGTCCCTGGACGCCCCTAGAAAAACATTAATTAAAAAAGTCTAAAAAATATTGGGGCGTCCAGGCCGCTGGACGCTGCCATAAAAAAAAGGAAAAGAAAATATTGGGGCGTCCAGGTCCCTAGACGCCCCTATAAAAACATTAATTAAAAAAAATCTAAAAAATATTGGGGCATCCAGGCCGCTGGACGCCGCCATAAAAAAAAAAGAAAAGAAAATATTGGGGCGTCCAGGTCCGTGGACTCCCCTATAAAAACATTAATTAAAAAAATCTAAAAAATATATGGGGCGTCCACGCGCTTGGACGCCCCCATAAATAAAAAAAATTAAAAATTAAAAAAAAGGGAAAATATTGGGGCGTCCAGGCCTCTGGACGCCCCCATTAATATATATATATATATATATATATATATATATATATATATATATATATATATATAATATGAATAAATAAGAGGATGAAAAAAAAAGAAGAAAAGAAAAAATATAATAACAAAGGGGAACAGTCGTCCAAAAATGTCTGACTTCGCGCTTATTCCATTAAAGCAACAGGGTGAGCTACATTAGGGGCTTAGGCGCTTTAGGCCTTAATTTCCCCAGTTCTGTTACATAAGCCTTCCACAGCTCGCATTCTTCCTCCACATGCGCTAATACCTTTCCCGCAACACTTGTCTTCCAGGGTGCTTTAATGGCCTTCGCTTCCTTCACATCCGCTTCCGTGCCCAACTCCCTTTTCTTCAAAGGAACGATGTTGGTTAGCAGTGGGCACGAGTGGCGTCGAATGCCAATTTGGATGCAGCACCGATGTGCGTTGTAGAGAACAAACTCAGTCGCGCCAATGAGTTGGAGTTCGGCATCAGGGGAAGACCTTGTGAGGAGTTCGCGTGAGAGTAGGAATGCCGGTGCACAAGTAAAAAAGCTTTACGTCATGGTTCTGAAGTGAGACCGCTAGTCTTCACGTTTCCTCAGCCACGGAACACGGTTCGCTATGGTACCACCGAAGCCTAACACATCGGCTATGTGATGAATGGGGCTTTGTTGGATGAGCTTCGAAGCAGTTGGCATCCCCTCGCGGTGGTCAAATTTGAAGTGTAAATCAATCCAGCAATTCAGAAGAAGTGCGCAACCGAAAGGAGGCTTACACATGCTGGAGGCAGTAAGGCCACTGTAAAGGTAGGCGAGGACGGTGGGTCCCACCCTCTTTCCACTCCAAATCCCGCAGATGGCACTCAATTGGTCCTCCTCCACTATGTTGTCGGTATAAGGGAACAGGAGAGCACCCGCCAAACAGATGGTAAACCCTTTCATGATTCCTTCTAAGTGGTCATCGTCTGGTGACCCTCTCAGGGCATCCATGACCCATTCCGCGAGCTTTTGCAGATCAATTCCCTTTTGAGTCTGGACCTTCCTCGCAGCACCAGGCGGCATGAAGCTTCCGAGGACACTCTCGGAAGTCACCCTTGTCAGCATCCGCTTGACCTTTATCCTCCCATCACTCTTGAATTTCTTCAGTCCGAGCAGAAGTTCCACCTCTTCGAGGAGGATGGTCGCCTCGAAGGTAGGGAAGATGAAAGTGTGGGTTTGGGGATGCCAGATCTCCACCAATGCGCCCATAGCCGCCCAGTCCATGCGAATTTTCTCATAGTGCTTGGCGTGATCAGGAGCCCTTGCAGATGCCACTTCGTGATTATGGCCCTCATGCCGATGGAGATGTTTGAGGTGAGTTTCGAAAGCCACGGCACCTTAGAAAACTTCCTCGGGCCTGGGAAAAGAGGGTGTGGCTGGAAGAAAACAAGGAAGGAAAAGAAGTGAAAAGAGAGTTCACGCGGAGAATTTGAAATAAATCAACTTACCATATGCGACTGGATCGTCCCACTCAGATGACCTTCGAGGTCGGAAAGCTGCCTAATCTCGCTGCTAGGCCTGCTCCTCTTCATAAGGCGGGAAGACTCGCCTTCCATCCTGAAACCCTCAGATTTCTTCTCCTCCTCCCCTTAAAGCTTCTAAGCCCACTCCTTGGTGCATTTGGCTGAACTAGCCTAAAGGGAGTATTTATAGAAAGGAGAGGCGTTAAAGGACGAAATGTGTCACATCAGTGGTCAGTCGTTAGTGTTTTATCTAGATCTCCCTTGTAGTGTGGTGCGATTCTGTTGCTTTCTGATGTTATTTATCTGTGCAGGTTTTACTAACGGATGCCACTGTCCCACTTTGTGTACCACCGTTGCGTGATTGGTCCCACCATGTCATGCATCATATTATATGATATTTACGCTATTAGAACATGTCAAGGACCTTGCGACCTGAACGAATCTGGGATTTGAGTTCTCCTTCGATAAAAACGGTGATGATTTCAAAAGAATTTGGGTTGTACGGATAGACCGTTAATTTATGATAGCGTGGGGACGATGGTTCCGTTCAGTGAGTTGGTGCGTGGATAAACGAGCCCCAACTCAGTGTCAGCTCACCGAATCGGTATCCTGACCCATTCTTAACGAATTGATAATATTATCCTTGGCTATTTTCTATTTTAGTTTGTTTTAAATTTTCTTTAAACCCAGCATGCATTCATATATGACTTTGATTTTATTGCGGAAGATCATTCAAAGTGATTCGATTGTGACAATCACTGTGCTTCAAGTCTTACAAATATGAGATATTCCACTCCGAATAAAACGTGGAGTTTCCTTGAGACGGCCCTACGCTGTTCTTCCAAAAGAGACCCTTGTTTGGACTGACCCTTAGATATTCCTCTGCTTTTATCTTGTTTGACCCACCTTGGCCGCAGCACTTCCACATTGGCTGGTAACCGCTCCCCAAAGGTGAAACATGCAGGTTTACGACCCGGGTACTTCCACACTGAGAAGTTGGTCTCCTTTTATTTTCATGCCTGAGCGCACATCTCCCCCTCCCTTGTTTGATCTCCATCCAAGCAATCGTCAAAATTTGAAGACCTTCTTCAAGGCCACCTCATTGAAAATTCGAGAAAGATTCCAAACAGTAATGTCAAAAGCGTGTCCCATCGCACCTTGGCATCAACTTTTCAGTCCATTCCCACTCCATTTCACTTCACTTCGATACCATTCCATTACGTGTCACTCCTTTGCAAAGCAGACGCCAAGGCGGGGCAGCTGTAGACACGCTATTCCTGACATCAACATGAGAAAATCTCATATTACTATATGATGCCCCGCAGTGGCTTCCGCATTTTGAATCGCTTGAGTGCCTCCCATTCTTGGGTCTTCTTTCGCCTTTTGAGTGGGTAACGTAATGCTTCTTCAGCATCCGAAAACCATCTCATTATGGAAATCATGCAGCATACGGACGGCATTGCCACCAATCGGACGTTCCGAAAGATTCCAAAATCAGGAGATGTCTGGCGGATGGCTGTCGACGGCCTTTCGAGGGGGTCCGACAGATTTTCATGGAGGCGTCCAGGAGACTGGACGCCTCCATCATGAAAAAATGAAAAATCAAAAAATATAATTGTGAAGCCATCCAAGGACCTGGACGCCTCAATGTTGAGGCGTCCAGGGGCCTGGACGCCTCCACACTCTGCATCCGGACAATCTCGGCATGCCGCTTGGTTTGACGCTTCGGAAAAATCCAAAACTTTAGGGCGTCCAGTTGCCGCTTGGTTGACGCTTCAATTTCCGACACCCGGACAAGCCGAACTGTCGTCCGATTTGACGCTGTGAAAAAAATCCAAAAAGATAAGGACGTCTTGCCAGCTAGACGCGCCCACTCGTGAGTCACGGGTGCCCACCAAAACTACGCGCTTTACCCACTGTCTACGGCTTTCGGCGGAATTCCGGTGGGCAGGCAAGAAGGCGTCCAGTCTCCTGGATGCCTTCATAAAAAGTAAAAATAAAAAAATAAAAAATATTTATTTATTGGTGGAGGCGTCCAGGGTCCTAGACACCCCCATCTTGAGGCGTCCTGTCCCCTGGACGCCTCAATCCACCTGCCCTCTATAAATAGAAGACCCCCTCCCTCGAAGGGAAGGGGCTTTAGATCCGACAGAGGAAGGAGAGACTCTGTCGGATCTCATTTCTAACCCGTGGGTCTTTTGTAGGGGGAGGTTCTGCCGGCTTCTCGGGTGCCCGTGCTCGCGAGAGGAAGGCTAGCTCCATCCGTTCTACTTCCACGTTGTCCCCACGCTGCCAAAGCTCCGCCGGATCCTGCCATCGGCACATTCAATAAGCCAATTCTCTCCCCTTTCTCCGTAGTTCTTTTGCATTCATTATCTCGCATTCTCCGCCTCCCTTCATAAGGGAGTCTTCTTTTATACACGTCTGCATAATTCCATTCATCATAGCATTTTCCTCCTACTCGTGTCCGAGAGGGGTTTAAAAACAACACCAACCAGGTGTGTGTCTTGCCACGATTTCATTATTCTTCATCCAGGGACTAATACTACACTGTCATCTTTTCTGATCCACTTGTTATCTGTTTGTTTCTTCTTTTGCAAGGGTAACTAAGGAAAGCCTTCTCCATCGGCCGGCCGAAGGGAGAGGAAGAAGCAACCCGCCATCTCCCGCTTTTGAGGTAGGCGCGATCACTTTCTTTATCTTGGGGTCTCCGACCCTTGGCGATCACATCATATTCTCGAGGCCACGGAGAGTCATTTCCTGCAATGGCCGTTTAAATTTCTGTCACTTATATTCTGTAATGTTCTTATATCTGTTTCTTATATCTGTTATATTCACGAATCCGCGGCGAGTCATTTCCCGCAATGGACGTTTAAATTTCTATCTATTATATTCTGTTCCTTATATCTGTTATATTCTCGAGGCCGCGGCGAGTCATTTCCCGCAATGGCCGTTTGAATTTCCGTCATTGATATTCTGTGCTATGGTTATATCTGCTCATATTCTCGGGATCGCGGCGAGTCACTTCCCGCAATGGCCGTTTAAATTCCCGTTGCTTGTATTCTGTACTCTTCTCATATCTGCTCATATTCTCGAAGCCGCGGCGAGTCATTTCCTGCAATGGCTGTTTAAATTTCTGTCACTTAAATTCTACACTTTTCCCATCCCCCGAGGTCGCGGAGAGTCATTTCCCGCTATGGCCGTTTAATCCCCATATCTTATTATATTGCATCTGTCCCGCACGCCCCGTCGGAGCAATCTCCCGTGGTGGTCTCTCTCCCCTTCTCTCTTCTTTCTGTGTTGCAGCAAAACGAGCCCCTCGCGCGCTTCGCCTCCTCCGGCAAATTAATTCCGCGTGACGTCGCTCACAGACCTTCTTAGGCTCGGGCAAAGGGCTCGACTTCTTCCAATTGCGGACAGGAATTTTGACTCTTACGGGCTGCTCAACCCAGACCAGGGCTGGGGACATATTCTCGAGGCCGCGGCGAGTCATTTCCCACAATGGCTATTTAAATTTCTGTCACTTAAATTCTGCACTTTTCCCATCCCCCGAGGTCGCGGAGAGTCATTTCCCGCTATGGCCATTTAATCCCCATATCTTATTATATTGCATATGTCCCGCACGCCCCGCCGGAGTAATCTCCCGTGGTGGTCTCTCTCCCCTTCTCTCTTCTTTCTGTGTTGCAGCAAAACGAGCCCCTCGCGCGCTTCGCCTCCTCCGGCAAATTAATTCCGCGTGACGTTGCTCACAGACCTTCTTAGGCTCGGGCAAAGGGCTCGACTTCTTCCAGTTGCGGACAGGAATTTTGACCCTTACGGGCTGCTCAACCCAGACCAGGGCTGGGGATGGCAGAGTTAGACGGAACGTAATGCCTCGAATTTGTACCCCCTTAGTGGACTGAGGTAAATGCTTCTTCTTATTTCTTGCAGAGACCTATTGCCATCCCTACTAGTCTTTTATAGGTGTGAGAAAGCACGCCTCATATGTATGCTGCTTACTGGCTTCTACCATTTCTTCGGGTAATGCCTGGTATAGTGATATCATATTGATAGCCGTCCGCTTTAACTGAACTTCATGTGGCTGCGGAGGATCAATCTTGTGTTCTCCCATATCTATTTCTCCCTTCCTTATCAGGCCTTCTATGATATCTTTAAAGACATAGTAATTTTCAATTGGATGCCCCAACATTCGGTGGTAAGGACAGATCCTAGGACTGTCTTGCTTCTTCAGATCTTCTTCCCTTTTGGGCTCAGGCAGGGTAATTATGTCATACTGGGTAACCCTGTCAAACAGTTCTTAGTCTTTTCTCTGGGAAAAGAGTAAGCCTTCTTCATCTTGTCCCTGAGTGAAGGGCCCTCTTTCTTATCATCTGCCTTGCGACTTCTTTAGCCTTATCCCTTTACTTTTCAAAGGCCTTAAAGTCGATGGTGTTGGCTTCTTTAGGTGCCGGGCGTCGCTCGAATCCCTTTGCTTTTGCTAGAGAAGTGCCGGGCGTGGTAGTTGAATGTTTCGCCAAGAAGGCTTCAATCTCGGCTACTAAATTATTAAGACAGTCAAACGACCTAATCTCCATTCCAATCATCCTTTCCAGCACCTCCCTACGGAGGTTCTATTTACATATCTGTACATCGTCCTCCTGATGCGGGGGCCGCTTGCATCTCATTTCGAGATTCCTCCACCTCTGTATGTAGTCAAGAGCCGTCTCATCCGGTCTTTGATGGGTAGCATAGAGTTCGGCTATAGTAACTTCCCTTTCGGTCACATGGAACCTTTCTCGGAATATCTTCTGCATATCTGGCCAGTCGCTGATCGACCCGGCCGGCAAGCTTGAATACCGTTCAAATGCGAGTCCTGTTAGAGAGGACCTAAAAAAATTTAGCAGATATGACTCATCGGAGGCCAAATCCCCCATGACGGTCATGTAATAGGCTATGTGTTCTTTGGGGGACCCCTGCCCGTTGAACTTTTCAAACTTTGGCGGCTTGCTGACTCCCGGAGGAAGCCACTTGGCAGCATGGTGTGGTGGGTAAGGCACCCGGTAGGCATCAAAGGCCATATATTCACCTTCTCCCCGCTCAGCTAATTTCATTTCTATCATCTTTTCGACCATGAGTCGGTTCACTGTTACAGGATCTACTGGCTCCGGAGAGAAGTGGGCCGGCTGCCGGTATGGTGTGTTTAGCACAGTCGCCTGCGGCAGCGGGCACAGCAAAGGTGTCTGATGCAACTGCGGAAATATTAGCGGTATCAACGGCTGAGGAGCCCTTTGTAAAGGAGCAGCTTGACTATGCTCGGCTGGTTGAGGCAGAGTGTATAGAGGCGAAAAATCACGGGGATGAACTCCTCCCTGTGAGGATTCTGGTAGTACTTCCGGCTGCTTGGAACTGGATGTTTGTTCACTCTTATCTTGCAACTTTTTCTTGAGGAGCTCAATCTCCTACAGATATTTCTGCAACAACATCAATACAGATGGGTCCACAGTCACCGTGCTGGAAGTGCCTTCTGCTGTTTCTCCCGCAGCTCCCTCAGGTGAGGCATTCAGCAAGACTTCATCTTCTTCGATGGTCACCATATTAACAGCCAGGGTGGCGGTCATTTTGGAAACCTCCCGGTCTTCTTCTGTTATCTGTAATCTTTCTCTAGTAGCTGTGACCAGCCTGGTATCTACCCCAGGCCGGTTAGCTAGACGAGCCAACTCCTGCGGTTCGTCTGGCAGACTGTCACATCTTCTGGCCACTCCAGCCATATTGCAAGTAACAATATTCAGATTCCTCCTATATCTGGAAACACTTCTCTTCACTCGGCTTGGGTAAGCTAGTCTTTCAAAGACTGACGTTCTCCTCGTCCCTCCCCTTTGCCGTGGTGGGGTTTCTGTAGTATGATAGCCTTGCTGGAACTGGTCTTCATGTCCGTTATCATCCACGGACGAGGCTTGTAGATTTTCTTCTTCCTCGATCTCCATTGGCGGATACTTCTCTTCTTCAGCCATAGCTGCCTGGAGCAGGTGCCGTTGGCCTAATAAGGGGTTGCCTAGGCCCCTGAAATACCCTCTAACCATATCGGTCATTTCTTCTCGGTCCCGCCCCCCATGGGGAATGGGAGATAGCATGTGGCCTCGCCCCTAAGGCTGATATGTCAATCGGGCTCTCTCCGATGGCCGATGGAACCTTCTCCTCACAATTGGGATATCGGCCTGCCTAGCGTAGGCATGGAAAACTTCACGGTGGTAGAACTTCATGACCAGACACTCCTCCTCTTCTGGGGTTGCACCCCTCTCATTTCTTCTTCTCCCGACCTCCCTTAGTCTGGGCTCGTAGGGATGAACGGGCGTGTCTTCTTTTTTGGGCTGGACCCTCTTGGGGACCCACACCTGTTTAAACTTCCTTGGCCGTGTGGTGAGCTCACTTCGGCCTCGATGACCTCCTTCTTCTCTCACTGCCCTTCTTCCAGACAAGGCCTGAAAGGAGTTGTAAACAGGCACCGTAGGGACCACCCGGTCGGGAATGGCCTAGGCATCACGTCCGTCGAGGAAGAGGCAGACGCCTCCAATGAGAATAGACTTCCCGGACGTTGAGAGGCGCCCAGTGACAGTAGTAGCAGCTCTCTTCTGGATGCTCCTCTACTGACGCCCTCCGGACTTCCTATTGCAAATGGGGCGAGCTGCGTTGGTGGCGTGATGCACCATGCAGCTAACCTCCCTTGTCGGCTTCTTCAAAGGGCCTTTACAGCGCGGGACCTCGGGGACCCTGACTTCTTCAGCCTTCTCAATCTTCGTCAGCTCGGGAGACTCGACTCCAAGTAATTCAGTAAAGGCCAGCCCCAAGAAGTTGGGGAAGCTGACAGCGGGCGGGAAGGACCCAAACATAGTGGGCACCGCCATGTAGCCGTGGTTGACATGTTTGTTGACGACATCTGAACCGAACGCGAGCGCAGCCAGCCCAGTCTCCATTCTTGATCTTCTACAACCACATAAACAGGCAAACAATCAACATTCTTGGGGGAAGCCCCAAGTGGCTTCCTATCTTGGCAAAGAGATGAAGGGAGACATGGTCTCACCGGGCGTGCCACTTTGGTGACATCGATCTTATGTTGCAAGGCGTGCCAGTCACATAGGTGACAAATTCATTATGCGCTCGATCTGACTTGGTCAGTCGATTGTGAGGTTCGTGTCGAGACCAGAAGTCCGTCATACCATAAAGGCTATGACGTTAATTACATCCTCCGAGACGGAGAAAAACCCTTGATTAATTGCCAAGACAAGTGCCACTCGGGGCCGAATGATAATGACGTACAAGACGTGACATAAACATGAAGCTACACAGGCTCCTATGCTTCCTTTTTATTCATACAATAGGAATTAAGATTTATTATATCGCATTTCGGTACGAGGCAGGGAACTTAGGTCCGAAGACCACCACCACGCATAGCGACACTTTCAGTCGGGCGAGACCCGGCCTTCTGTCAGATGCCATTTTACATGCCGAAGTGAGACCAAGCACACAAACATATATTATTCTCACAACATAGGTGATTAGGAAGGGTTATTTACTAAGAGCATGGAAAACGCATGATATCAGCATGCTTACGTGGGCATGTGTATATATATATATATATATACATATATGTATATTTATATGTATATACTTATGTATATATACATATAATGTGTTCATTCATTTATTCGGGAATATTTAGCTGGAGGGGCACATAGCAGACTGAGTCAATAACGCGCACTGCAAGGGTGGAAGGAGGATCGGTGCAAGATGCACTGGGGTAATGGTGAGAAAGGCATGGACAACATAGGTCGGTGCAAATGTTTCATCGAGGCAGCGAAAGCGAAGGACACGGGCAACTTAAGTCAGTGCAAGAGCTGCACCGAGGCAATGGCAGCGAAAGGCACGGACAAACTAAGTTGATGCAAGAGCTGCACCAAGGCAACGGCAGCGAAAGGCACGAGCAATACAGGTCGGTGCAAAGGTTGCGTCGAGGCAGCGGCAATGAAGTGGAGCGACGTGAGCCGGTGTAGGATGGGCAGAGGAGCAACACAGGTCGGTGGAGATGCCGAGGAAGGTGATGCAGGGTCGGTGCTAGTGGCGAAGGAAAATGAGGGTTGGGTCAGTGCTAGCAGCAAGGATGGCGATGCAGTGGAGTCGGTGCAGGTTGGAAGGGAGGTCGGTGTGGCGGAGTCGGTGACATGCAAAGAAGAGGGCGAATCGGTGGCGTCGCCACCAAATCAAAATTTGTGGGGTTAATTCGGTGGCGACGCCATCGTTTCGTAAGGCTCCATCGTCTAAACTTTGGCAAGGAAATTTTGTTTGTGGCTTTGCATCAAATAGGGCATTTGAATGAGAGTCCAAAAGAATTTAGGAACTTCAAAGGCATGACTGCCCAGGTGTTAAGAGAAATTATGTCGTTATCATCTTATATACATATGTATGCTCTTCTCTTATTCATTCGTCTGTTCTCCCTTTTTGTTCGTCTGTGCGAGGTTCATACTCTAGCACTAGACGGGTGTCAGAGATTCAAGGAAAAATCATCAGGAAAACATAATGCCGTCCAATAAAATTTGGGCAGCATCTCCCCAGCACAGGGAGATGTTCAATTAAACAAGCGGCATGGCACACGGTAGACGGTGCCAAGCCATAAACACTGAGGAGCCCAGATGGACTGCCCCAGTCCCTGAAGTCATCATGAACAGAGTCTCGAGGACCAGCCTACTAGAGACTCGTGATGATCCAAGGGAGCGAAGGGTCTCTGATTGTAGCCATATAGATGGCGGTTTTATTTGCTCACTCAGTGCAAAGGGCTTCCAGGGGAACATGTGATGAAACAACAGACCCCCTAGAACCCGGAGTGGCGTTAGCTCAAGGAGATTGAGCAGGCGGACAAAAGGATTGTATCCCTCCCCAATCAGGGACAAGTAGAAGCAGTCGGAGAAAATCGTTCGTCGAGTAGTAACAGTTTCAGGAATGCAGCGTATCACCATGCCTCACCATGGGACGAGCCTCACCCTGTGAGCAGTCATGATTGCCATAGGCTATTCATGCTCATTGCCACCAAACATAGGATGGATGAGGGTTGAAAATCTCAGGGGTAAATCATCAAACACTGAGGGGGGAAGGCATATGGCAATTCTGGAAGAAAGCAATAAACGACTATCCCATCGACTATCAGAGTGCATTGGTGCCCTTACAACTGACAGGAACGAGTGAAAGGGGCACTCAACATTCTCTTGTTCACCATTCTCCCAAACGAAACACATTATTATAAACGAAACTACGTTATTGATGGAAGAACAGCCCCTGGGGAGGGATGATTTACTGTCGCCCACGAAGGGCGTGACTTCAAGCCATTATCTCTCGAAAAGGAAACGAAATACCCCAAGACGAGCAGTCATAGGATCTGTTATTAATTTGGCCTAGAGGGCCTCCTCACGCTCAGAGGAAAGTCAAGAATCTCGACACGCAATCGGTAGAAACAATCGACAGTTCAACAGAAATAGAGTAGGAGGAGGGAAGTATATTCAAGCCACAGCAAAAAGGGTCGGAGCCATCTCTTATTCACTTTCTCGGTCGATTACAGTAGAATGGGGGACGGGGATTACAGAGCTTGGAGAAATTCCAAGGAGGAAAGAAAAGAAAATGCTTTAGTGGAAGAAGGGAAGAACTAAAAAAAGAGAGGAAAAGGACACAAAACCGAAGGGGAACCGTAGTGCCCCTCCAAGACCCACCTTCTTCTTCTTGCTCCTCTCAATCACTCCCCTCCTCTCTTCTCTTTTCTCTTCTCTTTTTTTTCTTTCGATCGAACTCCCTTCTTCTAATTCTATCCTCCTCCCTTTTCTGAGGGCCAAAGGGCCCTTTCATAGGCAAACGCCCCAAAACAGGGCATCAGAGCCTTGACGGGATGGGTGGACTGTCACCGTCTCAACGCACGCAATACGCCATCGACTCAGTCGCGGGGGCCACCACCTCGGGCGCTAGCAGTTGCCAACACCTCAAGCCACATCAATGCCACCAACTTCAACAATAAGGCGCCACCGCCTTAGCTACAAAGGCTGCCACCGACTCAAGCGAAATAACGCCACCGACTTGGCCCTTCAAGGGCATTTTTGTAATTTTGACATTTTATCCCAAAATTGACCCAGTGAGTGCTCGTAGTCCGGAGTAGCTTTGGGGTTGGTGCAGTAGTCCCGGACTACGTTTTGAAGTGTTGATTCGGGGCTTCCGCAGATTTTCGGGACGTGCAGAACTCGTACCGATTTTCTCGGGATTTACACTGATTCAGCCTTCGGCACTATAGTTCATGCGACCAACTCAACGTCGCATATATGCGGGATATCCTTATCGAGTGGACTATCCCTGAAAGTATTTTCATCCTAGCTGGGCGCCCTTTTGGCCACTTACGGACCTTTACGGTGCGATGTGTACCTGAGTCGGGTAACCCAGGTTTTCCCCTGATTTGGCGTTCGGCACGTTGATTCGTGCCGCCAACTCCACGCTGCGGACACGTGGGGTGTCTTCATCAGGAGGAGCATCCCTCGAAGTATTTCTGTCATGATCGGATGACTTTCTAGCCACTTACGGACCATTTCGACATTCAGTGTGTCTTGATCGGATCACACGGATTTCCACTAATATCGTCCTCGGTTATTTATTCCAAGGTGCCAGGGACATTCTTTCATCTCAGGGAGGTTTCTTCATCAGGCGGGAACCGCCTGTTACATTCTCGTCCCGGTCGGACGGGGTAAGGGGTATATCGGGCACGATCATCTCGATGCCAGTTTAATGGGCTCTGACCATCAATAGGCCTTAAACGCGCTGTGGTGGGTGTGTAAACCCGAGATGATAGAATGTTAAGTTCTTGGCACTTCTTATAGGGTGGCCTGAGGCTTCAGCGGTCCGAGTGGATCTGTCTTTGACTTCTAGTTGACTCCTTCGGGAAGCGTGATCAATATCCGATCAGATTTTGTGTGTCGACATTGGTCCGAATGAGTTAGGCCTCCCGATGAGTGGGCCCAATAGGGGACCATTACTCGTTGGGCTATACAGGTCTCGTTGGGCCGTATTGGGCCGCATATTTTTTGGACCGCGAATCTACCCCTCTCCAAATGTATATATATATTTTAAATTTAATTCTTGTTATTTCTAACGGATCATAATTCTGTCTCAAATCCATCTCTAATTTAGGACATATTTTAGAAGGAAGTATTTTCCATCGGAAATATTCTTATTATTTTCGACGAAAAATACTCCCGTCCCAAATTCGTCCCAAATTAGGGACAGATTTGGGATGGAATTATATTCTATCTAAAATCCATCCCAAATTTGAGTGTCATGTTGAAATTTTTTTGATATTTATAGGGTGTTTTATTGCTCTTTTTTACCTCTTTTCTCTCAAATTAAAAAATAAGAATAGAGAATCCACTTAAACATGTTTGACACATTCTCCCCAATTGTTTAGTAAGGAATCACATCCCATTATAACCATCCAGGTGGTGCGTGCAGACGAAGCTGACCTTCTTCATGTCCCCCAAGGGCATAGGACGTGGTCGAGGGAGGGGAAACGAGGAGGTGGGGAAGTCTTCGTCGAGTGGTAATGAGGGAGGTAGCTAGGAAGCCAAAAACAAAGAAGAGGAAAGCTCAGTCGATGACTTCAAGCGAGATTAGTTTATTGTTGAAGTTGGTCTCTGTTTTCTTTCTTGGGCTCGCCAAGGTCTTCCGTTCCACGTTCCTCCCCCATCGCTAACCTCCCCCCACCCCCCCACCCCTGGGCGCACATTTTATTTTTATACAAATGGGGTGAAAAAGAGGTGTAAAAATGGGAAATAGCCACACCCCCTCCCAACCCCCACTACGCGAAGAGCTCTCGCAGGTTCCCAACAAAGGGCCATGTTGGGTCCCGTAGTGCAGGAACACGGATCTAGAGGGGGGGTGAATAGATCCTTCTACTAAAAACTATGTCCAATTAAAAACACAACTAGCACACAGCGGAATTTACAAGATTGATAGGATTGAGGAAATTAATCTAAACAAGTTTAAACTTAATTCACTCAATCTCACCGAGCTCACACAATTACATAACCAGATAGTAGAGAACACAAAATCACACAAATCAAATCACAAGACACGGGGATTTTTAAGGTGGTTCGGGACCACGACGAGCTCCCTACGTCCACCCCTCACCAAACCGGTGAGGCTTCACTACACGCTACAAAATGTAGCAACACGGGGACAAACCCCAACACACACACACTGCTTTCGCAGCAACACACACACACGGGGCCTTGCCTCAAACTACTGCCACAGCAGCACACACACACACAACGTTGGGGAACACACCCCGAACAGAATACTTCACATGGAGACACAACTCCGTCCACACACATGTAGGACAAGGCCTACACAACCACACGGGAGAAAACTCCGAGCAACACACGCGGATATACTCCGCACAGATCGACACACAAGAGACCACACACACACTCGGAGACCCCTTTCTCCGAACACCCACACAAGATATTCTGTCAAATGTATATGAATCAACAACACATATATGCTATGACCCCCAAACAAATTATAGAGATGAAAACTGGAAAGTTGCATCAAGAGTAAGAATCCCCCTTCTTCAACAAAATCTGATTCTTCTAGGCTCTTTGACAGATGATCATGGTCTTGACATCATCTTCTTCCACTCCTTGAACTAATCCTCTTTTCCTTCAAATCCTAGCTCCAATCAAACCTTCATACATCAGAAAAATGATTAGCCTCATAAACCTCTCTTCTCTTCAACCTTGTGACCGCACTCCTCCTTCTTCTTCTGCAAGAGAAAGGAATGCATTAGCTCTTGTTGTTGCTTAGTATGAAAAACACAACATTAATAAGAGGGCAGCAACTGGATGAACAAAAGTGCATTTATATATATATGTTGCATCTCTTAGATAATGCATTCACAACATTGAACAATCTCAAACAAAAAGATACAGAAGTGAAAGATCAAGATAACTCCCTCATGGAATGCTTCTGTAGGATGAAGAACGTTCTTGAAGCAATTGTGAAGAAATGCAACACAAACAGAGGTTGGATCTTGATTTCGGATGCCCCTTTCAGTTGTATATGATCTTGGGCCTTGATTCAAGCTTCTTCCTTTCGATTTCAGCTTCAGAGCAAGGTGGAAGAGGGCTTGGAAGCTTCAACTCCGAACCTGCACACCAAAGAATAGTTTTCAGCCCTCCCCTTAGGGTTTTCACTCCAATAGGATGTTTTATAAGCTTAGAACAGTCAAGGGACAGGTTGGAGACCAGATCCACGAATTAGGGAGTGATATAGGGTATTAGGATGTGATTAGTAGGACTTTTGGGGCAAGAAAACGGCGGTCAAACATGGTGGCTGGACATTCAACCGGAAGGGGTCGACCCCAGGGTCGACCCTCGGGCACACAGAAGCCAAACAGAACCAAAAATTTGGTTCTGGGTCACATGGGTCGACCCCAGGGTCGACCCTTTCAATGGGTCGACCCCAGGGGTCGACCCTCGTGCTTCCAAAACCCAAACAGAACCTTATTTAAGGTTCTGGGTTACAGGGGTCGACCCCAGGGTCGACCCAGGGTCGACCCACGGGTCGACCCCTTTCAGCAGGTTTCACAAAAAAGAAAAAAATAGCTCTGCGCGCTTCGGCGACAGAAATTAATTCTCCTAGCTCCGAACCCCGATCGAAGCAAGACTGGAGGCGTTGGAAAGAGGACTCCCAGAGCTACAACATATAATTTTTAGAGGGAGATCCAATGGTTGGATTGAAAAAGGTGAAGACTGTAAGATAGTTTGAGTTTGAAAAACAACTAAAACCTCCATCAAACCAAAAGGAAACAATTGATTAAATGTTACCATAATCCCATGAAGATCAACAATGATTTTTCATCCTGAAAAATATGATAAAGCAAGGTGTTAGTTGACAATTAAGATCTTTACATCAAGCATTAACACTATGACCATGTTCACAATAAATTGCTTCGTTGAACCTATTCCAAGAGTGAAAGATGGAACTTACAACATTGTTTTACCTGAGTTTCACATTGTCCTTAAATGCTTGTTCTTTTGTTGAATCGTTCATGTAAGAATCATGGAGTTCCAATATTGAATTACCATTGCATGATTAACAAATTTGGAATCAAGGTACGCATAACAATGTTGAGTCACATTCCATGTGATCAATCCACAAACTCATCAAACCACATATCCTTCCCTCCATTCATTTAGCATTACTAAAGTACACATTCATGATATGTGGCTCAATATGACATGATGCTCAATATGAGAGGCTCAATATGACATGATACTCAAAATGACATTTATCCAAGTATGTTTTTCACAGAGGCTTCTCATTAAATACAAAGCAATCTCACCAAGTGTAGTGACAATGTATATGCAATGTTTGTGCTAACTTCAAAGCACGTATGCATCCACATGATGATAAGCCTTGTAGAATTACAACTCATCCACATGATGATAAGCCTTATAGAATTACAATGCATCCACATGATGATATCCCAAAAGAAATAGTTTATGATCATTTCCACAACCAGTTCAAGTGAAGAGCATTCACGCACAAGGCTAAGCAACAAAGGCATTTTGTAATCATCAAAATCACATACACAACAATCTCCCCCATTTTGATGATGACAAAATATTATGATATAATGCTCTCTCTCCCCCTTTGACATAATCAGAAATGGGGATCATGATGGGGAATCCAGAAGGGCAGGAACCCATGGACAACCAGATTATACAATTATGCATGAACTAATTGCAGAACTGTGGGATACCAAATGTTGAAATGAAACTCTTATACCAATTGTCTGATACCAATTGTTGAAAGTGGAAATGCAAATGTGGATAATGTGGTCATGCAAGATGACAAAACGATATGCAAATGCACATGAGTTGTAGCAATTGGAAATGGCGTATGGCATGAACAATGATGAGCCAGCAAATAAGCACTCAAACACCAATAGAAAGGTATTGACTCATGCAAGACCTGATGAGTTAAGCAGATAAGATCACATGCAAAGCTCCCCCATTGACATTGACACATTAGATGACTATTTTGATTTTCAAATTTTTAATTTTTAGTTTTCTTGTGAAATGCATGAAACATGATGTATGATCAAAATGATGAGACATGAAATGCATACAATGTAATCAAGCAGATATCTATAGATACATGCAACATAACTCCTTCACAGGAAGTGATACCAATTGATTTACAGTGAGGGGAAAGGTGTAGGAAAGGTGCAAGTGAGTCATTAAGTTCAGAATGCTCTTGATTACACCTAGAGGATTATGCAGATAAATAGGAGAAGACGTACAGCAGGTCATTGTAATTAATCAAATTTTCAGAATTCATATCAAATCAAATTACCATGTGCAAGTGAGTAACATGAGAATGAAGTTTAGCCATATGGATAACTAGATTTTCAAGTAAACACAATAGTAACTACACAGACTACATTTCAAAGTAGAGAACAGCGTATTGGAGGCTTCGCTCTACCTCAATCAAATATATCATCAAAAATTTTCATACTGACAATCTGAATTTTTCTAAGAAGGATCAAGTTCAAAATAATTCCTTTTTATGCGAGGAGACACATGGAGCTCATGCCAGAATCCCCGGTTACTCAGAATACTGAACCTTGTCACCTCATGTGAACAGAGATACTTTAGTCAACACTTTTCAGAAATGAACCACATCACGTCTCAGGTGACATGTGCCCAGTTTACTCAGTGAGACTTAGCATTGCTCTGCCTTTCATTCCAACCAATTTTTTGTATGTGGAGACAGGCAGCTTTTTCCTCAACTGTCTCTTATCATCCATGCAGCAAGTTGAATTACTTTAGAGTGTTGAAATGAAATTCCTATATCCTTATGAACAACACTCAATTTCACATTAAAGTGCATGAAGTGTACGCATTTGATTTAACATGTATAGAGAAAATTTAACTTAGAACGGGATAGTGTAGCTCCCCCTATGTAAATGCAATAAGCATGAAATGCTCCCCCTTAGAGTTTGACATGAAGCACACTTGTTAAGACTCAGATGCAACATTATTTAACAATGGAGTAAACGGTCTTAGAAGTTTCAAGGAAGGGGTTGAATAGCATATAATAACATGCAAGCATACAATGGAGATATGCATATGCAATGCAAAATGAAAAGATAGGCACTATATGCATGCTAGGAATGCCAACTATGCAACACGACACACGATGAGTTTCATCTCTCAAAAATATATGTGAATGATATGCAGAGAATGATATGCAAAAATGCAATGCGATGCACGATTCCAGATTTCACATGACACTCCATATGCACCTAATGCAACTGATGCAGGACATGCATTACCAAATGTTAACATGTGAGGAGATAATTTTATTCTGAAAAGAGAATTCAGAAATTCATTCAAAGCATCAAAATCATCACATGAGTACTTTTCCTTGAAAACATTTACTTTTATCCAGAAGGATGAGTGACACATTGGTAAAGATCATGGAACATTGATCAACTTCAGTCCTCAAGATGTTCAGCCACAACCACAATATCATCACGCTGAGAGAATGGAAAACATCATCTTCAAAATTTTCAGCATGCAAAACTCCCCCATAATCAATGCATGATTTCAGAAAATTCATTTAAGTTGGATGCCATGTGCATAGATGATTCATGGTACCGGGCGGAGGAATGTTCTCACGCATGGTGATAGCTTTCAGACAGGCTTGACCTGCCCTTCCACATGTCACCATTTTATATACCATGTAATCCTTGAAATGATGATCAGAAAAATACAATGCATTCTCATATGACATCGGGGGTTTAGCAAAAGACATTCAATGGCTACACTCTCATATATACTGCTCAGATGTTTCAATACCATTCAGCCAAACATTCATTTTCCACATTATCAAGAACAACCAAGGGGTATTCAAACCTTCACAATCACTATCTGTCAAGTTATGGTATTAACATCAAGACCATAGAACTTCAGCCAATCACTTTATTTTCTCACCTTTGCCTTGTGTTACCTTTATTGACATCTTCAAATTCTTTGCTTTATTTTGCTTATGTAATCTTCATCAACATGCTCCTTTTTTTCTCTCCATGATTTTAGGGGTTGATGGTCATTATCAAACCTGCACTGTAAAGAGCTCAATTCATGTCAATATCAATTCAATACAAATGAGAAGGTCAATATCAATGCTTTTCTTCCACAAGACAATCTCCTATGAGCTGCAAGTATGTATGATGAATTGCAGCTATCAATGCAGGGACAAGCCCATGTTCACCAAGGCATCACACCAGAATTGGCCAAGTCAACGTAACGTCTTCCTCTTGGCCTCAAGACAATCCTGCAACAAAGTTCTCATTTGGTTGTTTTGGGTACCCAAACCTTCTTGGGTCCCGGATGGTTAGTTGCACCTCTAGTGGGTGTCTTCCACAGTTTTTGGGCATGCATATTATCAAAATGCATTAAAGAGCAATCATACATGGTATGCCCAAACTCACCACAATAATGACAACAACCAAGAGACTTCACAGAATTCTCATAAACATGATAATCAAATTTCTGTGATTTAGCATGAATGTTATCATTATAAGCATGGAAATTTCTCTTCTTCACAACAGGATGAGCATGAAATTTCTGTGGGTTTGTAGAGATGTTATCAATTTTCAACCTAAAGCAATTGTTCATCCTATGACCAAACCTTCCACAATGTAAACAGTTCAATGGATCAATTCTTTCAAATGGTCTTCTTGCATGAACATAAGAGTTATCAAAAGTTCTTTTTGTGTTCAAAAATTTTCTTGGCTTTGTGAAGCCATTCATTTTCTTGCATGTTTCTAGATCTTCAGATTTCATCAAAAAGTAATCATGCATCATATTGTAGATATATATATGTGTGTTTCAATCTTGCGACGTCCCCTAACTAAATGATGTAAGCATACTGATAGACATGAACTTTCATGAAACACAGAGGGGGACGAGGAGTAGAGAACTGACCGTGATCGCCACCAAGACTAATACCTCAGGAAGACCAAGCTACAAGCCTTGGAAAGGAGAAGGGTAGCGGCACTCGCAAGCGGGATGCTGAAAGGTGAAGGCGGTTGGTCGCACGTCCGCTACCTGATGAAGGCGGTTTGTCCCCGACCGCTACCATCACCCGAAAACGTGGGCTGTGGGTTCGATCCTCCCTCTCTCTCAGCCGGCCAAGAGAGAGGGGCCTCGTGCTGAATATACTGTAAACCTGCAGGGAAGGATGAAGACACAAAGAAAACAAACCCAATTAGATCTACGAGTAGTGCAGTATCTATCAAACTATAATAATTAAAACGCATAACAAAGGGGGGCAAGTACCTGGAGGTTGGTGATTTTTAACCCCTGTGGGGCGTGACAAACAGTGGGAGGGATGTTTAAGCATGCAACGAATGACTAGAACATGATAGAACAACGCGAGATAATGCAAGAATAGCGATGCAACGTAAAGAAAAGTAATGAACGAAGGAGGGTTTGAACGCTAGGATCTAGATACTCCCTGGACCGGAGAATGCTTAGAACATGAACAGCATGGTCCCTTGGCAGAAGATCGCTCCCCAGGCCGGCAGAGTTTCGGCGTGAATTCCCAAAAGTCCCCCCCCCCCAAAGTGAGGAAGAAGCCCACCCTTATATATCGATCTCTTAGAAACCCTAGGTCGAGTTGGGGTTCCCCGGGGCGAATTCCAGAGTTTTTCCAAAGGATAAACTCCTAAAAAAATGAAGAGTAATCGTCCAAGAGAGTCCACCACCCGTCCGGGGCCGTAACTCTCTCGAAGATAGAGTCCTAAGACACCTCCGGGCGAAGAAAACGGAGCTACGGACGGAACTGGGCTTGGGTAGTGAACGCGGTCTATCGCACGACCGCTACCAATGGAAACGGTCGGGTCAAAACCGCTACCAGGCATGGGGATAAGGTTTGACCGGGTCAGCTTCAAAGGAATGGGTCGCAGGGTGAAAGCGGTCCTCATAGGACCGCTACCATGTGATAGCGGTCTAGAGAGAACCGCTATAAGCAGGATATACGCCAAGGGAAAACTGACTCCAAACAAACCCCGTCCAGGGAGTAAGAAGCTTGGTAATGAATAGATATACTCAAAACACCATCAAGGAAATACCTTAAAGTAATGGATAACTCGGGACGATATCAGAGGGATAAGAAAAGGACTCAACTTGTAGGCATAAAACGGGTGTCAACAAATGCCCCTCCTTGGTGTCCGCTTTGCAAGGGAGCGAGCGGAGGCGACATGGAGGCGAAGTGGAAAGGAGATGGAGCGAAGGTAACAGCAACCTGAAATGGAGATGACGTGGAGACGAAGCAGAGAGAACTGACAAGCGGGCAGCAAGGTAAAAGACACCTGTTATAACCAACAAGCGACAGGAACTCTCCTGAAAACGCCGAACTAAAAACCTGGAATGGACGACGCGGATGAGACATGTCCGGATAACTAAACTAACAGAAAAAAGGAAGCACGACCAGGCCCATCGGGGACACAATCCACAGACGATGAGGGGGTCGGAAAGGAACATAACATAAAAAGTAGGAAAAGCAACCGGGATAAAAATCCAGACAGGAATCACACTGGCCAACCAGACCAAGTGAAAAGATCAGAGAAATCGTTCAAATTCAGAGCGGAATGAGAATCTCTTATCCAAGTGAATTGAAGTGCAATTAACCATTACAGAGGAGAAACCCTTGAACGGATCATGAGGCGTGAATGCTCAAAAGATGACATGATGCATGCTGGGCTAAAATAAAGAAATCATTAAAACAAATGCAAAGAAAACATAATATAGCCAATACTCAAGGATAATATTGCTAGCCTGGGGATAACCAAGGTCAAGATACCATCTACAACCACGGCGTGCAGGATGGAACCATCCTCCCCTGGTTTTCCCAACCTAGCGGCCTATCCGGAGGTTAAACGCGTGAACCTAGATCATCATTGTTTTTGTTGAAGGGGAACATCAGATCCTGGAACACGCGGGAAACCAACTGGTCCTTAAGATAATATAATATAATACCATATAGTAATGCAATAAAGAGGAGGGATAGAAAGCCATACCTGACTTACCTGTCAAGCGGAACGGCATTTTTTTATCTTTTCACATATTTGAATTTTTATGGCTTTTCAAGATGAGAAAATCGCAAGCAAATAAACATGAACAGAGTAGAACATAATGCCAAAGGCAAACAATATATAATGTAACAAACCAACTTCACCATAATGACGAAACAAACAAAGCATATGTGCGATCAAACATCACCGAAAAGAAGCCATATGACCAAGCAGAGACCAGGCAAGTGAGTAAACAAGCATAAGGGCCTTATACACAGAAGGCGGTCTTCACAAAGCCGCTATCATATGGTAGCGGTCTTCGACAGACCGCGACTATGTGGCCGGATTTGAAAAATAACGGCCTCCCCTTCGGCGGCCCCTTCATTCCCTCCGTTTCTATTTCGCAAAAACCGACCCCAAACTCCTCCGAACTCCTTTTTTTCTCCCCAGCCCCCCCAGCCAACCGGAGAGATGCCGAAGAAGCAACTCACACGCCGCTTCCTCCGGAGGATCATGGAGGCGGACGTGGGCGCTTCGTCCTCCACGGAGCCACCAGTGGGAGACAAACAGCCACCGCCGGTGCCGGAGGAAGAAATCCCTCCCGTCGCTCCCGAAGATCCCGACGAGGCCGTCGAAGAGGCCGACGAAGGAACCGAGGGGGACGGCGAGGAAAAACGAGCCCCGGGAGCGCCACCGTCCGAGGTAAGCCCCCACGGCCCAAAACTCCTCTTTTGCCCTTTTAATTTTAATTTATCTTGTTGCATGCGGTTAGAATGGGATCGAAGATCCCCAAATGATAGAATGTAGGGCTAAAAAGCCCATGAGGACAAGGCTAAAAACGGGGAAGGCCCGGCCCGTCATGGCGGACAGGTCGCGGTCAACCAGTAGCCGCGACCTGTAGTAGCGATTCTTTGAGGACCGCGACCATCCCGGACCCCCATTCGAAAATTCAATTTCTTTTTATCTAGAAATGTTTATGTGAATTATGCTGATCCTTAAATGGTGAAATGCCTTTGCAGGGGAAGAGCCGGACCAGGATCTCGTGGTTGCAGGTCAGAGCGGTGTACCTTGCCTTGCCTGAGTTTCAGAGGGTCAGGCTGGCGGCGATGGGGTTTGCGGAGTTCTTGAGCGTGGAGGTACTCCGGACTGACGCCGCGCTGCTGCTAGCACTGCAGGACAGATGGGATCTGATCAGCAAGGCCTTCCTGTTCCCGTGGGGACACATGATCCCCACACTCGAGGACATGGCATGGATCACGGACTCCGAGTGCACGGGGCACCCGTGAGCGGCTTCACCCACTCAGACTACCGGGAGCAGGCACAGCAGCTGCTAGGACTGGAGCTGGATAGACCGGGACAGCCGTCATCCCTACTACCGCGAGGCAGACTGCAGGATAGCCTGGGCTTGAGAGGCGCCGGGATCTCAGTCGGGGAGCTACCCGAGCAGCACCTGGAGAGACTGAGGGACCGAGCGAGGGCGAGAGTGTCTGCCGAGCCAGGAGCCGAGGCAGATAGGGTACTGAGGCGGTTCTTGGTGTTTCTGTTCGGGCGGCTGCTCTTTGCCACGAGAGGAGATGCGGTGAGCTGTCGATTGCTACCACTATTGGAGGACCTCGAGGGTGTGGGGTCGTATGCTTGGGGCGCGGCCGTGCTGGCTTTTCTGTTTGACTCCCTCGGCACCACTACCCGCCAGACGATGCTTGGCGGCTTCGCTCCATTTCTCCAGGTATGATCTCAATTTGAATGCCCTGAATTCAAATGCTTATGCTTACATGATTATCTGATTAATGCATGTGTGGAATGCAGGTGTGGGCCTATCTCTACTTGCCTCACCTCAGTAGAGGCTCATGCAGACCGTCTACCTATCGCGAGGCGATGGGTGACTAGGCGGGACACGGGATCGCTCAAACGCCAGGTGCCGGCGATTCAGGATGACATCGATTCTCTTCCCTATGCATCGGTGAGTTCTAAACTTTAAACTTAAGATGCAAATGTTGAAATGCATGCTGACCTTGACTCCTTCTACAGGTTCGTTGGACACCTTACCGAGACGAGGGATTCGAGGGCCAGCCTTGGGTGGAGGTGGCGCTGGCTTACTCAGGTCGGGATATCTGGCTACACTGCATGAACGTGGTGGAGCCACTCCACTACCGCCTGATCATGAGGACTCGGGGAGTGCATCAGCCGGACGTGGCATTCCCGACCCGGGAGAGCGCCGAGGAGGAGCGTGTGGGGCGACACTCACGCGGACTGGTTGGCTAGGTGGACTGGATTGCTCGAGCGGAGGAGCAGATCCGGGACTGGGCGCGCCATGGACGCGAGGTACGGGCCAGAGCTGACACGGACGAGGCCTACCTAAAGGCCTATGCACGACGCTACGGGGATCAGGTCTTCCGCGGCACTCGACGACCGGTAAGAATCTCTGAACCTAGTGCCTTATCTACTATGCCGACATGCTGACATGTTAATGCTTCTGAATGCAGCTTGACCCTGAGGGACGCATTGCAGAGCTCCAGGGTTTGCTCCACTCGACTGTGCAGCAGCGGGATGAGCTTCAGCGCTCCCTGGATCTCCTGGTGAGCCTTTACTGCTTTCTAGACTTAGAAATGTGATTATGCTATAAGACTTATGAGATTGACTGACTTCAATGTGCAGCATGCCGAGGGAGCCCAGCGCCATGGCTGAGATGCCCCTTCTTCCTCCACACAGACACTAGCAAACCGGGCCCAGAGGGATGCTGAGTTCGCCAGGGCGACTGCACGGGCTGAGGAGGCCGAGACCGCTCTTACCGAGAGGGTGAGTGACGCATCCTTCTTTCAATGATCCTGCCTATGGATTGGCTATTCATTAATGGAATTATAATGCAGACCAGAGAGCTGGAGGCAGCGATGCAGGAGATGGCCCGGCTGCGGGAGGAGGCGGCGGTGGCGGGCCGCTACCGCGAGGAGGCGGAGAAGTCCCGGCAGCAGGTCCACGACCTCAAGATCGAGCTACGGGCCCTGGAGCGGGCATTTCGCATGATGGGGCGAGGCCCTGAGCGGAGCGCATCCCAGGGTGGCGCACACAGTGGTTCTGTCCGGGACTACTTCACGGGTTCCTCCGGTCGTCGGAGGAATGAGGACGAGGAGAGGCGCCGACGCCGCGAGGAGGGTAGCACAGCCATGGGTCCTCCGGAGAAGAGGCGAGAGGGCGGGGGTGAGAGTGAGGGACCTGGCGAGGGCCAGGCTTGATTATGCCTTGTTGTTTCTCTTTTTCATTTTGTTTGCACCACACATGTACATGGAGAAATGACACATATATAATGCCATGAGTTTTGTTTTAAATGAATGTGAATGTTCGTTCTACCAATCTATAAATGCTTTACACAGTCGACTCAAGAAGAAGAGAGAAAGTGGTGCGAGGACGAGACACGACTAAAAGGGGAAGTAGTATGCAGGCTCAGCCAAAAACAGTCGCGGTTCCAAGACAACCGCGACAAAAGGTAGAGGTTGTGCGACCAACCGTGTCCTGAAGAACGTAAGAGTGCCCAACCAAGGCAGACGCAATGTCATACAACAGGGGGCCCATGCGCGACCAACATATTCGTGGGACAAAATAACTCATGCAGGACAAAGATGTGGCAAATACATTCCTCAAT
This sequence comes from Amorphophallus konjac, assembly GCA_022559845.1. Taxonomy (NCBI): domain Eukaryota; kingdom Viridiplantae; phylum Streptophyta; class Magnoliopsida; order Alismatales; family Araceae; genus Amorphophallus; species Amorphophallus konjac. Next base: position 31,959,515 of record CM040119.1, read on the forward strand.
CGAAACTTAAGATCAGCATGAAGCGGAACCGCCAGGTTCATGATCGTGAGGTAAAGCCGTCTCACATAGATGTGATCAGAGGAAGCAAGAATTTGAGGAGGACATAAGCTTCAGAACAGATTGAGAGACATGAGTTGAATGAGAGAATAGGCCCAAAGATGTGGATAGGAGATGGAGCGAAAAGATATAGCGAGGGATGCCTGGGTACTTGTAACCTGCACACTTAGCAAACGGATTACGTATCTGTCCTTAAAACAAATGTAAATGCATGAAAAAGACACATTTTTTTTTGGATTTTCGTAATCTTTTTGATGATTTTTTTTTGACGACAATATTTGATTTTTTTGAAGTTTTGAAATATTTGATTTGTTTGAAGTTTTGATAATATTTGATTTTTTTGATGTTTTGATAATATTTGATTTTTTTTATTTTTTTTTGGAATTTTGTCATAGAAATCCGCAACACCTAAAGGCGGGTTCAAACTACTGGCAAGGGACCGTCGTTCCGACCCCTTTCACTAAAGGCTTCCCTTAAGCAGGGTGTGCATGTGAGGGTGGCTTGCCACAACCAACTGCTTCTAAAGAGCGGTGCCCCTACTAAGGCCATACCCGGGATACAACCCGGCCTAAGAGGGAGGAGCAGAAGATACATTGGAGACAAGCTTCGTGCAGGATGGGAGATATCAAGGCTCGAATTCCTTCAAGGGCACTACTCCTCAAAGAGTAGGTCTGTTGCGCTGGGGCTTGTGTCTTTGATTTTTAGACCCATATTTATCAGGCACGCATGCGACCGGGCTCATGACATCCCGCGGAGAACTATACTGCCACTCTTGTCATGCCTTTCAATCGTAACTTTGCACTGATTCATTTTTTTTTTCATTTTGGTAGCCCTTATTGGCCAGATATAGCATAAAAGCTTATTTTTGAGGGTCAAGACTGCCCCTATTTGAGACCTCTCTCGTATTGGGGAGCGCCTAAGTTGGTCATCTCATCCATCCATCTCTTGCCCCTGCACTTGGCCGAGCAGAGAAAAGAAAAGACTTTTGTGTATACCCAAAGTATGGCCAAAGCAGCAACGGTGCTCCTCAGAAGAATCGGCTATGGTTTGCCGTGTAGTGTGTGAAAAACTCATGCCTAAAGGTCACCCTCAACAATCGGGGAATGAAGCTAGACTCCCAGCGCGGAGCTATCACCAGCCTAAGGATGCTGCAGAAGATAACCTTTTTTATTTGACACAAAGACTCCTAAAGCCACTCAATCATGTTAAGGAATTAATATTACAACCATGTGCCAAAAAAATAGAAATAATGGAAATGAAAGCATGTTTCTTTGCGCAAAATAAAGATACCTTTGCAAATCCATGGCGTGGAAACCAGCATCCTGAAGCGATCTCGATCATTGAACTTTGAGGAGCGCGAACTTTGTTTTCCTTGCTTGCCAGGATAAAGGATGAAAGGGGAGCAAATGATTGGATTCCTCGACACAGAGGAGTGGCAGACATCACACTGGACGAAGAAGGGATAAAAAGGAAGAGAGACGAGGGCTAGAGCTCCCTCATTAAGGCATTGAGGCCCTGATAACAAGGAACCAGATACATAATAAACAAGGATTAACTGAGATCAAGGCGGGCTAAAGCCTCGAGAACAGCAAGAAAAAGGGTAATGACCTTGAAAGGGTGAGACGGAAAGAACAGAAAGACGTCGAAAAGATAACTGTGAAGACAAGAAAGAAGGATAATGATCTTCTGACGTGGTCAGAGAGGAGGAATAGCGATCACTCGACAGAGGCGGGGAAGAGAATGTATGAACACCCGACAAGGTCGGGGAAAAGAAATGGAAACCACCCGACAAAATCGGGGAAGGATCAGAAAAATCACCCGACAAGGTCGGGGAACGAGCGCAAGGGATCCCAAACAAGGTCGGGGGAAAGAGACGAGCAGTGAAATCCGGACATGTCCGGGAAGAAAAACTAGAAGATGCCCCTGACTCAGGGGAAGAGGAAGACATAGGCCGAGGCCTAGAATGGCGAGGATAGGAAAAGATGGTGGAAATATGGTCAGGTGGTGGAAGGTACACCACCCACGGATAAGAACTGAGCAACAGAAAAGATGAATGGACGGAAGAAGGAGATGAGGCAGTGGACCCCTGAGTGCACAACTGACGGACCTTGAACTTATGTCGCCGCCTCTTCTTAGCCGCAATCTTCTTGAAACAACGCCGCCTGGCGCGGGCTCGGCTTCCCGGGCTCCTCAATCTGTAATGTCTTCTGAAATAGCGGGCCCACCTAGCAGATGGCCTGGCCCGATCATGAATATGCAGCTTCATTGGGGCGGCTGCCCCTAGACCCCCAGTGCTAACAAGATGCAGACATTCTTGGGCAAACAGCTTCTCAACTGAATGAATATCATGAAGCCACGGAGTTTTGTCTCTTGGCACTAGAACATAGAGGTTCGGCAACTCCACTCGGCAATCAGGCTCGAAGTATAACTCCCGTACTAGAAGAGTAGGACAAAGCTGAGAGAGATCAATACGCGGCGTTGACGTGGCCGGCATGCTAATAAATTGAGGGAGGTTGCACAGCAAGTGCAGAATGTCCTTGGAAAGTGTAGAAGATGCAGCCAATTGCCCCTTGAATAGGGAATCCATCAAGCTCCGGGCGGCCGTATGGGTTAGCATAATCCGAGTAGGGAACCCCTCTCGGCCAGTGAACTAAACATCAATCGAGCGAGGAGAAATAACAGCATCGATAGTGAATCCCCCGGCGAGCGATGAGATTGCCATCAGCCTCGCTCGTGAAGAAACTGGCACTAGTGCGAGTGAACTCTTCTTTGCAACCATTTCTGAAAATGCAGGCTCATTATGCTGAAAATAGACAGGGACCAGGACCCAGATTGGCATGCGGTAAATGACAACTTGAATCTTGAAATGCACAATCGAAACCTGTCTCGGCTCATTATCTCCCTGGGGACCAGACCAAAGGGGCACCAAAGGTAGCGTGTACCTGCTCTGCGAAGTGGGAAGTGGTAGAGGAAGGTTAGAAGGAGGAGGTTTGAAGGGCGCGGGTGGCGATGGTGCAAGTGATGGGGGAATAATGATGATGACGGGCATGGGTGGAGGTAAAGGCAAAAGTGGAGGTGTGGGTTTGGGCTCGGCCTGCTCGGGCTCAGAGGATGATGGCGAAAGGGGGAGTGAAGGAAGTGGTGGCGGTGGCAAAGGTGATGAGGGTGGCAAAGAGAGTGATGTGGTTGATGAAGACGGTGAAGGTGAAGGGGATGGAGGTGAAGGTAAGGGCGGGGAAGAAGGAGGAGAGGAAGGTAGTGGCATAGTGGGGGAGGAGGCAGGTGGTTGCTCTCTTCGACGTATCTTCATGACTCGTCGAGAGGCGTTGGGGATAGGTGTGGTGGTGGAAACGGAGGGTGAAAGAGAGGTTGCCCGAGCGGAGGCTGGGGTAGGTAAAGGTTGTGGAGGAGATGGGATGGAGGAAGAAGTAGGTAACGGAGCAGGTATCTTATTAACTAAAGAAACACCAGGGTGCCCCTGGTCTTGAAGTGGGGACGGTTGCCTAGGCGGCACGGCTTGCTGCTGCTGCTGCTTGCTACTGAGATCCAAAATAACTTGGCGTATGACAGCCCAATCAATCATCCTCTTGTCTTCCAAGCTGCAAATAAACTCCCGAAACTCGGACAGTCCTTAATCAAATGCCCCTGCTGACGGTGGAATTCACAGAACTGGAGCAAATTCCTGACTGTGGGTCGGCAAGGCACAACCGGAGGGAGCTGCAACGCATGGGTGGCCATCAAAGCCCTGAAAACGTCTGTAAGAGATTCGGCAATGGAGAGTGAGAAGCCTGCTTCGGGCAAGGCGGATGCCGAGGGGTGTGAGAAGGTAGTGGGGATGGTAGCGGAGGTTGCGTAGGTAAGGGGGATTGCGTAGGCGAAGGCAGAGGGCTGGAATGATGTGGCGGCGTGGGGGGAGTGGGATTGTAATGGATGGCATCTACTCACTCGCGGTGTGGTGTTTCCTTGACCGGAGGTGGAGGGGTGTGAGGAGATAAAATAGCGGAGGGCCGACTCGTGGATGGTTGGTATGCGGTGGAGCACATGGAGGTATAGGGGTGTGTGGGAGTGGACGGTCGACTCGTGGAGGGATATAAGGTGGAGGGCTGACTTACGGTGAAGGGCGGAGGGAAAGTGTATGTAGAAGGTGACGGTGGAGGAGACTCATGGTCAAAGGAAACTAGGAGTTGTTGGCTAACGAAGCGGGCTCGATTGTAAAGCTGTTGCCAGGATGTGATATTGTTCAGGGCTAAGATACATCTGAGCTCGGGCGTTGCGTTAGAAATAACCATCTTGATCTGCTTGCCCTCCGGAATATGCCCCGGAACTTGCGCGGCTAGGTGACGCCAGCGGTCGGCAAACGTGGAGAATTCCTCGTCGGGCGTCATCTTCTCTTAGGCCAGATCAACCAAAGAATGTCTGGGCCCAACCTGATCCTGGTACTGCTGAATGAATCTTGCTTGAACGGCTTGAAAATTCATCATCTGCTCTTGCGGTAACGTGAAGAACCAATCCTTGGCCGGACCCTCTAAAGATAGGCCAAACAAATAGGCCATCAAGCGTTGATCATGCTGGAACTGGGCTGACTCATATAAGAACTCCTTCAAATGCACGTAGGGGTCACCGACTCCACCATAGCGACGATAAGCCGGAATCTGTTGACGTGGGGGAAGCTGAAGACCTTGAAATGCAAATGGAATATCCAAAGAAGTTTGAGGATTGATTCGGCGTTGCAATTCATCAAGCTGGAGTTGGGCCTGAGCGAACATCTCCTCGGTAGGAAGAGTCCGAGAAGGGTATGGGCCAGCTTGAGCAAGAGATGATGAATTTAGACCAGGATAATGTTGATGGGCCGGATAAGGGGATCCGGCCTGAGAAGAAGGAAAGCCCGCTCCGAGAATTGAGGAATACATGGGCCTGGAAGAATTATGAAGGTGGGAATGAGAATTGATTGGGCCAACAGCAACACGGGCGGGACAAGAAGGCCTGTTAGAAGAATAGGGTCCAATGGAGGAATAAGGAGATGGCCCAACATGGGAAGAGGAATCCACGCGGGGATAAGAAGACGAGGAGGAAGAAGGGTAATATATAGGAGAAAAATGACGCTCCATGAGGGCAAATGGAGACTTTATACAGGAAAATCAGGGAAATCCAATGAGGGAAGTAAGGGCTCAAAGGAGGGGGGGCTGACTCAATAATGCAAAGAAAAAGAAAAAGAAACCTAGGACAATGAGACTAGACAAATGGACACACAGAATGGACTACCCTAAATGGGCCTAACAACAAAACCTACATGGATGATGGGGGATGCAACACAAAATAACACAAGTGGGCTTGGACAAGCCCACACAACACAAACAATATGAAGGATTTCACCCAAGTCAAACAAGTTAATATGATGGGAAGTATTTTATTGTCAAAGTTTTGGGTGGGCCTTTTAATGATTTGATTGAGATTAATTCCCTCAAGATAGGTGTCTTACAGGGAATAAGGTCCACACTTTGGTTCGACTATGGTTAACTCCTTCACAACGTATGCAAATGCAAGCCTGAGGGTGGAAAGATACAACCGGCCCGGCGTCCGTGTGGGAATCCACGGCTCGCGGGGACTTACGGAGGTCCTCAGCAAGGTCCCTAGTCGGCTCCAAGGAATATGGAGACGAGAGGAAACCCTACCTCGGTAGGCATGCAACTAGATGTGGATGAAATGCATGAATCCTATGTGCACCGGAGTGCATGCAAGTTCTAACCTAAAAGACTAGTAATCAAGATGAAAACAATAATACGAACAGTTACTTCGTCAGAGAGAGGAACAAACAGCACTCAGGACCCTTAAACGTAGTGGAATAATGGGCTACAGAAAGGGACCTCGGGTGCATACCTGGGCGAACAGTCGCGGTCCTGTCATGACCGCTACCACATGTAAGCGGTCGACGCGGGACCGCGTTATGTCAGGAAGCAGGAAGTGGCCAGCAAGAGCAGAAACCTCGGAGGGAGGCCCGAGCAGTAAACCATATATCAGAAGCCATAACCCTAACAACAATGAGGACAATATACGGATGCATGGACAGCATAAAACAACACTCCATAAGGCAACATGTAATGATCTATGGCAGAAGGTTTTGGAGTGTGCACCGGAGTAACCTGTAGCGGTCCACAGATGACCGCTACTAAATAGAAGCGGCTTTCATCAGACCGCGATGAGTCCAGAGAATAGGAAACACCCAGAACAGGAACGGGAAACCCCACAGAGGTCCCCAACAACGGAAATAAATAGTAAAAAGCAGGTAATACAGCACACAGCACGATTGGCAGTGGTGTCCCACCGTGATCGCCAAAAAAGGGGTGTAGATATATATATATGTGTGTTTCAATCTTGCGACGTCCCCTAACTAAATGATGTAAGCATACAGATAGGCATGAACTTTCATGAAACCCAGAGGGGGACGAGGAGAGGAGAACTGACCGTGATCGCCACCAAGACTAATACCTCAGGAAGACCGAGCTACAAGCCTTGGAAAGGAGAAGGATAGCGGCACTCGCAAGCGGGATGCTGAAAGGTGAAGGCGGTTGGTCGCACATCCGCTACCTGATGAAGGCGGTTCTTCCCAGACCGCTACCATCACCCAAAAACGTGGGCTGTGGGTTCGATCCTCCCTCTCTCTCAGCCGGCCAAGAGAGAGGGGCCTCGTGCTGAATGTACTGTAAACCTGCAAGGAAGGATGAAGACACAAAGAAAACAAACCCAATTAGATCTACAAGTAGTGCAATATCTATCAAACTATAATGATTAAAACGCATAACAAGGGGGGGGCAAGTACCTGGGGGTTGGTGATTTTTAACCCCTGTGGGGCGTAACAAATAGTGGGAGGGATGTTCAAACATGCAACGAATGACTAGAACGTGATAGAACAACGCGAGATAATGCAAGAATGGCGATGCAACATAAAGAAAAGTAATGAACGAAGGAGGGTTTGAACGCTAGGATCTAGATACTCCCTAGACCGGAGAATGCTTAGAACGTGAACAGCATGGTCCCTTGGCAGAAGATCGCTCCCCAGGCCGGCAGAGTTTCGGCGTGAATTCCCAAAAGTCCCCCCCAAAGTGAGGAAGAAGCCCACCCTTATATATCGATCTCTTAGAAACCCTAGGTCGAGTTGGGGTTCCCCGGGGTGAATTCCAGAGTTTTTCCAAAGGATAAACTCCTAAAAAAATGAAGAGTAATCATCCAAGAGAGTCCACCACCCGTCCGAGGCCGTAACTCTCTCGAAGATAGAGTCCTAAGACACCTCCGGGCGAAGAAAACGGAGCTACGGACGGAACTGGGCTTGGGTAGTGAACGCGGTCTATCGCACGACCGCTACCAATGGAAACGGTCGGGTCAAAACCGCTACCAGGCATGGGGATAAGGTTTGACCGGGTCAGCTTCAAAGGAATGGGTCGCAGGGTGAAAGCGGTCCTCATAGGACCGCTACCATGTGATAGCGGTCTAGAGAGAACCGCTATAAGCAGGATATACGCCAAGGGAAAACTGACTCCAAACAAACCCCGTCCAGGGAGTAAGAAGCTTGGTAATGAATAGATATACTCAAAACACCATCAAGGAAATACCTTAAAGTAATGGATAACTCGGGACGATATCAGAGGGATAAGAAAAGGACTCAACTTGTAGGCATAAAACGGGTGTCAACACATATGACCAAGTTCACCACAATAAAAACATGAGATTTTCTTTGTGGATGCATGTGTATGTGCAATAAGATTTTTCATGGCATTCATCGTGACACCAACAACATTTTTAGCCTTTTGATGCAAGTTTTGTTTCTTTTTCAGACTTTCATTTGATTACTTTGTTGTTTGAGGAACAGATCGATTTGGAGACACATTTGATGTGCTGGCTATATTAGGACTATAGACAAATGATGTGTAGACTTTGTTTTCAAAGTTCTTTTTGTTCACGGGATTATAGCCCAGCCCATCTTTTTAGAAATTCACCTTAGTCCCCAATATCTTGTTCAAATTTTCTTCCCCATTCACAAACTTACACAAAGAAGCATTCAGATCAAGAATTTCTTTTTCAAGTGATGAAATATGCAATTCATAGGAAATGATCTCATTTTCACAAGAAATGACTTTTTTCATTCAATTGACCATTGATGGTTTGGTAGCTTTCCATCTTTTGTTCTAACACAAGCATCTTGTCAGATTCATCAACAATCACAGATTTCCCTTTTTCAAGTTTTTCAAGATTTTTCAATCTACTTTCAAGCAGGGAGATCTGAATTAGCATTGCATTGTTCTCCTTTTTGAGTTCTTCATTTTCATTTACAAGTTTATCATTCATAATAAATTCATTGCAAATATCCTGATCAATTGAGTTTGATTCCATTTTGTTTCTTAGATCTTTTTCAGTTTTCTCCAATTGATCAATCATGTTCTTGAGGGTAACATTTTCATTTCTCAAACATGTAATGGTTTCTTTGTGACATTCAACATCATGCTCTAAAAGTTCATTGAAGTTAACAAGCTCAGAACATTTATCACAGGAACCATTTTCATGGAACATGTTTTCAGATTTCTTTTTCAATTTTCTGTTTTCTGACTTGATTTTCTTATATTACTTTTCCAACTCATCATAAGCTTCAACAAGATCATCAAGAGTAAATTCTTCAGAATCAGAATTTACCTCCTCTACATTTTTGTCACTTTGTTGATCAGCATCATCGGCCATGAGATATTTTTGTCTTTCCTTTTTTTGAGCTTTGATCAACTGGTCCATTAGCTCCTTCGCCGTCCTACAAGAAGATGTAAATGGATACTTGTTAGTATTCACGGAAGCTTTCAATAAACTTAAAGTAGTAACATTATCATGATGCATCATTTCATCCTGTTTAGACCACTTGGTCTCATCTAGAGGTAATATGTGTGGACCATGACAAATCAATTTCCAGAGACAAGGATTAATAGAATTGATCACCACACACAGTTTACCTAGCCAAGAATTAAAATTCAAACCAGTGAAGATTGGCAAACAGTTCATTAATATATGTTCAGTAGAAAAATTCATGATTGTGGAATGCACTGGGATCACTCTGTAGATCGCAAGATCTAGGGACAACAGAGCCTCGCTCTGATACCAATTGTTGGGTCCCGTAGTGCAGGAACACGGATCTAGAGGGGGGGTGAATAGATCCTTCTACTAAAAACTATGTCCAATTAAAAACACAACTAGCACACAGCGGAATTTACAAGATTGATAGGATTGAGGAAATTAATCTAAACAAGTTTAAACTTAATTCACTCAATCTCACCGAGCTCACACAATTACATAACCAGATAGTAGAGAACACAAAATCACACAAATCAAATCACAAGACACGGGGATTTTTAAGGAGGTTCGGGACCACGACGGGCTCCCTACGTCCACCCCTCACCAAACCGGTGTGGCTTCACTACACGCTACAAAATGTAGCAACACGGGGATGAACCCCAACACACACACACTGCTTTTGCAGCAATACACACACACGAGGCCTTGCCTCAAACTACTGCCACAGCAGCACACACACACACAACGTTGGGGAACACACCCCGAACAGAATACTTCACATGGAGACACAACTCCGTCCACACACACGTAGGACAAGGCCTACACAACCACACGGGAGAAAACTCCCAGCAACACACGCGGATATACTCCGCACAGATCGACACACAAGAGACCACACACACACTCGGAGACCCCTTTCTCCGAACACCCACACAAGATATTCTGTCAAATGTATATGAATCAACAACACATATATGCTATGACCCCCAAACAAATTATGGAGATGAAAACTGGAAAGTTGCATCAAGAGTAAGAATCCCCCTTCTTCAACAAAATCTGATTCTTCTAGGCTCTTTGACGGATGATCATGGTCTTGACATCATCTTCTTCCACTCCTCGAACTAATCCTCTTTTCCTTCAAATCCTAGCTCCAATCAAACCTTCATACATCAGAAAAATGATTAGCCTCATAAACCTCTCTTCTCTTCAACCTTGTGACCGCACTCCTCCTTCTTCTTCTGCAAGAGAAAGGAATGCATTAGCTCTTGTTGTTGCTTAGTATGAAAAATACAACATTAATAAGAGGGCAGCAACTGGATGAACAAAAGTGCATTTATATATATATATATATATATATATGTTGCATCTCTTAGATAATGTATTCACAACCTTGAACAATCTCAAACAAAAAGATACAGAAGTGAAAGATCAAGATAACTCCCTCATGAAATGCTTCTATAGGATGAAGAACGTTCTTGAAGCAATTGTGAAGAAATGCAACACAAACAGAGGTTGGATCTTGATTTCGGATGCCCCTTTCAGTTGTATATGATCTTGGGCCTTGATTCAAGCTTCTTCCTTTCGATTTCAGCTTCAGAGCAAGGTGGAAGAGGGCTTGGAAGTTTTAACTCCGAACCTGCACACCAAAGAATAGTTTTCAGTCCTCTCCTTAGGGTTTTCACTCCAATAGGATGTTTTATAAGCTTAGAACGGTCAAGGGACAGGTTGGAGACCAGATCCATGAATTAGGGAGTGATATAGGGCATTAGGATGTGATTAGTAGGACTTTTGGGGCAAGAAAACGGCGGTCAAACATGGTGGCTGGACGTTCAACTGGAAGGGGTCGACCCCAGGGTCGACCCTCGGGCACACAGAAGCCAAACAGAACCAAAAATTTGGTTCTGGGTCACATGGGTCGACCCCAGGGTCGACCCTTTCAATGGGTCGACCCCAGGGGTCGACCCTCATGCTTCAAGAACCCAAACAGAACCTTATTTAAGGTTCTGGGTTACAGGGGTCGACCCCTTTCAGCAGGTTTCACAAAAAAGAAAAAAACAGCTCTGCGTGCTTCGGCGACAGGAATTAATTCTCCTAGCTCCGAACTCCGATCGAAGCAAGACTGGAGGCGTTGGAAAGAGGACTCCCAGAGCTACAACATATAATTTTTAGAGGGAGATCCAACGGTTGGATTGAAAAAGGTGAAGACTGTAAGACAGTTTGAGTTTGAAAAATAACTAAAACCTCCATCAAACCAAAGGGAAACAATTGATTAAATGTTACCATAATCCCATGAAGATCAACAATGATTTTTCATCCTGAAAAACATGATAAAGCAAGGTGTTAGTTGACAATTAAGATCTTTACATCAAACATTAACACTATGACCATGTTCACAATAAATTGCTTCGTTGAACCTATTCCAAGAGTGAAAGATGGAACTTACAACATTGTTTTACCTGAGTTTCACATTGTCCTTAAATGCTTGTTCTTTTGTTGAATCGTTCATGTAAGAATCATGGAGTTCCAATATTGAATTACTATTGCATGATTAACAAATTTGGAATCAAGGTACGCATAACAATGTTGAGTCACATTCCATGTGATCAATCCACAAACTCATCAAACCACATATCCTTCCCTCCATTCATTTAGCATTACTAAAGTACACATTCATGATATGTGGCTCAATATGACATGATGCTCAATATGAGAGGCTCAATATGACATGATGCTCAAAATGACATTTATCCAAGTATGTTTTTCACAGAGGCTTCTCATTAAATACAAAGTAATCTCACCAAGTGTAGAGACAATGTATATGCAATGTTTGTGCTAACTTCAAAGCACGTATGCATCCACATGATGATAAGCCTTGTAGAATTACAATTCATCCACATGATGATAAGCCTTATAGAATTACAATGCATCCACATGATGATATCCCAAAAGAAATAGTTTATGATCATTTCCACAACCAGTTCAAGTGAAGAGCATTCACGCACAAGGCTAAGCAACAAAGGCATTTTGTAATCATCAAAATCACATACACAACAGACCCGGATAGAGCGAGGTAGAGAGGGGTTGGGAGGGCACTGTAAAAGTATTCGTCGTCGTGAGAGAGAGAGAGAGAGAAAGGTTGGGGGGCTATAGAAGTCGTCATCGTCTACTATGGGGGTTGTTAGTACAATCGGAGGCATGCAGAGGGGCGGTGGCAGAGGTGGGTGCAGGAAAGGCCCGGAGGGGATGGGCAGGGATTAGGAGGGAGGGGAGGGGGATGGGATAGTAGGGGAGGGCATGAGAGGGGAGGCGGAGAAGGTGAGGGGAGTGCCGGGGGGTATGGTTTCAGAAGTGGGAACAGGTGGGGAGAGGGGAGGAAGGGGAGGGAGGGGAGGGGAGGCAGCGATAGAGAATGAAGGGGAGAGAGGGGGAGAGGGGGATTGACGCCCATGCAACAGACCCCTCTTCCGTTCCAGGCTTTCGTGCATTTTTCGGACATAAGACTTTTAAATAATTTTTTGGACGGAATTATGTCTGTCAAAATTTATTAGAAATATATATATATATATTTGAAATATAAGACATTTTCGATGAAATTTCTTTCCGTTGGAGATTCCGTCTCTATTAGGGATGGAGTTTACTATGGAAATACCCCCCAGCACCCCAAACTAGGTCACATGACTCACAACCCTGATCATACTTATAGCCCACACGGAAACTATTTTTCGAGGAAGCTAACATAGTGCGGGAATAGCCCTCCGCACATACTCTGGCCAATAGTGACTCGTACTAGCATACAGAAGAAATTCGAAACACACTGGGTCACTCATACCCTTTGAATCATACAAGCACATTATCTGAGGTATCACGTCTCCCATATACACCAAAAACACGAACTCGGTCCCCACGAGGTGTTCAAGATATCCCCGGGATAAAAGGTCGACCAATGGGTCTCAACTGGGTCGACCAATGGCCAAAAAGGGCGAAACAGCCTCAAATTGATCGATCGACCCCTGCCTGGGTCGATCTAACCCTACCTGGGGCGATTGACCGAAGTTCATGATGGAATATTTTCTGCTGAAAATTCTTCTCTATAAGAGATGGAATTGCTAATGGAATAATGTTCCGTTGGAAATGAAAGGGCACCCAATTTTATATATTTTTGAAAGATAAGTTTCCGACGGAAACATGTATTCGTCAAAAAATTATGTCGCTATTATAGACGGAATTTTTGACATAAATATTTGTCCGTTGGCAATTAATTTTCAAAAATAAGGGTGCCCAATTTTATATATATTTGAAATGTATCAGTTTCTGACAAAAATTCTGACGGAAACTTGTTCCGTCGGAAACCAGTATTCAAAAACTACCACTTATTTTTCATATGCCGACTGCCTATTGTTGACACCCGTTTTATGACCAATAAGTTGGGTCATCTCCTTATTCATTTTAATGATGGTCCGAGTTGTTCACCTTTATTGAGCCATCTTGGTCAATTTGAGGTTTATTTCATGGGTCATGTCTCCTTGGTTGGGTCTGGTTCCTTGTCTTTTCCCGCTGGACGAAGCTTAGCGAACCTTCATCTTATTTGCACTCCTTTTTCTATGACGCATCATTGCTGGCGTGTCACATTTCTCCAACGCACCTTCCTATGGCCGTTACATCATCTCAGAGTCCTTAAGGCTAAGGCTTCTTTCAAGCTTATCTTTTATCTGATCCGTTGAGCGTGACGGTCTATCGTGCGACCATTATCATAACTCTGACGCACCTACTCATGGCCGTTACATCCTTGCAGAGTCCTTATGTTTGAAAACTTCACCCGTTGATCTTATCCTTTGACGGATAAGGTTGTGTGACGGTCCATTCCTGGGGCGTTACATCACTGTGGCAGTCTATCGTGCAGATGTTACATAAAACAGAGAGTTCTAGCAGAACTACTTTTTCTCTGCTACTCCGTGGCCGAATTAAGAGTTTGATCTGATGATTTCTCCCTCAAATCTGATCCTCAGAACCTTCTATTTGTTTCTATGGACTCTTGGGAGTATTTTCTTCAAGAGTTTGCTAAGAAACGTCCTACTTTCTAGCTGGATTATCCCTTACTCGACCAGAGAGTTTGAGGGTCTATAAATAGAACCCTTGACTTCATGGCTTGAGGGGGAGACATCTGGAGTTCGCTTCGAAGTGTTGCCGCATCCTGGAGCTAGAACCAACCAAGGAGATCTGCTTCCCACGTCCATCTTCTTCCAAAGTCCAGGGAGTATTGGTTTCAAGGGTTTAGTTCAGTCACATTGTCTTCTTAGTCTATTTCTCCTTCCTCCAAGCATCATAGCATCCTTCCCTCTTCTTCTCTCACGTCTTTGCACTTGCTGCACTCGTTTAAACATCTTCCCATCTTTTAAAATGCCCTAGAGGGGTTAAAAAACCAACCTCCCCGGTATTTCCCTCTTTTTTTGCATGCTTTTGAGTCCTTTTATTTTATTTATACTACTCTTGCTCTAGGGCTAATATGGGTTGTTCTCTTTGTGTTCTACACTCTTTTGCAGGTTTACAGAGTCCACAGCACGAGGCCCAAGCTTTCTGTCCGGCTGGAAGGCTTAGATATCAAAGATTCCTAAGTTCCTCTTCCGCAGATCTCTGACGGTCTATTACAACCGCGTTAGAGTCACGTAGCGGTTTATCGTGGGGCCGTTACACGCCTATGGCGCATCATCATTCGACCGTTACGTTCCATAGAGCTACAGTTATTTCTCTCTCACGTGGGCGGGTGTTTCATCCACCTATTCTAAGGTATTTCTCAGGTCTTTGGCTTGTTTATTACCTTAGTGGCGATCACATCTTTCCTTAGTATTGGGCAGTAGCTTTCTCTTTCATCATACTTTATATCTCTTTCTTTTACTTGCTTGTTCCACCTATACGGTGTGTTTTCCTTTACTTCCTTGCTCCACGCCCTAGCGTGTGTTTTTATTTATTTTTTTAATTTATTCCTGATAGAGATAGCATGCCCATGCTAGGGCTTATGCTGATTGCCTAGGTTCATGTTGCACATGTTCATAAGTTGAGTGATTTTACTGCTTGTTCATCTTGTTCATAATAGTTGAGATCATATCCATCTTGTAAGAAAGGAACACATAATAATCAACAGAATTTTTGGCGATCACGGTGGGACATCTAGTGTCAATCGTGCTTTCAATCTCTGTTAAACCTGTTGTCCTTTGTTTGCCCTAGTTTTCTCCAGATTTTCCCTTTATTTTCTGCTGTTTTCTGGTTCTCTGGCTCCTCTGATGGCCCTACATCCACGCGTTACGTTATATTAACGGTCTATTCTAAGACCGTCACACCCTTCTGGCGCGGGTATTCTAGATCATCACACACTCCAGCGTAGGTACGCATCCCGAGTTGTAGTTTATTTCCGTAGTTTTTGCTATGATTTTCATGCTTGGGTGCTACTTGGTCTCCTCCTTGGTTGAGTTACATATTCATATCATTGTGTGCATATTTGATTTTTAGATTTTAGGCTAGAATTTGCATGCACTCCGGTGCACATAGGCTCATTCATATACTCATACTTTAGATTGTATTTTCCTACCTTGGTGTGTGAACCTCTCGTCTCCATATTCCTTGGGGCCGACCAGGAGATCACATCAGGGACCTCTATAAGTCCCCGCGAGCCGTGGATTCCCACACGGACGTCGGGCCGGTTGTACCATTTTCCCACACCGTGTCTAGGACTGCATAAGTGAAGGAGTGATTACATTTAGAGTCAACCAAGCCACACATTCCCTTCCTATTAAGAACCTACTGTTCAGAGCATCATTATTTTCCACTAAGGTTCTAAGGGAGAAAATCATAAAAATCTTGTTGCATCATCTAAATAACTTGGTTGACCTTGAGTGTTGTTATCTCTTTTTCACTTACATCTTTGTTAAAATCATCTAAGTTTAGTTGCTCATTGTGTGTTGTTTGGTGTTGTTTGCATTTGTTAAGGTCTTTTGTTGCATGTGGAGTTGCTTCCGATCTCTAGAAGCATCATCACCTTGAGGCAATTCCTTCTCCAAGTGCTACTTCAATCCCCTCTTTGAGTCCACCATGGCCTCCTTTGATCTCCCCCGTTACCAAGAGGAGCCTCTTCCTCAAGGGCTCCTAGAGGATCCCTCTAGGGTTATCTCATTCCAACCCGGGGAGGGGCACATCCCCCCTTCGTCCTCCATCCCTATGGAAGGTGCCCAATCCACTCAATCTCTCCCCCTTCCTTCCGCCAATTCTATTCTTCAAATGATGGCCCAATTGGATCCGGCCCAACTCCAGGCGATTTATCAAGCCATGCAAGGGTCCAACACCCCACCTTCCACGATCATGCAAGGTCAATCCAATCCCTCCATTGCTCAGCCTAGGGCCGATGGGTCCGCTGTTCAGCCAATTGAGCTCACTTCGGTCCAGCCCAGGACCCTCAGATTCTCTAATCTGGAGATGGGCCAGTCTTCTGGTTCGGCCCAGCAATTCTTGGATAAGGGAAAGACCATTGTCCCTACTTCTTCTATGTCGGATCATCACATGTTCGGCCCATCAGTGCCGCAAGTCCTTGTCGGCCCAAATGATTTCATGCGCCCTCATCAAGGGGCAGCCCAAGTCCACACCAATATGGGTCATCCTTCGGCCCAATATCCTTCCTATGGGCCGCCTCCTCCATCTGCTTACCCCTCTGCTCCTCAGATTCCATCTTTCACTGTCCCTACTCCGTCCAGGGAGCAGGAATTACTTGATAAATGGGCTGCCATGCAACATGAAGTCCCGCGATCAATGACACCCAAGAGGGGGGTGAATTGGATGTTTACCAATTTTAAGAAAATTTTTGGCCTTTTTGAAATATGTGATGGAAAGCTAGTTAAGAGATTCAAAACTATTTGACCACAGATCGGATTTATCAAACTTAAATGATTATGATATGGATTAAGCAAGATATACGTAGATAAATCCAGAACAACAATTTACACTAACACTCACGTAGAATGGAGGTAGAAGAAAAGGACCAAACCACACAATTCAAACCATAGTGCACAACGGTTTTTAAGGTGGTTCGGATGCAACGACGGCAATCCTACGTCCACCCCTCACCAAACCCGGTGACGCTTCACTCAGGGATAAATCTCCAAACGGAGACGACGCTCCAACCACACACACGCAGGACGACACCTTCATACACACACGGGGACGTGCCCCAATACACACACATACACACGGAGATGAGGTCTCCAACACGATCCAACAAATGGATCACCAACACAAACACCCGCTGCCACAAGTGCAGCAAACCACACACACGAGACAAAACGGATTTAAATAGACCCACACACACACAAACGCGGATCTAGAAAGATCCACGCACACACACGAATCAAGTACGATACACACACACGACCACAGATCCAACAACAATCCACACACACACAAATGTTTCCAGATTATAAAGAACACAAATATAAAGCCCAAAACACAAAAATAATAAAGCACAGTTTAGAAGACTCCTGATTTGGCTTCCATTAAGTGTATGATGTAGAGCTTGGAACGATGCTTCCTGCTTCACTTGAATGGCTTTGGATGGAGCTTGAAAGGCTTGTGTAGGGATGAAGAGATCTTCCACGAGGTACTATTCACGGTTACAGTACAACTTCTTCTTCCTTGGACAGCTTTCTTGATCTCCTTGATGTTTGCTTGCTTCTCCTCTTCCTCTTTGGTTGTTGGCTTCAGATGGAGCTTGAATACCTTCAGATGGATGAAGAAGTTGCTGGACGGAGTACTGTTCACGGAGGGTTGCAGCATCCTTCTTCTTCCTTTGATAGCTCTCTCCCTTGATCTCCCCTTGGATCTCTTGGATAGATTAGGGTTATGACTCTAATAGGATGTTTTATAACCTTTGAATGGTCCATGGACAACCCCTAGACCAGATCCACAAAACCTGGAGAGTTTGGTGGCTTTGGGATTAAACAATATCAAAAGGAGGGGCTTCTTTCGAGGTGAACAAAAGTCAACATTTTGGGCTTATCGAGGTTGGCTGTCGACCTGCAGAGGCTGGCGGTCGACCGCTCTGTAACAACCCTGTAGACCGATAGCTTCTGTTGTTTCTGGTCGACCTGGATCAGGCTGGCGGTCGACCGCTCTGAGACATTTCTGCAGATGTTGGGCTGTTGGAAAATCCGGTCGACCGCCCCTAGGCTGGCGGTCGACCGAAATCTGGGATTTTCCAGATTTCGATCATTCAACCCCAAAAACCCATTTGCAGTCCGTGGATTCAAACTCCTTCGACCTTGAAGATTTGTACTGAGTATATGGACCTACAAACACATGGATAATTGTTTAGAACTATAGCTCAAACATCCATATGATGAATGCATGAGCTTCATGCAAACCATATGATGATCCCCACGACTTGACCGCGCAGGTCGATCCGCGTGCGAGGGCGCCCGATAGCGAGTTTTGCAAGGGCTTCAAAACCTTCATTTGCAAGCCACATTCAAGCTAAAGGGTTCCATGTTTAAGGTGCATGAATGAGGTGTATTAAGGAGAGGTATATGAAATATCCATTGTGAGATTGATGCTACAACATGGTAAGTATCTTACCGATGGTTCTTGACAGTAAATGACATATATCACCTGTGTTGAATTGTAGAGAAGCAAGGTACTTGTCCACATGTTTGGTTTACCAGGCGATTGCCATGGGATTATAAGGTTGATCCTGCAAGCAAGATAGTTATGGTTAATACCATGCTTGTTCACATTAAAGAGATTATGAAACCGCTTGCCTCTTGTAAAACCAACATATGCAAACCAAGGATCAAGACCATGTAACCGTTGCCATTTGCCAACCAACATAGATAACAAGAGCATGAATGTACACAGTCATCAAGAACATGTGCAATCAACCATAAGTTTAGTTAGCATCACTTAATCACACATTAAGTTTAGTTATCATCAAAACCATAACTCAACACAACAACAACTTGACTTCTTCCAGAAGCGGGTTGGCCCATAATCCTTGGCAGATGTTCCGGTCCCAAGCTTTCAAAATATCCGATTCCCTCCGTAATCCGAGCTCCCCAATTACCGTAAGTATGGTGGGAACGGTAATCCCTTTATCCATGTGAGGTACTTTCTATATGAATCGGCCTAGTTTCAGTATGATGATCGCCTTATGGCGTATCTGTTCCGCCGATCGTTAGATGGGGTCGCGCTTGAATGGATTTACTCTCTGCCACTGGAAGATGCTGAGAGCTTCAAAGCAGTGAAAGATAAGTTCATCTAGCGGTTTCAAGACAGGGTTGGCCCAGAATATTCTTTCACAGATTTGGTAGCCGAGAAAATGAAGCCGGATGAGGAGTTTGCAACTTATGCCGACAGATGGAGGCAAATGGCCGCCAAGGTACTAGGCCACATTCCGGAGGAAGAGAAGGTCAAGCTGCTCATTTCCAATGCCACTCCAACCTTCCGCAACTATCTTGCCATGAACGACATAGCAAACATGCACCAATTGTATGGCCAGGCGCGGTTCATCCAAACCCAATTCAAGGACTCTCCTATACATTCACTTTTTGAAAACCAAAAGCCCAAATACCATAAGAAACCCCAAGGGCCCGTTACCGAGGGAGTCCAGACAAATGAGTAAGTGCAAGCCGTTAACTTTCCCTCCGCCAACCCAAATAACCAAATTTGCTTCCCCCGGAACTCCCGCAACACTCAATACGCTCCACAAAACCCTCCACTAGCCTACTCCACCCCACAAAACCACCCGCAAAACACCTTTGCCGCTCTGCAAAACACCTTTGCCGCTCCGCAACTATCTCCACAGCCTCCGCAATACCACAATGTCCCTCCACCTAATGGCTGTCACAACAACAAGCGCCCAGCTCCGAAGAGAGCACAGTACCCACCTCTGCCAGAAACCCTCACGGACATCTTTTCAGCTCTTATGTCCATTAATACTATACAACTCCCTCCGGAATGGCCCAATTGGAACCCGACCGTTGATCAGACGAAGTACTGCATGTTCCACAGGCAGCCGAGACATACTATTGAAGGGTATTTTTAGTTCAGAGATTTGGTGTACGACCTCCATGAAGGGCAGAGGATTGATTGGGCCGAAATGCATAGGGCCATTACAGAAATTAAAGAAAAGAGAAGGCAGGCGCCGAAGCAGCAAGTGCAGCAACAACAGGCACCGCAGCCGCAGCAGCAATAGCAGCCAGTTCAAGACTTGGGGATCCATCAGAACCCAATGCCAAACCATCCTCCCGCTCCGCAGCCTCAGCCGCCGACACCGACTTAGGTTAATGTAGTTCAACCCCCGGCTCCTGACGCTGGGTGGTCCTTTGACGATGACGGTTCTACACCACAAATCATGGCCCTCCACCACAACTACCGCAATCCTTCCACTTCCATTATCCTTACACCCACACACACAAACCCTCCTCCGCCTACTAGACCACTTGTCCTTCCATCTACTCCCGCTCCACCACCCGTCTCTCTCCCATTGCTCACCCCCGCTGCCATCATTACAACTAGCCCTCCGCCCATGCTTCTGCTCGCCCTTACACCTCCACCTCCGCTTGCACCCGCTATCACCATACCCACAGTTAACCCTCCACCCATTATCCTTTCACCACAACCACTTGTCTCCACTCCTACTCCTATCATCTCCACTGCACCCCCTTTCACACAACTTATCCATCCTAACATGTTCATCCTATAGTCGTCAGGTGCCGTGCCAGCACGGAATTGTGCCCTTCGGAGCGGGCGTTTGTTTCATCGCAATTATGCTCCTACTTCTAATCCCCAATCTTCGCAACCGGCTGCCAATCAGAAAGAAGCCGAGCCACTATCGGGTACCCAATATGATCTGCTACATCATTTGGATAGGGTGCCCGCCAAAATATCTGTGTTGGAACTCATTAAAAGATCTACCCTTCACCAAGATGAACTAAGAGACTTTCTTCAGAAGGTGATGGTTAGTGAAGACGTGGCAGCCGACAGTTTACCCACGGTAGTGGCAACTATTTCCAAAGGGCTAGCAATTACATTCTCTAAAACCAAGCTTGCACCACCAGAAGCCTGGCAAATGCCGCTTTGCATCACAATAATCCTGAACAAAGTCAGCATTGAGGCGGCATTAGTTGACACAGGGGCATCTATCAATGTGTGCCCACTCAGCACTCTCAGGGCCTACAACTTGTCAGAAGAGCTTCTACGGCCGGCCCCCACAACTATAGCTGCATACGACAACTCACGAAGAGCCTGTCACGGGGTTGTCACCATTCAAGCTGAGCTTGGGCCTCTCACCATGCCCATCGAATTCTATGTACTGGACATCGACCCTTTGTTCAAGGCTATCTTGGGTCGTCCGTGGATCGACACTCTTAGCACCGTGCCATCCACCGCGCATCAATGTCTCAAGTTCCCTTTCCAAGGGAGGGTGGTTAAAGTCAAAAGCTTATCCACGGTCCACACTATTAAAGCCATATCAGAGAAGATTTTGCCCACACTATGGCCCAGTAGTCGGCCCGTTATTTCTGTGCTAGATCTGAACTTCCCTTGGGCCTATGCACCACGCAAGCCCACCACTACACCCGTCAACATCAAAGTGAAGCCCCAGATCTGAGATTCCAAGGGTTGGGATATTATATTGAAACTGGGTTATCAGCCAGGGAGAGGCCTCGGTGCACAGTTACAAGGGCGGACCAAGTCGGTGCCCAAAGGAAGAAAGATGAGTAGGCGGGGTCTCGGTTATCGAGAGTCTGCGCTATCAATTTTGGGCGACTCAGGGTCACTTACCTGGGATTACCGCCAGCATTTCGTAAGAGGGCCTCTCCAGCCAGGCACATTGAACCCACAGCCAGTACAGTCCGAGAAGAAGACCACGGCTTGCACGGTTGCCAGCTCGCCTCTGCCGCCAAAGGGGCCAGTTGATGATATGCTTGACTACAGTCGAGCGTTTGCCAGAATGTTCCTTGAAGAAGACTGTGGTCAGAAGAATCAAGAAGTCCAGCTTGTGCAGTGGAAGCCGAAGAAGCCAGCTAACCGCTCGTGGGAGAAGGGGAGCTCACCCATTGTCTTTTCTTGGTCTCCCTCCCGTCTCATGTCTCTCTTCTAGCAGCTGGAATCTATACCTCGTTCACCTCCGATCATGATTGATCCGTATTCTACGGAACTGCCAACCGAGGTGTTAATTATACCCTATGCATGCGGGCAATGCCCGCCCATTGATCTCTCCACTTTATGGACCTCCTCCTTCAATCTTTCGGACATGTGGTTCTCCTCTTATGATCCGTTCTTTGATGTCTTATTCCCGTCTCTCTTCCCATGTCAGCTTCCTCCTCCACCATCTCCTCCCGCCTGCTATATGATCTCCACTGATCTTCAAAAAAAACGTCAAATTTGAAACTGAGATTTCAGTGGAAGATTACGCTATCCTGTCTCCATCATCCTCCCAGGGGCACGAGTCCCCTGCTCCTTCCTTTCCACTAGATTTCCTTTCTCCTAGGTTAGGCGTAGGGTCCGTCGAGTCTAGGGAAGTAGAGTCCGTTAGGTCTAGAGATGTAGGGTCTTGTTCTAAGTCATTCAATCCTTCCGAGCCTGAGCCGCGCTCACTTGCGCGTCATTCCAAATCCGCTCCTGATAGGTTCTTGTAGGATCTAGCTCAGCGATGTCGTGCTCTTGTGAAGTGCCCAGAGTTTGTCACTACGACAATTGTGATAGAAGACGATGAGGAGCAAGACGGGGTGTGGACCGACGACGGGCTAGGTGTTTATGAAGTCCTGGATGAAAAGGACCCGATGGATTATAAGGACAGCAATGTAGATGACACTGCCGATCTGTATGCGCAAGGATTAAAGAGATTCGACGAGCCATCATCGGCGGTGGATGAACCTATGAAGGAAATAAATTTAGGAACTAAAGAAGACCCAAGGCCCATTATTATTACTGTTGATCTCCCTCCGCAAGTAGAAGAAGATCTGATCAGAGTTCTGAGGGAGTATAGTGATTCTTTTACCTGGTCTTATGAGGACATGTCGGGTCTTGACCCCTCTTTAGTGGAACACCAACTTGTACTTAAACCAGGGACAACACCCATAAAACAAAGGTTAAGACGATTTCATCCCCACATGGCCTTAAGGATTATAGAAGAGGTCGATAAATTATACAAGGTCAGGTTCATTAGGGTTGTTCTATATCCCCAGTGGGTGACAAACATAGTCCATGTCATCAAGAAGGATGGAAAAGTGCGTATTTGCATTGATTTCAGGGATCTTAACAAAGCATGTCCCAAAGATGATTTCTCGATGCCTCACATAGATGTCTTGGTGGACAACACCGCCAGGTTCGAAGCGTTATCATTCATGGATGGTTATTTAGGTTATAATCAGATCTGTCTCGCTCCTGAAGATCAAGAGAAAACCTCCTTCACTACGCCCTGGGGCACGTATTGTTACGTGGTTATGCCGTTCGGTCTGAAGAACGCGGGTGCCACCTATCAAAGGGCGATGATGGCTATCTTCCACGACATGATGCATATCTATATGGAAGCTTACGTGGATGACATTCTGGTGAAGTCGAGAACTAAAGAAGAACACCCCGCTATTCTGGCTAAGGTGTTGTAGAGAGCTCGGGAGTACAAGCTGAAAATGAATCCGAAGAAGTGTGTTTTCGGAGTTTCTTCAGGGAAGTTGTTAGGCTTTATAGTTAGCAAACGGGGGATCCAGATTGATCCTAATAAAGCAAAGGCCGTCATGGACATGCCTCCACCTAAGAATATTACGGAACTTCGAGAACTGATTGGTAGATTGTAATTCATCAGAAGATTTATATCCCAACATTCTTAGAGGTACCGCCCGTTTTATGAATTGCTAAAGGCGGGGGTCAAGTTTGAATGGAACGAAGATTGCCAAAAGGCCTATGAGGACCTAAAGGAATATTTATCCAATCCCCCGGCTCTGCAACCTCCTGTCCCTGGGAAACCCCTAATCTTATACATCTCGATCATTGAGGACTCCTTAGGGGCGGTTTTAGCACAAGTAGACGATGAAGGGAAAGAGCAGGCAGCTTATTACCTCTCCAGGTTGTTTAACCCGGCAGAGGCCAAATACACCGCTATGGAGAAGACTTGTGTCACCTTAGTGTGGGTAGCTCAGAAGCTCAAGCATTACTTCTTATCCCACCCAGTTTGGTTGATCTCTAGAATGGACCCAATCCGCTATCTCCTAGAAAAGCCTGTCCTTTCTAGTAGGTTAGCTCGCTGGCAGAGCTTCCTCTCTCAGTTCGATATCACCTTCATCATTCAGAAGGCTGTCAAAGGATATGCCATCGCTGAGCATCTTGCCCATCTTCCCATTCCTCACACTGACTCTATTCAGGATGATTTTCCTGATGAACATCTCTCTGTCCTTACTCATCATCCCTTCTGGTCTCTGCACTTCGATGGTGCGCTCAATTCTCAGGGCCGAGGGATAGGCGATGTTCTGCTCACTCCGGAAGGGGTGACGATTCCCTTTGCTTATCAACTCTGATTTCCTGCTACCAACAACATCGCCGAGTATGAGGCTCTCCTAGCTGGATTAAAGCATGCCTACCTCTTAGGCGTGCGCTACTTGAATATCATAGGGGACTCTCAGCTCGTCCTATGGTAGGTGCTGTCCACTTACCGCACTCGTGACCCTAATCTCAAGCCATATCAAGACTTGGTCAGCTCCTTGCTAGGCAGTTCCGTAAGTTGATCTACATACACACTCCTCGATCTAAGAACATTCTCGCTGATGCTCTAGCATCACTTGCTTCCTCTCTATCTTTCCCTCTCGGTCGGAGTACTGATACTGTCGTCGTTCAGAGACTGGACGCACCCTCTCTTCAGGATCCTTGGTACGCCAACCTTAGGAAACCTGTAGAGGCAAGGGTTAAGAAGGAAGATCTTAAGGAAGTATCTTTGACAGAACTAGAAGAGATCTTGGAGGAAGAAGAGTTATCTTGGTACCATGAAATCGAGTTGTATTGCAAAGATGGATCATTCCCAGAAGGGGCAAACGCCGAGCAGCACAAAGCTATAAGAAGAGCCGCCTCAAGGTATACTATCGTTGCAGGAGAACTATACAGGCGCGCTACCAATGGAATGCTCATGAGATGCTTAGATGATGATGAAGCTTGGAAGGTGGCTGAAGCAGCCCATTCTAGTGAGTGTGGAGGTCATGTCAATGGCCAGGTTCTAGCAAAGAAGATCCTTAGGCAGGGTTATTATTGGCCCACTCTAGAGGAAGATTACTCCCTCTATGTCCAGAGGTGTCTTAAATGCCAACTCCACGCTGATAAGATTCATGCTCCAGCTTCATCCCTACATCCTCTTTCTGCTCCTTGGCCGTTCTCTATGTGGGCTTTCGACGTTGTCGGCCCGCTCGGTGATCCCAATTCTCAGACCAAGCAAAAATCCTTCATTCCTACTACCACTGAGTACTTCACCAAATGGAATGAAGCCGAAGCGTATGCAGAGATTAAAGCTACCACAGTGTGCCGCTTCATCATGAAGAATATCATCTCATAGTTCGGGGTGCCAAACGGCATCGTCACCGACAATGGACCCCAGTTCGTCGCTCAAGAGCTAAAGGACCTATGTAAGAAGCTCAATATTGCATTGCATCATTCATCTCCATATTACCCGCAAGGTAACGGCCAAGCCGAAGCTACTAATAAAACTCTTCTCAAAATCATAAAGAAAACATGTGAATCTCACAAATTCTCTGATTGGCCAGAAAGATTAGTGGAAGCTCAATGGGCTTACTACACCTCCGTCCGTACTCCCACGGGGCAAACCCCCTATGCTCTCACTTACGGGATGGAGGCGGTGCTCCCATATGAGATCATGATCCCTTCCATAAGGGTGCAGCTCGATAAGGAACTTAATCTTGATGAACGTCGAGAGGCGTTGCTCGTCCAGTTGGAGCTCTTAGATGAGAAGAGGATGAACGCGGCCGATCACGTATCCGTTTATCAAAAGAGAGTTTCACGTTATTTTTAAAAGAAGGTAATTGAGCGCAAATTTTAAAAAGGTGATATGGTTTTGAAACGCAAGTTCATTCAGTCTACAGGTCTTAGGTCTAAATTACAACCTAACTGGGAAGGGCCGTTCGTTGTCAAAGAGGCTTATCCAGGGAATGCTTATCGCTTAGTAAATGCAGAAGGTGAGGAGTTCGCTTACGCTTGGAATGGGTTGTATCTTAAGCATTTCTTTCTTTAGAGTCTAGCCAGTGCCACCCCGATAGCAAGGTGTCCTTTCCCTTTCACCCTGAAGGAGGACCCCGAGCACGATAATCACACACTACACGACGTCCCTGGTCGGGTTTCCAACTCTGTAAACATCATTTCTCCTTGGTCATGCTGGGGGGAAGTCAAAGTCCCTGTCCGTTTCTCTCTTCGGTCGAATCCAGGGGCAAGAGGTGAATAAGGGGGCGACGACCAATCTAGACACCATGACGAGAGGAGGTCTCAAATAGGGGCAGTCCGTTATGACCTGACGCCACAAGAAAAGAAAAGGCAAAGCAAAGGAGCGGTTATCATGATGAAAACAAAAGATTATCTTGAAAGTCCATCAATCGTAATTCCAAAGCTCCAAAGGAAAAAGAAAAAGTTAGGCATGGCAAGAGTGGCAGTACAGTTTCCCCGCGGAACGTTATGAGCCCGGTCGTATGCGTGCCTAGAGTGGATAAAGGTTCGATGACGGACACAAAACGCCAGCACAATAGACCGAGTCTCCGACTGGGTTGCCCGGAGAGGAACTCAAGCCCTAAAAACTCCTATATCTGGCCTAAGCTTACCCCCATGTTCTATTTTCTTTTTAGGACTAAGATAAATACCCTGGGTATGGCCTCTAATAGAGGCACCGTCAAGCAAGTTGGGCCCTGGCTTGGGGTTGTGACCTCTATCGCACGCCAACCTCGGAAACTCTCAATGGAATAGGGAGGACCCACGTTTCTAGGGGAGCACTGGTTCTCAAAATCTAAAAAAAATCATATATTTTAAAATCTAAAAAAATCATATATTTCAAAATCCAAAAAATCATATAGTTCAAAATCCAAAAAAAATCATATATTTCAAAACTCCAAAAAAAAATATCAGATATTTTCAAAATCTCACCAAAAAATCTGAATATTTACAAACTCCAAAAATACCATCATGTGCATCGCATGCATTGCACTGTTTCCATTATCTTTTCCGCCTATTTGATAAGGCTCCACCCATTGACCAAATATCAAGAATGGTCAGCTCTCTAACTTGCTTCAGGCAAGGGGTTGAGTCTAAGAACAGATCTAACTTATTTTTTTTGTCTAAGTGTGTGCAGAATGCAGGTTTAAGCCCTAGATTCAAGCCCACAAATCAACAGGTTCTGGCACCGTAACGGTCTATTCTAGGACCGCCGCATCCTTCTAACGGTCCATCATCCGACCGTTACCTTCTCTCGAAGTTCAAAACTCTTTTGTTCTCAGTAAACTCTCCCTGACGCGTTTACATTAAACCGTTACCTCACTGTGGCGGCCTATTATTAGACCGTTACACTCTCCCGAGGAAAAGAAAACTCAGTTTTTTGATCCCACCCTCCTGACGGCTCATCGTGAGACCGTCACGGTGTTGTGGCGGTCCTACATAGGACCGTTACATTTCCCAGAAACTATGTTTTCAAGAATGTTTGGGCCCAATCAAGCAACAAATTCATATTCCATCAACTGAGGCACTTCCATGTCATTCAATTAAACTCAATGATGCATAAAACTGGTTGGTAAAAATTCAAGATCATTACATTTCAAGAAGATTCGAACTACATTCAGCTTTTTACCCGCATGAGGCCGGATCTTGCGTAGCTCCTTCACATAGGCAGGGCGTTCCTCGTCGTCTTCTTCCACTTCCTCTTGCCACGGGCGCACTTTGCTGATCTCCCACCTGATCAGATCATTCCGGACTGCTCTTTCATCCTCCTCGGTCCCCATCTTCCTAGCTTGAAGGGGTGGGAAATGTGATAGTGCAGGATCTACAGTATGAGGTAGCCCGATTTGAAGATGACACCGGTGCGGGTTGTAGATCGCCATGGTAGTGTCCCCCACTAACTAAAGATCAAGGCCTGGTCGCCATGATGCTTTGAGCAAGGTGCTCCGAAGAACTCTTGGACGCATTGTGAACTTCTTTATTGGCAAGGTGTTGAGGAAGAGACGCCAATCGTCTCGTGTCTTTTTATCCGCCGTCCGGCACTCAACATGTGAAGAGAATCCAAAGGCACCTCTAATGAAGAATAAAGGGTGGCTCCCAAAGATCCGGCTAACTGAAGGTATATCTCCCTTGGGTCGAAATTTGATTCTCACTCCCATCCAACATTCAAGGAGTATCATAGAGTCGAAAAGAGGTCCTCCTAAGCAAGCTGACCTAAGACCTTCATAGAGGTATGAAAGGACCGCTTGAGAAATAGATAAACCCCGCCATAACCCACTGACGATGCTGAGATTTTGGATATCTAGGACGTGGTTGGTGGTGGAGAAAAGGAAGACTCTGCACAAGCAAACCAATACGGCTTTAGCTATGGCCTCATATCTCTCCCGCTTGTTCTTGCAATGAGAGACTATCCATTGAGCCATGGGTATTAAGTGAATATGGCGTGGGCTGATTATTGTCCTAACATCCTTTGGATTGTGGATGAAATCACTTAGAATCAAGGATGGGTCTATTGCTTCCACCGTAAAACACACTAGATCTTCATCTCCCACTTTTGTCTTAGGGACGGCTAGGTAAGTTTCTACCTTCTCTAAAAGGACTATGGCTTCAAAGGAAGGGAAGAGGAACATGTGCGTTTGTGGGTGACAAAGCTCTATGAGGGCTGAAATGCTTGCCCAATCCAAGGATAATTTATGGAAATTCTTGGCCAAGACTAATAGAGGTTGGAGATGCCATGCCTTAAGGATTGAGGTCACTTCTAAAGGGAGCTCTTTTATCATTGGAGCCACCCACTTCAGGGTAGAATAGCACCTTGGACCGGGAAGAAGCTAAGGAAAAACAAAAGGAGAGGAGAAAAAGAGAAGAAGGATCATGAGAAGGAAAGTGCAGAAATTTATGGTTTGAATTAGAGTTGCCACTTACTTCTCTTGTAGGACATGAGCTTATGTGCTTGGGGATGGATGTTAGCCTCTGCAGCTCCCCATGATCCTTCCTAGCTGCCTTAGGGCCGGTATAAACCCTCTCCTCCATGGCAATAGCTCCAAAGCTTCTCTTCATAGTGTTCTTTGATGAATAGATGGAGTTTCTGAACGTAGTGCAGAAAATTGGATGGAGCGGCGAATTTGGGGTTTGATCCTACTTATAAAGGTTTGATTTTGATATTGGAGTGTTAGGATTTGGGCTAGGAAGCCTTATCCTAGAACTGGATGAGTTCTAGTACAGCTTAAGCCTCCTTTGCCTCGAGTTCAGGCTCTCACGGTAGAATCCGTCTCGGATTGCACAGTTTTCCTCTAACGGTTCATCGTAGGACCACCACAGCTCTCTGACGCTCCAACATTGGACCGTCACGTTCATTCCTACACTGCCTTTGCTCTGTCGGTTCTGACGGCTTAATCTTGGACCGTTACACAATCCTAACGCTCCAACATTAGACCGTTACACCCTCTGCTGTAGGTTTTTAATTAGCTCTTCCATCCCTCTTTGGTCAAACCTGCCAGTCCCCTGTCTCTCACTCTGTCTCTGTCTAGCCTGTTCATCCATGCACTCAATCACACACATCCACGTAATAAAAACAATAAAAAAAACATAAAAAAAGATTTTCATTTCTTTTTTATTCCATTCATCATTTACATAGTCATGTACAAGTGTGGGTCAAAGAAAAGGAAGAAAAGAAGAGTACAAAGTCACTCGGCCGGTTTATCTCCCGGGCCGTCGCGATCATCGGTACCCTCGTGCCGCTTCGCTGGCGGATCCATAACGCTGCTCTCCTCTCCCCGCTGCCGTCTCTGCTCTGCCTCCTCATTCCTCCGCTGGCCGGAAGAACTGGCAAGAAAATTCGCAACTGATCCATGTTGTGACTCCTCTGTGTTGATGATATTGACATATGCCTTATTTCATTGGCAACACTTTGTTTTGATTGATTGGCAACTGTCTATGTTTTTTATGAAAATCAGATTGTCTGTGACTATCTATGGTTTGATGAATGTGTGTTATCAGATTGCCTGTGTGTTCTTTGCATTTCACATGTCTACACACTGCACACACTCAAAGTCTACACATTGCACGTAGATTCAATACACTGCTTTGTGTTGTGTTTGTGCATCGTTTAGAACATGTCTATATATTCATGTATCATGGGTCGACCCCCTCCTTTGATGGGTCGACTCCCTCAGAACACATGTCTAGGAACACAAGTCTATACACTCGTCTCATGCATTGTTTAAAGTCCATACACTGCAGCTCTCACATAGCATGTCTATACATTGCATCGTGGTGTTTGTGCTCCAAGTCTATACACTGCTTGCATTCTTTTTAAGTCTGTACATTGGTCTTGGCATATGCATTCATAAAGTCTATATACACTCTTCGGTTGGCTTCAACTGAAGTCTGTACATCGGCATGCATTACTTCAAGTGTGTACAGAGCCGTTTGCATCATTCATAAAGTCCATACATTCACTGTAGCTCACTTAGCTGAAGTGTGTACATCCATCGTCTCATGATGAGTGTACATTGCATCACATTGTTAATGTCTGTACAACGGACTATTTCAAGTGAAGTCTATACATCCGATTGGTCATGCATCACTCTTCGTAAGTCCATACATTGGACTATAGCATGCACGAAGCTAAGTCCATACATTGGACTGTAGCACGCATCATTGAAGTCTATACATTGGCCTTAGCTTTCCAGAGTCTATACACTGCATGAGCATAGTCATGAAGTCTGTACATTGCACTGTGCATCATTCTTCCAAGTCTATACATCGAGGTGAAGTCTGTACATCCATCAGTGATCTTCCAAGTCTGTATATCCAACTGTTCAACTTCGAAGTCTATACATTGGAAGTTTTACCTACGTTTCCCTTCAAGTCTATACATCGATAGTTTTACCGTCGTTTCCCTTGAAGTCTATACACTGATAGCTTTACCGTCGTTTCCCTTGGAAGTCTATACATTCGCTGCCTTGCTTTGTTCAAGTCTGTATAGCCTTTCCTTTGGAAAGTCTATACATCGTGAAGTCTTCACATTGGCTGTTGAATGATGTTCAAGTCTGTACATCGTGCATCTTTTAGTTGAAGTCTGTACAGCCTTTTGCTTCACCAAAGTCTGTACATTGATCTGCATTGCATTGCATGAAGTCTATACATTCATCTGCATTGCATTGCATGAAGTCCATACACTGCACGAGCTGAAGCCTGTTGAAGTCTATACATTGGTCTTCACTTCAAAGTCTGCACACTGGTAAAGTCTATACAGACTTTGCTTGCCCAAGTATATACACCGTTCATTCGTCTTGGCAAGTCTGCACATCGTTAAGTCCATACATTGTCCAGTGCATTGCATTCATCAGTTGTGAAGTCTATACATCGAGTCGAAGTCTGCACATTGTTGAACCCTCATCAAGTCCATACACTGGCAAGCCCTTACATTGCCTAAGTCTATACGTTGGATGCTAAATTCTCTTCAAAGTATGTACATTGTGCATGTTTGAGTTGAAGTCCATACATCGTCTGTTGTCTGTCCAAGTCGTTACATTGCCTAAGTCCATACATTGACTACTGTTCTTCAGAGTCTGTACATTGCAATCCCATTCATGAAGTCTATACATTCCATTCGCCTTCACAAGTCTATACAGCGAAGTCTATACACTGCAATGCAAATACTTAAACTGATAATCCGATACTCTATCTGACAGGGATTCTTTACTTGGACTGATGACTTGGCTCGTGATCCAAGGAGGACGAGGAACTATGATGGTGACACGTGGAAGAAGCCCTTCCAGGATGCTGCCATGTGGATGGAATTGCCTCGGTTCTGGCGAATTCACTGGGCGGGAAATGTGGAAGCCACACTCCCCTTATCCACCTGCTGCTGCTATATATTGAAGCCTTCGTCTTCAGATGAAGGCTGATCGACTGAAGAGAGGCAAAGTCTATACAGCCAGTCTGAAAGCAGCAGAGAGCCATCGATCCACAGTGAGAAGAAAAACAGACAAGAAGAAAAAGAGAGAAGAGAAGAGAGAAGAGATGTGTTGAGAGAGTGAAATTGAGAGAGTTTAGTTTGAGAGCTTTTCTGATTGTAACTCAGTCTCCTGGTTCAGAAACCAGAGCTGAGGATTACTCATTCCGAGCTAGATTCCCATTTGGGTTTTCATTTTCATTTGCTTCTGTCTTTTATTTCCGAACTCTTGTTTCTTCAAGCTGTGAGGTAGCATTGCAGTGGAGGTCTCCACTGGACAGGTGAAGTAGTAATCCTCAACAGGCGAGACTTGGTCTCGGACGGCTAAGCTGTATTGCCTAGCTGTTGCAGAGGATTTGTTCCTCTGGTCGGCAAGCTGTAAAGCCCAGCGAAGCTGTGTATCAGCGGTTTGTAGGCCAAGCTGTAGTGCCCAGCAGACGCAAGCTGTACTGCGCAGCAGTAAGCCATACTCAGTTGAGTGTGGGGTGGACGTAGGTCTTTGACCGAACCACCTAAAAATCTTGGGTGCCTTGTGTTTGTGAGTTTGTCTATGAATTGTGTGCGATTGTTTTCCTCATTCATCTTCATAGCTTAAATCGCTCCTGTTCATATCTAGCACTCGAGATAGTGTTCTTCTGTGTGGCTGCATGGGTCGACCCTTTACATAGTGTTTCTTCATTTGGCTTACCTGCTGTTTGCCTATATTCCGCATTAGAGCTTATACTAGTTTTTAATTAGGCATTAGATCTATTCACCCCCCTCTAGATCCACACTTAGTGGAGATAGACTGCGTCCATCTAACATAACACTTGGTATCAGAGTCATACTCTTCTACAGGGACTCATCACCCGAAGAGGAAGGCAGAGATGGATGCTCGAGGGATGATAGCTGAAGGACACTCAACTACAAAGCCCCCATTCTTCGATGGATCTAACTACGCATACTGGAAGAATCGTATGCATGTATTTTTGAGGGCTAAAGATTACGAGATCTGGAAGGTTGTCAGCAAGGGACCTTATGAGCTGTCCCCTAATGAGGAGGTCTAGACCAAGGAGGAGATCAGGAGGTCCACACTGAATTGGAGTGCCATAAATGCCATTTAGTGCTCTCTGCACCCTACAGAATTCTCCCGCGTATCAGCCTGCAAATCAGCTAAGGAGATGTGGGATGCACTGGAAGTAATTCATGAAGGGACCTCTCAAGTTAGAGAGCAGAAGGCTAATCTCCTTGTGTCAGAATACGAAGCCTTCAAGATGAAGCAGAACGAGACCATCAATGAAATGTATGCTCGGTTGACTATTATTACCAATGGTCTTAGAGGTCTCGGGAAACCTCAAACAGAATATGATGTGGTGAGGAAGATACTTCGCTCCCTGACTCATGCCTGGCATACTAAAGCTACAGTGATGGAGGAGTCAAGGGACTTGCGAAATACAAGAGCTGATGAACTAATTGGTTCGCTGATGGCATATGAGATTAATATGCCAAAGATGGAAGAAGCTGAGAGGAAGAAGAAGCCGATAGCGCTGAAGGCTGGTTCCAGCAAATCCAGCTCCAGCAGTTCATCATCAGAGGAGAGCCCGAATGAAGAAGATATAACTCGTTCTGAGATGGCCATGATGACCAGAGAGTTCAGGCGATTTCTCAGGAAAGGAGCAGGACGATACAGTCAGAAGAAATACAGTGGCGGCCGAAGGGATAAAAGGTATAAACATAACCCTGCTAAGAAAACTGAAACTAACACTTGTTATCAATGCAGGAAATCGGGCCATCTGAAAGCTGACTGTCCAGACAATCATAAATACAAGGACAAGTCAAAGAAGAAAAACAAGAAAGGGAGAGCTATGATTAGCACCTGGAGTGATGAAGATGAAGGCTCCTTTAGTAGCAGCTCAGACAGTGAAGCCGAATCTGAACAGCCCATTTGCCTTATGGCAACAAGCTCCGAAGATAGAGAGGAGGACTCAGATGAGGTAATCACTAGATTTGAAAATTTCACAATTGCTGATTGGGTAGATGCTTACCATGACATAGCTGATAGAGCTGATGATATTAGAAAAGAGAACAGGCATCTGAGAAGAAAGATCAATTTCATGCAAAATGATAAAACTCTAACTGATAAAATTGCATGTTTAGAATCTGAGAATAAAAATTTGAAACTCACATGTTCTGAATTAAATGAAATCAGAAATGAGTTAAAAGCCTCTAAAGAAGACAATGAGAGGTTAGATAAAGAAGCTGATGAATGGAAGCTGAAAATCCATAAGTATGAAAGTGAGATAAAAATTGTTTCTGAAAAATATGAAGATGTCCTCAATGTAAATAATGAATTGAAAAAGTCTATTGATGAAATTCAGAAAGACAATGAGGATAAATTGAGAACCATTGAGAAAATGACCCAAGGATCTGAAAACTTAAATGCTTTATTGGGGTCGAAGGTTAATTTCAGGAGAGAGGGCCTAGGATTTAACTCTAGTGCAACTAAGAGCTTTGGAATGAAAACTATTTCCTTTGTTGCACAAAAGGAGAAAGGACCTCTGATTAACATGAATTCTAATAATGCTGTGAACACAAATGTGAATCTGAAACAGCCCACTGCAGATGAGAAGGGCAAACAGAAAATTGGTGAGCCTAGTAGAATTGGCACTTCCAAACCAAACTCTAGTGCTCAACCTAAGGTTAGGGGTCAGCCTGCTCAGATAAACAAACCCCATGTCAATGCCAAAAAGTCTTCACCACCACCATCACAGAAAAAGACCCAACAAAAACCTGTGAACAGGTCAGCAGGGTCAAGGGTGCAGGGAAGACAAAATGCTTTCAGGAGTCAGCCCAACAAATTTAATCCACCAAGAGTTCAGTCCTACTACCCCACACAGTCAACCTATCCTAATGGGTTTGGGTGGACTAGAACTCAAGGGATGCATACAGGGTACGTTCATCAACCTACACAATTTTACAGACCCTATGTCAGAAATTGGGATAATGGGTATGGTAGTCGGATACCTAGGAATTTCCAATCTTTCAGCCAGCCCAAATATCACTTTGACCAAAACCTTATGAATGCAACCTGGCCGAAGCAGTGGCATAACAACAACAATTTTGTGAATAACTCTGTTGGTGCTAATAAGAAGAAAAACAACAAAAATAAGAGAAAGAATAACAGAAGGAAAACTGCAAAATCCACTGAACAAAGTTCTTTTAAACAAATGTGGATTCCGAAAAGTCTACTTTCTTGCTTTGCTTCTATTTCATCTGTTCAGGAGCCCAATCAGTCTTGGGTTCCAAACCTCTCTCCCTAATTGTGTATGCAGGTATGTCTGGCAGCCAAGAGCAACTTGTGGTACCTGGACAGTGGCTGCTCCAGGCATATGACAGGAGATAAGGCCAAGTTCTGCATGTTGACTGAGAAACTAGGAGGCCTTGTCACCTTTGGAAGCAACACAAATGGTAGGATTATTGGATCAGGTAAGGTAGGTAAGTGTTCTACCTGCTGCATTGATGATGTTATGCTGGTTGAAGGGTTAGCTTATAATTTACTTAGTATCAGCCAGTTGTGTGATAAAGGATATAAGGTTTTATTTGATTCTCAATGCTGCAAGGTTTTTGAACCTGATTCTGAAATTGTCAAATTTTCTGGAAAAAGAATAAATAATACATACATGATAGATTTAGATGATATTCAACATTCTAACCTATGCCTTACTGCTAGTAGAGAGGACTTAGCATTTTTATGACATCGTAGGTTAGGTCATGCTAGTTACACTGTTTTGCATAAACTGAATAAGCATGGCATGGTTAGAGGACTTCCTGAAGTTTCCTTCAAGAAAGAAAATAAAATCTGTGATGCATGCACTCAATCAAAGATAACTAGAAAGTCATTTAAGTCTAGAACTGAAAATCTGTCTTCTAAACCCTATGAGCTGATACACATGGACCTTTTTGGGCCAACCAGATCTGTCAGCTTATCAGAGATGAAGTATGGGTTTGTCATGGTAGATGACTTTTCTAGGTATACTTGGGTTTATTTCTTATCACATAAGAGTGATGCATTCTCAGAATTTCAGGAGTTCTATGTTAAAATAAATCAGAAAATTGAAAATATCTTGACTGATCATGGAGGTGAGTTTGAAAACTCACAGTTTGATGAATTCTGCAGGTCAAATGGAATTAACCATAGGTATTCTTCACCAAGGACACCTGAGCAGAATGGAGTAGTGGAGAGAAGGAACAGAACCCTAGTGGAGATGGGTCGTACACTATTGGTTGAAGGTGGTCTACCTAGGAAGCTTTGGGCTGAAGCAGTAAATACAGCCTGTTATGTAATTAACAGAGCCATGGTAAGACCTTCTACTCAGAAAACACCTTATGAGATCTTAAAGGGTAAGAAACCTTCTATTGCTCATTTCAAGGTTTTTGGTTGTAAATGTTTCATTCATATAAATGATAAAAGAGACCTTGACACATTTGAACCTAAAGGTGAACCAGGAATCTTTCTTGGCTATTCTGAAAATACCCGAGCATATAGAGTGTATAATCTGAATTCCAAAACTGTTGAAGAATCTCCACATATAATCTTTGATGAATCCTTGGTAAATTCTAATGTTGGTCAATGCAGGAATGAAGAAAATTGTGATATTCTGAAGGAAGGAAATCCTGCAGACCAATCTGAAAATGATGAAGGAAATGAAGAGCCTAATGAAGAAGAGCCTACAGCTCAGGGGGAGGTAAATGAAACTCATGGTGATGAAATTGTTAACATTAGATATCTTAAAGATCATCCAGTAGATAATGTGATTGGAAATCTACATGATCCCCCTAGGACTAGAGGCCACTTAAGAATTCAAAATGAATTGAATGCTTTTGCTTTTTTTTCACAAGTAGAACCCAAGTCCATTGACTGTGCTCTCAAAGATGTGCATTGGATTAATGCCATGCATGAGGAGCTCAATCAATTTGACAAGAATAAGGTGTGGCATTTGGTTCCACCTCCTGATCATGAAACAATCATAGGGACTAAATGGGTGTTCAGAAATAAAACTGATGAACCAGGGAATGTCATTAAAAATAAAGCCAGACTTGTAGCTCAGGGGTACAATCAGGAATTTGGAATAGACTTTGAAGAGTCTTTTGCCCCTGTAGCTAGGTTAGAAGCAATCAGAATATTATTGGCTTATGCATGTTCCCTAGGTATAAATCTTCAGCAGATGGATGTGAAATCTGCTTTTCTAAATGGGGAGATTAGTGAGGATGTCTATGTGAGGCAGCCTCCTGGGTTTGAATGTTTAGATTTCCCTAATCATGTTTACAAACTCAATAAAGCTCTCTATGGTTTAAAGCAAGCTCCTAGAGCTTGGTTTGACAGGTTAAGCAAATTCCTCACCGACAAGAATTTCACAAGAGGTATAGTTGATCAAACATTGTTTACCAAGGTGAGTCATTCAGATATTCTTATTATTCAGATTTATGTGGATGACATTGTGTTTGGGTCAACTAACCCCAAATTGTGTGAGGAATTCTCTCAAATTATGACTGATGAGTTTGAAATGAGCTCAATGGGTGAGCTCAAACTATTTCTTGGACTGTAGGTTACACAATCAAAGGATGGCACTTTCATCTCTCAGTCCAAGTATGTAAAGAATCTATTGAAGAAGTACAAGATGGATAACCTCAAGGAAATAGCTGCTTCAATGGGTACCTCAACTAGTTTGGATGAAGATCCTAAAGGTAAACTAGTGGACCAAAGGCTATATAGAGGTATGATCGGATCTCTTCTTTATCTTACAACATCTAGGCCTGACATTCAATTTGCAGTGTGTTTATGCTCTAGATTTCAGGCTAGTCCTAAAGAAACTCATCTTAAGGCTGTGAAAAGGATTTTTAGGTATTTACTAGGCACCCAACAGCTAGGTCTATGGTATCCTGCTAGGTGTGAGTTAGAGCTTCTAGCTTACAATGATGCAGACTATGTTGGGTGTCGAGTAGATAGAAAAAGTACTAGTGGCTATTGTCAATTCCTTGGTGGCTGTCTAGTATCTTGGGCATCTAAGAAGCAACACACTGTAGCCTTGTCTACAGCTGAAGCTGAATATGTTGCTGCAGGTAATTGTGCTGCCCAAGTACTATGGATCAAGCACCAACTAGATGATTATCAGATAAAATTGGAATGTATTCAATCTTGTGTGATAATACTAGTGCTATATGCCTTGCTAAAAATCTTGTTCATCATTCTAGGACTAAGCATATAGAGATAAAACACCATTTTCTCAGAGATGTTGTAAATAAAAAGGAGATTAAAATGAACTTCATTGAAACTGAAAAACAAATTACTGATATTTTTACTAAGCCTCTTGGGAATGAAAGATTTAAATTTCTTAGAAGAGAACTTGGCTTATGTAAATTTCAGCATGATGAATAATTTGTTCAGCTGCTTTGAATAAACTTTCTGATTTGGACTTGCATCTAATAGCTTGAATAAATCTTGTGGATGTTGAATGTTCATGACATATTTTTTTTTACATATTATTCATTGCATATCATTTTGTTATGATTGTGTTTAAGCTTTCTCTCATCTAACATAACACTTGGTATCCAATTCTTGCCATTCATTTGCAAAACTACATGCATATAGACAGGGGGAGTATTATTAGAAATTCAGAGTGGTCATCAACTTTTTTGAATTTATTCATTCTTTGGCCCTGAATGAGTTGAATCTGACATATGGCAATCTGTTAGTCAGTTCTGATTCCTAAGCAATAGAAAATGGACTTCTTCAGTCATAAGAATTTCAATTGCTTAAAGACTGACTTAATGGTTTAAATTTTATAATTTTTGGAGTTTAAAGATTACAATCAGTAAATAAGAATGCTGAAAATTGATAAAACTCTCAACCCTTTTCTTATTTCATGTCAGACAAAGCTACTTATATCTAAAATCTGAAAACTCATCTGAAATCATGTTAGAGACGCCTAGCATGTGTATTGTTCTTAAATAAGTCATTCTGAAACAAATAAAGGATAGCTAAGATAATGTTGAAAACATTAAAAATCAATTGAAAATAACATTGGTAGAGCAATGACTGGTAAATCATTGAGAAACTGAGTGATCCATCAAAGAAGTGGACAACACTCATGTCATGAGGTGTATCAGCTATCTCTGTATAAAATGATCAAAACAGTAGGTTGGTTTCACTGAGTACCTGGGGGTAACTGGCGTCTGATAAATGTGTACCCTCACACAAAAAGGTGTAAATCAGTTTTATTGTGTTTGATCATAGGCAGAATGGTCCATGATGTTGAGTATCTAAGGGTATTGGCGTCTGATAAACGTATATCCTTACGCAAAAAGGCAAATGGTACCTGAATGTCCTAAATGAACTCATATTGAAAATGCTGTTCATTCACAAGAAATTTCTTGGATGTCAATTTGTTTATTCTCAATACATGACCTGGTATCTCTTAATCATCTTTTACTGAGTCTATGAAAGTAAGATATTTTGAAACTGAATCTCTCATGCAAATGTGTTTTGGTTTATTGTTTTATCATGCACAGAACTCTTATCCAATGATTGTAGTGCATGAACTCAAAATTTTATAGTCTTAAACAGAATTCTATCTGAAAGTAGTTTATAACTTCATATGACTGAAGACTCTGTGCTTTAGAATGCTTATTCCTGAACTACTTGTTCAGAATGCCAGTCAGATGATATCTCTTGATCTTCCCTTGTACTCACTTTCCTCCTCTTTGTTGATGGCAAAGGGGGAGAATATTGTATGAATTCTGAATTCATTCTAGGGGAAGTGTATGCATTATGTTATGGCAAAGGGGGAGATTTTGTTAGCAGGGAGTTGCTTGCATTTCGTAGCATGCATTCATAGCATCTGCATGACAATCTGAATATCAAATCATGTCTCTCATCATCTGTATGACAGGTAATTGCTATTCTATATGATAGGGGGTTGCCATCATCAAAAGGGGGAGATTGTTGTGACTCCTCTGTGTTGATGATGTTGACATATGCCTTATTTCATTGGCAACACCTGTTTTGATTGATTGGCAACTGTCTATGTTTTGATGAAAATCAGATTGTCTGTGACTGTCTATGGTTTGATGAATGTGTGTTATCAGATTGCCTGTGTGTTCTTTGCATTTCACATGTCTACACACTGCACACACTCAAAGTCTACACATTGCACGTAGATTCAATACACTGCTTTGTGTTGTGTTTGTGCATCGTTTAGAACATGTCTATATATTCATGTATCATGGGTCGACCCCCTCCTTTGATGGGTCGACTCCCTCAGAACACATGTCTAGGAACACAAGTCTATACACTCGTCTCATGCATTGTTTAAAGTCCATACACTGCAGCTCTCACATAGCATGTCTATACATTGCATCGTGGCGTTTGTGCTCCAAGTCTATACACTGCTTGCATTCTTTTCAAGTCTGTACATTGGTCTTGGCATATGCATTCATAAAGTCTATACACTCTTCGGTTGGCTTCAACTGAAGTCTGTACATCGGCATGCATTACTTCAAGTGTGTACAGAGCCGTTTGCATCGTTCATAAAGTCCATACATTCACTGTAGCTCGCTTAGCTGAAGTGTGTACATCCATCGTCTCATGAAGTGTGTACATTGCATCACATTGTTAAAGTCTGTACAGCGGACTATTTCAAGTGAAGTCTGTACATCCGATTGGTCATGCATCACTCTTCATAAGTCCATACATTGGACTGTAGCATGCACGAAGCTAAGTCCATACATTGGACTGTAGCACGCATCGTTGAAGTCTATACATTGGCCTTAGCTTTCCAGAGTCTATACACTGCATGAGCATAGTCATGAAGTCTGTACATTGCACTGTGCATCATTCTTCAAGTCTATACATCGAGGTGAAGTCTGTACATCCATCAGTGATCTTCCAAGTCTGTACATCCAACTGTTCAACTTCGAAGTCTGTACATTGGAAGTTTTACCTACGTTTCCCTTCAAGTCTATACATCGGTAGTTTTACCGTCGTTTCCCTTGAAGTCTATACACTGATAGCTTTACCGTCGTTTCCCTTGGAAGTCTATACATTCGCTGCCTTGCTTTGTTCAAGTCTGTACAGCCTTTCCTTTGGAAAGTCTATACATCGTGAAGTCTTCACATTGGCTGTTGAATGATGTTCAAGTCTGTACATCGTGCATCTTTTAGTTGAAGTCTGTACAGCCTTTTGCTTCACCAAAGTCTGTACATTGATCTGCATTGCATTGCATGAAGTCTATACATTCATCTGCATTGCATTGCATGAAGTCCATACACTGCACGAGCTGAAGCCTGTTGAAGTCTATACATTGGTCTTCACTTCAAAGTCTGCACACTGGTAAAGTCTATACAGACTTTGCTTGCCCAAGTATATACATCGTTCATTCGTCTTGGCAAGTATGCACATCGTTAAGTCCATACATTGTCCAGTGCATTGCATTCATCAGTTGTGAAGTCTATACATCGAGTCGAAGTCTGCACATTGCTGAACCCTCATCAAGTCCATACACTGGCAAGCCCTTACATTGCCTAAGTCTATACGTTGGATGCTGAATGCTCTTCAAATTATGTACATTGTGCATGTTTGAGTTGAAGTCCATACATCGTCTGTTGTCTGTCCAAGTCGTTACATTGCCTAAGTCCATACATTGGCTGCTGTTCTTCAGAGTCTGTACATTGCAATCCCATTCATGAAGTCTATACATTCCATTCACCTTCACAAGTCTATACAGCGAAGTCTATACACTGCAATGCAAATACTTAACCTGATAATCCGATACTCTGTCTGACAGGGATTCTTTACTTGGACTGATGACTTGGCTCGTGATCCAAGGAGGACGAGGAACTATGATGGTGACACGTGGAAGAAGCCCTTCCAGGATGCTGCCATGTGGATGGAATTGCCTCGGTTCTGGCGAATTCACTGGGCGAGAAATGTGGAAGCCACACGCCCCTTATCCACCTGCTGCTGCTATATATTGAAGCCTTCGTCTTCAGATGAAGGCTGATCGACTGAAGAGAGGCAAAGCCTATACAGCCAGTCTGAAAGCAACAGAGAGCCATCGATCCACAGTGAGAAGAAAAACAGAGAAGA
Source organism: Amorphophallus konjac (assembly GCA_022559845.1). NCBI lineage: Eukaryota > Viridiplantae > Streptophyta > Magnoliopsida > Alismatales > Araceae > Amorphophallus > Amorphophallus konjac. Next base: position 32,001,703 of record CM040119.1, read on the forward strand.
AGAAAAAGAGAGAAGAGATGTGTTGAGAGAGTGAAATTGAGAGAGTTTAGTTTGAGAGCTTTTCTGATTGTAACTCAGTCTCTTGGTTCAGAAACCAGAGCTGAGGATTGCTCATTCCGAGCTACATTCCCATTTGGGTTTTCATTTTCATTTGCTTCTGTCTTTTATTTCCGAACTCTTGTTTCTTCAAGCTGTGAGGCAACATTGCAGTGGAGGTCTCCACTAGACAGGTGAAGCTGTAATCCTCAGCAGGCGAGACTTGGTCTCGGACGGCTAAGCTGTATTGCCCAGCTGTTGCAAATGATTTGTTCCTCTGGTCGGCAAGCTGTAAAGCCCAGCGAAGCTGTGTATCAGCGGTTTGTAGGCCAAGCTGTAGTGCCCAGCAGACGCAAGCTGTACTGCGCAGCAGTAAGCCATACTCAGTTGAGTGTGGGGTGGATGTAGGTCTTTGACCGAACCACCTAAAAATCTTGGGTGCCTTGTGTTTGTGAGTTTGTCTATGAATTGTGTGCGATTATTTTCCTCATTCATCTTCATAGCTTAAATCGCTCTTGTTCATATCTAGCACTCGAGATAGTGTTCTTCTGTGTGGCTGCATGGGTCGACCCTTTACATAGTGTTTCTTCATTTGGCTTACCTGCTGTTTGCCTATATTCCGCATTAGAGCTTATACTAGTTTTTAATTAGGCATTAGATCTATTCACCCCCCTCTAGATCCACACTTAGTGGAGATAGACTGCGTCCATCTAACATAACAATCCACTCAGGGCGACGCTCCGAACGCCACTCCGTGCTCCACTCTGGGAGGCGCTCCTCTCTGGTCTGCGGCCCATCATCCGCACGGTCCTCTCCATCATCTGCAGCTCGATCTTTAGCTCGAAGATCTGACGTCGTGACTCCCTGGCCTCGGTCCGGTAGTGCTCCAGGTCTACTGTCCCAGTCTGAAGTCTCTTTGCCTCGGCCCGTGCCTATGCCAACTCCGCTCGGAGTCTCTCTGTCTCCGATCGTCCTCGCTCTACCTCGGCCACAGCTGCGGTTAGCTCTCTCGCCTGCATTAGCATTCAGTATAGTCAGTCAATTAGGCATTTTTGCATAATCATAAGCATTTAAGTCTAAGGGAACTCGTTGATTTCTTACCCGCTCCGCGAGGGTAGCCTCTGCATCCTCGACCCGAGCAACCACCCGAGTGAACTCCGCATCCCGATCAGCTTTGCCACCCGCAGGCTGTGAAGAGGAGGATGGAGCATCTGGTCCCACTCTCTGTGCTCCCTCAGCCCGCTGCATTTAGAAGTCAAAGTCAGGCATTTGCAAGATCATAAGCATAAGCATTTAAGTCTAAAATTTAGAAAACTCACCAGGAGCTCCAAAGCCGTCCGGTACTCATCCCACTGCTGGATAGTGGCATGGAGGAGCCCCTCGAGCTCGGCGATCCGTCCCTGCGGGTCTAGCTGCATGTAGAAACAAAGTGTGAGTGCATATAATTCAATTAAATTAAATAGACAAGAGTTTGAGTATTATACCAGTCGTCGGGTGCCTCTGAACACCTGGTCTCCGTATCGCTGGGAGTAGGCCTTGAGGTAGGCCTCGTCACTGTCGACTCGCTCTTTCATGGCTCGGCCCTTCTTCTTCCAATCATGCACATACTTCGCCTTCTGGGCACACCAGTCGATATCCCCACTTATGCCCTTTGAAGACTTCCCGGGGCGCTAGTCGTTCCTGCGAGGGAATGTTACCTCTGACTAGTGAACTCCCCGTGTCCTCAAGATCAGGCGGTAGTGCAAGGGCTCGATGACGTTGATGCAATGCAGCCAGATGTCTCGCCCGCTCTATGCCAGGGAAGCCTTGACCCATGGCTGTCCCTCGTGGCCCTCATCCCGATATGGTGTCCAACGCACCTGAAAAGGCAATTGAGTCCATGTCAGCATTTAGAAGTATTTAGCAGCATTTCAAGGCATTCGAGCATATAGAAGAGTTCAAGTTCAAGAGCTTACCGATGCATACAGGAATGAGTCTATGTCGTCCTGAATGGCTCTGGTCAGTCTGCTGATCGATCCCGTGTCCCTCGCGACAATCCACCACCTCGCGATGGGGATCCGCCCAGGATGCATCTGAGTACCTCGCCCGATTCCTGGAAGGTAGAGGAAGCTCCAGATCTGCATTTTAGAAGCCAAGTGTCAACATATGGTAGTCAAAAGCATATAGAAGCATTTTAATTTAGCATTTACCTGTAGAAAAGATGAGAAGCCACCCGGCATCATCTGCCGGTCTTTCGTGCTCTGAGACTCAAACAAGAAGGCGAGCACCGCCGCTCCCCATGCGTATTTGCCCACTCTGCTAAGATCCTCCGGTAAGGGCAGGAGCCGATAGCTAATCACATCTGCTCTGGTCGGGAACAGAAGCTTCCCGAACAACAAGATCAAGAAGCGTCACAGTACTCTATCTCCCTCTAGTCCCGCCTCCGCTGCTACCCTCGAGCGGACCTGCTCAATCACTCTATCCAGGTGCTGCTCTGGAAGCTCCCCGACTATGATAGCTGCTCCTCGAAGCCCCAGGCTCTCCTGGAGTCTCGATCATGATAACTGGGATGATGGATGCCCCGGCCTCACCAAGTCTAGCCCCAGCAGCTCCTGGGCTAGTACCCGGTAGTCGCTGTAAGTCCAGCCTATCACTGCTGCGCCATGGACCTTCAGCCCTGTGATCCTCGCTATATCCTCCAATGTTGGGATCATATGACCCCATGGGAAGATGAACGCCCTGCTGATCGGATCCCATCGCTCGTGCAAATCATATAGCAGCGGCGTGTCCATTCTTGTCACTTCTATGCTGAGGACTTCCCCAAAGCCCATCGCAGCTAGTCTCTCCCGCTGATACTCTGGCAGTGCCTGGTACACCGCCCTGATCTGAAGCCAAGAAATCCTGGTTCTTCTTTTCCCCTGCACACATGTAGAGCATAAGTTAGTCATTTAATTAGTTTAAATTCATTGCGTTTGACATGAATAAAACAAAAAAATTGAATAAGCAAAAACACAAAAAAAATCATTTCTGGCTCTAGTTCCTCTGACGGCCATGTTCTGGCGCGTCACAGTCCTCTGACGCACCATGTATGGCGCGTCAGGTACTGTGACGGTCGCAGGAACGACCGTCACGTTCTCCCCGACAGGGCGTCATCTTCTTCGTTCCCCCAGCCTGTGGAAATGGCCACAGTGGCCTATAATGGATCCCAATGGGTCCCCAGACCCATTTTCTTCCCCTCAATCACACATGCAAGCATGAAAATTGAAAAAAAATTGAAAATTTAAGGGTTTTTAGGGTGGGAGATTACCTCATGGTCTTGGCCTCTTTTCTTCTTCTCCGGCGCCATGGTCCCTTCTTCGCCGCCGGTGGCCTCCTCCACAACATCTTCTCCTTCTTCTCCGGCCGTGGGTGGGTCTTCCTCCGCCGTTTGCTCCGCCACCGCCGCCGGGGGAATCTTTTTCCAGGCTATGTGATCCCGGCAGCGCTTGATTGCCTTCCTCTTCTTCCCCTTCTCCCTCTCCGTTGGTGGCTGGGGGAGCTCGTCGCCGGACATCGTCGCCGGTGGGTTTTGGCTCGGTGTGGGTGGCGTTGATTGCGTTTTGGGGCTTTTGAACGAATGAGAGAGGGAGAGACCGATCGGTTTGTTTTTTTTGAACGCCCAGGAAACGTAACGGTCTATCGAAAGATCGTCACAGGCTTGTAACGCATGGTTGTTAGACCGTCAGGTGAGTTCAGTCGCTTATTTTGAAAAATGTGAACCGACGCGGTGTGATGGTTCATATGTGGACCGTCACATGAGTGTGGCGCTCCTTTAGTAGACCGTCAGGATCTTTGATGGATGATAATGCCCAATTTCATGCTTGAATGATCATTATGCTTCCATGACTTATCTTATCAAGATGATTCATGCTCAGGAATGTATATGCTTTATTCATATTATTGTTGGCAAACCCTTTCTATGGATGAAATCATGAAAGCCATCATACTTCAGCCATTCGCCGCACAGGTAAGTCAGGTACAGTATCTCGATCCTATATCCCTTAATGCATTACTATATGTTATCTATGAAATATTATCTCGAGAACCGGCTGATCATTCATGTGTTCTGGGATCTGATGTTTCCCATAAACAAAAATGATGATGATCTAGGTTCACATGTTTAATCGTTGGATAGGCCATTAAGTTGGAAAAGCTTGGGGACGATGGTTCTGTCTTGCACGCCGTGGTTGCAGATGGTGTCCTGACCCTGGTTTCTCTGGGTTAGCAATACTATTCTCGAGTATCTTCTTATTTTATCTTTCTTTGCATTCGATTTAATGATTTCTTTTCCTTTAGCCCAACATGCATCATACGCATCTTTGAGCATTCACGAGCCTTCATCTGTCCTAGGTGTCTCAGTGATGGTGGATAACTGTGTCCATGATCTCGAATGAGGAGAATTATTCCACTATGAATTGGAAGGTTTCCTTCGGTCTGTTCACTCAATCTGGTTAGTTGAAGATTCATGTCTGGAGTTTAGTTAATCGTCTCTTTCCTTTCCATTGCTCCGGCCGCTGGCCGTGTTTTCCTTTCCTTAGTTGTCAGTTCCTCCAGACATGCATCATTTGGTTGGCTATTTCCTTGTAGCTATTTCGAAGTTTTCCAAAAAATTCCTATCGCTCGTTGGTTAAGGACGAGTGTCTTTTACCTTAACGCCCGCTTTTCATTCCGCTCCGCTTCAGTTCCGCTTCATCTCCATGTTCCATTTCGCTTTCGCTTCACCTCCGCTCGCTCCCCTGCAAAGAGGATGTTAAGGAGGGGCATCTGTTGACACCCGTTTTATGACCAATAAGTTGGGTCATCTCCTTATTCATTTTAATGATGCTCTGAGTTGTTCACCTTTATTGAGCCATCTTGGTCAATTTGAGGTTTATTTCATGGGTCATGTCTCCTTGGTTGGGTCTGGTTCCTTATCTTTTCCCGCTGGACGAAGCTTAGCGAACCTTCATCTTATTTACACTCCTTTGTCTCTGGCGCATCATTGCTAGCGCGCCACATTTCTCCAACGAACCTTCCTATGGCCGTTACATCATCTCAGAGTCCTTAAGGCTAAGGCTTCTTTGAAGTTTATCTTTTATCTGATCCGTTGAGCGTGACGGTCTATCATGCGACCGTTATCATAACTCTGACGCACCTACTCATGGCCGTTACATCCTTGCAGAGTCCTTATGTTTGAAAACTTCGCCCGTTGATCTTATCCTTTGACGGATAAGGTTGTGTGACGGTCCATTCCTGGGGCGTTACATCACTGTGGCGGTCTATCGTGCAGCCGTTACATAAAATAGAGAGTTATAGCAGAACTGCTCTTTCTCTGCTACTCCGTGGCCGAATTAAGAGTTTGATCTGATGATTTCTCCCGCAAATCTGATCCTCGGAACCTTATGTTTGTTTCTATGGACTCTTGGGAGTATTATCTTCAAGAGTTTGCTAAGAAACGTCCTACTTTCTAGCTGGATTATCCCTTACTCGACCAGAGAGTTTGAGGGTCTATAAATAAAACCCTTGACTTCATGGCTTGAGGGGGAGACATCTGGAGTTCGCGTCGAAGTGCTGCCGCATCCTGGAGCTAGAACTTACCAAGGAGATCTGCTTCCCACGTCCATCTTCTTCCAAAGTCCAGGGAGTATTAGTTTCAAGGGTTTAGTTCAGTCACATTGTCTTCTTAGTCTATTTCTCCTTCCTCCAAGCATCATAGCATCCTTCCCTCTTCTTCTCTCACGTTTTTGCACTTGCTGCACTCATTTAAACATCTTCCCATCTTTTAAAACGCCCCAGAGGGATTAAAAAACCAACCTCCCCAGCATTTCCCTCTCCTTCTGCATGCTTTTGAGTCCTTTTGGTTTATTGATACTACTCTTGCTCTAGGGCTAATCTGGGTTGTTCTCTTTATGTTCTACACTCTTTTGTAGGTTTACAGAGTCCACAACACGAGGCCCAAGCTTTCTGGCCGGCTGGAAGGCTTGGAGATCAAAGATTCCTAAGTTCCTCTTCTGCAGATCTCTGACGGTCTATTACAGGCACGTTAGAGTCATGCAGTGGTTTATCGTGGGGCCGTCACACGCCTGTGGCGCATCATCATTCGACTGTTACGTTCCACAGAGCTATAGTTATTTCTCTCTCCCGTGGGCGGGTGTTTCATCCACCTATTCTAAGGTATTTCTCATGTCTTTGGCTTATTTATTACCTTAGTGGCGATCACATCTTTCCTTAGTATTGGACAGTAGCTTTCTCTTTCATCATACTTCATATCTCTTTCTTTTACTTGCTTGTTCCACCTATACGGTGTGTTTTCCTTTACTTCTTTGCTCCACGTCCCGGCGTGTGTTTTTATTTATTTCTTTAGTTTATTCCTGATAGAGATAGCATGCCCATGCTAGAGCTTATGCTGATTGCCTAGGTTCATGTTGCACATGTTCATAGGTTGAGTGATTTTACTGCTTGTTCATCTTGTTCATCATAGTTGAGATCATATCCATCTTGTAAGAAAGGAACACATAATAATCAACACCTATGTTTCATATGCCGACCTAATTTTTGATAGATATTATTTTTGTCAAAAATTTCTGACGACTTTCCGATAGAATAATATTCCATTGGAAAACATGCTTCTTCCCCCCCATAAAACCTGCTTCATCCCCCCCACCCCAAGCTCTCGCACTCTCACCCGAGCCCCTCTTACCCTTTCGCCTCCCCACGCCACCATCGACGGCACTGTTGCTCCCTCTCCTCCATCGACGGCGCTGCTGCCCCCGCCATTGCCATTGCCATCGCCAGAGCCGTCATCCACCGGCCACCTCGATCCCCACCGCCGTCATCCTCCCACTCTCCCCCCTCTCTCACAGTATGTCTCCCTCTCCCTCCGGCCCCTCTCCCCCTCCATGCTCCCTCTCCCACCGGCCACTCTCCCCATCCTTGCTCCCTCTCCCACCAGCGGCTCTCCCCCTTCCCTCGTTCTTCTTCCTTCTTCCTCCCATCTCTCCTTCTTCTTCTTCTTCTTCCTCCCGTCTGCCACCACCGTCATCCTCTTTCTTCATCTTTCCCCTGCCGCCGGCCACCTCACACACTCCCGCCCTCACACACGCACAGGGAGGGGCTTGGCCCCCTCCATATATACTCCCCTCCTTCACACACTCTAGCCCTCCCCTCCCTCACACACTCATACACGCACAGGGAGGGGCTCGGCCCCCTACCTACTCTCCTCCCTCACACACTCTCGCCCTCCCCTCCCTCACACACTCTCCCGGCCTCACACACGCACACGCCCTCACACACGCACACACGACATACCTTACACACACACACTATAAGGAGGGGCTCAGCCCCTCCTTATCTCCCTCACACATGCACTGATAGAGAGGGGCTCGGCCCCCCACCTCATTGTCTCACGCACGCACACACATACATATAATTTTTTGTTTTATTTTGTGCAGGGAAATCGGCGTCAGGGATGACAACAGGAGAATCGCTCGAAAAAATTTCTACCAATAAATAGTAAGCAAAAATTTTAATTTTAATTTTTATATTTTTTATTTTTATTTTATCATATTTAATCTTATTTAAATTTCTTACTAGAAATTATTATTTAATATCATTTAAATTTGTTTAAATTTATGATGTGCTTGTGTGTGAGAGAGAGAGAGAGAGGGAAAGAAAAGGGAGGGGGCCAAGTCTGGGTGTGTGTGGGGGGGTTGTAGGGTGACAAAGAAGGGAGAGGGTGGGGGGGGCGGAGTCGGTGGCTGGGGGATATGTGTGACTATATGTGCTAGAGAGAGAGAGAGAGAGGGAGAGAGAGAGAGAGAGGGTGTAGGGAGTGGAGGGGACGGTGGGTGTCCGTGAGGGAGAGAGACAGAGTAGGGAGAGGGAAGGGGGCAAGTTTGGGTGGGTGGAGGGGAGGGAAGGAGAGCGATCTATTTTTTTTAAATTTGCAAGTTGTTGGGCCAACGAGGGAGGGGAGGGGGGTCCAACGGCAGAGGGGAGGGGTCTTTTTTTTTCATTAATTTGAGCTTGTGTGTGAGAGAGAGATATAGTAGGGAGAGGGAGGGGGGCGGGTTTGGGTGGGTTAATGGGATGGGTGAAGGGGAGCGGTCTGAATAATTTTTTATGTTGTGGGTTGCAGGGCCGGCAGGGAAGGAGATGGGGTCCGATGGGGGAGGGGAGGGGGGTGTTTGGTGGGGGGGAGGGGGGTCTAACAGTGGAGGTGAGGGGTCCTTTTTTTCCCCTTTAATTTGAGCATGTGTGTAAGAGAGAAACAAAATACGGAGAGGGAAGGGGGTGGTCTGAATTATTTTTTAAGTTGTCGGTTGCAGGGTCGGCGGAGGGGAGGCGTCTTTTTTTTCTTCAATTTGAGTGTGTGTGTGAAAGAGAGATAGAGTAGGGAGAGGGAAAGGGGGAGGGTTTGGGTGGGTGGAGGAGATGGGGGGAAGGGGAGCGGTCTGAATAATTTTTTAAGTTGTGGGTTGCAGGGCCGGTAAGAAAGGAGAGGGGGTCCGATAGGGGAGGGGAGGGGGGTCTTTTGCCAGATGGCTTAAATATCGAGTAAGTGTCCAATTTACGTTGTACAACTTTGAGATATATGTTTAATTTTTAACTAGTCTGATTTATATATAAGTTGAATAAGGTTATATTACTGATGAAAGAGTTCGGGAGATAAGTTATGGTCCTTTGAAGGTTATGCGTGCCTATTTAGGATATATTGTGAATGGTTATACATTTCACACGAGAGATTACGGATGAAATAAATTTATGATGAATAGCGGCATATGCGTGAAGGGTAGTACATATAATGAAAATGAACTTGACTATTATGATATTCTTGAGGAGGTTATAGAATTACAATATCTGGGACAAGACAACCATATATTCCTTTTTAAGTGTCACTGGTGTGATTCTAATTCTGTTTGAAACGACACAACATATGAAATTGTTGGTGTCAAACATAGATCCAAATTGAATACCTATGAGCCATTCATTTTGGCTGTACAGGCTTAGCAAGTGTATTATTCAAGTTATTCATCGTCCAAAAATATAGATTGGTGGGCAGTTTGTAAGGTTAAAGTAAGGCTTGTGCCCAATTATGAGTTAGACCTGACTGAAGCTGTCCTGGAGGATTCTAGTGCTGAATTTTTTCAATCAGACGAGGCAACATTGCAGTGTTGATTGCTTCTACGCACCTTCATTTGACCGAATCTGACGAGCCACTTCAGTTGCATATTGAGAACGAAGTGGAAGAAGTCGATCCAGCTGAGTTAAATCAAGCTATTATAGGGGAGGAGTCATCCTCTGAGGAGGAAGAGTGTGAGTCTACGAAGAATGAAGAGGATGAGGTTGAGTTCGGCATATCATTAGCATCTTAAGATGGAATGAATAATGATTGAAAATTTTGTAAGAAATTTAACATCGTCGTTTAAATATTAATGACGGTTGTGAATCGTATGTAGTTGTTGACTAATGTGTATTACTTTTATTGTTCTCAATAAAGAGATGGTTCAAGGAGGTCGTAGTGGGAGTGCGAGGAGAGGTCGCAGTGGGAGGGGCTCTACTCTCTCCTTTGTGGCGTCTACTTCTAGCACAGGTATATCTGCCGAAATCTTTAACTACATATGTATATTGATTTTATGTCGGCTTACGTGATTTATTTCTTGCAACGTCTGGTGGGAGGGAGCCGACCCTACTCACGGAACATGCTTGTCTATTTAAATTTTTGGATAAATATTTATTGATTATGTTAGATGACTTATGACATTTAATTCTTATAGGTCCGAGTGCTCATTCTATAGCTGGATAGGACACACTGCTACCACTAGCACTGCTAGGTATGTCTATTTAATTTTTTAGAAAAATACTTATTGATTATATACTTTACTTATGACATTTAATTCTTACCGGTCCGATTGTTACTTCATTAGTTAGACAGGACACATCACTACCGCCGCCACTGATAGGTATGTTTATTAAAATTCTTAGGTAAATATTTCTTATTTATGTACTTTGCTTATGACATTTAATTCTTACAAGTCTAAGTGTCTCTGCAACAGCTAGGTAGGGCCCACTGCCACCGCCGCCACTGTCGACCCATACAGGTACTTTTTGATTTTGTCTCAATTTGTATCTTTGGTTGTTAATTAAATAGTTCTTTCGTTACGAGAATTCTAATTAACTACTTCTATTTTACTTGTAATAGGCGCACCTGGCACACCACCTGTAGTGGCCAACTCCTCCGCCCAGTCGGCACAGTCGATAGATGATGTCGATAGTCATCAAACAGGCGATCAAGGGGAGCTCCAATAAGGACGTATGCCGTGTTGGATTGCCAGGTGCAAATAGTAATTCATAAATTATGTTCGTTATCTATCCATCAACTATGTAATCAATGCCAACTATTCTAACATTTATAATTATGTATATATATTAGAGCCCGACGAGACTTCTCGTTTCGTTACTCAAATGATTTTGCGACATGTTCTTGAAATATTATCATCTTTCTAATATTTTTCTCCTCGTATCTAAAATTTATTGTCGTCCTTCTCTCGGCCCATTCTTATTTTGTTGATTACCTCGGTAAGATTTCTACGTTTCTTCCTCATCTTGCACAAACGATCGGTTGTTGCAATACGCTGCAGACATGACGTTTGTTACAATGCCTAGTTGAACTGGCTGGTTGTGGTGGGAGAGAGAGATCATGAATCCATCAAGCATAGGGATGTGTGTACGTGTGTGAGAGAGAGCGCTGTGACGAAGCCATCAGGGATAAAGATGTAACATCCTGACTTTATTAACAGTGTTAGCATGATATATTGATGGTTTTCCAATGTACAGGACGGCAGTTAACTACAAGGATACAACATATGTAGCTTTTTTAAAAAAAAAATTGTAAGGGTAAATATGAAAGAATCTAGGGGTATATTGACAAAAAATCTTACCAGTTTTTACCACTCTGTCTGGGACGACTGAATAGGGTCGGTCTAATAAAGTTCATCACTGTTAATTTTGGAAGCATTAAACTTACGTTCACCTTTTTCCACTTTTTAATTTTTAAATTGAATAGTTAGAAAATAGTATGATACATTGAATGACAAAAAATGGTGACGGTGTAACATTTCTCTTCGCGAGCACATGGAAAACAACCTATCATATTAAGGAGGAATGGATTGAAAAATAATGTTACAATGCTGCCCTTTTTGTCACTCTTAACACTCGACCGTCTCTGATCACGAGATCGGGTAGTCCAAGTGAAGAACTTAAAATTCAATGCTCCCAAACTTAAGAGGGCATTGAATTTAAATTTACTTCTTCCATCATCGGTTCCGAAAATGAGACTGTGGGAAAAAAAGTTCCAAGTGCCAAAAAATTGATAAAATGATGACACCATGACATTGCTTTGGGATTGAATGATAGACTTACTTGACCAGCATGACTCTCAAGTCATCCATTTGGGTGTTCGAGAGGCTGAAAGTACTCACAGGTGTCATGAATATTTGAGAGGAAAACGAGAGACGGAAGAATATTATTGGTGCTCTAAAAAAATCTCTCTCGGGGGGTTATAGAGAGGTGCTTACGTACACACCTCTCTAATGCACGGATGAGTGGAGCCAATAGCCAACCACCCTCGATGGGGGCCGGACCCAGGGGAGTTGGGCTGCCTTGTCATGAGAGCCCAATCTCGAACTTGAGATCTCTCCTGTTGGTGAGAGGAGGTATCCACTGCATCACAGCCGCACGGACGGCTCACTTATGTGACTCGATGAACAAGACAAAGAGGCTCCATGATTAATTATGTGACCGCACGAGATTGTATGTTGGGACTTCTTGAGTTCTTCCCCTACATTTCATCCTCGACATCCCGGTCTCGTAAGGGCATTTTTATCTATTTTTAATAAGTAATTTAAGAATAAATGTGAGAAAATTTATAATTTTTACTGACGCTTGTAAAAATAGTTAGATAATGGATACATCTCTAGGGACCCCGGGTTCAATCCCGAGTTCTCACCTCTTCGTAAAAAAAAAAAACGGGGGGGGGGGGGGGGGGGTTCAATCCCGAGTTCCCACCTCTTCGTAAAAAAAAAAAAAAAGTATCTATCAAAAAACATTAATACATCTCTATCGACCCAGTAGTTAGCTGATGATGAGAATGAATCCCGACTTATATGTACGAACAAATCTAGAACGACCGAATAACGCAGCGAAAAAATCAATCGGAACACAACCACATGAACACCAAAGATTTACGTGAAAAACCCCTCCAATGCGAAGGGGAAAAACCACGGACAAGTCACAGAAGAAAACTTCACTATGAACAATAATGAAAGTACAAATAACTCAAATCTCTTGCCAAGATTTGAGTTTGATTACAAGAGAACAACTGAGATTCCAACAAACTAAACTCTCCTACTTGATCACAGCTTAGCACACTTGCAAACCTGATCTTCCCTGTAGTGAGAAATCTGTTCAGTTGATGAAGATCTTCCCTTGTTCTTCTCCTTCTTCTTCTGCAACACTTTCTTCCCGGAGCTACAGTAACCCCTCTTTTCTCTCTTGATGGCTTCCTTGAAAAACACCTTGGATATAGGTATTAGACCCCCAATAAGATGTTTTATACATCTAGGATGGTCAAGGGACAACCCAGGGACCAGATCCACAAAACCTGCCTAATCCCATGACTTTGGGATTAAATAAACCAAGGAAAGGATTCCTTTTCGGACATGGAACAAAAGGTCAAAGTTGGCTGCCTCGGGGCTACCGGTCGACCGGACCTACACTGGCGGTCGATCGGAAATTCTCAGACATTCGCATCTTAGCTCCCTGGGAAAACCGATCGACCGGAAGTGACCGGGCGGTTGACCGGTTCCGGTCGACCGGAAATCCCGGCCGGTCGACCGTTTCTGCATGGGCTGAACAAAAAAAGAAAATGGGCATCGTGCCCAACAACCTCCCCCTTCAGCCCATAAGGGAGGCTGCCCCGTGACTCCTTAGTGTGTAGTCATGCCGACCAGGCATCGGCAAACCTCTTGCCTTTCTTTTGGCAAAGTCTTCGTCAACATGTCTGCCCCATTGTCATCTGTGTGAACTTTCTGAAGCTTCAGTTGCTTCTCTTCAAACACATTTCTAATCCAGTGGTATCTGACATCTATGTGCTTTGATTTGGAACGAAGAGTTGGGTTCTTGCACAAGTGGATGGCGCTTTGGCTGTCACAGTATACCACATAACTTTCTTGTTCCAGCCCCAATTCATGTAAGAATTCTTTCATCCACAACATTTCTTTGCAAACCTCTGTAGCAGCAATATATTCCGCCTCTGTGGTGGAGAGCGCAATACACATTTGCAACCTGGATTGCCATGACACAGCTCCCCCTGCAAAAGTAAGAACAAAACCTGATGTGGACTTCCTTGTATCAATATCCCTTGCCATATCTGCATCTATGTAACCTGTCAAAACAGGTGGTCCACCCCCAAAACTTAAACAAATTTTGGAGCTACCCCTGAGATATCTAAAGATCCACTTCACTGCTGCCCAATGTTCCTTTCCTGGATTTGCAAGAAATCTGCTAGCAACACCCACTGCATATGCTATATCCGGCCTCGTACATACCATTGCATACATCAGACTTCCGACTGCTGAAGCATAAGGAACTTTCTGCATTTTCTCCTTTTTCTCTTCATTTGTTGGACTCTGCTCTGAGCACAACTTAAAATGACCTGCAAAAGGAGAACCAACTGGCTTTGCATTACTCATACTAAACCTGTCCAATACCTTCTCAATATATTTCTCCTGTGACAACCATAATTTCTTGGCTTTTCTGTCACGAGAAATCTGCATGCCTAGTATTTACTTTGCTGGCCCCATGTCCTTTTATTGCAAAGGACTTGCTAAGTTCCTTCTTCAGCTTGTCAATCATAGACATATCTTTCCCAAGGATAAGCATGTCATCAACATATAATAAGAGAATAATGAAATTCTCACCAAACCATTTGATGTATACACAATGATCTGAAGCCATTCTTTTGTATTCATTTTCAGCCATAAATGAATCAAACTTCTTGTACCACTGCCTTGGAGCTTGCTTCAGCCCATACAAGCTCTTTCTCAATCTGCAGACAAGATTCTCTTTACCTATGACTTCGAATCCTTCTGGTTGCTCCATATACATTTCCTCTTCTAAATCACCATGGAGGAAAGCTGTCTTCACATCCAGCTGCTCAACCTCCAAGTCCAGGCTAGCAGCAAAACCTAGAGTAACACGAATAGAAGACATTTTTACAACAGGAGAAAAAATTTCTTCAAAGTCAATACCTTGCTTTTGACCAAAGCCTTTTACAACCAATCTGGCCTTGTATTTTGGTTGAGAACAATGCTCCTGAGTCTTCAATTTGAAAACCCATTTGTTCTTCAATGCCTTTCTCCCCTTTGGTAGTTGTACCAAATCATAGGTGTGGTTCTTCTGAAGAGCATCCATCTCTTCCTGCATAGCTTCTAACCACTCATTCTTCTGCTCACTTTGCATTGCTTCTTGGTAACACTCCGGTTCACCTGCATCAGTAAGCATTACGTACTCATCTGTAGGATACCTTTTGGAAGGCTGATGTTCTCTGGAAGATCTTCTCGACTGAGGTTCTATAGGAGGTTGCTCCTCATCTATTTCCTGCTGCACATGTTCTGCAGGTAAGTCAACATATGCCTCTGCATCATCTTCCTGTTGATCTCCCCCATCACCCTGACATTTTGGAGGGAAAATTGGATCACAATCTGCTAAGCCTTCTTCAGAAGCCTTGGCTGGTACCTTTTCCTTGAAATCTTCAAAGGTTTGATCTTCAAAGAAAATCACATCTCTGCTTCTGAATAATTTCTGCTTTACTGGATCCCAAAGTCTGTAACCAAATTCATCACGTGAGTACCCAAGAAAAATACATTCTTTTATCTTACCATCTAATTTGGACCTTTCAATGTCTGGGACATGTGTAAATGCACGACAGCCAAACACTCTCAAGTGCTTGTAGAAGACATCCTTTCCTGACCATACATGTTCAGCAACATCACCATCTAGAGCTGTACAGGGTGACAAGTTGATCACATCAACTGCAGTCCTCAAAGCCTCATCCCAAAATCTCTTGGGTAGCTTGGCTTGTGAAAGCATACATCTGATCTTTTCCATGATGGTGCGGTTCATCCTCTCTACAATTGTATTGTGCTGAGGTGTATCAGGAACTGTCATCTCATGCTGAATGCCCTGTAACCTGCAATAAGCATCAAACGATCCTGTATATTCACCACCATTGTCTGACCTTATGCATTTCAGCTGTCTCTCTGTCTCCCTTTCAACCCTGGCATGAAACTCCTTGAAAACATCAATAACTTGATCTTTAGTCTTCAAAGCATAAACCCAGACTTTCCTTGAAAAATCATCTATAAAGGTGATAAAATAAAGTGCACCACTGATACCTGGAACATTAACTGATCCACCAGGAGTTTTTATTTTTAAAGGGCCACATACATCTGTATAGACACGATCCAAGGCATGCATCTTTCTAGACAATGCAGAACTGGTAAAGGAAACTCTATGTTGTTTTCCAGCCAAACAATCAATACATGAGTTCAGATGTGTACCTTTGAAGTCTGGTAAGACTTCTTTCTTGGAAAGAACCTGCAATCCCTTCTCGCTCATGTGTCCCAGTCTCCTATGCCACAACTCCATATCGGAATCTTTCTCAGTAGCATTCAACTGATCACTACAAGCTTGAACCTGCAACATGTATAAGGTGTGACATTTCTTTCCGGTAGCAACAATAAGAGAACCCTTGTTAAGCTTCCATTTACCCTTGTGAAATCTGCTATCATAGTCTTCATCATCTAACTTTCCAACTGAAATTAAATTCAGCTTCAAATCAACCACATGCCTCACATCCTTAAGTACCAACTTGCAACCAAGATTGATCTTTATATGAATGTCGCCCATGCCAATGATGTCTGCCGTCCCATGGTTTCCCATCTTGACGACACCAAAGTTTCTAGCCTTGTAGGTGGCAAAGAACTCCCTCCGTGGTGTAGCATGGTAAGAAGCACCTGTGTCAATCACCCACTCGAGGTCCTGACACACACAAGAAAAAATATCATCAGAAGTAGACAAAATCAGATAATCATCACTTTGTACTGTAGCTGTGACATTGTCTTTTGACTCTTCATTCTCTACTTCTTTTCCCTTTTTCTTGTTCTTCTTCGGTTGCCTGCACTGATTCTTGAAATGCCCCTTTTCTCCACAGTTGTAGCAAGTAACGTCCTTTCTTGGTCTAGACTTACTTCTGCTTTTATGTGAAGTTCCTCTCCCTCTGGATTTTGACCTTCCCCTATTCTCTGAGACGAGTGCCTGTGAATCACTGTGAGAAATTCCTGAATTCTTTCTTCTCAACTCTTCATTCAACAAACTGCTTGTTACTTGACTCATGGAGAACTCCATTTGGTGCAGAATTGCTGAGAGAGACCACCAGTGTCTCCCAGCTTTCTGGCAACGAACTGAGAAGTAACAATGCCTGCAACTCATCATCAAGAGACATCTTCATAGAGGATAACTGGTTAGTAATACTCTGCATTTCATTCAAATGCTCGGCAATAGAAGTTCCCTCTTTAAACTTCAAGTTGACAAGCTTTCTAATCATGAAAGCCTTATTTCCAGCTGTTTTTCTTTCATAAAGACCCTCCAACTTTTTCCATAGAGAGTGTGCAGAACTCTCAGTGGAAACATGATGAAAAACACTATCATCAAGCCATTGTCGAATAAACCCGATAGTTTTCCGATCTAACATTTTCCAAGCATCGGGTGTCGTTGTTTCGGGCTTTCCACTATCTCCTAGCAACGGACCATACAGATCCTTGCAATACAAGAGATCCTCCATTCTTGGTTTTCATATCATCCAGTTGTTTCCATTTAAACTGATCATACGGGATGAGTTACCGGCCTCCATGTTCATACACAAATAATCAAACTGATCTAATAACCTGTAAGTGGCTCTGATACCAGTTGATGGGAATGAATCCCGACTTATGTGTACGAACAAATCTAGAACGACCGAATAACGCAGCGAAAAAATCAATCGGAACACAACCACATGAACACCAAAGATTTACGTGGAAACCCCTCCAATGCGAAGGGGAAAAACCACGGGCAAGTCACAGAAGAAAACTTCACTATGAACAATAATGAAAGTACAAATAACTCAAATCTCTTGTCAAGATTTGAGTTTGATTACAAGAGAACAACTGGGATTCCAACAAACTAAACTCTCCTACTTGATCACAGCTTAGCACACTTGCAAACCTGATCTTCCCTGTAGTGAGAAACCTGTTCAGCTGATGAAGATCTTCCCTTGTTCTTTTTCTTCTTCTTCTGCAACACCTTCTTCCCGGAGCTACAGTAATCCCTCTTTTCTCTCTTGATGGCTTCCTTGAAAAACACCTTGGATCTAGGTATTAGACCCCCAATAAGATGTTTTATATCTAGGATGGTCAAGGGACAACCCAGGGACCAGATCCACCAAACCTGCCTAATCCCATGACTTTAGGATTAAATAAACCAAGGAAAGGATTCCTTTTCGGACATGGAACAAAAGGTCAAAGTTGGCTGTCTCGGGGCTACCGATCGACCGGACCTACACTGGCGGTCGACCGGAAATTCTCAGACATTCGCATCTTAGCTCTCTGGGAAAACCGGTAGACCGGAAATCCCGGCCGGTCGACCGTTTCTGCATGGGCTGAACAAAAAAAGAAAATGGGCATCGTGCCCAACAGCTGACAGGTCTATTTGGTATGATTTAAATTATGTAATAAGTATTATTTTATTACATAATCAATGGATATTCTCTCACTACTCTCTTATTTTTGCAACTTGAAAGTATATGGCTTACAACAGTTTGTTACCATTATCTATTGGTTGGCTCTCCTCTTTCATAACTATAGCTTTTTTTTTAAAGCGGTCATTTGGTGTGTCGCGAAACATATGTGAAATATCAGTTTTAAAATCATTGATTTTAAACATATATATATTTATTGAAATCAGTAAGTTTTATTTTTTATTTTAATTTCTGATAATGTTAGACTAAAAATTAAATTCAGTTAAAAATGACGTCACACGAGCCAACCAATCATAAACAATACTCCGTATATGCGGAAAAACATTGTAAAATAATTTACGACGTTTCAAACATATAAAATACTTTTCTGGTGTCAGAGAGTGTACCTGTTACTTGCTAGGTTGTTATTTTGCTATATAATATCAGATACGATCACAAATCCACAACAGATTCATGACAAATCTAGCTAGCTCATTTTCATCCCTATTGGTCGGTAGAGGAGAAAAATTATTAATCTACACTTGTTCAATCTTTTCACATGATTAAAATAACAGAACAAATATCCTTACGATCTTTCATATTGTCTTATATATTATTTCAAAATTATATACGGGATAATTAATTAGGGCCCAGTGACAAATTTTAAACTTTATTTTCTCCCCCTCTGTCATAATATGCATTGTCCTGCCCTTTCGCTGCTTCTCCTCCGGTAACGAAGCAGCTCAGAGAGGGGGAGAGAGGGATAAGTGCCAAATAAAATTTACATTTAAAAATATTTTTTTGCCTACTTTTCAAAAATAGTTAGAAGGAGGTAGTTGAAATAGAGATCAATCACGGAGACACCAAATATTTATACTAATTTGACATACTCTACTGAACTATGTTCGGTAACCAGATCTCAGCTTAGGATTCCACTAATCACTTGGGGCGTCTTTGATACCCGAGTAAGGGGGTGCCATAATCTACCTCGAAGGGTCGATTACGGTACCCGAGGTCGGTTACCGAATTTATATGAGAGGGAGGGCGAGCGGAGACGGGACCCATCGATTAACCGGTGTCAACTAACCGAGGACAACCCTATTGTCAAAGACGCCCTTGAAATATACTGGCTAGATTTTGTTTAAGTACACCGGTACACTATAAGAAAAAAAAAGATTTTGGAGCCATACATTTGTGATGGAAAATTTTTGACACTATTCCGTTACAAAACAGTGTGAAATTTGTGACGGATAAAATGTACGTCACATTATTAAATTTACGACAGATTAAAGATGGAATTTTGACATAAATAATCTAGCTATCACCAAAAAAATTAAATCTACAATAGACTTTACGATGGATTTGCGACCGATTTCCTATCTATCACAATATTTTAAATTCATTTTGCGCTATTAATGTAAATTTGAGTTGATTTGCTAGTGATTTATGACGGACTTTCATCTGCTGCGATGAATTTGCGACATATTTAAATCTATCGTAAAAACTTATTTTTTATTTCAGAAATTTACGACGGATAAGGATACATCACAAAAGGCCATTTTTTATTTCAAAAAATATAATGTATTTCAGTTTATTTACGTTAATTTTGCAATAGATCCAAATTTATCTCAAAAAGTCATTTGTGATGGATTTTCAACGGATCAAAATCCGTTGTCAAAAATTATTTTTTATTTCCGACTAAAACTAAATTTCAGTTCTTTTATAGCTTTGCAACAGAACTAAATCCGCCGCAAAAAACTCATATTTATTTCAAACAATAATAGAAATTTGCGACAAATAAAAATATGTAGCAAACCATAATTTTTATTTTTTTAGACAAATAATATATTTCAATTTAGTGCGATGATTTTGCGATGAATTTGGATCTGTCACAAAAAATCATTTTTATTTCCAACAATAAAAGAAATTTAAATTTATTTGTAACAATTTTACGACGGATGTATATTTATCGCATGCACCTATTTTTTATTTCAAGTAACAATGGAGCTTTGAGTTTATTCGTGATTTCTCTGTGATGTACGTAAATCTAACAATAAGATTTCAATCGACAGTAAATTTAACGGTCAAATCTTGATCAATCTTAAATCTAATGATCAAATTTTGATCGGGAGCAAATCCACTTGCTGGATCTTAATCAAATTTAGATACAACCGTTAGATTTAGATTTGGGGCAAATCTAACGGTAAGATCTTGATGTAACTGAGATCTTGATCTAACTTAAATCTAATGGATAGATCTCGATCAAATTTACCGATAGTCGGATCTTGATCAAACTTAAATCTAATGGTTAGATTTTGATCATGAGTAAATTCAACAGTCGAATCTTGATCAAATTTAAATCTAATTGTTAGATTTTGATCAGGAGTAAATTCAACAGTCGAATCTTGATCAAACTTAAATCGAGCTATCGGATCTTGATCAAGAGCAAATCTAACAGCCAGATTTTGATCAAAGTTAAATCCAACTGTTAGATCTTGATTAGAAGTAAATCTAATGGTCAGATCTTGATCAAACTTAAATTTAACAGTCAAATTTCGATCGAGAACATATCTTACGATTGAATCTTGATTTAAATTTAAATCCAATAGTCAGATTTAGATCGTGAGCAAATCCAACGATCAGATCTTTGATCAAACTTAAATCTAACTGTCAGATTTCGATCGGGATAAATCCAACAATTAGATTTTGTTACTAGCCAGGTACGTACACCCTAAAGTGAGGTGAATAGCACTACAAGGAAGGGCAGAGTTTTCGACGGACGTCGTCCCTCGAAAATTTGTCAGAAAAACACTTTCTGACAGAATTTTTGACGTATTTTCCACTGAAGACGTCCGCAGGGTATTTCTTGTCGAAAATTTTCGACATACTACACTTTCGTCGAAACTCCGTCGATAAATTCCAACCGATAAGTAGTCGACGACAATTCCGTCAGAAAATATTCAATCTTAAATGTTCTGTTAGAAACAACATTCCATCGGTGATGCCGTCAAAAATAAATTAGAGGAACAATTATTCCATCGAAATTTTTGTTAGAATATTTCCGACGAAAAAGCCATCTGAGAATCAATTTTATTATTTTTTTAAAAATACAAACTTCAAGAATATATATTTTGTCGGAGATTCTGTGGGAATAATTCCGACGGACACATCGTTCCGTCGGAAGTCTGTTGAAAAAAAGTTTTTTTTATTTTTTTATAATATATAAAATTTATTAAAAAAATTTATTTACGTAAAGATATAATATCTACACATCACAAATAAAACACAACATATGCAACAAACGAAACACAGCTTCAATTATCAAATTTATTATAATAAAAATAATTAAGAAATATCCTTCGCATCCTCCATGTCTTCGTCATCTCCGTCTTGCTCGTCTCCTCCATTGTAACTCGTTATAGGATCCTATATTAAAAAATAATAATTTTATCTAAAAGATAAATTAAATATTTTTTTTGATTCTATAAATTCGAATCGGATATGATATCGAATAAGTAATTTTAATACCAAACTCATACCAGGTATCCAAATCGGATTCTGTTAACTCTCACAAGTCACTTTTACCTCTTACGAGGATCGTCAAGCATCAAGGGCATTTATCCATTTATATTTATTTTGAATGTTTTATTTTAATAGGCCACATTAGTAGGCTTATAGGTGTGCTTTAAAGGTAGCACTATCATAATTTTTTTTAATGTCTTAGTATTCCCACAGGGCTATTATTAGTCAGAAATGTTAGGTGTTCAATGTCAGAGATGTTAGGTGAGGTTGGAATAAGTTGTGTGTCTGTCATATGAAGAGTCTATATAATACTATGTAATCCCATGTTAAGAGATTATTGGAATGTTAGGTGTGAGGCTTTTACCCTTATTTTTTCTCCGAGAAGGAGATGGATGACACGCCCATGGGGTGAGAGGCCCCTTTTTATCCCACCCTTTCAATCCACTGTACCACACCCACCCCCACCCCCACCTGTGCTCCCTTGCCCCCCACTACACAAGCACCAAGTATCCCTACCCCTCTACCCCCCTTCCATGTGATCCCACTTCACACCTGTCTACTGCAAGCTCGTCGTGGCCATCGCCCCACCTGCGAACTCTTCTCCCTCTCTGTTTCTCCTTCTCCTAACCTCTCACCTTGTGCTAGTCACACCCCACCCAGCTCGGCAGCAGCAAGGTGGTGCTCACCACCGAGGTCGGCATCACGAACACCTTCATCCCCGCCATGCAGAGCCATCCTCTGCCCCCCCTCTCGTCACAAGCCCGCCGCGGCCTCCCGTCCTCGACCACCCTCAGTGCCTGCGGATCAGCCACCCCGGCCCCCTTGCTGCTCCTGTTACCACTCGGCCAACACGACGCGGCTGCTGCCGACACGCCCCTATCAAACCTGCCCCACCGACGACTGTCGTCTGTCGTCTTCGAGCAGGCCTCCAACACTCGTCCAAGTCTTCGCTCGAGACCACGGAGCAGTCGGGGATGGGAGACCCATCGCTCAAGCCAACTAGCCAACGCTCCGAGCAAGACGAACCACCGCCCACACTTGCGTCCTCCCACACCGGTGGATATGATCGTCGCTAGAACAGCAGTGCCATGCCTTACCCGGCATCCTCCCAGTCGTCCATTGTACTGCCCCGTCTGAGAATCCCACCCTACACCACACTGCAATCTCCTCCTTCCCTACCCCTTCACCTTCAACAGTAAGAAGCCCCTGCCACCCACCACTCCTCCCATACCCACTGCCATACTCCCTGTGCCGTCTGAGAAAACCTTTCCAACCCTCAACACCATGCACCTTCATGAACACGTCGAAGCCCCCACGAGCGTGGCCGCGCATAGTGCCCCCCCTTCCGAGCACATCGGCGGCCCAGTCCGAGTACGTCGGCAGGCTCTCCAGCATGCCGGACCGCCTCCCAGGCCGCCGTGGTCGTTCCCCCCCCCCCCCACCTCCCGCGCTCTCTCTCTCTTCCCTCCCTCCTCCTCTCTATACGGTATGCTATTATGTGATAAAAAAACAAAAACAAAAGGCAGAACTCTCTCTCTCTCTCGTGGAGATATTTAAAGAAAAAAAAGGTTTAAAAAAGTGATTTAGAATGAGGAGAAGTTCAGGAAGAAATGAAAAAGTGAGAGAAGTTCCAAAAAAATGAAATAGAAAATAAGAAATAGAGAAGTTAGTTTCCAAAAAAAAGAATACATAAATAAATAAAGAAAAGTGATTTTGAAGGAAAAAAGAAAAGCAGTGACAAAAAAATGATGAGAAGGATAGAAAAGAAAAAAAGAGAGTGATGAATTTATTTTCTAGAAAAAAATAAAATAAGAAGCTCACAGAGGATAATGAGATAAAATAAAAAAAATTGTGACAAAAATATTTTGTGAAAGGAGAAAAGCAAGTGAAAAAAATTAATTAATAAAAAAGGAAAATAGAAAATGAAGTGAGAAAAGATGAAAGTCATAAGATTCAGGATTTTTGTCTTGCATCAAGTGGTATTAGACCAAGTTGTCCACTTGTTCTCACACGTAAGGTCCTTGGCCAAGTCCGCTACGTCGGGAATGAAGAATTTGAAGCTTCGGATGCATTATCCTTGAGATGGGGGCGGGTGCAAGGCCCCATTCGAAGCTCCATATCCGTCGTCCTCCGCTCCGCCGTGAAGGGAGAATTTGAAACTTCGAGTGCATCGTCCTTGAGATGGGGACGGGTTGTTGGGTTCGATGCTATGTATTCAGAGGGGGGGTGAATGAATATGACCTTTAAAAACCTTCGCTCAATTAAAATCTAATGCTCACTAGACAGATTTAGACAAATGAAACAAGCTGATCAATATTATGTTCAGCCAGTAAGCGAACACTTGGAGCGCCCCTATGCAAACATCTAGCAGAAGCAAAGACAGATAAATCAAACCACAATGCAATAGGAGTTTTTAGGTGGTTCGGTCCTCCAGACCTACGTCCACCCCACACTCAAAACCCGAGTGTGGCTTACTGCTGCGCAACACAGCTTGCGTCCGCTGGGTATCACAGCTTGCCTACAACCGCTAGGCCTCACAGCTTGCCATCCCGCTGAGCATCACAGCTTGCTGTCCAGAGGAGTCCACCTCTGCAACCGCTGACTAACAGCTTGAGAAAAGGTATAAGAAGAAAACAAAAGACGGAACAAAACAACAACGGAAAGCTGTAAATGAAGAACAAGAAGTATAGCTCTCGAAGGAGCAGTTCTGGCTTGGATTTGATCCAAATGCCAGACAACCACAATCTCTCTCTCTCTCTCTCTCTCTCTCTCTCTCTCTCTCTCTCTCTCTCTCTCTCTCTCTCTCTCTCTCTCAGCTCGAGCACTCTATCTCTCTCTTTCTCTTCTTTCTCTTCTGCTCTTCTTCTCTTTCTCTTCCTTTCTCTTCTTCTTCTCTTTTGCTGGAACGAGGGGCTCTCTGCTCCTGCTCTTCTGGTTCAACTCACCCAGCTTCGATCCATCTTCTCTTGATGAAGAAGACTTGTATATATAGCAGCAGCCGCAGCAGCTAGGGCGTGTGTTCTCCACATTTCCCGCCCAATCGACTTTGCCACGTGTTAGCATCTCAGCTCCTTGGATCACGTGCCAGACACCAATGGAGTGGTGGAAGGTACGAAATCTTATCCGCTTGTGACTGATGTGGCAGTTGACGACTGAAGGTGGGATCACCTTAACGTACTCAGCAACTGGAATTAGATGGCGTCAACCCTCTTGCTCCAAGGAGTTGACGTAGCCTTCTGATATCTTCTTCCTACGAAACTCAAGTCTGATGCGTTGACTCCATCAGCCAGCTACGTTAACGCATCGGCAATCCAGTGATCAAGGTCTTCGGCAGATAACCGTGCTGCGTCGACATTGCTAATCCATAGCGTTGACGCAGTGGTGTTCCAGAGCTGAATGTATATCAGACTCAATTGCTGCGTGGACGCTGTCTTACAATGGCGTTGACGCATTGCAGTATTCCAGTGAGCTATGGACTCTGCCTCATTAACTACTGCGTCGACGCTGCTGTAGCATGGAGTTGACGCAGCCAGGTGAAGCTCTGAAATCCTCTTCAACTGAAGCGTGGACGCATTGAACTCCCAGCGTCGACCCTGTTCTTCATTGTTGTCATCATCTGAGGACAGTGTATAGACTTTAGAACTGATGCACGATGTACATACTTCATGAGACTCGAATGAAGGCAAGCGATGTATAGACTTCACGACTGATGAATGCAATGCAGTCCAATGTATGGACTTGGGCCAACAAAGAACCGATGGATGTATAGACTTCACGAGCTTAGTTCAATGTATGGATTTTGCGAAGCACAGTCCAATGTATGGACTTCGCGAAGCACAGTCCAATGTATGGACTTTAAAGGCTTGAAGGCCCAATGTGCAGACTTGGAGGCTTGAGCTAATGTACAGACTTAACAGTCCCTTGGCTGCACAGACTTGGTCACAAACTGAACAGTCGGTTGTATAGACTTGCACAAACCAAAGTCTGTACAGACTTGAAAAGAAAACCAATGTATAGACTTCGTGAGCGCCTAGAGGATGTACAGACTTAGTGACTGTACAGACTTGGAAGGCTCAGCGAAGGCTGTACAGACTTCAACGAAGAAATGCACAATGTACAGACATCATTCAAAGGCCAGTGTGAAGACTTCACGATGTGTAGACTTTCCAAGTGAAAGGCTGTATAGACTTGAGCACAGAAGCTCTGTACAGACTTGATCAAGACAAGGCAGTCGAGTGTATATACTTCAAGTGAAACGACGGTAAAGCCATCAGTGTATAGACTTCAAGGGAAACGATGGTAAAACTACCAATGTATAGACTTGAAGGGAAACATAGGTGAAACTTCCAATGTACAGGCTTGGAAGAACACTGATGAATGTACAGACTTCGAAGTTCAACGAAGGATGTACGGACTTCACCCCGATGTATAGACTTGCAAGCCTGAAGGCTAATGTGTGGACTTGCACAGTAGCCCAATGTATGGACTTGACAAAGCAAAATGAATTACTGAATGAATGATGTATAGACATTGGGTGACACAATGTGCAGACTTCACGATGTGTGGACTTGAGTGTGCGTGCAGGCCAACAGACAATGTGAATGTATATACTTAACACAACGATGCAATGTATGGACTTTGCTATGCATGAAGATGAGTGTATAGACTTGGAAATATGGGTGCGTCGACGCATGATGCATGAGACACACTTGCTGCGTTGACGCTGCATGACTTGCGAAATGCATAGAACACACAGAGGAAGCAATGCACCGATCTTAATTCAAGCACAAAACACTTTATGCACTCTCATGCATTCTCCACAGAATATATCAGTTATATGCATTCAGATTGTTATGATTCAATGTCAAGCTATTAGCAAAATAAAATGGTGACTCATTCGTGTTGCTATCATTAAAACACCACATTCATCAAAGCACAAGGGGCACAACAATCTCCCCCTTTTTGATGATGGCAACATAATGAGTCACACTGACTCGTCAAACTATTCTCCCCCTTTGACATAATCAAAAAGAAAGGGAATGGTTTGAGAGACACAATGCAGCACACAAAGACACTTATGACAATGAAACAGCACTCCCCCTATCAGCATGCAAGATTGACTACTCTCCCCTTAAAATCAGATGACTCATAACTCCCCCTGAAGCACAGGAATGAACTCTGGTTATCCAATAAATCAATCTGAATTCTGCCATTAAAAAATCTGAATTCTGGTTACATGAACAGAATGAAACAGAATCAGAGCTGATTGTGAAACAGGATGGAAGATTCCAACAGTGTGGATCAACTGATAATGTAAGATTAGCCATGGGTAAGGGTGAGAAATAGTCAAAGCACAGCACATCTCAAGGAAACAATCAATAGCAAGATGATGATCAGACAGTCTGGAAAGAATCTGAACATGAGGGATTTTAAAGCTTGCATCACTTCAATAAGTCTTAAGAAGAGTAGAGTCTCTTATCATAAAGGGTTATGAAGTGACAACTTAACCAATCTGATTTAATTTTGATGTATACCAAATTTGTCAAATTAAACTCAATAATCATATCTGAATCCAAGTTTTAATAAAGGTGAACCAAATATTCAGAAAACACTCAAAAATAATCATCTTTTATCTTACACACATGATCTTAATGACTCTTTCAAGAGTTACACAGATTAGTATTGATATTAAACACTTTTTCCAAGAATATGAGTTGACAGACTTTTCAATATTTTTATTTGAAGCACATTATATTTTTCCTGAGCAATTTAGGTTGATCAACACCTTTTTACATGAGGCACAACAAGTCTTAGTTGAAGTGACCCAGTTACTCAGTGTGATAACTGTCATCGCCTCTCAACATTGAGACCAGAGTTAGCAATATAAGTGTCTTTTTACATGAGGAGACACCTTTAGAGGCCAGACTCCCCAGCTACTCAACACAATTTTGCCATTGCTCTGTCAGGTTTTGATAAATTTTTATCAGAGATAACTATGGCACTTCATGACATGAGTTAATTTATTTCATTGACAAAGAACCCAGTTTCTCAGTGACCAAGACATTGCTCTGAATTCATAATTTTTCATTTAGTCAACATTTTTCAAGTTAATGTTTAACCACAGTACTCACTCTATGAATCTCTACCAAAGAGCCTTGATTTCATATTTTCAGATATCAGATGAGAGAGTTTAAGGTTTACTTGACACATGTGGTTAAAGTTTATTAAACATTATCATTCAGATATTTTCAATTCATTTAATTACAAATCTGAGGATACATTAATCTTATATCAGTCTGGTTCAGTGGTAATTCTTAAACCTATATGATAGGAGTTTCTACAAAATTCTCAGACTGAATTGCATGACATGCAGCTTAAGTTCCTCAGACCAGATCAGTAAATTTAGCTGACCAACAACTCAATAATTGAGCCAAAATAGTCACACCAGCTAAGATGTATATGAATGAAGAGTACAAGCTGGTGGAGGAGTCAATCAGCAAGAGAGAAATATTTCAGAAGGGTGTACATCAACACACAGTAGCTGAGTCTGGAATTCAGACAGATCAGCTGACAGGTAGTATCATGAAGAGAGTTGAAGGAAACTCTTCTTTAACAGCTCAACGAATAGAGGGCAGAATCCATTTCAAGAGAGAGAAATATGACATCAGAGTCGATCAAATACTAGACAAGAGGTGTTCAGAATGTGACAATCAAAACACCAATTCTAAAAGCTCCCCCTGTCTAGATGCAATGAAATTTCTTTTCAGGTTTTTTAACTCCACTACACTTCATATGCAACATTAGTCAAACTCCCCCTGACAAAGTGCATGAATTACAATTAATGAACTGCTCATGATTTTAGAATATGCTCAAGAGGAATTCATGCTTTGCTCAATCAGAGAGAGAGAATTTATCAAATGCATCATTTTCATTTCAAATTTTCAGATTTTTTTTTAAATTTTATGATATTCAGTACACTGCACTAAATGAAAACTGGACCCATGGTACTAATCGGAGGACTTGGTCCAAGGACCACCTCACACATGACAGGAGCATGCAGACATACTCCATATGCCCTTCAGCACTGTTCCATTTAATGTACCATGATTGTCATGCAAATGATATATGCAGTGCAAAGCAATCTCATTTATTCAATGCAAACAACAGCATGAGAAAAGCATCAAATATATTCAGAATTGAATTCAATAGCTGAGTCTAGACTGCAGACTGATCAGCTAAACAAGAAGAAATCATCAAAACTCAACCAAGCAAAACAACAATTTCAGATGATGGAATTTTAAACAAAGTTTAGAACTAACCTGAAAGGTAGGATCCTGGGGTTTTCTGTTGAGTGCCTTGGATCATTAACCCCTTTATTCATCAGCTTCCAAGGCACATCTGCAGCAAATCAATCACTTTGATCTTGCAGGAACCCAAGAAGTCTTGGGTCCTGAATTACCCCTATCAGGTGTTCTAAACAGTCTTTTAGCAGTATGATCATCAAATTCCATCAGATAACAGTCAAACATGGAATGTCCAAATTTTCCACAGTAGTAACATGAAGCCACAGAATTTTTGTTTTTATTATTCATGTTAGCAGAAACATGATGCCCATATGCATGCATATGTGTATGAAAATTATGGGTATTAGCATGAGTATTTCTTTTATTAACATGAAAATTTTTCTTTCCATACACAGCCAGCCGACAGTTGGCAACTTTGTGGCCTAGCTTTCCACATTCAAAACATGCAGAGTTTTTCCTTTTATCACTCAAGTTATTTCTAGTAGAATCATAGAAAGTAGGGAATTTTACAGATTTAGAGTTCAATCTATTTCCCTGAGCATGCCAGCAGTCTTTGACTGCATGCCCATACCTACCACATTCAAAGCATTTACAATGCTTGCTTCTTGATTCATTTTTACCTAAATGATTTCCTGACCAGCAATCATTAGCCTTATGCCCAGGCTTGTTGCAAGTGAAACAGATAGTATGCTGGCCTAAAGTAGATCTGTGTCTATGTGGGTCATGAGCATGTGCAAAAGATCTAGAATTCACATTGTTATCTTCTTTCAATTTGAAACGTGCATTCATTAAATGACCATGCTTACCACAATAATAACAGGATGCATTAGATTTCTTAGTGGCATAGTTTCTATGCAATGTTTTACTAGCATGCTCATCTTCTTTCAGTATTCTGCAATCATCCATGATATGCCCTTTCTTGCCACAATAATAGCATGATGATTTCTTCTCTGATGCATGTGAGTGAGTGGATGAATTGTGAGTGACATGTGTCAGTCTATCAGACTCCACACTGCTAGCAGAATTCACATCACATGCAGGGACAATTTTGGCTTTATTCAATTGACCATTCTTTTTCAATTTATTGCCCCATTTCGCAATTTTTGTTTACTTTTCATTTTTCTGGGCTTTGAACTGAAATACAGATGAAGATGATTTCAGATTTTCATTTTATTTTGGGGATTGCATTGAAGTACTAGCTACATCTGAACCTTGCACAAAGGTGTTATATAGCTGGCTTTTAGTGATGTTCTTGACATCAGAAGTGCAATTTGTTCCCCCCTTTAAATCCTTATCCTCACTTTTCACAACCGTTTTTATTTTTCTTTCAATTTTTGCAAACTTGGATGCTGAGTTTTCCAGGTCATGAATTTTATTTTCCAAGGATGCTATATGAAGCTCATAACTGGCTATCTCATGTTCACTGTAATTTACACATTCACTTAAGACTTTATTTGTAATTTTATACTTCTCAACTTCTTGTTCCAGATTGATCAAAGTTTGTGATTCTTCATCATGGACACCTTTTCCTTTTTCTATGGTGAGAAGTCTTTCAGATAAGCCAGTATTTAACCATTTCAATTTTTTAACTTCAGCTTTTAATTCAGTGTTTTCTTCCTCAAGATTTTTATCCTGAATTTCATTATTAGCACATCTCTCTCTTCCAGACATTTGCTCCAATATTTCAATTAGCTCCTCTTCTCTTTCCTCCACTCTAATTTTCTCAGTCACCAAGTTTTTGTGATCCTCTTTGAGTGAGATAATTTGTTTACTCAGCCATTCATTCTCACTATAAAGATCTTCATTACGTTCTCTTAGAGCTAAGCACATATTACAGTTTGATTCAGCAGAAGAGGAATGAGAACCTTCCCCATTGATTTCATTTATTCTAGCCATAAGGTTTTCATTTTTCTTTTGAAATTCTTTATTCTCAAGTTTCAGTTTGTCCAATTCAGAATTGACTTCAGTAAGTTCTTGCATGCTTTTTAGATGCTCATTTTTCTTATCATTCAACTGATTCTCAATTTCTGACATTTTGTCCAAGCATGTTTGTTTTTCAATTTCTAGAGAATCATTTTGTTTCTTAAGATTCTGAACGTCTAGTGTACATGCATCATAAGATTGTTTCAGATTTGGACAGTTTTCACATGAATCTTTCAATTTTATTTTATCACATTTCTTTTTCAACTTTTTGTTTTCAGATTTTAATTTCTTGGATACTTCTAACAAATTTTCATACATCACTATCAATTCATCAAAATAGTATCCATCTGATTCGGAGCTTACCTGAGATGAGGTTTCATCATCGTCATTTCTCCGATCAGCCATCAAGCATTTGTTGTGATTCCTGGTGAGCTTTAGTTTTTCCAGAATTTCTTTGGCAGACCTGCAAAAAGAAGTACATGAGATTAAATCTCTGTCAATTGATTCTTTCATTAAAACTAATGCTCTAGTATTGACATAATCTTTCAATTTATCCTTTTCAGTCTATCTAGATTTATCTTTTATTAGGTTGTATGGACCGTGAGTCATTACCTTCCAGAGATTCGGATCAGTTGATTTCACATACTGATGAAACTTTTCAAACCAAGACTCAAAATTATTACCTCTGAATATCGGAGGATTAGCCATCGAAGCAGATAACAACCAGATTCAAAACACAGGACAATTGACACGAAATGCACTAAAACAGATGAGCAAAGTAAAACACTAATTCAGTGAAACAAAACACGATCTTCAAAGACCCACTCTGAAATGCACCAACAACTAGCAGGATCTGCTGCGGATTGTTAGATCCTATGCACAGCAACCTGCTCTGATACCAAGTGTTGGGTTCGGTGTTATGTATTCAGAGGGGGGGTGAATGAATATGACCTTTAAAAACTTTTGCTCAATTAAAATCTAATGCTCACTAGACAGATTTAGACAAATGAAACAAGCTGATCAATATTCTGTTCAGCCAGTAAGCGAACACTTGGAGCGCCCCTATGCAAACATCTAGCGGAAGCAAAGACAGATCAATCAAACCACAATGCAATAGGAGTTTTTAGGTGGTTCGGTCCTCCAGACCAACATCCACCCCACACTCAAAACTCGAGTGTGGCTTACTGCTGCGCAACACAGCTTGCTTCCGTTGGGCATCACAGCTTGCCTACAACCGCTGGGCCTCACAGCTTGCCATCCCGCTGAGCATCACAGCTTGCTGTCCAGAGGAGTCCACCTCTGCAACCGCTGACTAACAGCTTGAGGAAAGGTATAAGAAGAAAACAAAAGACGGAACAAAACAGCAACGGAAAGCTGTAAATGAAGAACAAGAAGTATAGCTCTCGAAGGAGCAGTTCTGGCTTGGATTTGATCCAAATGCCAGACAACCACAATCTCTCTCTCTCTCTCTCAGCTCGAGCACTCTATCTCTCTCTTTCTCTTCTTTCTCTTCTGCTCTTCTTCTCTTTCTCTTCCTTTCTCTTCTTCTTCTCTTTTGCTGGAACGAGGGGCTCTCTACTCCTGCTCTTCTGGTTCAACTCACCCAGCTTCGATCCATCTTCTCTTGATGAAGAAGACTTGTATATATAGCAGCAGCCGCAGCAGCTAGGGCGTGTGTTCTACACATTTCCCGCCCAATCGACTTTGCCACGTGTTAGCATCTCAGCTCCTTGGATCACGTGCCAGACACCAATGGAGTGGTGGAAGGTACGAAAGCTTATCCGCTTGTGACTGATGTGGCAGTTGACGACTGAAGGTGGGATCACCTTAACGTACTCAGCAACTGGAATTAGATGGCGTCAACCCTCTTGCTCCAAGGAGTTGACGCAGCCTTCTGATATCTTCTTCCTACGAAACTCAAGTCTGATGCGTTGACTCCATCAGCCAGCTACGTTAACGCATCGGCAATCCAGTGATCAAGGTCTTCGGCAGATAACCGTGCTGCGTCGACGTTGCTAATCCATAGCGTTGACGCAGTGGTGTTCCAGAGCTAAATGTATATCAGACTCAATTGCTGCGTGGACGCTGTCTTGCAATGGCGTTGACGCACTGCAGTATTCCAGTGAGCTATGGACTCTGCCTCATTAACTACTGCGTCGACGCTGCTGTAGCATGGAGTTGACGCAGCCAGGTGAAGCTCTGAAATCCTCTTCAACTGAAGCGTGGACGCATTGAACTCCCAGCGTCGACCCTGTTCTTCATTGTTGTCATCATCTGAGGACAGTGTATAGACTTTAGAACTGATGCACGATGTACATGCTTCATGAGACTCGAATGAAGGCAAGCGATGTATAGACTTCACGACTGATGAATGCAATGCAATGCAATGCAGTCCAATGTATGGACTTGGGCCAACAAAGAACCGATGGATGTATAGACTTCACGAGCTCAGTTCAATGTATGGACTTTGCGAAGCACAGTCCAATGTATGGACTTTAAAGGCTTGAAGGCCCAATGTGCAGACTTGGAGGCTTGAGCTAATGTACAGACTTAACAGTCCCTTGGCTGTACAGACTTGGTCACAAACTGAACAGTCGATTGTATAGACTTGCACAAACCAAAGTCTGTACAGACTTGAAAAGAAAACCAATGTATAGACTTCGTGAGCGCCTAGAGGATGTACAGACTTAGTGACTGTACAGACTTGGAAGGCTCAGCGAAGGCTGTACAGACGTCAACGATGAAATGCACAATGTACAGACATCATTCAAAGGCCAGTGTGAAGACTTCACGATGTGTAGACTTTCCAAGTGAAAGACTGTATAGACTTGAGCACAGAAACTATGTACAGACTTGATCAAGACAAGGCAGTCGAGTGTATAGACTTCAAGTGAAACGACGGTAAAGCCATCAGTGTATAGACTTCAAGGGAAACGATGGTAAAACTACCGATGTATAGACTTGAAGGGAAACGTAGGTGAAACTTCCAATGTACAGGCTTGGAAGAACACTGATGAATGTACAGACTTCGAAGTTCAACGAAGGATGTACGGACTTCACCCCGATGTATAGACTTGCAAGCCTGAAGGCCAATGTGTGGACTTGCACAGTAGCCCAATGTATGGACTTGACAAAGCAAAATGAATTATTGAATGAACGATGTATAGACATTGGGGGACACAATGTGCAGACTTCACGATGTGTGGACTTGAGTGTGCGTGCATGTAGCAACCCTGATAAATTTAAAAGGAATAAATAAATCAAAATAGATTAAAAGATTTAGTAAATAAACGAAAGAGCTTGGAATAAAAATAATTAAACCCTGATGAAAATAACGCCTCAAGAAAAGGCGCTAATTTACAAGAAAACGCCCTTACCTAAGCCGTGTTTTGAAGAAAGAACGCCCACATGTTAAGGCGTCAAATTTCAAACGACCAAAATAAATAAAAAGGGCAAGTTTACATAGCGTCCTTTGAGTTGACGTGTTTCAACAAGTAACGACGCCTGACAAGGCGTCAATTTAAATTCGACGCCCTGACCTAGGTCGTTAATTCAGTTCGAGTTTCGTTCGACCCAGGAGTCTATCCAGGGTAAGTTGATAACTATGAGAAAGAGTTCGAATGTAGTAATAACTCTATCTTGGAAGTATTACTTCCAATCAAACACTAACCCTATTAGGATTCTAAGGATCCTATAAAAAAAAACCCTTGCCGATCGAACCCTAAAGCTATTTGGTCGATCTGCTGCTGCTACGGTACGTAAAGAACATCAGTTCTTATCTCTTTTCTTTCGGTTGCATGAAGAATCACTGATTCTTCATCTTCTTCTCTTCTTACAGGTTGAAGAAGACGAACGTGAGAAGAACAAAGGGTAAGTTCTTCTTTCTTCCACCTTCAGTCAAGTATTATGAAGATAATATTAATGATCGTATATATATGTTCTCTGTAGGAAAGTCATCTTAACCTACTAAAGAACGTGGGTTCTTCATCGGCGAACGTCTGCACCTGATCGTGCCGAAAAGAAAACATGTCGATAATCTACACCAAGACCTCTGCCCTTTCATCCTACTCTGTCGATAACAGAGTACCGTGTCTTCATCAGTTCGCCAGTTAATCATCAAAAGGTAGGTTTTCTCAAGCAACGTAGCCCAAACAAGTTAAATTCATAGTAACACATCATGCATGTCATGTACATAAGTTTCCTGATAGTTTCTACACGTTTCTGTAATATTTTTGCAAGAGACTCCCGTGTCCAGGGTGCTACTTTAAAGAAACGACCTGCACCAGGTCGTCAATTACAGATTTGACGCTCTGCCCTGTAGGCGTTAATCTCATGAAAATCACATGTAATTAATAATTGATCCACGTTTAAAAATTCAATAGATATGAAATATCCAATCTAATATATATTGCATGACTCGACCTGTGAATCCCTGCTAATTTTCTGTCATGATCATGTCTCTTGTCTCTCGGAATTTTATTTCCTGAAATTTCTTGAATTCACGACCCTGTATAGGTCGTCTATCACTTGACTAACGCCCCTGTGCAGGACGTGAATTAAAAAGTAACGCCCCTGTCCAGGGCGTGTTTTGAGAAAATTCTAAAAATATATACTTTGTAAAAATAGAAGGAAAGAATGGACGACCACTGATTGCGTCGTCAAATTGTAAATAAACGCCCTTAACCAAGGCGCGTTTTTGGTAAAATACTGAAATATTAAAATTTTGCAAAAAAGTAAAATAGATAAACGCCCTGACGGAAGGCGTTAATTACTTGAGTAGTGACTTTACTTCAGTCGTTATTTTCCTGTAAAAATGTTTTTGCATGTTTCTGATAACCGATGGTTTCAGTATATCTATATATATGTATATCGGCACTATATCTCCACTCCGTGAGTATAGTCCCACGTTTCATGATGTTTTATCGATCACCCTCAACTCTCATTGACATACAAGCTCTCCATTGGACATTCCGTTCCTTTGGACTAGCGAGTTAGTCATAGAGACATCCGTAAGACTCCTCGAGCCTTGGATTCCCTCAAGGCCGACTGAGCTGGTTGTACCCTAAAAACCCATTAGACTATTGAATGCCATGTCACTCTAAAGAAACATGGTATACCGGCCCTTATGATATGCAAAGAGTATATCATGAGAATTCTTAATGGGATGATGATATCATGCCATTTGTTGATGTTCTTGTGGACCTCAATTCTATAATAAGAATGAGGGTATCTTGCCTTTGATATACTGTTCACGTGGACCTCAATTCTATATAAAGAATGTCCATACTTGTTTGTCATGGTACCCGAGTTAAGGGAACCTAATTCCACCTAGTTTCATTGTTCATCGTGATTGTACCGTTGTTATCGCCTGTCTATGTCCAATATCGTATTTTTAGACTCCATTCTCTCAAAGTTATCCTACGTGTCTACAAGCTTAAATTGTTGAAATTCCATATTGGCTATATATATATATATACAAGAGTGGATGTCAAAAATACATGATAAATGCCTGCACATATAGGGCCCGATCTGGTCCTGGGAGGAGCACCCGAAAGTATTTGTGCCCATGGGAGTTGAATGATAAGGTATCTGGCATTATACCGAGTGCATGACTAGCTTGATTGGACATTCCACACAAATCTTGTACTTGACTCGTACTTGACATGACAT
The DNA here is from genome assembly GCA_022559845.1 of Amorphophallus konjac. Taxonomy (NCBI): domain Eukaryota; kingdom Viridiplantae; phylum Streptophyta; class Magnoliopsida; order Alismatales; family Araceae; genus Amorphophallus; species Amorphophallus konjac. The sequence continues at coordinate 32,037,991 of CM040119.1, forward strand.
GAATTGCGTGACCCGAGAAAGGGTAATTACTTGCTTGCTTGATACATGATAGCCAAAGTTCTTGACATGACTTGCTAAAAAGTACTTGCTTGAATATCTGTTATCTTCTCTTGAAAGCTCATGACTAGTTCATCTTACTGTCTTATTGATAAATTCTCTCTCTATCTTGTCGTTTTATACGAGCATGCATAGCTACAGTACATACATGAAAGATGTAATTATTTAAACCCCTTGCTAGCGCTTGAGATATAATTTCCTACTGAGCGTTCGCTCACTCCGTGTGTTCCCTACTTTTCAGGTAAGTCCGACGAAGAAGGTCAAACTGATGGGGAAAGTCAAGAGTGAAAGAGATAGAACTTCTCCAAGTGTCATCTAGTCTTTTTCCTATTTTCTTGAGTCAACTATGTACTTTTCCTTTTTAATTGAATAGAGTATTGGATTTGTAATAGTCTATCCATTATGAAATAAAGGATTGGGTTATCTTTCTATTTTGTGCATCTCTGTTTTGGTGTCGAATACACTACTACTCTGATTGACATGATTGATATAAACTCGTCGCGCATATCCGAGTATCTTCCGCGCTCGGGGCGTGACAGTTTTTGTGGTATCAGAGCCTAGGGTATTCAATTCCTAGGAAAACCCAAGTCCAAGGATATGTTCAAACCTTTAATGTAAGACCCCAAATTCTTTAGAAATTTATTTAGTAAGTTATTTGTAATTATTCAGAATTTATTTGAAGTTATTCGAATTAATGAGACTTATCCAAATTAATTAGATTAATTAATTAATTAATTAATAGAATATGTCATTTTTCAACTATTTTCTAAAAATCCCCAAAAATCACATCTTGTAGAATTAATTTTGTTTAGCAACTTTGTCTTCTACATTTAAGCCTAAGAAAATCATTTATTATGCCGAATTAGTGAACTTAGTTTTCCGAACTTAACATTTAACTATTTACGGAATAGTATAAGTAATAATATGACTACCTTAGAAAAATCTGTAAAAATAGTAAATAGATTTAGGTCGATGTAGATAACAACTTTTCCTTCTGGTATTAGGCCATTGTAAATCCGTGGTAAGATCTATTTAGAGTTTAAACCCAAAAGTGCACACTTTTGACCCATACCTAGCCCTTAGTTTAAAACACGAAATTCGACCTCAATACTCGACCAAATGATCTGAAATCAAGGGCAAATGGAAGGCCACAATGTAAGGAACATTTACCCTCAATCAATTTGAGGTAAACTTAGCCCCAAAACGTGCTGCCGACATAGTTTGGTCAAGTCAAGGATTTCGGCGCCGTTTCTAAACACGTAGCTTGCAGCAGCGAATACTCCCAACTCAGAAGGCTCCAGAAGCTCTATGAGCTATCAAAATGAATCCCTACGAGTCTTCTTTCATTTGGCTGCTGTGGGGTTCGCTGAAGTTTCAGATCTGGAGAGATCTAGTTCGAATTGTGGAGGTGGGTCAGCAGGCCGTTGGCTTCCCTTCATCCTTCTTTGATCCATCGATTGAGGTAGGAATTCTCAACCAAATCTTTATCATGAGTATAGAAAATTGTTCCTCTCATCGAGCTCTATCCATTGGTGGTAAAAGCCCCAATTTTCATTAGGTATCCGTGGAGAAATCGAGCTTTTTGTGAGGTGCTGTCCAAGTGTTCTTCATCCTAGGGTTTGAGTTTTCTCTCTCCGATTTGAGGTAGGATCTAACAACCAAACTCTAATTACCTTACATGAAGTAATCAGCATGTTATTATCTTTCATTTAACGTAGAAAGCCCCAAATTCCATTGAGCATGCATCGTGAATTTCGATTTTTGTAGAAGCATGTCTAGAACATGATTCATATAGTGTTCCTTAAGTCAGAGCTTGATTACGGGCTCATTTTGAGTCATGTAACTTGATCTTCATGTAGCATATTATATATGATTGGATTCATGATCGAGTTAGCTTTCTTTTGACACCAAAATCCCCAAATTTGGTTTTGTATATCGAGAGAATTCGACGATTTAGTGGAAGTATGTCCTGAACTAGGTCTCCTTGTGTTCTTCATAGAATAGGTTGTGATTCTTGTGAATTCTGATGAAATTCGTGTTTCCAAATTGTAGTTTTATGACCCTAATATGTCTAGCAAGATTCCTATGGCATGTGGTTTTGATTTCAACTCATTTGGACCCCATTTGGGCGAGTTCATGCGTTTTCCGGAAGCCCCGGCCGGTTTTGGGCTTGCAGGGGTCGACCCCAGGGGTCGACCCATCACCTGGCAGCCCAGGCCAGCCCGAGGGTCGACCCCAGGGGTCGACCCATGCGGCCCAGCCCGAGGGTCGACCCCAGGGGCCGACCCATCCTGCTCCCAGACCCCAGTTTTTCAGGGGTCGACCCCAAGGGTCGACCCGTACACCAGAAACCCGATTTTCTTCGTTTTTCGAACCGAAGATGGATCCGAATCAGTGGGGAATCAACCCATTTAACTTAGACCCATTGAAATTATATTTTTGAAGAACTTTTGACCTATTCATGTACCCCCCTTGATTTCAATTTGCATTGGTCCTTTCTCGCAAACATAGTACAAAACACGATGTTTACTATCTCCATTACAACACTTACATTGGTTAAATAGAAACTCACTTAATTAATGATTAATGGTGTAATTAAAGCCCCTGATAATGCATTCTATTTCACCGCTGTGAGAGCTTGTTCTTTACCTTGACAACTTGTTCTAGCTTGTTGGCTCTTTGGCTAATACAAATGATAATGGTTAATCATGATATCTTAACTTGGTGATTAGGATTAATATGTTGATTAGCTTGTTTGATTGCTGTTGTTTTACAGCAGCGCAGCACGATTTACTCTTGTTGTGACTTGGTTTCGATCTCCTTGATGATTATACTTACCTTGAAATTCTGGAAATGAATCTCTTTCCTACTTGAAGTTGTTATTGCTACTTAGTTTAAACCTTGGAATTCTGGCCATAAACTGTGGAAGTCTAAATTCGTGGGATCTTTGATCCAAAGAAATCAATGCCTGGCAAACAATTAAGGACTCGGTCTAGTCCTGGGAAGAGCGCCCGAACACTACGTGTACCCCCGGGGAGGTGAATGACTAGGTGTGGCATTTGGCACCAGTAGTTGACATGTGTTAAATCTAGGACTGTCCACTACTCTCTCCACTACTCTCTACATTACTTTCTACTACTTTTCACTTTCCACTCTTCACTGTTCTATACTCTACTTGTGGTTACTTTACTTGCTTATTACTTGGACGTGGAAATGAAATTACATACGTGCTTGACATGACTTGAATTGTCTTGATATGGCCAACTACTTTTTATCGTTATCTCCTGTAGTAAATTCTTGTCTTACCATTCTATTCATTATATTTCTTGACCTTGCTAGATCTTTGAATTTTATTTTCGTGATATCATCGTTATCTTTTTATTATTTTATCATTTGTAGCATGACATTTTAAAATGTAATTAAACTGTTAATCACTTATACCTGTCTGTTATTTCCTACTGAGCGTCAGCTCATAGTTGTGTTTTCCCCCCTTTCCAGGCTTTTCAGGTGACGCGCTTACCGATGGGGAAGGGCAGGAGTGATGTCTTGAGTGTATCAGTTCTAGTGTGTTAGTAGTGTGTTATCTTTCTTTAGATGTGTTTTGGAGAGCTTTTAGTCTCAGTCATGTTATTGAGTTTTAGTGGTTGATTATTCCAGATGTATTAAGTTGAACTTGAGGTTATTGTATCAGTTGTGGTTTGTTAATGATCATTTAGTATTTCCATCTTGTAGCACTTGTGTATTATTTTAGATTAGTTCTCTCTCTTGCCAGCGTGTCCCTAACTGTACGTCCCGATATTTCCGCCTTGTTCGGGGCGTGACATTTAACCAGTGAGATTGGGTAGAACCAAGGGTTAAAGTTAACATAGAATACTAGTCTTTAAGATACAAATCACGTATTAATCTAGTTATTATAATTGTAGGATAATGACTGCCGAACGTGCTCAATGGCGCAACATGCAGCGTACACTGCAAGGCATGACTCAAGTGCTGCAACAAGTAACACTAGGAGGTGGACAACGAGCAGGAAGTCTCCACCAGACTTTCAAGAACATGAACCCGCCCAAGTTCACGGGTTCTACTGATCCAGATGACGCTGAACACTGGATTAGGGAAACAGAACGAATATTCCGTGTTATGCAATGCACAGATCAAGATAAGGTCTTATTAGCTACTTTTCAGTTAGAAAGGGATGCTAGATGCTGGTGGGAATCAATAGAGGCTACTATAAATCAAGATCAGGTTTCGTGGGAGGAATTCGTTGAACACTTCAACGCGAAATATTTCTCGGACCGAGTTCAGGAAAAGAAGGCTGCAGAATTTGCCGCATTAAAGCAACGATCCTTGTCCGTGGCCGAGTATGAGGCCCAATTCTCTAGATTGTCTCGGTATGCCAAGCATCTAGTTAGCACCGAGAAAATGAAAGCTAGGAGGTTTCTTAATGGGCTCAGGCCCCAAGCTATTACTCAACTGGCGCCGATGGACATTCAAGTCTACTCGGAGATAGTACGCCGAGCTCAACTATTAGAAGATACCACGGAACTGTCTGATAGGATTCGTGGTAAGGATAAGAAGGAACAAGTTACAGGTTCGGGTTCCTTTAAACCCAACTTTAAGAAAAGGCCTAGCAATGGAGGTATATCCTCACAAGACCAAAAGTTCAAGAAGACCAAGCCCTTCTCTATCACCACTACCTCTCCAAATACAGTGTGCAAACATTGTGATAAAGCGGGTCATAGAGCAGAAGAATGCTGGAGAAAACTAGGAGCATGTCTCCGTTGTGGGAGTCGTGAGCATCGGATTCCCGATTGCCCATTACTTAACAATCAAGCCGATGTAGGGAAACGCCCAGTAACCAAGAATGCTCGTCTTCATGCAATCAAGGAGACCGAGCAAGTAGAAGGAGGTGGCTTAGTGGAAGGTACATTGAAAGTTTGTTCCAGGAATGCATATGTCTTAATTGATACTGGTGCATCGCATTCTATTATTTCTAAGAAGTTTGCTGACCCATTACCCCTAGAACCGGAATGGATAAAGTTAGTTTTGTCTACTCCTCTGGATGATGAGACTGATATTACACATCATTACCAAAACTGCGAAGTATTGGTTCAGGGTAGAAATCTCCCTATTGATCTCATATGTTTAGATCTGAAAGAGTATGATGTTATACTAGGGGCAGATTGGTTATCCAAGTATCAGGCAACGGTTGATTGCCGCAATAGCAAGGTTACATTCAAGGAAATTCCAGAACTAATCTTGACTAGCCCCAAGGGTCGGAGCAGATCCCCTCTGATTTCAGCTCTCCGAGCTAGCAAGCTCATCAGGAAAGGATGTACATCTTTCCTTGCCTTTGTCACAGTTAAAGAAGCTAATGAAGCTAAGCTAGAAGACATTCCAGTGGTACAAGAATTTCCGGACGTGTTTCCGGAAGATTTGCCGGGATTACCCCCGCAAAGAGAAGTGGCCTTCACCATTGACTTAGTCCCTGGTGCTGGTCCGATTTCAAAGGCACCTTATAGGATGTCACATGCTGAACTCAAGGAATTAAAGGAGCAATTGATGGAACTCATTAAGAAAGGATTCATTAGACCAAGTACTTCCCCGTGGGGAGCGCCTGTACTATTTGTAAAGAAGAAAGATGGATCCATGAGATTATGCATCGACTATCGACAGTTGAATCATCTCACTATCAAGAACAAGTATCTACTGCCAAGAATCGATGAATTATTTGATCAAATATCAGGATCCAAGTACTTTTCCAAGATTGATCTCAGGTCGGGATATCATCAATTAAGAATCAAGGATGATGACATTCATAAGACTGCGTTCAGAAGCAGGTATGGCCATTATGAATTTGTTGTTATGCCTTTCGGACTAACGAATGCCCCTGCTGCCTTTATGCAGTTAATGAATAGTATATTCAGGCCTTATTTAGATCAATTCGTGGTGGTCTTTATTGATGATATATTGATTTATTCCAAGACCAAGGAAGAGCATGAGGAACATTTGAGGATTGCATTACAAATATTAAGGACAAACCAATTATATGCAAAACTTAGCAAGTGTGAATTCTGGCTTGAAGAAGTGACTTTTCTCGGACATGTTATATCAAAGGATGGCTTGTCTGTAGACCCATCAAAGGTTGAAGCTGTAAGGAACTGGGAAAGACCGACCAATGCTAGCGAGATCCGAAGTTTCTTAGGTCTTGCCGGCTATTACAAGTGATTCATCAAGGATTTCTCTAAAATCGACGTGCCACTTACGAGGTTAACTCGCAAGGAGATCCGTTATGAATGGGATGAGGAATGTGAGAGAAGCTTCCAAACTCTCAATGATCATCTTACTACAGCTCCTATCTTAGCATTGCCAATTGAAGGAGAAAAGTTCGAGGTATACACTGATGCTTCTGGCATTGGCCTCGGGTGTGTTCTAATGCAACAAGGGAAGGTTATAGCCTACTCTTCTCGTCAATTAAAGAAGCATGAAGAGAACTACCCCGTCCATAACTTAGAATTGGCCGCGGTAGTATTTGCACTCAAAATATGGAGACATTATCTTTATGGAGTACAATTTACTGTATACTCCGATCACAAGAGTCTCAAATATCTTTTCTCACAGAAGAAACTAAATATGAGGCAAAGACGATGGCTGAAATATCTCAAGGACTTCGACTTCAATATACGATATCATCCCGGAAAGGGTAATCCTGTAGCAGATGCCCTTAGTCGAAAGCCGAGAGCACTGTTAGCCAATTGTCTGATTCAAGAATGAAAATTGCTGGAACAATTCTCTGAACTCAATATAAGCATGGACACGGACCCTAGATGTGTCACATTATCTCATGTAAGCATACAGTCAGATTTATTGTCTGAAATACAAGCACTTCAGAATGATGATCCTACATTAGTAGAAATCAAGGGCAGATTAGAAGGACAATCGGATTTCTAATTAGCTTCTGATGGAAGATTAGTGTTCAAGAATAGAACTTGTATACCGGACTGCCCAGAATTGAAAAAGAAGATTTTTGATGAAGCTCATAGGTCAAGGTATACGATTCATCCTGGATCTACCAAAATGTACCAAGATGTAAAAAGAAATTTTGGTGGCCCAACATGAAAAGAGAAATAACGGACTACGTATCACGTTGTCTCACATGCCAACAAGTCAAGGCGGAACACCAAAAGCCTGCTGGAAAGCTACATCCTCTAGATATCCCTAAATGGAAGTGGGAGGATATTGGTATGGATTTCATCATGGGTTTATCTAAATCAAAAAGAGGACATGATGGAATATGGGTTATCATTGACCGATTGACTAAATCAGCGCATTTCTTGCCAATCAAGAGTCGATGGTCAGTTGATGTCTTAGCTGCACTATACATCAAGGAAATAGTCAGATTACATGGTATTCCTGTTTCAATCGTGTCTGACAGAGATCCCCGTTTTACTTCTCATTTTTGGAAAGGACTACAACATTCGTTGGGAACGAGACTTAACTTTAGCACAGCCTTTCATCCTCAAACGAATGGTCAGACCGAGAGAACCAATCAAGTAGTCGAAGATATGCTAAGAGCATGCATTACTGATTTTGATGGAAACTGGCATGATCACTTGCCTCTGGTCGAATTTGCATACAATAATAGCTACCAGGCAAGTATACAAATGGCACCTTTCGAAGCCTTATACGGAAGGATTTGTCGATCACCCTTATGTTGGGACGAAGTTGGAGAGAAACAACTGTTAGGTCCAGACATGGTAAGGGATACAACTGAGAAGATACAAGTAATCAGAGAAAGACTGCAAGTTGCTCAGTCTAGACAAAAGGCTTATGCTGACACAAGAAGAAGAGATCTTGAATTCTAAGTTGGAGATCATGTATTTCTCAAGATATCGCCTGGACGTGGAATACGAAGATGTGGTGTTAAGGGCAAGCTTACACCAAGATTTATCGGACCTTTTGAGATACTAGAAAGAGTTGGCGAGGTTGCTTATCGCATCGCATTGCCACCTCAACTGTCCGAAGTACATAATGTGTTTCACATATCCATGTTGAAGAAGTATGTACACGATCCATCACATATTATCGAACATGGAGACCTAGTAATCCAGAAGGATCTCACATATGAGCAGAAGCCTATGAAGATCTTAGATCGAGAAGTACGTACCCTAAGGAATAAGGTTATTTCCATGCTAAAAGTACAATGGAATAAGAATTCAGAACATGAAGCTACATGGGAGACTGAGGAATCTATGAGGAAATAATTTCCAGAGTTATTTTAGAAGGTACATACTCTACACTCTCCATATGTAAATATATGCTATGAATTTGGGGACCAAATTCTTTTTAAGTGGGGGAGGGTGTAGCAACCCTGATAAATTTAAAAGGAATAAATAAATCAAAATAGATTAAAAGATTTAGTAAATAAACGAAAGAGCTTGGAATAAAAATAATTAAACCCTGATGAAAATAACGCCTCAAGAAAAGGCGCTAATTTACAAGAAAACGCCCTTACCTAAGCCGTGTTTTGAAGAAAGAACGCCCACATGTTAAGGCGTCAAATTTCAAACGATCAAAATAAATAAAAAGGACAAGTTTGCATAACGTCCTTTGAGTGGACGCGTTTCAACAAGTAACGACGCCTGACAAGGCGTCAATTTAAATTCAACGCCCTGACCTAGGTCGTTAATTCAGTTCGAGTTTCGTTCAACCCAGGAGTCTATCCAGGGTAAGTTGATAACTATGAGAAAGAGTTCGAATGTAGTAATAACTCTATCTTGGAAGTATTACTTCCAATCAAACACTAACCCTATTAGGATTCTAAGGATCCTATAAAAAAAAACCCTTGCCGATCGAACCCTAAAGCTATTTGGTCGATCTGCTGCTGCTACGGTACGTAAAGAACATCAGTTCTTATCTCTTTTCTTTCGGTTGCATGAAGAATCACTGATTCTTCATCTTCTTCTCTTCTTACAGGTTGAAGAAGACGAACGTGAGAAGAACAAAGGGTAAGTTCTTCTTTCTTCCACCTTCAGTCAAGTACGTATTATGAAGATAATACTAATGATCGTATATATATGTTCTCTGTAGGAAAGTCATCTTAACCTACTAAAGAACGTGAGTTCTTCATCGGCGAACGTCTGCACCTGATCGTGCCGAAAAGAAAACCTGTCGATAATCTACACCAAGACCTCTGCCCTTTCATCCTACTCTGTCGATAACAGAGTACCGTGTCTTCATCAGTTCGCCAGTTAATCATCAAAAAGGTAGGTTTTCTCAAGCAACGTAGCCCAAACAAGTTAAATTCATAGTAACACATCATGCATGTCATGTATATAAGTTTCCTGATAGTTTCTACACGTTTCTGTAATATTTTTGCAAGAGACGCCCGTGTCCAAGGCGCTACTTTAAAGAAACGACCTGCACCAGGTCGTCAATTACAGATTTGACGCCCTGCCCTGTAGGCGTTAATCTCATGAAAATCACATGTAATTAATAATTGATCCACGTTTAAAAATTCAATAGATATGAAATATCCAATCTAATATATATTGCATGACTCGACCTGTGAATCCCTGCTAATTTTCTGTCATGATCATGTCTCTTGTCTCTCGGAATTTTATTTCCTGAAATTTCTTGAATTCACGACCCTGTATAGGTCGTCTATCACTTGACTAACGCCCCTGTGCAGGACGTGAATTAAAAAGTAACGCCCCTGTCCAGGGCATGTTTTGAAAAAATTCTGAATATATATACTTTGTAAAAATAGAAGGAAAGAATGGACGACCACTGATTGCGTCGTCAAATTGTAAATAAACACCCTTAACCAAGGCGCGTTTTTGGTAAAATACTGAAATATTAAAATTTTACAAAAAAGTAAAATAGATAAACGCCCTGACGGAAGGCGTTAATTACTTGAGTAGTGACTTTACTTCAGTCGTTATTTTCCTGTAAAAATGTTTTTGCCTGTTTCTGATAACCGATGGTTTCAGTATATCTATATATATGTATATCGGCACTATATCTCCACTCCGTGAGTATAGTCCCACGTTTCATGATGTTTTATCGATCACCCTCAACTCTCATTGACATACAAACTCTCCATTGGACATTCCGTTCCTTTGGACTAGCGAGTTAGTCATAGAGACCTCCGTAAGACTCCTCGAGCCTTGGATTCCCTCAAGGTCGACTGAGCTGGTTGTACCCTAAAAACCCATTAGACTATTGAATGCCATGTCACTCTAAAGAAACATGGTATACCGGCCCTTATGATATGCAAAGAGTATATCATGAGAATTCTTAATGGGATGATGATATCATGCCATTTGTTGATGTTCTTGTGGACCTCAATTCTATAATAAGAATGAGGGTATCTTGCCTTTGATATACTGTTCATGTGGACCTCAATTCTATATAAAGAATGTCCATACTTGTTTGTCATGGTACCCGAGTTAAGGGAACCTAATTCCACCTAGTTTCATCGTTCATCGTGATTGTACCGTTGTTATCGCCTATCTATGTCCAATATCGTATTTTTGGACTCCATTCTCTCAAAGTTATCCTACGTGTCTACAAGCTTAAATTGTTGAAATTCCATATTGGCTATATATATATATACAAGAGTGGATGTCAAAAATACATGATAAATGCCTACGCATATAGGGCCCGATCTGGTCCTGGGAGGAGCACCCGAAAGTACTTGTGCCCATGGGAGTTGAATGATAAGGTATCTGTCATTATACCGAGTGCATGACTAGCTTGATTGGACATTCCACACAAATCTTGTACTTGACTCGTACTTGACATGACATGAATTGCGTGACCCGAGAAAGGGTAATTACTTGCTTGCTTGATACATGATAGCCAAAGTTCTTGACATGACTTGCTAAAAAGTACTTGCTTGAATATCTGTTATCTTCTCTTGAAAGCTCATGACTAGTTCATCTTGCTATCTTATTGATAAATTCTCTCTCTATCTTGTCGTTTTATACGAGCATGCATAGCTACAGTACATACATGAAAGATGTAATTATTTAAACCCCTTGCTAGCGCTTGAGATATAATTTTCTACTGAGCGTTCGCTCACTCCGTGTGTTCCCTACTTTTCAGGTAAGTCCGACGAAGAAGGTCAAACTGATGGGGAAAGTCAAGAGTGAAAGAGATAGAACTTCTCCAAGTGTCATCTAGTCTTTTTCCTATTTTCTTGAGTCAACTATGTACTTTTCCTTTTTAATTGAATAGAGTATTGGATTTGTAATAGTCTATCCATTATGAAATAAAGGATTGGGTTATCTTTCTATTTTGTGCATCTCTGTTTTGGTGTCGAATACACTACTACTCTGATTGACATGATTGATATAAACTCGTCGCGCATATCCGAGTATCTTCCGCGCTCGGGGCGTGACAGTGCAGGCCAACAGACAATGTGAATGTATATACTTAACACAACGATGCAATGTATGGACTTTGCTATGCATGAAGACGAGTGTATAAACTTGGAAATCTGGGGGCGTCGACACATGATGCATGAGACACACTTGCTGCGTTGACGCTGCATGACTTGCGAAATGCATAGAACACACAGAGGAAGCAATGCACCGATCTTAATTCAAGCACAAAACACTTTATGCACTCTCATGCATTCTCCACAGAATATATCAGTTATATGCATTCAGATTGTTATGATTCAATGTCAAGCTATTAGCAAAATAAAATGGTGACTCATTCGTGTTGCTATCATTAAAACACCACATTCATCAAAGCACAAGGGGCACAACACGGGTGCGAGACCCATTCGAAGCTCCATATCCGTCATTCTATGCCATTCATCTTCACCGCCCGTCTCTACCGACACCGCTACTCCGCCAAGCAAAGGTCCTAGGTTCAAGGTCGAACCTCCTCCAAGCGGAGGGGTTTGACGATGATCGTCAAGCATCAAGGGCATTTGTCTATTTGTATTTATTTTGAGTGTTTTATTTTAATAGGCCACATTATTAGGCTTATAGGTGTGCTTTAAAGGTAGCACTATCATAGTTTTTTTTAATATCTTAGTATTCCTACGAGGGCTATTATTAGTCAGAAATGTTAGGTGTTCAATGTCAGAGATGTTAGGTGAGGTTGGAATAAGTTGTTTGTCTGTCGTATGAAGAGTCTATATAAGACTATCTAATCCCATGTTAAGAGAACAATGAAGTTGATTTGAAATTATTGGAATGTTAGGTGTGAGGCTTTTGCCCTTGTTTTTTCTCCGAGAAGGAGATGGGTGAGACGCCCATGGGGTGAGAGGCCCCTTTCTATCCCACCCTTTCAATCCACCGTACCACACCCACCCCCACCTGTGCTCCCTTGCCCCCCACTACACAAGCACCAGGCATCCCTACCCCTCTGCCCCCCTTCCACGTGATCCCACTTCACACCTGTCTACTGCAAGCTCGCCGTGGCCATCGCCCCACCTGTGAACTCTTCTCCCTCTCTGTTTCTCCTCCTCCTAACCTCTCACCTTGTGCCAGTCACACCCCACCCAGCTCGGCAGCAGCAAGGTGGTGCTCACCACCGAGGCCGACATTACACACACCTTCATCGCCGCCATGCAGAGCCATCCTCTGCCCCCCCTCTCGTCACAAGCCTGCCGCGGCCTCCCGTTCTCGACCACCCTCAGTGCCCGCGGAACAGCCACCCCGGCCCCCTTGCTGCTCCGGTTACCACCTGGCCAGCACGACGCGCCTGCCGCTGACACGCCCCTATCAAACCTGCCCCACCGACTGCCGTCTATCGCCTTTGAGCATGCCTCCAACACTCGTCCAAGTCTTCGCTCGAGACCACGGAGCAGTCGGGGATGGGAGACCCATCGCTCAAGCCAACTAGCCAACGCTCTGAGTAAGACGAACCGCCGCCCACACTTGCAGCCACCCACACCGGTGGATCTGATCGTCGTTAGAACAGTAGTGCCATGCCTTACCCGGCATCCTCCCAGCCGCCCATCGTACTGCCCCGTATGAGAATCCCACCTTACACCACACTGCCATCTCCTCCTTCCCTACCCCTTCACCTTCAACAATAAGAAGCCCCTGCCACCCACCGCTCCTCCCAAACCCACCGCCATACTCCCTGCCCCGTCTGAGAAAACCTTCCCAACCCTCAACGCCATGCACCTTCATGAACACGTCGAAGCCCCCGCGAGCGTGGCCGCGCACAGTGCCCCCCCTTCCAAGCACATCGGCGGCCCAGTCCGAGTACGCCGGCAAGCTCTCCAGCATGTCGGACTGCCTCCCAGGCCGCCGTGGTCGTTCCCCCCCACCTCCCGTGCGCTCTCTCTCTTCCCTCCATCCCCCTCTCTATACGGTATGTTATTATGTGATAAAAAAACAAAAAAAAAGGTAGAACTCTCTCTCTCTCTCTCTCTCTCTCGTGGAGATATTTAAAGAAAAAAAGGTTTAAAAAAGTGATTTAGAATGAGGAGAAGTTCAGGAAGAAAAGAAAAAGTGAGAAAAAAATGTGAGAGAAATTCCAAAAAAAATGAAATAGAAAATAAGAGAAATGGAGAAGTTAGTTTCCTAAAAAAAAGAATAAATAAATAAATAAAGAAAAGTGATTTTGACGGAAAAAAGAAAAGCGGTGACAAAAAAATGATGAGAAGGATAGAAAATAAAAAAAGAGAGTGATGAATTTATTTTCTAGAAAAAAAGAAAATAGGAAGCTCACAGAGGATAATGAGATAAAATAAAAAAAATTGTGACAAAAATATTTTATGAAAGGAGAAAAGCAAGTGAAAAAAATTAATTAATAAAAAAAGGAAAATAGAAAATGAAGTGAGAAAAGATGAAAGTAATAAGATTCGGGATTTTTGTCCTGCATCAACCTCCTAGGTCGTGTTGAAACGATCGGCACACCAATCAAATCGGTATTTTAGATTTTGGACTCCTGAACCCAATTTCTTATCTGCATTTTAAACTAAGTGTATTTAGAGAATGCTCTTTTGAGTGCCAAGCCCAAACCGGGTGTTCGATTTAGATTATGTCAGCTCTCACAAGTTACTCTCACCACCCAAGTTACGTTGGAATGATCGGCACGCCGATCAGATTGATATTTTAGATTTTGGACTCTCGAACCCAATTTCTTATCTTCATTTTAAACTAAGTGCATTTTGAGAATGCTCTTTTGACTGCCGAGCCCAAACATGGTATCTGATTTGGATTCCGTCAGCTCTCACAAGTCACTCTCACCACTCAAGTCGTGCTGGAATGATCGGCATGCCGATCAAACCATTATTTTAGATTTTGACCCTCAAACCCAACTTCATTTATTTTAAACTAAGTGCATTGAGAGGATGCTCTTTTGAGCGTCGAGGGCAAACCAAGTATCCGATTTAGATTTCGTCAAGTCTCACAAGTCACTCTCACCACTTAGATTGTGTTGGAGTGATCGACACGGCGATCCGACCAGTATTTTAGATTTTGGACCCCCGAATCTAGCTTCTTTAATTTTAAACTAAGTACATTTAGAGAATGCTCTTTTGAGCACAGAGCCCAAATCGGGTGTCCGATTTGGATTCCGTTAGCTCTTAGAAGTCACTCTTGTTAGACTGACATTTCCATAAAATAAGTAGACCTTGAAAATATAACTGATTTTTGGTGATAACAAAACAAATAACTGATAACAAAACAAACAGAGTAGGGAACAAATCAAATAGAACAGATAACAAAATAAATAAAATAAATAATAAAGTGAAATTCACATAGTCGATGCATTCGACTATCAAAAGAAAAGATTCACATAGTCGATACAACCGACTATCTAAAAACTTAGTTTAATCTACAACTATCTAAGTACATTCACTTAATCAATTCATTCCTCACATAGTCGATACATTCAACTATCCGAGAACCTAGTTGATCTTTAAAGTGAAGTCCACGTAGCCGATACATTCGAGTATCTAAAAACTTAATCGATTGTTAAAGAGAATGTCACATAGTCGATACATTCGACTATCTGAAAGCTTGATTGAATCTTCAAAAAGAAAGTCATATAGTCGATACATTCGGCTATCTGGGAACTTAAATTCACATAGTCGATGAATCATTCAGAAAAATATTTGACTATCTCAAAAACATCAGCTAACTTAGTCGGTCGTCTATACGACTACCTAAACAATGTCTATACTTAACTGATTTACATAGTCGATGCCTTACAATTGAACTAGCTGCTAATCGCATAGTCGCATACATATCAACTATCTTAAACACTACCAGTGACAATCTTAACAATATTTGAGTTTCAAATGCATTAAGCAATTAATGTATACGTACATGCATTTATTTTAGACCATGCAAAAACCTCTTTGCATTTATTATGGGTCATGCAAGGTTTCTCTTCTCGTATCACGTCCATCTGACGACCTAAGAAAGGTCAAATTTTTCTTACGCTATTTTAGGAAAAGAAGGATGATGAAACAGAGACTGAATAGCCACGTTTCGAAGTCACAACAATAGAAGAAACATATTTTATTATTCTACTAAGAAATTATCTTCTGCAGCTGTAACAATCAGAAAACAAAACATACCTCGAAAAAACATTCTGACTATAGGATATCACAATAGATATAAATCTTTTCTACAGTTTGACTATCCAATAAGGATGAAGGAGATCCACCGAAGAAACAAAAGCTTCGAGATACCTATTTCTAACGAATATATTATGAACCTGGCACCCTCTGCTATTTGTGACTAACAATTATATTTTAGCGTCTAATGTTAACTATTCTGTGTCTAATGGCCTCAGGAATAAGTCTAACGGCAGTATGGTTGAGCAGACTATAAATCTAGGCAAGTCACAGAAAGATAAAACACAATTTTGAGAAAACTCCAGTAAGAATTTTACAAGAGTTGAGGAAAGCAAGCAATTCATCTGTACCTATTCTTCTTGATCAAAGTCTTAGCACAAAGCAAATCAGCCACTGCAGTCCTTCCGAATCTCTCTCTGCTGATTTCTTTTTGCCTTCTGCATTTCTTTGAATTATTTCTTTAGAAGACTTCTTGTTGTTCAAGATTGCATTTATCTATTTTGATCTTTTATCTTGAACTCACTGAGTTATATGTACACCATAAGTCTACTTAGAGGCACCAATTGTGTACTCTATTTAACCATTACTTCTACCTCCTTGTAAAAGGAGTGGTACTTGCTTGCGAGCAAGGGTGTCATGCAGAAGGACTGTATTCTGTAATAGGATGTTTGGTTAGAGTTTTTTACCTCTTTTTTATCTCAAAATAAAAATTAGAAAGGACAACCTACTTAACCACATTTGGTAAGCCTATATAAATTTTTAGGATAGAATTTTATCATGTTGTAATTTCTCCTAAAATAAAAATAAGTCTTTCCAATTTTCTTTTAGAGAGACACCACCCGTTTCGCTCTCCCTCTCTCTCCCAATGCTCTCTTTCTCTCTCTCCCGGAACACCCAGTCCCCTCACCTGGCACTCCCTCCGACTTTGTCCTCTACACGGTCGTCTACCCGAGGCGATGTGGTTCTCCTCCTCTCCCCCAACTCCATCCTCTACCTGGTCGTCTGCCTCGCCGTGTTGGCCGTGGGAGGTGTCCTCACCACTGCCAACCCTCTCAACACCGCCGTGGAGGTGGCGAAGCAAGGGAGGGACTCTGACGCGAAGCTCGCTGTTGCTGGGCCCGTCCTGTTCACCTCCCGCAATGAAGACGGTGACAAGGAGGACGCGAGACTCCTCTTGGTGGAAGAGGGAGGCGGCCCGTCAATGGCGCCTGCAAAGGCGCCGTGCGGCCAATAGGACCCGGTGACGATCTTGTACTCCTCCGGCACCACGGGGACCAGCAAGGGCGTGGTGCTCACGCACTGCAACCTCATCGCATCGACGCCCACACCACTTGCCAGCAACCCCACGGTGCCCTTCCAATGAACAAAATAGTCATGTTTACTGCCAGCACCAGCCACATGCCCTGCAACCCAATGTGTTGCCCTTGCTACAGTCAGGCATGGCATCATGGCCATTGTTGCTCTGCCATTTGAACTACAGTGGGAGGAGAGCCATCGAGTGTGGCAACGGCCTTCGGAACATGCTGTGTCTTTCGTCCATGATGGCTACAACAAGGCGGTCGTCCCGGTGGTGGGAGGAGTCGGTGAGGCAGGAGCCTCCGAGAGATATCATGTGATTTATTGTCTTCCAAACAGGGCTATCTAAAATTTAAAAATTGTGATATTTTTGACAAACAGTCAGGATTGATTTTTATCAATTTTAAAAGTTGGGTTAAAAATCAGTGTACCATAATTTTTTAGGGAGAAATAGTCTTTAAGAAAAAAATGCTCCCAAACACCCTATAAAGGTTTGACTGATACCCGAAAATTCAACTGGGATTTTGTTTGAGGGAGTACCTGAGGTGTGGCTGAACATCTAAGAAAACAACATGTTGTAAATTGTCTTGGCAAGATTAGTTGAACCTCAGGTGTTTTTCTGAGGAACTGGACGTAGATGTGACAGAAAGTCACGACCAAACCAGTATAAACCTTATTGTGTTCAATTGTGTGATTATTTTCTGACTTAAATTTCTATTGCACTTCTACTTAATATATATGCTGCATCTTTGAGTTATATACTTAGGTCGATTAAATTTTTGATTACCCATTCACCCCCCCTTTGGGTCATAGCCATATACTGGGCAACAAGTGGTATCAGAGCTCAGGTTCTCTTGTAAAAATATCTAATGATCTGAGAGCAAAAGATCTATATGGCTGAGATGGCAGAAGGGCAATCTGTCAACTGTCCTCCACTGTTCAATGGTTAAGATTACACTTACTGGAAAACTCGAATGGAGTACTTCTTAAAGAGTCACAACTATGATCTATGGATGATAGTTGAAGAGGGTGGTCATATCATTACAAGCCTAAAAGATGAATGGACCGCCACTGATAAGAACAACACTTCCTTGAATGCCAGGGCAAAATATCACCTTTGTTGCGGACTATCAAGAAACAAATTCAACAGAGTCTTTGCCTACAAGATAACATAATAAATCTGGGAGAAACTTTAGATTACTTATGAAGGAACAGACAAAGTGAAGAAGACAATAATAAACATCCTGGTGTCACAATATGAACAATTCAAGATGATGTCTAACGAAATCATCTCTCAGATGTATTGTAGATTCACCGACATCACCAATGGATTAGTTACACTTAGGAAAGTGTACAACTCGGGGGATATGGTGCGAAAGATCCTTAGATCATTACCAAGCAGTTGGACAATAAAAGTCACAACTATTGAATATGCAAACGATCTAGCCACAATGTCTCTGGAAAAATTAATAGGCTCACTGATGGCCCATGAAATCAACATGTCGAGACTAGGAGAAGTCTCTACGAGCCGAAAAACAAGTGCACTAAAAGTGGAAGAATCACAACCAGAATCAAAAGAAGAAGAAGAAACTCCGAATAACTCATATGAAGAAGTGGCAATGTTGTCTAGGAGGCTGCAACGCATCATAAGAAAGAAAAGGCTATAGAAACAAGGACAGCTCTCCATAAATTAGAAGAAGAAGAAGTATTCAAAGAATGATCTCTACAAGAAAGAAGAAGTTGTCACCCGTACCCAACCGACCCCCCCACCCTCCCATCGCCTCCCCAATCACCCAATGTGCTCCCCTCCCCTCCCCTACTCTCCCATCCCCCACCGACCCCCCCTCCCATCCCATCCCCTCTATGCCCCCTTCCCCCTCCCCTCCCGTCCCCCACCCTCCTCTCCCCTCCCCACCGTGCCCCCCTCCCTCTCTCGAACCCCCTCCCGTCCCCCCCCATCCCCCACCTACCCCCCCTCCCTCCCCTCCCCTCTGTGCCCCCCTCCCCTCCCCACCCTCCCGTTCCCCACCCTCCCCTCCCCAATGTGCCCCCCTCCCTTTCCCGAACACACACCGACATTATAATAAATAGTAAATTTAAATAATAAATTTAAACACACACCCACATAATAATAATAATAATAATAAATAATAAATTAAAATCATATGAAAAAATTAAAATCAAACAATATATTTTTTAAAAATATATTTTACTTACTGTTTATTGACAAAAATTTGTCGAAAAGATAGAACGAAGTCTATTGTCGTCCCCGATGTTAATAGGCCTGCATGAAAATTTCATCACTGTTAGAGACACAGAGAGAGAGAGAGAGAGATGGCAAGTGAATGGGAGGGGGGCCTTGTTCCTCTCTGTGTGTGTGTGTGTGTGTACGACAATGAGAGAGTGAGGGAGAGGGAGACCAAGAGAGGGAGAGGAGACCGAGAGAGACTGAGAGAGGGACTGTGAATGTGGGCATGTGTTAGAGAAAGAGGGAGAGGGAAAGGGAGGGAGGGAGACCGAGAGAGGGAGAGGGAGACCGAGAGAGGGAGAGCAAGAGAGAGTGAAAGGGGGAGAGGGAGTGTGACAGTGGGAGCGTGTGTTAGAGAGAGATAGGAGAGGGAGATGGTGAGAGGGGAGACAACGAGAGAGGGAGAGGGCAACGGCGAGAGATAGAGAGAGGGAGACAATGAGAGAGGAGACGGCGAGAGAGAGAGGGGGAGACGGCGAGAGAGGGAGACTCCTACTTGATGGGGGTTTCCGCACCAGTCCCCAGATGTCGCCATCGTCGCTCGCCAGAGAGAAAGACAGAGAGGGAGACGCCGCTGTCACCGCACGCCGAAGAGAAAGAGAGAGAGAGAGAGAGAGAGAGAGAGAGAGAGAGAGAGAGAGAGAGAGAGAGAGAGAGGAGACACCACCGTAGAGGGGTGATGTCGCCGTCCACCGTTAGGCAGAGATGAGAGAAAGAGGGAGGGAGAGGGTGTGCGAGAGAGTGAGAGCGAGCTAGGGAGACGGTGGGAGACGGCGCGAAAGAGTGAGAGTGAGGGAGACGGTGGGATTCGATGGAGGGAATGAAATAGTTTCAGACGGATTCCTGGCGGACCAAATTCCGTCAAAAATTTCAGACAGATATTTCAACAGGAATTTATTCCGTCAGAAATTTTAGACGGATATTCCGACAGTAATTTATTCTGTCGAAATTTTTTAAATATAATATAAAATAGTCGTTCTAATTACCGACGGATGTTAATTCGTCGAAAAGATTGTCGATAATTCCAAAGGATACTCTGACAGGGTTTCTGTCGTCAAAAATTCCGATGAATTTTCTGACTGATATTTTTCTGTCAGAAATGCAGACGGATTTTCAGACGGAATATTATCCGTCAAAAATTTTCGTCGCTAAATCTGATTTTTCTTGTAGTGTTTGACTAAATGATTTTCAACTAAGGACACTAGAGTTGTTTTTACTATGTATTTAATGATTTTTCAATCGAAAGATTTTAATCGAGAATTTTGACTAGAGTAAGGCTTTGGCCGAATGATGCAATTCAGTAGATATTAAGACTTAATATATCAACTTGAAGTACAACCTTTACGATGTTCAACTGTTTTTATTCTTTTGACTTTTCTTTGTTGTTAAGTCCAAGTGTATTTCTCCCATTTTCTTACTTTTGTTGATCATCCTAATGTTCATGCTCAATGAGCAATATTAATATATTTTTACGTAAATTACACTCATCATTCAAATGATGCAAAACGTGTTTATTTATGAGCAGGGGTTCAACAAACTCGTAGAGTCAGTCAAAGGGCTTAGATTGAGAACATTATCAACAATTGAAGGAGATTTCTATTAATCATTTTAGTTGAATCTTATGATTTGACTTACAATAGAAGGACTGAGGCGAAGAAGCATCATCTACATAGAATAATTAGCTAAATGAAGTCTACTAAAAGTAATGCCCAGAGTGATTCAACTGAGTGTTTTGCCTGATAGATTACTGCGAGTGTTTCCTGATCAACTGAATTATATTTTAACTAAAATTGTGTCTCATCATTTGTTTTCTGAATTATGTCGCAAAACATGACACTATGTTAAAGTAATATCAAAATGTACAACGTTCATTGAAACACTTAAGTGGAACAAAGTCCTAAAGAAATGTATATTTTAACACTTTCTTAATTGTTCCCATAAAAATTCCAATCGAATGGTAAGAGGAGTTAACGAGATAGGGCTCCAAGTAAAGAAGAGAAAAACCAAGGGGGGGGGGATAAGGAACGTTATGATGGAGAGGGCAAAAATACGACAATTATCCCATTATATATTTGCAACTCTCTTATATTTTTCAACCAAATATTCTTCCAATCATGACAATATGAGAACATGATCATAGAGATATTGCTGGATATTGCAAACTCGGCTAATTTGAGGAGGGCAGGTGAATTAGGTTTGAAAATAAAATGTAGTAGCAATCACATATATGAATGGAGAGGGATACAAGAAAGCAATTGCACAAATAGGTGGCATGATTTTACAGTGGTTTGTCCAATCTCATTAGCCTACGTCCACTCTCTAAAATCTTCTTATATATTCTGAGTAGATCTAATCTAGTAATCACATACACTATAGGCATAAAAAATGCTAGTTCATGATCTGCATACACATGTTAAATATGTAAGTGCTAATTAATAAGGTTAAACTTAGATAAATCTTGAAGATAATACTTCTAAAAGTCTATAAAAATAAATAGAAATATCTGAGGATCAACACTCATAGAAAAATCATCAAATTAAAAACTCTAGTTTAACCACGAACGGAGAGAAGAAGAATAACAGAGACTCTCTGTCTCTCCTGACGATCAACCTTCAACATATATCTGCAGTGACACGAACACTCTGTGGTGTGACGAGTTAAAATACCAATCAACTTTTATTTCAATCAGTTCACACTTAATTAAAATTATCAAAATAATTAAATGATGTATGTGTTGTTACCATCAAAATTAATTCTGGAGATTCAAACAGTGTTGTCAGTGAACCTGCAGGTCGAGCTTATCCATGCAACGTACGTACGTGTTCAAATGCTCATTAATTTACGGGAAGGGGAGGAATCCGGAAGGAACGTGCTCGCCATGTATCTGGGACCGTACGGCGACCACATGCGGGTCTGACGACACAGACACGATCGACTTCCCCCGCCCTCAAGGTACGGCCGGGCTCTGACGCCGACGGATACGTTGCATCCATCCACGTCACAACCCGTGCATGTACGTAGCATATACGATCGACATGCCAACCTAATCTAGTCGATCGTATATATGTACACCTTCTTCTTCTACTACTAGTTAGGAATTATTAATACGTTAAGAATTAATAAGTGAACAAACTACAAGGCAGTACCTTTCCTGGCCGGCCCCCGTCTTAGTCCCAACTTGGTCACCACCACCAATATAATCCTTCCATTTATTCCCTGTGAAGTGAGTGTTCTTCTTGCTTATGATGCTTGATGGGCCAGGATTCCGTATGTATGTCTTCTCCCACTTGGTCCCCCCCCCCCCCCCCACCACACTCTCCTTCACTCACCCCAGTTTTGTTTTTATACTAGAACAAGCTAGTGAAGGGGCAACACTGGATGGTGATAAGCTTTTCTTTGGGGGAGGAGGGGGGGTTCTTCTATCTTTTAGGTTGCCTTTGGATATTCAGTGGGTCATGAATTATGTTATCGTAATCTTTATATTCTCAAAATTTTACTAAATATATAAATATCACATCAGATTACTTAATAATAATAATTCATATGTTTAGAGAGAGGTAAGATGAAAATTTCTCACTTTTCATAATCATCTAGCACCTCTTTGGTTGGGGGTTAAAGTTGACCCGAGTTATCCCAGAGGGACAGTCTGTCTTGAATTAGACCTCTTTTTTTTGCTTTGACAGTAGAATGGTTATTTCAAGGGCTAACTTTACCGAGGGGGTTTGAAAAAGGTGGATTAACTCGAGTTATATATCTACAGGGTTATTCCGGATCAGCTAACTCCCTCTATCAACGCACTTGTTGATCTAACTCAAAGAACATCTCTGAGACAATCTAGAGGCATCCCTCTATCAAAGTAGTACCTAAAGTCTCTCTTTTATTTGATTATTCTCTCTCTAAAAGATTATGAAAAAAATCATAATCCTATTGAGTGTCCAAATATAACTTAGTCCCTTTAATTCAGGCAAGTCTCGAAGAATATATTCTGAAATAAACCCGTTTAGTAAAAGCACCCCGTAATCTAAAATTTTATTTGAAAAAAGACACCTCTTTTTTTTTCAGTTTTCCTAAAAAAAAACATTGAAGAATTTCCTTTCTTTTCTGAATGCTCTGAAGTCCTTATCAATAATTGATGGTCATAAATTAATAACTAGATATGATGGTTAATTTGTTTCATTAAAACTCTGTGGATTGCCATCGACGTAAACAAGTACAGGGCGTTTTCGTTCACCGTATCTCATTTTTTTTCCTGTACTTCTCCTCCCCCTCCACATGCATACACATTAAAATACGTGAAACACCATAAAATACCATAAAATGCCATGTATCACACAAATATGATATTTTATTGTATTTATAGTGTTTTATTTCAAGGTAAGTACAGGTCTTAATTAGGTCTGTAAATATCATTAATTTAGACACTCTTTTAGAGACACCCCCGAGATTTTTTAATTGAAGGCATGAAAACTAAGTGTGGAACAAAACTAATGTTCACCTCTTCCTAGCTGGCTTAATCGTCTGGCCTCAACAACAGTCTTCAGGATATTGCCAAGTCCGGGTGGTGATACTGAGCACCACCCATAGAATCCCATCTTTTTTAGTCTGTTTACGCCATGTTTTCCCGCTGTAATTGCTGTTCATGGAGTCCACAGGTCACCACCGCATTGAAGAGCCCATTATTTATGTCTGGGCCGCAGTTATGGATCCTACCTTCCCTCCGGTCTTCATGGGCACCTATATGTCGGCAGGCGGTCCTGTGGGCTCACCGATAAATCCAAACCGTCCAGTGTGGGCCCAACGCACCCGCGTTTGACTTTCGGGAGGTGGGGAGAAGCCACGGTAGTGCCGTCGGTGTCAACCCATAGGCCCATTTATTGGACTCGGAAATGGTCAACCTGGCGGCCCATGGGCTTCTTCCAGGAATCTCATCAGACCCATGCCCTTGGTGGTCCAGCCCCTGGATTCTGTGCCACGGGAGGTGTATCCCAAAAATCCAAAAAAGTCGGTAAAAAAAAAAAACCCTCATGGTTTCTTCTGGACCTGTAAATGGATTGGATACGGAACAGATATTGTCATATCCGAATTCATATTTGATTAATAATCGAATTATCTGATATCCGAATAAATTATCAGTCAAATATTTTATTCGAATAATTATCCGATTAATATGAATTCGAATTCGATTCGAATTTTAAATAGATAATTACAAAGTCTACTCAGAAGTGAGTTGTGCGAACTAGGGATGTCAACGGGTAGGATACGGTGCGGATAATGGACTATCCGTATCCGATAAGGAAGAACTGTATCCGCTTGCTGTTCGTTAAGTATTCGAAAAGTGATGTATTCGAAAACCGTTATCGAGTATCCGAAAAATACGGTTAACGGATGGTTAGCGGATAGTTATCGGACATAAAAGTACATATAAGATTAAAGTTTAAGATGTAAATTAACTCAATTAGAAAAAAATTTGAATTGAAAAGAATAATCCGTACGGATAAACAAACACATTTCAATTTAGTTCCCATATCAACATTATTCATGAGTCAACATATAATGTAATTAAAAGTATATAAATATATAATATTACAATATCCCCAAAGATAATATGAAACATATAAAGTTTAAATAATAAAATAAACTAACTCTTTTGGACTTTAATCTCCATCGTATTCTCATTCTTTATACATACCTTTCATGAAAATAAAGAATACATTAACTTGATAATTTAAAAAATTATAAAAATATCTTATAATTTAGAAATATTTTACCATCATAAAAATAGAAATAACTTAAATTATACACATATCTCATCTTCAATATCATTTTCTTCAAGACACTAAATTATCTGAGTCAAATACAAACTTGTTTAACGGTAACGGACGGATACGGATTCGGAATGAGGTGTATCCATATCCGTATCCGCTAAGAAACCAGATATATCCGTATTCGTATCCGTTAATTTATCGGAAAGAAAAATATTATCCATTTGCTGTTCGTTAAGCTAACGAAACGGACGGTTATCGGATTATCGATTACTATTGACATCCCTAGTGCGAATCGTGCGGGAGAGTCGTACGTTGTTTTCACAAAAGAAGAAAAGATGAAAAATTTTTTATTCTGAGAGAGGTTATCAAAATATTGAACTTCGCCCTAAAAAAATAAGAGAGGACCCATCAAATGAATGTAAGTAGAGTTTTTATTTCGAAATTATATTTTGAGACAAAAAAGTGATAAAAAAAGAATAACCAAATAACATATTAAGGTTTGAGTTACTTATATATAGAATATGCAGATCTTTAGATATTCATATTCGATCGGATAATATCCAACATAAATATCCTAATATCCGAATTCAGTTTCGATTAATAATCAGATTATCCGATATCCAATTAAATTATCCATCGGATACTCTATTCAGATAATTATCTGATCAAACGAATATAAATTCAAATTCAATTTAAATTTTAAATGAATAATTATCGAACCTAATTTCTTCGTGACTTTAGGATGTAAAAGATTTACCTAACCTTTTTATTACGTACTTCATCAGTCCAAAGTGTTCTTCACTTTCTCCTAAATCTTAATTAATTCATAATGACCTCTTGTTTTCGTTGTTGTTGTTTTTTTCCCTAAATAGTTACCCTTGTTGTTGGATAATTCTATGCCACCACGCAGCCATCTAATTAGAAAATCCAATCAATCAGTAGTTTTTAGCTTCGACATATAAACATGTAAACCGAGATATTTGGTACATTTTTATTTATTCTTTATGCCATTATCACACCCCCTCCCAGATCCATCTAATGCATCCAGCTCATCTGCCGTCGTGAACGTGTGTCCAAATCCTAAAAGGGCGGTGGGGATGGTGGAGCGGATTCTACTACTAAATGCAATGCACTCTTGTGTCTGCTGAACTCGATAAATTTACAATAAAGACGATAAGACCACTTTAATGATGAATAGCCACCCACGAGAACGTGTTCTATCTAATTATCCTTTAACGTGCGAGTGTAGGTTTGCATGCCTTCCAGGAAAGCGGGGGGGGGGGTGCGTCGTCTCGACCGTGGTTGGCCAGGTCATGGCTCTGTCGCGGCCCTCTTAAATGAGTTGCCCACGTGGTTTATGGCCGAGGAAGTAAGTACGCGTCTCCATTAACCTGCTTACGGGCTGTGCCGAGCCCAGTGGGCCCGTGGGCCTCACATCCCCGCTGAACCCCCCCCCCCAACCCATCTTGATAAGAACTGGGTTGTTGTTAAGGCCAGTAGCAACAGCTGATGCATGGTGAAAATCTTATCCAAACGACGCCGACATCAATAACCCACATGGTCTTTTTTTTTTTTTTTTACACTTTTACCACCGAAGGGCTAGAAACTTATCTTATCGGAAGTATATATGTTTACCCATGTAGCCACCCTCTTGGGGCAATTGCGCTGTCAAATAGCGTAAAATGTTATATTTCAATTTATGTATTTTACGGGCTATTTGTAAATTCCGCGTAAACCAATTGGGGGAGGGGATTTACAAAAGCTGCGGCAAACACTGGATCGCAGTGATGATCAGTATGACTCCCGTTGGGAATGCAATTTATGGGCACGTGAATGAGGCCTGGCCCGTAGAGAGAGAGAGAGAGAGGGCAGCCCACGCCGTGATTGCCACCCAATAAATTGCTGCTACTTGGGACGATCGATGGGGACGGGGGGACGGGGGGGGCATCCACGTTAAAAATAGCCCCTCCACATGGGGATTTCACCTGCCTTGCTTTCTTCCCAGTTTAAAGTTTTGTAAGTTGCTTCTTAGCATTTCGGTCGTCAAGCATGTGGCCATCAGCCTTTTTGGGACGCTTAAAAAGGTTCCAATTTGCAGAGAAAATATTGATAGGGGGTCTTCGTGCATGCAGGACATGCGGGTTTTAGTGCTCCATGCCGTCTGCTCGTGGATGTGGTGGGTTTCAGCGCCCACATGTGCGCCCATGCTACCTTCACCTCCAATTATATATGTACATCCTTTAAGGATGCACACACACACAAACACACATAAAGGATATACAGAAAACATTTCGATATATAACGTGGCCATTCGTCTCACTAGCTCTGTGCCACACTCTTGATGCTTTTGTGCCACATTGTTCGTATTTGAAAGATTAAGCAGTACGTAATGTGGTTGATGTGGGTTTTAGTGTCCCATTTTATTTAACTTTTTGGTGCATGGATTGGCTCATCTACTATATATATATATATATATATATATGTATGTATGTATGTAGTGTGCATTATGAACTGTGTAAGTAAGGAAGGGCAAAGAAAACTTGGTAAAGTGGTAACAGGTGACAAACATTTGATAAGAACGAGGGGTATGGATAGATAAATGGAGTCTCACCCGTGTGATGCCGGGTGATTAGGGGCAGGCCATGCACAGTGCTGCAGATCCGTCTGGATTCTTAAAAGGTAAGGGTGGCCGTCCTGACACGGACCCCCCCCCCGGCCCCTGTCAACTCGCGCGGGGCAGAGACGAATCCACTGCACCCACCTACAAAAGATCTCAATCCTTGTAATTAAGGACCATTCATTAAACTTACCTTTAATTAATTGAGCATGTCATACGGCCTAAGTGAGGAATTTAGATCCAGTGCCCTTTGAATTTGAGAACGTCGAGGTTGGCTATCATTCGATTCTTAAACTGAATAGTAAACAAGCGTGGTAAAAAAGTAAGATTAATTACAAAAATTATATTCTTACATATATAATATAATTGTAGAATTGACATCTTTACATAACTACTACTACTACTACCGATGTTAATAATGTCGCTAGGTTATGATATTTACAAAAATATCCTTATCGCCATCCGCTATTAATTAACATTCCGTTAAAATATCTTATTTAGCTTTAATTAATTAATCTTTTATAAAATTTTAGAAAGAACCATTAAAATATTGTTTGACCTCTCCTAAACTCTTTCTCCGTACACCTATCTGTGTTTCTACTTCTCTCGCCCTCCCTCCCTCCTTTTGATAGAATGTGCCAGTAGTGTAATATAATGCTTTTTTATAATGATATTTTTATCTAAAATTTTAATTTTATAAATTAAAATAGAATATTCTTCACATTATGAATGACAACTAATTAACCTCGAACATAATTTTGCATTCCTTTTCATGTAAGAGAGTTATTAGTATTAATAACTATGCATGTAAAGATGGAAACTCTGCAATTATTTATACCCGCAGCCGGATTATTTACGCAATCAGCACGTAAATTGTTTTCATTAGACATCAAGTGGAAGATAGGGATGGTAATTGTTCAATTCTACATGTAACAAGATTAATTTATAGAATTAACACTAAAAAATATAGAACCGTTATATTTTTTTAAGTATATATATCTCCAGGAAGCGTAACGTGAGGTCACTGTCAGATGGGCCGTGGACATTAATCGAGTGGAGGTGACAAGAGGAGTTGAGCTAAGACCATGCTCTGATACCATCTTACAAACCTTAAAACCTAGGTACTAAAGTTGAAGGGCCCATGACTATAAATTCAAGGAACCCAGATATATTTTTCGATACGGGACTATCCCCATCAAGTCAACCGAGGGTCCCATGTGATTGGGCGTCAAATGTGATCAACTGAGAAAGAAAGATGTTCCGAGGAATAAATTTTCTGGAATTTTTTTCCTGGTTGGGATACTATATCAACCTACAGTTTCGATGGCAAAAGTATAAATAAATTAAAAACAACACTAAAACGAGTGTACATAAAAATAAAAATTAACAGAGCATATTTTTTTAAGATAGTTTACTTTGAGATTTTTTAAAAAGTATTATCATTTTATTGAATAATTACCAAAATATGCTCCAGCAAGAAATATCTTCAAATTTATGCTTTCTTACGAGAGAGTGTGCATTACGCATTCAAATTCTATATTATGCTGAAATATATACGTTCTAGTTTAGGAATGTACATTCCGGTTTTTACAAAGGGTGTTTTTTTGTTGTAAAACTGTATAATATATATTCTAGATTAAAATTACATAATATAGATACCTGCAGGTTATGAATTAATTGTATATTCTTGAATGAAATCTATATATTTTCAGGACAAAGTGGTGAGAAGAGAGGAGGGATCACGAGTAGAAGAACGGGTTGTAGTAAGTGGGGACATACTGCACTAATTGGGCCGGGAGAGGGTGACAACTAACGTTAATGGTTGCACAGTTGAAAGGGAAGAAGGCGCACAATAGGGCATATTGATGAGAAGAGGGGAGAAATTGAGAAATTAAAGATAGAGAAAAAAATTTGAGAATTAGTTCTTCTCTTATAATTAGCAGAATTAATTCGAAGTCAAATTGGATCTAGAGATCAATCTTCTACTTTTAGTAATTTTTGATCACTTCTACATATCTTTATTTAAAGGTAATTACATGATGTAATTGAGAACTCGATCAAGTGGTCGCGCGATTTGTGTGTACTCTAGATTAAGTCCTCCCCCCTTCTTTCAAGTTGTTCTTAATTTCTTCCCCTCTTGAAACCCTAGCAAGCGGTTGGCTGTGTCAAGGGGTGGCTGCATTGTGCTCACGGTTAACAACCTACATTCTATTTACTTGGATGCCCAATGCCAGATTTAGGAATGGTCAATGAGCTTAGTTTTTAGTTGCATAGAGTTTGACAATTAAACAAACAAACAAATAAACAAACAAACAAACAGTTATGTGTGAATTTTTTGAAAACCTTGTGTGTTTAAGACTACAATTCAATCCTTACCAAATGGAGGCAAATTAATCCGATTGTTTTAGGGTCGTCAGCTTGCTTGTCTTATTACTAATATATGGTAGACTGACCATCATATAGTAGTGGCAGTCACAAGATTAGTTATTTTAGACATTAAATGAGAAACATAAAAATATTAATTAATATATTGATTTCATCTTTATATCAAATGGTGAGATTGGTTACATTGATTTGGTGTTTCAGATTGTTTAACAAATCTATAGCCACACATACACACACACACACACACACACACACACAGAGAGAGAGAGAGAGAGAGAGAGAGAGAGAGAGAGAGAGAGAGAGAGAGAGAGAGAGAGAGAGAGAGAGAGAGAGATCCACATACTTGCTCTTGTCAATGTACACATAAGTTAATTTGGATATGCATAATTTTCCGGAAAATAGGTAATAATGCATGACCTAACTTATCTGCTAAGAGATGCGCGCGCATTGTTGAAGCTTGGTATTTCTTGGCCATATTTAATTATTATACTGAAAGACATCACATACAATCGTGAGAAACAGTAAAATCAATAAAAACAACTTTATATAAAATAGTATCTTATAATTGCATCAATATTCTATGTAAGTATTTTAGACAATCTCATCAAAACGACGATGCCATATATTAAGTCTGACTTCAGGAAAAATTAGTGTATGAAAGTTATAAAAATTTCAAAATGCTTGTCAAAGTATAAACAAACACTTCATCAATTGTAGTATAGATTAAGAATATATAATATTAAAAAACAAAGTTTAAAAAATATGCCATTTTTAATCACATGCTCAGATCATAAATAATCTCGATTGAAATGTATAAGTTTTAGTAAAATTATAATTCAGCTGTGGAAACACATGGAGACAAAATTGTGAATAAACTATGACTTCTCAAAGTTACTGGCACTACTCCAGAGAGTTGACCAGTTCATCCAGGGTGACCTAGGGAAGCCACAGGGTAATTGCTAGCAGTATTATTGCAACCATATCTTATCATTACGGTAGTTGTTTGAGCTCAGCTTTGGGCACGTAGTGAGTGGTAAAATTAAGCTGCTGGGTAGGCAGCTGGCGGAGGTGAAAGGGTAGGCCTGGAGAGCAAATTAGGGTTTTCCCAGTGCGGCCTCATTGAATGCACGCGGTTCTCTCTGAGAAGGCAAAGTGGAGGCCCGGGCGGAAGGGGGACATGGTGCAAGGGGAAGGCCAACGGCGAGGACATCTCCTCTTCTATCTCTTCTCCTCAAAGCCATTCCCTTCCCTCAAGCTGACTTTTTTGTAGCCAACGAGTAAATGCCACTGGCCATCTGTTTGACTCATTTTGCATCTCTCTCTCTCTCTCTCTCTCTCTCTCTCTCTCTCTCTCTCCTGCCAACTCGATCGCACTCCCCCCGTTGTATCATATGTCATGAGTCAGCGGCTGCTTCACATGAAGCCAAACCTCCTCAAGTCGTTTGTGTATATATAGGGGTGGAAACCTGCCTTGGATGCATGTCTGCGTTCTCTTAGGAGTAAGAAGATCAGTATAGCAAAGGGGTAGAAGAGAGGCCTCATTGGCAGCAACACAACGCCGTCGGAGTCCCGCATCCCCCTCTCCGTCTCTCCTGTGATCCCTCCAAAACTCCTTTTCAACCACTTTTTCTCGAGGAGGAAGAAGGCCGGTGACATGGGTCGATCACCCTGCTGTGACAAAATAGGCGTGAAGAAGGGGCCTTGGACCCCGGAGGAGGACATCATCCTGGTCACCTACATCCAGGAGCACGGCCCCGGAAACTGGAGGGCTGTTCCCACCAACGCAGGTGAGGGTTTGGCCCTCCTCTATTTCCCCATCCCTTCAATCCCATGGCCATCGTGGTATATATGCCCTGGATGGATCCTAATATATATGCCCCACTATATATATATACCCCCATGGAATGGAATAGTTGAGTGGGCACATGTGCACTTTCTTTCATGCGTTAATTTGAGTAAATTAAGTGGCCATATACAATCACGCCTATCCGGCCCCTTGTATTAACATCTAATTAACCATCGATCTATCCTCACCCTTAATTTGTTCTCGATCTGCAGGTTTGAGCAGATGCAGCAAGAGCTGCAGGCTCAGGTGGACCAATTACCTCAGGCCCGGGATCAAGAGGGGCAACTTCAGTGACAAGGAGGAGAAGCTCATCATCCACCTCCAAGCTCTTCTGGGCAACAGGTAATCAACACGTGCACCCATCAAAGACCCCGCCCAGCTGGGAACCCGATCGACACCACACAATTCTACCTAACAACCCGTTTCATAAGATATAGCCGCCGTTTACATGTACGTGTTTATTGTGATGTTAATGGCGGTTTGCGTCCTGCTGTGGAATGCAGATGGGCTGCCATAGCGTCGTACTTGCCAGAGAGGACAGACAACGACATCAAGAACTACTGGAACACCCACCTCAGGAAGAAGCTGCGGAAGCTGCAGTGCGATGGGGATGGCCCCACGGGCGGTGCTGGCCGGTCCCAGAGCTGCCGGTCCATGGAGAAGGGCCAGTGGGAGAGGCGCCTGCAGACGGACATCCACATGGCCAAGCAGGCCCTCCGCGAGGCCTTATCCCAGGAGACCCCCAGCTTCATGTCCAAGCTCAACCAGCAGCCTGCTTCCCCCTCGGACGGGTGCACCTCGGCCTCGACCCAGTGCCGGGGCCATGGCCGGTGCCCCCACCCGGTTTCGCCATCGACGGCCGCCTATGCCTCCAGCGCGGAGAACATCTCTCGTCTTCTCCAGGGGTGGACGAGGAACACGCAGAAGCCACCGGTCTGTGGCCTGTTTTCCGCTGGGAGGTCGAGCTCCCAGTCGACTCAGCACTCGTCCAATAGCTCTGCCGGCTGCGGCAGCGACTCGGCCTCCAGTGAGGTTGCCGCCACCACGAGCTTTGCTAAGGATGGAACGGTGTGCCCTGACCTCCTCGAATCACTGCTGGGTTTCGACCGCTGCGCCTCGACGGAGTCGGCCGCGGGGACGAGCTTCTTCCCGGAGGAGAGCAAGCAGACGCCACTCTCCATGCTGGAGACATGGCTGCTCGACGAGGGGTTTGGGCAAGGGCAGGAGACCCTCATGGACATGTCACTACAAAACGGTACTGCTGAGTTTTTCTAAGATGGAGCTGGTTAGATGGTATATTTAGAAGCAACTCTCTCTCTCTCCGGTGGGTTGATTCCTTGAACTGATCCCAGTAATTCTGCTTGAAGCTGGATCAGAAAGAGGATGATCCCTCAATGAAGGGGAAAAGGTGTAAATTAATCACCAAATGCAACATGGGTAATGCCAAACTTCTGTTAGTGTTAAGTGATCATCAGTGTCCGTCTACTGAGAAAGAAACGCTTCATATCTTTCGTGAGGATCTTCAAGTTTGGAGATAACTAGGGTTTGGCACCTGTATTAGTTAGGAACTGAATGTCTCAAGAAGTGATGCAATGACATATACTGCTATGTTATGGTTATATATCAGTTTGTGAAAGATTTGTTGATTCATTCAAATGAATTAATCCAGCAGCTGTACCGTTAGGTTTGATTCTTTATTTGTTTCAGACTTTCAGTTGCTCAGAGTTCTCATATAGCCGCATGCAGATCTAGCTGTCACTGTGCTATATTGAAGATGGTCTTCTCTACATGTATGGCCTCTCAGGATGTTAATATCATATCTAAAAATATGGCTTCTTCAAGTCTTGGTGGCGGTGTCACACATACAAGGAGTAATTAGAGTTGACTTCTGCTCAGTCTGCAACAGTGATCAAAGAGGGTGTGACAGTGCCAAGTGTTAAAATATATGAGAAAAATGGTCATCCCTTATCCCTACTATCTTGTCTCTTTCTTATGGTGTGAGTCTAATGGCAGTGTGGAAGCAAAAAAAAATCGAAGCTTACTTATGTTGTTGATTAATTAAGTGCTACTTTGCTCATTGACTATGGCAGGTTCCTTCTTCTAAACAAATTAAATGGAAGGAGAATTATGGTACCCATCTTTAAAGAAACTCTAGGGTTGGAATGTGTAGGTGCACCTAGCTAGGGGACTTTGATTTGTAACTTTTTCACTGGCAATAAGCTTACGTACACCCATGGATAGACATTACAACGTTGATTGGATGGTTGTGATTAAGACCTTTTGCGCCATTCTTCATGTGGGACTTCGAATCTTTAATTAGCTCTCATACTCCATGGGAAGTGTCAAGGCCAAAAGAAGTCAGTCTCCAATAAATCTTTCTTGACGGAGAAGAGGAAGTTGGGGGCAGTACTGACCCTGCCTTGGAAATATGCATATGGTGTCTTTAATGCTGCTCGATCATGTGAAGAGTTTCTGCTTCTCATCTCCCCCTCTTGACTCCGTCTTCATTCTACAAGTTGAAGCTGGCGGCTTTTGCACAGTAATGCATGCAGCCTCAAGCTGTAAAAGCAATCGGGAGATCAAAAGACTCCCATGCATGCCATAACCAAATGGCGGGATTCACAGGCCCCCTTTTTAAAGTTTGAATTGCTAATTGGTAGGAAAAGAAAGAGAAAAAAACTATAGTAGGTACAAGAGACGCACGGATCCAAGAAAACCAAGAGTAAATGCACCAAAAAGGACATAAATGCATGCCTGCTGAGACACATGTGAGTTCCCTCGTGAGCAAGAGAAGTGGTAAGGATCCTTTTCTTTCTTTATGTTGAAAGAGGAAGGAGCATGATGAGTGACGGTTCTTTATCTTGAGAACCCCACGTTCATTCTTTCACATGAGATCCAGCAGCTCATAAATCCCTCTTACCCCCGTCCTATGTATTGAAGTAATGGCGCCATCATTAGTCTCTTCAGACGACGGCATGTGCACCTAAGATTTTTCGATGCAAAGGATATGGAATTGGCCACCCCTCCGTAGTTGGCAACAATAATATCGTGACTTATATATGAAGGCTAATACCTCAACGTTTACGACAGTTTGGTAGGCCTATCATTTGAAGGATCTGTCTGTTGTTGGGGCATTTTATGGGAGCCAAGGTCTACAAAACAAATTGGGGGATCTAATTCTTCAGGACTAAACTGAACGATACCGAAGTAGCCATGAAAAAAACTACTAAAATTTTGAAGTCCAAAATATCATTGCACTATTTGGGAGCTCCCCTTTTTCCCACAAAACAATTGAGCACTATTAATAGGAGAAGAATGTTTTGTTGTATAATATCATTGTCACCACATCTTAGATTGCTTTGCATCGTTGGTGACATTTGTATCTTCACGTTCAAAATGAGAAATATTAATTAGTTGAGAGAGAATGTATTAGTTGCACTAGTTAACACCCCCTACTTCTTCATTTTTCTCTCACTTTTCTGAAACTCCAATTTGGAACCTTTAATTGGAAGCCAGTAACTAAACAGCATCAACACAACCAAATCGAAATGTCCTTGATTTAAAATGGTTGATCTAAAAGTTATAGAAGCTCGATCAAAAGTAATTCCAATTAGAATGTTGGATAGTCCCACGTCAGTTAATTTAGTAGTGGGTATGTCCTCGTATAGTGTTAACTTTGGCCCCTAAATGCGTATGTTTTGGGCATGACTTTTATTTGCACATGATATTAGAATGTTTTATTCTAATTCACACGACCTTTGCCCTATATGGGGTCTGCACATGCGGGGGCATGTTAGATAGTCCCACATGGGTCTGTCCCCATATAGTGTTACGTACCTTTGTCCCCTTGATGCCTAAGTTTTGGGAGTGACTTTTATTTGCACATAGAAGTTACACCATATTGTGGGATAATTTAAAACTATGTATGGTTTGATTAGTTCAGCAATTTAGGATTTAAATCCTACTTATTGGGTAGTTGATATTTGTTTGGGTTAATTTGTTCATTATTTCATATGCACAGGCATGTCAGTCACATGGTGATAACTTGTTCTAACTCATATTGTGGGATAATTTAAAACTATGTATGGTTTGATTAGTTCGGCAATTTAGGATTTAAATCATGCTTATTGGGTAGTTGATATTTGTTTGGGTTGATTTATTCATTATTTCATATGCACATGCATGTCAATCACGTGGTGACAACTTGTTCTAACTCCAAGGACCGAAGGTGTCACGTTCCAAACAGATAGTAGCGGAAACTACTCAGAACGTAGCAACGAATAGTCATAACAATCAGAGCAAATCACAAAAGACATAAAGAGATCATAAATAATAAAATAAATAATTTTTATTACTATCAAAAATATATTATTATAACTTTATTGACTCACTTACAATTAATGTAGAAGAAGAAATAAAAAAGCAACTCAACACATGACTTCAACCTATCTAAACTCAAAAAATTAAAAAGACACAGGTCTTCAAAACTCTAGGAGCACTTGTCACTCTTGCCCTTCCCCGTATGATGGAATAACATCTTCATTATTACCTGAAAAATGTTAAGAGAAATTGAGTGAACGGAAACACTCAGTAGGAATTATATCTCTATCACCAGGTAGAATATAAGTGATTAATAATTTTTAACAATGTAGAGATAATGCTACACGATGTGTATTATAACAAGAATCATAATTCCAAATAAAAAATAAGATGAAGATAGGAGATCGGAACATATCGAAAGTAGAGCAATTACAGAATCGAATATGCAAGGATGTTTAAGAAAAGGATAGATCAATACTGAAACCAGGGTTTGCCATCTCGACCGACCCGCCCGTCCCGATCACGGCCTGGGTCGGATCGGGTCAGTCCCGTCTCGGTCCGTCTCGCTCTAAAAAAAGACTATATATATATATAATACATATACAATAATAGAATAAAATAGAAAAAGACACATTATATATAAAATAAAATAAAATAAAATATTAAAATAATGGGGCGACCCGGTGACGACCCACGACTCATGCGTCCCACCCACAGCCTGGCACTACAAGAAAAATCGCGGATAGCGACCGACCAGGCGGTCGCTATTCAGTCGTAGATCGGTCGCAAATCTCCATTGCGACCGAACAGACACTATCTAGCGACCGAATGTGTCGGTCGCTATATAATAGTCGCTATATAGCGACCGACATAATTCGGTCGCAGTATCAGTCGTTACCAGAGACCGATTATAATCGGTCGCCTGATCGGTCGCTAATAATTCGGTCGCCATTCAGTCTCTATTCGGTCGCTACATTTGTTGTATTTTTAAAAATAAAATTAACCTATCGGATTTATTCGGTCTCAATTCGGTCGCTAGTCGGTCGCTAAAGTATAATTATTTAATAAAAGAAATATAACGTATAGTCGCTATTCGGTCGCAATTCAGTCTCAATGCGGTCGCTAATTTTGCATTATTTTTTTTTTAAAAATTTATTTAAACTGATAAATAAATTACCTGATAAATAACAAATTCATAACATAAATATAAAATCAACTACACAGACAACAATATCGACAAATCTCAAATTCATCACATACAAACACCTGATAAATAACAATTTCATAAAACAATAATAAATCAACTACACGGATCACAATCTCCACGAACCTCAAATTACACACAATTAAAATAAAATCACAAATTAATCATACATCCATAATAATAAAATGACAACATACACAACTAAAATAAAATCACAAATCCTCCACATATGTCTCATCCTGGTCGTCGTCTCGTCCAACATCATCCTGGTCGTCGTCTCGTCCAACATCTCGCGACGGATGATCCTGTATATCATTTAAAAAAATTATAATCAAATCCTTAATAAAGAAATCAAGCATTAACAAGACTTAATAAAGAAATCAAGCATTAACAAGAGTATGCCAATAGTTTAAGCCAGCTCATTTTCATATATATAAATACACACACACAATATAAGTTCAAATTTCATCTTGTATTTTAAAAATGAAGTTTGAGCGCCGAGCTCAAACCGGGCATCCGATTTGGATTCCGTCAGTTCTGACAAGTCACTTTCATCTCCCCGGTCGTATTGGAATGATCGGCACGGCCATCCGACCGGTATTTCGAATTTTAGACCCCCGGACCCGTCCTAACAGTTCATTTGAACTAAGTGTATTTTAAAAATGAAGTTTGAGCGCCGAGCTCAAACCGGGCATCCGATTTGGATTCCGTCAGTTCTGACAAGTCACTTTCATCTCCCCGGTCGTATTGGAATGATCGGCACGGCCATCCGACCGGTATTTCAGATTTTAGAACCAAATGCCCCGTCCTAACAGTTCATTTGAACTAAGTGTATTTTAAAAATGAAGTTTGAGCGCCGAGCTCAAACCGGGCATCCGATTTGGATTCCGTCAGTTCTGACAAGTCACTTTCATCTCCCCGGTCGTATTGGAATGACCGGCACGGCCATCCGACCGGTATTTCAGATTTTAGACCCCCGGACCCGTCCTAACAGTTCATTTGAAATAAGTGTATTTTAAAAATGAAGTTTGAGCGCCGAGCTCAAACCGGGCATCCGATTTGGATTCCGTCAGTTCTGACAAGTCACTTTCATCTCCCCGGTCGTATTGGAATGACCGGCACGGCCATCCGACCGGTATTTCAGATTTTAGAACCAAATGCATAAGTTGCTGCTTCTCGCTGCCTCCATTCAGGTTTGTTAATGTTTTCTTCTATGAATGGCATAACAAGAGGCACAATGTCATCTCCCACGGTCCGTGCAACCAAGCCCAAGCATGTTCCTCCAGCCATTGCAAGATTCCAAACTCCTTCATCCTGATCTTGGTCGTCTTCTTGCTTAAGGAGTGTCTCCAACAGCATAGGGACAAGCGCAGGTAGTGCCTGCTTGATAAAATAAAAGCAAGGGGTGTCAGAATCAGCAGAAAAATCCCCTCCATATTCATCTAAGATGTCAATCTCTTCATCGCATATTGAGCTCCAGAATTCAATCGCATATGGGTCAGGTCGGGTCATGCGGGTCGGGGCGACCCGCATCGGGTCGGCAAACCCTGACCGAAACAATGTGCGAACAAGTATATGGAACATAACAATAGATTGGCCATGCATAAGAGTTCTAATAATATTTACCTATTCCGGGCCATAATATCAAGAACATGTCAATATTATATTCAAATCATATCAAATAAGTGGAATTGTCTAGAAAAAATCTTGCGTATAATTGGTGCAATATCACATCTGATCATTCATAATATTAATATATTTTTAGGCTTTACCTCGCCCCTAGGACTAGATCCGAGCCCTTATAAATATTGCCTAGCATTGAGTGTCATTGTAGATTCTATTTAAAATCCACTTAAAGCAAAATACGAAGAATAAGACAATAATAATCAATAAAATGATAGGGAGAAAAGCATGCACGAGGTGCACAAGGGGAATTTGTGTGATCGCCAGAGGGGTTACCTCAATAAGAAGAACAAGAGATCGCGTATACCTGGTGGAAATTGAGATGCGGGATGGATGTGGATTTCCTCCTCCGACTTCAATCGGCCGGCCGATGAAGTGGGTTCTCTTCAGTTGATTACCTTGTCAAAAAAAAGACAATAAAAGACAGACAAAAGAGAGGGGATCAGCCAAGGTGCAGATAGTATCAATCCAAACTAACACAAAATGATGAAAAAGGCTTCAACAGCGCACCTCTTTTTTTTTGTTTTTTTTAAACCCCTAGCAGGGAACTAGGGAAAGGATATGAAAAATGATGCTTAATGCAATAGAATAACTAACGACCGGGTGATAATGAGGAGATGTTAAGAGGAGATGAACAACGAAACAACAGATAGAACCCTGCTCTCCCTGACGAGAGTAAAGGGAAAACCGTGGAGATGCTTAAACGGATGCAGAAAGGATGAAGGCAACAGGCGCTTGATTGGATGCAGAGAAGGATGCAGAACGTGCCTGTTGAATGATCAACCTCTTAACCCTTTGAGTTGTTAACCTTTTACACGATCAAACGAGATTTTCTTTTATAGCTTCAATCGGATATGATCAAACAAGGAAGTGATAAGAACGGGTAATGAGGCATCCTGGGAAGGATTAAGATCGAGCAAGAGTCCAGGGATGGTAGGGAACTGTGAGGGAAAGACAAAAAAAGGAAGGACTCTGGAGTGAAACACGCCTTAAGACAGGGCGTATAATTATAAATTGACGACCTGCCACAGGGCGTTTCTTAAAACACGACCTAGGAAAGGCCGTTTCTTCCTGGATTTAATTTTGGAAATAAAAACTTTCTTTATTTGAAACACGCCTGAGATAACGGCGTTTAGTGAAAACACGCCCTGAGGAAGGACGTTACTTAGAAAATGCTTTTATTTTGAAAATAGATAATTCCAGAAATTAACGGATAATACCAGGAATTGACGCCCTCAAGTATGGTCGTCCTTTCTTTTGAAACGCCCCATGACAGGTCGTTACTTTCGGAAGTAACGCCCTTCGTCAAGTCGTGAATCACGAAAAATGCATAAAATTCATAAAAAATAGAAAAACTTCATGTTATAGGAATATTGAAGTCCGCTTGGGGCGTTTACATAATAACATGAGATTTGATCAACATAACGTCAATTTTGGCGTGTCTACAGCTGCCCCGCCTTGGCGTCTGCTTTGCAAGGGAGTGAGACAGAAATGGAATGAAGTGTAATGAAAGAAATGAAGTGGAATGAACTGATAAGGAGACGCCAAGGTGTGATGTGACACGCCTCAGAACATTAAGCTTTTGAAATCTTTCCAAGATTCTGAGTGAAACAATTCTGAGTGGTTCCAAGGAAACATCGATTTGTTGGATAAAAGGAGATTTAAGCTAAGTAAATAAAGGGATGTGCGCGTGGGCACGACAGGGAAAGACCATTGGAGAGCGATTACCAGCCAACGTGGACGTGCTACAACCAAGGTAAATAGTGCAGAAAAGTAAAGGGAATTGGGATAGAGATCCAACAAAAGGGACACTTTCAAGGAATCAGCCTGAACGGCTTCAAACAGAACGAAGTACTTGATTTGAAGTGGAATATCTCATGTCAACTCAATCGAGAGCGAGTGAACTTCATTATTGCCATAATATGAAGATTTTCAGCATGAAACTCAAAGTCCTACATGATGCATGCTGGGCTAAAAGAAAAGATTAAACCAAACTAAAATAGAAAATAATCAAGGATAATATTGCTAAGCTATTTAGATCTGGTCAAGAATCCATATTTCTGAGTTAACACTAAGCCGAGGCCCGTTTGTCCGCGCATCAACTCAGAAAGTGGAACCATCGTCCCAAACCTTTAACAACTCAACGGCCTATCCGTGCGATCAAGATTCTCCTGAAATCGTCATCGTTTTTGATGAAGGGGAACTCAAATTTCAGGTTTATCAGAACCACAAGGTCCTTGACATACTATAATAGTGTAGATATCATATAATAACAATGCTTACAAGAAACAGATAC
The DNA here is from genome assembly GCA_022559845.1 of Amorphophallus konjac. Classification (NCBI taxonomy): domain Eukaryota; kingdom Viridiplantae; phylum Streptophyta; class Magnoliopsida; order Alismatales; family Araceae; genus Amorphophallus; species Amorphophallus konjac. The sequence goes on from CM040119.1 coordinate 32,079,264, forward strand.
AAGTTGACAAGATGTTACTCCCATGAGCGGTCCAAGCGCCTTGGATCCTGCAAAACTTCTGCACTTTGAAATTTATTAGCTTTCATTCATTAATTCAGAACATGACATGATCATAAGTGCTTAATCATAAACAATTTCACCAAATAATAGCACTTAAGTTCATCAAAAGCATGGAGAGGTCAAAGATCCGTAATCCAGGAAAAACACGCCTAAGAACAGGGCGTTATCATCATGAAAGACGCCTGACCGTAGGTCGTTAATCATTTAAAACACGCCCTACTCAAAGGCGTAAACAGTAACGGAAGCGTAGAAGTAAAACGACCTCATCAAGGGCGTTACATAAAACACGACCTCGGGTTAGGTCGTCAAATCGAAAAGAGACGCCCTTACCAAAGGCGTTAATTCAGCACGAACACCCGTTTCTAAATCAAGAACACAGTCCTTAACCCAATCAAACTTCTATCTTCGGAACTCTTTAGGACTCTTCAAATCCTTATAAAAAGGCAGGCTTTCCTTCACAAACCCATCGAAACTCTTCTGCAACCGGATTGCCTCTTCTTCTGCAAGCTTTCGTTCTTCTGCTTCTGTTCTTCTTCAAGCCTCTGCGCGAGCTTCTTCTGCAAAAGAAAGAGATGGACAGAGTGATGAAGAAACCTAGGATATCTACTCCCAGGATTACTGAAATACAAGGGCACATAAGCAATCGAATTGCTTTAAATCAGGTAAGCTATCCTCTGTTAGTTGCTTTACTGCGCTCCTTCTGCTGAACCCTCATCTTATATTTATCTATTTACTGCATGCTGCATGCTTCATGTTTCTTCTCTTCTCAGGATTACCCAACTCTTCCAGGAGCTAGAAGGTACATCCGAATCAAATGGCTGCCCCTCATTCTCTCTAAGTTTACTTCAGATATGAGGGTATATGTAGCTAGATGGCATCTCTTGGGGTTGATAACCCATGCCAAACATTATGACCAAATCCACATAGATTGGGCTGCCATAGGAGCATTGATTGAAACATGGCATCCTTCCACCCATACTTTCTTATTTTCCACATTTGAAGCCACTATCTTGTTGGAAGAAGTAGAGACGATCCTAGGCTTGAAAAGGATGAAACAAGGAGAAGAAGAAAAGATGGCCATCATGCCAAGGCCAATCTCCTCCCATGAGTTGCTAACCTCATTGATACCTAGCCCAAATATAGTGAACCAAATCAAGGTCACTAAAGGAATTAACCTCTTGAAGCTCGCCTCGTGGGTGTACAAGAGAGCGGATCAAGCTAAAGAGGAAGAGGAGATAGAAAGAGTGACCAAAGCCTTCGTGGTGTGCTTAGCAGGAGCACTCATATTCCCATCCACGGAGGACTTTCTAGAGGAGTCCCAATTGAGCGCAGTGGTGAGCTTATGGGAGGAAGAAAGAGTTGGACCGGCGATCCTAGCATATCTTTATAGCGGGCTCACCTCGGCGGCCATGGGAAGGCCCATCTACGGGTGCATGCTAGCACTCTCTAGTTGGATTGATCTACACTTCAAATTCGACCCATGCCACGAAGCCCAACAACCTTCAAGAATTTTCTCAAAGAGCCCACTCTCCTATATAACCGGCTCATTAGGAATAAGCAATAGAGTGACTAACCGGGTTCCTCAAATCAAGAAGAGAGGGGATTGGAGGGAGCACTTAAAGGTAATGCCAAAGAATCTCTTTACTTGCGCCCCGGGTGTATTCAAAATGCAGGAACTTCGTGCACGCTTCTCCACCGGGACAGATCTTCGTCTTATTGGCGCTTCAGACTTTGTCTTGTACAACTCTCACAGGTGCCTTCCTCAAATTGGGCTTTCAAGGCAACACTTAGAAGACATCTCCCATCTCCCTCCAATCAAATCAAGGGACCTAGGCAGTAATGGAGATGGGGAGGAGGCTATCACCATTCAAGCTCTATGGAAGCTAAGCAAACTTCATCAACCTGTAGAAGACTTGGATGAAGACAAGGCACAGTGGAAAAATTATGTAATCTCTTTGAGAAAATTAAGGCCCAAAGTGGCTCATTAGTCATTGTAATTCCTTCTTATTAAAGCAATAAAGATTATTTTCTGATTGAGCCAATATTACTGTGATTATGATCAAAATTTCCAAAACCTGCATTACTGTTGCAAATAACGCCTCAACGCAAGGCGTAAATTCGATAAGGCACGCCTTACCTAAAGGCGCTTCAATCAGCCCATCTTCCACAGTTAACGCCTGCACTAGTAGGCGTGACTTAAATAACGACTCTAAACACGGCGTGAATATATTCAAACCCAAAGAATATAATCGTTGAACCATTAAAAGTAACGCCGTTTCCTTGGTCACTTCTTAACAATAACACGCCCCCCACTGAGGCGTTACTCTAAGCCAGCAATGATGACTTTCATCACATCAATCAACGCCCATTCAATGCGTCTGACGACGGTTATTATTCCCCATGCAAAACAAATTAACGCCTTAATCAACGTCGTTTGATTTTATGGAACGCCCAAGTCATGGGCGTGAATTCCATTAAAAACGCCTTGCTCAAGGGCGTGTCTTATTTTCGACACTCAAAAGTCATCGGCCCCTCTTCCTCTTCCTTCCGTTCTCTTCTGCAACCCTAACCAAAACCGCCCCTCCTCCGATCTCCCTCTCTCGTTCTCTTCTCTCACTCTCTCAATCTCTCATTCCCCCCACTAGCCCTGACCATGGACAAACGCCAGAGGGTGAGCGCCCTGGAGGTCGTCGACCTCGACGCCGCCCACGCCCAAGAAGAAGAAGCCGCCGCGGAGGATCTCGCCATCGTCGCGGTTGAAGAACCGACGGTGGCAAAACCGGTGAAGAAGGCGGAGAAGAAGAAGGAGAAGAAGGAGAGGAAGGAGAAGAAGATGGAGAAGAAGAGGGAGATGAAGAGGAAGATGAAGAGGAAGGTGAAGGACCACCGCCCGCGGCGGCGGTCGCTCCCCGGGGCCAACTCCGGTGGCCAAGACGGCCATTGCCTCGGCCACAACCCCAGAAGCACAAGAAGGTAAGTTCCCCTCCCCAATTCCAATTTTTTTTATTTTATTTAAATTTTTCCTGATTTTCCATAGCCCTCGGGGGCAAAATCTGCAACTCAGAAAAGACACGCCTCCCACGGGGGCGTTAATCACAAATGAAACGCCCTGACCCAGGGCGTGAACTCTTTTATTTTCTTAAACATTATTAACCTTTCATGAAAAACGCCCTGAAGCATGTTGTTTTAAAAAAAAGAGATTTTTCATTAATGCCATGACCATTAAATGTTTTTCATTAATCATTATTAATTAATTTGCATGCTGTCGTTTTTTTCTGAAAATCATGATAGCCACGCCCCTCACCAGGGCGTGATTCACCAAGAAACGCCCAAACCAGAGGGCGTCTCTTCAAAAACTCTCCAATTGAACTGAACGGTCCTCAAAATAAAACGCCCCAGCCGACGGCGTGATTTGAAAACATTTTTAGGATTTTAGAAATTAACCACATGCTCACGCCCTGTACAGCGGCGTTGCAAAAATGAAAAACGCCCTCAGCCAGGGCGTTACTTCAATATAAAACGCCCCCTTTAAGGGCGTGAAATCACTAAGAAACGGCCTTAGGAAGGGCGTGACTTCCAAAACATGCTCAAGCAAAACCAAATGCAATTATACATGATTAATCAAACCATTAAGCAAAATTCTTTCTTTTAATGCATGCAGGGGCTGATGAGGACCCGCATCTCATGGGTCATGGTCTGGGCAGCATACCAGGGTCTCCCCGACTTCCAGAGGGTTAGGGTAGACGCTATGGGGTTTGGGGCCTTCCTATCCATCGAGCCATTTAGACCCGACCTAGCACTTATCCAGGTTCTGCGTGAGCGTTGGGATAGGGTGAGCCGGACTTTCCTGATGCCCTGGGGGCATATGGTTCCTACCCTAGAGGATGTGGCTAGGATTACGGGGTTGAGGGTGGATGGTGAGGCTGTGAGCGGGTTCACCTACCCTGACTACACGGAGATGGCCCAGAGGTTACTGGGGCTAGATATGGTTTACGTGGTGCCGAGTGAGTGTAGGACCATCTTCCGTACGGACCTGACCACGGTGATGGGTTTGGGGGATGCCAGGCACAGGTCAGGGGAGACCCTAGGTGAGTTCGCACAGAGGCTGACCGACGGGGTGAGAGCGGCATGCTGCCAGGACCCGACTGACCGTGAGAGAGCGGATCGAGACCTGAGGAGGTTCCTGCTGCTGCTGCTCGGGAGATTATTGCTGGGGACGAAAGCCGACGTCATCAACTGCCGCTTCTTGGGCATCCTTGAGGACCTGGAGACCGTTGGCACTTACGCTTGGGGTGCAGCGCTGCTGGCGCATTTGATAGCTGATCTGTCCACGGGGACGGGACGAGAGACGACCGTCAGTGGCTTCTCACCTCTTCTTCAGGTGTGCAATTTTCTCATTTTCATATCTTTTTTCTTTTTCTTTTGCATGTGAATGCCTTACTAATGCAATGCATGGATGCAGGTGTGGAGCCACCTATACATGCCGATGGGGCGCGTTGACCCACGGCCCGGAGCTGAGGGATCCTTCCCTCTGGCGCGACGCTGGTTACCGGTCGTCTTCGGTGCCCCACTCGACTACGAGTTGTGGGTTCTACGGAGAGAGTTCCGCGACTTCCTCCCTCGCTGGTATGTATGAATGAATGGTATGCATTTCTTTTGAATTGATTTGAATTGATTGTGATGAAATGATAATGATATGTATGAATGCAGGTGCGGTGGAGGCCCTACGAGGATATGACAGATGAGGGCCAACCTTGGGTCGTATCGGGACGACCTCGCTTTGGGCGCGAGCTATGGCTGCATTGCCTGAGCGAGATCGAGCCGTTACGGCTTCGGTTGGTGATGAGGACCCTGGGCCTGCCCCAGGAGTGGATCGAGGTCGGAGAGCCTCGAGGCATAGGAAAGAAGACCCGTGGTCGCACCAAGACGACCGACTGGCGGGTACGGTTCGAGGAGCAGTACGCCGACTGGCAGCGTGGCGGGATCCGAGTTGTCTCCCACGCGACTGACAGCTCCGAGTACCTCCGGCGCTACTGGGAGGTACACGCCGGCCGACCCCAGATGAGGGTCTTAGGGGTATGTATGAATGCACTTATTTCTAAATTGAATGCAAATGCTTATGTTTCTATCATGCGACTAACATGTAGTGGATGCAGGATGCGAGGGACATAGCGGCGATAGACGCCCAGGCCCACCTACACAGCCTGGAGGACCAGCTAGCTGCCACGCGGGCAGACCTAGAGACCCTGGTGAGTGTTTAAATTACTTCTATATGCAAATGAAACTTTTTGTTGAATTATTGATGATTAGCCACTGACGATCTTAATGAATGCAGCGTGCCCAGCAGGGAATAGTGAGGAGAGATCCAGGGGAGGCCTCCAGCTCGAGGGGACCTAGCGCAGAGGTGACCGCGCTATCAGAGCAGCTAGCTGGAGCGGTTGCACGAGCCGAGGCAGCGGAGCGCGACCTTGCTTCACGGGTAAATTCTGAACTCAAACTCAGTCAGTTCAATTATTGATTAAATATAGCATTGTGTACTGATAAAAATTCATTCTTACAGACCGAAGAGCTTCGAGCTGCTCTTGTTTGCGTAGACGAGGGCTTCCGAGCGTCGAGCTCACAGGTGAGTAATTCAATCATGCATCGTTAAATTATTGAATTATTGCATTTATTGTGGAATTGATGATTTGCTTACCCTTTTGCAGGTGGCTCAGCTTCGGGCGGTACGTACCGAGTTGGCGATCCGTGACCAGCGGATCGCAGAGCTTGAGAGGTCCCAGAGGCGACGAGAGGAGCTTCCTCAGGACGTGGCCGAGCTGCGGGTGGCTCTTGAGATGGAGAGGCGAGAGCGTGCCCGAGAGCGAGAGGAGCACCAGACGGAGCGTGCCCTGTTCCTTGAGCTTCAGCAGGCGGAGCGTGCCCAGTTCCAGGAGCTTCAGCAGGCGGAGCGTGCCCGGTTCCTTGAGCAGGTGGCAGTACGGGAGCGAGAGCTAGCCGACTCGAGGACTCAGTTGATCCTTTCTCAGGAGCGGCTACGAGTATCCGAGGAGCGTCTTCAGCGAGGGACGTGAGCGAGCACGGGCTGCAGGGTACTCCTTTACCAGCTCCACCTTTGTTGCGGGTTCTTCTCTTCGAGAGAGGAGCGAGGCAGGGGGCCAGGCTCGAGTTCCAGCTTCTTCACGGGGGCCCATGCCTCCTCCACCAGCACCAGCTCGGGACGGTGAGGAGGAGGTTGAGAGTAGGAGAGTAGAGGAGAGTGGAGGCGAGAGCTGAGAGACTTACTTGTACTCCTCCACCCTCACACCTGTACATGATAGACATGATGATATATATATATATATGAGATTTGAGCTTTTGTTACCTGAGCACTTGTGTGGTTGTGGACTTGTGTTTGTGTACTTTTCTTTTCACGTCCTTCGTGTTTACTTTGCTTTTGCCCTGTATCTGCAGCTGCGGTTTTCACTTGAATAAAACAGGTTAATTCATCTGTTCGACTTGGCCCCTTGCCCAATGAGCAAGGGGTGGCAATATTCTGACCTTAATGACGGGTCAAGGGGCCAAGCCTTTAATCAAATAAGGTAAAGTGAAATAACCAATAAAGGGGAGATGCATCATGCAAGCACACATATGCAAACAATAAATCAAAATATGCACATGCAAAATGCAAGCATGTGAATGAAGAATGCATCATTTATATTTTTTTTGTTATTTTCCTGAAAAACGCGCCTTAGATTAGGTCGTGACTCAAGTGAAAGACGCCCTCGCAGACGGCGTGCACTTTTGAAAGGATTTTGGAATTTGACGAAAAGACGACCTGAACAAGGGCGTTAATTTTATAAAGATGACCCTCACAAGGGCGTGAATTAAATTAAAAACGCCTTAAGGAAAGGCGTGAATTATATGAAACTTCAAACAAGATTGTCAAGGCTATCCAGATCGCGGGCCCTACACGGTCACCATCTAGGATTCATTAATCTTTCTTGAATAATTAAAAGGGAGTCGACGTGCTCAAAGTTGACTTATATTCGAGATTTCGCACAGTGCAATTTCTTAAGTTCGTCTTGACCATCCTGCCAGTTCGCGACTTTACCACATAGAAAGGATGGAAGAAAATATAAGGGAAGCCCATAAGGGGTTCTGGGATGCTCAAAGTAAAGTTACCTCCCCTGCCCTATGCCTGTTGGGGTTCGGTCTTTGGCGTAGGGATGTTTTGTTGCCTTTTTGCCCATTTATAATGCATGCATACGCCCAAGGTTTTCCTTGCGGGGACTTTGCCCTCTTGACATGCTTTTCTTTTCAAAACTTGACTTTCACTTTGGAATTGATTTGCATTGATGAAAAATAAACCTAATTATACTTGGGCTTTTATGACATTTGCTCCCTTTTGGACCTTGACTTCCACCTACTAGGGCGGCGAGCAGGTTTGGCACATCTGCCTCGAGGTCTCCCTTCCTCCCTTATGGGCCGAATAAGAAAAGAACGGGTATTGTCTTTCACTTTTAGTCAGGTTTTTGACTTTCTATCAGATTTTGCACTGCTTGAGTTCAAGAATAAAGCGTGTGGTGTGTGCGGGTGTCAACCCCATTTTTAAGTTACCAAGACTGATAAATGAATTCTGAATTTTGACCTTTCAGGCCTTGATCTTTTGTGTGCCATGACAATAATTTGAAAGCCTTTTTTGTTTGTTTTTAGTTTCTGTTTTTTTTGTTTTGTTTCGTTTTGGCGAATATTCTAATTTTTTTGGATTTGGAAAATATTCATTTTTTTGTTTTGTGGGATTTTTGGAAAAAATTCATTTTTTGTTGGATTTTGGAAAATATTCATTTTTTGTGGATTTTGGAAAATATTCATTTTTTTGTTTGATTTTGGAAAATCAGGGGTAATATTTCTTAAGATATAAACCGTTCCAAGGGTGAGTTAATTCTTCACCTTCAGCATTAGTTAATTTATAAGCATTGCCAGGAAAAACTTCTTTTATAACGAACGGTCCCTCCCAATTTGGTTGGAGTTTTGAACGGGGGCCACCCGGCTTAACAAAAATTCTCTTGATTACCATTTCACCGACTTTAAATTTTCTCTCAATTACTTTCTTTTGGTAAAAACGTGAGAGCCTATTTTGATAAACGCGCGCATGCTCAGCGGCGACCAGACGCTTCTCATCTAGGAGTTCTAATTGGGCAAGGAGTGAATCACGACGTTCATCAATAGAAAGTTCCTCATCCAATTGTACTCGCAGAGAGGGAATAAGAATCTCATAAGGGACTACTGCCTCCATCCCATAAGTGAGGGCGAAAGGGGTTTGCCCAGTGGGAGTGCGAATGGAAGTGCGGTAGGCCCAAAGAGCTTCAACCAGCTTGTCTGGCCAGTCCGAAAATTTATTAGCCTCACACGTCTTTTTAACGATCTTGATCAAAGTTTTGTTAGTTGCCTCTGCTTGGCCATTGCCCTGCGGATAATAGGGAGAAGAATGATGCAATGCAATGTTATACCTGTTGCAGAGATCCTTGAGATCTTGAGAGATAAATTGAGGTCCATTGTCGGTGACGATGGTGCTCGGGATGCCGAACCTCGTGATGATGTTCTTCATGATAAATTTGCAAACGGTTGATGCTTTAATTTCCACGTAAGCTTCCGCTTCCGCCCACTTGGTGAAGTACTCCGTTGCCGTGAGAATGAATGATTTTTGCTTGGTCAGGAGGTTCGAGTCACCAAGAGGTCCAATGATATCAAAAGCCCACATGAAAAAAGGCCATGGGGAGGACGTAGGATGGAGTGAAGAAGCAGGAGAATGAATCTTGTCGGCGTGCAGCTGGCACTTAACACACCTACGAACGTAGATAGAGCAATCCTCTTCTAGAGTGGGCCAATAGAAACCTAGCCTAAGGATTTTCTTAGCTAACATCTGGCTGTTCACATGACCACCACACACACCAGAATGCGCCTCTTCCACGACTTTCCAAGATTCATCATCATCGAGGCATCTCAATAAAACACCGGTGAGCCCTCTTCTGTAGAGTACACTTCCAACCAAAGTATAACGTTGAGCCACTCTTCTAATTGCTTTCTTTTCTTCTGCGGTGGCTTCCTCGGGATAAGACTGATCATTACAGTATCTGGCAATCTCATAATACCAAGGCTTCTCTTCGTCAGCCAACTCTTCTTCCCAGTCCAAAAGCATGACCTCTTTGCCTTTAAGAGTTTCTTTCTGCCTGGCCTTCTCGAGCAGCTGATCCCTAATATCAAGGAAAGCACGATCCTTAATAGCTGGAGTGTCACGCTGATGAATCAGAGGGACATGGAAATCACGCTCAGGAGGGAAGACTAAAGCAGAAGCTAAAGAAGCAAGAGCATCAGCTAGAATGTTCTGACTGCGAGGTACGTGAACGAAGATTAACTTGGTAAAGAGTTTGGCATAAACTGAAGCGAGTTCCTGGTAGGGTTTAAGCTTAGGATTGATAGTGCGGCACTTGACCAACACCTGGCGCAAAATGAGTTGACTATCACCGACAATCCGCAAGTGAGTGACACCATATCGATGAGCGGTTTGCAGACCGGCCAAAAGAGCTTCATACTCGGCTATATTGTTGGTGACAGGGAAGGTGAGCCGAGCAGCAAATGGAATGGTGACCCCTTCAGGTGTTAAAAGAACCATGCCGATCCCTCTTCCTTGAGAATTAAGAGCTCCATCAAAATGTAACGTCCACATAGGATCAAGGGGTTGATTAATGGACATTAATTCTTCATCTGGGAACTCAGAATTGACAGGATCAAAATGAGGTAGAGGGTGATGAGCAAGATGTTCGGCGATGGCATAACCTTTGATAGCTTTTTGTTGGATGTAAGTGATATCAAACTGGGAGAGGAAGCTTTGCCAGCGTGCTAATCGATCAGTGAGGACAGATTTTTCAAGGAGGAATTTGATTGGATTCATGCGTGCAATGAGGTGAACCTCGTGAGCTAGAAAATAATGTTTTAATTTCTGAACTACCCAAACCAAAGCTGCACAAGTCTTCTCCATGGCTGAGTACCTCTGCTCACAGGGGTTAAGAAGTTTAGATAAGTAGTATGCTGCCCTTTCCTTACTTTCTTCATCCACTTGAGCTAAGACAGCACCTACAGAGTCATCAAGGACTGAAACATACAGAATAAGTGGTTTGCCTGGAATTGGCGGCCTCAGGACAGGTGGATTGGCCAAATAATCCTTCAATCCGTCAAAGGCTGCCTGACACTTGTCATCCCAATTAAACTTGACTCCCGGCTTGGTAAGCTCGTAAAACGGCCTACATCTTTGTGAATGCTGGGAGACGAAGCGGCGAATGAACTGCAACCTCCCGATTAATCCTCGAACTTCCTTCAAATTCTTGGGAGGAGGCATATCTCTAATGGCTCTCGCCTTGTTGGGATCGACTTCAATTCCCCTCTTACTGACAATGAATCCAAGCAACTTCCCTGAAGAAACGCCAAATACGCACTTCTTGGGGTTCATTTTCAATTGATATTCTCGTGACCTCTGTAGAACCTTGGCCAGAACCCCAGGGTGCTCAATCCTTGTCCTAGATTTCACTACCAGGTCATCCACATACACCTCGATATAAATATGAATCATGTCATGAAAAATCGCCATCATAGCCCTCTGGTAGGTGGCTCCAGCATTCTTAAGTCCAAAGGGCATAACCACATAGCAATATGTACCCCATGGTGTAGTGAATGATGTTTTCTCTTGATCCTCTTCAGACAGACGAATTTGATTGTAACCTGAAAAGCCATCCATAAATGAAAGAGTTTCAAATCCTGCCGTGTTGTCGATCAGAACATCAATATGAGGGAGGGGGAAGTCATCTTTAGGACACGCCCGGTTGAGGTCCCGGAAATCTATGCAAATTCGAACTTTTCCATCTTTCTTCATAACCGGGACAATGTTAGCCACCCAATTGGGATAGAGGACGACTCTAACAAATCTAGCCTTATGGAGTTTATCGACCTCTTCTTTCATTTTCAAAGCCATGTTAGGGTGGAAACGCCTCAACCGTTGTTTGACCGGGACAGACCCTGGCTTAAGTGTAAGGTGGTGTTCAACGAGCGCAGGGTCTAATCCAGGCATATCTTCATAGCTCCATGCGAACGTGTCCTTGTATTCTTGTAGAATCAAAATGAGCGCCTCCTCCTCGGAGGGTGGTAAATTCTTACTGATGAGGACAATCCTAGGGTCTTCCTCAGTACCCAGATTGATTTCTTTGGTTGGCTCTTCTACGGAGGCTGATGGTTCGTCGAATCGTCTCATGCCACTAGCAAAGGCATCAGCCTCGTCCTCATAGTCTTCATAACTTTCTTCCCCCTCTTCAATAGGGTCTTCATCATTCATGATTTCATAGACACCCAAACCCTCATAAGAGGCAACAGCAACATCCTCATATCCCAATTCTGGCAGGATAATCGGTTCTTCCACAAATTCAGGGATTGCTAAACAAGCTTGGCATCTGACAGCCAACTCCAACAAAAATCTTCGGGGAATCTGCCTACCCTTGGCCTTCTTATGTGGAACTATCCCCTGATTTTTATTATTAGAAGGAAAGGAGGAAGAATAGGAACAACTAGCTTGACCAGGGGAAGGAGATGAAAAAGCGGATACAGGAGGTGATACAGAGGAGGGCCCCTCACTAGAGGGGGAGAAGAGTCTTACGAAGGAATCTTGGAAGAGCGGCCCCTGGGTTGGGACGCACTCGAGAGAAAAATAGGAGGTCTCCTCAATAGAAATGGAGGATTGGAATGTTGAAGATTTGGCATTTTTTTTTCGTTTTTATATTTTCCTTTGTTTTTATTTTCTTTTTCCAGTAAGAAGCAATGTGAAGGGGAAATAGCAGGAGGAGTGGAGATTGCAAGATTGGAGAAAGATTTAATCAAAGATGGCCCGCTCGGGGGCGAGATGGAGATTTTAGAAAATCGCTCGAGGAGCGAAGGAGCAATCGGGAGGGAAATCTGAATTGAATCGGGAGACAAGTTGATGGTAATTGGTGGTGGTCGCGGCACGTGACCAAACCAACGGGAATAGAGAGACGCCAACACAGATGGATGCACAGAAGTGAGAGAGAAAAGGTCGGCCCACAGCCTATCCACGGAAAATCCTTCTTCAAAGGGGACATCTGGCTCCCCCGTGTCTGTGTAGTCACTTAACATCTGCCTTTTATCTGTGATTACTGCTGGCATTTCAATCAGTTCTTGAATCAGCGGCGGCCACTCTGGATCTGTCGGCATGAACAGGCGGCTCAGAGAGATTGTGATGTCATTCATGTCAAACCACCTGTACCAGTCACATTCTGGATCACCCATTTTTCTTCTTTTATCTGGCCTTAAAGACTCCAGGGCTTTGTAGGTAACTAGTGGTGCAATGTGACGAGCAAACTGTCTGGCGTGGACATCTTGACAATCAAGCAATGAAGTAATGACGGTAGTCTGCTCATTGTTCTGAATGCCACCGGTAACAAAATGTGTCTTTAAAGTCCAGGTGAGCGGCTGGCGATCTGGCTTGAAGGTGGACGTCATAACAGTCCACGGCTCTCCTTCATTCTTGCCCGGTGCTTTATAAGCCGCCTCGTGCAATCATCTTTTGAGGCTTAAAAGGCCTAATCCTGCCCTGGAGTTTGGCGCCCAGGCCCTTGCCATCTTGATATCCCATTCTTATCAGAATGTTCCAGCCGGGGGTATTCATCATATTTTTCTTTTTCTTCCCCTTAGAAGGCAGGGGTGTCATAGCCACTGTGGTAACAGTCTCAGATAGCATCGGCCGTGGACGGGGAACGTCCAGCACAGATAATAACGGCTTGTTGGCAGGCCATATGGAAGGAACTGATGAAGCTACATGAATGTCTTCCTCTGGCAAGATCGGCACGCTGGTCACCTTGATAATGCGGCCCTTGTGCGGAAACTTGAGGCACTGATGGTTTGTAGAGGGCACTACGTCAAGCTGCTGAATATAAGGGCGACCCAGAATGCCGTTAAAAGTCGGATCCATATCCAGAATATGAAAATCTGCTGTAATGGTGGCTGGACCCAAGCTGACTTTGAGAGTAATCATACCCAGAGGGGGTTTCTTTGTATTGTCATATGCCGTGACAGTAATAGTAGATGGCCGAATCTGGCTTTCAGGGATACCGCATAGCTTCAGAGTGCTCGGCGGCAACACATTGATAGATGCACCGGTGTCTACCAAACACTGCTTGACAGCCACTTTGTTGATATCGACCGTAATGCATAGGGCATATTTTCTTGCCGGTAGAGGTGCTAACTCATGTTCATGGAATGTGATTGCCGGCTGACCGCTAGCAGGGGTCAAGACTGTAATTATCTGTTCAACCGGAAGGTCTTCATTGACCATGACTTTCTGCAGGTATTCCTTCAGGGCCAGCTGATGAGTGGTGGACCTCTTGATCAATTCAAGAATAGAGATTCTGGCTGGAGTGCGGTCCAAGTGTTTTAATAAATCATACTGAGTTCCCGGCACTGAATCTTGTTCCTGCTCTTGCTCTTGTGGCCCCTGCACGGGCTCTAGCTCTCTCTGTGGGAAAATACGGTGGAATATCCGTCCACTGCGGAGTGGCGCTACGCCTTGACGCGCCTCTGTCGGGGCAATATTAGGAGGAGGGTTGGAAGAAGAAGAAGGAATGTTGGTAGTAGAAACCCTGCTAGGGGATATCAAAGGGGAATTCACTAAAAGGGGCGCCTCCGTAGGAGACGTGGTAGTGGTGTTTAACAAAGATGCCCCCGCGGGAGGCATGGGAGGAGTATTTGATGAAGGTGCCCTCGCAGGAGGCGTGGGAGAAGGGAGGGATATCCGAATGCGAGGAGCATTGGCAGGTGGTGGAATAAGGAGAGATCGTGGCACAAAAGGTGGTTGAACCGATGACGGAGGAACTCTTGCTGGTGTAGGAGTGGTAGAGGGGGTAGCGGGTGCTGGCGGTGAGCGGAGTAGGAGTGGCCTGGATGGCGCGTGTGTGGGATTGGTGGTGGAAGGTGGAATGGTAGGTTGTGGAGGTGGTAGGCGGGTAAGAAAAGAGCGAACCGGTAAGGCCGTGGAATTGGTGGAGGTAGAAGGATTGACGGGGCGTAGAAGGGGACGTCCCGATAGGAGAATAGAAGAAGAAGGAGGTGTGCGCAAAAGGCGCGGAGTTTGATTTTGAGTTGGATCATGGTGAAATGCCCCGACAGAGGCATTTTCTTCGTGCCATCCCTGCCCTCTCTCCACCTCGTAGAGAGACGTGACAGGGTTCACGTGTTGATTAGGAGCATGCTCCGGCAACGGATTACGGACGATCCCCATATCCTGCTGGGGTGCTGGAGCTTGCTGCGGCTGAACTTGCTGCGGAGCTGGCTGCTGTTGTTGCTGATTTTGCTGTTGCCGAGAAGCCCTTCTTTCTTTCATAGCGGCTATGTATTGTCTCATCTCATCCCAATTGATGTCACCTTGGTCATTTAGATCGTAGATGTAATCTCTGAAGTGGAAGCAACGATCCAGGTTGTGACCAGGGCCACGATGAAAGGCACAATAGCGGGATGTGTCAACATTAGCGGGCCACACGGTTCTTTCCCTTGGCAGGGCGAGCAAGTTGGCGGCCATCAGGGCATTAAAAATATTGGGGTGACTTTCAGGGAGTGAAGGATAGTGGTCCCTTTTGGGGCCAAGTGGTGGTCTCCGTTGTTGTTGTTGGCCGTAGTTGGCTGGTGGGGGCACTTGGTGGTATTGTGGTGGAGCTGGAGGGTCTATGCGGGGGGCTTGATTTTGCGGTGGAGCGAAGGAGCGTTGAGGCGCGAATTGGGGTGGTGGAGTAGGGTTAAAATGAGGGTTCTGTCGTGGAGGTGGTGGTGGACGTGGGTTAGCTTGATTATGGGGGTTACCAACTACGCCAACTTGCTCATTTATGACAGTGCCTTCCGTCGTGGGCCCGCTGTTGACATTTGTATTCTTTTTAAATAGCCGAGGCTTCGGCTCAAACATGCCCATGATGGGCGAGTCCTTCATTTGTGTTTGTATGTAACGAGCTCTTTCATAGAGCTCTTCCATAGTTGTTAGCCAATTCATGGCCAAAATGTGCCGGAATTGGGGGGTTGCATTAGAAATGACCATTTTCACTTGCTCCTGTTCCGACAATGTGTCCTTTAATTTGTCGGCCATAGACCGCCACCTATCAGCAAATACAATGAAGTCCTCCTCGGGCTTCGTTTTCTCGGCAACTAAATCTGTAACAGAAAGGGAAGGTCCCACCCGGTCTCTGTACTTTTGCAGGAATTTTCTTTAAATAACATCAAAATCGCCGGCATCAGCTGGCTCCAAAGAATAAAACCATTCGAGGGCTGGCCCCTCAAGAGACCTCCTGAATAAGTAGGCCAGGGAGGCCTTATTGTCTTGCCAAAAGGAAGTCTCATATCGGAAATCCTTTAAATGAATGAATGGGTTGCCTGTCCCATTATATCGCCGGAAATTCGGCATTTCAGAAGGTGGTAAATGGAACACTGGCAATGTAGGAAGAGAAATTTCCGGAGCACTCTTAGTCACTGTAACCTTCTTGAGCTGCTCCTCCATGCTGGCTAGCTTCTGAAGCAAGAGAGTGTTGGTATCGGGCTCGACCGGGGCCTGATTCTGAGCAAAAGAATGCGGTATAGGCGTTCGTAGAATCCGAGGAGGTTGGAATGATTAATGCCTAACCGCTGAATAGCTCGCCTGCTGGGCCGGCATGGCCGCAGTAGGCGTTTGTGGACGAGAGGAGGGGTGATGCAAGACCGCCTGGTCATTAATGATTTGATGGCCACTCACGGCCGGAGGGGGTTTAGATTAAGACGAAAGAACCGACTTCCCCTTTAAAGCGGCCTGAATGGCTTGCCGCTGGGAGTCATCCAACTGGGAGAGAGCTTGGATCAAATCTGTGACATTAATGGATGGGGAAGGGTTCCCCGAAGTGTTGGAAAGTGGAACTTGAGACGAAGGGTCCGCCTCATGATTAGTGGTATCAACCACATGAACTTGTGAGTAATGGGGGTGAGGAGGAAGGTAGTTCCCCTCATAATAAACAGAATCCTGGAGAGGGTCCTCATATTGACCAAATATGTTCTCATTCTCATCATTATAAGAGTACCCGTTGCCTGACATGTTGATGGTTTTACCTGATCGGAGTTTCATTCTTAAGAGAGAGAATGTTTAATGAAGGAACTATCACAAAATATTTAATCCAAACCAAGCAATCAAATCACCCAACTATGTTTATGCAAACAAGGTTGGCAAGAAACGCAAGATTTTAATGTTTGATGTTTGAATTAGAGTGGATTATTTGTGAAAGTTCACTCTTTTGCCAAATGAGACCTAGTTTGATCCAAGTGTAACCTCCAGGTCAACTAAGTTTTTTTTCTCTCTCTTTAACAACGCATAGGTTCTCTAATCTCCAGGTACTTCAAGGGTACAACCAGCCCAGCGTCCGTGAGGGAATCCACGGGTGCGGGGACTTATGGAGGTCTTGGAAAAGGGATTTCCGGTCCAAAGAGACGGAATACTCAATGGAGGGTAGTCCCGATTCCAAGAAAGGTGTGTGGATCCTAGGATGGAGAGAGGAGGTCTCTCAACCAAACCAACAAATCAAGACAGTCCAGCAATATAATATCAAGACAAATATAATAAAGAGCTAAGCACAGGGGACAGTATCTGTGAAAAAGAATAGTGAAGAAACGCCCTGGGAAAGGGCGTTTTCACAGCAGGAGGAAAAGACACGCCCTGCGATAGGTCGTGACAAACAAGAAAACACGGCAGCGTGGCTGCCGTTAAATGTTGTGAGGGGCTCACAGACGATAAGAAAACACGCCTTGAAGTGAGGCGTTATGCAGAAAGGACGCTTCCACTGGAGGGCGTCAAAACTCAGATAAATGCCCTGCTTATAGGCGTTACTAAAAACCTGAAACACCTCTGAGGGAGGCGTTAATCCACAGACAATATGTGAAGCAGCAATTACCGGCAGTTATGATGAAAAGAAATGCCCTAATGCAAGGCGCTGATAAGAAATGAAACGCCTCAGGGGAGGGCGTTAATCCACAGGCAATATTATGAGCAAGCGGCAGACAGCAGTTATGGTAAAAGACGCCTTGGAAGTGGGCGTTAATCAATAAAACACGTCCCTGGGAGGGGCGTTAAATAGCAGACGATATGATGAGTAAGCAGAACACCAGCAGATGCAATAAACCCACGCCCTGAAAGGGGGCGTTAATCAATAACACACGTCCCTGTGGGGGGCGTTAAATCAAAAGACGCCGTAGTGGAAGGCGTTACTAAACAGCAATTGACTGATCCGGGGAGTGTGCAGGGTGCACAGTAAGGGAGAGGGTACCGAGGGTACCGAGGGGAAAGGGCACACGAGGGTGCCTAAGGGGAGAGGACACACGAGGGTGTCAAAGGGGAAAGGGCACACGAGGGTGCCAATGGAGATGGTAATCAATAAAGAAAACAGTAGAAGTCCCACCGTGATCGCCAATTTGTAGATTCTATTTAAAATCCACTTAAAGCAAAATACGAAGAATAAGACAATAATAATCAATAAAATGATAGGGAGAAAAGCATGCACGAGGTGCACAAGGGGAATTTGTGTGATCGCCAGAGGGGCTACCTCAATAAGAAGAACAAGAGATCGCGTATACCTGGTGGAAATTGAGATGCGGGATGGATGTGGATTTCCTCCTCCGACTTCAATCGGCCGGCCGATGAAGTGGGTTCTCTTCAGTTGATTACCTTGTAAAAAAAAAAGACAATAAAAGATAGACAAAAGAGAGGGGATCAGCCAAGGTGCAGATAGTATCAATCCAAACTAACACAAAATGATGAAAAAGGCATCAACAGCGCACCTCTTTTTTTTTGTTTTTTTAAACCCCTAGCAGGGAACTAGGGAAAGGATATGAAAGATGAGGCTTAATGCAATAGAATAACTAACGACCGGGTGATAATGAGGAGATGTTAAGAGGAGATGAACAACGAAACAACAGATAGAACCCTGCTCTCCCTGACGAGAGTAAAGGGAAAACCGTGGAGATGCTTAAACGGATGCAGAAAGGATGAAGGCAACATGCGCTTGATTGGATGCAGAGAAGGATGCAGAACATGCCTGTTGAATGATCAACCTCTTAACCCTTTTAGTTGTTAACCTTTTACACGATCAAACGATATTTTCTTTTATAGCTTCAATCGGATATGATCAAATAAGGAAGTGATAAGAACGGGTAATGAGGCATCCTGGGAAGGATTAAGATCGAGCAAGAGTCCAGGGATGGTAGGGAACTGTGAGG
The DNA here is from genome assembly GCA_022559845.1 of Amorphophallus konjac. Classification (NCBI taxonomy): domain Eukaryota; kingdom Viridiplantae; phylum Streptophyta; class Magnoliopsida; order Alismatales; family Araceae; genus Amorphophallus; species Amorphophallus konjac. Next base: position 32,097,633 of record CM040119.1, read on the forward strand.
GAAAGACAAAACAAGGAAGGACGCTGGAGTGAAACACGGCTTAAGACAGGGCGTATAATTATAAATTGACGACCTGCCACAAGGCGTTTCTTAAAACACGACCTAGGAAAGGCCGTTTCTTCCTGGATTTAATTTTGGAAATAAAAACTTTCTTTATTTGAAACACGCCTGAGATAACGGCGTTTAGTGAAAACACGCCCTGAGGAAGGACGTTACTTAGAAAATGCTTTTATTTTGAAAATAGATAATTCTAGAAATTAACGGATAATACCAGGAATTGACGCCCTCAAGTATGGTCGTCCTTTCTTTTGAAACGCCCCATGACAGGTCGTTACTTTCGGAAGTAACGCCCTTCGTCAAGTCGTGAATCACGAAAAATGCATAAAATTCATAAAAAATAGAAAAACTTCATGTTATAGGAATATTGAAGTCCGCTTGGGGCGTTTACATAATAACATGAGATTTGATCAACATAACGTCAATTTTGGCATGTCTACAGTCATGTTGGACCCAAAGTCCCAAATAAGTAATATTTTTCAGACATTTTTGAAATTGATAATGGCCAAAGAATTTCAATAATAAGCTCATGTAGTCAAGAAAATCAAAAGTTGGAACTAAGAGTTTTCCAAAGATTTTCAATAAGGTAGCAAGTAGCATAGAGGCTCATCAATGCAGAATATAACCACAAGAAAGGGTCGAAAATGTCAAGGAAATATCCAGGAAGACATGAATTTGAGATATGGTCCGAAATTCCACACATCAAACATCGAATCGATAATTCCGAGAAAATTGGGTTGAACGCGATTTGGTCAAGGACAACGACTTGAATGTGTCCAGCAAGGATGTTGCGATCAAAGTCAATCAGGAACAAGGTCAATGTGGTCAAGAATGAACGCATCGTATCAGGCAGACGCGTTTACATGAAGGCATCCAGTCAACCCGACGCATCTACAATCGGTCAAAAAAATTCAAAGATGGTAGACCAGAACGCGCTCTCTGTGCTTGCCGCCTTCAGGAAACAGAACCTGAACACGGTCTGAGGGTCTGCCGCGTTCAGTATTGACTGGACAGAACTTTGATAGAACATCATTCTGCCAATACAAAGGCTGGTTGAACCTTATCCTATATAGTAGGACGTGGATTCCAGTGGTTTTCAAGTTTTTGTGGTACAACTAGTTCAGCGTCCTAGTAGGAACCCTAAGCTCGCGGAGACTTACAGAGGCTGTGATGAAGAAGTTCTAGTTCGACGGAGGGAATATTCGACAGAGGGTTCTAACTTCACCAAGAATTAGGGTGCGTAAAAAATAACATAAAATGACGGTAGTAACGGTAGTTCAGTGCCACCAGAGTGACATGACCTTCAAACATAACAATAATCACTCATGATATAGAAATCATGAATCCATTAAAATAATGAAACAAGGCTAGCATGGGAAAACAACTATAATTAACCAATTAAGGTTTTCATTTTAGCATGTTGGACAAAATCCCAGAAGATAGATATTTAGAAGGGAAGATCAATAAAGAGAGAAAGAAAATATCAATAGAGAGAGAAAGAAAATAATCAGAACATGACTTAGGATCAAGTTAAAATCAACTATTTATAGATCTAAGACATATTCAAAGTTGACTTATTGTTAGCAAAATTTTAGAATTTATTTCCAATTAAGGTTCATTATAGAAATAAAGATAATCACATTTTCCCAAAATCAAGAAATTTCTCTGAATGCGGTCTACAAGGGAGGCACTTTTTGATGAATGCGGTCAGGCTGGGCGCCGCGATCCATAGAAACAAATTTTATTAAAAATTATAGTATTTATGAACGCGTACTAGGAGACCAACGCGTTTACATGAACGCGTTAATAATTGTTTAACCCAAAATAAAAATAATAAAATATGGTCGCGATCTATCAACCTACCGTGTTCAGAACGCAATGCCAATGAAGGCCGCGACTATAAACAGCAACTCGTTCCGATTGAGAAACCCTAAAACGGCGATGTATAGTCCAAAATCTTCGAAATACATGCAATATAGTGGATATAATTTGGGGAAAATGATGCAGAAACAAAATAGACAAGTGAATAAACATGTTTGATCTATTAATTAGGAGTTTGGCTTGAGAGAACACCTACCTTTAGTCGCTTAAGGAATAAGAGGAAGAAGAATGACGTTCGCCCACGAACGCCCAAAGAACCCTTGATTCCGCCTCCTAACACAATCCTCCCATACCTAGAAGCCTTCTCACACGAACTAGGGTCAACTAGGGAGACTACGAGGTCGATTTTATAGGGTTTCAAGTTTTTAAGAATCCTAATTAGGTCAAGGATCCCTAGATAGGAATAAACTCTGAAAATTTTGACTCTATCTATATCTAGGGCCGCCCCCACCCTATCTAGCACGAATTAGGGTTAGGGTTTAGATTAGATTTCGACCTTACTTAGTGTATCATAGTTTAGTTAAGGTTTTTAGCCCATTAAGGTTAGATTAAACCAATTAAGCCCATTTAGAAATTAGGTCTTAGAAATTAATTCAGCCTTCTAAGCCCATTTAGCCTTAATTATTAGCCCAATATATATTATAACCATGTACAATTTCTTTTATTTAACTTTCAATTATAACTATTTAAATTTACCCTTTATAATTTACATTTGTTTAATTACTCCTATAAGAAAAATCGGGTTGCTACACCCTTCCCCACTTAAAAGAATTTTGTCCTCCAAATTCACATGATTTCTTACTAAAATAGTGAGATATAAGATCATCAATCCTAATAAACATGCCTTCTCATATTACATTCTCAAACTTCTCTCACTAGATCAAACTCTAAATCATGCCAATATACGATAATCACGATGTCCAAGTATGCAAATATAGAATAAGGCATGCTTAGAGTTACCTTCCGTCACTCCTCCATCCTTTAATACTTGCAGCCTGCCTTGTTGCCTCGGTCCATCTTGTTGTTTATCCTGTGGCGCTTTCTCTTTTGTTAGCCCAGATAGCGTATGTGCGGACAAGAAGGGGGGGTTGAATTCTCCTCCAATCGCAATGACAGTTTTAAACTAAGTTCGCGGAATTAAAGTTGCTATGTAAATTAAGCTAGACTGAGATGAACTTAGTTCTGAAGATTATAACAATTGAATGAAACTAGAATGAAATCAATTCTCTCAATCTCGTCGAGCCCACACGATCAAGACAATATAAATTAGCGAGCAAGCACACACCACAATGCACAAGGATTTTTAGGTGATTTGGCCGGACAACCAGTCCGCCTACGTCCACCCCTCACCAAATCGGTGAGGCTTCACTCGCTTCTCAAGAAGCACACGGAGTAAAAACTCCAAACGCACGGAGACTTCGTCTCCACAACGATCCGGCTCTCAGATCAACACACACACACACACACGCTGCAAATAATGAAGCAATCCACACACACACAGTATTCATTAATTTTGAAATAGAAGAAAATACATCATGAATGCTCAGAATAAATTAAGGATAATTCATGAAAAGCATCTGGAATGATCAAGAGAATAAGATCTGATTTATCTCCTTTGTGATAGTAGGCCGATTGAATATGCTTCAACTAGATTCAGGTTGGAGGGAGTCCAAACTCGAGCAGGTTGGAGCCGCCGGCGCTTCCCCTTGAAGATCTGGCTTTGTATCAGTCCTTGTGCACTCTAGAAAAGATTAAAACCTTCGATCCTTTATCCAATCGAACCTGCAAGAGAGGAAGAAGGGTATGAGCATAAAAGACACTCTCCTCTCCACCACAATGGCCGAACCCACTCTTTCTTCTCCTACAAGATAGAAAATGTTAGCTCTTGGGGTTCTACTTCCAAAATTCAGAATAGATGAATATATATAGCTTAGAGCGGCCAAAAGACCCAGCTTACCCTTCTAGAACATGTTAAAAACACCCTCATAGGTGTAGGAACCATTTGGGGACAAAATGGTAATATTTTCAAGGCTAAACAATGTGTAACGCCTTGAGATCCGATTCCCAATTTGTGGGCCCCTTTTTTTTCTTTTTTTTTCTATTGGACCTCGAAACAATACATCGTACGTATCGCGGAAGCATATATATATATATATATATATATATATATATATATATATATATATATGCATGAGAGAGAGAGAAGCCATAATTACATGAAATGTAAATAGTATCTCAACCATTCATAATTAAAAAAAAATACATGTCCATTGCCCAAATACATATAAGTCCATACAAGATCACCAATCCACAAACTATCAATAATATGAAAGATAAATATCCATAGTCTACCCTGATGCAGGGAGGACAAGAACTACTCCTCGACCGCAGCCTTCTCCTCGACCTCCTCCACTGCGTCCCCTGAAAACGTGTGCCACAAGGGGATGAGTGTAACGCTCAGTAGGCAACCTAAACAAATCGGGGTTAACTTGCATTCATATATCCAATTCATATACATAATTCAAATGTCAACAATAAAAGAGTGCAAAAGACCCATATAGTCTCTTCTAGAACCCTCCAAAGTGACCCTAATAGGTCTATCAAGAATCCAGGGATAAATGGGTAAAGGATGGAACCCAATTGGATCAAGTTTGATGGGTTTCATGAAACCGGATTGGCCATCGGTCGACCGAACTAGGCCATCGGTTGACCGAACTGTAACAAGTTACAGACCGACCAACACTGGCAAATTCGGTCGACCGAAATGCCCAGGTCAGTCGACCGAACCCTACTACATTTCTAGAAAGCAAGCAGTTCACTCCCATAAGTGAAATCCCAATGGAAACCTGATAGGGTTAGTTGATAAAACAATATGAAAGCTCGATACAACTCCTTTCCACCAAGATACACATGCAGTTTAGTTATCATATGCAAAGCACACAACGAATATCAAAGTCCATTCATTCTCATTTGTTAGGTAATCATACGTAAAAAATACATGTTTATTATCTAACATATAAAATACCCGTGCATGCACTAAATCCACAATGAATGATTAGTTGCACATCTTCACATTTTAATGAGTTACACATTTTTTCTTATTCATGGAACCAAACAACTACCGCAAATACAGGAGACCCACACACAAATGAACGAAAGAGTACTGCGCAGACCCAAGAGCGAACTCCTACCTAGACTCCATGCCGCACGGGACGTTACGCATCACCGTCTCCCGGGTTCTATGGCGTTACGTATTGTCGTCCCACAGAAGGAACTAGACGAATCATAGGATTTTAACCAAAGCGTTACGTATCGCCGTCCCCTCGGTTCTCTTACTTCCGTGGCGTTACGTATCGCCGTCCCGCAGAAGGGACCGAAGTCCAACCTCACAAAATGTTACTGTTTTCCATTCATAACATTCACATCGTATTCACTTTCACATTCATATTCATATTACAATATTTGCATCATACTTTAATCTTATCTTATCGTAACATAAGCATGCTTCCATATGGTTTAAGTGGGCTAATCATACTTATAAGCTTACTGTTGTGGAACAGAACATGATCATGTTACCAGCAAGGTTTCTATTACAGAATTATCAAAGTGTAGAATCTAATTATGATATCTTTCATGCATTTGGACATATTTCATTATGCTAATGATCCCTAGCTCCTGCCTACATGTCATGACAAACACCAAACGGAAGTGACTCCATGATGAGTTGCAGTAACATACTGATGCAACAGGAACAGTGTCCGACTTGAAATCTTAACGTGAATAATTAGGATTCGGACTGAGCCACAGAACTAATAAATAGAACCACAATTGCAAGATGATCCCACACACCCTTAGTCCCTCTTTAATGTATAGAAACTACTTAGAAATTGTTCTAATGCATCGTTGACCCCTAAGATTTGAGAATAGGTGCCTACCTTTAATGTGTTAAACTAATGATCCGGGGATGAGATCCACACTCCAGATCCTCCTAAAGCTTTTCCCTTCGTCCAAGGGCACTGCAGGATCATCCTCCACGCGCCGGATCATCCTCCTACGCAGAGTCAAGGTCCCTCACCCTCTCTCACTCAAGAAGGACAGTAGAGGGTGGTGTGGACGCACTTTTTGTCACGCTCGTTCGTTTGTTCTTCAAGTCGGTTTATTCGGTGGGTTTATTCATTTATTAAGTGCGTGGGCGTGCCAGTCACCGGAGTGACAATTTAGTCGGGCTCCGAAGAGCCCATGGTGCGCTCGACCTGACTTCGTCAAACGATTGTGTGGTTCGTGTCGGGACCAGATCCCGTCATGTCGTAAAGGTCACGACGTCATTTACATCCCCCATACGAGGGAACACCCTTGATTAATTGTCGAAATTAGGGGCCCTGTGGCCGAAAGGACTAATACTAACTGCGCGAGAAAGAAACAGGAATAAATCACATTGAGATCCGCATCGGGATACGGGCCACGGGCTATATTGGTCACTCGTGGACCTTTTTCATGTTCGGACGATGGTCCATAATAGAAACGCGGTGGAAGCCGGGATGAATCCATTCAAATGTCTGCCGAACGCGCGGCAATTTCAATAACGGCTCGAAAAGGGTCCGGTCTTGAGAAACGGGTCCGGTCTAATCAGAATGTCGGCCCGATGCGAGGTCGGGTCGTGGCCGTATTGAGGTAATCCTCGCGACTTAGGCCCGACCTGCAGGGGCGGCATTGTTATTCCCTTCCGCATCGGGTCACGAGAGAGACTGGGCTGCAATGATAGATTTTATCGTCTCTTTATCTGGGCTTCCGATTATAGATATACATATGTATTTTCTTTTGCTTATTTCCCTTTTATGTATTTTTGTGAATGATTTTTTTAATATTTTTTATTATTATTATTATTATCATCATTATTATCTCACATTTTTTTGTTTATTCCTTATATATATATATATTCAAATTTATTTATTTATTATAATTTTTATTAATTTATTATTATTATTGTTGTTACCATTATATACATATTATATATATATTTCTGGAGAGAGAGTGTGTCACGCCCCGAGCGCGGAAGGAACCCGGAGTGCGTGACAAGTTTATATCGATTATGTCAATCAGAGCGTTAGTGTATTCAACACAAAGATAGATGTTGGGTTAGATGGACGCAGTCTATCTTCACTAAGTGTGGATCTAGAAGGGGGTGAATAGATCAACTTGCCTAATTTAAAACTACTGTAAGTTCTAAAGCGGAATTTAGGCAAACATCAGTTAAGCTAAAGGAAGAATGCTAAGCAAAAAGTCGACCCATGAAAGCCATTCACCATATCTATATATCAAAAGCTAGACATGAGCATAAGCGATGCAACCAAATAAGCTAAGCAAGAATTCCCATCGCACACAGATCACACAAAAACACAAACACACTGCACACACAATTTTTAGGTGGTTCGGTCAATGACCTACGTCCACCCCACACTCAACCGAGTATGGCTTCCTGCTGCGCAGCACAGCTTGCGTCCGCTGGGCTTTACAGCTTGGCCAAACAACCCACTGATACATAGCTTCGCTGGGCACTACAGCTTGCCGACCAGAGGATCTGATCCTCTGCAACCGCTGGGGAAATACAGCTTAATCCGTCCAGTGGAGACTACCACTGCAACCGCTGACGCACAGCTTGAAGAAATAATGTTCGGAATTGAAAAGACAGAATCAAAACAAAAAAGCAAAACCCAAAAGCAATGTAGCTCTAAAGAGCAAAGCTCAGCTCTGGTTTTGAATCACGAGACTGAGATACAAACTCTCTCACTCTCACTCTCAATCAGCTCTCTCTCAACTCAATCTCTCTCGATCTCTTCCTCTCTCTTTTTCTTCTTATTATCTATTTCTTCTTCTTCTCTGTATCTTCTTCTTCTCTCTTTTCTCTTTGTGGATCGAAGGAGCCTTGCTGTGGCTGTATAGACTTTCTCCCTTCTGTCTTCGATCTCTCTTCTTCTGTGGAAGAAGGCATGTCTATATAGCAGCAGCAGCAGTAGGCGTGTGCTCTCCACGTTTCCCGCCAAAGCATTTGGACCACGTGGCAGCATCCAATGGAGTGTCAAAACACGTGTCCTCATCTGGATACCTTGTTCTTCTCGGATCACGAGCCAGGTACCTCAGATCACGTGCCCTTCATTTGTCTCTGCATTCCCTGTCAGACAGACAAGAACATATTCAGTTTAACTGTAAACCCTGTACAGGCTTTGCAACCACGAGTGCAATGCAAAGTATGCACAACGCAGTGTATAGACTCAATGATCGTAAGGGCTTCATGAGAAGGAAAGCAGTGTATAGACTTAGTAAATATAAAGGCTTCATAAGAAGGAAAACCAGTGTACAGACTTGCCCAAAGTATAGACTTTATATGAAGAGGCAACGGCTGTACATACTTCCTATATGAAGCAGCCATTGTACATACTCAAGGTGAAGACCGATGCCAATGTATAGACTTTACTGAAGACAACGGACTCGAGTGCAGTGTACAAACTTGACTATGCTCACCCAATACCAATGTATATACTTGATGCTCAAAGAGTGGCTGTACAGACTTGATAACGATGTAGAACGAACAGATGTACATACTTCATGTGAAAGCCCAATGTACAGACTTTGAAGAACAAGCAGCTACAGTCCAATGTGTGGACTTGTCGTTCACTGGTGAGTGTACAGACTTCGTATGAAACACCAATGTTTAGACTTACCACCGACCATTGTGTAGACTTGAAGAAGTGAGACAATGGCTAAGACACTGTACAATCGGATGTATAGACTTTACTTAACACAGTCCGATGTACAGACTTGGAATTTCAATTGAAGGGTGTATAGACTTGACCAAACAGTCCAGTGAATAGACTTGAATAGCTGAGGCCAGTGTACAGACTTGCCACCGACCAATGTGTAGACTCGATCAGCATAAGGCACAGTATATACATCAACTCTGCACATCGAAAGTATAGACTTCAAGTGTGAAGACCATTGTATAGACTTTGGATTCAAAGACCAATGTGCAGACTTTGGATTTGAAGACCAATGTGCAGACTTTGGATTTGAAGACCAATGTGCAGACTTCAAGTTTCACTGTGGATGTACAGACTTTAGAAAATTAAGCGATGTGTAGACTTCAAAGAAGTTGGCGATTCAATGTACAGACTTGATGAAGCGAAGCCAATGTACAGACTTGAGTGTAGCTAAAGCCTTGATCGTAGGAATAGGCTAGAGTGTATAGACTTCAGGCTTCAGAAACGAGTGTACAGACTTCACTTAAGAAACATAGGGAAAGACTCCAATGTATAGACTTTGCCTTGAACGAAAGTCAGTGAAGAATGAATAGACTTTCACGATGTGTAGACTTTGGATACGTGAAAGCTACAGTGAAGGAATGTACACACTTGACCAATTCAAAGGCGAATCGAGTGTACAGACTTAGTGCGTTGATGCTGTAATATGAGCCAGTGAAATGCGTTGACGCAGTACACACTGAGCCTAATACATGCATGCGACTGACGCTGTACAGACTTTGCCTAAGACGCTGTACACACTTAGCCTAAGACAATGTAAGCGACTGATGCTGTACACACTTAGCCTAAGACGCTGTATAGACTTAGCCTAAGACATGCATGAACTGACGCTATATAGACTTTATCTAAACATGCACAGTGTATAGACTCAATCGATTGAAGAGTTTCCAGTGTATAGACTCAATATAAACAAGTCTTCTAAAAGAGTCGACCCATCAGAGGATGCGTCGACCCATGACAGTGAGAAATGCAAACAGCAGTGTATGAAATGCAAAGAACACATAGTCAATCTGATAGAGCAATTTCATCAAAGTAAGAACAGTTGCCAATCAATCAAAATAATGGTGTTACCAATGAAATAAAGCAAGTGTCAACATCATCAACATAGAGGGGTCACAATAATCTCCCCCTTTTTGATGATGACAACCCCATATGAAGTAGAATAACAACATCCTGACATATAGGTATATGTTTGATGAAAGACATGATGAGTTATGCAGATTGACATGCAGATGCTATGAATGCATGCAACTCACTGCCTCAAACTCTCCCTTATCATTATGCATATACACTCCCACTCCCCCTTGGAATGAATTCAGAATTCAGACAGATATATATTCTCCCCCTAGACATCCCCCTAGACAATATTCTCCCCCTTTGCCATCAACAAAGAGGAGGGAAAAATTAAATAAAAGGGAAGGATCAAGAGAAGAACTGACTGGCATTCTGAACAGGTAGTTCATGAATAAGCATTCTAAAGCATAGAGTCTTCAGTCATATGAAATTAGAAACTGCTGTCAGAAAGAGTTCTGATTTAAGGATGATAAAATTTGGAGTTCATGCACTACAAGCAATAGATAAGTTCACTGTGCATGATAAAACAATAAACCAGAATCACATTTGCATGAAAGATTTAGTTTCATAATATCTTACTTTCATAGTCTCATAAAAAATATTGAGAGAAACCAAGTCATGTATTGAAACTAAACAAATTGACACTCATGAACTTTTCTTTTGAAGGAGCAACATTATCAATATTAGACCATTTAGAGCATTCATGTACCATAAGTCTTTCTGCGTAAGGGTATACGTTTATCAGACGCCAATACCCCTAGATACTCAACAAGATGGACCATTCTGCCTATGATCAAATTTAACAGAACTGAGTTACACCTTTTTGTGTGAGGGTACACGTTTATCAGACGCCAGTTACCCCCAGGTACTCTGTGAAACCAGCCTGCTGTTTTGAACATTTTATACAGAGATAGCTGATACACTTCATGACATGAGTGTTGTCCACTTTTGTGATGGATCACTCAGTTTCTCAGTGATTTTCCAGTCATTGCTCTGCCAATATTAATTTTCAATGATTTTCAATGTTTTTCAATATCTTTCTTAGCTGTCCTTTTTACGTTTCAGAATGATTGTTTAAGAATAATACACATACTTATCCTCTCTAACATGATTTCAGATGAGTTTTCAGATTTCAGATATGATTAGCTTTGTCTGACATGAAATAAGAAAGAGGTTGAGAGTTTTATCAATTTTCAACTTACTTATATACTGATTGCAATCTTTAAACTCCAACCATTATAAGATTTAAACCATTATATCAGTCTTTGAACAATTCAAATTCTTATAAGTGAAGAAGTCCATTTTCTACTGCTTAGAAATCAGAACTGACCAACAGATTATCATAATGTCAGAGACAAGTATTCAGAGTTAAAGGTTGAATGACTTCAAGAAAGTTGAAACCACTCTGAATTTCTAGCAATACTCCCCCTGTCTATATGCATGCAATTTACTAATGAAAGGCAAGAATTAATTGAGAGAGAGCTTATGCATAGGTCATGAATGAATGATATGCAAAGACATGCAAATACTCGACAAGCTCCCCCTGAATATATGTAATGTTTTCTTTGAACACTGAACAAAGTATTTTGAAATTTATGCTTATTCAGACTCCCCTATCAATCAATATAACCCATGGTACTAGACGGAGAATCTGGTCTCAAGGACCATCTCACACATAGTAAGAACCTCCAGATAGATTTCCCTGCCCTTTAGTAGCCTACTATTTAATATACCACGGTTATGTAGAGAAATGCAATGCAGGACAGTTCTACATGCATGTTCAGTAATGATTATGAGTCTGTTTCAATATTCACATCCACATGAATTATCCAAGCAATCAAATGCAAGTCCACATCAGAAATTTTATTCACAGCAGTTAAACAATCATTCATCATGCTGAAATTTACATAAGCCAAGTTCTCTTCTAAGAAACTTAAAATTTTCATTCCCAAGAGGCTTAGTAAAAATATCAGTAATTTGTTTTTCAGTTTCTATGAAATTCATTTCAATCTCATTTTTATTTACAGCATCTCTAAGAAAATGATGTTTTATCTCTATATGCTTAGTCCTAGAATGGTGAACAGGATTTTTAGCAAGGCATATAGCACTAGTATTATCACATAAAAGTGGAATGCATCCCAGATTTATCTGATAATCAGCTAGTTAGTGCTTAATCCAAAGTACTTGGGCTGCATAATTACATGCTGCAACATACTCAGCTTCAGCTGTGGATAATGCTACAGTGTGTTGCTTCTTAGATGCCCAAGACACTAGACAGCCACCAAGGAATTGACAGTAGCCACTGGTGCTTTTTCTATCTACTCGACACCCAGCATAGTCTGCATCAGTGTAGGCTAGAAGCTCTAACTCACACTTAGCAGGATACCAGAGACCTAGTTCTTGGGTGCCTAGTAAATACCTAAAAATCCTTTTCACAGCTTTAAAGTGAGTTTCTTTAGGACTGGCCTGAAATCTAGAGCATAAACACACAGCAAATTGTATATCAGGCCTAGATGCTGTAAGATAGAGAAGAGATCCGATCATACCTCTGTATAGCCTTTGGTCCACAGGTTTACCTTTAGAATCTTCATCCAAACTGGTTGAGGTACACATTGGAGTAGCTATTTCCTTGAGGTTGTCCATTTTGTACTTCTTCAATAAGTTCTTTACATACTTGGACTGAGAGATGAAGGTGCCATCTTCTGTTTGTGTAACCTGCAGTCCAAGAAATAGTTTGAGCTCACCCATTGAGCTCATTTCAAATTCATCAGTCATTATTTGAGAGAATTCCTCACACAATTTGGGGTTAGTTGACCCAAACACAATGTCATCCACATAAATCTGAATGATAAGAATATCTGGATGGCTTACCTTGGTAAACAATGTTTGATCAACTATACCTCTTGTGAAGTTCTTGTCGGTGAGAAATTTGCTCAACCTGTCATACCAAGCTCTAGGAGCTTGCTTTAAACCATAGAGAGCTTTATTGAGCTTGTAAACATGATTAGGGAAATCTAAACATTCAAACCCAGGAGGCTGTCTCACATATACATCCTCATTAATTTCCCCATTTAGAAAAGCAGATTTCACATCCATCTGCTGAAGATTTATTCCTAGGGAACATGCATAAGCCAATAAAATTCTTATTACTTCTAACCTAGCTACAGGGGCAAAAGACTCTTCAAAGTCTATTCCAAATTCCTGATTGTACCCCTGAGCTACAAGTCTGGCTTTATTTTTAGTAACATTCCCTGCTTCATCAGTTTTGTTTCTAAATACCCATTTAATCACTATGACTGTTTCATGATCAGGAGGTGGAACCAAAAACCACACCTTATTCCTGTCAAATTGATTGAGCTCCTCATGCATGGCATTAATCCAATGCACATCTTGGAGAGCACAGTCAATGGACTTGGGTTCTGTGTTTGATACAAAAGCATAAGCATTCAGTTCATGTTGAATTCTTAAGTGGCCTCTAGTCCTAGGAGGGTCATGCAGATTTCCAATAACATTATCTACAGGATGATCCTTGAGATATCTAATATTTGCAATTGGACTATCATGAACTTGATTTACCTCCCCCTGAACTGTAGGCTCCTCTTCATTAAGCTCTTTATGTCCTTCTTCATCCTCGGATTTGTCTGCAGGATCTCCTTCCTTAGAATTTCACCATTGTTTTCATTCCTGCATTGACCAACATTAGAATTTACCAAGGATTCATCAAAAACTATGTGTGGAGATTCTTCAACAGTCTTAGAGTTCAGATTGTACACTCTGTATGCTCGGGTGTTTTCAGAATAGCCAAGAAAAATTCCTGGTTCTCCTTTAGGTTCAAATTTATCAAGGTCCTTCTTATCATTTATGTGAATGAAACATTTACAACCAAAGACCTTGAAGTGAGCAATAGAAGGTTTCTTACCTTTTAAGATCTCATATGGTGTTTGCTGGGTAGAAGGTCTTACCATGGCTCTGTTAATTACATAACAGGCAGTGTTCACTGCTTCAGCCCAAAATTTCCTTGGTAGACCACCTTCGACAAGGAGTGTACGACCCATTTCCACTAGGGTTCTGTTCCTTCTCTCCACAACTCCATTCTGCTCAGGTGTCCTTGGTGAGGAGTACCTGTGGTTGATTCCATTTGACCTGCAGAATTCATCAAATTGTGAGTTTTCAAACTCACCTCCATGATCAGACAAAATGTTTTCAATTTTCTGATTTGTTTTATCATAAAACTCTTGAAATTCAGAGAAAGCATCACTCTTATTAGATAAGAAATAAACCCAAGTATACCTAGAAAAGTCATCTACCATGACAAACCCATACCTCCTCCCTGATAGGCTGACAGATCTAGTTGGCCCAAAAAGGTCCATATGTATCAGCTCATAGGGTTTGGAAGACAGATTTTCAGTTCTAGACTTAAATGACTTTCTAGTTATCTTTGATTGAGTGCATGCATCACAGATTTTATTTTCTTTCTTGAATGAGACTTCAGGAAGTCCTCTAACCATGCCATGCTTATTTAATTTGTGCAAAACAGTGTAGCTAGCATGACCTAACCTACGATGCCATAAAAATGCTATGTCTTCTCTACTGGCAGTAAGGCAAAGGTTAGTGTGTTGAATTTCATCTAAATTTATCATGTAAGTATTATTTATTCTTTTTCCAGAAAATTTGACAATATCAGAATCAGGTTCAAAAACCTTGCAGCATTGAGAATTAAATAAAACATTGTAACCTTTATCACATAACTGGCTGATGCTAAGTAGATTATAGGCTAACCCTTCAACCAGCATAACATCATCAATGCAGCAGGTAGAACACTTACCTACCTTACCTGATCCGATAATCCTACCCTTTGTGTTGCTTCCAAAGGTGACAAGGCCTTCTACTTTCTCAGTCAGCATGCAAAATTTGGCCTTATCTCCTGTCATATGCCTGGAGCAGCCGCTATCCATGTACCACAAGTTGTTCTTGGCTGCCAGGCATACCTGCATACACAATTAGGTAGAGAAGTTTGGAACCCAAGACTGATTGGGCTCCAATGTAAATGAACTAGAAGCAAAGCAGGAAAGCAGATGTTTCGGAATCCACATTTGTTTAAATGAACTTTGTTCAGTGGATCCTACAGATTTTCTTCTGTTGTTGTTCCTTTTCTTTTTATTGTTCTTTTTCTTATTGGCAGCAGCATGATTATTGACAGTATTGTTATTTCTGTGCCAGTGCCTTGGCCAGGGTGTGTTCACAAAATTTTGGCCATAGTAGTTCCTGGGCTGGCTATGGAAATATTGGTTTCTAGATGTCCAGTAACCATACCCATTGACCCAATTTCTACTGTAAGGTCTTTGATATTGAGCACCCTGGTGTGCAAGACCTGTAAACCTACCCTGAGTTCTAGACCAATCTGACCTATTGAAGTAGGTTGGCTGTGCATTGTAGTGGGTCTGAGCTCTGGGTTGATAAAAATAATTGGGTTGACTCCTAGCAGCACTCTGTCTCCCCTGTACTTTGGACCCTGCTGACCTATACACAGGTTTGTATTGGGTCTTCTTCAGAGGTGGAGTTGATGGTGGAGACTTGGTTACCTTGACCTGGGGTTTACTGGACTGTGTAGGTTGACCCCTAACCTGAGTCTGAGCCCTAGGATTCTGCTTGGATGTGCTGGCTCTACTAGGCTCATTAACCTTTCGTTTGCCCTTCTCCTCAGCACTGGGCTTTTTCAGATTAGCAGTTTTGTTCATCAAATTTGTTGAGTTCATGCTAATTAGAGGTCCCTTTTCCTTTTGAGCAACAAATGAAATTGTTCTCATCCCAAATGTTTTTGTTGCACTAGAACTAAATCCTAGGCCCTCTTTTCTGAAATTAACCTTTGACCCTAACAAAGCATTTAAGTTATCTGTTCCTTGGGTCATTTTCTCAATGGTTTTCATTTTATCCTCATTATCTTTCTGAAGTTCATCAATAGACTTTTTCAGCTCATTGTTGACATTGAGGACAGCTTCATATTTTTCAGAGATGATTTTTACTTCACTTTCACATTTTTGAATCTTCAGCTTCCATTCATCAATTTCATTTTCAAGCCTTAGATTCTCTTCCCTAGAAACCTTTAACTCAATTTTGATGTCCTCTACTTCAGAGCATGTGAGTTTCAGTTTATCATTTTCAGATTCCAAACATGCAATTTTATCAGATAGAGTTTTATCATTTTGCATGGAATTGATTTTTCTTCTAAGATGCCTATTCTCTTTTCTAATATCATCAGCTCTATCAGCTATGTCATGATAAGCATCTACCCAATCAGCAATTGTGAAGTTTTCAAATCTAGTGATTACCTCATCTGTGTCCTCCTCTCTATCTTCGGAGCTTGTTGCCATAAGGCAAATGGGCTGTTCAGATTCGGCTTCACTATCTGAGCTGCTGCTGAAAGAGCCTTCATCTTCATCACTCCATGTGCTGATCATAGCTCTTCCCTTCTTGGTTTTCTTCTTTGACCTGTCCTTATGTTTCTGATTGTCTGGACAGTCAGCTTTCAGATGCCCTGGTTTCCTGCATTGATAACAGACATTAGCTTCATTTTTCTTTGCAGATTTAGATTTATACCTTTTATCCTTTCGGCCACCATTGTATTTCTTCTGGCCGAACCGTCCTGCTCCCTTTCTGAGAAATCGCCTGAACTCTCTAGTCATCATGGCTATCTCAGATCGAGTCACATCTTCTTCTTCATTTAGGCTCTCCTCTGATGATGAAGAGCTGCTGGAGCTGGATTTTGTTGATTTGCTGGAACTAGCCTTCAGCGCTATCGGCTTCTTCTTCCTCTCGGCTTCATCTGTCCTTGGCATGTTTATCTCATATGCCATTAGTGAGCCAATCAGCTCATCAGCTTTAGTATTACGCAAGTCCCTTGACTCCTCCATCACTGTTGCTTTGGTGTGCCAAATGGGAGTCAGGGAGCGCAGAATTTTCCTCACTACATCATACTCTGTCTGAGGTTTCCCAAAACCTCTGAGGCCATTGGTTATGACAGTCAGCCGAGCGTACATTTCGCTGATGGACTCGTTCTGCTTCATCTTGAAGGCTTCATACTCAGATACAAGAAGATTGGCCTTCTGCTCTCTTACTTGAGATGTACCTTCATGAATTACTTCCAGCGCATCCCACATCTCCTTAGCTGATTTGCAAGCAGACACACGGGAGAATTCTGTAGGATGCAGAGCGCACTGGATAGCATTTATAGCACTCCAATTCAGCGTGGACCTTCTGATCTCCTCCTTGGTCCATACATCTTCATTCGGGGACAGCTCATAAGGTCCCTTGCTGACAATCTTCCAAATCTCATAATCCTTAGCCCTGAGGAACACTTGCATACGGTTCTTCCAGTATGCGTAGTTTGATCCATCAAAGAATGGGGGCTTCGTTGTTGAGTGACCTTCGGCAATCATCCCTCGAGCATCCATCTCTGCCTATTCTCTTCGGGCGATGAGTCCCTGCAGAAGAGTTAGGCTCTGATACCAAGTGTTGGGTTAGATGGACGCAGTCTATCTCCACTAAGTGTGGATCTAGAGGGGGGTGAATAGATCAACTTGCCTAATTTAAAACTACTGTAAGTTCTAAAGCGGAATTTAGGCAAACATCAGTTAAGCTAAAGGAAGAATGCTAAGCAAAAGGTCGACCCATGAAAGCCATTCACCATATCTATATATCGAAAGCTAGACATGAGCATAAGCGATGCAACCAAATAAGCTAAGCAAGAATTCCCATCGCACACAGATCACACAAAAACACAAACACACTGCACACATAATTTTTAGGTGGTTCGGTCAACGACCTACGTCCACCCCACACTCAACCGAGTATGGCTTCCTGCTGCGCAGCACAGCTTGCGTCCGCTGGGCTTTACAGCTTGGCCAAACAACCCGCTGATACACAGCTTCGCTGGGCACTACAGCTTGCCGACCAGAGGATCTGATCCTCTGCAACCGCTGGGGAAATACAGCTTAACCCGTCCAGTGGAGACTACCACTGCAACCGCTGACGCACAGCTTGAAGAAACAATGTTCGGAATTGAAAAGACAGAATCAAAACGAAAAAGCAAAACCCAAAAGCAATGTAGCTCTAAAGAGCAAAGCTCAGCTCTGGTTTTGAACCACGAGACTGAGATACAAACTCTCTCACTCTCACTCTCAATCAGCTCTCTCTCAACTCAATCTCTCTCGATCTCTTCCTCTCTCTTTTTCTTCTTCTTCTCTATTTCTTCTTCTTCTCTGTATCTTCTTCTTCTCTCTTTTCTCTCTGTGGATCGAAGGAGCCTTGCTGTGGCTGTATAGACTTTCTCCCTTCTGTCTTCGATCTCTCTTCTTCTGTGGAAGAAGGCATGTCTATATAGTAGCAGCAGCAGTAGGCGTGTGCTCTCCACGTTTCCCGCCAAAGCATTTGGACCACGTGGCAGCATCCAATGGAGTGTCAGAACACGTGTCCTCATCTGGATACCTTGTTCTTCTCGGATCACGAGTCAGGTACCTCGGATCACGTGCCCTTCATTTGTCTCTACATTCCCTGTCAGACAGATAAGAACATATTCAGTTTAACTGTAAACCCTGTACAGGCTTTGCAACCACGAGTGCAATGCAAAGTATGCACAACGCAGTGTATAGACTCAATGATCGTAAAGGCTTCATGAGAAGGAAAGCAGTGTATAGACTTAGTAAATATAAAGGCTTCATAAGAAGGAAAACCAGTGTACAGACTTGCCCAAAGTATAGACTTTATATGAAGAGGCAACGGCTGTACATACTTCCTATATGAAGCAGCCACTGTACATACTCAAGGTGAAGACCGATGCCAATGTATAGACTTTACTGAAGACAACGGACTCGAGTGCAGTGTACAGACTTGACTATGCTCACCCAATACCAATGTATATACTTGATGCTCAAAGAGTGGCTGTACAGACTTGATAACGATGCAGAACGAACGGATGTACATACTTCATGTGAAAGCCCAATGTACAGACTTTGAAGAACAAGCAGCTACAGTCCAATGTGTGGACTTGTCGTTCACTGGTGAGTGTACAGACTTCGAATGAAACACCAATGTGTAGACTTACCACCGACCATTGTGTAGACTTGAAGAAGTGAGACGATGGCTAAGACACTGTACAATCGGATGTATAGACTTTACTTAACACAGTCCGATGTACAGACTTGGAATTTCAACTGAAGGGTGTATAGACTTGACCAAACAGTCCAGTGAATAGACTTGAATAGCTGAGGCCAGTGTACAGACTTGCCACCGACCAATGTGTAGACTCGATCAGCATAAGGCACAGTATATACATCAACTCTGCACATCGAAAGTATAGACTTCAAGTGTGAAGACCATTGTATAGACTTTGGATTCGAAGACCAATGTGCAGACTTTGGATTTGAAGACCAATGTGCAGACTTTGGATTTGAAGACCAATGTGCAGACTTCAAGTTTCACTGTGGATGTACAGACTTTAGGAAATCAAGCGATGTGTAGACTTCAAAGAAGTTGGCGATTCAATGTACAGACTTGATGAAGCGAAGCCAATGTACAGACTTGAGTGTAGCTAAAGCCTTGATCGTAGGAATAGGCTAGAGTGTATAGACTTCAGGCTTCAGAAACGAATGTACAGACTTCACTTAAGAAACGTAGGGAAAGACTCCAATGTATAGACTTTGCCTTGAACGAAAGTCAGTGAAGAATGAATAGACTTTCACGATGTGTAGACTTTGGATACGTGAAAGCTATAGTGAAGGAATGTACACACTTGACCAATTCAAAGGCGAATCGAGTGTACAGACTTAGTGCGTTGACGCTGTAACATGAGCCAGTGAAATGCGTTGACGCAGTACACACTGAGCCTAATACATGCATGCGATTGACGCTGTACAGACTTTGCCTAAGACGCTGTACACCCTTAGCCTAAGACAATGTAAGCGACTGACGCTGTACACACTTAGCCTAAGACGCTGTATAGACTTAGCCTAAGACATGCATGAACTGACGGTGTATAGACTTTATCTAAACATGCACAGTGTATAGACTCAATCGATTGAAGAGTTTCCAGTGTATAGACTCAATCTAAACAAGTCTTCTAAAGGAGTCAACCCATCAGAGGATGCGTCGACCCATGACAGTGAGAAATGCAAACAGTAGTGTATGAAATGCAAAGAACACATAGTCAATCTGATAGAGCAATTTCATCAAAGCAAGAGCAGTTGCCAATCAATCAAAACAATGGTGTTGCCAATGAAATAAAGCAAGTGTCAACATCATCAACATAGAGGGGTCACAACAACAGAGTGCGCAAAAGTAAAGATAACCCAGTCCTTTATTCAATCACAACCTCAAAGTACTTCTATTACAAATGAAAATGCCAAGACTCAATAAAAGGAAAAAGTACAATGATTGACTCAAGAAATTAGAAAGATAAGATTAGTAAACGCTTGGATAGACGGAGAGCTCTAATCTCTTCACTCTTGACCTTCCCCATCCGATTGAGTCTCATCATCGGACTTACCTGAAAAATAGGGGAAAACACTGGATGAGCGAACGCTCAGTAGGAATTATATCTCAAGAGCTAGCTTACTTTAAGTAAATTACATGTTACATGAATGCAATAAAGCTATGCATGTTTGCGTAAAACGATAAGAGAGAGAGAGAGTATAACAAGAGATAATTGAATGAACTAGCATGTCTTTCAAGAACTTATATCAATAAATGTCAAGATATTCAAGCAAGTATATTCATCATGTCATGTCAGGAATTGGCTATCACGTTTCAAGCAAGTATATAAATACCCTTTCCGGGTCACGCAAGTCATGTCATGTCAAGTCGAGTATGAGATTGTAGAATGTCTAATCAAGCTAGTCATGCACTTCGGTGCAATGCCACACCGTGATCATTACAACTCCCATGGGCACAAGTACTTTTGGGTGCTCCTCCCAGGACCAGATCGGGCCCTATATACGCAGGCATTGATCGTGTATTTTTCGACATCCACTATAGTTATAGCCAATATGGAATTTCAAGGAATAAACTTGTATGAACTTTTAAGGTAGATCTTGTGGAATAGCATTTCAAGGATTTGAACAGGTGGTATAATGATGATAATAACGGTATAATCACGATTAACGATAAAACTAGGTGGAATCGGCTCCCTAACTCGGGTGCCATGACGATAGGAATAAGCGCCCACATGAACATGGTCGCTCGTTCTTGTACATGATAAGGTAGATAGAATTAGTGTACACAAGTATGACACACTATTCTTAAAGGATATGAATGGTATGGATTACCCATCCCATTATTTCAAGAATATTCTCATGACATACAAACAGCATGTCATGAGGGCCGGTATACCATGTTTCTTTAGAGTGACATGGCAATTAAGAAGTGTCATGGGTTTTAAGGGTACAACCAGCTCGACTGCTTTGAGAGAATCCAAAGCTAGCGGAGTCTTACGGAGGCCTCTATGATAAAGTCACCAGTCCGAAGGAACGAAATGTCCCGCGGAGGGTTCATCTATCATCGAGAGATAGTGGGTAATCGATAAAAATCACGGGAAACGTGGGACTATATTCACGGAATGGAATATAGTGCCTTAGCAATTAACTCACTCACAGTGGGTTATAGGAATCCGTGAAATAAGTAAATCAATAAATTGACGCCTCTGATTAAGTCTTTATTTCAGGAATTGACGCCTTCGGCTAGGTCGTCAGTTCCAAATATGACGATTATTCACGCCGTTGTTATATCCATAATAATTTTTAAAACATTCAAAAATTTCAGATATGATATAAATGATGACTTAGGTTAAGTCTTTAATTCAGTGAATAACACCTTAGTTATAGGCGTCTTATAGAAAACTGACGGCATGGTATATGTGGTCATTTCAATAATCAAGTAGAATTCATGATACGAAAAATCCATGGGGTATTCACTAAATTGACGCCTGTGGGTGAGGACGTCCATTCAATTGACGGCATCAGCACGGTCGTTATTTATAGTCATATGTCAATAACATGGATTTTGGGGTATTTTTAATCAAGAATCTAGAGATATGGATATATACAGAGACAAATAGCACGAATTTTCTAGGATGCTCATGCATTAATTCAGATTTGAAGGTTCATAGTTATTGAATTTTAGACGATGTGTGATCATAGTCTTTGACTAAAAAGTCTTTAAATCAAAACAACGGATCAAGATCAAACTATATATATGCAATTACTTGTTATTAACTAAATTTTGCATGAATCTTGAGAAAACCTACCTCGTGGATTGATTTGGTTGACAGAACCTGAAGAACGATTGAAGAACAGGAACCTCAAGTATATGAAAATAGGAAGAAGGTGCTACAAGTTCCCTCTTTGTTACGGCCACAGGATGACGATGCTGCAGCAAAGGTGCAGAAAGATAATAACAAGAGCAGCAGCTCTTGATTCTTAACAGTGGCAGCGAAGGCAGCAACGGCCTTCACCCTTGTGCAGTAAGGAAGAAGAGGAAGAACACAACTAGATATCAAGAAGGAGATGTTAGCCTCTCCTTCAATCAAAGGCAAACAGCAGCAACAGCTATACTCGCACGGTAGAAAACCCAGGCGGTCTTCCTTCAGCAAAAAGAAGAAGGCTCCTTGCCCTTCTTGTTGCAAATGACTTGCAAGAGGAAAAGAAGAAGATGAAGTCCTTCAGCAAAAGAAGAAGGCTCCTTCACGTGCTCCTCTCGACGAAGCAGGAGGAAAGAAGAAGATGAAGAACTTCGCTATGTTCTTCACGCACGAAGTAGCAGCGGGTTTCTGAGAAGAAAAGCTAGAAGGGATTTAGCAAAGGGGTTTGTATTTATAGGGTTCTGGAGACCCTATAGGGTTGGAGTTCGATTGGGAATAGCATTCCTAGTAGCAATCCTAATGGTATTAGTGTTCCCTTTATTAACAGTTCGAAACACATAATAACTTAAGTGTTAGAATCTTCTGGGATTTTTATCTTTTTTTCTGGATGTGATCTAGATGGAAAATTTTAAAGGTATTAATTTTCAATTTTTCTCTATTTTTTCATATAATTATTTTTCTAAAATTCTTTAGTCGAAAAAAATGGCACTATTTATTATTTTTTGAAATGACGACTTATTCTAAGTCATGTTCTATGAAATTGACGCTCGTAGATGTTGGCGTCAATTGATTTTTGACTTTTCTATTTGACCTCCAAAATACCGATATCGTATATATACCCATATTCTTTTATAATATCCTTAACTATATACTTTATTTGACTTTTACTAATTTAGAAATAATGACTTATATTAAGTCATTTTTCACGTTATATAAGCCTATACAAAGAGGCGTCATTTAAGTTTTGGTCATTTCTCATTGCCCTTGAAAAGACCAAAATTGTATATATGTCCATTTTTATCCTTTATATATCTTTAATGTATTTAAATCTTATATATATATATCCTTCTCCCTTCTAATAAAGTTATAATATAGTAAATGTGGAATATTAAATTTTTTAAATTATAAAAAAATATAAATTGACACTTTCTTCGAGATTTAATGATTCTTAATTCAATTAAAATTATATTGTGCATCAAATGGCTACTTAAAAATAACATGTTATTCTTTAATTTATTCGAATATCATGGTAAGGTTTACGAGTCCTTTTTGTAGGACTTTTCAGTTTGCAAGAGGGTTATGTACAAGGCCTAAGCCTTGCTTAATTATTATTATTAATTTATTCGAAGTTTCTAGTCCGTAAATTTACTAGGGTTGCTACAGAGTGGGCCACAGGAGGGCCAAAGAAAAAGGGGGGGGGCTGAAGGGGCGTGCCGGTGAAGAATGCGAGCGGGTGTGCCGCTGAAGGAGGGCAGGAGTGCACCGGGTAGGAGAGTTGATAGTATAGTGGGTGGAGGGGTTGGGACGCACCGTGTTAGAGCGGCTGGGGAGTGCACCGGGCAAGGGAGGATGAAGGGGTGCCGGCGAGGATGTCACAGGGTGCGCTGGGTAGAGATTGGGCTAGGTCGGTGCAGACATGGGCTGGCAGCAGGTCGGTGCGAGTCCACCTTGGGGTCGATGCAACTGTAACTTGGGTCGATACAACTATTGCACGGGGTTGAAGAGAAGTCGGAGCAGCCTGCGGGCTGGAGTTGGTGCAGCTCTGAGCTGTGGAGGGGCAAAGTCGGTGCAGCCTTGGGCTGAAGTCGGTGCAGCCTTGGGCTGAAGTCGGTGCAGCCTTGGGCTATAGAGGGGAAAAGTCTGTACGGCTTGCGGGCTGAAGTCGGTGCGGCCATGGGCTAGAGAGGGGCAAAGTCTGTACGGCCTGCGGGCTGAAGTCGGTGCAGCCTTGGGCTGGAGAGGGGCAAAGTCTGTACGGCCTGTGGGCTAAAGTCGGTGCGGCCTTGGGCTGTAGAGGGGCAAAGTCTGTACGGCCTGCGGGCTGAAGTCGGTGCGGCCTTGGGTTGTAGAGGGGCGAAGTCTGTACGGCCTGCGGGCTGAAGTCGGTGCGGCCTTGGGCTGTAGAGGGGCGAAGTCTGTACGGTCTGCGGGCTGAAGTCGGTGCGGCCTTGGGCTGTGGAGGGGCGAAGTCTGTACGGCCTGTGGGCTAAAGTCGGTGCAGCCTTGGGCTGTAGAGGGGCGAAGTCTGTACGGTCTGCAGGCTGAAGTCAGTGCGGCCTTGGGCTGTAGAGGGGCAAAGTCTGTACGGCCTGCGGGCTGAAGTTGGTGCGGCCTTGGGCTGTAGAGGGGCAAAGTCTGTACGGCCTGTGGGCTGAAGTCGGTGCAACCTTGGGCTGCAGAGGGGCAAAGTCTGTACGGCCTGCGGGCTGAAGTCGGTGCAGCCTTGGGCTATAGAGGGGCAAAGTCTGTATGGCCTGCGGGCTGAAGTCGGTGCATCCTTGGGCTGCAGAGGGGCAAAGTCTGTAGGAGGCCAAGGTAAGTGCAATGCTTGGGCCATAAAGGGGTAGGGTCGGTGCAATGTGCACCGAGGCAGGCCCCAGGGTCGGTGCAATATGCACCGACACAGGCTGGGAGGTGTGAAAGGGGGCTAGGAGTGTGCCGGCCAGGGCAGCCGGTAGCGTGCCGGCGAAGGCGGCGTGGAGCCTGTCGGAGAAGGCAGATAGGAACGGTGTGCCGGTGAAGGGTTGGCCGGGGGCGTACCGTTGAAGGGCCCACTCCTCCTCCACTTCCTTTAAGGCTTTTCTTTTCTTCTTCTCTTTGGTTTTTATGTAGTTTTACACAAGTCTTTCCTCCCTCTCCTCTCGACCTGCTCTTTATAGATTGGGCGTTTAATCTACCAAGCAATCAATTAGATCTAATTCTTCTTATGTTGTCCGTGGTGCCTTGTTCCGGTTGGAGTATTCTATCACCGATCGTTCTATTCGTTCGTTATTTTCCTTTGCCCTTTAATATGATGTTGTTCCATTTGTTTGTTGCATCATTTTACCTCTTTAATGCGTTATTATTCTCTAACAAAAATTCGGCAGCATCTCCCCTTGACCTGAGCGTAAGGGAGATACAGGGAACGCACTCACATGGAGTGGCGGAACTCGACAGCTAAGGTGCATGCCAAGGGCGACAACACCTTTAAAGAAACTTTGGAAAACCCAGGGGAAACGACGAGGGGAAGACGATTCTAGGACTGGCTAGGGGTGCACCGGGCAAAAGGAGAGGACTGGTGTGCCGGCTAGGGAGCTCGAAGATGTGTGCCGGGCAAGAGAGGCAGGAAGTGCACCGGCCGGGGAATTGGGTGGTGTACCGGGCTGGAGGTGGCCAGGCTGTGCCAGGGAAGGCTCTGACAAGGGCTGTGCCGGTGAGCGGACGAGTCAAGGGTGTGTCGCTGCGGGCATATGGAGGGGTGTACCGGGCAAAAGGCCAAAGGGCTGTGTGCCGGCCAAGGGGAGGGGTTATGTGTATGCCGGCTAGGAGGGCCAAAGGGTGTGCTGGTCAGGGAGCCAAGGGTGCACCGGACTGGGGTATTGGGTTTGGCAGGCTTCAAAGGAAACTTGGCAGGACGGGGAAGGCTCAAAAAAAAGGGGGGGGGGTTCAAGGTAGAGTCATGGGTACACAGAGGAGAAAAGAAGGGCATCTCCCTTTGAGCATGTGAGCAAATGTGAGGCCTAGAGGCCCTACGGGGGACCACGACAGGGGGAGAAGATCGGTGCAAGAGACTCAAGCCGCCGGAGGGGAAGAAGGAGACGACCAAACGCATATTGTGATTCAAACCAACGGAGACAAAAAGAAACCCAAAGAGGGGGAGTTTTCATTCATGAAGAGAAAAGGGTCATAACCGGCCGTATACATTGTAACACACCGGAGCTAAAGCTACAAGCGATGGGGGAAGAAGAAGAGGAACTTGAGGGAGAGGAAAGGATGAGGGGGAGAAAGTGTTGGGGTTGAGCAGGGGTGACAGCTCCCTCCTCCCCCAACACCTCCAACTACATGATCTCTCTCTCTCTCCGTCCCTTCCTTACTCTCTCTCCTTCGGTGGCCGGCGGGGAGTCTTCCTTTTTCCTCTCTTCTTCTTCTTTTCTTCTGCTGGGCGGGCTCTGTTCTTCTCTCTATGGTTGTATTCCGTGTGTGTGCTACTCTCTGTGTGTTCTCCGTCTCCCTGTGTGTGTCTATTTTCGTTGGAGCGAGGGGTTCTTATACCCCTGGTCAGGTCGACGACTGTCGAAGAAGGGAGTAGGTGGGGCGAGCACACCCCAGCAAGGTCCAGGTATGGGCCTGCCATGCCTTCGCTGCGCGTCGAGGGCTACGAGCGTTGATCGGCGTGGATGGGCCGAACGCTGTGCCGCTGGGGGCTGAGGAAGGCGTGCCGCTAGATGGCCTCGTAGGTGTGCCGTTGAGGGGGGCCTCAGGGCGTGCCGTTGAACGGCCTGGAGGGCGTGCCGTTGAAGACCACTGGCGTGCCACTGAGGGGGGCCTCAGGGCGTGCCGTTGAACGGCCAGGAGAGCATGCCGCTGAAGGCCACTAGGGGCGTGCCGCTGGAGGGCTCCATGGGCGTGCCGCTAAAGGGCCAGGAGAGCGTGCCACTGAAGGGCCAGGAGCGTGCCGCTGAAGGGCTAAATGGGTAATTCTGAGCCCGTTGTGAGCATGAGTTGTGACCCATTTGATTTTCTCCGAGGCCCATGGATTGTGGGGCTCTTGGTGGTCGATTTCTCATCACTGCCGTGACTCCGGAGGTGGCTTCACGGCAATGTGTGTGTGTTCAGAGAGTCCGGATGGCCCTCCCTTCTTCACAGTCTCTTAAGTTGACGTTGTTGTTGATGCGAGACTAGTTGGGACATACGGTAGTGCAATTTTGCATGTCCACAGGCCCATGGATCGTGGGGCCCTTAGTGGTTGATTTCTGTTCACTGTCGTGACTCCGGAGACGGCTTCACGGTAGTGTGTGTGCATTCGGGGAGTCCGGATGGCCCTCCCTTCTTCACAGTTTCTTCAATTGACATTGTCGTTGATGCTGGACTAGTTGGGACATACGGGTGTGCAGTTTTGCATGTCCACAAATGCCCCCCACCCACGGGTAGCGCGGGCGAAGGATGAGCCGGGCGGTGCCCGCGGGTGTGCTGGTCTCTGCTTCCCTTCGTTGGTGCCGACGAGACGTCGGGAGCTGACGTGGCTTATTTATCTCTTCTTCTCTTCATCAGTGCCAACGGGGTGTCGGGGACTGACGTAGCGTGTCGGTCTCTTCGTCTCTTCATCAGTGCCGACGGGGTGCCGGGGATTGACGTGGTATGTTGGTCTCTTTGTCTCTTCATCAGTGCCGACGGGGTGCCGGAGACTGACGTAGTATGTCGGTCTCTTTGTCTCTTCGTCAGTGCCGACGGGGTGCCGGGGACTGACGTAGTATGTCGGTCTCTTTGTCTCTTTGTGAGTGCCGAGGGGGTGCCGGGAACTGACGTGATTTGTTGGTCTCTTTGTCTCTTCGCCAGTGCCGACGGGGTGCCGGGAACTGACGTGGTTTGTTGGTCTCTTCTTCTCTTCATCAGTGCCGATGGGGTGTCGGGGACTGACGTAGCATGTTGGTCTCTTTGTCAGTGCCGACGGGGTGCCTGGAACTGACGTGGTTTATTTATCTTTTCTTCTCTTCATCAGTGCCGACAGGGTGTTGGGGACTGACGTAGCATGTTGGTCTCTTTGTCAGTACCGACGGGGTGCCTAGAACTGACGTGGTTTATTTGTCTTTTCTTCTCTTCATCAGTGCCGACAGGGTGCCGAGAACTGACGTGGTTTGTTAGTCTCTTTGTCTCTTTGTCAGTGCCGATGGGATGTCTGGAACTGACATGGTTTATTTATCTTTTATTCTCTTCATCAGTGCTGACAGGGTGCCGAGAACTGACGTGGTTTGTTGGTCTCTTTGTCTCTTCGCCAATGCCGACGGGGTGCCGGGAACTGACGTGGTTTGTTGGTCCCTTTGTCTCTTCGTCAGTGCCGATGGGGTGCCGGGAACTGACGTGGTTTGTTGGTCTCTTCTTCTCTTCATCAATGCCGACGGGGTGTCGAGGACTGACGTGGTTTGTTGGTCTCTTCTTCTCTTCGCCAGTGCTGACAGGGTGCCGGGAACTGACATGGTGTGTTGATCTTTTCCTCTCTTCGTCAGTGCCGACGGGGTGTCGGGGACTGACGTAGTGTGTTGGTCTCTTTGTCTCTTTGTCAGTGCCGACGGGGTGCCTGGAACTGACGTGGTTTATTTATCTTTTCTTCTCTTCATCAGTGCCGACAGGGTGCCGGGAACTGACGTGGTTTGTTGGTCTCTTCTTCTCTTCTCTTTTCTTCTTTTCTTTTTTTTTGAACCACATTACTCGTACAAGCGCTCTTTCGGGTTTTCGCTAGCACCGGCCCCCTCTTGCTTTTACCCACACGCCCTCTCGGGTTTTCACGTGGCGTGGTACCCGATTTTGCCTGCAGCGCCCTTTTCGGGTTTACGCCACAGCTGGGTTGCTGCCATTTTTGCCCTTGTCCCTGTGTAGGGGCAAGTCTGGCGGGGCACCTCTATTTTAAGCCCCTTTCTCTTATTTAATTTTTTCCTCTTTTTTCTCTCTCTTTTTTTTGACGAGTGGATAATATGTAGTTGTTGGCTAGGGCCCGAAGCCTTGCGCCAAAAGATAAGGTTCATTCGTTGGCAAGAAGATAATGCCAACGCAATGGGAGAATTTCTTCCGATTCGGACGTAAGGTCCGTAATGGCAATGTTGTGTGAGAGCGGGCGGCAGGGGCACGAAGCCTTGCACCGGAAAGGGACTTATTCGTTGACAAGGGACTAATGCCAGCGCAAGGGTAGAGATTCTGCCGATTCGGGCGTAAGGTTTGTGACGGTGATTTTGTACGAAAGAAGGTGGCTAGGGCACGAAGCCTTGTGCCAGAAACAGATTTATTCGCTGGCGAGGTGGTGCGGCTAACGCAGGGGTGGAGTCGGCTTTGCCCATGCGGATGGCCGTTTATACGTACGGGTGTGCAGACGGGATGTTCCCACAGAGGCATCTATCACCCTGCATTATATATATATATATATATATATATTTGTGCACCGTCCATGTACGTGTACATATGCACGCATATATGTATATATTTATATTTATTTATTACTGTTGTTATTTCTCTCCCCCATTTTTCCCTTTTTTTATTCCCCTTTTTTCTTCCCCCTTTTCTTTTTTTATTCCCCTTTTTCTTTTTTTCTTCCCCCTTTTCTTTTTTTTGTCAAAATTCCTCCCCCATCTCTCTCTCTCCCTATTTTTTTATTTTTTTCTTCTCTCCCTCTCTTTTTTTTATTCCTCTTTTTTATTTTCTTCTCTCTTCCTTTTTTATCTCTTTTCTTTTCTCTCTTTCTCTTTTTTTTCTCCCTTTCTTTTTATAACCCTATAAAAGGGGGGCGGAGGTGGCTCGAACGGGCCACCCCCCGCTCTTTCAAATTCTCCCTCCCTCTCTCTCTCTCTCTTCGGCGGACGAACCGACCCCCCCTTCCTTTCTCCTTTCTTCTCTCCTTCTTCCTCATCACCGGGCGCTTCCATCGCCGCCATCGTTGTCGTCGCCTTCGTTGGGGTGAGAGCGGCGCTGTGGAGGGGCTTCTCCTTCCCCCTCTGTTCTTCTCTTCTTCTTCCTCCTTCGCCTCCATCTTCTTCTCTTCCTCCCCTCCGTTTTCCTCCCTCTTCTCCGTCTTCGGGGGACGGCGGAGCCCTAGGCTCCCCGTCTTCTCTCTTCTGTCTCTTCCCTCTCCCTTCTTTCTTATTCTCCTTCTCCTCTTCTCTTGGCGTTGTGGGGGAGCGTCGGCCGGACGTGCCGCGGACGGTGGTGCCAAGCGTGCCGGGTTGCGGAGGCATAGGGCGTGCCGGGGAAACCCCCAGGATGTATCGGAGAAGGGGGCACGAGGGCGTACCGGGGAAGGCTTCCTCGGAGTGTGCCGGGGAAGACGCCAGGGTGTGCCGGGGAAGGGCGTCGGGAGCATGCCGGGGAAGGGCGCTCGGTAGTGTGTCGGGCAAGGAGACCTCGGGCTGTGCCGGGGAAGACATGCAGAGCATGTCGGGGAAGGGCACATGGTC
Source organism: Amorphophallus konjac (assembly GCA_022559845.1). Taxonomy (NCBI): domain Eukaryota; kingdom Viridiplantae; phylum Streptophyta; class Magnoliopsida; order Alismatales; family Araceae; genus Amorphophallus; species Amorphophallus konjac. The sequence goes on from CM040119.1 coordinate 32,128,007, forward strand.
TGTGCCGATGAAGGGTTGCTCCAGGGCGTGCCGGTGAAGAACATCACGGGGCGTGCCGGGGAAGACGCCAGGGTGTACCGGCGAAGGCCGCCAGGGGCGTGCCGGGGAAGCTTGCCTGGGCGTGTCGGGGAAGGCCGTCCGAGGGTGTGCCGGTGGAGCCTGCCTGGGCGTACCGACGAGGAGAGGGAGCAAACTTCTTGGATCGGAGGACTTCCGGTGTTGCCTTTCGGGGCCCACCGTGACTTTGTTGGGGCCGTCACTCCTTGTGGATGCGCACCCGTTTTTTCCCTTACGCCTCTGGCCTAGGGGAAACTCTGCCGAAATTTCTTCAGAAATTGGCAGCGTCTTATTCACTTCACTTGTAGCAGAGCCCCTATATAGTTTTCGTTTCTCTTTGCCCATGGCTTGTTCTGATCCTTTGTTTGTTTGTGATTTTGTAGACAAATGGCTACCCCAAGCGGTTCCTCTGTTCCTGCTGCTGCCAGTGCCGACTCTGTTCATCCGCCTCCGGTGCCAGCCGTCACGTGGCGTAATGTAGAAGACCTGGTCAGGGAACATGCAGAAATAGCAGCACTGGCTGAGTCCTCGGGTTCCGAGGCCGAGACGATGGACTATCATCAGCTCTCTCGGGTTGAGAACCGCTTCACCTTCGACCGGACCGGAAAATATCGGAAGGACTTCCCAAAGGATAAGCATCTCATCTGGTTTCTGAAGTACTTCCGCTCCCGGGAGAGGCGGGAGCTACGAGCTGTGCGGGAGGTCGAGCAAGTGATTCTCCAGGCTCGTGACAGTTTGTTGTACAGTGTCCCGAGGAGCATCCCAATGTATTTGGTGGGGGAGGCCCGGGAATGGAAGCCTGTCCTGGGGATCGAAGGGGTGCTGCCGGCCGAAGACAGATTGGTGCGAGCACCCCAATTCACTTCGGCAAAATGGGACATGTCCGCGGGGCGGGTGCAAGGCGAGCCGCCTCGCTTTGGTTTCTTCTTGGCTCCCTTGAAATGGGGCTACAGGGAGGAGCCCTTCACGCTGGATTGCCTGGCCGTCCGATTCAAGTACGATTTGGCGCTAGGCTGGTTCGGGGAGCTGAAGCTCCAGGATGCTCATACCTTCAGGGAAGGGGCAGTAGAATTCACCGAGTACGTGCTGTTCAACTACGCCCTATTGTTGGTCTGGCCTGGCATCTACCACAGCGTCTACGCCTCTCGCTACGGCTATCCCATCTCCAAGGGTCTTTGCTGCAGCATGATAGAAGTATTCAGTGCAGAGACCAATACTTTTTATACGGCGGAAGGCGAGACTTCACTTGATTTATGGAGCCTCAGCCAGCTCAACGGCTTGCCCATTGACGGGGAGCCCTATGAAGAAGTATGCCTCCCAGATCTGATCAAAGACGAAACTAATGGGGATGGCTATTATTCCCTTGGCTATTCATACCGGTATCTCATGAAAGCATACCGGGAACTGTACCAGCTGGCGCACGGCGGGAGGTAGCCTCCCCGTGGGGACCGGAAGAGGGTGCGCCTGACCCTGTGGCTGCAATATTTTTATGATGGGCTGAAGCAGTATGAGGAGTTTCCATGCGTCGGCACCGCCGTTGCTCGCAAGAAGCGCGCCAAGCCCAAGACTGATGTGAAGGTCCCTTCCAGAGGACGCCGGAGTGGCCCCAATCCGATGGGGTTGACCCGTTAACACACTGCGCCGCGTACCTGACATATTGGCTGTGCTCATTTGCCATGCCATATGGGGATGAGATAGTCATTCGACCGGACGCCATCTATCCGGCCTGTCAACTGGCATGGAGAATCAAGCTGTCCTTGTACCCGGCCACTCTTTGCCTGAGATATAAGGCGCTGGGGGACATCAACACTCATCAATTCCCGAGGCAGGCCCGATATGTGTGTCCGCTGTATTTCTTCAACGCGTGGGTCTGCTCGTTGTTTCTGGAGTTCACCCCGTGCGCTCTGTAGGACTGGGGGCTGGTGCCGAGGATGCTGGAGTTTGCCAGCGCAGAGCCAGGCTCTATTTCCCTGTGGCTGTATGATATTCGGGGCCGGCTGACGACGGTTCCGCGGGACGCGGCCGGCAGTATCCACTTCTGGACGTTGGCCGCACATTCTAGCCCTCTGGTGAATAATAAGAGGGAATGCAGAGATGATTAGGTGGAGAAGTACGTCCACCCAATTAGCCAGGAGAACGTGGTCCGCCCGTTGCTGGAACCCGAACTCAGGGACTGGGCGTTATCCATTCGCCCGAGCGTGATGGTGTTCAAGAAGGGGGATAATTTACTGCTGGAACCATACTACCCCTTTCGGTTCGGTCAAAATTTCGGATATGATCAGCATATCCCTGTTTATCATGCACAGTTCGGCCTGCCTTCACGAAGCCTCCGGGGGAGTTCGACCGCTGAGCATGCCAGAAGCTGGTGGGACTTCTTCCATCAGGCAGATTCTACGGCTTTCAGGGTACCAACCCCCGGCCGTATTCCCCGAGTGACCCCAGAGTACATTAAGTGGTGGAATGCCCGGACGACCTTTTATCGATTGCACAAGACCGATTGCTGGGACGGGGCAGAGAGAAAATTTTTGAGCAAGCAGTCGGTGCCAGTACTTGATATTGACCCGGAGCATCTCCTCCGGCTTAAGAACAGGCAGGAGAAGGAGGTGGTGGCATATCTGGCCGCTCGCCGAGAAGCTCGGGAAGTGAGGCCGACACCGCAGGCGAAGCTGCCCTCGGTGACCAAGGATGACTTCAAGAAGACTTTGAGGGACCTTTGCCGGGTCGGGAGTGACCGTCTGGAGCTCATCAATTATCCGCTCCCCATGGAAGAGGAGGGCACTCCCGCAAAGAGCTGGCGCCCGGAGAGAGACTCGATCTGCCCATACCGCATGTTCATGAGGTGAGAGAAGAGGAAGCCTGAAAATTACAAGGACACCACATGGCTATATGTCCTTCTCCGGGTGAACGGGCTGAAGATCGAGGACCAGACGGCCGCCATCCTGGGCAAGCGCCTGCAGGTCTCATATTATTACGCCGATGGGTGGGGCATGGACCACTTCAATCTTTTCTGCCACCTCTCGTCGAAGAAGCATGCGGACCTGGCTGCCCTTACCGACCGCTGCCAGAAGATCGAGGATGTGTGCTGGCTAGTCCGGGAGGCAGCGCGTCGGGACAAGGAGCCGTCCCTGAGCTACTGGCCGATAACACTTCGACTGTATACTGGCCCCCATAGTATGTGATCTTCCCTCTTCCTTTTGTTCTCCTCCACCATCGTTATGACCTTTGCAGGGTATCAGATGCTAATCATATATATGTTTCTGATAGACCACCCCGACAGCGTGCAAATGGCGACGTACCGAAACTTTCTTCGACTCGTCCAGAAGCCCGCCTATTTTGACGCTGCGTTGCCGGCCCCGACCACGACCCCTTTGCCCAAGGCAACGAAGAGGCCCCAGGCTAAATCGCCCGTGAAAAGGGCGGTGGATGCTGCCAAGGTGGCCAAGCAGCGGGACGCGAAGCGGCGAAAAATAGAGGCCGTTAAGGCTTCGGTGACTGCTCCTCCGTGTTGTGTCCCTGAGGTCATTTGAGTCATTCTGTGGTCACATGGGTCATTCGGCATCATTCTATAGTCATATGAGTTTTGTGTATTCTTGGTTTTGATAATAGCTTAACACTATTAGTCATTGTTATTTTCCACGCTCTTATGACTGACATATGTGATATTTTGTTCATGACAGATATGCACATGAAAGCTCAATGTTGCGCCCTCGCACGTCGATCGACCTGCGCGGTCAGGTCGCGGGGATCGACCTGCCCGGTCAGGTCGCGGGGGTCAAGGGGGCAGCGCCCCTTGCGGGGGTTTTCGGGGGCGGAGCCCCCGGAACAAAATTTAGAAATGCTCAAAGCATATTCTATGTTGATTTCAATCCCAAAATACATGACATTGATGAGGACATGAATATCTTGACTTATGAACATGTTTCATTGGTCTAACACTTCATTTTTGCAGGTATAGGTGTTTCCGGTCGACCTACACACCTTGGCCGGTCGACCAGATTTGCCAGAGCCTAAGAATTCCACGTTTTACAGGTTTCGGTCGACCGCCCCTGCCTTTCCGGTCGACCGGTTCTTCCAGAAACGAAACACTCCAGGAATTACAGATTTCGGTCGACCGCCCCTACGTTTCCGGTCGACCGGTTTTCCCAGAACCGAAATGAGAACATTGTTACAGGTTTTGGTCGACCGCCCCCAGGCGTCCGGTCGACCGGTTTTGCCAGAGCCGAAACGTTCTAGCTACAGCAGGTTCCGGTCGACCGGCCCATGAATTCCGGTCGACCGCCAGCCCCGATGCAGCCTTGTTTGACCTCGAAATCCACCTCGTGGCTAGCCCCTTTCCATGGATTTGTTTAATCAAATCTTACCTAATCTTCCATGATTTGTGGATCTGGTCTAGGGGGCATCTATGGACCATTCAAGGGTTATAAAATCAACACATGAGGGGATGGAAAACCTAATGCTTCAAGGGGCTTCTTGTGAGATCTAGGGTGGCTGCAAGAGAGCTTGGAGACGAGCTACTGTTCACGTGAACAGTAGTTCGTGAAGGTGTTCTTCATCCAATCAAAGGGGAATCAAGCTCAAATCAAAGCCAGCAAACCTCAAGGAATATTACATCAAAGCAAGGCTATCAAAGTGATCCAAGGAAGCTGGTTTGATTCAAGTTCTTCAAAGGAAATCATCTACATCCATTCAAGCTCTTTCAAGCTCATTCAAGGTGATATTTCAAGCATTCAAACTCCTAGAAGCTAAAGAAGCAATCAAGATTCAAGGTAGCTTCATCATCTCCTTCATTCCTTCAAAGAAATTCAAAGAGAAGATCAAGAGAGAAGAATTGAAGGAAGAGGTACTGTTCACGTGAACAGTACTCCGTGAAGAACATTCATCCAATCAAGGGTGAATCAAGAAGATTGAGTTGAAGCCAAGAGGAGCCTTGTTGCTGATCAACATTCCATACAAGGGCCAATTCATTTTCACTCATAACTCAATCTCTTGTTTTAGTTCCTTCACATTTGTTTCATTTTCATTATTGTTAAACATTGAAAGTGTGATTCATCCCTACCGGTGGTTAGTAGGAAGGTAATTGGAGGGTGTTCCAATTTGCGGTTGACGTCCCTACCAGGTGGTGAGTAGGAAGGCAATCGGTGGTTTCCGATTTGCGGTTCTGTGCGCTGCACAAGTGAAGCCTCACCGGGTTTTGGTGAGGGGTGGACGTAGGGATGAGGATTCAGTCCGAACCACCTTAAAAATCCTGTCTAGTGTAGTTTGCTTGTGTGATTGATTCGTTCTAGATGCATGCTTAGGATCGAATTATTATATATCTTGCTTATCTTGCTAAGTGAATCATAGCATTCTTGGAAGCTAGTTTCTATTCCGCTGCAATTCATTTTAACTAGCTGTTTAGAGGGCCGCATTGCGAAAAGTGGGGCTGATCTATTCACCCCTCCCCTCTAGATCCGCTGTCCACTACACAACACTCCGGTGCCCCGAATTCCATCTTTCGAGGAGTTTGAAGTCGCCCAGGCTGAGCCGAGTCAGCCTGCCGGTTGGAATCTCCAACCATTAGTGTGTTTTTAAGGTCTGTTTTCATTCCGAGGCAAGGCCCTGACACATGAATGTCTCTTATTCTTTTTGTCTCAGCTGCTATGGACGAGCCTGCACCCATGCCGTTCTTGACGTGGAGGAGCCCGTTCCTGCGCTCATCCCCGATGTGGCAGAGCAAGCACCTGCGTGTATTCCCGACGCGGGAGAGGCCGCGGTTGCAGCAGGGGAGGCGCTGGCCCCGACTCCGACTCCCCCTCTACATGTCAAGGAGAGATCCCGGGCGAGGTCACCCGTTAAGAAAGCGTTGGCCGCTGCCAAAGCGGCTGGGCGGCAAGAGGCGAAGCGAAGGCGGGCCGAGACCTCCCTGGCTCCGATGACCGTCTCTTCGGTGGCTCCCATTCTGTCCTTCGAGGAGTTCGAGGTTACTCGGGCTGAACCGAGCCACCCGGCCGGTGAGACTTGTTGACCGCGGACACTCCCTGGGATTTATTTGCCTTTCGGGGGTAGGGCTTTCATGCATACATAACATGCACACTTTTTCTTTTCAACCGGCATGGAGGAGCCGACACCTGCACCGGTCCCGAGCGAGAGCGAGGCTGCAGCTCCTAGGGCACCATCGCCTGTCGAGGAGGCCCCTAAGCCGTCTCGTGATGTAGAAGCCGGAGGGGGTATCCACCTTTGTCCGGCTAATTGCCTTCTTTCATCCTTAAGGCCTCATCGACTCTTGTGTGATCCACCCTTTCTTTATGTAGCAGGGGTTGACGTGGCAACTATCGGGCCACCAGGGCCTCGCTTGCATCTCCCGACAACGAGCATGTACACGAGGAAGAGGTTAAAGTCCGGCGCACTACCCTCGCCCAGCCCGCGCGAGGACGTGTCGATCATCGACCTCGAAGCGGAGGCCCCTTTGCCAGCGAGGGGAGAACCCGTGGCGGTCGAGTCTTCGTCAAGTGAAGAGGTAGATTATGACTACTCCTCCGACGAAGCGGCTTTTGACGGGGGCATAACTGAGGTGTCTGGGCCGCCCAAGCCGATCTTTGAGGCCGCCTTACTTGCTAGCTCCTCAAGCCTAATGGGGAAGGCTGCTGTAAGTGTGAGTTTATTCGCGTAGGACTTCCTTTGTGACCACATGTGACTTTATTCCTGTTATCTCTTGATCTTCAGGAACCAATCGAGCAGGAGGCCGTGAAGGGGGCTATCCCAGCTAAATCGGTCGATCGCTCAATAGGAGCTGATGCGGGCCTGGGTAAGCTGGCCCTCTTGTTCAAGGCTTTGTAGCAAAAGTCAGCTGTGGAGGCTTCGAGTGCTTCCGGAACGGCGGACGAGCCTTTGGAGGAGGGGGAGATCGCGCCCGGAGGCAGCATCGCCCCGGTGGCCGAAGTAAGCACGTGGGCCTTGTGATTCTTCCTCACCCTTTTCATTGTTGCGTGATTTATTTTAGACAGTGGAAGGCTAACTCTGCTTCACATGATTAGGTAATGCCGATGCCAGGGAAGACACCTGGCCGTGCCCGTAAGGCTGTCGCCAAATGGAGGCCGACTATTGGTTCGATAGCGGTGGAGGGGCCGGCTTCGGTCTCGGGCCCAGGGGCGGAGACCCTCGCAGCACTCGTGCAGGCGGGAGGCATACCCTGGCTAATTGTTCCGCTTCCACCTCTCCCAAGGATCCCGGCCCAGATGGAGGACCCGCTCTTGAAGAAGATATTCGCGGGACTTCGCGCACACCTGGAAGGATCCCACGCGCGGAAAAGAGGTTTATCGGTGATGGCTTCGGGCCCGGCTTTGCTCGAATCCCCTCCTTCGGCTACAGCAACGGCACCTGCATCCCCATCCAGGGAGATGGCGGCGACACCAAGTGATTCGGTGGTGACCTTATCCATTCCCCTGGCAGTGACCCGCCAGGGGTCTTCTGTCGAGCTACGTCGGCCAGGAGACTTGACTCTTGCTCTTCCATTTTCTTCGGTCACAGTGGACGCCAATTTGTGGGCCGAGGTGGACAGCTCTGTAGATTCTGTCCCTCCGACTGTGCCCTCGGTCAGCCACACCTCGTCAGGCGCACCTGTCTGACAGATGTTGGTAACATTGCAGACGATGCTCTTCGCTGATCTTTCTTTGTCATATCGGGAGGTGCAGAGTATAGTGACGCAGCTGACCGGGGCACTGCAAGTGTTAGGCTGCCCACTCAAGGAATGGTCGCGGCGGGCTTTATTGCTGCTGAAGTATGTTAAGCGTTGCGAGTTCCTCAAGACTCAAGCTCCCGGCGAGCGCGCTGCTCTCGATGCCCAGGCAGACGAATATTTGCAAATTCTGGAGGCATGGCGCGACGATGAAGAGCAGCACAGGAAGGCCATGGGGGAAGGCCAGGGTGATGTTTGCTCCCTCAGGAACCGAATCGTGAAGCTGGAGGGCTACCTTGCCACCGCCAGGTCCGACCTTGCCCGAGCTGAGGAGGTAGTCGAGAAAGAAGGCAAGGCACTTGCTGTCGCCCAGGCCGAGATGGCGTCCGTGGAGACCGAGCTCGCCCGACTCGAAGAACGGAGGGGCCGACTGCACGATATGACAAACTTTCCTTGCGTTGGAATCCTCCCTCTTGAAGACATCTTCAGGGGCGTCGATTGAGCGTGGCACCCCTTAGCTCCCCTCTTTTTATTCTTTTTGAAATGTAACACATGGGTATGCCCCGTAGCACATGTCATTTAATCCTTTTTTGAATGGAACAGAACATTTACAATTTCTTGCATCCTTTCAGTGTGCGTGGCATTCGCTCTAGGGGGATCTTCTTTTTTTTCTTTTTTCTTTTTCCTCTGCTCTCCTTTCTTTCTCTCCTTCCTCTTTATCATTTTTTTCTTTGGTCGGCACACACCGGTAGAGTGTAAGTCTTTGCGGCAGTCCGCTCTCGGGGAACCAGGAAGGGACCCATGTGGGGCACGGGAGAGTGCTCGCCCTCCCAGGGAGAGAACGAGGGGACCACTCCACCATGCCAAACGGGTGGACCACCGGCCTCTCCCAATGTCGGAACTGCGCACTGGCCTCAGGCGGAGGAGACTGGGCCTCTCATCGCTCGGAGGGGTGGCGAACGGGAATTTGCCTAACCAACGACCCGGATGGGAGGTCCAAACCAAAGGGAATATTCACTGCCCGAAGTAGACGGAGTGAAGAGTTTGTTTAGTCGATGACCCGGACAGGAGGTCCAAACCAAAGGGAATATTCACCGCCCGAAGGAGACGGAGAGAAGAGTTTGTTTAGTCAATGGCCCGGACGGGAGGTCCAAACCAAAAGGAATATTCACTGCCCGAAGGAGACGGAGAGAAGAGTTTGTTTAGTCAATGACCTGGACGGGAGGTCCAAGCAAAAGGGATACCCACCGCCCGGGGAGGATGGAGAGAAAAGTTTATTTAGTTATTGGCATCCCCACTGATACGGGGTGATGGTTCGAAATGAGGGGAGCCGTCTCCTCCTTTTCCCTTTTCTTCTCTTTTTTTTCTTTTTTTTCTTTTTTTTCTTCTCTTCTCTTCTTTTTTTTTTTTTGCTTCCTTCCCCCCCTTTTTTTCTTTTTCTCTCTCTTTTTTTTCTTCTTTTTGTTGGGTTCGGTGCTATGTATTCAGAGGGGGGGGGGTGAATGAATATACCCTTTAAAAAAACATCGCCCAATTAAGAAATTCTTCCTAATACAACCAGAAGCCCAATAAGCAATTGCAGAATTCAGATTTATTAAGACAACTGAAATGCTTATAGATGAACTAACTAGTGACTTAGGAACAATGTTAACGAACTCTCAATACCAGAGTCAAACATATAGTGTGCGCAGCAATGAAATGAACACATATAGAAAATCAAACCATATCGACCCTATGCATTCATCTAGCGGCAAACCCACAAAGAGATCAAACCACTACACAATGATTTTTAGGTGGTTCGGTCCTGCAGACCTACATCCACCCCACACTCAAACCCGAGTGTGGATTCCGCTGACTCACAGCTTGAACAGCTGGGCATCACAGCTTGCCATACAATCCGCCGAGCAACACAGCTTGCTGTCCAGTGGAATCCACCACTGCAACCGCTGGGGATTACTGCTTACCCGTCCAGAGGCAGCACCTCTGCAAACGCTGACTAACAGCTTGAAGAAAGGATAAAAGATGAAACAAAAACAAGAAGACAATCAGTGACTGAAAGCTGTAAATGAAAGCACAAATGATATAGCTCTCGAAGGAGCAGCTCTGGCTTGGATTTGATCCAAATGCCAGATATCCACTATCTCTCTCTCTTTCTCTGCTTGAGCTCTCTATCTCTCTCTTTCTCTTCTGCTCTTCTTCTCTTTCTCTTTTTCTTCTCTGCTTCCTCTGCTTCTCTTTTCTTTCTCACAGGATCGTGCAGGCTATCCTCTGCTTTAGTCGATCTCTTCTGCTAGAGCTCTCTGTCTCACGATCAGTCTTCTTCAAATGGAAGAAGCTTCATATATATATAGCAATAGGAATTTGGCGTGTGCTCTCCACATCTCCCGCCCAAAGGCTTTCACCAGAACAGAGGCATTTCGACCACCTGGCAGCATCCTGGCTGGGCTGCATCCACGTGTCATAATCTGGGCACCTCGTCCTTCCTTGGATCACGTGCCTTCATTAGGCTCTGCAAAGAATCCCTATCAGACAGTCGAATAGGATTATCAGTTTAAGACTGAAACCCCTATACAGACTTCATAGTATACACAATGCATTGTATAGACTTTGCAAAGCGACAAGAATGTATGGACTTTGCAGTGTGTAATGTGCAGACATTATGCAATGTATGGACTTGCGTTCAGCAACAATGTATAGACTTGAAATATGCAGAGCTTTATGTACATACTTCAAATATGCAGAAGTAAACGTGCATCAATGTGTAGACTTAGCAAATCAAAGTATGAACAAAGCAACACAATGTGCAGACTTCGTGCAATGAGTGAAGCAATGTATAGAGTTAGAGTGCAGTGAATGTTCAAGTGATGTACAAACTCTGCCAAGAGCAATGCACAATGCACATATGAATGTACATACTTCATTTGTGCTATGCAAGCATCCTAAGATGCAATGTATAGACTTTATTGAATGCATTCTATGCAGACCCTGTACAGACTTGATGAGACGATGCATTCACGATGTATAGACTTCAGCTCGTGCAAGCAAAGCCAATGTATAGACTTGGTGTTTGTGTGAGCATGCGATGTACAGACTTGCTAACATGCATGAACAAATGGCATTGTATAGACTTGGCAGTGTGTTATGCAGAATGCATCACGTAAAGTATGAACATCAAGAATGAATGCACAATGGCTGTATGGACTTGACATTCTGAACAATGTACATACTTGCTACCTGAAGTGAGAAATGGAGTGTATAGACTTTACTTTAAACAAGGCACAATGTATAGACTTAGTCATGCGTGCAACAAAGACAATGTACAGACTTGGTCTGTTGTACAGACTTCATGAACGATGTAAGGACTTGCAAGGGAAAGGTTGTACAGACTTGAGCACAGCAAAGCAATTGAATGTATAGACTTCACGATGTGAAGACTTGTCAAAGACAACTGGACGATGTACAGACTTCAAGGTTCACAATGTATAGACTTTGGCAAAGCACCAATGTACAGACTTACACAGTTCTAGCTACAGTGCAATGTATAGACTTGGAAGCATATGAACATGGCGTTGTACAGACTTTGAGTGAGAGCCCAATGTACAGACTTGGTGGAACTGAGCGTAGGTAAAGATTAAGAATGTATAGACTTGCTCAGTTCAGCACGTAAGTAAAGATGCCAATGCAGTGTACAGACTTTGCAAGAGACACTAGACGCTGTACAGACTTAGCCACAAGCTGAACAATCGGATGTATAGACTTGAGATGAATGCATGAACAGTCCGATGTACAGACTTGCCAAATGTATAGACTTTAAGTCCAATGCAAAAGGCTGTACAGACTTGGATGAATGAATAAGCATGAATGTATAGACTTTGAAAGACACTGCATGAACAACATGATGCAATGTACTGACTTGGGCTGTACAGACTTGCTGCCTAGTCGATGTACAGACTTCCTATATGTTCAAGTCCAATGTATAGACTTGCTGAGATATGCACCTGAAGAATGTACAGACTCTCTCAACTCTGTGACGTACAACTAATCAATGTGTAGACTTTAGAAATGCATGGAGACGCACATATGCTGTATAGACTTGAGAATGCAAGATGTATAGACGTGCGAATCTGATGCATAGACTTGAGGGGGGTCGACCCATCTAAGAAGGGGGTCGACCCACAGAGCTAGCACACTCATGCGTTCTCCATAGAACAGATCAGATATAACACACTCATGCATTCTTCCACAGAATAGATCAGATATAACACACTCATGCATTCTCCACAGAATAGTTCAGACATAACATTCTCCACAGAACAAAACAGTCATATGCATTCATGTGAATAGATCAGACATATACATTCTCCACAGAACAACATGGTGACTCATTTATGTTGCTATCATTAAAACACCACATCATCAACAAAGCACAAGGGGCACAACAATCTCTCCCTTTTTGATGATGGCAACATAATGAGTCACACTGACTCGTCAAACTATTCTCCCCCTTTGACATAAGCAAAAAGAAGATGGTTTGAGAGATAAAATTCAGCACACAAACAATTCTCCCCTTAAATGTAGATAATCCATAACTCCCCCTGAAGCACAGGAATGAACTTTGGTTATCCAATAAATCAATCTGAAATCTGCCATTACAAAAAATCTAAACTCTGGTTGTGGCACCTCACATATGCATGAACAGAATGAAACAGGTGGAAAGTCCACAGAACCAGAACATATTGAAAAATAAGATGGAAGATTCCAACAGTGTGGAGAGTAAAGTGATTGATGATAGAAAGGCAAGAGTAGATAACAACCATCACAAGACATCTCAATGAATAATCAATATCAAGATTTATGTTGATCAGACTATCTGGAAAGAATCTGATCATGAGGGATTTTAATGCTTGCACCACTACAATAAGTCTCAAGAAGAATAGACTCTTCTATCATAATGGGTTATGAAGTGGCAACTTAACCATTCTGATTTAATTATGATGTATACCAAATTTGTCAAATTAAACTCAATACTCATATCTGAATCTAAGTTTTAATAAAGGTGAACCAGATAGTCAGATAACACTCAAAATCAATCATCTTTTATCTTGCACATATGATTTCAATAGCTTCTTTGAAAGAAACACAGATTAGTACTGAGGTTAAGCACTTTTACAAGAACATGAGTTGACAGAATTTTCAATATTTTTCATTTGAAGCACATTATATTTTTCCCGAGTAATTTAGGTTGATCAACACCTTTTTACATGAGGCACAACACGTCTCAGGTGAAGTGACCCAGTTACTCAGTGTGATAACTGTCATTGTCTCTCAACTTAGAGAACAGAGTTACCAATATAATTGATAAAGAACCCAGTTTCTCAGTGACCGAGTCAGTTGCTCTGAATTCACAATTTTTCATTTAGTCAACATTTTTCAAGTTAATGTTTAACAACAATACTCACTCTATGTATCTTAACCAAAGTAGCCCTGATTTCAAATTTTCAGATATCTGATGAGAGAGTCTAATGTTTTTATGACACAGATGGTTAAGATTTATTAAAGCCTATCATTCAGATATTTTTAATTCATTTAATTACAAATCTGAGAATACATTAACCTTATATCAGTCTGATTCAGTGGTAATTCTTAAACCTATATGATAGGAATTTCTACCAAGTTCTCAGACTGAATTGCATGACATGCAGCTTAAGTACCTCAGATCAGAACAATAAATTTAGCTGACCAACAATCAATAGTAGAAACAAATCAGTCACACCAGCTGAGAATAATGTGAAAGGTGAGTATAAGCTGGTGCAAGAGTAAATCACCAATAGAGAAGAGCATTAAAAGAGAGTTTATCATCAGACAGTAGCTGAGTTTGGAATACAGACTGATCAGCTGTTTTAGAGAGGACAGCAGAAAATTTAATCGAACCAAACTGAGAGCATTAGAGGATCCAATAAGCTAGATAGGAGGATTTCAGTTGAGTATGAATGAGATGATCAGAAAACTTCCTCTGTCTAGATTCATCATGACAATAGCAAGGCATGGGCAGCATAATGGTTAGTCAAGACAAGTTGAGCTCCCCCTGACTAAGTGCACGATGTGAAGGATAAAGCATAAGCAACAATATGATTGATCAAAAATAGTTGGACTCCCCCTGACTATATGCATGAAATGTATTGAAAGCACATCACATGATATCAAAGTTTGCATTCAAATATGATTCATGCAAATTAGACAGAAGAGAATTACCATAAGCATGATTGTTCAATTCATATTTCCGAAAGTTTCAGTTTAACATCAACAAATCAACATGATATACAACTTTCCCTGTCTATATGAAAACTTGACCCTTGGTACTTGGTGGAGAACCTGGTCTCAATGACCATCTCACACATAGTAAGAACCTCCAGGCATATTTTCCTGCCTTTTAGTAGCTTACCATTTGATATACCAAGGTTATGCAAAGATATGCAGTGCAAAGAAGTCCTATGTGTAGAAAGTTACTTCTTTTTGGAGTTTTCAGTATGATGATGTGCAATGCATTCACTACATGTATGCATATGCAATTTCAGACAATCATCAATATGCAAATCATGTATGAGGAGAGTTCAAAAAATTCAAACCTGACAATGCTGAACATGAAAGAAGATGCAAAACATAGATTTAACATGCTATGCAGAATGTTTACTCAAACATCAGAGCATTCTTTATTCGGATAGCATCATGCGAGAGCAATCAACTTTTCAAGATAAATCAATTTAGCATAGACAGATCATTATGATATGCGATCATCTAAAGGACACAACTTCAGAAGAAAGAATTTAAACTGAGTTTTTAGAACTAACCTGAATAGTCTACTTCTGGGGGTTCCATTTTTGAGTACCTTGGATTATTAACCCCTTTATTCTTCAGCTTCCAAGGCACACCTGCAAAGATGTTAATCAATTTGATCCTGCAGGAACCCAAGAAGTCTTGGGTCCGGAATTAGCCCTGATAGGTGTTCTGAACAATCTTTTAGCAATATTATCATCATGATCCATCAGGTAATAGTTATCCATGGAATGACCAAATTTTCCACAGTATCTACATGAAGCAGCAAATTTTCTGGTCCTATGATGCATATCAATAGCAACATGAGACCTATGAAACTAAGCATGAATTATTCTGTTGTATGCATGAGTAGTTTGTTTCTTATTACCTGATGACCAACATTCAGTAAATCTGTGACCTACCTTGTCACAGTTAAAACATGAAATGTTTGCACTTCTTGTTCTGGGGAATTCAGTAGATTTGAAGTTAATATGAGTTCCCTGAACATGCCAGCAGTCCTTGACTGCATGACCATATTTCCCACATTCAAAGCATCTAAGATGCTTGCCTTTTGAGTTATTGTTACCCCAATATTTTTCAGTCCAGCACTCATTTGCCTTGTGCCCTGGCTTGTTGCAAGTGAAACAAATAATATGCTGGCCTGAAGTAGATTTATATCTATGTGGGCCATGAGCATGTGTGAAAAATCTAGAATTCACATTGTTGTCTTCTTTCATTTTAAAACATGCATTCATTAGATGACCACGCCTACCACAGTAATAACATGATGCATCAAATTTCTTAGTGGCATGGTTTCTATCAGATGAATTCCTAGAATGCAGTGTTTTATTTGCATGCTCATCTTCTTTTAATAGTCTGCAATCGTCCATGATATGTCCAGCTTTGCCACAGTAATAACATGAGAATTCCTTCTCAGATGCATGCGAGTGAGTAGATGAATTGTGAGTGGCATGCGTTAATCTATCAGACTCCACACTGCTAGCAGAATTCACAGTACATGCAGGGACAATTTTGACTTTTTTCATCTGACCATTCTTTTTCAATTTTTTACGCCCTTTCATAATTTTCATTTGCTTTTCATTTTTCTTGGCTTTGAATTGAAATACAGATGTTGAAGGTGATTTCTGATTTTCATTTTATTTTAGAGATTGACTTGAAGTACCAGCTACATCAGAGCTTTGCACAAAAGTAGTGTATAGCTGATTTCTAGTAATTTCCTTAACATCAGAACTACAGCTTATCCCCCTTTTTGAGTTCTTATCCTCACTTTTCATGACATCTTTCATCTTTCCTTTTATTTTAGCAGACTCAATTTCTGAATTTTCTAGATCATGAATTTTATTTTCCAAAGATGCTATATGAAGCTCATAACTGGCTATCTCCTGTTCACTGCAATTGACACATTCACTTAAGACTTTATTTGCAGTTTTATACTTCTGAACCTCTTGTTCCAGATTGCTCAAGATTTTTAATTCTTCATCACAGACACCTTTTCCCTTTTCTGTGGTGAGAAGTCTTTCAGACAAGCTAGTGTTTAACCATTGCAATTTTTCAACTTCAGCTTTCAATTCAGTGTTTTCTTTCTCAAAATTTTTATTCTGAATTTCATTACCAGCACATCTCTCTCTTCCAGACATCAGCTCCAGTTTTTCAATTAGTTCCTCTTCCCTTTCTTCTACTTTGATTTTCTCAACAAGCAGATTTCTGTGATCCTCTTTAAACACAGTAATTTGTTTCTTCATCCATACATTTTCATTATAGAGATCTTCATTACGTTCTCTTAGAGCTGAGCACATATCACAGCTTGACTCTACAGAAGAGATATGCATTGCTTCCTTGTTGATTTTCTCTATTTCAACTTCAAGATTTTTATTCTTCATCTGAATCTCTACATTCTCAGCTTTCGATTTCTTCAGATCAAACTTAATCCTTTCGAACTCTTCCAAGTTCATCAAATGTTCATTAGTTTTTAGTTTCATCTGACTTTCTAATTCGGAGATTTTATTGATACCTTCATGGTTTTCCTTTTTCAACATGCACATTTGTTTCATATTCAAGTGAGACTCAGATAGACATTTATCATATAATTCATTTATCTTCGGGCACTTTTCACATGATGAATTAGAATCACATTTATCAATTTTCTTTTTCAACCTTTTATTCTCAGATTTTAATTTCTTGGATACTTTTAACAAATTTTCATACATCACTATCAATTCATCAAAAGAGTATCCATCTGATCCGGAGCTTACCTGAGATGAGGTCTCATCATCATCATTTCTCCGATCAGCCATAAGGCATTTGTTGTGATTCCTGGTGAGCTTTAGTTTTTCCAAAATTTCTTTGGCAGACCTGCAAGAAGAAATACATGGGATTAGAGCTCTGTCAGTTGATTCTTTCATTAAAACTAATGCTCTAGTATTGACAAAATCTTTCAATTTATCCTTCTCAGTCCATCTTGATTTATCTTTTGATAAGTTGTATGGACCGTGAGTCATTACCTTCCAGAGATTAGGATCAGTTGATTTTACATACCGATGAAACTTGTCTAACCAAGAATCAAAATCATTACCTCTGAATATTGGAGGATTAGCCATCGAGATGTAATGAGTGCACCGAAATCAGATAAGCAAATAAAGACACTAAGCCGGTGAAACAAAACACAGAACACAAGAAGCACACTCTTAAATGCACCAACCAGAAATGCAGGATCTACTGCGGATTATTAGATCCTATGCACAGCAACCCGCTCTGATACCAAGTGTTGGGTTCGGTGCTATGTATTCAGAGGGGGGGTGAATGAATATATCCTTTAAAAAAATTTCTCCCAATTAAGAAATTCTTCCTAATACAACCAGAAGCCCAATAAGCAATTGCGGAATTTAGATTTATTAAGACAACTGAAATGCTTATAGATGAACTAACTAGTGACTTAGGAACAATGTTAACGAACTCTCAATACCAGAGTCAAACATATAGTGTGCGCAGCAATGAAATGAACACATATAGAAAATCAAACCATATCGACCCTATGCATTCATCTAGCGGCAAACCCACAAAGAGATCAAACCACTGCACAATGATTTTTAGGTGGTTCGGTCCTGCAGACCTACATCCACCCCACACTCAAACCCGAGTGTGGATTCCGCTGACTCACAGCTTGAACAGCTGGGCATCACAGCTTGCCATACAATCCACTGAGCAACACAGCTTGCTGTCTAGTGGAATCCACCACTGTAATCGCTGGGGATTACAGCTTACCCGTCCAGAGGCAGCACCTCTGCAAACGCAGACTAACAGCTTGAAGAAAGGATAAAAGATGAAATAAAAATAAGAAGACAATCAGCGACTGAAAGCTGTAGATGAAAGCACAAATGATATAGCTCTCGAAGGAGCAGCTCTGGCTTGGATTTGATCCAAATGCCAGATATCCACTATCTCTCTCTCTTTCTCTGCTCGAGCTCTCTATCTCTCTCTTTCTCTTCTTTATCTTCTGCTCTTCTGCTCTTTCTCTTTTTCTTCTCTGCTTCTTCTGCTTCTCTTTTCTTTCTCACATGATCGTGCAGGCTATCCTCTGCTTCAGTTGATCTCTTCTGCCAGAGCTCTCTGTCTCACGATCAGTCTTCTTCAGATGGAAGAAGCTTCATATATATAGAGCAGCAGGAATTTGGCGTGTGCTCTCCACAACTCCCGCCCGAAGGCTTTCGCCAGAACCGAGATATTTCGACCACCTGGTAGCATCCTGGCTGGGCTGCATCCACGTGTCATAATCTGGGCACCTCGTCCTTCCTTGGATCACGTGTCTTCATTAGGCTCTGCAAAGAATCCCTGTCAGACATTCGAATAGGATTATCAGTTTAAGACTGAAACCCCTGTACAGACTTCATAGTATACACAATGCATTGTATAGACTTTGCAAAGCGACAGGAATGTATGGACTTTGTAGTGTGTAATGTGCAGACGTTATGCAATGTATGGACTTGCGTTCAGCAGCAATGTATAGACTTGAAATATGCAGAGCTTTATGTACATACTTCAAATATGCAGAAGTAAACGTGCATCAATGTGTAGACTTAGCAAACCAAAGTATGAACAAAGCAACACAATGTGCAGACTTCGTGCAATGAGTGAAGCAGTGTATAGAGTTAGAGTGCAGTGAATGTTCAAGTGATGTACAGACTCTGCCAAGAGCAATGCACAATGCACATATGAATGTACAGACTTCGTTTGTGCTATGCAAGCATGCTAAGATGCAATGTATAGACTTTATTGAATGCATTCTATGCAGACCCTTTACAGACTTGATGAGATGATGCATTCACGATGTATAGACTTCAGCTCGTGCAAGCAAAGCCAATGTATAGACTTGGCGTTTGTGTGAGCATGCGATGTACAGACTTTGTGTTGTGAACACAGGCTGTACAGACTTGCTAACATGCATGAACAAATGGCATTGTATAGACTTGGCAGTGTGTTATGCAGAATGCATCACGCAAAGTATGAACATCAAGAATGAATGCACAATGGATATATGGACTTGACATTCTGAACAATGTACATACTTGCTACCTGAAGTGAGAAATGGAGTGTGTAGACTTTGCTTTGAACAAGGCACAATGTATAGACTTAGTCATGCGTGCAGCAAAGATAATGTACAGAGTTGGTCTGTTGTACAGACTTCATGAACGATGTAAAGACTTGCAAGGGAAAGGCTGTACAGACTTGAGCACAGCAAAGCAATTGAATGTATAGACTTCACGATGTGAAGACTTGCCAAAGACAACTGGACGATGTACAGACTTGAGCGAAGCAAAGTCTGTACAGACTTGAAGGTTCACAATGTATAGACTTTGGCAAAGCACCAATGTATAGACTTACACAGTTCTAGCTACAGTGCAATGTATAGACTTGGAAGCATATGAACATGGCGCTGTACAGATTTTGAGTGAGAGCCCAATATACAGACTTGGTGGAACTGAGCGTAGGTAAAGATTAAGAATGTATAGACTTGCTCAGTTCAGCACGTAAGTAAAGATGCCAATGCAGTGTACAGACTTTGCAAGAGACACTAGACGCTGTACAGACTTAGCCACAAGCTGAACAATCGGATGTATAGACTTGAGATGAATGCATGAACAGTCCGATGTACAGACTTGCCAAATGTATAGACTTTAAGTCCAATGCAAAAGGCTATACAGACTTGGATGAATGAATAAGCATGAATGTATAGACTTTGAAAGACACTGCATGAACAACATGATGCAATGTACAGACTTGGGCTATACAGACTTGCTGCCTAGTCGATGTACAGACTTCCTATATGTTCAAGTCCAATGTATAGACTTGCTGAGATATGCACCTGAAGAATGTACAGACTCTCTCAACTCTGTGACGTGCAACTAATCAATGTGTATACTTTAGAAATGCATGGAGACACACATAGGCTGTATAGACTTGACAATGCAAGATGTATAGACGTGCGAATCTGATGCATAGACTTGAGGGGGGTCGACCCATCTAAGAAGGGGGTCGACCCACAGAGCTAGCACACTCATGCATTCTCCACAGAACAGATCAGATATAACACACTCATGCATTCTTCCACAGAATAGATCAGATATAACACACTAATGAATTCTCCACAGAATAGTTCAGACATAGCATTCTCCACAGAACAAAATAGTCATATGCATTCATGTGAATAGATCAGACATATGCATTCTCCACAGAACAACATGGTGACTCATTCATGTTGCTATCATTAAAACACCACATCATCAACAAAACACAAGGGGCACAACACTTTTTTCTTTTTTTTTCTTTTCCCTCTCCTTTTCGAAGACGTGGATAGCGATCAAGTCGTTCGGGCAGTAATCGTGCAAATTCGTCCAAAATCAGGCGCAGAATAATGTTATTGATTGAATGGGGTGCTGGAGCATGGTACAACCTCAAGTGTCTCCCATTAAGAGGCGGGAATTGAACTTCCCCGCGGTGGTTGACAATTACATAAGCTCCACCCTCGTAGACTTTTTGGACTACGTACGGTCCGAGCTAATTTTCTTTCAGCTTACCCTTGGGGTTGGCAACCGTGACATCTCTTCTCTTGACCATGACAAGGTCACCTTTCTTGAATTCACGTCCCTTGAAAAGCTGGTCAAAGGCACGCGCTATCTGGGCCTGGTAGATCTGAATGTTCTGTTGGGCCTGAAGCCGCTTCCCCTCCAAACTGGAGAGCTCCTCGAGCCTTCGCTCGGCGTTGGTCTGCCCTTCATGGACAAGGCCGTGCTGAATGGCGACCCTGAGAGAAGGTATCCCCAATTCAATGGGGACAATTACCTCCGAACCGTATACTAGAGAGAAAGGTGAGCAGCCTGTCGGGGTTTTGTATATGGTCCGGTATGCCCATAGCGCCTCGTACATCTTCTCCTCCCAGTCCCTTTTGTTAGAGCTAACGATCTTGGCCAGGAGGGTGCAGAGTGTTTTATTAAAAGCTTCGGCTAGACCATTAGCCTGTGGATTGTAAGGAGTCGATGTTCTCCAGTCAATTTTATACTTTTCCGCTAGCCGGTAGACCTTCTGGTTGTTGAAGTGGCTACCGTTGTCTGAGACGATCCGGTCAGGAGTGCCAAACCGGAATATGATGTTACGGTGAACAAATCTGGCCACAATCTCCTCGGTGACCTCCCTAAGGGCGACAGCCTCTGCCCAACAGGAGAAATAATCCGTTGCCGCCAAAATGTACTTACAGTCGGCGGATGATGCGGGTAAGGGACCCACGACGTCTGTTCCCCATTGGGCAAACGGCCAACTGGGCACCGTTGGATGCAGCTGCACGGGCGGTCTTCTGGGTATGATGGCATGCTCCTCACACTTCTGACATGACTTAGCATATTTGCAGTAGTCGTCGAACATTGCCGGCCAATAGTAGCCGAGCTTCTTTATTTCAATCTTCATTTTCGGTCCTGCCTGGTGTGCACCAGCTATCCCAGCATGGACTTCCTTCATGACCCTCCAAGCTTCTTCAATAGACAAACATCGGAGGAGTAATTTCTGTTTGGCGTCGGCCACAATTCGGAATAATATTCCGTTTCGAAACTCATAAGAGTCCTTGGTTCTAATTAGCTTGATCTTCTCTTCTCTCTGCTTGGGCAGTTGCCGGTATTTGAACCACCGCATCAGAGGGTCTCTCCAGTCAGGTAGGCCGGCAACTTCTGCTACAGCGACCTCCAGCTCTTCTTCTTCTAGGTCTTCTCCTATCATGCTGGGTACCTGGCGCTGATTTATCACTTGGATGTTGAGAGATCCACCTGGCGGCACTGCCAAAGAGCTTTCTAGCTTCGCTAGGGCATCGGCCTGTGCATTATCTCCTCTGGCGACATGGCCTATTTCAAGGAGATAGAACCGCTCTTTGAGCGCCTTTGCCTTGGTATAGTAAGGGAGCAACTCGGGTTTTCGGACATCAAACTGCCCCTGGACTTGCTTGACGACCAGTAGCGAGTCGCCGAATACTTGGAGCATTTTGATCTCCATTTGGAGGGCCACTTGGAGGCCAATGATCAGAGCTTCATATTCTGCTTCATTATTTGTGCAGGGCTTGCTGATGCAGCAGGAAGTGTGCACCACCTCCCCCTCTGGAGATTTGAGGATGATGCCGGCTCCGGCCCGTATCTTGGTGCGTCCGGACGGGGTTGCTTCTGTCCTCGAGGCCCCGTCAAAGTATAATTGCCAAATGGCTTGTTGAATCTGGTCCACCTCCAGTGTTTCATCTTCGGGTAGCTCAGTGGCCAGCGGGGAGTCTTCGGGCACTGGGTGTGCTGCGAAGAAGTCCGCGACGGCTTGCCCCTGAACGGCCTTCTGCGGCACGTAGGTGATGTCGAACTCCATGAGTAGTACGGCCCATTTGCCAAGGTGCCCCTTCGAAACTGGCTAGGAAAGAATGTGCTTGATGGGATCGGCTCTGGATATTAAACTCACTTCATGGGATAGCATATAGTGCCTCAGCTTCTTGACTGCAAAGACCAGTGCAAGGCAAATCTTCTCAATCGGGGTGTACTTGGCCTCTGCTCCCACCAATCTTCGGCTGAGGTAGTAGAGAGCTTGGTCCTTCCCCTCATCATTATTCTGGGCAAGCATTGCCCCCAGTGAATATTAGGTAGCCGCTATATAGAGAATAAGCGGTCTGCCTTTGACGGGTGCCCCTAGGACTGGCGAGGTTTTTAGGTACTCTTTTAGCTGGCCGAACGCATGCTGGCATTCGTGACCCCAGCTAAAGGGGGCATTCTTCATCATCAGCCTGTGAAAGGGTTGGCAACGCCCCGACATGTTGGAGATAAACCTGCGGATGTAAGCTAACCGGCCCTGTAGAGACCTCAGCTCCCCCAGGTTCCTCGAAGGAGGCAGCTCCTGGATGGCTTTTATCTTGAAGGGATCAATCTCGATCCCTCTGTGCCGGACAATGAAGTCGAGGAACTTTCCGCTGGAAACGCCGAAGGTGCACTTCATAGGGTTCATCTTCAGCCCGTACTGCCGGAGCCTCTGAAAGATGACCCTGAGATCATTCAGATGATCGCCCCTTTGCTTGGTCTTGAAAACCAGATCATCAATGTAGCATTCGACTTTGCTATACAGCAGCTCGTCGAATATCTTGGTCATCGCCCGCTGATACGTGGCACCGGCATTCTTGAGGCCGAAGGGCATCCTCTTGTAGTGAAATATCCCCTTGGGCGACCTGAAGGCTGTATGAATCCGATCATGGTCGGCTATCCAAATTTGATTGTAGCCGGATGATCCATCCATAAAAGACAGGGCCTCATGGCCAGTGGTAGCATCAATCATTACTTCGGTGATGGGCACCGGGAAGTCATCTTTCGGGCAGGCTTTGTTAAGGTCGCGGAAATCCACACAAATCCTGATCTGCCCATTCTTCTTCTTCACCGGCACGATGTTGGCCAGCCAACTAGTGTATTGGTTTTCTGCCACGAAGTCGACGTCTATGAGCTTGTCAACCTCCTTGCATATTTGGTTGATCAATTCTGGCCTCATACGTCGGGGAGACTGCTTCACTGGCTCCATCTTGGGATCGATGGCCAAAATGTGCTGGGTTACTTCAGGGCTGAGTCCGGGAATTTCTTTGTAGTTCCAGGCAAAGCAATCCTGAAATTCTTGCAGCAGCTTCATGTATTGTCCCCTCTCCTGTGGGGGCATAAGAGCACTCAAAAAGGTCACCCTCGGGTCGCTTTCTGTGCCAAGGTTGATCTTAATCAATTCGTCGATGGTGGCCTGGCCGCCATCTTCAGTCTCCGGCGGGGCCAGCGACAAATCGATAAAGTCTTGGTCTTCATTGTCCTCGGGCTTGAGGATGCCATCCCCTTCTTCTTGTTCCTCGTGATTGGGTGTGGAGGTTGCGTTCACCGCGCATTCCTCCTGGGCCGTAGCCAGTGGGTCCATGGGGTTCCCTGGCGTGGAAAGGCACAGAGCCGCCTCGGGACCCTCTGTGTACTCGTCGTAGACAACCTCGGCGGGAGTCGGGGCAGCTGCATCTTCAGGGGCTTGGTACTGAATAGATATTGTATAGGCTCCTTTTCTAGGGCTGCCCGTCACGTGGGGGCGCGGCGGGGCTACCACATAGTCTCCCATTCTGAGCTCATCCCTGTCAATGAGGTCTTGAGCAATGTCTTTGAAGACATAACAGTCTTCAATGGCGTGACCCAGTATCTTGTGATAGGGACAGAACAGTGGGTCCCCACTTCTTCGGGCATCCTGCGGCCTCTTGGACCTCGGGAGGGAGACCTTGCCGTAATGGCAGGCCCAGTCAAAGATACCCCGAGTCTTCTCTCTTGGGAAGGAGTAGGGCTTCTACAGCTTCTCTTGGAGTGTCGGGCCTCGCCTGGCTGGCCGCCTGGCTAAAGAGCTCGCCGTATCTTTGCTTCTCTCCTCGACCAGACGGAGGCGTCAGGACTGGTGTCTCGGGGCCGAGACACGTTGCCACCCCACGGGCGGAGAGAGCCCTGGATCAGGTGGTGCGGACACCCGAGCAGTTGAGAGGCGTGATACGCCGAGCCACCGGTACCGCACGCGGAGCACGACTCGAGCCACGTCAGCGTCCATCTGGCTTGGAGACAGCCTGGAGACTCCCCCTTGAGTCCCGAAATTTATCATATTTGTTTAGACTTTATTTGTGTGTAATGTGTGTTTGTTTCATTTTATTCCGTTTGTTATTTTGATTGTAAGAGGGGTTTATTTGCAAAATGGGACCACCGGGTCCCACGGGCCCCCCAGACCCCCTCCCATTGATCCACCTCAGCCCTAGGGCCCCATGTGGGGTCAGTCAACATTTCAAATGGAGGCATCTAGAAGAGTTGAATGGTAAATGACACATGGGAGACAATTGGACTTAAAAGTCCAAGGTAGGCCACCTACCATGTCAACCATGTCCCCTTGGTCAATAGGCCGCCCCCCCTTGAATATTTTATTTATTTTTTTTGTGTTGGTCACATTCAATCTAGGCCATCCATTCCCCATTCCTAGATCCAGTGGTGGATATTGGATTTGATATGTAACCTATAAAACTTGTATTTTTCCCATTTGGATGAATTAATGAAGAAGAAAATTGGTGAATTCTTGGAGCAAGGCCTTGGCCGCCCCCTTCCTCTCTCCTCCCTCTCCCCCTTGCAGCTGTGAAGGTTACCTTCTAGAGGTGTAACTTCTCCCCTATCAGTTCCGGCGATCGCCGCCGCCGCCACGAGCCGCCATCGCACCGCCACGGTTCTCGTCGGTATTCTGTCCGCGAAGTGCAGCATCATCTTGTCTGAAGTTTGTAGCCCTCTCTCGTGATCTTCTGGGCACCAAATTTGGAGGGGATGTTCTAGGGATGTCAACCACACCACAGAAAATTCGGTTGGCCTTCTAGTTCAATTTTTATAATTTTCCATTTTCGTCCAACTTTCAATTTCAGTTCTGCCAGTTTCAGATCTGATTTCCATCTTTCTTGAGTTTCCCATCTTCGATCCCTTTTTTGATTTTTTCCAGAGCTCCCAATTTTACTGTATGTTCTACCCATCAACCCCTCCACCCAAGATTTTTCTTGAGTTTTTCTCAGCCATCCACCTATTTTATAAAAAATCATTTTTCGATCCATCTACAGTGTTGTCTATCAGTTTCCAGATCCGACTACCTGTCAGTGTAAAATCTCTAACAATTCGTAGCCTCTTCCAATCCTTCCACAAAAATTATTTCCGTTTTCCATGTTCAATTTAATACAACTTTGATGAAGAGCCCAGGAGCTGAATCGGACGTCTACCTCACGGTCAAAGGCAACTCTCAGGAAAGTTCCCTGCTGATCTGAGAGTTCGGGTACTGTACAGCAGAAGCTTCAAAATTCAATAAATCCTAGATCCGTACAGATCTAGGTCCTCTCTCTGGGCCTATATTGAAGGATTTCAAGAGAGCATTCCAACGATAGCTTCTGTGCCCCGATCCGACATCGGGATTGGTCGCAGTGTCCGATCTCGCCGGAGCGCGCGCCGAAAAATAGAACTCAAAATCCGTGGACAGCAACTTCAAGAGTTGGAGATCGGAGCCGATCGGCCACTGATCGGAGTTTCCGGCCGACCGCCGTCTAGGGAGGCGCGCCGCCAGGGGTTCCCATCACAGTGGGACCCACCCCATCAGACCCGGAGGACAGAGTGGTCCGTGGGCCCCACGGACCCGTAGATCGCACCGTCCGGACAGCATGAAAACGCGGAGTTCGGCACCGCCGGGCGACATCAAGATGCTGCCCGTCAACTTGATTCGCGTGATTCCTGGGCCCCACATGTGACCTTTTACCTCCCTGCGTGGAGTGGGTCAAATATTTGTACCGCTGTAAAATTATTTAACCGGGAGTCCATAAATCGGCCGGGGTTGTCTTCGCCACGCCGGGTGCGTGGAGGTAACGGTCTAAACTTGTCGGCGTTACTTTGCTTAGCTAGTATACGGTCTTATGCCGCTGTGAGAGTGTAGGATTCTAGCCCGTGTGTCCATGTCGCCGCTGTGAGTGTGAGAGTGACCCGTCCCGCGACTCGATCCGAGTCCGGAAGTTGAGTCAGACTACCTTGAACTCTGCCGATTCCTTAACCGCGCACGATCCACGCTTTCCCTCGCATGGGACGACGAGTGAGTTTGCACTTCTGTTAGCGACGTGTAGCCTATAGGAGCTCTTAGTGTCGAGCCGAGGTCGCTCTAGTAGTCGTGTCGTTACTGGTCGAGTCATGTCTGTAAGACCCCAAATTCTTTAGAAATTTATTTAGAAAGTTATTTGAAATTATTTAGAATTTATTTGAAGTTATTCGAATTAATGAGAATTATCCAAATTAATTAGATTAACTAATTAATTAATAGAATAAGTCATTTTTCTTCTATTTTCTAAAAATCCCCAAAAATTACATCTTGTAGAATTAATTTTGTTTATCAACTTTGTCTTCTACAATTAAGCCTAATAAAATCGTTTATTAAGCCGAATTAGCGAACTAAGTCTTCCAAACTTAATATTTAATTAATTACGGAATAGTAGAAGTGGAATTTTATCTACCATATAAAAATTCATAAAAATAGTAATTAAATAATAGATGCTTCGACTAACACTTTTATCTTCTTGGAGTAAGCTTAATTAAATCATTATTTAGGCCTAATCAGTGGATTAAGCCTGACTTACAACCCACCTAACCTAAATTCGTATTCACTATTCACCCAAACTTTGAACATCAAATTCGACCTGATTACTCAACCAAATGATCTGAAATCAGGGGCAAATGGAAGGCCACAAGGTAAGGAACATTTATCCTCAATCAATTTGAGGTAAACTTAGCCCCAAAACGTGCTGCCGACATAGTTTGGTCAAGTCAAGGATTTCGGCGCCGTTTCTAAACACGTAGCTTGCAGCAGCGAATACTCCCAATTCAGAAGGCTCCAGAAGCTCTATGAGCAATCAAAATGAAGCCCTACGAGTCTTCTTTCATTTGGCTGCTGTGGGGTTCGCTGAAATTTCGGATCTGGAGAGATCTAGTTCGATTTGTGGAGGTGGGTCAGCAGGCCGTTGGCTTCCCTTCATCCTTCTTTGATCCATCGATTGAGGTAGGAATTCTCAACCAAATCTTGATCATGAGTATAGGAAATTGTACCTCTCATCGAGCTCTTTCCATTGGTGGCAAAAGCCCCAATTTTCATTAGGTATCCGTGGAGATATCGAGGTTTTAGTGAGGTGCTGTCAAGTTATTCTTTATTCTAGGTTTCGAGTTCCCTCTTCAATTTGAGGTAGGTTATAACAGCCCAACTTCTAATTAACATACATGAATGTAATCAATAGTATGTTAGCTTTCTTTTGACATCAAAATCCCCAATTTTTATAGATCATGCCTAGAGTATTTAGTGTGTTATTAGAAGCATGCTAGCAAGCTAGACTTTTCTTGTGTTCTTCATAGAATAGGTTGTATTTCATTGGATTCCTATCGAAATTCGTGATTTAAAATTGTGTTTCATAACCCTAGGATGCATATTAATAACCCTAGAGTATATGGTTAAGATCCCAATACATTTAGACCCCAATTCTTGGAGTTTTTCATGTTTTTTTTGAAGCTTTTTGGGTCTGGAAACCCGGGGGTCGACCCATGGGTCGACCCACTTCACCCTGCAAGCAGCAGACTGCTGCCTTGCATGGGTCGACCCAATGGGTCGACCCACAGCCTGCAGGGGTCGACCCATGGGTCGACCCATGCAGCCAGGAGGGCTCCTGGGAGCCAGGGGTTGACCCAATGGGTCGACCCATACCTGGAATTTTTCCAGGGGTCGACCCAAAGGGTCGACCCATGCCTTGTAAACTCGTTTTAAATGATTCTTTGACCCGGGGATCAATCCGGATCACCGGGGAATCAATCCATTCAACCTAATCACATTGAAAACTACATTTTTGAGGAACTAATGACCTATTCATGTACCCTTTTTAGTTTCAATTACATAGGTCCATACATGCAAACTTAGTGTAAAAACACACCGTTTATCATCTTCATTTTCAATGCATACAAGGTTAAATAGAAACCCACATAATTAGTGGTTAATGGTGTAACTAAAATCTCTGTTAATGCATTCTATTTCACTCCTGTGGGAGTTGTTCTGTGCTTTATCATCTTGAATCAACTTCTTGGCATTTGTCTTGATGCTAATGATAATGGATAATCTTTGATATGCTAACTTGGTAATTAGGATTAAGTTGATCGTTAAGTTGCTGTTTTAGTCTTGCTTACTCCAGTTGAATCGATTGCTTACACACCTGAACGGTATATTGTCGGCCGTTCCTTCTTGACCCCGTGGACCGAGTTTGGTCCAGTTCTTGTATTACGGCACCGAGGTGACCGTATAAACCGAGTTTTTGTTTTGAATCCAAGGACATGTTAGTCCTTAAATCTCATACTCTTGACAGAAATTCATCTGATTGATTGGCCATTAAAATTGACTGAATGTCTAGACGGATGGGACGTTGGGCCTAGTAAATCAATGCCATCGCATCATAAGGGCCCGGTCTGGTCTTGGGGAGAGCGCCCGAAAGTTAGTGAGCCCATGGGATGTTAATGACATGGTGGGGCATTGCACCGAAGTACTTGCCTGAGTGTTGGCGTCTATGACAAAAGTATCTTGTTACTTGTTACTTGATCATGCTTGGTTAAATGTTTAAAATACTTGCTTGTTGGCCAATTCCTTACTTATATCTCATTGTTATATCTCTTGTTATATCTCCTGTAGTAAATTCTTGTATCTGTTATCCTTGATAATCATTATCAATTATATATTTCTCGACCTTGCAAGATCTTGTTATTACCGTTGTTTATTGCATTATCGTTTGTAGCATGACATTTTGAAAATGTAATTAAACTGTTAATCACTTATACATGTCTGTTATTTCCTACTGAGCGTTAGCTCACACCCCGTTGTTTCCCCCTTTCCAGACTTCTCAGGTGACGCGCTTACCGATGGGGAAGGGCAGGAGTGATGTCTTGAGTGTATCAGTTCTAGTGTGTTAGCAGTGTGTTTATTGTTAGTTGTGTTTGGAGATCATTTAGTTTCAGTTTGTTGCTGAGTCTTAGTGGTTGTTATTCCATGTTGTATTAAGTTGCCTTTGAGATCATTGTATCAGTTTGGTTGTTTAATGATCATTTAGTATTTCCATCTTGTAGCACTTGTGTATTGTTTTAGATTTAGTTCCCTCTCTTGCCAGCGTGTCCCTAACTGTACGTCCTGATATTTCAGCCTTGTTCGGGGCGTGACAGTTTAGTTGGTATCAGAGCCCTAGGTTTCACATTCCTAGGTTTCCTAAGTTTAAGTTTTCTTGTATTGCATCCCAATAATCGGTATATCAAAAGGTGTTGTTCGAACGTTAGGCTACGCCTATCGGGAAGGTCGCACACTTGCGCGAGTGGTCTTCGGACCGATTACCTCTGTCAGGTACCGAGTTTTTGGTCGTGTCTAGGTGCATTAGATCCCTAACCTTGTAAAAGTCTAAGACCTGACCTGTGAGATTAGGTAGAACCTGGGTTAAGTTCGTTTCTTAATCGTGTAATTATCTATCTTATTTAAACCTAAGTAACCTATTTGTCGTGTAGATGGCAGCTGATCGTGCTGAATGGAGGAACCTGCAACGTACGGTTCAAGGCCTTACTCAGGCCCTTCAGCAAGTAGCTCAGGCAGGAGCGGCACAGCATGGCACCGGTGATCTATACCGGAACTTCTGCGGAATGAACCCGCCTAGATTCGCTGGTTTGACTGACCCTGACCAAGCCGAGCACTGGCTAGATGAGATGGGGAGAATCTTTGAAGTTATGCAATACACCAACCAGGAGCGTGTCCTTTTGTCCACATTTCAATTGGAACATGATGCACGTACTTGGTGGGATTCTATCAAGGCAACTCTCGGTGATCGGCAAGTTATGTGGGAAGAGTTCGAAGAATTCTTCAACAGCAAGTATTTTTCTGATAGAGTGCAAGAGAAGAAAGCGGCAGAGTTCGCGGCCTTGAAACAGCGAGGTTTTTCCGTGGCAGAGTATGAGGCTCAATTTGCACGGCTTTCTCGATATGCTACACATCTCATTTCCACCGAGAAGATGAAGGCGAAGCACTTTCTCAATGGATTGAAGCTTCATTATATCAACCAATTGGCATCGATGGAGATTTCCACTTATTCCGAGATGGTAAGGAAAGCACAAGTTCTGGAGGATACTCTTGAAATGACGGAGAGAATCCGTGGTAAAGGCACCAAGAAAGAATTACCTACGGGTTCCGGGAGTGTCAAACCCGGGTATACCAAGAAGAGGCCTGTTAGTGGACCTGGTTCGTGGAGCGGGTCCGGATCATGGAAGGGCAAGATGCCGAGGCATGAAGATAAGAAGCCTGGCCCTATTGTTCCATTCAAGGGCGTGTGCAACTATTGTGATCGTCCGGGTCACAAGATAGAAGAGTGCTGGCGCAAGCTAGGCGCCTGTTTGCGATGTGGAAGTAAGGAGCACCGTATCCCCAATTGTCCTCTCATATCGGAACAAGCTACACCGGCAAAACCTCTAGTCTTCAAGAAACCACAAGGCAAGCTTCAAGCTTTACATGCAGAGGAAACTGGGATTTCTGATGATGGCGGACTCGTCGAAGGTACCCTTACTATAATCGATAAGCCCGCATTTGCTCTCTTTGATACTGGTGCAACACATTCTTTTATTTCACGGAGATTTGCTAAGTCATTAGCTGTGGAACCTGTTTTGATGAATACTCCGTTAGAGATTTCAACCCCTATTGGCACTAGATCAATAATCCAGTATTTCTATCCTTCTAGTAAGGTTATGATTGGTGAACAGAACTTTCCAGCAGATTTGGTCTGCATAGATATGAAGGATTATGATGTAATCCTAGGAGCAGATTGGTTGGCCAAGTATGAGGCCAATGTTCACTGTAGTTCTAGCTCAGTGACGTTTACTGGACATTCTGGTTTATCTTTTACGGGAGTCAAGCACCATAACTCCGTACCGCTCATCTCGGCTCTTCGAGCTGATAAGCTTTTGAGGCATGGGTGTGAGGCATTTCTAGCCTTTGTTTGTGCAACCCCTGAGCAACAGATTGAGATCAAGGACATTCCTGTTGTCCGAGATTTTCCTGATGTCTTTCTAGAGGAATTACTAGGACTTCCGCCTGAACGGGAAGTTATCTTTTCCATTGATCTTATTCCTGGCACAGCTCCTATTTCTAAGGCTCCTTATCGTATGTCTCCTGCAGAACTGAGGGAACTGAAGCAGCAACTGATGGAATTACTCGAGAAGGGTTTTATTCGTCCTAGTACTTCTCCGTGGGGAGCCCCTATGTTATTCGTCAGGAAGAAAGATGGTTCGATGAGGTTGTGCATTAATTATCGGCAAATAAACCAGCAGACTGTTAAGAATAAATATCCCTTGCCGAGGATTGACGAGTTATTTGACCAGATAGCGGGAGCTCAATATTTTTCTAAGATCGATCTTCGATCTAGATATCACCAGTTGCGGATTAAGGAAGAGGATATTTATAAAACAGCTTTCCACAGCAGGTATGGTCATTTTGAATTTGTCGTTATGCCTTTTGGTCTAACGAATGCACCAGCGGCTTTCATGCAGTTGATGAACGATGTATTTCGGCCCTATCTTGATCAATGGGTCGTAGTCTTTATTGATGACATCCTGATTTATTCTAAGAATGAGGAGGAGCATGCTGAGCATCTGAGAATGGCATTGCAACTATTGAGAGATCATCAGCTATATGCTAAGTTCAGTAAGTGTGAGTTCTGGCTACAAGAAGTGTCCTTTCTCGGACATATTATCACCAAGGAAGGTATTTCTGTTGATCCTTCGAAGATTGAGGCAGTGAAGAATTGGGAGCAGCCTACTAGTGCAACTGAAGTTAGAAGTTTCCTAGGCCTGGCAGGCTATTACTGAAGATTTATTCAAGATTTCTCCAAGATTGCAGTACCTATGACAAGATTAACCCGCAAGGAGAATAAGTTTGATTGGTCAGATGATTGTCAGCGAAGCTTTCAGACTCTGAAGGAGTGTTTGACTACTGCATCTGTTTTGGCTTTACCTTCTGGTGAAGGAGGATTTGTTGTTTATACTGATGCTTCAGGTATTGGCTTAGGCTGTGTACTCATGCAGCATGGGAAGGTGATTACCTATTCCTCTAGGCAGTTGAGGAAGCACGAAGATAATTATCCTGTTCATGATTTGGAACTTGCTGCAGTCATGTTTGCTTTGAAGATTTGGAGGCATTACTTGTATAGAGAAACCTTTAAAGTGTTTTCAGATCATAAGAGTTTGAAGTACTTATTTTCTCAAAAGGAACTCAACATGAGGCAGCGGAGATGGTTGGAGTACTTGAAAGACTTCGACTTCTCGATTGAGTATCATCCTGGCAAAGGTAATGTTGTGGCAGATGTATTAAGCCGGAAGCCGGTATCTAGATTGTCAAGTCTCGTGTTACAAGAATGGAGATTGTTGGAACAATTATCTAGTCTGGATCTCAATATTGACAATGATCGGATCTTGATTGCTCAGATTCAACTTAAACCTGAATTATTGATAGAGATCAAGTCCTTGCAAGATAATGATCCCGAGTTGGTAGAGATCAAGGGAAGCTTGAGTAGCAGACCTGACTTCATGTTGGCCGATGATGGTAGATTATTATTTAAAGGCAGAACTTGTGTTCCGGATGAGGCTACAATAAAGAACAAAATTCTTGAGGAAGCTCATAGATCCAGATATACCATTCATCCTGGAGGCACTAAGATGTACCGAGATTTGAAAAGGTCCTTTTGGTGGCCGAATATGAAAAGAGAAGTTACAGATTTTGTGAGCAGATGTTTGGTATGTCAGCAAGTTAAGGCCGAACATTTCAGACCAGCAGGGAAATTGAAACCACTCGACATACCCCAATGGAAGTGGGAAAGTATTGGCATGGATTTCATTATGGGTCTACCTAGGACTCGTGGTGGATTTGATGCGATATGGGTGATTGTTGATCGTTTGACAAAGTCGGCTCATTTCTTACCAATTAAGTCCAAGTGGACGATTGATGTATTGGCTGCTTTGTATATAAAGGAAGTGGTGAGATTGCATGGTATCCCAGTGAATATAGTATCTGATCGAGACCCCAGATTTACTTCACATTTCTGGAAGGGACTGCAAGAGTCTTTGGGTACTCGTCTGAATTTCAGTACTACTTTTCATTCACAGACAGATGGACAGACTGAAAGAACCAATCAGATAGTGGAAGATATGCTGCGAGCTTGCATGATTGATTTCGGTGGTAATTGGAGTGAGCATTTAGCATTAATTGAATTCGCCTACAATAACAGCTATCAGTCTAGTATTCAGATGGCTCCTTTTGAAGCACTATATGGTAGAAGTTGTCGTTCCCCGTTGTGTTGGGACGAGGTAGGTGTGATACAGTGGCTTGGACCAGATCTTGTTTCGGAATCATCACAGAACATCCGTGTTATCTGAGACCGGTTACAGGTAGCCCAGTCAAGATAGAAGAGTTATGCCGACAACAGGAGAAGGGCATTGGAATTTCAGGTTGGCGAGCATGTGTTCTTAAAGGTCTCTCCGACGAGAGGGATCCGAAGATTTGGCATTCATGGCAAGCTGAGTCTGAGGTACATTGGTCCATTCGAGATTCTAGATAGAGTGGGAGAGGTGGCATACAGACTGGCTTTACCACCGCAATTGTCTGGCGTACACAACGTTTTCCATGTGTCTATGTTACGGAAATATGTGTACGATCCCACTCATATCATTCAGCAAGTGGATTTTGAACTGAAGGAAGATCTGACCTATGAGGAAAGACCTGTCAAGATTCTGGACCGGAAGCAACAGCAACTCCGGAACCGTTCGATATCGATGGTCAAGATTCAGTGGAGTCGACGTGGGACCGAAGAAGGTACATGGGAATCTGAAGAGACTATGCGAAAGCGGTATCCCTATCTATTCTAGGTGAGCGATCTTTTTCTACTCTCAGTTTTAGTGCAGTGAATTTGGAGGACCAAATTCCTTTAAGTAGGGGAGGGTGTAAGACCCCAAATTCTTTAGAAATTTATTTAGAAAGTTATTTGTAATTATTTGGAATTTATTTGAAGTTATTCGAATTAATGAGAATTATCCAAATTAATTAGATTAACTAATTAATTAATAGAATAAGTCATTTTTCTTCTATTTTCTAAAAATCCCCAAAAATCACATCTTGTAGAATTAATTTTGTTTATCAACTTTGTCTTCTACAATTAAGCCTAATAAAATCGTTTATTAAGCCGAATTAGCGAACTAAGTCTTCCAAACTTAATATTTAATTAATTACGGAATAGTAGAAGTGGAATTTTATCTACCATATAAAAATTCATAAAAATAGTAATTAAATAATAGATGCTTCGACTAACACTTTTGTCTTCTTGGAGTAAGCCTAATTAAATCATTATTTAGGCCTAATCAGTGGATTAAGCCTGACTTACAACCCACCTAACCCAAATTCGTATTCACTATTCACCCAAACTTTGAACATCAAATTCGACCTGATTACTCAACCAAATGATCTGAAATCAGGGGCAAATGGAAGGCCACAAGGTAAGGAACATTTACCCTCAATCAATTTGAGGTAAACTTAGCCCTAAAACGTGCTGCCGACATAGTTTGGTCAAGTCAAGGATTTTGGCGCCGTTTCTAAACACATAGTTTGCAGCAGCGAATACTCCCAATTCAGAAGGCTCCAAAAGCTCTATGAGCTATCAAAATGAAGCCCTACGAGTCTTCTTTCATTTGGCTGCTGTGGGGTTCGCTGAAATTTCGGATCTGGAGAGATCTAGTTCGATTTGTGGAGGTGGGTCAGCAGGCCGTTGGCTTCCCTTCATCCTTCTTTGATCCATCGATTGAGGTAGGAATTCTCAACCAAATCTTGATCATGAGTATAGGAAATTGTACCTCTCATCGAGCTCTTTCCATTGGTGGCAAAAGCCCCAATTTTCATTAGGTATCCGTGGAGATATCAAGGTTTTAGTGAGGTGCTGTCAAGTTGTTCTTTATTCTAGGTTTCGAGTTCCCTCTTCAATTTGAGGTAGGTTATAACAGCCCAACTTCTAATTAACATACATGAATGTAATCAATAGTATGTTAGCTTTCTTTTGACATCAAAATCCCCAATTTTTATAGATCATGCCTAGAGTATTTAGTGTGTTATTAGAAGCATGCTAGCAAGCTAGACTTTTCTTGTGTTCTTCATAGAATAGGTTGTATTTCATTGGATTCCTATCGAAATTCGTGATTTAAAATTATGTTTCATAACCCTAGGATGCATATTAATAACCCTAGAGTATATGGTTAAGATCCCAATACATTTAGACCCCAATTCTTGGAGTTTATCATGTTTTTTTTTGAAGCTTTTTGGGTCTGGAAACCCGGGGGTCGACCCATGGGTCGACCCACTTCACCCTGCAAGCAGCAGACTGCTGCCTTGCATGGGTCGACCCAATGGGTCGACCCACAGCCTGCAGGGGTCGACCCATGGGTCGACCCATGCAGCCAGGAGGGCTCCTGGGAGCCAAGGGTCGACCCAATGGGTCGACCCATACCTGGAATTTTTCCAGGGGTCGACCCAAAGGGTCGACCCATGCCTTGTAAACCCGTTTTAAATGATTCTTTGACCCGGGGATCAATCCGGATCACCGGGGAATCAATCCATTCAACCTAATCACATTGAAAACTACATTTTTGAGGAACTAATGACCTATTCATGTACCCTTTTTAGTTTCAATTACATAGGTCCATACATGCAAACTTAGTGTAAAAACACACCGTTTATCATCTTCATTTTCAATGCATACAAGGTTAAATAGAAACCCACATAATTAGTGGTTAATGGTGTAACTAAAATCTCTGTTAATACATTCTATTTCACTCCTGTGGGAGTTGTTCTGTGCTTTATCATCTTGAATCAACTTCTTGGCATTTGTCTTGATGTAAATGATAATGGATAATCTTTGATATGCTAACTTGGTAATTAGGATTAAGTTGATCGTTAAGTTGCTGTTTTAGTCTTGCTTACTCCAGTTGAATCTATTGCTTACACACCTGAACGGTATACTGTCGGCCGTTCCTTCTTGACCCCGTGGACCGAGTTTGGTCCAGTTCTTGTATTACGGCACCGAGGTGACCGTATAAACCGAGTTTTTGTTTTGAATCCAAGGACATGTTAGTCCTTAAATCTCATACTCTTGACAGAAATTCATCTGATTGATTGGCCATTAAAATTGACTGAATGTCTAGACGGATGGGACGTTGGGCCCAGTAAATCAATGCCATCGCATCATAAGGGCCCGGTCTGGTCCTGGGGAGAGCGCCCGAAAGTTAGTGAGCCCATGGGATGTTAATGACATGGCGGGGCATTGCACCGAAGTACTTGCCTGAGTGTTGGCGTCTATGACAAAAGTATCTTGTTACTTGATCATGCTTGGTTAAATATTTAAAATACTTGCTTGTTGGCCAATTCCTTACTTATATCTCATTGTTATATCTCTTGTTATATCTCCTGTAGTAAATTCTTGTATCTGTTATCCTTGATAATCATTATCAA
This sequence comes from Amorphophallus konjac, assembly GCA_022559845.1. Lineage (NCBI taxonomy): Eukaryota > Viridiplantae > Streptophyta > Magnoliopsida > Alismatales > Araceae > Amorphophallus > Amorphophallus konjac. The sequence continues at coordinate 32,165,202 of CM040119.1, forward strand.
TTGTATATTTCTCGACCTTGCAAGATCTTGTTATTACCGTTGTTTATTGCATTATCGTTTGTAGCATGACATTTTGAAAATGTAATTAAACTGTTAATCACTTATACATGTCTGTTATTTCCTACTGAGCGTTAGCTCACACCCCGTTGTTTCCCCCTTTCCAGGCTTCTCAGGTGACGCGCTTACCGACGGGGAAGGGCAGGAGTGATGTCTTGAGTGTATCAGTTCTAGTGTGTTAGCAGTGTGTTTATTGTTAGTTGTGTTTGGAGATCATTTAGTTTCAGTTTGTTGCTGAGTCTTAGTGGTTGTTATTCCATGTTGTATTAAGTTGCCTTTGAGATCATTGTATCAGTTTGGTTGTTTAATGATCATTTAGTATTTCCATCTTGTAGCACTTGTGTATTGTTTTAGATTTAGTTCCCTCTCTTGCCAGCGTGTCCCTAACTGTACGTCCCGATATTTCAGCCTTGTTCGGGGCGTGACAGTGTCCGTCTCATATAGCATCGTCAACTCAGTCCGTCCCGCATCAGTTTGGTATTAGAGCGAGTTGAGTCTAGGGTAGTCATTGCATAAGTCTTGCATGCATCATGGTCTAAGTCAAGTCTAGGATCATCATTATTTTTCAAAACAAAAAAAGAGTGTTTTAAAATTGCATTTCATCCCGATAATTCGGTATATTAAAAGGTGTTGTCCGAACGTTAGGCTACGCCTATCGGGAAGGTCGCATACTTGCGGGAGTGATCTTCGGATCGATTAACTCCGCCACGTACCGGATATTGGTTTAGGTCTAGATGCATTAGTCGGTGGTTGCATCAGTTTGTGTCTCCTAGTTCATGTGTGGTCCAATAAGTGCCAGTCGGTCTTGTCCAAGTGTCGGCATGTCTAACATTTAGTTCCCCCAAATTCCCATGGATTCCACATCACCCGAGCAATATGGCCGTTGGTCCACCCATGGGCTTGGCAACCACCCCCTCCACTTCTGTAGGCCCGAAGCCTCGGATTTTTATGGCTCCAATGACCCGGGCGACTACCTCAAGTGGGAGGCCGCCATGGACAAATATTTTGAATGTTACACCATGTCCGATGCCATGCAAGTCAGTTTTGCCCAAGAGAGGCTTGTCCACAAAGCCGCCTGGAAATGGGAGAGCATTGAGTGCATGAGAGAGGTTAGGAGGCAAAAGCCCATCGAGGCGTGGCATGTGATGAAGGGCGAGCTTAGGAAGGTCTACCTACCCGGCCCGGTCACCTCCATCCGACCCCACCCAATCACCTCCACCCAAGTGGGCCATAATCAAAGGCAAAGCGCCACGCATGTAGAAGAGCCTAGGTCCACGACTAAGCCGAATTCATATGGGAGAGTCCATCACATCGCTCCTACTCCAAACCCCACCATTGTCGAACTCTTCCAAATCATTTTGAAAAGAGTGGATAGGAGGTGTGCTGATATCGAGTCCCTGGTTTCCCCTTACCTACCCCCTAGACAAAATGGGACCAAGCACGAGCCTAAGGAGGTAGCAACCGGTAGCCCCAATCCGATGCCATCTAAGGTGCCATCCCCAGGTCCTCTCCCCATCATAGCGGATCCTCTTCTCCCACCCACGAGAGCCCCATTGCCTGCACCCCCTGTCCGTCAGGAGGATAAGGGTAAGGACACACTTATCAAGGAGCGTAGTGGATCACGACAGCAGTGTTATCGCTGTCAGGGGTTTGGCCACTTTGCCAGACAGTGTCCCACTCGGACATCTCTAGCCCTAGGGGACAAAAGGGTTGGAGAAGCCTCACTCTCCGATCTTTATTCGGAGCCACCTCAGCCACAGCTACCCGTGTTTCTAACGGGAAAGCTACTTATAGCCAAGCCACTCCTTAGCTGGCTTAAGAATGGCCTGGCCCCATCTCCCCTCCCATCTATGGACCCTATCCTACCTCTGGTGCCAATCAATTCATTTCACACCACTTTTCGGTCTAGTCACTATGTGGATACATTGGATGACCTTCTTAAAGGGTTAGACCGGCAATTGACTTTTATGCACTTGTTGGCTCCCGGCTTCGATCGACCCACAGGTCGTAGTTTCACTCATCCCACTTTAGGGTCTATCACCTCCGTGTACACCGTGGGTCATGTTACCACGGAGGTTCTTCTACTCCTCCCTATGCCGGCCGAGCCCGACTTCATTCCCATTTGCCCAAGAGAGGAATCTTACTTTCTACCTATGACTGTCGTCCCACCTCTCGTAATGAATGAAGGTGATCATTTACACCTCTTAGATTTTCAAATGTGGGACAATGATTTGTGGAAGCCTAGTCCGAGAGGTCATACCTTCTTTGATCCCTTCGACCCATTCTCTTGTGGACCCCATGACCCACCATATTTACGCCACCTTTTCGAGAGAGACCACCATCATACCCCTAATCCACGGGCCAGTCCATCTACAAACTCCAAGCCCGTTCACAATACACCTACATATCGGGGTGATGTAGAAGATGGCCCGCCCAAACCTCCCAAATCTAAAAGGCCATCCGTGCATGAATGGATCACTTTAGGATACCTTCCACATTCCATGAACTTCCGGTTGCATCTAGTGTATGCATGGCACACATTCGGGTGTCCTGGGCCACCTTTGCATATGCATGAGTCGGACTAACCGTAGGGTTGTTTAGGGTCGTGTGTGCATTCGTGTGTTTTTATTTTTGCTAAGCATGTTAGGAGTCTGCATGACGACGTCCATCGTCACATTGAGGCCAGCAATGCACGGTACAAGGAGTTAGCCGATGCCCACCGACACCACCGAGAGTTCCAAGAGGGCGAATATGTCATGATCAGGGTAAGACCTGAACGGTTTCTCTCTGGAACCGTTAAGAAGTTGCAAGTTCGCGGAGCCGGTCCATTTAGAGTGTTGAAATGCGTTAGATCCAATGCGTATGTTGTGGACCTGCCCAAGGAATACGGTATAAGCTCTACTTTTAATGTTTCAGATCTAGTTGCATATAGGGACCCAGCGGTGATCCCTAGTGAGCCTTTCGAGCCATCTCCTCCCCTTGAGAGTGATCCCACACCTGAGTGTCCACCTCCAGCCCCCTTATCACGGCAGCGTGAGCATATAGATCATATACTGGATAAGCATGTGACAGTTACCCAGAGTGGATCCTACCCACGCTACCTAGTGTGATGGAGAGGACGGCCCGCTACCGAGGACACACGGATCACGCATGGAGAGTTGCAGCAGATTGATCCGGACCTTCTGGAGCGATATCGGAGTGATGCAGACCCTTACTCGACAGGATCGAGTTTCTCCCACCCGGGGAGAATTGGTACGGACACCCGAGCAGTTGAGAGGCGTGATACGTCGAGCCACCGGTATCTCACGCGGAGCACGACTCGAGCCACGTCAGCGTCCATCTGGCTTGGAGACAGCCTGGAGACTCCCCCTTGAGTCCCGACATTTATCATATTTGTTTAGACTTTATTTGTGTGTAATGTGTGTTTGTTTCATTTTATTCGGTTTGTAATTTTGATTGTAAGAGGGGTTTATTTACAAAATGGGACCACCGGGTCCCACGGGCCCCCCCAGACCCCCTCCCATTGATCCACCTCAACCCTAGGGCCCCATGTGGGGTCAGTCAACATTTCAAATGGAGGCATCTAGAAGAGTTGAATGGTAAATGACACATGGGAGACAATTGGACTTAAAAGTCCAAGGTAGGCCACCTACCATGTCAACCATGTCCCCTTGGTCAATAGGCCGCCCCCCTTGAATATTTTATTTAATTTTTTTGTGTTGGTCACATTCAATCTAGGCCATCCATTCCCCATCCCTAGATCCAATGGTGGATATTGGATTTGATATGTAACCTATAAAACTTGTATTTTTTCCATTTGGATGAATTAATGAAGAAGAAAATTGGTGAATTCTTGGAGCAAGGCCTTGGCCGCCCCCTTCCTCTCTCCTCCCTCTCCCCCTTGCAGCTGTGAAGGTTGCCTTCTGGAGGTGTGACTCCTCCCCTATCAGTTCCGGTGATCGCCGCCACCGCCACGAGCCGCCATCGCACCGCCACGGTTCTCGTCGGTATTCTGTCCACGCAGTGCATCAGCATCTTGTCCGAATTTTTTAGCCCTCCCTCTTGATGTTCTGGGCACCAAATTTGGAGGGGATGTTCTAGGGATGTCAACCACACCACATAAAATTCGGTTGGCCTTCTAGTTCACTTTTTCTAATTTTCCATTTTCGTCCAACTTTCAATTTCAGTTCTGCCAGTTTCAGATCCGATTTCCATCTTTCCTGAGTTTCCCATCTTAGATCCATTTTACGATTTTTTCCAGAGCTCCCAATTTTATTGGGTGTTCTACCCATCAATCCCTCCACCCAAGCTTTTTCTTGATTTTTGATCAGCCCTCCACCTATTTTATAAAAATCATTTTCTGAGCCATCTACAGTGCTGTCTATCAGTTTCCAGATCCGACCACCTGTCAGTGTAAAATTCCTACAAATTCGTAGTCGCTACTAATCCTTCCACAAAAATTATTTCCGTTTTCCTTGTTCAAGTTCCTACAACTTTGATGAAAAGCCCAGGAGCTGAATCGGACGTCTACCTCGCGGTCAAAGGTAACTCTCAGGAAAGTTTCTTGCTGATATGAGAGTTCAGGTACTGTACAGCAGAAGCTTCAAAATTCAATAAAGCCCAGATCCGTGCAGATCCAGGTCCTCTCTCTGAGCCTAGATTGAAGGATTTCAAGAAAGATTTCCAACGATAGCTTCTGTGCCCCGATCCGACATCGGGATTGGTCGCAGTGTCCGATCTCGTCGGAGCGCGCGCCGGAAAACAGAACTCAAAATCCGTGGACAACAACTTCAAGAGTTGGAGATCGGAGCCGATCGGCCACCGACCAGAGTTTCCGGCCGACCGCCGTCCAGGGAGGCGCGCCTCCAGGGGTTCCCATCACAGTGGGACCCACCCCAGCACACCTGGAAGACAGAGCGGTCCGTGGGCCCCACGGACCCGTAGATCGCACCGTCTGGACAGCACGAAAATGCGGAGTTCGGCACCGCCGGGCGACATCAAGATGCTGCCCGTCAACCCGATTCGCGTGATTCCTGGGCCCCACATGTGACCTTTTACCTCCCTGCGTGGAGTGGGTCAAATATTTGTACCGTTGTAAAATTGTTTAACCGGGAGTCCGTAAATCGACCGGGGTTGTCTTTGCCACGTCGGGTGCGTGGAGGTAACGGTCTAAACTTCTCGGCGTTACATTGCTTAGCTAGTATACGGTCTTATGCCGCTGCGAGAGTGTAGGATTCTATCCCGTGTGTCCATGTCGCCGCTGTGAGTGTGAGAGTGACCTGTCCCGCAACTCGATCCGAGTCTGAAAGTTGAGTCAGACTACCTTGAACTCTGCCGGTTCCTTAACCGCGCACGATCCACGCTTTCCCTCGCATGGGACGACGAGTGAGCTTGCACTTCTGTTAGCGACGTGTAGCCTATAGGAGCTCTTAGTGTCGAGCCGAGGTCACTCTAGTAGTCATGTCGTTGCTAGTCGAGTCATGTCCGTCTCATATAGCATCGTCTCCTCAGTCCTTGCCGCATCATCAGGTCGGTCACTAGCGAGGTTAACTCAGCCAGCCGTGCCTTTAACATCTCGATCTCCCGTTGCTGCCTATGGTATAAGGCGTACATAACGGGGTCGTATCGAGGAGAGCCCGGAGCATGGCCCATGCTACTGCTCCTTGCTTCACAAGTAGCCGGGGTGAGGGCACCCCGGTGGTGTGATTCTTCGAGGTCAACCCCTCAAAAAAGGAGGAAGTCTTCCCCATGCAGCGGTGGCGGAGAGGGTTCCAAAGGAACACTTCTTCATCTTGCTCCTCCTCAGTAGGAGGCGTGGAATATACATCTTGGCGGGCTTCCCGCAAGTCTGCAGCTTCCGCGAGGTCACCGTCGGACGGGGCCGAAACCGATATAACATCAGTTTCGTAATAATCTTCTAGTGAAAAGCCCAGACCGGGGTGCTTGGTAATTTGCAGCAGCCGCCGATCCAGGTTTGGTGGGTTCCACATCCTTTCAAACATTTCCTTCCGGCTGGAGGGTTGGTAGGGGGGAATCCTTTGCTTTCTGACCACTCTGGCTGCCCGGTCAGTCATGTGAGGAAGTCCCGCGATGGGGATGTGCGGGTCGTGCAATTCGTCAGGGAATCGGCAATCATCGTCTTCCCTGACTGACTTTTCCCCAGCAACATAAAAGATAGTGGGTGGCCCCTCAGGGTTAGGCACCTCGAAAGTTCTCAGCTGCTCGGCTACTTGACAGTCAACTTCTGTTATGGGCTTGATGATCCCTGGCGGGACTCTGACATCCTCCAGTAGGTCTTCGAGGCAAGGCATCCCCGGTGTAGAATAGATGGTGAGAGGAGCTACCTTGAATACCCCTCCTTCTTGTGCAATGATTGGTACATGTGGGGGAGCCACATAGCCTGGGGGCGGCGAAGGAAACCAACCATCCGACTCCACTTTCTTCTTTCCCCTGTCTTGGGTGACCTGGGGAACTTGCTTCGCCTTCTCTAAGTACAGATTGGCATCTAAAAAATGACACTCGAACACCTCGAACGGGTGGAGATCGGTGAAGATTCTGACTTCTTTCCCCTCGCAAGGGTACTTGATGCATTGGTGCAGGGTGGAAGGCACCACCCTGTTCTGGTGTAACCAGGGCCGGCCAAGCAATGCCTTATAGGAGGTGTTGGAGTTGATGACGTGGAACTGGACCTTGGTGGTGAAATCATCAAAGGTCAAGTTGAATTCTGCGACCCCCATGGGCACCTCGCATTTCTGGTTCAAACCAGCAATCTTGACATTCTTGACCTCAACCAGGTGTACGTCAAAGTAGTGCTTTTGGTACACCCGGTAGGGGAGTATATTCACTGCCGCCCCTGGGTCAACCAGGACCCTGTTGATAGGCTGGCCATTCAGCTGCCCTTTCATGTAGAGGGGTCTGTTATGACTGCAGGTGGGCAAGAGCATGTCATCTTCTGTGAAAGCCACAGCAACTTCAGGTGATATTTCTGCCAGACAGGCTTCAAGGTGTGCTGGCGTCTGGAGTGCGGCAATGATGGCTTGCCGTGTTTCTTCATCCAAAGACAGCATCTCCCATACGATAAATCAGGCCGGGATCTTCTTGAGGTGTCTGACTATTCGGTCGGCAGCCCGCACCTTGAGTAACTTCATCTCTTCGGCCTTGCTACACCTGCCCCCACCTTGGAGCTGAGGTCTCGGCTCAGGGGATACCTCGTCTGCCGATTCTGGTATAGCCTGCTGAGCCTACGGGGCCTGCTGGGCTTCTTCCTTTTCTTGCATGAATTCGGCAAAGTTTGGGATGCCATCAAATTCCTCCCGTGGCTGAGGAGGGTCGCCACTGGTGGAGCTTGGGGATTGCTTGCTTCTTTGGTTGAAGAAGACCCTTGGGAGCGTGCCTGCCTCTCTGCTCGGGCCAGTAGAAACTCGGCGAATGAAGGGGTACCGTGGCTCCTGGATCCTTCGGGATAGAGATCCGACGGGGGAGAGATCTCAGTGCCTCGAACCTTGGGCTTGGGAACCTGGTATGGCTGCTCCCCCCTGAGAATGATGTTGAGGTTATCCTGAGGAGGGCGCCCCCACTTCCTTCCTGACCTGGTGGCGTGTTGGGAAGTGGACACTTCAGCCTGGCTCACCTCCGTCGGCTCATAGGGTAACTCTTCTTCTTTTTCTTCCAGGGAGAGGGCAGTGTCGAACAGCGCCGCGAGAGTGTTGCAGGCGACGACAACCTCCTCTCTCTTCTTGCCCCTGGACCTTCTCTTCTTCTTCTTCTTTCCCCCTGTAGCCGATGGCTGCCCTTGGGGAAGTTCACCCCACAGGGGAGGTTCTTTATCTGCTTCAGCTTCTGCTCCTAGAGCCAGTTCGAGTAATTTAAACTCCTCCCAGGGGACATATTCTTTTAGCTCCACGGGCTGGATTTTAGGTTGTTCATAATCTTCAAGCCCATCAATAAAAGCTTGGAGTCTTTCAACGGCCGGGCTGGTCTTCTTGTGTATCCGCATCGGGACGCACTTCTTTTTATTGTGAGTCGGCCGCCTCATGACTAGCCGAGGGGCCGTGTCATGCCAGACTGGGTTCACCTGTAGCAACCCCGGAAAAATAAATATTTTTAAATAAATTAAATTAAAATAAAAGATAAGTAAATAGATGACAAAGAACCTAAATGAGTAAATCATTAATCAAGAGGAAAATAACCCCTTTTATCAAGGCGCTAATTCAAAAGGAAACGCCTCTGTATAAGGCGTTAATTTAAAAAGGACGCCTACAAACTAGGGCGTCAAATTTCAAACGACGGGAAATAAAATTAAGGAAAGGAAAGGAAATGCCCTCCACCTGGGCGCGTTTTATACAAGAAACGACGCTTGACAAGGCGTCAATTTAAATTAACGCCCTCACTCAGGACGTTAATTCAGTTCAAGTTTCGTTCGACCCAGGAGTCTATCCAGAGCAAGTTTTGGATAACTACGTCGATGATAGAATATAGTAAGGACTCTATCAAGGCAGTACTACCCTTAATCAAACTCTAACTCTATTAGGGTTCCCCAAAACCCTATAAATAATCCTTGTCCATCAAACCCTAAAATCTATTTGGTCGAAGCTCTGCTGCTGCGTACGTGAAGAACATGTGATGTTCTTTCCCATGCCTTCAGGTTACGTATGTGAAGATTATTAATATCTTCTCCTTCTTCCTTTACAGGTAGCCTGGGTCAGTTTTTATTGAAGAACGTGATTCTTCATCATCTTCTCCTTCTTCTTCCGGTGATCAAAAGGCTCTATTACAAATAGAGCATCGTTTTCTATCAAAACCCTTCACGTTTCTTCTTCCAGATCACCTTCAGGTAGGTTTTCTCAAGATCGTAGCCCAAACTAGCTTAAGATATTAATAATATCATCGGTCGTGCATGCATATAGTTTTATTGTGGTTTCAGATGTTTTCTATGTAATTTCAAAAAGAAACGCCCTTGACAAAGGCGCTAATTTAAAGAAGCGACCCACACTAGGGCGCTAATTATTGTTTTGACGCCCTGCCCAGAAGTCGTCAATTACATGTAATTAATAAATACCCATGTTTAAAATTTGATATCTATGTAACCATGAATCTAATATATTGCATGAGTATACCTGTGAAATCCTGCTATTTTTCCTGTCATGATCATGTACCCTTTTTCCTGAAATTTTATTGACTGAAAATTGATAAATTCTTGAATTCACGACCTTGTCTAGGTCGTCTCTTATTGAACTGACGCCCCAGACCAGGGCGCTAATTGAAAAGTAACGCCCCTGTCCAGGACGCGTTTTTGTTAAAATTCCAGAATATTGATTTTCTGCAGAATAGAAATATTGAAGGGACGCCTGATGTACAAGTCGTCAAATTTATAAATAAACGCCCCTCTGTAAGGCGTTAATTGGATAATTAATGACTTAGCTAAAGTCGCTATTTTCTATATTACTGTTTTTTTTCCTTGTTTCTGTTAACCGAGGGTTTGATATATATGCATAAGTATATATATATCGGCACTATATTCCAGTCCGTGAATATAGTCCCATGTTTCATGATGTTTTAACGTTACCCCCTTAACTCTCAGTGACATACAAGCTCTCCATTGGACATTCCGTTCCTTTAGACTAGCGAGTTAGTCATAGAGACCTCCATATGACTCCTCGAGCCTTGGATTCCCTCAAGGCCGACTGAGCAGGTTGTACCATAAAAACCCATTACATTATTTGATTGCCATGTCACTCTAAAGAAACATGGTATACCGGCCCTCATGTTATACAAAGTGTGTATCATGAGAATTCTCTTAATGGGATGAGGTTATCATGCCATTTGATGCTGTTCTTGTAAACCCCAATTCTATATTAAATTTGATGTTCTTGTGAACCTCAATTCTATATTAAGAATGAGGACGTCTTGCCATTGATGTGCTGTTCATGTGGACCTCAATTCTATATAAAGAGTGCCCATACTTGCTTGTCATGGTACCCAAGTTAGGGAACCAATTCCACCTAGTGTTATCGATAATCGTGATTGTACCGTTATTATCGCCATTCTATGTCAAGTGTCATATTTTGGACTCTATTCTATCAAAGTCTATCCTACGTGTCTACAAGCTTTATTCTTGAAATTCCATATTGGCTATACACAAAAGTGGATGTTAAAATACATGATTAATGCCTGCGCATATAGGGCCCGATCTGGTCCTGGGAGGAGCACCTGAAAGTACTTGTGCCCATGGGAGTTGATTGATCATGGTATTGGCATTATACCGAAGTGCATGACTAGCTTGATTGAACATTCCACAAATCTTGTACTTGACTTGATATTACATGACTTGCGTGACCCGAAAAAGGGTAATTTCATACTTGCGTGCTTGAAACGTAATAGTCAAATTCCAACATGACATGATGAGTCTACTTGCTTAAAAGTCTTGATATCTGCTTGATAAGTTCTTGAAAGTTCATGACTAGTTCTTCTTGCTATCTTATTGTTATACTCTCTCTCTATCTTGTCGTTTTGCGAGCATGCATAGCTATAGTGCATTCATGGAAAGATGTAATCACTTAAACCCCTTGCTAGTTCTTGAGATATAATTTCCTACTGAGCCTTCACTCACTTAGTGTTTCCCTACTTTTCAGGTAAGTCCGACGATGAGGGAACTCAAACGGATGGAGAAAATCAAGAGTGAAAGAGATAGAGCTTCTTCCGTGTTATCTAGTCTTTTTCATCTTTTCTTGAGTCAGAATTGTACCTTTCTTTTGTTGAGTCTGGTATATGCAAGGGTTTGTAATAGACATATTCTTATGAAGGAATAAAGGATTGGGTTATCTTTACTTTTGCGCATCTCTGATTTGGGTGTCGAATACACTAATGCTTTGATTGACATGATTGATATAAACTCGTCACGCGTCTCTGGGTATCTTCCGCTCTCGGGGCGTGACAGTTTTTGTGGTATCAGAGCCTAGGGTATTCAATTCCTAGGAAAACCCAAGTCCAAGGATAGGTTTAACCTTTAACCGGTGAGATTGGGTAGAACCAAGGGTTAAAGTTAACATAAAAATGCTAGCTTCTAAATAAAATCACGTATTAATCTAGTTATTGTAATTGTAGGACGATGGCTGCCGAACGTGCTCAGTGGCGCAACATGCAGCGTACACTCCAAGGCATGACCCTAGTGCTGCAACAAGTAGCACAGGGAGGTGCACAACGAGCCGGAAGTCTCCACCAAGTCTTCAAGAACATGAACCCTCCCAAATTCATGGGTTCTACTGATCCGGATGACGCAGAGCACTGGATCAGGGAGACGGAGCGTATATTCCGTGTTATGCAGTGCACGGATCAAGATAAAGTCTTATTAGCTACTTGCCAACTAGAAAGGGATGCCCAATGCTGGTGGGAGTCAGTCGAAGCTACTATAAATCAAGACCAAGTTACTTGGGAAGAATTTGTTGAACATTTCAACAATAAATATTTTTCAGACCGAGTCTAAGAAAAGAAAGCTACCGAATTTGCCGCACTCAAGCAACGGTCATTATCGGTGGCGGAGTACGAGGCACAATTCTCTAGATTGTCTCGGTATGCTAAGTACTTAGTTAGCACCGAAAAGATGAAAGCTAGGAGGTTCCTTAATGGGCTCAGGCCCCAATATATTACCCAACTGGCGCCGATGGATATTCAAGTCTATTCGGAGATAGTACGTCGAGCTCAGCTATTAGAAGACGTCACGGAACTATCTGATAGAATCCGTGGGAAGGACAAGAAAGAACAAGTTACAAGTTCGGGTTCCTTTAAACCCAACTTCAAGAAGAGGCCTAGCAATGGAGGTACTTCCTCACAAGATCAGAAGTTTAAGAAGACCAAGCCCTTCTCCATCACCACTACCCCATCAAATATAGTGTGCAAGCATTATGACAAGGCTGGAGGAAACTAGGAGCATGTCTCTGCTGTGGGAGTCGCGATCATCGAATTCCCGATTGCCCATTACTTAATGATCAAGCCGGGGACGGGAAGCGCCCAGTAACCAAGAATGCTCGTCTTCACGCAATTAAGGAGACCGAACAAGAAGAAGAAGGCGGACTAGTAGAAGGTACACTGAAAGTTTGTTCCAAGTCTGCACATGTCTTATTTGATACTGGTGCTTCACATTCAATCGTTTCCAGGAAGTTCGCGGATCCGTTACCCCTAGAACCGGAATGGATAAAATTAGTCTTGTCTACTCCTCTAATAAACGAGACTGATATTACACACCATTACCAGAACTGTGAAGTATTGATTCATGGTAAGAATCTCCCTATTGATCTTATATGTTTAGACCTAAAGGAGTATGATGTCATACTAGGAGCAGATTGGTTATCTAAATATCAGGCAACGGTCGATTGCCGCAATAGCAAGGTTACTTTCAAGGACTTTCCAGAACTAGTCTATTCTAGCCCTAAGAGTCGGAGCAAGTCACCTCTTATTTCGGCTCTCCGAGCAAGCAAGCTAATCAGGAAAGGATGTGTATCTTTCCTTGCATTTGTCACGATTAAGGAGACTAAGGAAACTAAGATAGAAGACATCCCGGTGGTACAAGAATTTTCGGGCGTATTTTCGGAAGATTTGCCTGGATTACCCCCACAAAGAGAAGTGGCCTTCACCATCGATTTAGTTCCTAGTGCGGGTCCAGTTTCTAAGGCACCGTATAGAATGTCACATGCTGAACTCAAGGAGTTAAAGGAGCAATTGATGGAACTCATTAAGAAAGGATTCATAAGACCAAGTACTTCCCCGTGGGGAGCGCCTGTATTATTTGTAAAGAAGAAAGATGGATCCATGAGGTTATGCATCGACTATCGACAGTTGAATCATCTCACTATCAAGAACAAGTATCCACTGCCGAGAATCGATGAGTTGTTTGATCAAATTTTAGGATCCAAGTACTTTTCCAAAATTGATCTTAGGTCGGGATATCATCAGTTAAGAATCAAGGATAAGGACATTCATAAGACTGCATTCAGAAGCAGGTACGGCCATTATGAATTTGTTGTTATGCCTTTCGGACTAACGAATGCCCCTGCTTCCTTTATGCAGTTAATGAATAGTATATTCAGGCCTTATTTGGATCAATTCGTGGTGGTCTTTATTGATGATATATTGATTTATTCCGAGACCAAGGAAGAGCATGAGGAGCATTTAAGGATTGCATTACAAATATTGAGGGCAAACCAATTATATGCAAAACTCAGCAAGTGTGAATTCTGGCTTGAGGAAGTGACTTTTCTCGAACATGTTATATCAAAGGATGGCTTATCAGTAGATCCATCAAAAGTTGAAGCTGTAAGAAATTGGGAAAGACCGACCAATGCTAGCGAGATCCGAAGTTTCTTAGGTCTTGCTGGCTATTACAGGCGATTCATCAAAGATTTCTCTAAGATCGCCGTGCCACTTACGAGATTAACTCGCACGGAGATCCGTTACGAATGGAGTGAGGAATGTGAAAGAAGCTTCCAAACTCTCAAGGATCATCTTACTACAGCTCCTGTCTTAGCTTTACCAATGGAAGGAGAGAAATTCGAGGTATACACTGATGCTTCTGGCATTGGCCTCGGATGTGTTCTAATGCAACAAGGAAAGGTTATAGCTTACTCTTCTCGTCAATTAAAGAAGCATGAAGACAACTACCCCGTCCATGACTTAGAATTGGCCGCGGTAGTCTTTGCACTAAAAATATGGAGACATTATCTATATGGAGTACAGTTTACTGTATACTCCGATCACAAGAGTCTCAAGTATCTTTTCTCTCAAAAGGAACTAAATATGAGGCAAAGGCGTTGGCTAGAATATCTCAAGGACTTCGACTTCAATATACAATATCATCCCGGAAAGGGTAACCATGTAGCAGATGCCCTTAGTCGAAAGCCGAGAGCACTGTTAGCCAATTGTATGATTCAAGAATGGAAATTGCTGGAGTAATTCTCTGAACTCAATATAAGCATGGACACAGACTTTCAATGTGTCACATTGTCTCATATAAGCATTCATCCAGACCTATTATCTGAAATACAAGCACTTCAGGATGATGACCCAATATTAGTGGAAATCAAGGACAAACTAGAAGGACAGTCTGATTTCTAATTAGCATCAGATAGAAGGCTGTTATTCCAAAACAGAACTTGTATACCGGATTGTCCCGAGTTAAAGAAGAAGATCTTAGATGAAGCTCATAGATCAAGGTACACGATTCATCCTGGATCTACCAAAATGTACCAAGATGTGAAAAGAAATTTTTGGTGGCCCAACATGAAAAGGGAAATAGCGGACTACGTGTCGCACTGTCTCACATGCCAACAGGTCAAGGCGGAACACCAAAAGCCTGCTGGAAAACTACATCCTCTAGATATCCCTAAATGGAAGTGGGAGGATATTAGTATGGATTTCATCATGGGTTTATCTAAATCAAAAGGAGGACGTGATGGAATATGGGTTATTATTGACCGTTTGACTAAATCGGCGCATTTCTTGCCAATCAAGAGCCGATGGTCAGTCGATGTGTTGGCTGCATTATACATCAAGGGCATAGTCAGATTACACGGTATTCCTATCTCAATCGTGTCTGACAGAGATCCCCGTTTTACTTCTCATTTTTGGAAGGGACTACAACATTCGTTGGGAACAAGGCTTAACTTTAGTACATCTTTTCATCCTCAAACGGATGGTCAGACTGAGAGAATTAATCAGGTCATTGAAGACATGCTTAGGGCTTGCATCATTGATTTTGGTGGAAGCTGGCATGATCACTTGCCTCTGGTTGAATTTGCATACAATAATAGCTACCAGGCAAGTATACAAATGGCACCTTTCGAAGCCTTATACGGAAGGAGTTGCCGATCACCCTTATGCTGGGACGAAGTTGGAGAGAAACAACTATTAGGTCCAGACATGGTAAGGGTTACCACTGAAAGAATATAATTGATTAGAGAAAGACTGCAAGTTGCTCAGTCTAGGCAAAAGGCTTATGCTGATACAAGAAGGAGAGATCTTAAATTCCAAGTTGGAGATCATGTATTTATCAAGATATCGCCTGGACGTGGCATACGGAGATTTGGTGTTAAGGGCAAGCTTACACCAAGATTCATCGGACCCTTTGAGATACTGGAAAGAGTTGGCGAGGTTGCTTATCGCATCGCATTGCCTCCTCAATTGTCCGAAGTACATAATGTGTTCCACATATCTATGTTGAAGAAGTATGTACACGATCCATCACATATTATTGAACATGGAGACTTAGTGATCCAGAAGGATCTCACATATGAACAGAAGCCCATAAAGATACTAGATCGTGAAGTACGTACTCTAAGGAATAAGGTTATTCCCATGCTAAAAGTACAATGGAATAAGAGTTCTGATTATGAAGCCACATGGGAGATCGAGGAATTCATGAGGAAGCAATTTCCAGAATTATTTTAAGGTATATCCTCTACACTCTCCACATATATATATATACTATGGAATTTGGGGACCAAATTCTTTTAAGTGGGGGAGGGTGTAGCAACCCTGGAAAAATAAAGATTTTTAAATAAATCAAATTAAAATAAAAGATAAGTAAATAGATGACAATGAGCCTAAATGAGTAAATCATTAATCAAGAGGAAAATAACGCCTTTTATCAAGGCACTAATTCAAAAGGAAACGCCTATGTATAAGGCGTTAATTTAAAAAGGACGCCTACAAACTAGGGCGTCAAATTTCAAACGACGGGAAATAAAATTAAGGAAAGGAAAGGAAACGCCCTCCACCTGGGCGCATTTTATACAAGAAACGACACTTGACAAGGCGTCAATTTAAATTAACGCCCTCACTCAGGACGTTAATTCAGTTCGAGTTTCGTTCGACCCAGGAGTCTATCCAGAGCAAGTTCTGGATAACTATGTTGATGATAGAATATAGTAAGGACTCTATCAAGGCAGTACTACCCTTAATCAAACTCTAACTCTATTAGGGTTCCCCAAAACCCTATAAATAATCCTTGTCCATCAAACCCTAAAATCTATTTGGTCGAAGCTCTGCTGCTGCGTACGTGAAGAACAGGTGATGTTCTTTCCCTTGCCTTCAGGTTACATATGTGAAGATTATTAATATCTTCTCCTTCTTCCTTTACAGGTAGCCTGTGTCAGTTTTTATTGAAGAACGTGGTTCTTCATCATCTTCTCCTTCTTCTTCCGGTGATCAGAAGGCTCTGTTACAAACAGAGCATCGTTTTCTATCAAAACCCTTCACGTTTCTTCTTCCAGATCACCTTCAGGTAGGTTTTCTCAAGATCGTAGCCCAAACTAGCTTAAGATATTAATAATATCATCGGTCGTGCATGCATATAGTTTTATTGTGGTTTCAGATATTTTCTATGTAATTTCAAAAAGAAACGCCCTTGACAAAGGCGCTAATTTAAAGAAGCGACCCACACTAGGGCGCTAATTATTGTTTTGACGCCCTGCCCAGAAGTCATCAATTACATGTAATTAATAAATACCCATGTTTAAAATTTGATATCTATGTAACCATGAATCTAATATATTGCATGAGTATACCTGTGAAATCCTGCTATTTTTCCTGTCATGATCATGTACCCTTTTTCCTGAAATTTTATTGACTGAAAATTGATAAATTCTTGAATTCACGATCTTGTCTAGGTCGTCTCTTATTGAACTGACGCCCCAGACCAGGGCGCTAATTGAAAAGTAACGCCCCTGTCCAGGGCACATTTTTGTTAAAATTCCAGAATATTGATTTTCTGCAGAATAGAAATATTGAAGGGATGCCTGATGTACAAGTCGTCAAATTTGTAAATAAACGTCCCTCTGTAAGGCGTTAATTGGATAATTAATGACTTAGCTAAAGTCGCTATTTTCTATATTACTATTTTTTTCCTTGTTTCTGTTAACCGAGGGTTTGATATATATGCATAAGTATATATATATCGGCACTATATTCCAGTCCGTGAATATAGTCCCATGTTTCATGATGTTTTAACGTTACCCCCTTAACTCTCAGTGACATACAAGCTCTCCATTGGACATTCCGTTCCTTTGGACTAGCGAGTTAGTCATAGAGACCTCCGTAAGACTCGAGCCTTGGATTCCCTCAAGGCCGACTGAGCATGTTGTACCATAAAAACCCATTACATTATTTGATTGCCATGTCACTCTAAAGAAACATAGTATACCGACCCTCATGTTATGCAAAGTGTGTATCATGATAATTCTCTTAATGGGATGAGGTTATCATGCCATTTGATGCTGTTCTTGTAAACCCCAATTCTATATTAAACTTGATGTTCTTGTGGACCTCAATTCTATATTAAGAATGAGGACGTCTTGCCATTGATGTGCTGTTCATGTGGATCTCAATTCTATATAAAGAGTGCCCATACTTGCTTGTCATGGTACCCAAGTTAGGGAACTAATTCCACCTAGTGTTATCGATAATCGTGATTGTACCGTTATTATCGCCATTCTATGTCAAGTGTCATATTTTGGACTCTGTTCTATCAAAGTCTATCCTACGTGTCTACAAGCTTTATTCTTGAAATTCCATATTGGCTATACACAAAAGTGGATGTTAAAATACATGATTAATGTCTGCGCATATAGGGCCCGATCTGGTCCTGGGAGGAGCACCCGAAAGTACTTGTGCCCATGGGAGTTGATTGATCACGGTATTGGCATTATACCGAAGTGCATGACTAGCTTGATTGAACATTTCACAAATCTTGTACTTGACTTGATATTACATGACTTGCGTGACCCGAAAAAGGGTAATTTCATACTTGTGTGCTTGAAACGTAATAGCCAAATTCTAACATGACATGATGAGTCTACTTGCTTGAAAGTCTTGATATCTGCTTGATAAGTTCATGACTAGTTCTTCTTGCTATCTTACTGTTATACTCTCTCTCTATCTTGTCGTTTTGCGAGCATGCATAGCTATAGTGCATTCATGGAAATATGTAATCACTTAAACCCCTTGCTAGTTCTTGAGATATAATTTCCTACTGAGCGTTCGCTCACTTAGTGTTTCCCTACTTTTCAGGTAAGTCCGACGATGAGGGAACTCAAACGGATGGGGAAAATCAAGAGTGAAGAGATAGAGCTTCTTCCGTGTTATCTAGTCTTTTTCATCTTTTCTTGAGTCAGAATTGTACCTTTCTTTTGTTGAGTCTGGTATATGCAAGGGTTTGTAATAGACTTATTCTTATGAAGGAATAAAGGATTGGGTTATCTTTACTTTTGCGCATCTCTGATTTTGGTGTCGAATACACTAATACTCTGATTGACATGATTGATATAAACTCGTCACGCGTCTCCGAGTATCTTCCGCTCTCGGGGCGTGACATCACCGGAGGTGGTGCTGGCCGGGGTGTCACACCCCTCACATGAACTTCTGGGGTGGGCCGAGGGGTTCGTCTTCTTCTATTCTTTTTAGGTATAGTCTGCTAGCCCCCTTGGTCTTAGGCCGGGGCCATGATAAAAGTTTCATAGGTGGCGTAGGTGTTGGCCTCCGCCCACTCTTCAGGCAACTCCTGGTATAACGACACCATATTGACGGTGGAGGTTATGCTGGGCAGCTCATGTGGCTGTGGAGGGTCTACTTTATGCTCCCCCATATCTAGTTCCCCATTCTTGATTAGGGACTCAATGACGTCCTTAAAGACGTAGCAATCTTCAATAGTGTGCCCAAGCATCCGATGATATAGGCAGAAGCATGGGTCATCTTTCTTCTTCAGGTCACCGGGCCTCTTTGGTTCTGGCAACGTGATTTTGTTGTAGCTAGTTGCCCACTCGAAGAGGAGCCGGGACTTATCTCGGGAGAAGGAATATAGCTTGTTTCTCATCTTCTCCCTGAGCGAGGGGCCCTCCCGCCGTTCTGTAGGTCTGGGTGGGGGAGAGTTGGCGGTCCCTTTGGCTCTTTCCTTCTGCTTTTCGAAGGTCTGGAAATCTAGTGCATGCACCTCAGGGGGAACTGGCTTCTTCTCGGTCTGCCAGGCTCTCTGGCTCGATGCGGCTGGGGTGGAGGAGTACCGGGCCAGAAATGCCTCAATCTCGGCCACTATATTATTCAGGCGATCGAATGTCTTGACATCAGTGCCGATCATCTTGACCTCAGTGCCGATCAACCTTTCCAGGATTTCCTTTTTCAAATTCTGTTTGCAGATCTGAACCGCGTCCTCCTGATGCGGGGAACGCCTGCACCTCATGCTGAGGTTCCTCCACCTTTTGATGTAGTCGAGAGCCGACTCATCATTCCTCTGCCTTGTGGCATAGAGCTCTGCCACAGTGACCTCCCGTTCAGCAACATAGAATCTTTCTTTGAACTTTTTCTGCATGTCAGGCCAATCAGCAACAGACCCGGGCGGCAGACTGGAGTACCACTCGAAGGCGAGCCCAGTGAGTGTCGAGCTGAAAAACTTCAGGAGGTAGGCTTCATCAGCGGCCAGGTCTCCCATGACCTTCACATAATAGGCAATGTGCTCCCGGACGTCGAGGGTTGTGCGTTCCGCTCATTCAGTTGCTTCTTCAGCGACTCAATTTCTTGTTGGAATCGTTGTATCATGAGCAGCATTATCGGGTCAATTGTGGGGAGATTGGGCATGCCCCCTGTCTCTTCGGTCGGGGCGTCCTCGGATGATGTGGAGGGTTCGCCGCTCGTGTCGCCGGTGGTGACTACATTGGACGTGAGGGCCGCAGGAGGTTCTTTGTGAAAGGTTTCTTCGGCGCCTGTTTGTGCCGCTTCGCCTGCCGCTCTTCCCCTTCTAGTGAGAGGCCCCGGCCTGGCGGCGAGTCTGGCCACTTCTTCAGGGTCAGTGGGTAGGGCCCCGTACCGACTAAAAACTCCTGCCATATTACAGGTGAAGATTCCCCAGCTTCTATTTCTCTTCGTCGTCCTCCTGGATGACCTCCCTGGGAATACCAACCTGTCGAAGACCGATCGTCGGGGCGGCGCTTCCTCCCGAAAAGGGGACTGGTGCGGCTCCTCTGACCGATTCCTCGACTCTGCACTGGGTGCAGGTCGGGCTTCTTCTTCTTGGAAAGTAGAAGCCACTGCCCCCAGTAGTCACTGGCGACCCAAAGGAGTACTACCTGGGCCCCAGAGGTAGTTTCCCACGGCCTGCTCGATCCCTTCCCACTCCTGGTCGAGGAGGGCAGCCGGTGGTTGTGTGCCGATGGCAGTGACAGGAGGGGAGTAAACCCTGGGTGCCGGGTGGGCAGCATTATGTCGGCATCCACGGCGATGGCGGCGGGCATTCTCGGGCGACACCGGCATGGCAGGTGCTGGTTGGCAGGCTGGGGTCATCACCTCGACCCTTTCATCTCTTCGGGCCCTTGTCGGGCGTAAAGTGCTGGGTCTCGTCTGGGCATATGCGGCGGGCTGGGCCTCCTTGGGAACCCAGATTTGTTTCAGTTTTACCGGCCTGTGAGCTGGCGCAGTCTTCGGTGGCACGGCCGGGGCAGCGGGCGTCACCTTCTCTTTTAGCCTCTCCAGCCCTTGGAAGGAGTTACGGACTGGGATGGTCGGGACGATGTGGTCCGGTATCACCTGGGACCTCTGCCCATCGAGGTGGACCCGGATGGTCCCGACGGCCATGGATTTCCCGGAGCTGGATATGCGGCGCCCTGAGATGACGCCGATGTTATTCCTCCGGCATCTCCTCCGGCAAGATGCCGATCCTTGGTGAGACGGACCAGCGGTTTGGTGCACATGGTGCACATTGCAGCTCAGCGTCGTTGCTGGGACGCCGTCGTCGCTCTTGGCCACAGCTTGGCCGATGATAGCTTCAGTGGCCCCCGGAGTGGGAGCGTTGGTCTGGGGCTCGTCGGGTGCTTTCACGTCCAGTATGTTGACAAAGGCCACCCCATGGAAGTTGGGGAAGCCCACCGTGGGAGGGAAGCTCCCGAAGCTGAGGGGGACCGTGAGATAGCCGCCCCAAACATGGTTCTCGATGACCTGAGGGCCGCAAGTGACTGCCATTAATGTTGGCACCATAATGCGATTTTCCTGCATTCAGAAAAGTAGCGCAATTAGTATTACAAGAAGGGAGCCACAGGGCCCCTAGTTTCGGCAAAGAGATGAAGGGTGGACTGGTCCCACTGGGCGTGCCAGACTTGTGGATGCACTTTTTGTCACGCTCGTTCGTTTGTTCTTCAAGTCGGTTTATTCGGTGGGTTTATTCATTTATTAAGTGCGTGGGCGTGCCAGTCACCGGAGTGACAATTTATTCGGGCTCCGAAGAGCCCATGGTGCGCTCGACCTGACTTCGTCAGACGATTGTGTGGTTCGTGTCGGGACCAGATCCTGTCATGTCGTAAAGGTCACGACGTCATTTACATCTCCCATACTAGGGAACACCCTTGATTAATTGTCAAAATTAGGGGCCCTGCGGCCGAAAGGACTAATACTAACTGCGCGAGAAAGAAACAGGAATAAATCACATTGAGATCCGCATCGGGATACAGGCCACGGGCTATATTGGTCACTCGTGGACCTTTTTCATGTTCGGATGAGGGCCCGTAATAGAAACGCGGTGGAAGCCGGGATGAATCCATTCAAATGTCTACGGAACGCGCGGCAATTTCAATAACGTCTTGAAAAGGGTCCGGTCTTGAGAAACGGGTCCGATCTAATCAGAATGTCGGCCCGATGCGAGGTCGGGTCGTGGCCGTATTGAGGTAATCCTCACGACTTAGGCCCGACCTGCAGGGGCGGCATTGTTATTCCCTTCCGCATCGGGTCACGAGAGAGACGGGGCTGCAATGATAGATTTTATCGTCTCTTTATCCGGGCTTCCGATTATAGATATACATATGTATTTTCTTTTACTTATTTCCCTTTTATGTATTTTTGTGAATGATTTTTATATATTATTATTATTATTATTACCATCATTAGTATCTCACATTTTTTTTGTTTATTCCTTATATATATATATTCAAATTTATTTATTTATCGTAATTTATATTAATTTATTATTATTATTATTGTTACCATTATATACATATTATATATATATTTCTGGAGAGAGAGTGGGCCACTGGAGGGCCAAAGAAAAAGGGGGGGTGAAGGGGCGTGCCGGCAAAGGGCGGCTAAGCTGGGCGTGCCGGTGAAGAACGCGAGCGGGTGTGCGGCTGAAGGAGGGCAGGAGTGCACTGGGTAGGAG